>OZ024829.1:20463259-21823259 GCA_964016985.1 Anodontia alba
AGTTTCATGCTGAATCGATCCCGGTCGCCGTCGTTTAAGTGAAATCTTGATCTACCCTTCATCCTGTTCAATGCTACATGACCATAATTTGAAATACTTACATTTGGATCCGCCCCTCATTTTGACCTGTCCATCGACCTCTACATACTGCATCCAAACGTACAAAATAACCTTTTACATTTCACATTAAAACTGAATTTGCTTAAGGGACCAGAGTAAACTGTTTTGCTGGTTCTAGTCCTCAACACACTAACTGGTACCCTGTTCCCTAAAGGCACTGCTAGGCTGAGAAAGGTTGCAGCATTTCGTTATCACTTATAAACATACTTAGTCAAAACGAGTCTGTTACTTTTTGTTATTGTTGTTTTTTGTGTGTTGTTGTCGTTAATGTTGTTATTGCTGTTGTTGTTGTTGTTGTTGTTGTTGTTGTTGTTGTTGTCCTGTTTTCTGTGAGAAATAATGAAAATATCAATTTGTCGTCTGCTGAATTAACAAAGAGAGTTCTAAATGCTAAATTGCATCGCAAAATACGTAGTCCAATGTTCTTGCCTTTAAACAAGACCCGTGATTAATCTAGTTAATGTTCAAGTCTGCTACCGACAAGAATCAGCAGACGACAAGAGAATGATGCATGTACGGTGCGCCAGATTAATGTTTACCAGCAGTCCACAAAGATACAGTGCCTTAACGCTTAGTAAAATTTTCAGCAGATGGCATATTGAAATATTTTCCCTGTTTCTGGCATAAAAAAAGAAAAATAACATCAATGTCTCGTCTGCTGAATCAGCCCAGAGAGCAGTTTAGATTGAGGGTTCCGGATACACTTGGTAAATTTTTTCGCCAAGCATTACGAAAACACACCTATTCAAATATATTGAAAATTTCACCACCAAAAAAACTGAAAGTGTTCAGATAAAAATTCTGATATCTTTCATATTCCTGTTCAAAACATAGATTGTGGGTACTCGTTAGAACCGCCTCTCCGAGGCGGTTCTAACGAGTACCCACAATCTATGTTTTGAGACGAAATAAGAAAAATAATATATACCCCTGTAAACGCCAGTTTTACTATATAAAAGTGCGGTTTGACGGGGTCAAAATTATATAGGTATGTTTTCGTGATGAGAGGCATTTTTTCTGACTTCCTGTTTATTTTACTGTAAGTCAGTCTCCCGTCAGAAAAACGACAGTCAGTGAATAAAAAAGCAAGACAAATGATACTGATACGGACAAGATAAAGAAAATACAATTTAGACTTGTTTATCGAAAACAAGACGAACTGACTAAAATTCCAGACAAGGTGTGATTTCGGCCAATAGATGTTATACATGTCATTTCTCATCTGTATTACTTAAACCAAGAGTACTGAAATTAGTGAGCCCACCGAATAGAAATTAACCTTATGATATTAGAGGCACATCAATCTGCGCATTAGTCTGATCTGATTCTTGGCTAACCTCTAACAAACTGTATGGACAGTGAACAGCATAAATCCTGATCAGATAGTGTGGAAGCATATGCTGATCCTGCGCTGTGGTGGTCACTTATTTCATAAGGTAGCTTTCTGTTTTTGAGAGGTCCAGTTATTGATAGTTGTTCAAAGCATAACATGAGAGCAGTTTTAATCGCATAGGCAATAAGTAAGTCATATATCGGCATACAGGTACTTGCAGTCTAATAAGGGTCTTACTTCTCTGCTTACAAAATCATTAGAAACAGTCGAACATCAATGGTTCGAACATCTTTGGGACCATAGAAAACTGTTCGAGACATGGGTAGATCGAGCCACTGAGGGTTAATCATGGCACCAGTTCAGGAAGCAAATAGCGATAATTTAGGGATTTTTTTTCGATTTTCTACACAATGATTGTATGTTGAGTGTACTCATTAGAATCGCCTCGATGAGGCGATTCTAATGAGTACACACAACATACAATTCCATGATAAAATAAGAAAAAAATCCCTAAATATTTGTTTTCTTGAGCTGTTGGAAGGATTTTATAGGGACTGAAAAAAGAATTCGAATCATCCAGGAGCGCTGTGGTGCAGTGGTAAAGCGTCGGACTCGAGATCGAGAGGTACCGGGTTCGATCCCCACTAACTGCAAGTGTTGTTTCCTTGAGCAAGAGACTTTATCCACATTGCTTAGTACTGGTTTCTACCCAGGAAAAAAGAGGGCCACATGGAAGATTAGTACTAAATTACTAAATGTGTTACCCTCTATAAATAAAGTCGATTATTATTATTATTTAATAAATAAAGTCGATTAAACGAGCTATTGAGGTTATACTGTATTGCGGAATGTTGAAGGCCCTGATTAGATTTCTTGGAGGCACATGCTGTGCTGAATCTGAACTGTTTGTATGACGAAAGAACAATTTCCTCACATTACAGTCCATTACAGGGAACGGATACTTGCAAAGGAAACAACTCTTTCAAAATTGTTAAGCCTCCCTTCCTAAAGGGAGATAATTTGCTCATTCTTTCCTTTAGGAGTGGACTCCACAAATGTAGTAGGCCTGTGCAAACAGCGTAGACACAGATCAGACGCCACATAACGCAGGGCTTTAGCATGTTTGTCATTCACTCAGCAGTTTTAGAGACTTCAATAGGTAGTAAAAGAATAGCTAAAATGAGACCAAAAGTGGTACCACCCACTTATAATTTTATTGACCTAACTCAGACGTTACATGTATACAAGGAGCATCAAAAGCGTGCACACTATCAACCACATCTTATTTGAAGCGTTTTGATAAACTCATGTTTAAAGGCTGCTTTCCTATTATATTTTGATATACAGTCGACACTCGAACTTGAATTCCAAGGGACTCTCTGAAATACTTCAAGATATCCGTACCTCGACACATCAGATTTGCAGAATTGAGGAAAAAATAATTCGAACAACCACATTTAACAAATATTTAATTATGCTATTGGACTCTTGAAGTTAGAGGTATATTGAAAATATTGTGGAAAAGTTCTCCTCTTTTCCACAATATTTTTTTTAACTGTTGTTAGATTTTCATGTTAAGGCAGGGACCGGATTTTCACTTCGAGATAAGCGGTTATTCGAGAAAAGCGAGGTCGAGATAACGAGAGAACTATATTCACATTTAATCCTTTCATCCCTGGAGACCAAAACCAATAACTATGCAAATAGTGCAGATCCAGATGAGACGGCTCGTAACAAGCCGTCTCATCAGGATCTACACTGTTTGCAGTCTGTTTTTGATTTTAGACTGAAAGCCCTTTTGCATCAGTGGACAAATCCAAATAATGGAAGAGTCCAGTTCAGAAACTCATGGATTAAAGGTTTAAAGGCTTTTCTGCTGTTATATATTGCTGTATCCAAGTTTAAAGTTGCAGTCAGCCATAAACATATGTTTGATTAGTTACAGTCTCCCTACCAGTGTCTGTTTCAGATCTCAAACGCCTAATGCCTTTGGCTAGACTAGCTATCAATATGAGTTTCATCAATGAATAACAGTTATTAATTTACTTAACGAATTAAAAGCAATCTACTGCCTACTGCTTTCCTCACCTCTTTGAAAGCAGCAACTCATCTTGGATGAGACCAAGTAACAAAGACTGACTATACAACGTATCGTACATACATTTGAATCATTTTATAGTAAGGAGTGATAAAGCATGACATCAAGGTCTACCAGCTATCCACAAGCCAACATTGATATCAAAAACTGACCGACCGGCTTCTACGTACAAAGGAAACCAGGCGATTTTATTATCACTTTTAACTCTACAACCCGTAAATTGGGCTTTGCAAATTAGTGTAGATCCAGATCAGACGGCTCGTTACTCAACTTTTACTTTACTGTATATGACAAACGGTATATACATGTATAAGCCGCTAATAGGAAATATATCTTCGGAACATATACGAACAATAACGATATAGATCAGGCAGAGAAGGCTCTCAATCTGACAATGCCTTTGTTATATTTCGTTATGCATGGTCTGCGATATCTAAAGATTATGAAAGCGGACGGCGGACTTCGGGGCGTATGCGGACCGCAAGGGCCCAGATCAGACTCCGCATTTGCGCAGTCTGATCTGGGCCCCTGCGGTCCGGATACGCCCCGCAGACACTTTTCTGCATTCACAGCTCATATATGTTTCCTCAGTATATTTTTTGAAGATATACGTCTTTGTCATTAAGCGTTACCTTTTAAATCATTTTATCTGATTGACAAACAAAAACAAAATACCTTTTAATTACATACGCTGAAATGTTGGCTTAATCTTTACCAATAGGGTTTTGAAATGTCTTCGCTTTCGCCGGTTGTCAGCCAGTTCTTTGGAGTCAGTCATGAAAGATGGCATGGTATTACAAAGTTCCAGATAAGAGCGGTATCCACATATATATTTTTTTTCTTATTTTTTCCACAAAACTTCATGTGTTATAGGTACCCATTATAAGCGCCTCAGTGAAGCACTTCTAATAAGCACCCGCATCAGTAATTTTCATTGAAAAAAAAAACTTCCTTTGAGCTATAGTATTACATGCATTGTATATTACGTACGCAGTATGTGAAAGTTTTTTGTTAAAGAATATTATCCTAAACGTTTATGACAACATTAACATATAAATAAAATCGTAAAACGATTATACCTCGCCATTATCATGTCGCGGGCAGATAATAATATTGACGAAATTTGCCCATTAGCAATCCCAAACCAGATCTCCACAATATCAATGCATATACCAAGTTTCGTGAAAGTCCATTGATGTTAAATCAAGTTATCGTCTGGAAACGAAAATGCGGACGGACGGACCTACGGCAGACGGACGGACCGACACACGGATAACCAACGTGATAGCATAATACCCTGCCACTATCATATTTACTTAAGTTATCGTCCGGAAATGAAAATACGGATGTATCGTGGGCAGAAAACTCAGTAAAAAATAGCTCTGGCAAATAATGATGAAAATTGCCTATCAGCAATCCCAAACTAAATCACCACAATATCAATGCACATACCAAGTTTGGTGAAAATCCATTAATATTAAATCAAGTTATCGTCCGGAAACGAAAATACGGACGGACGGACGGACGGACACACGGACAACCAACGTGATAGCATAATACCCCGCCACTATCATGTGGCGGGGTATAAAAATGTGTGCATTGCTGTGAGACTGAGATTTGCTTCCATTTCCCAAACAAACGTTTCGCTTTTATCTAAAATAAATTGAGACGTTACGAAGTCAGAAAATATAATATATTCTGTGTATTCCCATAAACGTCGAATTAATGCACTGTAAGTTATAAATATTCAAAGGCTTTTAGTTATTAGGGTATCTAATATTTGTCTTACTGGATGTGGCATTATACTCGTAAGAATGGTGCAGATTAACTGGTTTATGTCATGAACACAAAATATATTGATATGAGCCAGCACAGGAGAAAATAAAGGCCACAGGCAATGGCTCAGGCAACTCTGCGCATAAGTACAGTCTCGCCAGAGCCTTTGCTGTTCGTAGACATGTAGAAGAGACCTTGAGGAAGCTTTAGGCAATAAAGCATGTCTGTAAGGGACTGTGCACGTGCCTTTAAAGAAACCATAAACCGGAAAACCATAAGGTCCCCTTTTCGTATGCCGGCTCATGTACAGAGAGAGAGAGGGGAGAGAGAGAGAGAGAAAGAAAGAGAGAGAATTTTCATCTGTCTCCCAGTGCTGTTAAACAAATACCTTCTCTATTTATTCTCCACTTATTTCTTTGCAATGGAATATTAATGAATAACAGAGCAGTAATACCCCATGCTGTAAAACGGTAAAATGAGACATTACTCTCCAAATCGCTTAGAGGTAATAGTTTCTTCAAAGTAAATAAGCCGTATCCTCACAAAACAATCTTTGGGCATACACCTGTGTAGGTCTGAAAAAAAAAAAAAAAAAAAAAAAAAAAAAAACACTGTAATGTCAACAGGAAAAATACATTTTCCCTAAAAACGTGTGACTGGACAGAACTGTTCAAGTTTTGCAATGTATGGATCTATTGTTGCAAACAAGGGTGTCAGTCAAAACCAAAACAAAAAAAAACAAAAAAAAAAAACAGAATGGCAAACAGTATATATGTTTCATGAGATGGCTTGTTAAATTATTTTCCATGATAACATGTCAACAACTCTGCCAACAAATGTGCCACACTTTTGTAACAGTACTGTACGAGAGTTCAGCTTAAATTATGCGGCGGGACATCCAGCGGTCTTGACACTGATTGGTTAGGCTCGAAGGTAAGTAGGCCCGTCTCGTTAAAAACAGAAATGAGATTTTCATAGGAAAGACCCCAGATTACAATGATCATACTTCCAAGTACACAGTAGAACGGAGATTGAAAAGGAGATAACCAGGAAGTGTCTCAAACAGTATGGCTATCCCTAGCCACAAAAATGGTTGAGCCACGAACATATGCATGATAACTCACATTATAAGCGCTACGACCCACTCCACGAAGACAATAGAATGACACAATAAAAGTACAAAAATAAAAGTACAAAAAATTGCCTAAAAGTTCCCCCACCGCAGGAAATTTTAGCAAGAGCAAATCACTTAAGAATCAAGTCTTCTTTGATAGTGACAAAGCTTCTCAACAAGCTGATAAATCGTCCTCATGAGATTTATCTATCTGCGAAGTTTCATGACAATATTTTATACGCTTCAAAGTTATGGTACGGACACACAAATTTTGACCAAAGGAAGAAAACTTAAAAAAAAAAAAAAAAAAAAAAAAAAAAAACGAAAAACGGAAGAATTGTGACTCTTGTTCGCGACACATTGTCATGCTTAGATATATCCATCCGGGAAGTTTCGTGACTATATGCCATACAGTTCAGGAGCTATGGCGCGGACACGAATTTTGACAAAGAGCAGATAACTCAAAAACGGAAAACGTTGTGATACGTATTCGCGAGACGTCGCCTCGTCTCAACAAGCTTAGTATGTTGTGAAGTTTCAAGAAAGTATTCCAAAGTGTTAATAGACTACTATCAATGTTCCCTGCGAGGGTAGACGCTTGGGTCTTGTAAGTGAAGATACCATCACGAAAACATACCCATATAATACTGACCCCCCTTAAACCCCACTTTTATATAGTAAAACTGGGGTTTACAGGGGTACACATTATTTTTCTTATTTCTGCTTAAAACATAGATTGTGGGTACTCGTTAGAACCGCCTCGCCAAGGCGGTTCTAACGAGTACCCACAATCTATGTTTTGAGCAGAAATAAGAAAAATATCAGAGTTTTTCTATCTGAAAATTTTCAGTTTTTAGAGGTTAAATTTTCTATATATTTGAATAGGCGTGTTTACATAATGCCCAGGAAATGCCACAATCATGAAACATAGCCTTCCTGAGTAGCCAGAAGAAGAAGAAATGAAGATCAGACAATGACAAAATATAGTGAACCCTCGTTACAAAGACAACATTTGTTCCTAAAGAACCGTTGCCGTTAAAATAAATTTGCTACTGTAAAGAATCCTTAAACGCAGCAGAATGATATATAAGAAAGGGTTTGTTTTATTCGTATTTCTTCATAGAACATATGATTTGGATATTTGTTAGAATCGCCTCACTGAGGCAATTCTCACAAATATCCTAACCATATGTTTCTTGAATTATTAAATACATTATTCTTACATATAATCTGATTAATTGTCACCTTCAGAGCGAAGGTCTTGTGTCCTTCAAATCATCATTATAATGAATTTTGTCGTTGTATCGACTGTCGGTATAAAGAGGGTTGACTGTAAACACCACATATGAAACCACCAACATATAAACAAATAAAAATTGCAACAGCGGAACCGCCTTTTAACGGTCAGTAGAAAAATACAGCTTTTGGCTTTAACCAGGTTTATGGGGGAAATCTAACTTTTCGGAACAATTCAGAAAGCTAATTAGCCGTTATAAAAGAATAGGATATAGCCTAGATATTCTGCAGCAGACGGCATGCCTAGTTATTAAACCATTCACTGTTGATGGCTATGCTTTACACTTTGATTGCACGATGGCGGTTCGGGCCTCAGACTCAATGACGGCCTTTTTGTGAAGCTTTAGCAAGTGGGCTGCGGCTTAATGGTGTCTTTGGCTTGGCCCACTGTAGTTCAACTACTGGCTTTCTTTAACTCTGGCTCGCAGTGGGTGTAGAATTAGCAAAAGATACTCGTCGTTGTTTATCATAGAGATTTATTTTATTTTTATGTTTTCGCTATGATGCATCGGCTGAGTTAGGAATCATTATGCGAACCGATTTTTATGTATTTTATGTATTGAGTACCATCAGAACCCCGGGTGAAGTAAGTCGACAGTAAAAGTGCTTTAAAGCCCCACCCTCTACCCTAACCCAGCGATAGTTTATACTACTGACCGTTCGAAGGTGCCGGTGTTGTTCTTACTCTTTGTAGCTTTGTGATTAATTCTAAAAGGTGATTTATATAGAATCTTGCCCTGCGCTTTGTCCTTGTGTTTCTTTTTAAATCCTTTAAGCACTGCAATCATTTCGCTTGGTTAAAAGAGAGCTTGTCTGTGTGCTTTTCGTGCGTTTGTTTGTTTTGCGCGTGTTGGAATGCGTATCTTTCCTGTTTCTCGTTGTGTTATAAATTGACTGCGACTTGTGATTGTGGCACTCCCTGGACATTTCGTTTTTTACCTTTTTACACGCGTGAACTTCGCCCTTAATTCAGAAGCAGCTACTAATTGCAAATATGTGTTCAGTAGCTAGGTGTCCTCATGCGTGAACCATCACAGTTCAACATGCATAATCGCAAACACTATAATGCATCAAAGTAAGCTAAGGGCTCAACAGCAATCTGTAGTGAAAAGGCAGTGCAACAACTAAACCCTGATCCGGTGTCTTCGGAACATTGTGTTCCATGATCGTTGGCTTTCCTAGGTACCTTCATGTTTCTCTCTTTCTTTCTATCTTGCATTCATTATTTATTTAATTATTTATTTGTAGTAAGTGAAACGTGTAGGCAGCTTAGTTAATAACATCATATGAACATGCAGTAACCACTGAATGACGTCTCGCAACATTATATGAAGTGTCTTAATTATTATTTTTTTGCATATCGTATTGTTGAAGGTATGACATACACTGTAGACTTTGATCAAGCGTCTCCTTGTAGGGCGTCTGATCTGTACCTAAGCCTGTTGCCAAGGACTCTGTTGCTGACATTAAGCATCACTTAACTGGGTTATAAAATCCTTATTTCGGTATTTTCATGAACATTATCAGTTAACCCAGCTAGCATACTACATAAATCTACATCGGGCCGTCATCGGCCCGTCAGCTACCCTGACGGGCCTATGACGGCCCGATATAGATTTACGTAGAATGCTGCCTGGGACGTTGTTTCAGTATTTCAGTAAACTAAAAAAGTGAACTCAGGGACTGATTCAATCTGAGCCTCGTCAAGCTCCCAATCTGAAACGGAAAGACAGACAAATACAATTAAACAGCCACAAAAATAGCAGGTTGCAACAGAGTTGCAGCTCTTTCCCAAACAAGAGGAGCATGAGGTCCTTATCGCTCCACTGAGTCCTGAGCATAAACTATCTGGTAAATTTGTTTTCCATCTAAGTAAGCTTAATCTAGCTTTGGTACTTATGGCTGTATCTATCAGAGAAGAAGTCCTTAGAAAATGTTGATGGACGACGGACGATGGAGACCTACCATCCTATAAGCTAAAATGCGCTATTTCAGCTTTTTTTTTTTCATTCAAAAGTCAAAGGGACCAAATTTGATCTTGCCGCAAAATAGGTCAAGGTCAACGGAAGGTCATAATTTATATAGACTTTGCTGTACTAGAGTCCCAGATACTACATAAGTTTGAGAGCTGACTCTTAATCCATTAGGTTTCTCACCGCTGTGGTTCGAGCCTCGCTCGGGTCACATGTGGGAAAGCCAAGTTCTGCTTATGCATCACGAAAACACGCCTATATAATTTTGACCCCCTTAAACCCCACTTTTATATAGTAAAACTGGGGTTTATAGGGGTATACATTATTTTTCTTATTTCTGCTCAAAAACATAGATTGTGGGTACTCTTTCGAACCGCCTCGTCGAGGCGGTTCTAACGAGTACCCACGATCTATGTTTTTGAGCAGAAATATGAAAAATATTAGAATTTTTTATTTGAAAATTTTCATTTTTGGGCGATAAAAGTTTCAATATATTTGAATAGGTATGTTTTCGTAATGGGATGATCAGGTGACATTTCCCCGGGTTGTCCGGTTTTCGCCCACCTTTGATGAACGATCGGCTCGATATAAGTGAAATATTCTTGAAAGGGCCGTAAAGAAAAAACATAAGTTTTGAGACAATCTGCCTCGTGGTTCTGCAGAAGAAAATTTTTTTTAAGATTTTAGCCATGTATGGGCATGACAGCCATATTGGTCGTGGTCTAGAACATAGAGATAACATTTTCTTCTCCTAACCCATGTAAGCTTCTTATGGAATATAATTTTAATTAGCCTAGTGTTTTCTAAAAAATAGGACTTTAATTCAATCCAAGTGACCTTTAGCCAAGATCACTGAATGACCTTCACCTTTAACATTCATACGGGCTAAATAGGGTTGTTTTTCCGTATCGTAGACTATATTAGCAACTGAAAAAATGCACTTTTTCATCTTTTCCCATTCAAAAGCCTAAGGGGCCTAGTTTGATTTTGCTGTAAAATAGGTCAAGGTCAATCCAAGGTCATATTTTATATAAATTTTGTAGTACTAGAGACCAAAATACTACAAACCAATTTTCATGGCTATCAACCGAAAGGTTCTACAGTTCTTTGCCTAATAAATCCTAAGAAAAAAGGCTTTAAAAATATTCAACCCGAGTGACCTTTCGCCAAGGTCACTAAATTTAGCATTCATAGGGGTTGAAGTTGACTGCATTTTCAAATCACAGATGAACACAATTTCAGTATTTTCCATTCAAAAGCCTAGGATACCAAATTTGACACCGATATGAAATAGGTCAAGGTCAACATAGGATCATAATTTGAAAAAACTTGGTAGCACTCAGTCACTTGGTGCTACATTCCAAGTTCAAGGCAAACGGCCCAGTGCTTCTTGAGAAGAAGATTTTTAAGGTTTTTACCATATTCAGGCATGGCGGCCATCTTGGTCATGTGACCGGAACTATTTGAACATAATTTGTTTCTACCATCCCACATAGGTTTCAAGTTAAATATCATTTCAATTTGCCTAATAGTTTCTTAGGAAAAAGACTTTAAAAATATTCAACCCAAGTGACCTTTCGCCAAGGTCACAAAATGGCCTTGAACTTTAGCATTCATAGCGGTTGAATTTGACTGCATTTCCATATCAGAGATGATAATAGTAACAGAAAAATGCACAGTTACAGCCTTTTTACATTCAAAAGCCTAAGATACCAAATTTAGCTTTGTCGTAAAATAGGTCAAGGTCAACCTAGGGTCATCATTTGAACAATCTTGGTAGTGCTCAGTTACCTGATGCTACATCCAAGCTTCAAGGCAATTGACCCAGCGGTTCTGGAGAAGAAGATATCTTAAGGTTTTTAACATATTTAGGCATGGCGGCCATCTTTGTCATGTGACCTGAACCATTCGAATAAACCTTCGCCCCCCTCTGCCTAGAGCATGTATGTGAAATTTTATCAAACATGGCTCAGTGGTTTCAGAGAAGAAGTCCTTAAAAAATGTTGACGGACGACTGACGACGGAGGCCTACCATCCTATAAGCTCCCCCGAAGCCTCAGGCTCAGAGGAGCTAAAAAGGCGGCCATTCAATTAACTGAGTATATCTTTAACTTACATAATTGTTAAAAGAAAAAAAGTGTAAATGAAACACTACAGAACATTTAACAAAAAGTACCACAAGGAAAGTACCGCCTTGGAACGGTCAGTGATAAATTAAACTACTGAGAGGCTTGAGTTAGATTAACGGGATCTAAACCCTTGCCTTCAGCTTCCATTGCGGTAAAAACATATATTTTTTGGTCCGCGTGGAAGTCTTCTATCTCATCTATGCTTCATTACGGACAACAAATATATCACAGATAAGGCTTTTAATGAAGCAAAGATAAGGACTCAACATTTTATCATCGTATTATTTATCAATTTATTATCAGTACAAATAAGTGCCAGAAGATCGAGTTTCCTTTTATGTCATTTCATATGTACACATAGTAACAGTGAGACCGCCTTTCAGCATACATTTGTGTGTTCTTGATTGGCTTCCTGCTGGCTGTCAAACTCAGCAGAAATAAGGGGCGATGATATTTGCCAGTTAAACTAGGTTTAAGCCCTCTTCCTTAAAACAGCTATTTTGCTGACTGTTCCAAGCAGGCATGCATGTTGCAGTTTCTTTTAATTTGTTCGTTCTGTTCCCATTGAAGTGCCATTTTGTGACGTTGTATGTCATTCAACTTATATTTGGTGCCTTGATAGAGTGCGTTCTGAAATTGTGGTCTTTTCTAGTTTTACAAAATGGCCACTCATGTAATGGTCTTTATTTGTTATAGATATTTTACCACTGGCCTTTATAAACCTTTCTTTCCGATGTGGACATGTCCACTGTTGCAGACAAGGATGTCAGTCAAACATCAAAAACAGACTGGCAAAAAGTGTAGATCCTGAAGAGACGGCCGTCAACTCTAGATCTCCACTGTTTGCATAGGTGTCTATTTTGGTTCACATGGTTGAAAGTGTTAAATCACATCCCACTTCATATAGTACTGCAGTAAACGTGCATTTATTAGTTTAACTAACATTCTATCAATGCGCCTTAATGAAATTAAGCCTTTAATTTAGAACAAGATATCTATTCTCTTATCGCGATCAGTAATTCTATCTTTTAATTGAAAACCGTGAAAAAATTATCACTTCGAATGTTGCGATATAAATACTATTTTCCGCTCGTCAAGCCATCTTGATATTAAAATTGCTTTGCATCTGACCGTCCTACGGTTCGTGCATTGCGATTACGGAATAACACATTCCATCCTGAATGTTACGGTGAGGCGATAAATGGCATTATTTAGCCGCAACGTGAAAAAACGTCGTTCTGAGATGTACGCCCAACAAAGACTCAAATCAGCCTGCGCATCCGCGCAATATGATCAGTCTACCTTGCCGCATGACGAAACTTTACATCCTTGGCTACCCAAAATGCGCCCTGTGACAATTCTAATCAGACTGCGTGAATGCACAGGCTGATCTGAATCTTCGCTGGGCACCCATGACCGAAGATACGTCTTCTGACGTAGCGGCACAGTGGGTGCGTCAAAGGAAATGAATCTTCAAACCTGAAGTCAAAAATCTTTAGATACAATCCTCAGTAATCTCTTTTATCCCTAAATATTAGTTCATGATTCTTCCATATTTGAATTTGAGCATGCCCAGAGATTAGGAAATTTAGTCAAAACTCTAAAGCAGAATAGTAAACAGTGAAGGTCCCGATGGGACGGTTCTCCTCCGCCTGATTTTGATCGACATTATTTGAAAAAGAAGCTGTGTTTGTCGACAGGACTCAAAGTTAAATAGATTCTAAGGGAGTCAATCGTACATGAAATATGTAGAGACTTTGATCAGACTGCAACACAGGCAGGGTGAGTTCTTAACCCTTCTCTGGCTGAACACGACATGCCCTATCTTAGAAAACAGTGTAGATCCAGATCAATTGGCTTCTGAAGAAACCTACTGATCTGGATCTGCACTGTTTGTCATTAAGTATGTGAATGTCTATCAGAAACCCGGATCAAGTAATCTGATTGGCTGAAAATTAGAAGTGGGCGTGGCATCTTAATTTATTGAGCATGACAAGAGTTAATATGCTCTAAGACCCCTATTCGCAAGCGGCGAAAATTGCATGAGCTGTTTTCTCTTTGTTGTCTCCTATAACTAACAGTCTCTGAACGGTTAAACTGTCCTTGATTAACTTTACATGAGCGATTAGCCAAGAAATTTATAGCTTTAGGCTTAACGACATTGGAATATCAATCTCGTTTGTTTATTGAATTCTTCATTGATCCGACAGACTTTAATACGCTTAAAACAAGGAACAATAAAACGCATGGCTAAAAGCTTATCAAGTGTGTCTACATTTGGTGCTGCTGATGATACGTATAATACACAAATAGAAGGCAGTAAAGATCCATGCGTTACCGGATTAAATGGTAAGAAAACAGTTACTACGCCCATTTGAATAACCGCACTCATTGTATGCAATTGTTTAGATGTTCAGACATAGAGTACATCAATGGAAACAGTTACAATGTTGAAACAGTACAGTATTTCACTAAAATAAAAGTAAAAAAGGATTGCCTTTGGAAATAAAGAACACACACAATCATGAAAATCGGAGACTCGGTTTGACTGAGTAAGCCTGCGGCGTGGGACGCATGGAAGCGATGGTGTAGAACCAGCCATGAAATGCAATCCTGAGAAGTATATATAATTACGAAGCATTAAAGTATGTGCAAGTATGGCATCCCAATCCATAGCAAGCCGGAAGATTGCTTTAGACTTGGATGCCACACACGCAATCAAACACTGCAACCACTCAATTCAATCAAGGCCTTCTTTGTTCAGTCAGAATGTTATATTGTTTTCATTTGCATATACTGAGCCCATTCAAGTAAGCTGAGCTCAAAATCAGAAACAATACGCTTCATGCCAAGTTGAGTTGAAATGCGTCTTCGGGTATGTATAGATTGCGACGGCTAAGATCAGTCTGTGCATTCGCGTAGTCTAATCAAACTCTTCACTGTCCGTTTACAGAATCAATGACAGAAAAAATCATGAGATGCCATACGGATGGCAAATATAATCTGAACCTACGCTTTTCGAATATGCTCGAAGACATTTTCCCTTTGCGCGGCCCATAAGATCAACTAGTACAGTACAACATGCCGACAGATAAGCAAGACATCCTGTTAGGCAACAATGAGTTTCAATTTTAAGTCGAAATAATCAGTGAGAAAAAAAAAAAGAATTAATTACTTATTTGAATTTCAAAACTAAATGCAGTTAAATTCAAATATGTAAAAAAAAAAACACTTGTAAACTTGATTGGGTGGGATTAAAATAAATTCTAATTGGCACAATTGTTCAACTTAACGAATCGGTTTAGTAGGTATATGGCATGCTTATTTGATACAATTTCCTGTTTTATGTCCTATGAACAAAAGTTCTGTCAGTTTAAGAGGATGAAAGGTGACATCATGATAAAAGATAATAAAGATGTACAACAAGAGTCATTGATTGATTGGGGTTTAACGACACGTCAACCCTTGTGTGTCGTCTCCCAGAGAAAGAGAGATGAGAGATAGAAGAGATGGTACAGGGGATGAAAGAGATGGATAGGGGAGAAAGGAAAATGAATGACAGTGAAGAAACAGAAGAAATAAAAACATTACCCCTCTACCCTTACCTGCCGCAAGAATAGCAGGCCTTGCCCAGCTGTAAGCCAATATCAGTTGGAGGCCTACAGTTTGGCAAGGCCGTTCCAACGCGGTTCTTCTGTCATGGTTTATTTTTGTTATAGTTCGTCTTTGAATGTGTGTGTCGCTTACATATTTTTGTTTTTGACAGCCATTTGGCCACTTTGTGGGAAAGTAACTGTCCGTTTGGCTTTCCGCTAGTGATGTTTCCATTAGGGTCTAGTTATTTCGTGTTTGTGTTTCTTTCCCTTTGATGTCTCTGATGGGAGATGTGGGATAATTGTATCGGTTCCTGATCATTGCCTTCCCTTCTATTCTGCTATCCTTACAGCAGGTAAAGGTAGAGGGGGCATGTTTTTATTTCCTCTGTTTTTTTTTTCACTGTCATTCATCAAGAGCCATAAAGAAGCTTTATGCAAAGAAAAATATACACATAAGAATTCGCAAAAAATCATATACGTTTAATACGTAGTATTCCGGTATAAAAGTGGGGTTTAAAGTTTGCTTTGCATGGTGTGCAGCCTAAAATTACTCAAATTTTCGCCATCTAATGTAATCAGAGAAATTTTAGTTAATTACCACGTCTAGATTAATCATGGATGCGGTCTACGGATTCGAACAAAAACAAAAAAACAGAAACGTAAAGCAGAACTACGACCTAGCGCTGGTTGGCGCTATCAGTATAATGTGACTGGATGCGCTATGACGTCACGTATGGGTTGGTGGAGGGGGGCGGGGGGGGCGGTGATATTACAGTGTGGCAACATACTGAAAGCAAACAAAGAGTTTCCTGTCACATCCAGACACCGATGGAATATAATTGAAATATTTCTAAAAGTGCCGTTATACCGACCCGCCATACTGCTGAAACTGCACAGCGTGACTTTCAGTAACACTGACAATGAGTGTGTAGAAAAGCCATAATCTTAAAGTAGGAACACTGCCGTGGATATTGTATCTATGGAATGCGCTACATTTGTTGTATATCTAATCAGGATACGAGCTTTTTGAATGATCAGTTTGCTTGTCCCAGATTTGGGCAGACGATCGTCAACAAAATAGTAAAAAAGATGTCCATGTAGAACCAGAATCAATGAGCACAGCCTGTCAATGACATCCATAGTACAAGGAAAAGACACCTGGGCCGCGACATGACAAAACCAACAAAGTGACAGTACGCCCAGCCAAGACTAAGATCAGCCTGGGCATGCGCCCAGTCTGATCAGTCTTCGCTGTCCGCATGCAGACGTTGTGTCCTTAGCTACCCATTGAGCGCACAGCGAAGACTCTGATCAGACTGGACGCATGCACAGGTTGATATACATCTAAGTCTTCGCTGGCTGCAGTTACTTTGTCGATTTCGTCATATTGTGGCACAGTCCTGTTATGAATTGTTAAAAAGCAAAGCAAACAGCTCTTCCCCAGTGGGCTGATGATAATACCAGCCAGGACCTACCAAACACAAGAATAAGACAGCAAACAGGAGAGAACACTGCATAAAGGCCAGTTGCGGGCAAGCGTCTCCCGACGTTTGACTTTGTTAGTAAATGATTGTCAGTTTTAAGTCCGTATAATAGGAGCATAACCTAAAAACGACACGCACATTTTCACAGCATGTAGAACAAATATGCACAGTTGAAAATTGATCGGTGAAACACTCTAGGAAGAGTTGCACCCACAAGATATCTATTCTTATAATCGGACCTGGCTAAAAACTAAGTCGACAAAGTAGAAAAAAAGTTTTTTTTAAAATATAATGAGCGGAAAACTCCAAAACCGCACGCACATCTTCAGACCATGTAAAACAACTATGCATAGTTTAAAAATGATCAGTGGAAAACTGTAGGATAAGTTGCGCCCACAAAGTATCTATTCTAAAACTAATTAGACCTGACTAACAACGTCGAAAAAGTAGGAAAAAATGATACAAAAATTATGGAATAATAACCCCAAAAGAACATGCACAACTTCAGGCCATGTCATAAACACGTGCAAAGTTTCAAAAACAATTGGTTTAATTGGTATAAAACTTTAAGAGGAGTTGCGCCCACAAGTTACCCATGTCATCGTGTCACACCTAAAAAACTAAGTGGAAAAAGAACAAAAAGATGAAAAATGATGATGGCTGGATAACACCCAAAACCACATGCACATCTTCAGACCATGCAGAACAAGTATGCATAGTTTCCAAAGGATCAAAGGAAAAGTCTCCAAAAGTTGCGCCCACATCTATTCTAATACTTATCAGACCTGAAATCAGGTAACTTATTTACGTATTATATATTCTATCAGGAATGGCCCTTGAGAGCAATCAACACACTCACAAAATTAAAAACAGCTCAAATTTGAAGTTTTCTGGGCTAGACTGGCTAGTGTCGGCCAATAAGGCCACATCAGTGAACGTCATAAAAATTGCAGAATTCCCGGCATGGGCTCAATGATAAAAAAAATCAATTCAAAACCATGTTTCAGAATAACTGAACTTATATCGGAAACTGCTTTTTTATGTTGAGGTGCTTCTCATACCACGAACAAAATCAATCAGCTTTAAAGGTCGTTTTCTAAATGGAGAACTGAAGTTTGCTCATGACTGGGGCAGACGATTATCTATACTTCAGACACTTACTATCACTTCACTACCTACAGAGTGTAATTGGAGACGAAGTTCGCAATAATGAGGATCGTGGGTTCGAATTTACGTCAGGGTGCATTATCGATGGAACGTTAAAAGCCATTGATATAGTCAAAATATCAAACCTTTTACATCTATAGTGTTTACCAGGCGTTAAATGGGAATAGGTATAATTTCAGGGAAGGGAACTCGGAAGGGAACTCTGTCAAAATTCTTTTGTCCCCTTCTGAAAATGGTTCCACTCTCAAAGGAAAAATATGCCTCCGTTTCAAAAGAAACTTGGAGTGCAGGAAAACAACAGGAAGGCACATAAGTTGTCTGTTTGAAATATGGAATCAATCAAGTGCATCAAGCGTCCTTAATCTATAGAGCGAGTATTTGACTCGCCATTTACATGAGTGCCTTATATTTATATATGTACATTGCACGCAAAGACGCCATATGCATCGGCATAGTCTGAGTGTTTGCTGTTCCTCGATAAGTATTGCAGTAGAATATATAATTTCTAAGTAGTCCTGAGCGGCTGTTGGCTAATCTGAGCCTGCACTGAATGCATATCGCTTCCTATTATTACAGTTAATTTACTTGGATGTGTTTAATGTTAGAAAAAAGCGTGCAATTTATCGCCTATGACTATAAGAATTGTCTGGGCGAAACTGACGGTGACAACGTCCATTCATGTTAAATAGACTGCTCTTTACACTGTCAATATTGATAAGAATTATAAAGATTTATTCATTTAAGAATACATTTAAGGTTACTAATGACCGTTTGGAGGCGATTTGTCTGTTACAATTCCCGCATTGTGTTTGATTCTCCTGTGACACTGGTTTGGTTTCATGTAAAAAAAAATGCACAATGTTTTATGGCGAGTGACAGTAGGATATAATACCGATATCATATGGCCGGGTCCCAGACCAGATTAAAACATTTTATCTTTAATATTGAACCCATATTTGTATTTTTTAAATTTTTGACTATGTTATTTGGATTTTCGTAACGTTGAGATTTTGGCTGCAATAAAATATAGTTCAGTGTGACCAACGTCAAAAAATACAATATACAGTGTGTACAGTGACAATGTATACAATATACCGTGTGTGCAAACGACACTTATTTCTATTCGAGATCATAAATGTCGTACAGTATTTAACCTACATACTCAGACAGACAAGCCTGGGCAAACAGCCGTAGCCCCAAACTACACGATCAGCAAAACTATCGCTGTTTGTCTCTAATCCAATAATTTTATACAAATCAACAGTTGGTGAAATGGAGGTGTTCAAATTTAAGGAGACATATCCCAGTAAGCATTCTTTATAAATCTATAGTGGGACGTTAGCGGTCCGTCAGGGTAGCTGACGGGCCGCTAACGTCCCGCTATAGATTTATAAAGAATGCTAGCTGGGATGTTTAGAGGTTAAGTTGTTTTGTATATAATCGTTCCCTTTTCCTTGCATATTCTAAACAATATGTAAACTCGAAGTAGCTGGCCTACTCGTCTCTCTTCCAGGGTTTGCAGAGATGACCAAATGCAAAAAACTAGTAAGCGCTCTCATCATACGATGGCTCCAGAAGAGTGTGGTATCCAGATATTTTATCTACTTTCTCCGCATGTGGATATCCTATACTCAGAGTATAATTGGCTCGGTGAGATGATTATAATGATTATTATATCTCGCCGAGGTGATTGTAATGGGCACCACAGCAAATATTTCATGGAAAAGGCAGATTTTGGTGACTAACCATGTCATCTGGAGCCACTACAGATATACTGCTGTGAATAGTCTAAATTGATGCTGTTGATCTATCTGCTGACCTGTTGATGCGTAATGTGCTACGTAACAAAATGAACGCTTGCCGCCGGAAATTTCACGGACATTACCGAACAATACGATTCCTAAATAACTGGTGCCCCGCCTATCCACAGGAAAATCGAAATCACATAATGCGTAAAAGAACGTTCAAATGCTAATTTAAAGACAGGAGTTGCAAACAAGAATGTGCATGTTGCATATCCGGATACAATACTTCGAAAGTGAAAGGTTCATTATGCAAAATGAAGTTCCAACAATACAAATTTAGATTGCACACTGCATAATCGAGTTTTTACATGTACCTAAATACTGTTCCATAGATTAACATATTGGATTTAGGAAAGCAAAACCGGTCTCGTCTACTTTTATTGACATTGCTCCTTGTTGAAGGTTGCTAAACAGTTATGTGGTTATTATAAGCTGTACATAAAAATGCTCATGCAAGGCCGTATTTTTTCCGGTCACACTTAAATATTGAGGATGAAATAAAACAAAAAATGTGGTTTATAATACCAGTGTGTATCATTATAAGTGAGCCAGCGCACGACAAATCCTTCAATAAGACTGAAATGACCAGCGAAGACTCAGATCAAACTGCGCGTCCGCGCAGTTTGATCTGATTATCGCTGATCGCAGGTGCCTTCTACAGCCTCCAGGCTATCCAGAGGAATAAACGAGAACCCTTGCCATACTGGCGGATGTACAGACTGACCTGAATCTTTGCTGGTCACACAGGTCTTATTGTAGGTTTCATCGTGCGTTGGCTCATATATAAGCCAGGGCCCAATTGTTCGAAACTAACGATGTCGTTAGTTAACGTATCGTTAAATCTTTGATCATCAAATATGGCATATATGCTAATAATTTGCAAAAGCTACTCACATTTTTTTTCAGCAAAAACTACCTGTGAATTAGATATTGTACTTAACAGAACAGTCTCTAACGAGCTCGTTAAGCTAACGACGCTTCAAACTACTGGGCCCTGATTAAGCATTTAATGACTGGATACACTAAAGTATATTTCCGTTGTTTTTCACAAAAGGAACAAGTTTTGTGATTTCCTGTTCGCTTTCCTGCGCAACACTCCCATCCTAAGGGTAGCTGATTCTTTCCTTTGAGAATAAACCCCTTTTCAGAGGGGAAGAATACAATTTTTACAGTGTTGCCTCCCCTGGAAATCTATCCATTTCTCTAAACATCCGACGAATTGCTGTGACTATGGCATTTTATTGAAAAATAAAATCGATAAGTCACAGTGTTTATAAATGTTTACATGCTAACAAAAATATTGATAGTGACATAGTCTGTCAATAGTAACAATACCACAACATTATAATGTTATTATCGTTTCGGTAAATTAATGGTCAATGCGCTTGTCAGATTCAGAATGTCCTTTGATTTGTCAAACAAATGAGATATTACAGTTTCCGAGATTTTAGTCCTATGTTTATGGCACATACACAACCATGAAGTACTGGATTGGAGAGATTTTTTATATAAATAAAAAAATGTACAATAAAGTGATGACAATTTCCTCACACAGTATGATTTTTGACTTTTTGCCCATGTTTCTTGCATAAGGATTCACAATGCTGGAAAATATGTCTTGTTATATATACGCTCATCAAAGACACATCAGCCGTTCTGAACAGAAGTTTTACTGGGTCCTACTGGGCGCAATTTATCACGTGGCTCTTTTAAGTGCATATTTAACCCTTAAAGCGCCAGTCACAATTATTGTCGTCTGCTTTGTCGTCTGCTTGTGATTAAAAAAAGTCATTTTTGCAAACAGCCTGGACCCAGATTAGGAGCAGTCTGATCAGAGTCCACACTGTTTGCCTGTATGCAAAAATATTTTTTAAAAAGTCTGCAAGAATATTCAGCAGACGATATAAACGGACGACATTTTCAGATGCAGTTTTTCTTGGCGCTTTAAGAGTTAAGACATACGGCTATCGTTTCTTACATCCAGTTTAAGTTTTCTGTGCTTACCGTATTTACCATAAAAATTCGGATACTTTAACTCTTTACTATTCTTGTCCAAACATTCAAATACGTCCATCTGGCTATTTGCTATTTGTATTTAAATATGCTGGAAGTATGTTCTGCAGCGTCCGATCTGTGTCTACAGTGTTTGCTCTGTCCGATTACTTATTTCTCAATTGCCTGTGTGATTTGCTGAGACCCGTATCAGATAAACGGATGAAGCTATAGAACATCTATAAAAAAAATCAGGATTTTACACCCTACCAGGCACTTGTGATACATAGACGGGAAGAGCCAAAGACTGTAGTGTCGTTAAACCTTGGGGTAACTTGCGGCAATAAGGCATAAATATTAACCAAACATTCAATCTGGCGATCTTTTCTATCACCTTAAAATGACAATATGGGATCTTCGCTATTTAGAGGCAAATTATGATATACGTCAATCTTAATGATATATTGTCTGACATAAGCATACGTGTTTGGCTCATAATTATCAAACTTAAAGAAAGATTTGAAAGATTTAAATATTCATATGTATGTAAATAGTGTTGTTATAAAAACGGGTGAGCCAAATCCATGCATTGCCGTCAAACATGAAAGGTACTGCTTCAGTCCCCTTCTCGAATTTAATGCTCGTTTCATTTAGTTTTCAAGATGCAGTATCAGATTCAAAGTTATCAAAATGCATTAAATAGAATTAAAGCAATGCAAACTGCATTTAAATGTTAATATATACCAGCAGGGAAATATTTCTATATTGCAAGAGTTTGCTGGCCAGGGTTTTTTTTTTTTTTTTTTTTTTTTTTGTTTTGTTTTGTTTTGTTTTGTTTGTTTTTCTTTTCTATTGTTTTGTTTTTACTAAATGATATTAAAATCTTATCCTTTCCTGCGCAGTTCAGATACGACTTGTTCTTGCTCCAGATAAGGTACTGTTTTCAATCAAACAGTGTTGATAGTTTTATCATTTCCCTACGAAAACATATATTGTGGCTCCGGCAAACTACGAAAACATGCCTTTATAATTTTTACCCCCTTAAGCCCCACTTTTATACAGTAAAACTGGGGTTTAAGGGGGTATACATTATTTTTCTTATTTCTGCTCAAAACATAGATTGTGGGTACTCGTTAGAACCGCCTCGTCGAGGCGGTTTTAACAAGTACCAACTATCTATGTTTTGAGCAGAAATTTGAAAAATATCAGATTTTTTTATCTGAAAAATTTCATTTGTTGGTGGTAAAACTTTCAGTATATTTGAATAGGCATGGTTCCGTAATGTTAAACCCCTTCTGAAAATGGGTCTACTCTAAAAGGAAGGAATTTGCTCAAATTCCCCTTAATATTACGGACATTAAACATATTGATAAAATGACTATTATAAAATAGATGCATCATTATTTTATATTTTATTGTATGAAAATATTTGAATACATATTGTTTAAACCAAATTAACTACAGCATTGTTGTTACACTTTAGGTTAAATGATAAAGACATATAGTTTCATCTTAAACTACATGTATGAAGACACTTAAAAAGCATAAACACAGAAGGAAATCATTACGTAAACACACCTATTCAAATATATAGAAAATTCCACCTCTAAAACTTGAAAATTTTCAGATAAAAAACTCTAATATTTTTCATATTTCTGCTCAAAACATAGATTGTGGGCACTCATTAGAACCGCCTCGTCGAGGCGGTTCTAACGAGTGCCCACAATCTATGTTTTGAGCAGAAATAAGAAAAATAATGTATACCCCTGTAAACCCCAGTTTTACTATATAAAAGTGGGGTTTAAGGGGGTCATTATTATATAGGCATGTTTTCGTGATGCATTTGGTAGGTACGATAAACAAATGGAAAATTGTTTTGCCGGACCCACAACATATGTTTTCATGGAGAATAATAAAACTATTAATACTGTTTGGTTGAAAGCAGTACCTTTTCTGGAGCTATGAAGCCTACAAGAAAATTATAAAGAAAGACGGAAAGAATTCTCAGTGTAAACAACTGGTAAATTGTATTTTCTTCTCCATTTATTCAGTGATTTCCTCTCTGAAAAAATGTCTTAATGTGCTCAACAAAACAATCTTTTCTTGTCATCTGTTCATCATAGCATGCAATCTGTGTGCAGCACTACAAGTAAACAAACATTGGATTTATAAAACAGATTGTGAGTAATCTGTTTTATGCATTAAGTATCGTGTAGGGAGATATACCTCATGAAGCCTAATATCATTTAAATATTATCAATAACAAACCAGAAACAAGGATCAGTGCCGTGCCAATCAAAACGGCTCTTCGTCACGAACAAGCTAGACCTCATCAACCTGCTCATTCTGCGAAGTAGGATCGTTCCATCGCAAAAACATGCCTATAAAACTTTGACCCCCTTAAACCCCACTTTTATATAATAAATAAAGGTAAGAGAAAAGTCCAGGGAGTGCCACAATCACAAACCAAACCGCAGCCCTTCCCAGACCCCAAGAGGAAGAGGAAACCGACAAATCCAAACAAGCAAAAATCGAACAAACGTACGAAAAGCACTAAGATTAGCTTCTTCTCCATTCCCCAAGCGAGGTAATCGCAATACTAAAAGGACTGAAAAACACAAGACCAAATGACATAGTTGAACCACGGCTGGCCAAGCCAAAGACATATCGTCACGCCCCAACACACTGGTTAAAGTTTTACGAAGAGGCCGTCATTGGGTCTGAGGCCCGAACCGCCGTCGTGCAATTAAAGAGTGAAGCATGAAGCATAGCCATCAACAATGATTGGGGTTTACAGGGGTATGCATTATTTTTCTTATTTCTGCTCAAAACATAGATTGTGGGTACTCGTTAGAACCGCCTCGTTTTTCGCAGAAGTATGAAAAATGTCAGGATATTTATCTGAAAATTTTCTTTTTTTGGTGGTGAAATTTTCAGTATATTTGAATAGCCGTGTTTTCGTAATGATTATAGAGACTCGTATTTTCCTTTAATGTTCCAACATTTTAACCCTTGTCCTGCTGAATAAATTAAGATGCCACGCCCTTTTCAAATTCCCAGTCCATCAGATTAGTCGATCCAGATTGTTGATATAAATTCACATACTGAATGGCAAACAGTGTAGATCCAGATCAGTTGGCTTATTAGAAGCCAACTGATCTGGAGCTACACTATTTGCAAAGGCTGGATATGTACGGGTTCAGGAGGACAAAGGTTAATTCTTTACCAATCCTGTTCTAAACAGTATAGTTACCAACCAGACGCCACGTGAAATATATAGCATCTTAGCTAAAGCTCTCGATAATCTCAGTTTTTAACCATACATACTGATATTTTTCCTTATGTCTTCACAAAAACGTGCGTTGTGGGTTTTCATCAAGAGCGGCTCTATATGGTATTTTCACCACATAAGATGGGAAATGAGGATGAGTTTAATTGAGATATTAAAGATTACATTTTGTGATTTTATTGCATATTTTATGGGCTGCAATATGAGAGAATGTACATTCGGACATGTGCTCCTAACGAAGACTGAATCAGCCAGCCGACCTCTGCACAGTCTAATCATAGTTTTGCTGAGTGCTTTTAGGATAGGAGAATGCCTCAGTGTTGCAACAGGCTCCCAGTGAAGACTGATCAGACAGAGCTGAGCTCAGTCTTCGATGGGCGCACGTATATCCAAGAGTACATTGTCTCTCGTTACGGTTCAATTATAATAATATTCTGAATGAGGATGAGAGAAAACAGGGTTTTGTTGTTGTAAGCGACATAAAGCTCTGTTATTATACTTTCTCATGAATATTTGCTTATGATATGCAATCTCATGGGACTTATAAGAGATTGTTTTGTATTTTCACTGTGTAATAACAGGCTTATTGGCTGTCGAAAAGGACTTGTACAATCAGCTATGCTTTTTATAAGAGAAGCGAATTTTGTGACTTCCTTTTTCCTTTCCTGTGCACCAAGCATTTGTAAAAAGGGGTCTGCTCTAAAAGGAAAGAGTCTTTCCTTTATCCTGCTGAACCCGGATATATCTTGTTTTGCAAACAGTGTAGATCCAGATCAGTTGGCTTCTGTTTGCTATCAAGTATGCAAATTTATAGCAATAATCTGGATCAAGCAACCTGATTGGCTGAAAATTAGGTGTGGCATCTTAATTTATTCAGCAGGACAAGAGTTAAGAGTAGACCCCTTTTCAGAAGGAAGACAAATATTTTGACAGAATTGCCTTCCCTGAAAGAGTATTCATTCGCCTTAACATCTGAAATGTTGTTATTTATTTATATGCCAATGGTCGGTTTAATACTTATTCTGTACATACAATCAGTGGACAAATTAGTCTGGGCGGATGAATAAAACGCTAAACAAATGCAAACGAAACAGACAGAAAAAATACAGGACAATGCAGAAAGAAATACAGCTGAAGAGCAGATATGTTTAAAGCCAAAACATTTTAGAAAGTAATACCAAAGGTTTAGTAAATTAGTGGACGAGGCAGATAAATTACAAACGAACAAAGAACTTGTAAATGAAGTTATTTTGCAACTTTGCTGCACTCATGTGGTGCAAAATGCATAACGAAATACGACTGAAGTGCAGATATGTTTAAAGCAAAACATGTTGGAATTAGAACCAAGTTTTAGTAACTGTGTGAACGAAGCAGATGAAA
Source organism: Anodontia alba (assembly GCA_964016985.1). Classification (NCBI taxonomy): domain Eukaryota; kingdom Metazoa; phylum Mollusca; class Bivalvia; order Lucinida; family Lucinidae; genus Anodontia; species Anodontia alba. The sequence continues at coordinate 20,489,812 of OZ024829.1, forward strand.
ATCACATACCGGTAAATAACATATACTGCTAAATGATTTACGATTGACTAATTAGCTGCAGTTAAGGGGTACAAAACCATCTCAAAATAAAGAATTCTTTAGCAATAAGCATCTTAAAAGAAGCTACGGGTTTTCAAAACGTTGCAGTTGGACAATAGTGACATAAATCACCATGTTACTATAATGTACAGTCTCACACAACACCCTTGGCTCAAGTATCTGATGAAGTAGTCACGGTTACATGTAGTTCTTAAATAAGTGTCTAATAGCTTTAGAATAACGGAAATTTCTTAATCCTTACTATGCTGATGACTTAATTAGCGGAAGGTAAAGTGTTTTATATTTTTGTTATTTTTTTTCCAGTAAACAGGACGATATTTCGTGCGAATCATCTCTTATAAAGTCAGTTTGCATGAAATGGCAAAACCTATTTTCGGAGGAAATAATAAAACTACGTTTTATAAGCTTAAATAGTTTGTTTTGTTTTGTTTTGTTTTAGCGTTATATAAGCAGCGAACATCTTTAACTTCAAAGGCCTGGATCCAATTGTTCAAAACATCGTTAGATTAACGGCTTATTAGTGGTCAAACTGTTAATTGTTCTAGTAAGTACAATATTTAATTCACAGGTATTTTTGCTGAAAAAAAATGTGTAGCTTTTGCAAATGCAATCAGATTAACCTATATGCCATATTTAATGATCAAAGTTTTAACGATACGTTAACTAACGACATCGTTAGTTTTGAACAACTGGACCCTGACCACAGCATTCCAGTATAATATGGCAATCTAACAGTTATAATCTCTTATCAATGTTCCTTTACAAATAAAACAAGATGGTCATGATGGCCCTGTATCGCTCACTTGGATATCATAGCACTTACGGTAGCTGACCTAGAAATGATCAAGGGAAACATTCTGACTGAGATTCATGATGATCATATGAATAAGTAAGACAATGTAGCATGCCTAAAGGACTATGAAATATAGGTAAAGAGGCCATGCTGAGATGTATGCATGTGATAAATGCAGTAAAACACAGAAAACTATTTCTTCTACATGATTTAATGATAGTACTTGACCAGACAAACGTGAAGTCAGTACATAACGTCATCACTATGACAACATGACGTTGGTGGTCACCCAAAGAACATTCCTGTGAAATTATTTCAAAATACATCAACTGGTTAAGGAGAAGAAGTCGTTTAAAAGTTGGGGGTTTTTTTTGTTTGTTTTTTTGTTGTTTTTTTTTTTTTTTTTTTTTTTTTTTTTTTTTTTTTTTTTTTTTTTGTTTTGTTTGTTTGTTGTTTTTTGTTTTTGTTGTTGTTTGTTTTGTTTTTTTTTGTTTTTTGTTTTTTTGTTTGTTTGTTTTTTTTTTGTTTGTTTTTTTTTTGTTGTTTTTTTTTTTTTTTTTTTTTTTTTTGTTTTTTTGTTTGTTTGTTGTTTTTTGTTGTTGTTGGGTTTTTTGTTGGTTTTTTTTGGGTTTTTTTGTTGGGTTTTTTTGTTTTTTTTTAGCTCTGGCGGCCATCTTGTTCACGCAAGCAGAAGGGTTTGAGCAATTTTGATAGAGGGTCACTCAAGCAACAATCCTGTGAAATTATTTGTTTAGCGGAAAGGCAATTTTGGTAGAGGGTCAGCCAAGAACTTTCCTTCAAAATTATTTAAAAACCCATTCACCGGTTTAGGAGATGTCTTTTAAGTAAATTGTTGATAAACGCACGACGGACGACGGACACTGAGCGGTCACAAAAGCTCACATTGAGCCTTTGGCTCAGGTGAGCTAAAACATCACGACAAACTTTAACCAGAATATGATTTTGTGTTTGTACTAAGAAGTAACATAGCGTTTATTTGGTTGTTTTGATCGGAGAAATAATTCACTAATGTTCTAAGGCTTGCGCGTAAAAAAACTAGTGCGCGAAGCCCCGTAAATAATCACATTTTCATTTATGTTTTACTTCTGAATTTTCACATTCAGCCGTTATGATTTCCTACCAAATTAGTTCCAGTCAGTTCATGAATTTTAGGAGGTGTGGTTTAGTTTGAAAATCAGTCACCATCTTGTTTTCATTTAATGCAAAAACAACCATCCTGTGCTTCACAGACACAACATGTCACGAAAGTAGAAATGGATTATCAAGAAAATCATACTTTATGTTTGTGTTGCAGGTCTTTCCTCAAAAACGCCAGGAGAAGAATCGTATAAGTATTTATATGCTTCCATTCTAATCCTGTTTTTATTTCATGTCTTGTGAATATCTATGTTGTATTGAAGAATGCAAATAAAATATGTTTAAACTAAAAACGCCAACGGACATGAAAATTGCATTCTGATTTCCATGATTTTATCAAATATTACACAAAACAGCAACCATTGTTATTGTTGTTACCAACAACGTCAGCAACGTCGCCTAGCAATTATGACGTCAAAACTTTCGAAATGAAATAATTCAATCGGTGAATTATACATTATAATTATAATTCACTGACAAATCTCAGTAAATCACTGCTGAAAATGCAATAAGTACCTCTTAATTAGCGCAAGCCAGTTTCAGTGTACAATAATATAAGCATGCAAAATGCCCTTATTAACCTTTAAAACGCTAATCATAACTGCAGCAGACGATATTTGTTGTATTTGACTGAATAAAATAAGACTTGGCATTCTATGTGATTTGTCTGTTAAGCAAACGATTCACATTAAAGGTCAAGCCTTATTTTCTCTAAAAAACTATCGTCGGCTGCAGTTGTGCATAGCGCTTTAAAGGTCAGCTTTCTTGACATATATATCTTCTTCAGATTTGTAGTTTTACCAGGTATAATATGTGTTCACTCGCAAACACGCATGTTTTCTGTTTTATGAATCAGCGCTGACAAGATGCTGTTAAAAAGCAGGTAGATTTGACATGCAAACTAATGGCTTTCCTAGTATATCCTAAATGGAGAGACTAATCAGCTTGAGTCTCCTTACCATTGTACCGCAGTCTAGAGATTATAATCATCTCTGGAACATGCAGAATCCCAGCAAGCATACAGTCGCAAAAAGAAGGTCTCGACGTCGCCCAAACGTCACCGCCGCATGACTTATTCCCAGCAGGCACATGACTGTTAAATAACGTCGCATTAACGTCGATGCAACGTCAATCCAGATTTTGCATCGACGTTAATGAGACGTTGTATAAATGTCATGTGTCTGCTGGGTTTAGACGTCGCCGTGACGTCATGATATTGCGACGACGTTGTAGGTTTACTACGCTCCCCAGAACAAATGATATAGTCCCAGATTTAAGTCCGGGGATGCGTTGACCGACCTGGGATTATTCCTGACTTTTCAACCCCTTTTCCCTTGTTGCCAGATAGTTGTTTACATTAAAGCTTGACTGGAAGCGGCAATGAGGCATATCCTTGCTAAACTGTTTAACAATGTTTAGAATGGAATGTCGCGGAGGTCTGGAGGTTGCTGTTTTTCCAGATGGCTCCCTCACATTGCTTCAACAATAAACAAAAGCACATTTTTCTATAACAATTACTAATTACCAGATTGTATTTCGAAGTAAATCTACAACCGCACGTAAGAGGACTGGGTATACTTGATAGAGTTTCGCAATTTTTAACAAGCGAGACACCTATTATGATTTCCCGTTTGCTTTGCTTGCTGCACACCAAGTCCCTTTTAAAAGGTATCTGTCCTTAAAGGAAAGAATTTGTTCCTAAACGTAGACGAGAGAAGATAAAACCAATTTGACAGAGTTGTCATCCCTGAAAGTCTGTGACATCAATAACCTAGAATCAGGCAAGTAGACACAATGACCAATGTCTTACCTCCCAAATATTCACGGGCTCGATGTTTTCTGGAAGTTGACCTAACACTTTTAGCTCTAATTATATGAAATCAGCAGATGACAAATTCATTTCTTATTTTCCCAGAAAGGCTATAAATGGCGCAAAAATCTACAGATAGTATCCATTCATCTTAATGTAGACATTTATTATGAGTTTCTTGCTGGAACTTAGAGCTTCAAGCACTGGTGCTATATGGGCCGCGCCAAGCGAAAATGTGTCTTCAAGCATGCGTTAAATGCAAAGATTCAGATTTATCCCACGCATGCGCAAAGTATCATCCGGACATCTGGTCTTCACTCATACATTCTGTAGTATCCATTGATTCTGTTAGCGGACAGTAAAGGCCCTGATCAGATGCGCGGATGCGTAGGCTGATCTGGGCCTTCGCTGTCCGCATCTGTCCGAAGACACCTTTTTGCCTGGCGCTGCCCATACATACATCAAACAACACATCACGTTGCGAGGAATTAAGGAGATGCCGGAAATTTGCTTCAGTACTGTATAGAAGGATTGAAGCTTAAGTAAAGGATCTATTATGCATTTAATCAGTTCATGCCTGGTGGACTTTTCTTCACCTCTCTTAGGACAGGTTCATTTCCAATGTAAGGTGTGTCTTTGTGTGTGTGTGTGTTGTGTGTGTGTGTGTGTGTGTATTTTTAGTATTATTGTTTATTATAGTAATTTCTGTACTTTATGTAAACAGTGCAGACCGATCAGACGCCGCAGAATGTGGCGTCTGATCTGAGTCTACACTGTTTGCCAATGTCCCGTTTACGGGACCGTAGTCATAAATCAGTTAATGAGTCTGAGGTCAACCAACCAAAATCGTACTTCGGCAAATCATAAAGTCGATTTTCACAAAGGCAAAATTAGGAATATTTAGACAGACAGACATGGACCAAAATAAATGCAGTGTAGTCAGGCGTCCATGGAAAGTAAACATTACATGGTAAGCACGCTTCGCCCACCATGCCTAACAGCCTGAACAGAGATTTAGGAATATACGGAAATTAAATTCCGGGGTTTAGAAAGTATGTTTATGGCTTTGCTGTGGCAAAAACATCAGATATAAGTCTGGAAATAGCATCATTGTAGGAATTGACAAGGTCATAGCATCATTGTAGGAATTGACAAGGTCATGATGTTCCCCCCCCCCTCCCCCCCCCCCCCCCCTCTACAAAACTTCTTAAATGTTGACACCAGTTTCATTTTAATGTACTAAGAGCCCTTGTACTATTTGCATATTAATTAAAATGGTTAGAGAGTTGTGCACAAGATTTGCTTTGAAAACTTAAAAATTATCCCCTGTCAATAAATATACTGCAGTGTGTATGTTGTAGCTATCCTTGTTGTTGATATGTGATTAATGTTGTTATAGAATGGCTACAGATCAGTTCGAACACAGATTATTGTTGCTGCTGCTAATCAAAAATCAAGGACATTTTGCTAACACTACCCTCAAAAATTCGCGTAAAATTATTTTGGTTTGCTTTTATATCTGATTACCATCACCTGAAGGTGTTGATGTGTGGGAAGTGTAACTGCAGGATGCTCACATAACAGTTGACAGCTTATAGCTGCTACTGCTCACCAAAGAGCCACGGTCATAAATTAATAAACTATTAGACCAATAACACATGTTTTCTTGCAGACATAAGAACATGTATCTGGATACGTCTGTTATCTGAAGCTACGAATGTATGTATGCAAAACAAAATAAGCAAACCTTGATCCATGATTCGGCACTGTTTGTTTTTCACTCTCACAAGCCTTATGGTTAGCCATCCATATGGTTTACATAAAGCCTCTAAATCTCTATTTAATCTACTGAACGTTCCCTAACTTTATGGATCTTTATTTGATAGATCCTTGCATTTAAGGTGGCTGCAGACACTTAGTAATGCACCGTCATTTTTACAAGTCAGATAACATTTGTGACTCCATTAACCTAAAAATAAATCTACCCTAAAAGAAAAGGATTTGCTCCCGTTGGAGCAAATCCTTTCCTTTTATGGCAGATTTCCTTACAGAAGGAAGGAAATACAATTTTGACAGAGTTATCTCCTCTAGAAGTTTATCCATTACTTTAATAACCATTTGTGAGTTCCAACCGTAAAACGTTTGCATTTTCGTTAATGCTGTTTACGTCTATAACACAGCTTTTTATGCTCAGCTTGATAAATATCAATTTTATTACTCCACTAGAAGCAGACGGGTTTGCTACTTTTGAACACAAAAGATCATTTAATCTACGACAAGATCTGACCGAACGTTCTCGTCCAGTTATATAAGGGCCGTTATACAATAAAAATCTAAAATGAAACAAAGAAGGCAAAAACGAACGAAAATCGGGGTTTGCGAGGCTGTTTTAGCCCCTTGCATCAGCTTAACTGGTATTCGATTTTTGAAATAACCAGAATGGGCTCATTGATTTAGAAACGTTATCAGAAAAACCTGATGTCCAACTCCTGACCCAACCTCAAAACTCAGATGGGCGGCTAAATGTGTGTTTACATACTCATTTAATAATTGACCATCTCCGAATAGAAGTCAACCTTATGTCATATGCGACCAGCGCATACTTAGATTAACCTACGCATACGCGCAATCTGATCCGGGTCTACACTTTTCGCTAATATAACGTTCAAAGTTCATGCATTATGATAACGACCTGTGAAGACATGTGCATGCTGATCTGAGTTTGCGCTTATCGCATTGTTTTCTATTTAGTGGAACTCTTGGCCCCTTCCTCAATCTATTTCAGAAGGATGGCGCCTCACTACTACTGTCTGTGGTTGGGCCCATCGTGGTCCAATTTGTCCTTTTTTTTTTTTTTTTTTTTGCTACGGTTTCAAATCGCCACTGAGTCATCAGCTTTGTTTCATCGCATTTTGTGAATATTTGTGTATATTATAGTGTGATGTTTCACGATGAGGTAGAGGGCCCTACGCGAAACGAGCACATATTTGTAATTTGGAGCTGCATCAGAACTAAAGACGAGGTCTCGATCGAGTGAGCCCCTTCCCACCGCCACAACTCTAGCCCCTAGCTGCATATTACGTCCAGTTTGTATTCCAGCGTTGTGTTTTCATTCGCTGTATGGCTGCCCACTTTGCTTTCTGTTTTATTTTCTTGCATCATGTCTTCTTGTCCTGATGCAAGCATAGCGGTGACCACTCTTCAATAACTCCAGTTTGCTTTCTATTCCTTTCTCTGTAAGCTTTGTTTGTCTGTATGCAAGCAGAGAGTTTTATTATTATTATTATTATTATTAGCTTTGGGCCTAGGGTAAAGCTTTGGTGCCAGTAAAATCGATTTAACCTACCCGCCCCGGGCCCAGATGTTTAAAGCATCGTTAGCTTAACGAGCACGTTAGTGGTCAAAATGTTAACTGTTCTAGTAAGTACAATATCTAATTAACAGGACCCAGTTGTTCAAAGCTAACGATGTCGTTAGTTAACGATTCGTTAAAATTTAGATTGAGTGATACGCGTATATGCTGAAATTTTTTGCTGAAAAAATGTGAGTAGCTTTTGCAGTGCAAAAGCTACTCACATTTTTTCAGCAAAAAATATCAGAATATTGTATATTGAATCCGCTAAAACAGTTAACGAAATGACCCTTAACGAGCTCGTTAAGCTAACAACGCTTTGAACAACTGGGCCCAGGTATTTTTTGAACAACTGGGCCCAGTAGTTTTTACTACTGACCTAAGACGGTGGTTCTGGTGCTTGATGTTTTTTGGGTGGCCTTGTGACACTCCTCGTCGGGGCTTTTGTAATGTTTTATCCTCTTCGTTATTGGATCCTGCCTAGCATTGTACATGTGTAATTACCTTGTTGGGGAACAGGGGGTGGGTATCTTTGCTTTTCTTTGTCCTGATGCTTGTTTATTGTCTGTCATTGTTTGTTTGCTCTTCCTCTTGGTGTCATTGGTAGGCTATGAGCTGTGGTATCCTCTGTACCTGCTGACCGTTCCAAGCCGGTTGCTCTGTTGCAATTCTTCTTTGTTTTTACCTCGGTCATTGCAACTGTGCTGTAGTGTTTTGTCATGATTTGATCCTGATGTCTTCTATCGGTGCTTAGGATAGGTCTTGTCTGTGACCCTCCTGTGTAACTTTATTTATATTTCATACCACATACGAGCCAAAAAATCATAAAAAAGTCCTTGTCTCACAGCGGAGATCCAGTTCAGCGCATATCACGACACGGTAGATAATTCCAAAACAAACAAATTTTCATGCTAGCATGCTGGGTAAAAATTCAGCAGTCAACATTAAGTTGTATTCTTATTTTTCCGAGAAAATAGGTTATGACATTTCGTGCAAAGTGTCTCCTAAAGAGACAATTTGCATGAAACGTCAAAACCTTTTTACTGGGAAGGATAAATGGAAGTATCATAAATTTGCCATCTGCTGGATTTGCCCAGAGAGTGATATAACACGAAACCATTGCAGACAGAAAAAAAACGTAGAACGAGTTAACATTTTTACAATCTTCTAACGATGTTAAGGAAGCATTTGAAGTCAAACACAGAGTAAGACAGACAGACAGACATACACGGAGATTAATAAACATTCTTACAATACTCATATTTAAAGAAAGTGGTTCAGTTATATATGATTATACATTTAGCATGCGTAGATTGGTTATTTGTAAATACGAGTCCGAACAGTTTTCATGTATACAAAGAAAAGAAGCTTCAAACTAAATTACTATCATGGGTTGCGACTCTTTTACTTTTTATTACATGTTCTATACCCTATATTTAACCCAATGTAGACTGAATGAACTCTCCCACACTATATATTGGAAGATTCTAATTTTCGATTTTAGGTATGTCAGGCTTTGTGATTTAGATATTTCTAGAGAAAATGGTTGAACTATTTGCAAACAGTGGAGACTCTGATCAGATGCCGCATTCTTTGGCGTCTGATCTGTGTCTGCACTTTTTGCTAGATACCCTGTTAGGGATCTCCAGACTATAGAATTTGTTAAAACGTTACCGCAACTGGGATAATATGTGTAGCATATTTATTAGAAATCAGAACAACATATGGGCAGCGCTATGAGAAAATCTGTCTTCGGGCAAATGCGGACAGCGAAGGCCCTGATCAGGATCATTGGATACTAGTATTGGGTGTCGTCCATTACTACTACGCGACACCCAATACTATTGGCCTGGATGATACTTCGCGCATGTCCAGGATGATCTAAATTCGCGCGTTTTGCGCATATTCGATGACACTTTTCCCTTGACGCGGCCCATATCAAAACTGCAATATGCAAACATATCCTACTTACCGAAAAAAAAACCATTTAGGTCCCTAAACACGCCACAGTGATTATCTTGATTTTCCGACGAGCATTCAAACAAATCACGTTCTTATTTTTCCAAGTACATCCCCTGTTTGCCACTCGTTGACCTGAAAAGGATGTTTCATGATATATACAGAAATTAACACTTAGTTGTTTTCAGTTCTGTGTTCAGTGCTCTCAATGTTCATTCCATTTTGAGTCTATTTTTCTCCCAGCTTAGATAGGCTTTTTGCCCATGTGAGAAACTTCTATCCCACATGACCATGTGACTTTTAGGAAAATCCTTTAACTCTTTTTCCGCTGGTGGCAACTTTTGTCGTCTGTTGATAACCTTTACAAATAATTTGAATCCAGATCAGGCCCGACGTTCAGATCAGATCCAAACTGTTTAACATTCTGATGGTATTCCTAAAAGATTTTTTTTTTTTTTTTTTTTTGAAAACCTTAGTTTAAAACAAAATCCGCAGACGACAAAAAGCATGCAAAATAACCCAGCATGCCAAGAGTTAAAGCTGGGGGGAAAAGAATCCATCATGAACCAGTCCAGGATATGGAAATCTCACTTTTGAAATTACTACTCTCGGTGAGATTTTCCTATCCTACATGAACACTCGTGATGGATTCTTATAATCTTCACCACAGCTATTGCGGCTATAACACGCATCCCTTTACATCCCCGTACATCAGTGTATATTTCTGATGCTTTCTGATCGTTTAGTCCATTCGGGGGCTTTCGAACATTTAATGACGGTCACTCATGATGCCTAATTAGTCGAAACATGCTAGTCTTATATATGTGCAACTAGACAAGCATGAGGGCTTATGGGTGAGATAAACGGTTGTGTCTATTAATCAAGCTTTTAGACTTAATCATTTTCTGTGATAGATTTCTAACGTAGTTATAGTAAAATACAGCTAAATGCAGATCCACACAATGTTTGAAATAAGCTTTCATTTAGTCCTTTCAGCCCGGCAGACAAAAATAAATACTCATGCAAATAGTGTAGAACCAGATGAGACGGGCCGCCCCATCAGGATCTACATGTTTATCATTTGATTTTAGATTTTTGAGTGCGTTTCCCTATTTGAGACAACGGGCGTGTCCAAATTCAAAGATGGTAGAGTCCATCGCAGAAACTCAGGAATGGCAGGGTCAAGTCAATAAATCAATCTTATTCGTATTCTTGTATTCTCAGAAAATGGCCACCATGATAAGACTATGTAGTCCAAATACGTAATACCGTCTAGAAGACATTGTAAATTATTCTAAATTGATAGATTTACGGCCAACACGGCAGACAGTTATCATCTAGTACATTGAACCCTCTTTATTTCCATACAAACACTACATACAACGACAAATTTCGTTATAATGATAATTTGACTTGCACGAAACCGCTCAAGAGATGATAGGTAATCAGAAATATGCAACAACACTATGTTTAATTCTTCAAGGAACATATGTTTTGGATATGTTAGAATAGCGATAGCAATTCTAACATATATCCAAAACATATGTTCTATGGAGAAATAAGAATAAACCAGGGGCTTACTTACGTGCCATTCTGCTCATTAAGGATTCTTTAAAACAGCAAATCCATTTTATTGCCAACATCTTTGCTGTCATTATAGAATATATACATAACAAAGTGTAAGCATTCTCCTTGGTGATTTATAAATCCAGAAGCACTTCAAAAATTATCTTCAGCAGGATGAATGTAAATTAGAATGATGTTGTTATACAGTCGACTCTCGTTATCTCGAATTCCAAGGGACTCACTGAAACACTTCGAGATATTCGTATGTCGACATATCAGAGTTGAGAGAGTGAGGAAGACAATAAATTGAACAACCATATTTAACAAATAAATGTGTAATTTGACTCCTGAAGTTAGAAATATATATATAAAATAATGTGGAAAAGAGGAGAAACTGCTCCTTAGGAGCAATTTCTCCTCTTTTCCATATAAGCAATTTCTCCTCTTTTCCATATTATTTTGTTATCTGTTGTCATAGTTTCGTGTTAAAACAGGGACCAAATTTTCACTTCGAGATAAGCGGTAATTCGAAATAAGCTAGTTCGAGATAACGAGGTTCGACTGTATATATAATTTAAAATTTAAACAAGCTTCAACAACAAAGTCTGGCCCAGGATCATTACTAATGTAAGTACTTCAGAAAAATGTGTATACGGAGAAATACGAAGTACCACTGCAACACTACGCTTGTTAAAAAGTTTCATGGAACGGTATTGTGCTTGATTTCTCTAAATGACTCGTCGGATAGGGTATATTTTTGGTGCTCCAGCGGACTCATTCTCTGGAGCCACAGGATACTGAAGTTTGGAAATATTATTGTAATTTAAGATTTATATTCAGAAACAAATGTAAAAGCCGGCGGGGATTCAAACCTCGCTCAACCTAGTGGTATTTCATATTTCTCCGTGTACACTTTTTCCTGAAGTACTTGCATCAGTAATGATCCTGTGTCGGAATTCAGAGAAATCAAACATAATACTGTTCCATGAAACTTGTTTCTCAACAAGCTTATTGGTGCAGTGGTTATTTCTTATTCTGAAGGGGCTGAGCGCTGCCGGTCGAAGCCGGTCAAAGCCGGTTTGGGTTCAAGCCTCACTCAGCCTAGTGGCATTTCATATATATATATATATATGTATATATATATATATATATATATATATATATATATATATATATATATATATATATATATATATATATATATATATATATATATATATATATAAAATTGGGACACTGTGTTTAGTGTCAGTTGCATTTTGCCTTCTGATATGACTGGACGTTTAACATTAATGAGGTACGTTTTGGGCACCTTGAGCAGCTAAACTTCGAACTACTCCAGTTTACTACCTGCTGACATGTCTAACGAAATAGATGGAGATACCCAGGAAAAGCCACAATTACTAGCACAGCCCTCCCGAGGCACAAAAGAAGAAGGAGAGATAAGGAACAAATAATGACAAAACAAACTCCGCATATGTAACCACAGACGCATAATGCAACGAAGGACCACCTAGGAACGGCTTGTAGGAACACTACTAGGGCCTTTGGGTGGGGGCTCTTGAAACTGCTAGATCGGTGTCAAAGTGTAAAGATCCTGTACAGACGCCGCTTTTTTGTGAAGTCGTATGAGTCGCTTCTCTGTTTAATTATGCCTGTGTGTCCAAAAACTAGGGGTAAATAGGTAAATCCTCAGATTGTTCAAAATAGTTGACGCTTAAAATGCATTATTCCGTTTATTACCTTAATGAACATAATATATCTTAGCTACAAACTCCTCCTTTCGTATTCTATCAAACAACAACAAAATACCTGTATTTGCAGTTATTATGAAGCATTAGATTCCTGCTGATTGAATATCGTTAGGGAGAATCCCATTTAACAACTGTTTGATACTTGTCATTCATATGTAAAATCCTACCTTTAAATGTGCGTATTATCCGATAGTTCCAGATATTTAATTTCAACCTTTAGAAATAGTGAATAAGCGGAATAAGTTACTCGTATACAAGCATAACTACTGCAATGTAATATTGGCAATTGCCGCATATTTTAATAGTCCCACAGCATCACGTGTATTAACTTCGGATTTCCACTTAATTAGCGTAGTTAACCACGGACAAGATTCCGCGTCTAAGTCAAGAAATACGGCGCAGTCAATTGTCTTCGAAAGCAAAGATGTATCACAGAAAGTTCAAAATTCTGAGCATTTCCCATTTCTATTCACATACTTACTCCAGTATCTAATAGAAGCTCGTTGTTAAAGCGATGAACCGAAATGGGCAAGCATAAACAACTGTTTTCCTTCCTAATAATGTTTCTATGATTTAACAGGAGGTGTGGAAAATATAAAATAAGTTACCCAGGAGAGGCCACATTAAAAGCCTTCCCGAGGCACCGAGAGACGATGAAGAACCAATAGCTACCAAGCAAACCGGCACTATTACAAAACCAGAGGAAAGATAAGCCGCCTTGATTCGGTCAGCAGTAAACACTAACGTGCACTGATACAAAATACCCAGCACCGGTTTGGTTTCAGATCATCAGTAATCGCAATACATTAGATACTAATAAACTTCTTTATCAAATGAAATTGAGAAACAATGCAATATGTATCTTCTGTGGGCTAAATAATGAAACAAATTGCATTTGCTTTGGCAATATGAATGCACTAAAAAGTTTATCAAAGAGTTACTTGAACGGTTAAAGCCTTATGACTTGAATTACTTTGTTACAGAGGAGTTTATGTTTGGTAAACAGAGGGAGCATGTTTATCCTAAATCTTTTATGTTCATTACAATTAAGCCTAAATATTACATATATACATACTGTAAACAGCGATCTTTGTTTCTAAATTCTTTTTAACTTCAACTGAAATTCATGCATGAAAGGCACCTATTTATTGCGTTCAAAAATAATGTGTTTGATACATTTCAGAAAGAATGGAGTCAATATCAATTATTAATAAATGATATTATATAAAATTTGAAAACAAACATCTGACCCACAACTGTTAGAATACTCTAGATTAAATGACTAAATGTAACAACTAACTTTTACGGTGCAAGCAACGCCCCAACCTCACTCAACCACACCCACTATCCTTTTGCCTGTTCCCCTCCCCACTCCACCCTTGAGTTGTACATAGTTGCCTAGCCAAAAATGGGAATCAAAATATTATGACTTAATATGTATTGTATAAGGAGAGCACTGTGGTTACCTCAGAATTTCTTAATATTTTTGGAATACAGCCTCAGAACGTTTACAAACAATGGCAAAAAAAAACTCAATAAAATGCATAGAGAAATACAGCCTATAAAACTATAAAAACAAATTGAGGCAAACTTTGCATCTCTGATGTTGATCATTGTATGGAGAGATACTAGTGCTTAGAAAATCTTTATTAAAAACCTGAATATTTCCTTATACTACATGCATAACCAAGAAATACCATGATTTCTACCAGACATAAAACTGGTATTTTCCTTGTTTTCTAAGAAGAAATATTTCCTCTTAGCCAGGGAAATAAATCTCTTTAACCGGAACTACTTTTTTTGTAACAAATGAACAGCCTAGATTTTGACCCTGCTGTCAATATCATTTTAGGATAAAAACAAAAGCTATCCTAAATATATTATTTATTACTACGCCGGCCCAAAATAGAAATGACAGCGTAAACAAACTGGCAGACTAGAATTGCCACAAAAGTCTCTTAAATGGTCTACTCTATTGCGGCGAAATGCATGTAATATACAGTTTATTCATTTCTCCTATTTTAAATATGGGATTTATAAACCGAGGGAGGTAAAAAAAAATCCGATAAAGAAACGAGTGCGAAGTTAAATATGGGATTTATAAACCGAGGGAGGTAAAACAACATCCGATAAAGAAACGAGTGCAAATGCGAAGCACTCGTTTTTTTTATCGGATTTTTTGTTTACCTCTCTCGGTTTATAAATACCATATTTAAAATAGGAAAATGAATAAGCTCTATCTATAACCTGCCGTAAAATTATTGTGTAAAAAGTAAACTAATGTTGAAATATCACAGCAGTAACTGAGTCATAACTCATGAAACTGGAAGACTGGGTATGCTTTTTAAGCAAAAACTGATAACCTTTAGGAAGGCATTTCTGTAAAACAGGTTTTGCCTCCCTCTCTGAAATGGCGTCGATTCTAAAAGGAAAGCATTTGCTGCCCACGGGATAGACCTCTTTTCGTAAGGGCTTGATGTGCAAGAAGGTAAACACGAAGTCCTGAAAGTTGTCTCTGTAGTACAAAAGACGGGAAGGGAAGTCTGCAGAGTATATCCAATCCCTTTCCGTCCAAGCGCTTTGCAACTATAGACTGCTACCGAACTACACGCGTACATTCACAAAAGAAAAAACAAACATAGACGAACCGCAAAGGATTACACGTGTACAGTCATAAAAGAAAAAAAAAACATAGACAAACCGCAACAGATGGTGCATCTCTTTGCCTTAGAACTGTCAACAGTACGATTTGTAAGGAAGATTATTTCTTTCTTTTCTATTTTATATGGGATTCTAATAATTGAGCCAGCGCATGACAAAACCAATAAAATGGCATATGCGCCGAGCGAAGACTCAGATCAGCCTGGGCATCCGCCCAGTCTGATCAAAGTCTTCGCTATTCGCAAGAAGACAACTTGGATCCTTAGCTATCCCTTGAGCGCAAGCGAAGAATCTGATCGGACTAGGTGGATGCCTAGGCTGATCTGAGTCTTCGCTGGGCGCACATGCCATTTTCTTTGTTTTGTCCTGTGCTGGCTCATATAATAAATTACTGACGTTTTTTGTGTCCCTTTTCGCTGATGTGGTTTATGTGTTGTTGGTGCTAAGTGTGTGGTTTGTGTGCGTGGGTGTCTGTTTAAGAAACCATAGGAAGTTCCTGCTTTGTGCTTGCGGGATTTCCCGTATAACTTCATTGACTTCTGTTGTTACACAAGACAAAAATGCCCAGTATACTTCGTTAGAGAGGCCCTCAGTCTTTACTCTGATCTATTCGGGTATATGAATTGTTCTGACAGGCTCAACCTGTGTATTTCATATATATATATATATATATATATATATATATATATATATATATATATATATATATATATATATATATATATATATATATATATATATTGGCCGAAATGTGAGAAACCTATTCTGAAATGTGCGTCCATCCGCGCCGTTTAATTAGAGTTTTTCGTTATCCGCATGAATAAACTCTGTATCCTTGGCTATCCAAAATGCGCCTAGCGAAGATTCTGGTCAGATTATGCAAATGCGCAGGCTGATCTGAATCTAATCGGGGCACAAATGTGAGAAGATACTTTTTCTGACGTTGCGGCTCATATAATTTCTGCATGTTTAGACGTTATAATGTAAGTGACAAAAACCAGATAGGACCGCTAACAGTGTAAATGCACAGTCTGATTGGGGTCTTCGCTGTTCTCGTAATTACCAGTAAGTGGCTTTGCCTCTCGCGACTCCGGTTATGTTAAAACAGACAAGAGAATGGTTTGGAAAGGTACATGACTTTTGCTATAGTATTTCAAAGAAATGTGCACATGTGTTGCACACGCTAGCATGAAACCGTAAAAATATCCATCGGCATTGTTATATATCCTTTCTTCTTGTTTACGAACAGTTCTGGAATGCTTAAATGCTGAGCTATATATATTCATAATTGTAAATATATTAACAGACATATGGAACAAACATCTTCATTTATCTAAATCGTTTAAAGTGAAAGGATTCACTTTTAGGGGAGGAAACTCTTTCAAATTGTTTTAGCTTTCCTTTAAAAAAAGGATCTATTTTAAGAGGTAAGACTCTGCTCCCAAGTGGAGCACTCTTTCCTTTTAGTGTAGACACCCTTTCTTCGAAAATGACTTGGTGTGCAGAGACGCACAAAAAAGTCACAACATTACGAAAACACGCCTATTCAAATATATTGAAAAATTCACCACCAAAGACTGAAGGTTTTCCGATAAATATTCAGATATTTTTCATATTTCTGCTCAAAACATAGATTGTGCGTGCCCGTTAGAACCGCCTCGCCGAATACCTACATTCTATGTTTTAGCAGAAATAAGGAAAATAAAGTATACCCCTGTAAACCCCGGTTTTACTACATAAAAGTGGGGTTTAAGGAGGTCAAAATTGTATAGGCATGTTTCCGTGATGACATGTGTCACCGTTGGCATAAATGGTTGAAGATCTACCAAGTGTATTTAGTCCTCTTATATCATAGCTGCAGAAAACCTTGAACATAGCTATGCATATGTATAATAGGTCTCATTTTAACATCTTACAAGACACGAAGCAAGTTCAGAACATTTCTCATTTTGAACTAGTTTCGTTAAGTGATGAAAAATATTTGCAGGAAACAAATAGGATTACTAAATATAAAATCATCATCTTAATTTTTAATTATACAGTCCTTTTGGAAACAAAAAAATGCATCAACTAAACGAGCACTGCTCAAGGCCCTTAGCCCTTGTTCAAGCAATATTTGCTTTTCAAATAACTCAGTGATCCCTAAAGACCCAAATATAATAACTACAATCAAATGTTCGGAGAGGCTTTCTTTTTTGCAGTGTTTCCAGTGCTCCATCATCATCAGTACTAGTAGAAATAGTGGTAGTTTGTTATTTCTCACTTCTGTTCTCGGTGCAGTGGGAGGGCTGTGCTGCATGATTGTAGAATTTCTGGGCTATCTTCACTTATATTTTTCTAATGTCAAACTATGAAACACCATTAAAAATGGCAATCTATTTAAATGGTTTTAAAAAGCGTCATTGACTATTCTTTAGAACAAAAAGCAGAAAACATTGTGGTCTAATACTTTCAATGCCAAAAATGAATGATTTGCCTTATTATATTTATGTAAACGAATTTCAAGCGTAATTAGAAATTTTCTTAGGGATTAAACCAACTGTATTGTCGTGACTGTCATATGAAATAATTAGTTTAAGGGGACTGAATACATTTTCAGAGGTGTGGGGGTGGGAGTGCGGGGGACAACTTTGTTACGATGCTTTTTGCCTTCCTTCTGAAAAGCGATCTTCTCTAAAAGGAAAACAATTACTCCCATTTTCGAAACAATTTTTGCACGCATGAAAGCAAACACGAAGTTACTACCCAGTAAACATTCTTTATAAATATATAGCGGGCCGTTATCAGCCCGTCACGGCCCGTCAGATGACGACCCGCTACAGATTTATAAAGAATGCTAG
Organism: Anodontia alba; assembly: GCA_964016985.1. Taxonomy (NCBI): domain Eukaryota; kingdom Metazoa; phylum Mollusca; class Bivalvia; order Lucinida; family Lucinidae; genus Anodontia; species Anodontia alba. Next base: position 20,507,765 of record OZ024829.1, read on the forward strand.
CTGGGTAAAATTGTCTCTTAGAAAATCTACCAAGGCTACATTAAGAGAAACTGTAATTTTTTTTCAATGTATGTGTATGAATATACATAAAGATTAACTACCAAGCAGTATGCTTGGCCGGCGAGTCTATTGATTAGACTGTGGATCTGCGTGGTCTGATCGACCTCCTCCCTGCATGGCCTTTACGATGTATTGGTTGCCCGATCGATGGAGAGTATAGGTTGTGAGGTCTCAGCACATTAAAGGCTCCATATTCCTCAAAAATAGGCATTGAATTATCCAAGAAAGGTTTAATAAATTGATATATGGATACAATCATAAAATCAGGCACCTGACAACCTATAAAATTTCAGTAGTCTCTAGTTCTTGAAATGAAATAATTTTTTTATCGTATCTCTGAATTAATTTTAATACGATCATAAAATGTGATATCGGACAGATACTATCAGATACCACATTTTATGACTGTATTAATACCATATATCAGTTTATCAAACCTTTCTTTGATAAAATAAATGTCTATTTTTGAGGAATCTGGATCCTTTAAGGGATAATAGCATTAAACTGACCATCGAGTCTTGAATGGGTCCAGAAGAACTTATACTACTGACAGAAAATGTCCCTTTAGCATGTTAAAATAGCACGCTATACTCTACTGAAGTCAACAAACAACACTATAGTTAAAATAGAAAGCTTAACAAATCAATTGGAGATCATTTGCACAATACTGTGCAAGAAAATGGTATATTTTAACAGACAGATATTGGAACTATAATTGCGATGCACGAACAGGGTCATTATGTCATACCCGGACAAGCCTGACACAGATCAATAGAATCAATGGGCACTGTAGAATGCATCGCTGAACTACGAAGGTCCTTGTTGGACTGTGTATATCTGTAATATGATCTAAGCTTTTCGCGTCGTATCTGCCCTTGAAATTCACACAAATAAAAATATAAGTAAAAATACCCAGGAAGCGCCATAATCACGAAGCAAAGTCTTTCTGAGGTAGCAAAAGAAGAGGGTGTGATGAACAAAAATGACACTAAACATGGCAAATAAATCTGAGCTAGCATATGGCAGATCACCATATTCCTAGCAGTTTGCTCATGGTCTACACTTTTTATCATACAGATTGATCGTTTTAGACAAATCACCAGGTAGACACATGACCTGTACAAAGTTTAGTATAGCTATGGTTAGAAGTTTCAGTGTCCAAAGATTTAGTGTAATTACAATGCCATGTTTTTACTCTGTCCCTGAAGTGACACTTGATAACTCCAAATAATCTATCTCAATCCTTCCCCTGCCTGACATCAACTGTATTTACCCTGCGTATTTAGACAAAAGGCATGTGCAAACAATGTAGACCCAGATCAGACGCCGCTGAACGCGGCGTCTGATCTGGGTCTGCATTGTTTACCAGTTATTCAGCAGTTTACTTAGTTAAATGGGCTTGTTCAAACTTAAAGACAAGTATTATAAGAGATTTTTAGGTGTCTATTTATTTAGGGTAAATAGGGTATGCCAGTCGGAGCTTCTACATACAGAAGGCTATTGACCACAATTTGCCTAATCCAGTAGGTAAACGTTAAGTTTAGATCAAATCAGTTCTTGCAGTGGCCTTTGATCCTTCCTCTGTTTATCTTCATCTTCACAACAAACTAGTGGACGGAACGGGATGATATCAGCCGCTACGTTAGAAAATCTACCTGATGGCATGTGTGACTATTGAAGTCTCGGATCAGCCTGCGCATCTGCGTTGTCTGATACGTGTCTCGGTTTGGCGCTTCGTGGATAGGCAAGGATTCCAGTTTTCTAAAGCTGAAAATCAGATTTCAGCAATTGAACAGAACAGACGCTTATCTGACTTCGCACACGCGCAGACTGATCGGAGTCCTTTGATAGAAGTACATATCATAATATTTTCTTACGTAATTGCTCATATAAGAATAGTCTCATTGAAAAAATTTTAAAATTTTAGAAAGATATATATATAAATATCTCGTGATAAATGTTCTGATAATAAGATCTAAACCCCCTGGCATATTATTATGTAAATAGAGAAAATTAAATCAATTCTGCCTCATTTAGTGAATGCTTGCCATTAGTACATAAAGTGCTAAAATCTAAACATTTGCAAACATTGTAAGCCCAGATTAGGCGCCGCACAATACAGTGTCTGTTCAGGGTCTGCAATATTTGTCTTGACTTTACCCCTTTAGCTCTGCAGACCCAAACAGACACTTTTGCAAACAGTATAGATTTAGATTAGACGTCACGTAACGTTTTGCCCTGGATCAATATACATGTAACTAATGACAATCAAACAGAAGCAGGGATCAGGGCGAAACACTCGCGAGTAACTTGCACATTTGAATGCAGCCCAAGTATACTGTAACGTGTATGTTATTCAGAATACGTCCACTATGCCTTGTTTTTTGTTGTTGTTTTTTTTTTTTTTTTTGTTTGTTTTGTTTTGTTTTGTTTTGTTTTTGTTTTTTTTGTTGTTGTTTTTTGTTTGTTTGTTGTTTTTTTTTGTGTTTTTTTTTTGTTTTTTTTTTTTGTTTTTTTTTTTTTTTTTTTGTTTGTTTTTTTTTTTTGTTGTTGTTGTTGTTGTTGTGCATATAGCATGCCTGTCTTCTAACTGACTATTCTTCACTATGTACTTAATCACGCCCATCTGGATCATTTTCCCTAGACAAACATCATACAGTCGACTCCCGTTATCTGGAAGTCCAAAGGACCCTCTGAAATACTTCGAGATATCCGTTCCTCGACATATCAGATTTGCAGAATTGAGGGAAAAAATAGATCGAACAACCACATTTCATAAATGAGTATATAATTTACTCCTGAAGTTAGAGATATATTGAAAATATTGTGGAAAAGAGGAGAAATTGCAATTTCTCCTCTTTTCCACAATGTTTTGTTACCTGTAGTTAGATTTTCATGTTTAAACAGGGACCAAATTTTTACTCCGAGATAAGCGGTTATTCGAGATAAGCGAAGTCGAGATAACGAGAGTCGACTGTAATTTACTTTAAATATACGGATAAAAGCTTGTATACCATGTTTTTCTAGGTTGCTTTTCACCTGCACTTTTGCTAAGACACTTCTGCGAAGGAGTCAATCAAAGGCAAATGTCTCATTCTGCATATGATGTAACGGCTATCGCATTATGATGTCATTCATTCCGGGCTTTCCATATGGTGTCAGTCTGCTTCTAAAGGGAAGACTTATCTTAAATTAGTCCATTTAGTATTTGAAAGTGCTTTACAAATATCGGACATTTTAACCTTACCAAACTTGCCCGTTGATTTCAATTTGGTCCCTTCATCTGGGATCTGCCCTGTATTTGGTGACTGACTTCTGGAATATAATGGCAAGAAAAGAGCAATGTCATTACTCAGGTTTCATTTTAAAAACTGGGTTTAATTAAATGTGGTCTGCTGCCTTGTGTGCATTCAAATTAATCAATAATTTGATGACACACTCACTGAGATAGTGATCTCGGCCATTAGGGAATACTTGTTGTGTACGGATGTCGGTATAGACAGTTTGCCAAGCTGCTCATTGTCTAGCCCATCTTGTACTGACTGTGTGAAGTTGGCTTAATGACAAAAGGGAGATTTGGAAAAAGCCTTGTGAAAGTGCTGATGTGTAATGCTTGCCCTTTTCTTATTGTTTGTTGTAATGGGTTCCTGATGGGTGATTTCCTAATGGAATCATCTCTTGGGAGTCTAGACATGAGTATTTGATATGTGAGAATCTACACAGAGTTTTCATACTAGGTGCTAGTTGCGAAAGGGTTCGTTGATGTTCCTCATTTTCATCAATGTCATAATCAATGAAAAATATAAATCCCAATGTTCAGCTATCTGCCGATGATACCAGTCTGTATATAATTGTTGATAATCTAAATGAAACTGCACAAACAGCAAATGATGACCTAAGTAATTACAAGAATTGGAAAAGACATGGTTAGTTACTTTTAATCCCTTTGAAAGTCCGAATCTGTTTAAAGTATCCCGATAAGTAGACTATTTAAATAAACATATACGTATGATTACTCTACTCCAAACATGAATAAAAGTCTCTCTGACGAAATTTTATTCCACAGAATTTTTCGGATTTTTTTTATTTATTTTTTTTTTTTTTTTATTTATTTATTTTTTTTTTTTTCAAATTATGGCAGCAGGTATGACCAGATCAGTTATATTATAGTGAAGGTTTTGCTAATTAAGATTATGCGTAAGGTGAAGTATCGTTTAGGTTGATAATCCCTTTAGATAATATACATGTCTTCTGAAGTCCAATACTGGAAGTCGTTTGGGACCACTGTGCCCAAGATGAAGTTGAAAAGGCACGAGAATAGCTACTGATGCCACTAGGCTTGTTTTGCTGAACGTATTGTACAGTGAAACAGGTGGGAACAGTTGTCCCTCAGGAGGTTTATATGTAAACATAAACTTTGTCCTTCTCGTGAAATGACTAATGTATAAGTAGGGCGGCTTACTTGTATACCATGAATATCTTTCACCCTTATCCAAGCTAACCATGGCCAATCCAATACTATCTCCTGTAGTCTTCGAGATTCTCTTAATATGAGAGCTTTACAATGTAGAAACTAGCTGCACTGCAAAAAATTTTGCCATTTTCCATTAGACGATGGAATGATCTTCCCGAAGAAGTAAAAACGCCGTTTCAGTTTCTTTCATATACGGAATCAAAAATACTGCTCTAAAATCGCCTTGTTATTACATGGTTGTAAAAGAATCTTACTATGGACGTTGAGGGCGAAGGTTAGGATACTGTAATACTAGTTTAACCCCCATCCCCAACCCCCATCCCCGCCCACCCCCGCCCACCCCCACCCTTTATTGTATTTGTCTTTTCCTTTGGTGTTCGGGGCTGGATGTGGATCTGATTGCATGAGTTCCTGAGTTCCCTTATTTACTTTTTACTCTGAGACTGTGGCTCTTTCTGGACATCTTCATTTACTTATTCAATAGGATCCTTGGCTGTCCATAGAGTGTCACCGAAGCCTCTGATCAGACAGTGCGTATGCGTATACTGATCTGATTCTTCGCTGGAAGAAGAACAACAAAATTTATATATAGTCGCACCTCAATAACTCGAACCTCTTTTGGAACGGAAATTTGTTCGAGATATGGGTAGTTCAAGCCATTGAGGGTTAATCATGACGCAAGTCAGGAAGCAAAAAGCGATAATTTACGGACTTCTTTTCGATCATCTAGACGATAATGATATGTTGAGTGTACTAATGAGTACACACAACATACAATTTCATGATAAAATAAAAAAAAAATCATTAATTGTTTATTTTCTGGAGCTATCGGGAGAATTTTAATAAGGACTCAAAAACGTGTTCGAATTAGCTATGGTAAACGTGCATTCGGTGTTCGAGCTATTGAGGTTCGACTATAAACATTACAATGTTGCAGTAGTGCGTTCATATTGTCCGGTCTGTTCTCGTTTCCTTTGAAAGAGGAGTATATATTTTCCGAACTCAAGTAAAGCATTTGATAGATTATCCATTGTTGAATGTAATAGAATATTTCTTTAGTTAATGGTTTGTTTTTTCTGCCGTACTCTCGGAGATCTTATTACCTCCCTCTAGGCAAATTCTGAAGACGACAACCTGATATTATGTTTTCCTATTTTTCCCTCAGAAAGCAAATTTTGACATTTCATGTAATTTCTTCTTAAGGAGACAATTTACAAGAAATGTCGAAGCTTATTGTCTTGGAAAAAAAAGAAGAAAATATTTTAAAATGTCTACTGCTAAACATTTATCCCAGCATGAGCGTTAAGTACAACATATGCTAATTTGTCACGCAAGGCTTACAGGCTTAGTTAAAGCAATATTTACATGAAAAGAAAGAGCAGCTTTGTTGATGAAATGTTACCAAAACACAATTATTTGTGATTATTGGTATTTTGCATAACTGCATAATAATTAAACCTTTACTACTCTGTGCGTAAATTCAGCAGATGACAAATTGATAACACATATTTTTTTTTATTTCAAATAGGTTTTGACATTTTAGGAGACAATTTGCACGAAAAGTCAAAGTTTATTTTCTTGGAAGACGGACGACAACATTTCGTCTGTGAATTTTTTATCCAGCATGCTAAGCGTTAGTACATGTATCAGCAATTGGTATAAATCGCCACACAACGGTAATGGGGTCAATATTGTTTTCACGCTGAATGATCATCGTGTACGTCCGTCCATATGTCTGGCCGGCAGTATTTCGTTTACGTAGGATAAGCAGTTCTGGTTTCTAGAATTCGTTGAAACTTTAAGTGAGCATTAGCATTAGAAATACCTCCTTTATTTTTAATGGACTAATTGCGATACTTATATACAGTCATGGATTCTAGTACATGTCTAAAAATAGTTCCGATGCTATAATGTGTGTTTTTCATCTGATTCCAAGAAGATTCACTCGATGGAGTTTTTATGGAATAACACAGGGTCAATTTGAAATTCGAGCATGGGATATTGTCCTTGATAAACGTGACAAATAAACAGGTTCGTTTCGAGAACTGCATTTATGTATAATTCTGACATGAGTTATAGGCCTTGATCAAGGTAAAAATGTGTTTACTTGCGATAACGTTATTGTCATCATTCATTCATCCACACACACAAACCACTACGGACAGCATACATGTTACTAACCAAGGAAATGCAAAGCAACCTATCCGTCTTTTTTTTCTAACAAAGTAATCACAATGCAAGGCAAGACCCTTCAAACACAACTGCTAGACAGTGTAGATTATATTTTTATTTCCTTTGGGATCATTGAGCCCATTTTGGTTATTTTGAAAATCAAAAGCCGCTTAAGCGGGTGATAGGGGCGAATATGCAGCCTCGAAACATAAAGTGCTGTATATGAAGAGTCTTAATAAACCGAATCCCCGATTTCCGTTCATTTATGTGTACTTTGTTTCGAAAGCAACCTTTTAGATTTATATTTGAATACTAAAAAAACATGAAAAAGCCTCGCATCGTGCAGCCACAAGGCCACACAAATAACGAGCATCACTAGAACCACTCTCTTAGAACGGTTAGTAGTGAACAAAAAAGGTAAGAGAAAAGTCCAGGGAGTGCCACAGTCACAAACCGCAGCCCTTCCCAGACACCAGGAGGAAGAGGAAACCAAACAAGCACAAATCGAACAAACATACGAAAAGCACTAAGATAAGCTCTCTCTTGCCCAAGCGAGGTAATCGCAATGCTAAAGGGACTGAAAAACACAAGAACAAAATAACACAAGGTAAGACATAAAATAAATCGTCTCATAGAATAAACCACAAAGCAACAAAGAGTAAGACTATCACCGAGACCACCGCCTTAGAACGGTCAGTAGAGTAAACCACAGGGGGATTTAAAGCACTTTTACAGCTAGCCAACTTCACCCTGGGTCCCGATGCTACTCCTAATACAGAAATACATAAAAATTCGGTTCGCATAAAGGCCCCCAACTCAGTCAATGCATCAAAGCGAAAACATAAAAATCAAATTAATAACCATAATAAACAAAGACGAGTACTCATGGCTAATTCTACAGTATGCCAGAGTAAATGAAAACCAATAGTTGAACCACGGCGGGCAAAGCCAAAGACATATCGTCAAGACCCCAAACCACTGGTAAGAGTTTTACGAAGAGGCCGTCATTGAGTCTGAGGCCCGAACTGTCGTCGTGCAATTAAAAAGTGAAGCATAACCATCAACAATGATTGGGTTGACAACTTGGCATGCAGTTTGACGCGTAATATCCAGGCTTTCGCCAATTCTTTTGTAACGGTTACTAAGTTTTCTGAATTGCTCCGAAAAGTTAGATTTTCCTACAGATTTTCTAAATCTGTTCTGATATACCTTGTTTCAGAAGTGTTTTCAGAATGACGCTATGTTTTTCTACCAAGGCACTGTGGCTGCGATAAAATTTCGAAAACGCCTTACGAAGTTTAAAATAACGATAGCCCTGCCTAAGAAGTTTGGCAGTAAGGGCTTTATTACGGTAGTTAAAGTCACTAAGATTTGAAGAAGATCTGGCGAATCTAATAAGTTGAGGTATGTATACCCCTTCGTTATCGGATGCACGACTACTATCAACAAGTTTAAGCTGGGTTCGGTATAATTCCCGTATTTGATGTGTGATAAACACAAATCCTATATATGCGGCTCGCCAGGGCGACCCGCAGTAAGATATAACTGACCGGCAGAAGATTTGAGTGGTTGAACCATCAATTATTCTGTATATTTTGCGGAATACTCCACTAAGAAATAAAACTTCGGAAATCTTGTCTTAAACGTATTGTTTTAGTTGCCTTTATTTCCAGCGTACGGATTAACTGGATTATCTCGTCACTCATTTGGGACAGCGAAATGTATAATGTAAAAGATATTTGCATTTTATGTTGTTTTCTATGATGTTATAAATGACAAACAAAAATCAATGTTTCGCGAACATTGTTTTCTGAGAGATGATGTGAGTCGCGCCACGGAAAAGGGGGTCATCGAGGTATATGCGGATTGTGCATCCACGCAGTCTGATCAGAGCTTTCGCTGACCGCTTACACGTTCATTAAACACTACAAAATATATCTCTGTATAGAAATATATCAAAACATCATTGGCTCGAACACGGATAGCTCGGTTTCCTTGGATGATTCAAACTCATTTTCCAGCACACTAGGAAATTCTTTCCATAGCTCAAGAAAACGAATATTTAGGAAATTTTTAAGGAAATTTTCTTATTTATCATGAAAGGATATGGTGTGTGTACTAATTAGAATCGCCTCATCGAAGCAATTCTATTGAGTACACTCAACATGTCATTATTGTATAGAAGATCAAAACGACTTTCCTAAATTAACACAATTTGCTTCCTGATTTGGCGTCATGATTGATCCGCAGAGGCTCGAACTACCCATGTCTCGACTATATTTTCATGGTCCCAAAGATGTTCGAGTCATTGAGGTTTTTCTGTACCTATATATGATAGTTAAGACTTAGCTGGCTGGTCTGTATATTTACAGTTCGCATATGCCAGAAGACACTCTTTGTCATGACAAGGCAGTCATATTCTCGCTTAGTATGCTCCGACAACGACACGACGCATTACCAAATATGAAATATGCGCAGACGCAGATGTTACTACGCATTTCTCAAGTTTGTTGTGCATTACGTGTTGTGCATGCCAACCCGAAACAATATACTGAAAAAGGACTTCAGGTTCGTGCATGCCGACCGGGGTCAACATGCTCTCTGTACATGCGGTAAGGTACATATTTGCAAGTCGCTCCCCGATAATATAATTAGGAGGAACGCTTGAGGATTTCTAATGTTTAATGAAACCATATGTGCCACAGTGGGTGCTCATACACAAGATTTTCTAAACAGTTCTTTATTAAATGCCTAACGCAAACATGGCCATTATGTCATATGCTCAGATCAAACTGCGCATTTGCGAAGTCTGATTAGGACTTTCCTTGACCACACAGAATCAATGTATACTGTATGTAATATCGACCAACAGTGAAGGTCTTGATCACCTGACGCGAGCATACGCAAGCTGATCTGGGACTTCGAATAAGGGACATTTTCCCTCATTGTGTATCAGTTATAAATGGCCTATGTTTTCTCTGCAAATGGCAACCTTAAGAGGTTTTTTTGTGCCCCGGCTCAGTAATACCGAAGGCTCCAATCTGCCTAGATGAAAAGATTATCTGGTTCCCTTTTGTTCATTTAATAATCAACACAGTAAGAAAGGGATTCCTTAAGCACAAGCGGACAGCAAAGACCCAGGCCAGACTGCGCATCTTCGCAGACTGGCCTGGATCTTTGCTATCCGCTGTCAGAACATTTCGATATTGCGATTTCCAGTAAGCTGCGAACAGGGATCTGGGTCTTCGCTGCTTGCCAGATCCTTAAGAGCCCTCAACGTACATCGCATGTCATATTCATATGTCATATACATTTTTCCTTGGAGAGTCTAAAATAAGCCATGATTACTGTGTTATTACAACATAAGTATTTAACTAATATAATAAATCATCCGAAGAGTGCAAAAACTTCTGCAGATGCTCCGCATTATCTCCGACAGACTGGCATTTCGAATTGTTTGAATTAGCACGCCCTGAATTGTGGGATACGAACCAGTTTATATTGTCACTGATGACGGCAGAGCGTTTAGAGTAACGGTGTGTTTTGAAGCGATTTACACAGCTTAATAGCTGATTCAATAAATGGTTTACCATCTAATACTTGTAGTAGTTTAAGCATAATTTGCAATAACAAATACAAGAAAAGGGTTGGGTCACAAGTTCATTAATTACGGCTCTTATTATTATCTTACGGCTTAACTGAAATCTAGTTATTTCATTTTTGCAGACTTTCGCAGAATTACTTAGTTGTGCTTGAAACGTCTCCAGATTTCTATACTTTGAAATGCGAGTGCTGTAGATCTGATTGCTGACAGCTGTTTTTTTTTTTTTCAAACAGTTTAGCTTTAAACATACATTTAATGTTGTTATTATTTAAATATTCAGGAATAGCCCTAGCTGCACATCAAGTCTTGTGTGTATCTTAGCAGTGTGGTCAGCCACTGTATGGCTGCCACTTTGATTTCCGTTTTGTTTTCGTGCGTCATGGTTTCTTATCCTTGTGTTAGCATTTTGGTCACCTCTCTTCAATAGCTGACAACTTTCTTAATGTGTGTGGTTTGTTTGCCTTTGTTTATTATTATTATTATTAGGATGAAGATGTGGTGCCAGTAAAATCGATTTAAACACCCCCCCCCCCCCCCCCCCTCAAAACCTGCCCCGGTATATTTTACTATTGACCGTTCTAAGGCGGTGCTCTGTTGCTATTGTTTCTTGTTTTATAAGGCTGCTCTGTGCGGGCTTTTTCATATTTTGTCCTATTCGTTGTCTTATTGTTGTATGAGCTGGTTACTTTTAAGATTTGCTAATCAGAGCTGAAAAGATAATCGATTATCAGTCCTGCCATTGTGATCGATAATCGATTAGTAATCCCTGAGGATTTCGCCATAATTTTACCTGTCTGAGCAAGACGCTTACCATATGTTATAGTTTATTGTATGTATTTGGTCAGACAGGCCTGAGCAAATGACGTTTCATCAGCGTCTACACTGTTACCCTTTCATCCAGCTATTTTTAGACACAACATTGGGTAGTAAATTGTACTTGTTCAAATTTTAGGTAAAGTGTGGTAAGGATTTGAGGTGTCCGAATACTAATAAGATAAAGTAACTGACACAGAAATCAAATAATCGATTCTTAGCAAATCTGTAATGATAATCATTTTTTGCGAAATTTATCGATCAATTAATCGATTATCCGATTAATTGTGCCACCCTTAGTTGCTTTGCTTTTCTTTTCTTTCCTTTGGTTTGTGTCTTGTGTACTATATATCTCGGTTTGTTTGCTCTTTCTCTTGGTCGCATTGATAGGTTATATTCTGTCACTGTGGCTCTTCCTGGACATCAATACTATTTGAGCCAGTGCACGACAAAACCTACAATAAGACCTGTGTGGCCAGCAAAGACTCAGATCAGCCTGTTCATCCACCGATTTGGCAAGGTTTCTCGTTTATCCCTCTTTGCAAAGCCTGGAGGCTGTAGATGGCACATGCGATCAGTGAATACTCTGATCAGACTGCACGGATGCGCATGCTGATCTGAGTCTTCGATGGTCGCACAAGTCTTATTGTCGGGCGCTGGCTCATTATTTTATTTTAGTGCCGCAGATAAGTGTATGTTTATACAATGACAATAAAAGTTGTGATAAAAAAAAAAGATGGCAGATATGGCAATGTGCTTCTTTAACCTTTCGTACACTTCTTTGGTCTGATAACCCATATACCGTGAATATATATGTTCGTATCGTTATAATAATATTTTATCATGATGTAATATTGCTGATTTTGAAGTTGAAGGCTGTAAGCAAAAGTAATTTATAGCCAGCAAACAAACCGTCATTTTTTTTTTTTTGTTGTTGTTTTTTTCTTGTGTGTGTAATTTTTGGGTTGTTTATTTGTTTGTTTTACAACAGAGATAATTCCTACGTAGTGTTACTTCTCTGAGCCGAGCTTTAACGATGTTTAAATCTTAAGTCAAAAATAAAATCACAATATCAATGTGTCATTAGTTTCATATTGTAGCAGCACAAGTTGAACGAAAGTAAAAACATTTAACCTCGTTACAGTTTCAAACATCAGATATCGGCTGTCAGATTTATGCCAGATTAAGTTGTATTTTCTGACTAGACTATTTACTGTGTATATCAGAATGCAATTCAATTACTGTCAGGACCTGAGCATTTTGCCATTTCCTAATTCGATTTTCTTTACAGGATCATCGAAATAACGTCCAGCCAAACGGTGATCAATTTATTACAACCTTTACAATTTGTCGAAACACAACCACCTACGCTTAGTGTCTTTCTTGGGTATTTATATTACTCAGTAATTATCCAGTAGACGCATAACATCGTAACAAGTAGAAACAATATTGTGTGTTTGCGAAGCAATGGTTTTACAAAACGACAACGCTTCCAAACGAAAATCCGAATATTGCTGCTTGGAGTTAGCATATAGTTTAGGCAAAACATTACTAACGTACATAAATTAACACAGAAAATAAACCATCACGAAAACATGCTTATATAATTTTGACCCCTGAAATCCCACTTTTATATTGTAAAACTGGGGTTTAGAGGGGTATACATTATTTTTCTTATTTCTGCTCAAAAACATAGATTGTGGGTACTCGTTAGAATCGGGCGGTTCTAACGAGTACCCACAATCTATGTTTTGAGCAGAAATATAAAATATGTTAGAATTTTTATCTGAAAACTTTTAGTTTTTGGTGGCGAAATTTTCAATATATTTGAATAGGTATAGGTTTTTGTAATGGTATAGAAATCCAAGAATTGCCACATTCACAGATTATAGCCTACCAATGATACCAAGAGAAAGAGCAAACAAATCACGACAGACAGTACACAAGCCACATACCAAATAAAAACAAAACAACCAGCTCCCTCTTTCTCATCAAGGTGATCACAATACCAAGAAGAACAACCAACACCAGAACCACTAGAAACTGCTAGAAGGAGCAGCAATGTTGACTGTTACTATGATCTTGCTCTTTATTGTCATAACAGAGACTTCTTCTTTCTAAAAACTAACGTTTATTCTTTGTCAGCCAGAACTTAACTTTGAATACACTACCTGAGCGTCCCATATGTATTGCGAAATTTGTCCAAGGGTATGCTTGACAATTTTACATCCTATTCCTATACTTAGAAGTTATATCTTGACGCTAGAAATTTTTACGACACCAACGTGACATACTGATAACCAGTAGCGAAATTATCCATAGAATAGAACAGAAAATAAAATCAAAAGTATTAAGAGCAAAACAAGTTCAAGGCACCAAACCGTATGGAATAAACATTCCTCCGCAGACATGGACAGGAACTGGCAATATCAGAACGGTTAACGATAAAAAAAAAGACTGAATGTTACCAGTTTTACAGGTTCCTAATCTTCACCCTATGCTTAGACATTTTTCGAAACACACAGAATTGTTCTGTTTCTAACTCAATCGGTGCATCACAGAAAATCAATTAAATCGCATTAAAATAACTGCAATAAAAAATAAAGATCATGACATAACGTATATTTACCAGCAGCTATAGCAAAGAAAACCACAGGTCGACGGTGACTAGACCAAAGACATAGTATCAGGTACTCTCCACGTAGGTAACATTTAGGTCGAGACTGTCTCGAAAATGCTTTCGAAAAGAATGGTAAAAATCTCGTTTGGACTATCAGAAGTGTTTTCAAACCAACATTATATTTGGTCATAATTGTGATTGTTGGTAGTGGTAATAATGAGTGAATAAGACATTTAAGTTACTGCTTCTATATAGCTGTTAACAGAATCTGTGTAGCAATATCTAGGGTAGATGGATCTCTGAAGCCCTGGTCGGCAATCCATCTAGGAATTGGCAACTCCAAACAAAACCCTGCATACCTGAATTTGCCTGTTCCAGTTATGTAAAATCTGCTGCGGCAGCTGGGGCGGAAGAAATCATTACTGTGATTCAACGGCCCAAAGTGCGATGCAGCATCATGTTGTGGAGCATGAAGAGCATGACAAGGCACAAAAGAAGTCATGGTCATCCACTGCATCCGGGCTTAGCTCCAGATGTCCTGACAATGTCTTGCCTCTGGATCCAGCTAGGTCAGGATGATAGAGTGAGGTTGACTCTGCGCGCCTCTCCCTCACTATAATCCAATTCAAAGCGCATGTCATCTGAATCAGCAACAAGCATTCACAGCAAGCACATATATGGCAACAATTATCCACCTATTCAAAAGGAAAGGGAATCCTCAAGTCTGTGACAATCATAGAGGCCTCTCTTTATTGTCAATAGCTGGGACGATTCTTGCTAGGGTTCTACTGAATCGATTGAATGAACACCTGGAACGGTCAGGGCTTCTACCAGAAAGCCAGTGTGGATTCAGGAAAAACAGAGGAACAACAGACATGATCTTCACAGCACGACATCTTCAATGCCAGGAACAGAATGTGGACCTCTACATGACCTTTGTTGACCTTACCAAAGCATTTGACACAGTCAGTCGTGGGGGACTTTGGAAAATTATGGCAAAGTTTGGTTGTCCTGCCAAATTCATAGCAATGGTGCGGCAATTCCATGATGGTATGCTTGCAAGGGTCCAAAATGATGGCGAGTTTTCTGATCCATTTCCTGTGACAAATGGAGTTAAGCAAGGCTGTGTACTAGCTTCAACACTGTTCAGCATGATGTTTTCTGTCATGCTTACAGATGCTTTCCAGGATGGTGACAATGGTATACCTATTAGGTATTGCTTTGATGGGAAACTTTTCAACCTCAGAAAGTTGCAAGCTAAATCTAAGGTGCAGACAGAGGTGCTAGACGAGTTCCTCTTTGCTGATGACATGGCAAAGGCTGCTCCAACAGAAGAGAAAATGCAAAAAAGGTGTGGATCAATTATCTGATTCATGTGACAGCTATGATCTCACAATCAGCATCAAAAAGACTGAGGTAGTATATCAGCCAGCACCTGGAAAGCCTTACAAGGAGCCTTCCATCACAGTGAAAGGTCAACGACCGCAAGTCGTAGACAAGTTCACCTACCTTGGAAGCACATTGTCTAGAGTTGTGCACATTGATGATGAAGTCAATGCTAGAATTGCCAAAAACTAGTGCAGCATTTGACCGGCTACGTGGAAGTATTTGGGACCGAAGTGGAATCAGACTTGACACAAAGCTGAAAGTTAGATCGGTAGTACTGGTAACACTATTATACGCATGCGAAGCTTGGACAGTTTACCAACGGCATGCCAAAACACTGAACCACTTCCATACAAGCTGTCTTAGAAAACTTCAAAAGATCAAGTGGCAAGACAGGATTCCAGACACAGAAGTCCTGAAAAGGGCAGGGATGCAGAGTATACATACTCTTCTGAAATTGGCACAGTTAAGATGGACAGGTCATGTTACCAGAATGCCTGATGAACGTTTGCCAAAGAAAATCCTCAATATAAGGACATCCTCAAAGCCTCCCTTAAAGACTTCAACATACCAACTGAGTCATGGGAAAAGATTGCACAAGATCGTACAAAGTGGCGAGGCCTCATAAAAAGGGGAGCTGGTGAATACGAAGCAAAAAGAATCAGCGAAGCCGAGCAGAAACACAGCGGAAAGCCAGAGCTAAGGCATCACCAACAGAGCTTTCTTCCTCAGACCTCTCTTGTTCTATCTGCAACAGGCAGTTTAGAGCTAAGATTGGTCTCATCAGCAATCTAAGAACACACAAATAATAACACATCACACAGTTGATTAGGATTGGTCATTGTCAGTAATGACAGACGAACAAGAATATTTGGTCATTATCTAATGACAGCAATAAAACTGAGAAAATGTTTACGTAGTACATGATAATGGTACCCTTTCTTAAGGCGTGCAACAGCGAAAGTAAATTTTCTTAAAATGAAGCCATTGTAGCCAGTATTGTAACATTGGATAAACTTAATCTTTTATGTCCAGTTAAAGATAAAAACTGTCAGCGTCTTTTCAAATGTGCCCCCCTCCCGTCCCCTCCCGTCCCCTCCCCCCCCCCTCCCCCCCCCCCCCCCCCCACCTCTTCATGCAGTTAGAACTGTATTATATAAGCTTTGTGGATAGCAAATAAGTGTACTTAGGAACTGATAAAGTCAGATCAACGTCACGTTCTCAACATCGACGGGAAAGGTAGACAGATACAATCAAACAGCCACAAGAATAGATTGCAAGCAGAGCTGGCAGCCCTTTCTAAAAAAAGTGACTCTGTTACCTGAAACTTAATGAATATGTCTTTAACTTACATAATGGTTAAAAGAAAAACATTTGTATGTGAAACACTACAGAATATTTAACAAACAGTACCACAATAAAAGTACCACCTTTGGACGGTCAGTAATAAATTGATGGGCTGAAGCTAGCTTAACGGTACCCAAACTCTCGCCCTCAGCTTCCATAGTGATACAGTGAACCCTCGTTACAACGACAGCATTTGTTCCCAAAGCCTTTGCCATTAAAACGAATTTTCTGTTGTACAGAATATTTAATGAGCAAATTGATATGTATGAAAGGTCTTGTTTTGTTCTTATTTCCCCACAGAATATACGTTTTGGATATTTGTTAGAATCGCCTCAGTGAGGCAATTCTAACAAATATCCAAAATATATGTTTGTTTAAAGTATTAAATACAATATTCTTGCATAATTTGTGGCTAATTTGTACCTCTTAAGCGAAGGTTTCCTGACAGTCAAATTGTCATTGTAACGAATTTTGTCGTTTTATCGAGTGTCGGTATAAAGAAGGTGGTCTGTAAAAACATATATTTGTTCTGACCGTGTTCAGGTCTTCTTAATCATCCATGAACCATAACAGGCAATAAATAAATGACCGAGAAACCTGTAATGAAGTAAATATGATGATTCAGCAGAAACAATCTGTTCAGATACACGGAGTTCCCTGGGGTGCCAAATAACACCACTGAAATACTGGAGCAAACGAAAACCACAAGCCCAGATAGCATTCTACATAAATCTATAGCGGGCCGTTATCGGTCCGTCAGGGTAGCTGACGGGCCGAGAATGGCCCGCTGTAGATTTATACGAGGGTCCTGTAAAACGTTTTGTCACTGAATTCGGATTACTTCAGTGCTACGTTTTATCAAACATATTTTTATTACAAACCTTCAAAGTATTCCCCCTCTACTGAAACACATTTTTGCAACCTTTTTACCCAGTCGTGAAAAGCAGATAAATAGTCTTCTTTTAGTATCTGTTGGAGACTGATAAATAGCGCTGCCAAGAGAACTTCTAGACGGTATACTTATTTCCAGAAAGCATTTTCTTAAGCCTTGGAAATAAAAAGAAGCCACAGGGACTCAGGTCAGCTGAATAAGGTGGATGTTTAAAACTTTCACCTTTTCAGAAGCCAAAAAGGACTTAACGACCTCGTACTTATTAGAGGAGGCGTTGTCATGTAAAAGGTGGACTCCTGACCATCCTTTTCTTGGTCGTTTCTTATTACTTCCTTCAGTACAGAATTCTTGTAGAATCGGCCAGTGACTGTATGACCAGATGGACAAGGCACTTGAACGGCTGGCCCACTTAAATTAAAGAAAATTGCATACAACATCTTTTTCGAACTTATGGTTCTCTTAGCAATACATGGGTGTTTTTTATCTTTTCGCTTCCATTGCTTATTATCAGCCCTTCTTTGTGGCTATAACATGTGCACCCAGATTCCATCACCTATTAGCAAGTTAGAAAAAATCCGACTATTACAGCCTTTGTATGTTTTCAAAAGTTCCCGGGCACATTTAAGGCGTTGTGTCTTTTGCTCCTCGATGAGCAAATGAGGTACCCACCTTGCGCAAACCTTTCTCAGGTCCAAACGCTTTTTCAGAATTGTCTGCACACTGTCTTCTGATATGCCAGTACAAGTAGCTATATATTTGACAGACAATCGCGCATCCTGTCCGACCACAATCTTTACAGCAGCGATGTTAGCCTTGGTAACAGAGGTTTTAGGCCTTCCAGGACGGGTATCATCTTCAACAGAAAATTTCCCAGCTTTAAAAGCTTTAACCCACCTAAAACTATGCGCATTGAAATGGTCTGAGGTCCATATATACCACACAATTCATTAAATATCTGCTTTGAATCTATATTAAGCCTAATGCGGCATTTAATATAGCTACGAATTTCAGTCTTCTGGTCCATGTTCCAATGTAACAAGTAACTTACACAATGGTTAAAATGGTCAGTTTATGTGACTGCATCTATTTCAATTTGAAATAACTCGGTCAGTTGGAAAGCAATTTGCACGAAATAAACGGTTATCGTTAGCTATTCAACATACCATTCAAGTGCAGGGAAGCATTTTAAAATATACCTGGGATAAAACTAAGGAAGCCTATTAGTGACAGAACCTTTTGCACGACCCTCGTAAAAAATGCTCGCTGAGAGTTGAACCCCACTGGCTCGAGAAATAGACATAAAAAGTTCCGGCGCAAACCATTTAAATGAATAGATTTTTTAGTCTTGGCATCACAGAGTCTGAACCTCGACCGCCTGCGTGCAACTAAACAGTCAAGCAATAAAGGTCCACCGTGATTTAGTCAGCTGCTCAGGATGCACTGTTTTATGCCATCAATGTTATACCGCTTTCGTTTATATCATATGACAATTTTACGAAATTGATCAGAAATTTAGGTTAACCTACATTTTTTTCTAAACTTATACACTGAGTCACCATAAAATTCAGGTTCCAATAGTCTTTGTAGCAGAAGTGTTTTTAGAAGTATTTAGAAAACCAATTCGTCGAAGGTTTGTTACGAACATTGAAATCAGCCAAATGTAGATTAAGACAATGTAATGTGTTATAGCAGCCCCTTGTGTAAAATTTCTATGTTTCAAATTATGAAACTAACATAATTATTACTTGCATATTCGGGACAAGGTTTTCCTCCGGTTCTGCATCGGTTAACGACATGTAATCAGTGATCGGATTTAAATGCAGAATAATTTTGCATCTATATATACTGCTCATCAAACAAATATCAAAATAAAATTGGGGTATACACTTTTTTATTCGGCCTAGTTGTTCACTCACTACTGAAGTTAACGTGGGCTAGTTGATGAATTGTACTGCTAATCGGAACTAAAAAAAGTTT
Source organism: Anodontia alba (assembly GCA_964016985.1). Lineage (NCBI taxonomy): Eukaryota > Metazoa > Mollusca > Bivalvia > Lucinida > Lucinidae > Anodontia > Anodontia alba. The sequence continues at coordinate 20,527,110 of OZ024829.1, forward strand.
TGGAACAACTGTAACCACACAGATTACGAATACTTGATAAATAAATCAAAAGCAAACAGGAAGCCAAAAATTTGTCTGCTTGCAAAATGGCGGATTGAATCCCAAGAGTATCCAGTCTCCTGAAATGTGATATTGACTGTTCCTGTTTGCCTTTCGCAGACATAAGGTAGGTTGTCCCTTTGTTCAGACCAAAGAATATGTTTGCGTTTTCTGCTTGATTAAAGGAAAATAATTTTGTCTGATTTACATTATGACAAATCTGTCTGTTCTTCAGACGTAGTATACGTTATCCCTACTTTATGCTTTATACCACTACTTACCACTCGCAGTAAATATACTTAATAGAACCTAGCGCAGTTTGTTAAACAGACAAAACGTATTTGTTATCAACGAAAATTAACAGAAACAATTCACATCGACACTGATACGAGTTTTAAATCGAGTTAAAATCCCATTTGTATTCCACAAGCGACAGTCTACAATAACAGCAAACACACACATTAGAATAAAGTAAGTCAACGTCTTTACGTACAAATATTTCCTCCCAAGATCAATTGAAACTGTCGTACCTAACCAATGCCATGTACGAACAGCAAGGCTTCTGGCCAGCGTGCACGTCTAATCGCAATAAAATCTATAATAACTGCTTTTGGAAACAAAGAATACATATGAAAATCAAAGTTTCGATTTTATTGTCCCCCGCCTTTTCGAAGAAAAGCGGAGGGACACTGTTTTTGACTTTCCGTGGTGCCTGGTGCGTGGCGCGTGGTGCGTGGTTCCGAATTTTTAGTAGGTACCTTGTCCCCTTAACTTCTCCCACAGTTTTTGTCCGATCCTTTTGAAACTTTATAGGTGCTTTAAGGATGGTCTGAAGATATGCATGTGGTTTTTTCAGAATCCTGAATTAATTTTTTATCACTTTTTCCGCATTTTTAACTTAGACATTTTTTTAGTTCTAATATTACAGAAGTGTATAGGGAGTAGGTACATTGTCCCCTTAACTCCTCCCTCAGTTTTTGATCGATACTTTTGAAACTTTACATGGGATTTTAGAATGGCTTGAAAATATGCATGTGGATTTTTCAGAATCTTGAAATAATTTTTTATCACTTTTTCCGCATTTTTAACTTAGACATTTTTTGAGTTCTAATACTACAGAAGCGTATAAAGAGTAGGTATCTTGTCCCCGTAACTCCTATCACAGTTTTAAGCCGACCCTTTCGAAACTTTACAGGTGCTTTAAGAATGGTCTGAAGATATGCATGTGTTTTTTCAGAATCCTAAAATTATTTTTATCACTGGTTTCCTACTCAATACTTAGGTCAGTGATACAGGACAAATGGTCCTCTGGTTAACTTACCCATTTTTAACACCTCAAATAAAAATAAGGCGGGGGACATAAATTCCCCATGGAATTCGCTTGTTGAGATTACAGCATTGTAGTTTGCAAGGCTGCATACGCCCCACTGCCACTGGCTTAAGCGGAACTCGGTTTTCCAAGATACCAGAAAAGGCTCAATGATTTCATGAAAACTAAGAATAAAACTGCACTATGATGTATTACGAGCAGTCTTTTTACAGTCGCCACACAGAACTTAAAGGCTCCAATTTCCTCAAATATAGACATTTTTTTAGCCAAGTAAGGTTTAATAAATTTATATTTTGTATTAATACGATCATAAACGGTGCCATTCGACAAACTGTAAAATTTCAGTTAGCATTCGTTTTCGAACTAGATCAAAAATGATATGATTTTTTTATCGTATCTCTGAATTAATATTGCCAATATTAATTCAGAGATACGATACAAAGCATTTCATTTCAGATCGTTCTTGTACTGGATCAAAATGAAATGATTTTTTATCGTATTTCTGAAGTTATGTTGGCTGAACTGGATCAAAATAATATGATTTTTCATCCAGTGCAAGAACGAGAGACTAACTGAAATTTTACAAGCTGTCGGGTGCCACATTTTTTTTTTGTATTAATATCATATATCAATTCATTAAACCTTTCTTGGATAAAAAAATGTCTAGTTTTGAGGAACATGCAGCCTTTAACACCAGCCCTAGTGAAGTCAATACAATAACACAGGCGTAGCGCCCATTACGCATGTGCGTAACATGCGTAATAAAAATATTCATAATAAAGTTGTTTTAACGTAAAATATTTTGCTTCTTTACTATAAGGGCTGCTCTTAAAGGAAAGAATTTGCTCATTCTGGGAGCAAATTCTTTCATTTAAGAGTAGCCCCTATTTTTGGAAGCGATTCTATGCATACTGTCAGGATTTTTCATGGAAATGCGTACAAATAATTATGTTAGGGCTACGCCACTACATAATGCCGTTGGAAACAAGGAACATATCAACGATATTCGGAGTTTCGGTTTTATTGAAACTATAAATAACAACACAGTAGTTTACAGGTCTGTATACGCCCCTAGCATCCTCTTTAGCGTGACTTGATTTTCCATTATAGAATCCACTCAACGACCCAAAGAAAATAAAAATAAAAACTGTACTACGGTGAAGTAGGGGGTCATCATACGGCCGCCATAAATCCAAAATCCTTTTTATCTAGCAAACACACAACGTCGTACAACAGCATCGTTTAGTCGCAGTGACGTCGAAGTGACGTTGTTTGTTTACTAGGTTTTTACTTTACGAGTCTATTGTTACATCTTCTGAAAAGAAAAGTATATATGATGCACGCATGACTAAAGAAAACGGATCTTATTCTATATACGAACAGAGAACGCCGGATCAGCGTGCAATTTCACGTACTCTGATTAGGTATCTTTCAGTTCATGGGTTTATTCTATAGTCAATTATTCTGCAAGTAGATAATGAAGACCTGAACGGACTACAAGCATGCGACTACACATATGCACAGGTTATCTAGGTCTATGTTCTACACAAATGGTAAAAGGGACTTTTTCTCTTGGGTAACGTGTCGCGGTTAAGAGGACTGTATACAGCTGGTTTTCAGAGACATTTGTTGTTTTCTGATTGCTTTTCTGCACACGAATTCCCTTCTTTAAAGGGCTCTTCTCTACAAGAGAAACATTTGTTCACTGATGAGGCAGCTTTTCCTTTTAGATTAGATCCTTTTCAGACTTGATACAAAAAAAGGTCTGACATTTGTTGTTTTCTGATTGCTTTTCTGCACACGAATTCCCTTCTTTAAAGGGCTCTTCTCTACAAGAGAAACATTTGTTCACTGATGAGGCAGCTTTTCCTTTTAGATTAGATCCTTTTCAGACTTGATACAAAAAAAGGTCTGACATTTGTTGTTTTCTGATTGCTTTTCTGCACACGAATTCCCTTCTTTAAAGGGCTCTTCTCTACAAGAGAAACATTTGTTCACTGATGAGGCAGCTTTTCCTTTTAGATTAGATCCTTTTCAGACTTGATACAAAAAAAGGTCTGACATTTGTTGTTTTCTGATTGCTTTTCTGCACACGAATTCCCTTCTTTAAAGGGCTCTTCTCTACAAGAGAAACATTTGTTCACTGATGAGGCAGCTTTTCCTTTTAGATTAGATCCTTTTCAGACTTGATACAAAAAAAGGTCTGACATTTGTTGTTTTCTGATTGCTTTTCTGCACACGAATTCCCTTCTTTAAAGGGCTCTTCTCTACAAGAGAAACATTTGTTCACTGATGAGGCAGCTTTTCCTTTTAGATTAGATCCTTTTCAGACTTGATACAAAAAAAGGTCTGACATTTGTTGTTTTCTGATTGCTTTTCTGCACACGAATTCCCTTCTTTAAAGGGCTCTTCTCTAAAAGAGAAACATTTGTTCACTGATGAGGCAGCTTTTCCTTTTAGATTAGATCCTTTTCAGACTTGATACAAAAAAAGGTCTGACAGCGTTGTCTCTCCTAAACGTGTACCCATTCTGGTGACCACAATGCTAAACTTGAGATAACTTTGATCCAAATCAGAATATTCGCCTTGGGACGGACAGCAGTACAGAGAACCCTCTTTGTACCGACACTCGATACAACGACAAAATTCGTTATAATGACAATTTGGCTGTCACGAAACATTCGCTTAAGAGGTAACATTTAGTCACAAATTATGCATGAATATTGTATTTAATAATTTAAAGAAACATATGTTTTAGATATTTGTTAGAATCGCCTCGGTGAGGCGATTCTAACAAATGTCCAAAACATATGTTCTATGAGGAAATAAGAACAAACCAAGACCTTTCTTACATATCAATCTGCTCATTAAGTATTCTGTACAACAGCAAATTCGTTTTAATGGCAACGTCTTTGGGAACAAATGCTGTAACGAGGGTTCACTTTATAAACATGTGCTGGTGGTGGGGTAGGGTTGGGGGGGGGGGGAGCGGCTTAAGCTGATTTAACTTGATCGAAAACTCGCCCTAAATAATCTAATGCAGCTCAAATTTACGAACAATTGGAAAGCATAAATAATCACAAAACTGCAAATTAACAAAGTAGATGGTTCAATGACAATCTGAAGTCAGTACTAAAGAAAACAAAAAGTTGGACCACAATTAACCCGACCACAGAGAGCAATAGTCAGGTGCCAATCTTCTGAAACAAATTGAGGAAGGAACCTCATTCAGTCTGAGGCCCGACACCGTCGTATACTTAAATCTAATTAGCAAGAATCTACCGTAATTATCAAATATTCGGGCACTTCAACCCTTCATCTTACTTATCCTAATAAATTGAACGTGTACAATTGACTACTTGGTGACATGTCTAAAGTACTTTCGGGTGAGAGGGAGAGAGTGTATACAGTCGAACTTCAATAACTCGAACACCGATGGCTCGTTTACCATGGTTAATTCGAACTTGTTTTTGAGTCCCTACGAAATTCTTCCGAAAACTCCAGAAAACAAGTATTTAAGGAAATTTTCTTAATTTATCATGAAATTGTATGTTGTGTGTACTCATATAGAATCGCCTCATAGAGCTATTCTAAGGAGTACACACAACCTACCATTATTGTGTAGAAGTTCGAAAAGATTTCCCTAAATTATCGCTGTCTGCTTCCTAACCTGGAGCCATAATTAACCCTCAGTGGCTTGAATTACCCATATCTCGAACAAATTTCAATGGTCCAATAGATGTTCGAGTCATTGAAGTTCGACTGTAGTCTGATCAGACCCTGTGTTTTGAAGTACATTGATTGCTCGATCCTGCCTGTCCTAATATTTAGCGTAATTATGATAACTTAAAATACAGTTTCATACTCAGAACCACCCAAGGAAACAGATTCTTGCATTTAAAAAGTGAACCACTATAATTTTCGTTAACCGATTTATGAGGGTCTGGATGTATGTGTGCGGGGGGAGGGGGAGGGTACCAAACATCGCTAATCATTAAAATTTTCGCCCTTTAATCTGTAATCGATAAAGTTACGAGTATTTTCACAAAAAATCAGTATATTTTGGATTTTTTTAGCTTAAGCGCTAAATTCTACATCACAAAAATCAGTATCAGTAGTCATTAAACTTTTAGGCCAAAAATCAGTAGTCAATAAAATAGGACCATTAATCAGTAGCCAATAAACCCCATCCAGACCCTCATTTATGCCGAGTTGACTCTTCTACCATTACTCTTTGGAATGGTCCATTTCCAACAGAAGGGGTGTCTGAATAGTTTCTATCTTAACCATGTTAATAGAAACTCCTGTATTCAATGCACGCAGGTTAGACCCAGATCAGAACTTATCTACACTGTTTGCCTATGTCCCTTTTATGGGACGTTAGGCTGAAATGGGTCAAGACAGACTAAAATTTCTTTAAGGTCGAGGCATTATTATGGTGTTTCGTTACTCATAATATGACTTAACCTCAAGAAACTCGGAACTTATTAAAAGAATCGTGCCGATAATACGTCAATTGACCGGGCTGTATTTTGTCAACAAAATAAACACCATTTTATCCTACTGCTTTATTCGGAACTACTGACTGGGTTGTAATTTTTCACCTACCTCTTTATTACGAACTTTTGTATGACAATTGCTTTATGCTTTATGACAATTATTTATGGATTTATGAGTTTGGATTACGGCTTAGGTACCATGACCGCAACTACTTATAAAACAAGAGCTGTCAGTATTGTGGCGCTTGTGTTTGAGACAAAGAATAATAAAGTCATATTCTATGAAAAGAATTTAGGTCCTACGACTCAGAACCCCAATCCCATGAACACATAGTTGAGCAATGAATCATAAAATATAGGTCAAGGTCAAATAGTGATAACAGACCATCTGCCTATTCCCCGGTGGTTTGCTCTACTGGCCGTTCTAAAGCGGTGGTCCCGATCTTAGTCTTACTCTTTGTTGCTTTGTGGTTTATTCTACGAGGCGATTTGTTGTATGTCTTTCCGTGTGTCATTTTGTTCTTGTGTTTTCAGTCCTTTTAGTATTGCGATTACCTCGCTTGGGGAAGAGAGAGCTAATCATAGTGCTTTTCGTACGTTTGTTCGGTTTGTGCTTGTTTGGATTTGTCGGTTTCCCCTTCCTCTTGGGGTCTGGGAAGGGCTGCGGTTTGTGATTGTGGCACTCCCTGGACTTTTCTCTTATCTTTTTTGATGTAATAGTGGTTCCATTATCAAGGTTAATTACCGAGGAATGAACACAGAGGGGTCGAAGGTACCAAGGAACGGTCAGTTGTAAGTCTATTAGGACCTTAAACCGGTTTTGCATGGCTATAATCTGATCTTTAATTTTGTTTCAGTTTCAAACTACAAGCAGGCGGTCGAGCAGCTCAGGCCTTTCTAGCTTTAGGGTCTCTGTTAGACTGAACATATAATATACTAGTTAATGTTCCGTCATTCGAAAATGGTGAACAGAATATAGTGTTACCCATGATCGTCCGTTTGTGTCCTGGCTGTAATACCATAACCATGATCTATTGCGGAAATACCATATTTGGCCTTGTATATTTGACACTTACAGTGCTATGGGCAAATTCAGCAGACGACAAATTGATGAAACTTTTTTTCTTGTTTTTCCTCCCAGTAAATAGGATTTGACATTTCATGCAAATTATTTGCATTTCCTGTCAAATCCTATTTTCCAGAAAAAATAAGAAAAAATATTTCAAAATGTCGTCTGCCAAAATTTTTACGCATCATTCTAAGCGTTAAGCTAATTATGTATTTACACCGCAGAGCTTCTTTAACCTTTACCACTCTCTGAGCAAATTCAGTAAACGCTATATTGATTATTTTTTCTTATTTTTTTCCAGAACATAGGCTTTGATATTTTCCTAGTCTCCTTCTTAGAAGTCAGAAAATAGGCTTTTATATGTTGCTTGTCTCCTTCTTATAAGACAATTTTTATCAAGTATTAAAGCCTATGTTCTGGGTAAAATAAGAAAATAATTCAAAATGTCGTCTGCTAAAGTCTCTCCAGTATCTTACATGTAAGCATTAGAATAAACAATACTACTGTTCCATTTGCCTATGGTGTTTCTATTCGTTCATCTTTGACTGTTTCAAGACTAATCGTAGAAAAATACTTAGTACCTTGAACCTCATCAACTTTTCATCCCTATTGTTTTAACATCACGAAAACATGCCTATATAATGTTGACCCCCTTAAACCCCACTTTTATATAGTAAAACTGGGGTTTACAGGGGTATGCATTATTGTTCTTATTTCTGATCAAAAAAATAGATTATGGGTACTCGTTAGAACCGCCTCGGCGAGGCGGTTCTAACGAGTACCCACAATCTATGTTTTGATCAGAAGTATGAAAAATATCAGAGTTTTTTTTATCTGAAAATTCTCAGTTTTTGGAGGTGAAATTTTCTATATATTTGAATAGGCGTGTTTTCGTAATGTGACGTCTTGTCGGTCAATTACTTAGACTATTTGCTCTTTTAGACTTGAAAATCAGTTTCATTTTTTGTGTTGTTATTGTTTTTGTTTGTTTGTTTATATTTAATTCGAAATGAAAAAGAAACTAGTCATAAATGTGATAATATTGTTTTGTTCATATGCTGTTTTCCTCAAATATTTATCTTGAAATCAAACGCCAGTTAGTTAGTCTGACCTGTACACAACGTGTGTGTGTGTGTGTGTGTGTGTGTGTGTGTGTGTGTGAAAGAGATAGAGACAACACGGGAAAGATTCACTGATTAGGAACATGTAGACAGTCTTGAAGAACGATGTAGAATATGTCCAGGAATAGCCACAATCACAGAACATAGCCCAGCATTGACACCAAGAAGGAACATCACGAAAACATGCCTATATAATATTGACCCCCTTAAACCCCTCTTTTATATAATAAAACTCGGGTTTACAGGGGTATACATTATTTTTCTTATTTCTGTCCAAAAACATAGATTGTGGGTACTCGTTAGAACCGCCTCACCGAGGCGGTTCTAACGAGTACCCACAATCTATGTTTTGACCAGAAGTATGAGAAATATCAGAGTTTTTTTATCTGAAAATTCTCAGTTTTTGGAGATGAAATTTTCTATATATTGGAATAGGCGTGTTTTCGTAATGTGATGTCTTGTCGGTCAATTACTTAGACTATTTGCTCTTTCAGACTTGAAAATCAGTTTCATTTTTTGTGTCGTTATTATTTTTGTTTGTTTGTTTATATTTAATTCGAAATGAAAAAGAAACTAGTCATAAATGTGATAATATTGTTTTGTTCATATGCTGTTTTCCTCAAATATTTATCTTGAAATTAGACGTCAGAAAGTAGTCTGACCTGTACACAACTTGTGTGTGTGTGTGTGTGTGTGTGTGTGTGTGTGTGTGTGTGTGTGTGTGAGAGAGAGAGAGAGAGAGAGAGAGAGAGAGAGAGTTAGAGAGAGAGAGAACACGGGAAAGATTCACTGATTAGGAACATGTAGACAGTCTTGAAGAACGATGTAGAATATGTCCAGAAATAGCCACAATTACAGAACATAGCCCAGCATTGGCACCAAGAAGGAACATCACGAAAACATGCCTATATAATATTGACCCCCTTAAACCCCACTTTTATATAGTAAAACTGGGGTTTACAGGGGTATACATTATTTTTCTTATTTCTGTCCAAAAACATAGATTGTGGGTACTCGTTAGAACCGCCTCACCGAGGCGGTTCTAACGAGTACCCACAATCTATGTTTTGACCAGAAGTATGAGAAATATCCGAATTTTTATCTGAAAATTTTCATTTTGTTGCTGGTTAAAATGTTCAGTATATTTGAATAGGCGTGTTTTCGTAATGAGACATGCAGACAGTATACAAGACAGCACACAAGTCATGCTCCAAAGACAAACAAAGCAATCCCGAACAAGATGATCACAATGTAGATGCTTTTAACCCATTTAAGCCTAGCGTTCCATAAAAGGGACATTGGCAAACAGTGAAAACACAAATCAGATCTGTTCTGGGTCTACACTGTTTGCATTGAATATAGGAATTTTTATAAGAGAAAATAACCACACACCTCTCCTATTAGAAATGGACCATTCCAAAGAGTAATGGTAGAAGGCATAAATTCAGAGACACGACAAAAAAATCATATCATTTTTGATCCAGTTCAGCCAACATTAATTCTGAGATACGACAAAAAATCATTTCATTTTGATCCAGTTTAAGAACGACCTAAAATGAAATGATTATTACCGTATCTCTGAATTAATGTTGGCGACATTAATTCAGAGATACGATAAAAAAATCATATCATTTTTGATCCAGTTCAAAAACGAGATATAACTGATCTGTGTCTACACTGTTTGCCAATGTGATTTTTATGGGACGTTAGGCTTAAATGGGTTAAGAGATACGATAAAAATCATATCATTTTTGATCCAGTCCAAAAACGAGAGATAATACAACCCACTTTTACATTTTAATCTGGAAAAATTCAGCACGCCACTACCTCCAGGCTAGCACCTTAATAACAGACCATTTTCTCTCAATAATGTTTTTTTCTATCCAAAACTCAAGTTTTCCATCAAATAGTCAACAGTAAAATGGTTTTGTTAAGGTTCTATTATACCGTTTTGCATTTTCAGACCAGTTTTGACCATCATACTGGAGAGAAAACAGAGGCGATTTGTGATCGATTCTGGGTAGTAGTACCTAGATATGATCATACCCGATCTCTAAACTGCATAATTGCGAGCATACAAAGCGGCACTGAAAAAAAAAATGTTAATTTGAAAAAATGACGAAAATTTAAGAAATGAGAACCCCTCTCCCAACTGTAGTCGTCATACAAGGTAACGAGAGCAGATTTTTCCAGTTCCGAGGGTAGTAGTACCTAGATGTTACTATTACACACTCAAAAATGTTTGTATAGATGGTTTTCTAATTGTCGCTTAAAGGATTTTCATTTCAGAAAATTAAAAGTTGTTTTTTTTGTTTTTGTTTTTTCTTGAACTTAATGGCAAATAAGTTTTGTTCAAGAAATCTTTTGAATTGATCCCTTTGACCCAGTCGAATATCACTAAAGCACAGGCTGATTGTACACACCGCTTATCCTGATACAGTTCAGAACAGCTATCAAATGTGCACTGGTTTTGAGGGAGGAGAGCGTGTTACTTCGTTCTTGTGCCACAACACTTAGTGCTGGTCAATTTGTTTTTGATGAAACGAGCCACAGCATGACAAAACCAAGTTTGTGGCAAAACCAACAAAATAACAGTGCTCCCGGCGAAGATTTTCAGATCAGCCTAGGAATCCGGCCAGTCTGATTAGCGTGTTTTTCCTGCATGCGCTCAACTGGTATCTACGGTTTCTTTACGCGGACAGCGAAGACTGGTTAGACTGGGAGGATGCCCAGTCTAATCTGTCGGCTTCGCTAGGCACATAGTAATTGTGTTGTCTTTTTATCAAGCGGCATAACCCAAAGGCCTGCTGCGCCTAGGGGTCATCGATAGGAGATAGTTGTTATAACATGTGCGACCAGCAAAGGCTTGGACAAGCTACACCAGAGCCTTTGCTGTTCGCATACAGTTGACTCTCGTTATCTCGACCTCGCTTATCTCGAATAACCGCTTATCTCGAAGTGAAAATCTGGTCCCTGCCTATACATGAAAACCTAACAACCGATGGAAAATATTGTAGAAAAGAGGAGAAATTGCTCCTAAGGAGCAATTTCTCCTCTTTTCCACAATATTTTCAATATATCTCTAACTTCAAAAGTCCAATTACCTATCAGTTTGTTAAAAGTGGTTAATCAAATTATTTTTTCCTCAATTCTGCAAACCTGATATGTCGAACTACGGATATCTCGAAGTATTTCAGAGAGTCCCTTGGAATTCGAGATAACGAGAGTCGACTGTACGTACATTCTAAACAATAATATTGGTCACCACTAACAAGCTGTTCTTTATCCTAGTACGGGTGAACATGTATCTACATACAATCACTGGGAGTAACAATCAAAATTCTGCAAGTTGTGAGGTCAACTTTTGGCTGTCAATTCAAAATTATGAACTGAGGGAATATAGTGTTCTGTGAAGAAGGAAATTGTTCAACCTCGGCATACTCTTGTTCAGTAATCTGGGTGTTTTGGTTTGTACGGGGGTCAAATGTTGTTTCCAGGTAAAGAGCTGCACTTATCTACTAAACCACCGACAGGCGCTTATTAAGAAGTGTTTTAAATCTTGACATCTTGAAATGAAATCGCTTTTCAAATTAGTGATCGTGTCTAAATATTTCATTTATCCAGAGAAGACCATATCTCAAATAATTGCTGAAAACTTCATTGAAAAATCTTCAGTAGTTCTTAAGATATGTTGATATACATTTTACCAAAATGCATAAGATAATACATGTGTAGGAATTACCTGTGTTTTCACTCTGTGCATAAGCGCCTGATAATCAAGATCAATATTGGATAGGAAGTGACATGACACTATTCAACAGAACCCACCGGATTCATGCTATCTCAGTAATAACATATTTAAACCATTTTACTTCTTAAATGATCTACAGCATGATATAATAACATAATGATATGTGTTTTCAGTGAACGACAGATCAGCCTGTGCAATCCGAGTCTGGTCAGTCTTTGCTGTTCGCAAAAAAAAAAAAAAAAAAAAAAACATTGCGTGCTTGTTATTCTACTGAGCCCATAGCGAAGGCCCTTATCAGACTGGATGTTTATTGTGTGTGTGTGTGTGTGTGTGTGTGTGTGTGTGTGTGAGAGAGAGAGAGAGTGAGTGTATGTGTGTGTGTGTGTGTGTGTGTGTGTTGTTGTTTTTTTGTTGTTTTTTTTGTTTTTTTGTTTTTTTTTTGTTTTTTTTTTTTTTTTTTTTTTTTTGTTGTTGTTTTTTTAGGTTTTGTTTTTTTTTTTTGTGTTTTTTGTGGGGGAGGGGTGTTGTTTTTTTTTTGTTTTTGTTTTTTTTGTTTTTTGTTTGTTTGTTTTTTGTTTGTTTTTTTTATTGTTTTTTTTTTTTTTTTGTTTTTTTTTGTTTGTTGTTTTTTTTTTTTGTTTTGTTTTGTTTTGTTTTTGTTGTTGTTGTTTTTGTTTCTGTTTTGTTTTTTTGTTGTTTTTTGTTTGTTTGTTTATTTGTTTGTTTGTTGTTGTTGTTGTTTTTTGTTGTTGTTTTTGTTTTTTTGTTGTTGTTTTTTTGTTGTTGTTGTTATTTTTTTGTTGTTGTTTTTGTTTGTTTTTTTGTTGTTATTTTTTGTAGTTTTTTTGTTGTTGTTGTTGTGATTGTTATTGTTTTATATACGCATTTCATTGAGTTGATTTTGACATGGTGAGTCTCTATTTGCTTGCATGCCTAAACCATTGCGGGCCAGATGGAATACTGGCTTCATCAATAATGCGCTACCGTCTAGAAATAATGTGTAAAGATCTGATTTTCTAAAGTGTTTATGTTTGGTGGTTAGTATATAAAAAAAAAACAGATGAAAAAAGGCTTGTGACGCAAGGCAGTACAGGTGTGTCATATAAATATACGATAACTTATTGTGTTAAGAAGCTATTGTTATCACCAGTACAGTTAAAGTATGTTTCAAAGCATTCTCAACTATAAAAAATTAAACATGCGCACTGACATGCATTTAGACACCAGTGCTTCTTAATGCCATGTTCTTTTGTCCAGGCTCTTTATGAATAGACCAACATTACTAGTATTTGACATCCAAATTTGAGTTCATAATAATCTTCTTCTTAGGCTCTGATAAGATGAGGTTAAAAATCCGTGTGGGCAAATTTTCTGTTAATGGGGTTGAGGAACCTTGAGGATAATCTGCCGGCTGTCCAAACATGGCGGCGGATTTTGCCACCTTCACACGTCCCGGGTACACGTCACCATAAAATATCAACAAATCATAAATGAAATGGGTGTCTCACAAATTTAAACTGATAACTTAAATGTCCTGGCATATCACATGGTTATTAATAGATAAAATCCATTTTATAAGTATGAAAAAGCTAACCTTCTAACCTTCTGTGCGAATTCGGGACAAAAAAGTCACCTTTTTTTCATGAATACATAAAATACTAACGTCAGTTTGTTTCACAATGTTCCGTCTAGCGCAGCTGGAAATTAAAATATCCAAAAACCTCCAAATAAAAACACAATATGTGTATGTCCGTAGGTACCCAAACTGATACACAAAACTAGAATATTTTCCGTTCATACATATAACGGACTGGATACCGGTTTGTATTCTATCTGCACGTGCAAGGGGGACAGTTAAGTATATTATATATGTACGGTCAATGTACCTTGTATAGAACTGTTTAGTAGGCTATTTTGTAGCCAAAATATGCCTTTATTTGAATAAATTTGGATATTTCATTTTTCCGGCTGTCCTGTAAAACAAAATGACATTAGTATTTGATGAAATTATGATAAAGGAAAGGGTTAGTCCCGATTTTGAGTAAGTTAGAAGGTAAGTCTTTTTATATACTTGTAAAATGTATTTTTATCTATGAATAACCATTTGATATGTCTTGACATTTAAGTAATCAGTTAAATTTGTGAAACACGCATTTCATTTGTGATTTTTGTTGATATTTTATGGTGACGTGTAGAGGTGGCAAAAGCCGCCATGTTTGGGCAGCCGGCAGATTATCCTTAAGTTTACTGGTTTCCTTCTATTTGCTAGAGCTGTAGGACTGTCACGATTTTGTTCAGCGTTTTATTTCACATGTATTTCATTTTATTGCAAAGATAAAGTCTGTTAGCGATCACATTATATGATACAATTCATTTTGTCAGTTAAACGTTTTATTATTGAAATTTTCCAAGATTAAGATATAAAAGTGGGTTGTTCTGTGTCAATTTTATCAAAGGCGAATGTTTACGTCACGTGATGCCTCTGGCAGCTACCCTGTTATTAAATGCTTGGCTTACCTGGTAATCAAAAGAGTACCCTTTTAACTCAATATGCTCCATGTAACGGTAAAATGTATTCTAAGTTTAAAACGCTAATTTAACGGTAAATGTTGATGCCACGTTTCTGTCAAGCTGGTGTCATCAGCTACTGCTAGCGTTACCGGGCGAATTATTCGGTATTGAAAAGCCGGATTTCTGAATCTGAATGGTTTACTGGCGACACATGAAGAAGCTGCTTTTCTGAATATATATCTAATTTCAAAACTTTAACTAAATAAAATTAAACAAGTAAAAGAAAAATCACTAAAGCTACACCGAGCGGATGTCAAACGCCGACTTAGTGTGGACTCAATGTTTGCAATTATCAATTATCATTCAAATTATTAAACTGTCCTTTTCATTTTGTATTTTTCAGGTTGGACTGGATGGATACAGTACGGAAGAGTTATATAGAATAAACTGCCTAATGGCCAGATAAATAAATAATTGAATATATGAATTAATCAATGTATTAATATAGATTAATTTAAAATAATAAATAATAAAAAAGGAGAGGGAGTAGGATCTGTTCGTGATGGCGGGGCTGGCATGTTGCCGACCGTTCAGGGAAGATTAACTGGTTTGTAAGGCCTACCACTGTCTTCATTGCGGATTGTCGGTGCGATCTCAAATACATCTCCAGAACAGAACTTGCTCAGATATATTGTGTGCTGGTCATACATACATACATACATACATACACTTTAGAATATGATTGTGTTTTAACATTCTCTGTTTTAACATTCTCTGTTCTCATTTTCATGGTTTAACTTCTTTTCGACCTCACATACATACATACATACATACATATATACATGAAAGCTGCGGAGTCCTATCGCTTTCTAAAGATAATTTATGCTATATTAACAAGCAATGCTTTTCAAAGAGTTTTAGCGTCTTTGTCACAGTTATACCGCTTAAGACATCCATATGGCTTAAAATAGAAAGTAAGGCAATGATCAGGAATCGATACAATTATCCCACACCTCCCATCAGAGACATCAAAGGGAAAGAAACACAAGCACGTAATAACTGGACCCTAATGGAAACATCACTAGCAGAAAGCAAACGGACAGTTACTTTCCCACAAAGCTCTCTATCCAAAACAAAAGGATGTAAGCGACACACACATTCAAAGACGAACTATAACAAAAATACACCATGACAGAAGAACCGCCTTGGAACGGTCAGGGTAAAGAATTTCACTTGCGGGGAGGGGACTTAAATCGATTTTACATTGCCACAATTCCTCGCCCTTACTTCTGCCGCGGTTTAGACACATAATTTGTTCAGTCCGCATGAAGGCTTCCTAACTCATCAGTGCTACATCCTCGAGAACACAAAAAAAATAACAGATTACAGAGATGAAACAACGACGAGGACTCGACAGCACGAATAATTAAAGTAATGTTCTGAATCTGTCATAAAAAAACATTATCTGCAATAATAAATATGTTTGCTCCTTTTAAATAGTGGCAACGCCATAAAGGGCAAAAATCATGGCATTTATTTGTATACTGTAGTTTGTTTTTTGTTGTTGTTTTTGTTTTTTGTTGTTGTTGTTTTTTTTTTTTTGTTTTTTGTTTTTGTTTTTTTTAGCTTTAATCTCGTGTACTTTTTCTGCTTTTACTTCTGTATTGTGTACATCATTTTTTAAAATGTTGAAATGTATTAATACAAAACGCAAATAAGTACCTCCAGTGAGGACAACATTTACGTTATTTTTGGAATGCACGTTTGGTACTTCAGTATCAAAACCAAGCTACAAGAATTTCTCTTTCTTTCTAACGCTACAGGTCTCAAACGGGTAGTAGTCGCGGGTTGCAAAACTTCTTAGGCAGGGCTATCGTTATTTCAAACTTCGTAAGGCGTTTTCGAAATTTTATCGCAGACACATTGCCTTGTTAGAAAAATATAGTGTCAGTCTGAAAACACTTCTGCAACAAGGTATATCGGAACCAGAATTTTACGGTGACTTAGTGTACAGATTTAGAAAAATTGTAGGTAAATCTAGCTTTTCAGAGCAATTCAGAAAACTTATTAACCGTTATAAAAGAATTGGCTATAGCCTGGATATTATGCGGCAGACTGCATGCCTAGTTGTCTGCCAAATCATTGTTGATGGCTATGCTTCACTCTTTAATTGCACGACGGCGGTTCGGGCCTCAGACTCAATGACGGCCTCTTCGTAAAACTTTAACCAGTGGGTTGGGGCTTGACGATATGTCTTTGGCTTGGCACGCCGTGGTTCAGCTATTGGTTTTAATTTACTCTGGCATACAGTAGAATTAGCCATGCGTACTCGTCTTTGTTTATTATAGTGATTAATTTGATTTTTATGTTTTCGCTTTGATGCATTGACTGAGTTGGGAGCCTTTATGCGAACCGAATTTTATGTATTTCTGTATTAAGAGTAGCATCGGGACCCAGGATGAAGTTAGCTAGCTGTAAAAGTGCTTTAAACTCCCCGGTGGTTTGCTCTACCGACCGTTCTAAGGCGGTGGTCCCGGTGTTAGTCTTACTCTTTGTTGCTTTGTGGTTTATTCTACGTGGCGATTTGTTGTATGTCTGTCCGTGTGTCATTTTGTTCTTGTGTTTTTCAGTCCTTTTAGTATTGCGATTACCTCGCTTGGGGAAGAGAGAGCTAATCTTAGTGCTTTTCGTACGTTTGTTCGGTTTGTGCTTGTTTAGATGTTTCGGTTTCCTCTTCCTCTTGGGGTCTGGGAAGGGCTGCGGTTTGTGATTGTGGTACTCTCTGGACTTTTCTCTTACATTTTTTGGCTTCAGTCGACGAGGGCAGAAAGTTTACATGTCTGTGTACCGGTACCTTATGAATGAGTAAGTTCTTTACAAGTAATTATTTTCATGATGATATGTTATTTTGGGACTATCACCCAAATAATGTTGTCCATTCTGCTCAATTAGAGCCTTCAAAATTTAAAACTAGCTGAGTACCAGCCAATTTTCGGCTAGCTGGTGGAATTTTATATGTCCGAAAATGTGTTCACACACAAAAGTTTGCTCTAATTAAATAAATGATTCATGTTTTATGGTATCAAACATTGCATGATACAAATAAGAGTTTGACATACTTCTGCTTATTGTTAGCGAAGTTATACGCAATTTTGTCGCTGTACGCCAACTGTCTGTAATCGCGAGCACTGTACCAGTAGTTGAGAGTCTAAAGTAAATTGTACCCAGTTGTTCAGAAATGACTGAGCACAGCCGATGTGAGCAAGAACGGTTTTTAAGCATTACTTCCATTTAGAAAGCTCTCTCAATTTCATATTCCTATGACACTCGTATTACAAAACGTGAATTACTGAACGTGATATAATCTGAAATAATATAATGCAGAAGCCATGACGAAACCTGTATAAATATGCTTTCATTGAAAGTCGCATGCTATGTAATTTCTTGATAGCTGTTATTCAAACGGCAGTGCACCAGACTGTTTTGTTTGATATCTAAATTTGCCTGTCGATGTATCGAATATTAAGTGGCGGCATTTCAAAGGATTGTCCGTGTGTATATCAACAGAGTGATTGATAACACATTCAAAGCATCAATGGAATGGACAATAGTTATACCGAAATGTAGACCATTGTGAGGTATCCATTTCCTCCAGCTGAAATACATAATGAGGCCAATGAAAATTTCAGAACAACATAATTTGCCTGGCATTATATTGACATAGCTTTTGTGCGCACACACACACACACACACACACACACACACATTCAAAGCACCCATTGACTGGACAATAGTAACACTGATACACAGACCTTGGAAAGGTCTTAACTTCCTCCTGCTAAATTAAAAATGAGGCCTATGAAATTTCAGAACAACATATTTTGCCTGGCATTGTATTGACAATAACGTTTGTACACATACACAGAGAGAGAGAGAGAGAGAGAGAGAGAGAGAGAGAGAGAGAGAGAGAGAGAGAGAGAGAGAGGACTATATCATGTTTCGACAATTAGACAATTATTCATCAACTCTTATGTCATTTCTCATCTGAGCCTTTGCTCGAATGCCAAATGAGTTTCACGACAACATAATCAATCAAATATCAGGTGAGTGTGTTTGTAGGATTCGCACAGTGAAAAGATATTGACGAGTACCAAATATGATGTATATACATTTGCCTTGCACCAAACTACATCAGGTGAGTGTGTTTGTTGGAATCGCACAGTGAAACGATATTGACGGGTACTAAATATGATGTATATACATTTTCTTTGCACCAAACTATTTCATGTGAGTGTGTTTGTTGGAATCGCACAGTGAAACGATATTGACGGGTACCAAATATGATGTATATACATTTGCTTTCCACCAAACTATATCATGTGAGTGTGTTTGTTGGAATCGCACAGTGAAATGATATTGACGAGTACCAAATATGATGTATATACATTTGCTTTGCACCAAACTATATCAGGTGAGTGTGTTTGTTGGAATCGCACAGTGAAACGATATTGACGGGTACCAAATATGATGTATATACATTTGCTTTGCACCAAACTATATCATGTGAGTGTGTTTGTTGGAATCGCACAGTGAAACGATATTGACTGGTACCAAATATGATGTACATACATTTGCTTTGCACCAAAATATATCAGGTGAGTGTGTTTGTTGGAATCGCACAGTGAAACGATATTGACGGGTACCGAATCTGATGTATATACATTTGCTTTTCACCAAACTACATCAGGTGAGTGTGTTTCATGGAATCGCACAGTGAAACGATATTGACGAGTATCAAATATGATGTATATACATTTGCTTTGCACCAAACTATATCAGGTGAGTGTGTTTGTTGGAATCTCACAGTGAAACGATATTGACGAGTACCAAATATGATGTATATACATTTGCTTTGCACCAAACTATATCAGGTGAGTGTGTTTGTTGGAATCGCACAGTGAAACGATATTGACGGGTACCAAATATGATGTATATACATTTGCTTTGCACCAAACTATATCATGTGAGTGTGTTTGTTGGAATCGCACAGTGAAACGATATTGACGAGTACCAAATATGATGTATATACATTTGCTTTGCACCAGCTATATCAGGCGAGTGTGTTTGTTGGAATCGCACAGTGAAACGATATTGAAGGGTACCAAATATGATGTATATACATTTGCTTTGCACCAGCTATATCAGGCGAGTGTGTTTGTTGGAATCGCACAGTGAAACGATATTGACGAGTACCAAATATGATGTATATACATTTGCTTTGCACCAGCTATATCAGGCGAGTGTGTTTGTTGGAATATCGCACAGTGAAACGATATTGACGGGAAACACAATATTCCATTTATAGACTATAGGTCCCGATAGGAAATGTTTTTTCCTGCTCGGGTACCGAATGTATTCCTACAATTCTTCCAGGAATTTGGACAATGAGTTTTCCTACAAACATTTATGACGTCATTAGAGGACTTTCATTTTGAAAAAAAAAAAGTATGTATTATTTGCATTTGAATGCATAAAATGCTGTGCCACATGTTTAGGAATAATACTTTTATAAAAGAAATACCAAGGTTAAATAGGAATTGCTAAAAGAAAGATTGTAGGAAAAAAGCTTGTCCATTAAAGTCAGAAAAAAATCTCTGAAAATCGGGACCAAGCAAACACCCAGTGAATATGAAAATACAGTCGTTTTGCACCAAACTATATCAGATGAGTGTGTTTATTAGAATCGCATCAGTGAACTTATACTAACGAGTACCACAAGATACATGTATAAGCCGCAACGTAAGATAACGTACCTTCTGATATGTACGCCTAATGAGTTTGTTAATCCGCGCAGGCTGATCAGAGTTTTCCTTGAAGACACATCGCCATATAGTCAAATTGTTACCTTATTTTACCCAAAGTAATCGGCCACCTAAACTTTTTACCATACATGTTCTAAAATTATGTCTAAAAATTGTTGGATGAATGGCAAACAGTGTAGACCCTGATGAGACGCCGCGTTCTGCGGCGTCTCGTCAGGATCTACACTGTTTGCTCAGGCCTGTCTGTCCGATTAAATATGGTAATTACGGTTAGTTTAAAGACAAGTGTGATATGTAGTTATTTTTAAACTTACCGTAATTACCATATTTAATCGGACATATTTAAGTGTGATATGTAGTTGTCTTTAAACTTACCGTAATTACGTGTGATATGTAGTTTATGGTAAATATAGTCTCCGAATCAGACCATACAACTACAAATCTGTCGGATACTTTCGTAGGTTTCGCTGTGCCGTGACTCTTTCACATTGATTGTTTCTGTGATTAACAGATCGCTTTAGAGTCTGTGGAGAGCATTTAAGAGAAATGAATAGATTTGATAAAGACCAGTGATAAATAGGGCTTTATATTGAATTCCTGTTGAGAGCAATGAGCTATGTTTCTAAGAAAGTCACCAATAAAGATGTAGAAAAGCGGTTTAAAGTCACGCAAAACTTTATTGCTTCGAGAAAATAGCAGGACTTTATTAGTCTGCAGCTGAACCTACGGTTAACGTATTCGGTCAACTGCGTCAAATCGTCAGTAAAGTTTAGTAGTAGTAGCTATAGTTGTAGAATATAAACACATTAGATCTCTAGAATAAAATTGGGGGTGGTCGGGAGTGGAAATGGTGTCGTGTATCTTACGTCACCGGGGCGTCCATCTGAAATTGGCTTACAGTTGGGCAAGGCCTGCTATCCTTGTAGCAGGTAAGGGTAGAGGGGGAATGTTTTTATTTCTTCTGTTTCTTCACTTTCATTCCTGTTCCTATTTCTTCCCTAATCGTCTCTTTCATCTCCTCTACTATCTATTTTCTCCCTTTCTTTGGGAGACGACACAAAAGAACCCACGAGGGTTGACGTGTCGTTAAACCCCAACACAATCAAAATATTGTATACTGGTAGTGGTTTCAGAATCCTAGTACGCAAAAATCAAAATACAGTCGACTCTCGTTATCTCGAAATCCAAGGGACTCTATAAAACACTTCGAGATATCCGTACTTCGACATATCAGATTTGCGGAACTGAGGAAAAACAGTTAATCGAACAACCACCTTTAACAGAATGAATATGTAATTTGACTCCAAAGTTAGAGATACATTAAAAATATTGTGAAAAAGAGGAGAAATTGCTCCTAAGGAGCAATTTCTCCTCTTTTCCACAACATTTTGTTGCCTGTTGGTAGATCTCTGTGTTAAAACAGGGACCACATTTTCACTTCGAGATAAGCGGTTAATCGAGATAAGCGAGGTCGAGATAACGAGAGTCGACTGTATAAGTTTTGTATAATATTTATTTTAGATAGGGCACATTCAAATATTACTCAAAGGCCTTAAGAAATTCAGCTTAGTTGAAATATCCAAATAAGAGATACATTACGAAAACATGCCTATTCAAATATATTGAAAATTTTACAACCAAAAACAGAAAATTATCAGATAAAAAATTCAGATATTTTTCATATTTCTGCTCAAAACATAGATTGTGGGTATTCGTTAGAACCGCCTCGCCGAGGCGTAGAGTACCCACAATCTATGTTTTGAGCAGAAATAAGAAAAATAATGTATACCCCTGTAAATCACAGTTTTACTATATAAAAGTGGGGTTTAAGGGGGTCAAAATTATATAGGCGTGTTTTCGTGATGACTGTTCCCAGGCGGTACTTCTTTTGTGGTTACTCTCCGTGAGCTACATGTCCTTCCGAGCCTAGCTTTCAGTTACCACCTTTACCCTAAATATTCGGACAGACTGGTAAATTAAAACATTGTAGTCCCAAATCGGACGCCGCAGATCACGTTGTCAGATCAGTGTCATCACTTTTCCCTCTCATCCAATAGGCGGTAAAATTCGTGCACAGATTTTATGACTAGTTTGGTAAGGGGATAAGGCGTCCGGGTGTACGTTAACAATCTGGGCCCATTTGTTCAAAGCGTCCTTAGCTTAACGAGCTCTTAGTGGTCAAAAATGTTAACTGTTCTTGTAAGTACAATATCTAATTCACAGGTGTTTTTGCTGAAAAAAATGTGAGTAGCTTTTAATGCAAAAGCTACTCACATTTTTTCAGCAAAAAAATAGCATATCTGCCATATTTAATGATCAAAGTTTTAACGATGCGTTAACTAACGACATCGTTGGTTTTGAACAACTGGGCCCTGTTCGCCACTTAACTCTTACCCTATTCCAGATAGGTATGCTAAATATGATCCATTAACTAACCTACCTTAACAATCAGTGATCTAGCTCTATTTTAACCCTAACTTTCAGTTTGGCTGTGCAGACATTGTAGACATCCTGGCCAGGTAGCGATCATAAAATTACAAAATTACTTGACATATTCAGATTTTAAGCCTTCCATTGACAGCATTTCAAGTTTAAGATGATTGCAGTTTATAGATTTCTTAATGTTCTTTTAGATAAAATATTTTTTATAATCCTATTTGCTATATATGGTCGTAATATTCTGTTAATCAAGTTAACACCCGACTGCAAACAACAAAGAGAAGGAGATGTTTTCTATAACAGAATTGTTTATAAAGCCCATCGTAGCCATTTTGTTTTGCGTTTTATTCTGGCTGCAGGGATGCAAAAAAAAATGTTTCAAATACTGTTTGCGCATTTTACAAAACGTCTGACACAAGGTAGTAAAGCAAAACAATCGGCCTCTACATCTTGATTTTAGGCGTATGTGTCTGAGGAAAATCTGCAAAAGCATACCATTTTAATAACATTATTGTTCTTGGCTGTAATTTCAAGCATTTTTATTATTTATATATTTCGGATGCATTGTAACGTCATACAAAATGTGCCATATGACATCGAAATGGATACTTTCGCAATGTACATATATAATACCATCAAAACAAAACAAAATTGATAAGAAAATGTATATGATCTTTTTGAATATTTATTGAACAGAATTAATTTTATCATCCAGCATTATCTTTACAATATGTAACATGTGTAGCAAAATATAACACATGCTACAGTGAGTTTCTTTCATTGGCATTTGCTAAATTCCAAGAAATGCTTAGTTTAGTCAACACTTCATGTGTGAAACAAGATTACATGCGTGACACACATTACTAAGTATTCCCTTAAACCATCTTTAAGTACTGAAATGCAGATTATTGCATTCAGAGAAACGGTTTTGTCAGCAGTACTACAGTCATTTTGAAACGCCTGCCTGATAAGCGGACATGAAACGGGAAGTGGGGAACTTAAAAATACGTTTCAATCATTTGACAATTAATTTTGTTGGAATCTGTACTTTATGATGAAGTCCTAAAAATAAAGTAAAATGTCACATTGGATGAAAGAGAGTAATTTAATCTCCTGTTACATTTTTACAGCAACAAATACACATTGTTAGTTCATTTTATTTGCTGCATTAAGGTTAAGCGTTAAATATAGGGCATGTTTGGTCATATTTACAGTTTAAACATCTTTAAAAGTTCATGATACGTTTTACATTGGCAGCTGAACAGTCCTATTTTTTGTTACGTATGTATTGTTCAAATAAGCCAATAAACCCTACAATGGTTATTTGCTCATAGTTCTATATAATTATACAATTTTATGCATGTTTGCATTTTAGACAGACAAGATATACATGCGAACCAATGTGTTCTCTTTGCAGCAAAACGGCTTCTTTATTGTTTATTTTAACCACCTTTGTTACGTTTGTTACCTAAAACGGCTCAGCTAAACCAAAAGTAATCCTATTTTACTTTTGGTACATTGCTTGGTTCAGAAATGATATATAATGACTGAAAAACAGCTTTTGTTTAATAAATTAGCATGGTTCTTAGCGTGGTATTTTAGTAAAACAAATAAGATTACGTAAAACTGATGACGGATACGTGTTTAACAAGCTGTTACTATGTTATACCACCAGGTACAAAGTGCAAATAACTCTTATTCGATGCAAAAAAAAGACTGGTCTTTATGATAGGCTATGTCTGCAAAAGTCCTTATGTTTGAAAAGCAGGGTCAAATTTGGCCAGAAGTCACTCCTAACCAGATAGCCACAGGCTCCCCAGCCCTAGGAAATTCTGCGGTCATGTGCTATCTTAAATAACAATGCTTACTTTGTAAAATAAAATCTTTTTGCATCCGGTATCTACAGTCGACTCTCGTTATCTCGAATTCCAAGGGACTCACTGAAACACTTCGAGATATCCATACTTCGACATATCAGAGTTGAGAGAGTGAGGACACCAATAAATTGAACAACCAAATTTAACAAATGAATATGTAATTTGACTCCTGAAGTTAGAAATATATATATATATATATATATATATATATATATATATATATATATATATATATATATATATATATATAATAATGTTGAAAAGAGGAGAAATTGCTCCTTATGAGCAATTTCTCCTCTTTTCCACATTATTTTGTTACCTATTGTCATAGTTTCATGTTAAAACAGGGACCAGATTTTTAATTCGAGATAAGCGGTAATTCGAAATAAGCGAGTTCGAGATAACGAGGTTCGACTGTAATTGCCTATGTGTATAACAGTCTGTTACGCACGTTGCCCCCACCAAATGCAATGAAAAAAGAGTCAACTTTTGTGCCCTAAGCAGAAGTATTTATCTTACTCAAATGTAATAATTATGCATGTGTTCTAAAAGCCTAATATGATAGCTAACAGACAATGTTTGGACGGCAAAACTCAGTCTCCCAGAATGAAATGGACATTACCAAATAAAGATGTTTCTCCAAAAATGCCAAATCACTCGATATCGTCAGATTTTAAGTCTTCCCTATTTAACGTAATAGCAGTTTATAAATTTTTAATGCTCTTTCATATAAAACAATCTTTACAATCGTATTGAGCATGGCCGTAATATTCTTTTAATTAAGTTAACATCCATTTACAAGCAACAAATGGAAGAAGAAGATATTTTCATAACAGAATTACTTATAAATCCATCATAGCCATTTTGTTTAGCATTTTTAATTCTGGCTGCATCTGTAAACATGACCAGAATGCAAAAACAAATGTTTTAAACATTGTTTGCGCATTTTACAAAACGTCTAAAACAAGGTAATGTATGTAACATAACAAAACAATCGGCTTCAATGTCTTGGTTTAAGATGTCTTTGTCTGAGGAAATACTGGAAAACCATGCCATTTTAATTTAAGTAAATAAGAGAACTCAGGAACTGATACAATCTGATCAAATCAATCCCCCAACATCAAAAGGAAACGCAGATAAATACGACAAAGAAGCCACAAAATGACCAGACGGCAAGCAGAGTTGGCAACTCTTTCCCAGAAAGGCGGAAACCCCGCCACCCAACCCCAACCGAACATACTATCAACCTACACAGTTATTAAGAGAAAAACTTTAGAAAGTAAAACACTACATAGCAATTAACAAAATGTAGCACAATGAAAGCACCGCCCCGGAACGACCGGCAACGAACCACCAGGGAGCCCAAGCCAGCCCCACGGGACCCCAAAAAAAGTAAGAGAAAAGTCCAGGCAGTGCCACAATCACAAACCGCAGCCCTTCCCAGACCCCAAGAGGAAGAGGAAACCAAAAAATCTAAACAAGCACAAACCGAACAAACGTACGAAAAGCACAAAGATAAGCTCTCTCTTCCCCAAGCCAGGTAATCGCAATACTAAAAGGACTGAAAAACACAAGAACAAAATGACACACGGAAACACATACAACAAATCGCCTCGTAGAATAAACCACAAAGCAACAAGGAGTAAGACTAACACCGGGACCACCGCCTTAGAACGGTCGGTAGAGCAAACTATCGGGGGGTTTAAAGCACTTTCACAGCTAGCTAACTTCACCCTGGGTCCCGATGCTACTCTTAATCCAACCCACGCCCCAGCTCCCATAGCGGTAAAACACACATCTGCCCGGCCCGCGCGGCGGTCCCCAAACTCATCCACGAATCACCACGGACAACAAACAAACCACAGACAAAACCCACAATGAAGTAAAGAAGAAGACTCAACAGAAACAATGCGCCGAGACACCCGAAGATCCCCGCGCCGTCAAATAAAACCACTGGAACACTGGATTGTTCATTGTTCATTAAAATCATTGTTCTTGGCTGCAAGCATTATTCATTATTTATCTATTTCGGTAGTGCATCTATGATGCAGCGTTACATCCATAAAACAATATGTCAAACAGCCTTGAAATGGATCGTTTTGCAATGTACATATATACAACATTTAAAACAAAATAAAATTGAAAACCCCACGAAAAAAGGTCGATGACCTTTTTGGAATAAGTTATTGAACAGAATTAAATTTACACGATCCTGCATTATCTTTGCAATATGTAACCTATGCAACAAATACAACACATGTAACAGTGTTTTTCGTTCATTGGCATATTGCTAAATTCCAACAAATGAGACATCACTTATGATGAAACACTTCAACGACAAAATGTCAAGTGTGAAACAGCGTTACATGCGTGACACGCATTATTAAGTTTACTCCCTTAAACATACCTTAAGTACTGAAATGCCGATTATTACATTCAGGGAAACGGCCTAGTCAGCAGTACTTCAGTCCTTTTGAAATGCCTGCCTTACAAGAGGACAAGAAACGGGTAGTAGGAAACGTTAGTCGGAATCCGTACTTTATGATTTAGTCTTAAAAAATAAAATAAAACGTCATATTGGATACAGGAGAGTAATTTATTGTCCTGTTATATTGTTATATCAACAAATATGTAGTGTTAGTTTTGTTTGATGCATTAAGGCTAAGCGGTTTATATATGGCATGTTATTGATATTTCTAGGTTAAACGTTTTGAGAACTTCTTGATACTTTTGTTTTCGTATTAGCAACTTAACAGTCCTACGAAATATCTTTAAAACTCTTTTCTTTTTTCGTTTGTTTCCCAGAATTGTTCAAATAAGCAAACAAACACTTCAACGACTATTTGGTCATAGTTCTATATAATATACAATTATATGTATGTTTGCACTTTAGACAGACAGATATGCATGCGAACCAATGTAGTCTTTTTGCAGCAAAGCTGCTTCTTTATTGTGCATTTTAACCTTTTTTGATACGTATGTCACCTAAAACTGCTCAGCCAAACCAAAAGTAGCCCTATTTTACTTTTCGTGCATCGTTTTGTTCAGACATAATATGATATAATGATTGAAAAATGGCTTTGTTCAAGAATTTAGCATGGTATTAGGGTGTAATTTAGCAACTATATAGTATTGCGTAAAATTGTTGACAGGTAACGTCTTAAATAAGCCTTTACTACGCAACGCCACTTTGTACAAAGTGCAAATAACTCTTATTCAATGTAGAAAAGACTGATCTTTGAGTCAGACTATGTATGCGAAATTCCCTAAGGTTGGGGAGCAGGTTCCAATCTGGCCAGAAGTCTATGCAAACTGAAGCCAATAAGGCGGACAGATTATTTAAGATAAAATACCGCAGTCCTTTAGGTAGCATACTTCCTGAATTGTTTTAAGCGCCAGATTTCTTAACTTTGATTTACCAAACTTATGACAGTTAGCAATACTTCTTTTTTTTGTAAATCTTTGTACCTGTACTTACATGTATATACACTTCAGCATAATAGAAGTCATAACTCAGGTCAATCTATTACCCTGTTCACCCTAAGTATTCGGACACCTCAACTCCTTACCATACTTGATCTAAAATTTGAATACATACAATTTACTATCCAATTTTGTGTCTAAAAATTGCTGGATGAGTGGCAAATAGTGTAGACCCTGATGAGACGCGCTCATCTGGGTTTACACGCTTTGCTCAGGCCTGTCTGTCCGAATACATACGGTAAATACGATATAGCCAAATTGTGTCAGATGGAAACACTACCATATTAATCCTAACGAACATCGTAACTCAATACCACACGTGTCCTAAAATTTGAACAAGTCCATTATTATCTAAAAACTGGATGAGTGGCAAACTATGTAGACCCAGATCAGACGCCGCGTTTTGTGCCGTCTTACCTGAGTCTAAACTGTTTGCTCCGGCTTGTCTCTCTGAAGTACGGTAGTCAACCTGCCGAAATATAAATGTAGATATCAAAGAAATGCCATAATCACGAAGTAAAGCCTTCCGGAAGTCCAAATAGTACGCCAAATATGAACATCCTAATTTGTTTGTTTTTTTGTTTTGTTTTGTTTTGTTTTTGTTTTTGTTTTTTTGTTTGTTTGTTTTTTTTTGTTGTTGGTTTTTTTGTTTTTTTGTTTTTTGTTGTTTTTTTTTTTTTTTTTTTTTTTTTTTTTTTCTTCACCGAAAGCAGAATTCTGTGAGGTCGTCAGACAAGGCAAGATCGGAATAGATTACACGTGCTTTATAAAAACAGAAAAAAAGTAAAGATGTCAAAGTTGTAGGGAGTGGGCTCACCTCTAATGGCTACTCATAACATATGTTTTCTTCCAGAAATAAGAAAAAATGTCAATTTTCGGGCAAGTAAATCTTGGTTGGACAAGTGGATTTTGACCACTTACTTGTACGTGGGTAAGTAATAAAATTTGATAATTCCACATACATTCATCAGACCGGAAATGAAGTCCACGGATATCCTTTTTCAAGTTTGGGAATAAAAAGAAGTTGCTAGGAGCTAGGTCAGGCGAATAGGCAGGATGTGGTATTAATTCATACCCGTTTCGCTCTACAGCCTCCATTGCAACTTTGCAAGTGTGGACTCTCGCGTTGTCCTGTTGCAGCAAAACACCTTTAGAGAGTTTACCTCGGCGTTTTTCACGGATGGCGATTCTCAGCTGGTCTAACAAGTTTGCATAGTACACTCCAGTTATTGTACTTCTCTTGGGTAAAAAGTCCAACATAATAAGAAAAAAAGGGTAAGAGAAAAGTCCAGGGAGTGCCACAATCCGACAAATCTAAACAAGCACAAATCAAACAACCGCACGAAAAGCACTAAGATTAGCTCTCTCTTCTCCAAGCGAGGTAATCGCAATACTAAAAGGACTGAAAAACACAAGAACAAAATGACACACGGAAACACATACAACAAAACGCCTCGTAGAATAAACCACAAAGCAACAAAGGGTAAGACTAACACCGGGACCACCGCCTTAGAACAGTCGGTAGAGCAAACTACCGGGGGGGTGGGGTTAAAGCACTTTTACAGCTAGCTAACTTCACCCTGGGTCCCGATGCTACTCTTAATACAGAAATACATAAAAATTCGGTTCGCATAAAGGCTCCCAACTCAGTCAATGCACCAAAGCGAAAACAAAAAAAATCAAATTAATCACTATAATAAACAAAGACGAGTACGCATGGCTAATTCTACTGTATGCCAGAGGAAATGAAAACCAGTAGTTGAACCACGGCGGGCCAAGCCAAAGACATATCGTCAAGCCCCAACCCACTGGTTAAAGTTTTACGAAGAGGCTGTCATTGAGTCTGAGGCCCGAACCACCGTCGTGCAATTAAAGAGTGAAGCATAGCCATCAACAATGATTGGGTTGACAACTAGGCATGCAGTCTGCCGCATAATATCCAGGCTATAGCCAATTCTTTTATAACGGTTAATAAGTTTTCTGAATTGCTCCGAAAAGTTAGATTTACCTACAATTTTTCTAAATCTGTACACTAAGTCACCGTAAAATTCTGGTTCCGATATACCTTGTTGCAGAAGTGTTTTCAGACTGACGCTATATTTGTCTAACAAGGCACTGTGTCTGCGATAAAATTACGAAAACGCCTTACGAAGTTTACAATAACGATAGCCCTGCCTAAGAAGTTTGGCAGTAAGGGCTTTATTACGGTAGTTAAAGTCATTAAGATTTGAAGAAGCTCTGGCGAATCTAATAAGTTGAGATATGTATACCCCATATGAGGTACGCCGGGGGACATCGCCATCCAGAAAAGGGAAATTGACTATATCAAAATCAAAATCCTCCCGTTTATCGTAAATTTTGGTGGAAACCATTAGATATACATAGATTCAAATCAAAAAATGGTCCCTCGGTATCGGAAGAATTTGCTCTATTCAATTGGAGTTTTGTAGGGTATATCCGGTCCACCATTTGGTCAAAGTAAATATTGTCAATATTTAATAAATCATCGAGGTTTCTTGAAGTTGAATTGAAAGCCTCAATAATGTCAGCCTGATTTTCACGTGAGAGAGACTTCATGAAATCTCTCTCATGACAAAAAAGAAACAAATCTGCAACAAGAGGAGCACAGTTAGTTCCCATCGGAATACCAATAGTTTGCCTATAAAGTTTAGTTCCAAATCTAATAAAAATATTACCCAATAGATAAACAATAACATCACACACTTTTTGACACGACCATGAATTGTGATTATTATATACATCAGAAGTGAAAAAAGCACATTCTTCGTTGCAAGCCAAATATTGGGTATTCTCCCGAATAAACGTTCGGTTAATTAAATCAATAATGTTTATCTTTTATAAGATGATGAGGTAACGTAGTATACAGTGTAGAAAAATCATATGTAGACAATTTAGAAGCCTGAAAGTTTTTAGATTTAAATTTATTGAGAACATCATTAGAATTTTTAATTGACCAAAAATAGTTAATTCCGTCCCTTTCGTAAACAGTATCATAGTATCTACTCCAATGTTTTTTTAACAGCAGTATCTGCTCCAATGTTTTTAACAGCAGTAAGGCATGAAGTTAGCAGTTTGGACAAAACAGTAGTCGTACATGAACTAGAATTAGCAATGAAACGTGCTTTATAAGGTCGTTTATGAAGTTTCGGTAACCAATATAACGTAGGAAGTCTGTCTTGCTTTTCTTTAATACTCACTGCAAACTTAGCAGTAATATCGATAGAATGGGTATTGACAATAGATCTCTCGTCAGTAGAAATCCGTTCATATGTTTTGGTACTACCAAGTTCTTGTATTAGAGTATTGATATAATAAAGTCGTCACTCAACAACAACATTATTAGCAGCTTTATCAGCTGGAGCCAAAACATACTTCCTATGAAATTCTTGGATACCTTGTTTCAAATATAATTTAGATAAAGATAATTTAGGCTTAGGAGGGAGAAGATCAAGGTTATTAGAGTAAAATAACACACGTTCATCAATGATCTTAAAAATCTTTAATTTCCAATTATTTAAAGCATTAGACTCAACATGTTCTTGTTTACACCAACGCGTACAATAATCATTTAAAGCACTGGTAATTGTTTCCCGACATTTATTGAAATCAATGTGGGCTGGGAATCTGTATTTAGGTCCTTTAGAAATAGCTGAACGGATTCGTGAATCAGTTATAATCTTCAAGTTACCAGTGACAATATTACCCGCTTTTGCGTCCCAAAATACTGTGGCCATCACTTTGCCAGCAGATGGTTGCGTCTTGAACTTCTTTGGCCTCGGGGACCCAGGCCCTACCCACTAACGACTCTGAGCTTTATTCTCTGGCTCAAAATAATGAACCCAAGTCTCATCTACAGTCGCCAGACGCAAAAGAAAATCATCTTTTGACCTAAAACGCTTCAACAAGGCGCTGCATACTGATGCTCTGGTTGCCATTTGCTCATCGCTAAGGGATTCGGGGACCCAACGGGATGTTAGCTTGCGTATACCTAAACGATCATGTAAGATTGTTGAAACGCTACCATGTGAAATGCCTAATGCCTGCGCTATTTCTTCCACCTGAATTCGCCTATCAGAGTATACCAGATCCCGAACTTTCTTACACATTTCTTCGTCGGTGGCATCCAGTGGGCGTCCAGACCTGGCTTTATCTTCTAAAGACGTTCTACCGCGTTTTAATTCCCCTACCAAGAATTTAACCTGAGCATAAGATGGTTCAGACGACCCATAAGCATCGGCCAACTCTCCGTGCATTTCCTTGCCTGTTTTACCTTTTAAATACAAGTACCGAATTACAGCACGATACTCAACTTTAGATGAAAAGCATGCTTTGCATCACTACCCATGTTTGACAGTCAAAATCCTTTTAAAGAATGACTCGATAAGTGTGCAATTTTGTACCCATGTATAAAACATATATTGAAACAAAGCATGAAAATCGTGACCGTCTCGGTTCATCGGAAATGGGATAGGCTGGTTATTTATTGACACGCCCTCGTACTTTCATATCTCTTAGCATCCCGGGTAATAAGTTCAGTTAATTGTCTGCTGAATTTGCCCATAGAGTAGTAAATGTTAATATGTATAAACCTCGGTGGGGGTGAGGAGCGGGGGTAGGGGTGGTAAATTATATAGAATTGTGTGGATGTGCGTGTCTTATAGCCCCATTTTTTCAGCGCTGCCAGGTATATGATTAGTCCTCTTATTTCAACAAAACGTATATTACTGACCCGATTTTTCTTCATTGGTATGTGCAAAGGCCCCACTTTTCTGACATCCAGATATATGCACATATTTCTTCGCTCAGAGATTTTTCGAGGCTGCTTGTTCTCTTAGCATTCAATGAATTGACTTCGATATTTGTCTAACTACCAGAAATAAATGGGTATAAAAAATCAAATAGATCAGCATTTCAGACGATAAAGTACGAATCCGTTTTTTTTGTTTTTTTTTTGTTTTTTTTTTTTCAAAGGTCAGGTATATAAATTGGGTAGGTTTCGAAACACTGGCTCGCACACCCGTTTCACAATTACCCCCAGGTTACCCCATTCCCCCTTCCCTCTACCCCCACCCCCACCCCACCATCCGCACGTGGTATAAATCCTGCAAAACAAGTCACAGATAGTGTACGCAGCATTCTGTGGCGTCTGGTCTGTGTCTGTACAATTTGCTCAGGCCTGTAAGTCTAAATTCTTAGGATAAATATTGTGCCGCGCTTCATTTATACTGAAAGATAGACATGAAGCGATTTCGCTCTATTCCTTAAAGATGATTTCAAACTGGCTTTCAATTATGCATTTTATATTGTTGTCACGCAATCACTTGACTTAACGCTTAGCATTCGGAGTAAAATTTTCAGCAGACGACATTTTGAAATAATTTTATTATTTTTCCCAGAAAAGAGAATTTGATATTTCATGCAAATTGTCTCCACCGGAGACAGCTTAATTGAAATGTCAAATTCTGTACTTTGGGGGAAAATAAGAAAAAAAGACACCATTTTGTCGCCTGCTGAATTAGCCCAGAGAGCGGTAAAGGTTAATGTAATAAATTCTGTACTTCCAGGAGTTGCTAATGAACTTTATTTAAATTAATGTCACTTTAAATCGTTTTCGTCTGTATTTTGAGCAGTGAATCTATCTTATTGAACTTGTCGGCATAATGCTCATGTTTATTACTGTCATTTGCATCATTTACGCATCGTTTGTATAGCACCTTCGTATTTAATTCTTTAAGCGCTACTGACAACTGCAGCAGACGATTTATTTATTTATTTATTTATTCTTGTAATATTCAGAAAAATAAGGTTTGGCATTTCATGTGAATCGTCTGCCGATCAAACGATTGAAATGAATTACCAAACCTTATTTATCTGAAAAATAAAAAAAAAAAAAATATCGTCTGCTGTAGTTGTAACTTTGTCTAACACGATTAATGGCAAATCCGCATACAAACACAAGGATAAAAAGGGTCGTGGAACAACCATAACAAATTTTGTAATTGAGACATTGTTGCTGGCAATGTTTTCAGGAACAATTAAGGGATCTAATGTAACTTTCATGTGAGCATGTGCTGTCAAAGAGGCTGTGCAGTTAAAAGTATTTTATACACCGAATTTACCGTGAATACGTATTCAGACATTTTACGGACGTTCTCAAAAATAGATACTTATGTGGTTAATCAATGCAAAACATTAGCCCATAAAAGAAACATCAACCACATAAAATGTCTGATAATGTGGGGCTAAATGGAATGAATCTCATTTAAATACAATAATGCGATCGTAAACTTTAGCCCCAAAAATACCCATTTGTGAGTACACCTCAGCATGCTTGTGTAAAATTAGAGCAAGTCCGTATTACAACCTGTTGATGTGTCTGGAAACTGCCAGTAAAGTGCCAAAATAATAGGTTTTTGTTTGTGTTGAGGTTTTACGGCCCAGTCAACCCAATGTGGTCATGTCGCGCGCAGTCAATTTACCTAGCCACACGTCTACTGGGCAGGCTTAGTCCTCTAAGCGGTTAACCAGTATTGTGCACATTCTTTCGCGAGAAACTGACAACTGCCCTTCTTGAATCAGCGGAAGGGAAAGAATGACCGTAGAAAATATTTCATGATCAATTAAAATAATAGGTAGTCGATCCGAACAACCTGTTGATTATTCATTAGGAACCGGCTTCTACTGTTTTACTTCACTTCAGCTGGTGTTTAGTGCTGTGTGGCGGCCGTAGAACGTCTCCCCGTACTTCACCATAGTGCAGATTATATTTCATTTCCTTTGGGATCATTTGGCCCATTGTGGTATCTTTGAAAATGGAGTTCTGCTCATGTATACGCTAGAGGGCGTAAGCAGTGTTGCAAACTTCATTACTGCTTATAAAGAGTCTCAATAAAACCGAGACTCCCATTTTCTATCTATAATGTGTTCTTTGTTTCCAAAGGCAACGTTTTAGATTTTTAACTTGTTTCTCATTTGATTTCCATTTGGTCAAACTGATTTTAACGCTTAGCACTCTGAGTAAAATTTTCAGCAGCAGCCATTTTAAATTATGTTTTCTTATGTTTCCCAGAAAACAGGATTTGTCATTTCATGCAAGTTGTCTAAACTAAACCAGTCCTGTTTCTGGAAAAAAAAGGAAGAAAATGTCATCAATTTGCCATCTACTGAATTAGCTCAGGAAATGGTAACGGTTAACAACAAATCTGCACGGACGTGCAGGCGATCAAGCCACTGTATGTAGATGAGGCGTATTTTCTTCTGCCTCTGTGCAAATCTTGTTACAAATCTCATTAAAATCTGTAAACCGATCCTGACAAATCCAAATGAGATGGTGCACAGGAAAAAAACTACCCAATTTTCTCCATGAGCAACGAACGCCCAGACCAGCATGTGCATGTGCGTATGTGTGTATTTGATTTGAAATAAAGATCCTGACTAGACTGTACAGACGTTCAAGCTAGTCTGTGCATTTGCTGTTTTTGAAAGGCATTTCCTGGTTCAGTTGTGTGACGGCTCAAATTAACTTGAGATGCTCCTATAGTTTAACCTTTACCACTCTCTGGGCAAATTCAGCAAATGATAAATTGAGGATATTTTTCTTTTTTTTGAGATTATTTGCATGAACGTTCATAGCCTATTTTCTGGAAAGAATATGAAAAATATTTTAACATGTCGCCCCCTGAAAATTTTACCCAGTAGTAAAAGCGTTAAGAGATGATTGGCTTTATCTGACATACATGTCTTTACAGTGCAATGGGTTATTATAAAATATGGGGTAATACATATGAGACATGAGACCCTGTCTTTAGTACTGTAAGATTTTTTACATAGTGCAAATGTGATATCAAATATGGGGGAAGATATAGAAAAGTCCGTCTTGTCCCTTGAGAATAATTGCACAGTGCAAATGGGTCATCATTAGATACGTGAAGGTATAGGAACGCCCTGTTAGAACGTTTACGCAGTTCAAAGCAGTTGTCATCAAATTTTAAACAAGAAATATGAATGCCTGCTTGTTTACCTCTGAGAATAATCACATAACGCAATTGAGTTGTCATAAAAAATGAGGAGAGATAAAGAAAGTCTGTCTTTTGTCCTATGATTAAGAAGTGCAAGTGGGTTGTCATCAAATAGGAGATAAGGTACAGGAATGTCTGCCTTTTGTCCCGTGAGAATTATGTAGTGCTACTGAGTTGTCATTAATTATAATATAAGGACCCATCATTGGTGTGAGGGGTATATAGAAAAATCCATCCCGAGGAACACTGTCTGGCATCCCGCGACTTGCCGAGTGTTGCCAGGCAGTGATCGCGAGGGACGGATTTTTCTATCTGCCCCTCACACCATGGTAGATTCCTTTTCTTGCACACCTTTCATTTCTGGACGTAGAGTTTTTATTAATGCAGTCACTTCGATTGCTGACGTCCGCCATATTGTGATGACATTACTGTGGTGTTTAATGGCTTCATTACGTTCAGTGACGTAAACTTTACGATGGCGTACGTGACGTCCATTATAGCCACTGCATATCAAACAAGTGAGAATTCTCGATTTTCGTCTTACCCTGGGTAGGATAACCTGGGTAGGATAAGAATTTCTATCCCAGGGTTAAATCCAGGATTTCCCTTGTCTTGTGTGCAAGAAAACAAGTTATAGGAAATAGATTATAAAAAGAAATCTCCGTGAATACTTGGACACATTCTTTTTTACATGACAATTATCATACAGTCCAGTTGGATTGTCATGTAATATAAGGATCTATCATTGGTGTGAGGGGTAAATAGAAAAATCCGTCCCGAGGATAACTGTCTGGCATCACGAGACTTGCCAAGTGATGCCAGACTGTAATCGTGAGGGACAGATTTTTCTTTCTACCCGTCACACCCATTACTGTGGCGTTTAATGATGTCATTACGTTCAGTGACGTAAACCTTAACTATGGCGTATGTGACGTCCATTACGACCAGTGCATATCAAACACGTGAGAATTTTCGATTTTCTTCTTACCCTGGGTATGATAACCAGGGGTGAGTTGCATAAGGAAAGCGTTTTCAGGTAGCGCTTTGTAGCGATTTGTTCTTGCTATGCAACGTTCCGTTTGATGGGAGCGCTTTTTAAAATGTCTGCCAAAGTGACACGATTTTCGAACTGGGAATTTCTCGTAAAAAGCTAGCGGTGCTTGCTTCAGCGATTGGTTTTGTGTTCTATGTCATTTATGCACATGCAAGTCGTCCATTTTGTTTTGTCTGGTTGCTATGCAACGTTCTGTTTCAGACAGCAAGTCATCTCCAAACACAGTTACGAAGCGCCACAAAGCGCTTTTTTTGGCACCGTACCGTTGCATAGCGAAGCGCTCTGTAACGCTCACCTTATGCAACTCATCCCTGGGTAGGGTAATAATTTCTGTTCCAGGGTTAAATCAAGGATTTCCTTATCTGGTGTGCATTATAAGGAATAAAACAAAGCCTCCCCGGAGACCAGAAATGGTTCAATGATAAAAAAAATAACTTAAGTGATATAAAAAAAACCCACTTCATTAAACCAAGAGCAAACGTAACGAGAAAACACTGCAACAAAAATACTGCCTTGGAACGGACAACAGAATAGCGCTTCTAGTTGAACCTAGTTTTTACGCGCCAACGACACCCTGAATCCTGAAACAGTTTCAGCTACACATTCATGTAATTGTTCGGTCCGCGTAGATATTCCCTAATCGATCAGCAGATTAACACAGATCAGATTTTGTTAATTTAAGGCAATGCATTTAAAGTCTGTATTTTGTCCGGTGAGATTGTTGGTAGACTTTAATTGGATTACCATCAAATATAAAGCTCGGCATAAAAAGCCCTAAGACTAAGGCATGAATTTTGTCCTGTGAGAACGTTTTTAGAATGCAACCGGGTCATCATGATATATAAGCCTTCAGACTAAAGGCTGTGTTTTGTCCTGTGAAAATGTTGGTGGAGTGTAACTTGGTTATCATCAGGTCCGCGTATATATTTCAAGGCCAGGTATAGGAGAGCTGGTATTTTGTCTTGTGATAATAATTGCAGAGTGAAACTGAGCAAGGAATAGAAAAGCCTTATTTTATCCTGTGGTTATAATCGTATAATGAATGATTTATCACTGTATTGCAAAGTGCTATTGGATAGTCGTCAAATATAAGACAAGGCATGTACAAGCCTGTATTTTGCCATGTGTTACGAGTTATGATTGCCAGTACAGACAACCCTGTATATACCGACACTCGATACAACGACAAAATTCGTTATAATGACAATTTGACTGTCACGAAACCTTCGCTTAAGAGATAACAGTTAGTCACTAATTATGCAAGGATATTGTATTTAATACTTTAAAGAAACGGATGTTTTGGATATTTATTAGAATCGCCTCAGTGAGGCGATTCTAACAAATATCCAAAACATATGTTCTATGCGGAAGTAAGAACAAAACTATGTCTTTCTTAGATATCGATCTGCTCATTAAGTATTCTGTACAACAGCAAATTCATTTTAATGGCAACGTCTTTGGGAACAATGCTGTCGTTGTAACGAGGGTTAACTGTACAACTGAGCTAGTATCAAATATATGGCAAGGTATAGGAAAACATGTTGTCCTTTAAGGCTGGTTCAATGGCTCGAACATCTTTGGAGCATATAAAATTGTTCGAGACGTAGGTAGCCACTGAGGGTTAATCATAGTGCCAGGTCAGGGAGCAAATAATGATAATTTACGGATATGTTTTCGATTTTTACACAGTAGTTGTATATTGAGTGTTCTCATAAGAATCGCCTACAATTTCATGATAAAATAAAAAAAAATATTTCTAAATATTTGTTTTCTTGAGTGTCGTAAGTATTTCGTAGGGACTCAAAAACGGGTTCAAATTAGCCATAGTAAACGAGCCACCGATGCTCGAGCTATTGAGATTCGACTGTATAATGTAATATGATTGTAAGCAAATATGAAGCAATGTACTAAACTTATGTATATTTTATCAGTGCTCTACTCGTACTGGCTATTCGTGTAACGGGTGAGTGTACGTATGTCTGCTTTGTTCGTATGCATCTTTTCGTCTTTCAGGTTTATGTGATTCAATAATATAGTATTTTATTTTATTTATATATGCACATTTTGCAGTTGGAAGCAAAATGCGATCACATTTTGCTGCCAAAAGCAAAATGTTATGACATTTTGCTGCCAAAAGCAAAATGTGATCGAATGCAAGCAAACACAAGCAAAAGATAGAGAAAATCTTAGCCGTGCCCTACATACCAGATTATTGATAAACTGATTACACCTTTCTGTGCACAATTCCCCCATCAAACAGCAAAATACGGATACTTCGTCTCATTATCGCATCTGAGCCACGGGAAACGGTACATGACAGAAGACATATAACAACAGGCTGGCATGTGTATTTGCACAAGCTGATCAGATTTATTGCTACTTAATTTTGACATGAAAATGAATTTAGAGAGCAGCAAAACTCATGACCAAACTGCACGGCTGCGCGGTCTATCTTGTTCCTTGTTCATATAAATTTCTTAGATGCTCACGACCCTTTTGTACGTGATGGCTAAAACATTACATAAATAACAATTTGGAAACATTTTTGTCATTGTAAACCATTGTCCTACGCAAATGAAGCTTTTTGCCAACTAAATAAACGGCTCTTTAAGAGGCTTGTAGCAATAATGGTTAATGAGTTGTAACGTACACGGAAAAACTGAGCATTCACTCTAAGAATAACGAGCCGGGGGTGAACCTAATCTAATGTATCTTAAGTCTTAATGTTTAAAATTGATCTATTTTGTTTTGTTTGAAGAAAGCTCAGCGAAAACAAGCCTATTCAAATATACTGAAACTTTTACCACAAAAAAAATGAAAATTTTCAGATAAAAATTCTGATATTTTTCATATTTCTACTCAAAACATAGATTGTGGATATTCGTTAGAACCGCCTTGGCGATCCGGTTCTAACGAGTACCAAAATAGATTGTGGATACTCGTAGGAACCGCCTCGGCGAGCCGATTCTAACAAGTACCCACAATCTATCTTTTTGAGCAGATACAAGAAAAATAATGTATACCCCTGTAAACCCCAGTTTCACTATATAAAAGTGGGGTTTAAGGGGGGGGGCAACACTATATAGGCATGTTTTCGTGATGCTATAGACGCGTTCTCGAGGCCCGGATGTTGGCTTTTTTGGTCCATGCGTGGTGGAGAAAAAGTTTGACCATGAATAGGCGACATGCAAGCGCCGGGAATCAAACCTAGGCCGCAGCGGTGACAAGCGAGAGATATATCTCTGTGCTATTCAGATCCTATACTGTCAGTAAATAGTACATACGTAGAAGCCCAACAGGGAATTTAAGACTGGCTTATTTATCTTTTCCATTGGTAACATCATAAATCCCTTCAGAAGGCCTCTTTACTACCCCCTGATGTATTCTCATAATCACCACTATACGACATACGAATTATATCTCCCTTGCACAGTACCTAGGTAGGGGCAATAAAATCATTAATGAGTGGTACCACCTTTGGTCTCATTTCAGCTACAGTGTAACCTGAATGGCTCGAACACGGATGACTCGTTTACCGAGGATGACTCGAACTAGTTTTTGAGTCCGTGGGACAGTTTTCCGATAGCTCTAGAAAACAAATATTATTTTCTTAATTTATCCTGAAAATGTATGTTGTGTGTACTCATTAGAATGAGCGATTCTAATGAGTACACACAACATACCATTATTTTATAGAAGTTGGAAAAGACAAGACTAAATTATCTCCATTTGCCTCCTGACCTGGCGCTATGATTAACCCTCAGCGGCTCGAACTACCCATGTCTCGAACAATTTCCATGGTCCCAAAGATGCTCGAGCCATTGAAGTTCGACTGTATGTCTTTTCTGCTTAGCATGCTGGGTACAGTTTTCAACAAAAGACATTTTAACTATTTTTATATTCTCGAAAAAATATTTAAGAACGTCGTCTACTACGCATTCCCTGATCTCTCCTTCTTTTGGTGCCCCGGGAAGGCTCTGCATTGTGATTGTGGCATGTCCTAGCACCTTGATAGGACTTTCATTGTTTGATAACGTAGCCCAGTCGTGAGTAAATCAGTTCGGATCATATGCGAGCAGCAAATACCCAGATCGTCCTTCGCTACGGCACGGTCCATTACGAAAACACACCTATTCAAATATATTGAAAATTTCACCATCCAAAACTGAAAGTTTTCAAATAAAAATTCTGATATTTTTTCATATTTCTGCTCAAAACATAGATTGTGGGTACTCGTTAGAACCGCCTCGGTGAGGCGGTTCTAACGAGTACCCACAATCTATGTTTTTGAGCAGAAATAAATAAAAATAATGTATACCCCTGTAAACCCCAGTTTTATTATATAAAAATAAGGGGGTAAAAAATATATAGGCATGTTTTCGTGATGCTGCACAACGCATTTTTTTTTTTTTTTTTTTTTTTTTTTTTGTCGTCGATCCGATGATTGTGAAAATCGGGAGGAAATGTCTTTATTAAACTGCAAGGATAAGTGTACTAATGTAGGCATTCACCGTCCATGCAGTCCATGCACCGAGATCCCATTTCCCCTCGCCTGGATCATAAACAAGTCAAGAGAAATGTATTCATTTTCAGGGGAGGCAAACAGAAAGGAATGCCACGATCAGGAATCGATACAATTACCTAACACCTTCCGTTCCAAGAACAGGCCACTTTTCAAAGGGGCTTGATGGGCAGGAAAGCTAACAGGAAGTCACAAGAGTTGAAAAAATGCCTTGTAAAAATGGCGGAATTTCTAACATCCTTATCCAGTCTCCTTGTCTGTGAAAATATTAAACGTGATATAAAACTTAAATCCTAGTGCAATTATTTCAGAATATTACGTTTTTGCTCAAAAGTATCTGCAATTACTGAAATTGTCTATATTTTAATACTGTTGAGTGTCTAGACAATTCCCTTAAATTAAATGTAGGGTACTGGTACCAGCCAGTGTGATTCTTTACTTTATCAATCATAATCTTGTCTTGGAGATATCAGAGAAAATCAGTTATATATCTATCACTGAACTTTCCATACAATCTGCTGTGGAAGTCATTCATCATTTGAGCCGGGCCAAGCGAATTGTGCTTTCGAGGCATGCGCGGATAGCGAAGGCCCAGATCAGACCGCGCATCCGCGCGGTCTGATCTGGGCCTTCTCTGCCCGCTGCCAGGATCATTGAATACTATAGAACGTATCATGGGCACGCAAAACAGGGGCATTTATGTTTAAGTTAAATACAAAGAGTCGGATCAGACTGTGTAGTTCAGTCTGATCAGGGCCTTCATCCTTATTAAGTTTATTTTACCGTATTTTATATGTTTTCTTGCGGCCAACCGTAATATGACATGATCAGGTTGCGCATGCGCGCAGCCGGTCACGGTATGCGCAGTTTGCATAGTCCCAAAGGTAGATTTTATCATGAAATAACTTGTTTTGTCGAAGTTAATTTCAGTTTCTTCTTTGGAGACGTGTGTGCTGTTACAACAGAAAGAGGGTTCAGAAGTATTTTTAAAGCTTCTTCTTCAGAAGCCAACTGATCTGGATCTACACTGTTTGTTATGACAGGGCATGTCGTGGTTAGCATGAGAAGGGTTAATTGTTATTGCTGCTCTGTTTTATCGTGCAAACAAACAAAAATGTTTCACGCTCTGCATATTTGGAAAATATTTGAGCAGCAGATATTTTAAAAATAGTTTTCTTATTTTTTTCCCCAGAAAACAGACTTTGAAACTGTCTGCTAAGGAGACAACTGCATAGAATACCAAAGCCTTTTTGTTGCTGTTGTTGTTGTTTTTGTTGTTGTTTTGGGGAAAAATAAGATAAATATCGACAATTTGTCATGTGCTGAATTAGCCCAGAGAGTGGTAAAGGTTAAACAAAAAATACTTGTGTACCCGCGGTTACTCGAATCGTTTTTTCCCGTTGACTGCAAAACTATTGTATGGTGTCCGAAGTAAGCTTAAATTGCAGGGCTGGGCTTATCATTACGAAAACACGCCTATTCAAATATATTGAAAATTTCACCACCAAAAACTGAACGTTTTTCAGATAAAAATTTTGATATTTTTTTCATATTTCTGCTCAAAACATAGATTGTGGGTACTCGTTAGAACCGCCTCGCTGAGGCGGTTCTAACGAATACCCACAATCTTTGTTTTGAGCAGAAATAAGAAAAATAATGTATACCGCTGTAAACCCAGGTTTACCATATAAGAATGGGGTTTAAGGGGGTCAAAACTATATAGGCATGTTTTCGTGATGTTCCGTGATTTCGTGTTCCGTGATCGTGTCTTTCCTTAGGCAGCTCCGTATTTATTTTTTGGAGATGAGCGATTAACTTTTTGTGTGCGGGGTGGGGGGGGGGGTGTTTATTGTGAGACATAACCCAGAAAGGCGTGGTTCTCCTGGCGTTTTATTAAGAAGACTCTGACAGCGCCAGTCACAGCAGCACACAGCAGACGACAGTCTAAAATAATTAAATATTATGTGTCATTACCATCATTAATATTATTACCGGAGGATATCACGCTTGACATTTCATGGTCATTACGAAAACACGCCTATTCAAATATACTGAAAACTTTACCACCCAAAATTGAAAATTTTCAGATAAAAAATCCTGATATTTTTTTCTGTTCAAAACATAGATTGTGGGTACTCGTTAGAACCGCCTCGTCGAGGCGGTTCTAACGAGTACCCACAATCTATGTTTTGACCAGAAATAAGAAAAATAATGATTACCCCTGTAAACCCCAGTTTTACT
This sequence comes from Anodontia alba, assembly GCA_964016985.1. Lineage (NCBI taxonomy): Eukaryota > Metazoa > Mollusca > Bivalvia > Lucinida > Lucinidae > Anodontia > Anodontia alba. The sequence goes on from OZ024829.1 coordinate 20,570,907, forward strand.
ATATAAAATTGGGGTTTAAGGGGGTCAAAATTTTATAGGCAAGTTTTCGTGATGGTTATCGTCTTCTTAGCAGAGGATTCATATGTATTCATATGAACAAAAGAAAGAACAATTGTTAAAGATATTACAATTGTAAATGACACTGATATCAAAATGCAGAAATTAGCAAGTGAATCTATTCGTTTGCTGATCGAATATTAAATGCATAATTCGAACTTAATTTGCCCGGTTTCTATGTCTGTAGCTAATATTTGTTAGTAAATATATCAACGTTAGAAATTGCGCAACCCAAGATGATCGAAATTATCCTGCACATCCACTCAGTCTGATCAGTCTTTGCCGGGCGCCCTGCAGATGGTTAGTGATTTAGGGCTGCTTCATGCGGACAGTAAACATACTAACCAGACTGGACGGTTGCGCAAACTGATCTGAGTCTCTGCTGAGTCCATCTGTGCATTCCTTTACATGGCGGTTCATATAACTGTATTTGCCCATTTGTCTCCTTTGTTTGTTTGTTGTTGTTTTTTGCTTTTTGTTTTTGTTTTTTGTTTTGTTTTGTTTTGTTGTTTTGTTGTTGTTTTTTTGTTGTTGTTTTTTTGTTTTGTTTTGTTTTGTTTTTTTGTTTGTTTTTTGTTGTTGTTTTTTTTTTGTTGTTGTTGTTTTTTTGTTTGTTGTTTGTTTGTTTTTGTTTTGTTTTTTTCGTTTGTTTGTTTGTTTGTTTTGTTTGTTTGTTTGTTTGTTTGTTTGTTTGTTTGTTTGTTTGTTTTTGTTTGTTTGTTTGTTTGTTTGTTTGTTTGTTTGTTTGTTTTTTTGTTGTTGTTTTTTTGGGGGGTTTTTTTTGGTTTTTCTGTTGTCCTTTTGTATTTGGTCTTCGTTCATCTTTCGTAACATAGGTTAGTTTTGTCCATAAATGTTTTTATTGGCTGTAGCCATATTCAGCGAACATAAAACATCTTTCTGTAGAAATTCAGTAGACTGAAATGATGAAAATAACTGCCAAAGAATATTGCTACTCAACGTGGGAAAAGGAAACATGCAGTATCAGACCATAAGAAAAACTGACTTTACGACAAAGGCATACAGCGAAGCTCCAATCATCCTGCGCATGTGCATAATTTGGCTCAGATCTTTTCTGGTGGTTATATTCAGTGAAAAAGTTCTAGATATTATGAATGCGAAAATCAATGTCTTATGGGACTGTCTACAGTATTCCGTTTCGAATTACGGAGACGCAGGCCACTGCGCCACGAATCCGTACATTTGTAAACGTTTCAAGACACAGCTGTAGTGATTCATATAATAACTACTAATTGGATATTTGTTGTCAGAATTCTGATATGTTTCAAATTTAGGTTATAAGGGGCGTGCAATACTCTGAGGAGAGGTAACATTGTCAAAAATGTTAATACGCCTTCTAAATAGGGGTCTGCTCTAAAAGGAAATAATTTGCTCTTTTTAAAGTAGACCCCTTTAAAGAAGGGATTAGAGTACACTGAAACCAACAGGAAGTCACCAAAATTGTCTCCTTTGTATAAAGTGTATCTAGTGCCCTTAAAATCCGTATTCCGCTAAAACTATGAACTGATCTGCCTCGTTTTAAAATCGGCCTGAGGACATATGCTAATTGCGCATCATGATGCCTTAAAGGCCTGCTCAGTATATCGAGATAGCATTTTGAACGCCTGTGTTTTACAACACAAACTATGCATGTGTTGACTAGATCGCGCATGTGCTGTTCACACTAACATTCCTAAAAAAGGTTTTGTCATGACATGTTTCTATTATATGTTTCGGTCCATCTATGACAATGATTTTGTGAGCATTTAATCAGCTTCCAAAGATGTTCTTCGTTTTTATGGTTGCAAAAAGGAGCTTTGTTGAAAAAAGTTTGTCGATATTTTAATTTATTTACTTTACTTTATTTTATTTTGTATTGCCAATGAACGACTTTTCATTTACATTGTATGTATATTAAGGTGTAAAAGACTGAAAACAAAGGAGAAGACCACAGTGTTTCATGGAAATGCATGAAACAACAAAAAACAATTAAAAGGTAAAGCGTGTAAAAATTGACGCTAAATATACAAATTGTAGTAAATATAGTATCATATCAATTGACTGTGATATTCAGGCTATGATACATTCTATACAAAGAGAAGTATGCCTTGCCAAGGCATTATGAATGTGATAGCCATTAATAAGGACGTTTATTTGACACATTTATAGTAGAGGAACGTTCTAATGATGTACTAACTGTTTCTGTTTCTTCTAGAAACACTTCTCATTGCAACAAAGTGATTTGTAAAAAGTAAGTTTATATCAGCCAGTTCAGGAAGTTGATGTGTATGGGCAACATAAAAGTAATTCAAAAGGATTTTGGCAGCTGGCATCTTCAAAAACATTCAACGGCCCGATTGTATAACTTTTAATCGATTTTTGAATTAGTTTGTGATATCGGCCATTTTGTTGGAATCGTCCTGTTATTTGAGACCTGTCCTAGTTGTGATCTACTTTATTAAAGTCTGGATGAAAATATTCAGTATGAACGTGTACTTTTGTTTTTTAGTTAATGGCCCATATACTTAAAAGGCTCGTTCCAAATCTTATGTAACGCTTTTAGAGAAATCGATACACTTTCAGGGGTGTTAACTTTTTCAAAATTATTCTGCGTCCTTTCTGAAAAGGGGTCTACTCTAAAAGGAAAAATTGCTCCCTTTGAGACTTTTTTATCTTCACATAGTTATGAACCCTTAATTAAAAACAGCATTTCCAATCATAACTCGCTTTGTATAAAACAAGTGTCATTTTACTTTTCATAAATGTCTTGCACAAATGCCAGTGAGTAAAACCACAACGTTATTTAATTCGAAATTGCCATCAAATAACGTCAAGCTGAATTTGAATTTCATCCAGTCTCTAATTATCTCCTTTTGAATGAAAAATATATGGAATTTGAAGAGTCTATATCTGAAGTGGCGTTTGTCGTTTTCACTTGAATTTTTCGAAAAAGTGTTGCTTGGCTCAACCTCCTTATACCATATACAGATGAAATCTCCAAAAACCGTATATTTAATAGAGCAATGTCAATTAATGTTCCATAGAAATTCAGTGTGTTCCGTCAGAAGAGGAACGAAAATGTCAAAAACGCATGTCCTTGGTATAGAAATTTGACAGTGTACTCTGTTATGCATTTGAAGTTGAAACATGTCCTTACAACATTTTATCCCTCTATCGACTGAATGCAATACAAATACATAAGTGTAAGTTTCTTTGTATTTTTAAAGGGAAGCTACTCATATGCAAATGTTGACTTAGGCCCCTTATTCCTTTCCATAAATGTCATTTCCTTGCTCTTTGATAGAATTTCCTGAAAATTGTTGCAAATTATGCGTAAATGATCGTTCTTCACTATGATATCAACGATTGATGTACATATGTAAAAATCCGGTGACAAATAAAAAAAATAGTTACCTGTATACTTAATTTTGCCTCTCAATATAGATTGGGTACAACATAAATGTAATACGACAGACTGAATGCATGTAGCTAACCCAATCACGGTTAATAACTTTGTCTCTTTGGTTACACGCCGGCGGGTCGGGCCTCAGACTCTGTCGGGCCTCAGACTCTATGACAGCTTCGGCCTAAAGACTTTTAATTAAGTCGGTTGGTGCCTGATGCTCTGGCTCCGGTCGGGTCGGTATGGTTTTCTTTTGCTTCAGTGTTTCAGTTATTTCTTGCTGTCGAGTCCTCATCGTTGTTTCATCTCTGTATTCGTTTGATTTTTATGTTCTCGGAGATGTTGCACTGATGAGTCAGAATCCCTTCACGCGGACTGAGTAAATGTCTTGTGTATACCATGGCAGAACTAAGGGCGAGGGTTGTGGCCATGTAAAATCGATTCAAGCTCCTCAGTAAGGCTTTTACTGGGTATTCCAAGGCGGTGCTTTTGCTGTGGTTTAGTTTGTTTTGTCATTGTATGTCTTTGCATGTATGTCCTGGTGATTTTTTTTTTACTTTGGATTCCTTTTGGCCAATTGTTTGGGACAGAAACTGTCCTTTTGGCTTTCTGCTTGTAGTATTTTGATGCTAGTGCCGTTGCTTTCAGTGCGTCCTTCTTTCCCTTCGGTGTCTTGGACGGTAGGTGTTAAGTAATTGTATCGATTTCTGATCACTGCCTTCCTTTGTATTACATCTTTGTATATTATAGGACTGCTAATAAACAGACTAAAACACGAGTCTAATTATTAATTTCGTTCTTGTAGCTCTGTTTCTTTCTTCTGAAGGATCCATCATTTTAGAATCTATTTAACTTCACTATAGCTGGTGTTATGTGTTCTGTGCCAGTCCCCACAATACTACATGTTCTTTAATTTAGGATAGTTACTATGTTTGCTCCTTCGAGACCGTTGAGCACGTTTTGAGTACTTCTGAACATAGAGTATGCCACTGGTTAACCCCTTCATCACTTAGTGTCTAAAATGTACTCTCCCATCCTTGAACTCGGGCATGTCCACTTTTGCAAATAGGGGCGTCATACTAAAATCTAAAAAAAAAAAATTCAAACTGTGTAGATCCTGATGAGACAGCTCGTAACATGTCATCTGAATCTGCACTGTTTGCATAGGTATCTGTTTTGGTCCGCCGAGTAGAAAGTGTTAGGTCGGCACTAGATGGCATGAGTAGCGTTGCATATTACAGCACTGCTTATAGCAGACTCAGTAAAACCAACTTTGTTATTTTCGTTTCTGTAGTGCGTTCCTTGGTACTGAATGGTTCAGCCTTTTTAAATTTATTTATATAAACTCCCGTAGGGTTGAAAGTATATACATGTAAATACCACTACCGCATAAGGATATCTTTGCAGTACCCTGAATTGAATGACAGTCTCCAAACAATAAATTCAAGTAAACTTCTGCATTGTACTTGAATGCACAAATATCCATCATCAAAAACTTTCGTCAGTTTTCCATTCAACGTAGAGTTTCATGTTTGCATGTTTAAAATGCCAGAGTTTTCACACAGAGGCGTAAAGTGTTTCAAGTCCCCTGTACGTACATTTACTTTCTTCGAAGCTCAACATTCCTAGAATTATGGTCATAGTTTTGCTTACAAATCACGGACAGACTCATAAGTCGATTATAGGGCACACTCCGGAAGACAACCTTACAGTCGGTGGGTCGACTTTTCTGCGGGTTGTGCAATATGCTGTATATGGGAATCTGTATCCATTTAATAAGATATGAGGTATAAATAGAAACGCTTAAGGATAATGGATAGATCAAAAGGCACATACCTATGACAGGTAAATATCCCCCACCACTTCTTATAGGATTGCAAGTGAGGCTAGTCTCAAAAGAAAAACTCTGGAAGTAACTTCCCATTATTTGAACGCTGAACATACACAAGAGGTTATTTCCTGCAAAAGTTATCTCCTTACCCAAAATGACGACATTTTGTTTTAGTTGTATCCACGAAATAAGAATACTATCTCCAAAACATCGGAAGTTACAGGATATTTTGTAGAGTTTAGCCATTAGAGGAGCATTAGTCCTGAAAATATTCTTCGCCAAGTTTCTAAACGGTAAAATCTTTCCTTCCCTTTATGTATTAAATGTTTGCCATACTTACCATAAGTAATCGAAATAAAAATATCTGAAGCGACAATGTTGACCAAATCAAACTGCTAGTAAATGGCTCGGAGTCATATGAAGTAAATAAGTGAACTCAGGAACTAACACAATATGATCCACATCAAGTTCTAAACATCAAATGGAAAGACAGACAAATACAATTAAACAGCCACAAAAAGAACAGATGGCGAGCAGAGTTAGTAACCCTTGGCGACTCTGTTACTCAAACTCAACTGAATATATCTTTAACTTACATAATGGCTAAATTTGTAAGTGAAACATAATAAAACATGTAACAAAATACCACTATAAAAGCCTTGGAACGGTCAGTAATAAATCACTTGATGCCTAAGCTGGCTTTACGGGATCCGACCCTCGCCCTCACCTTCCATTGTGGTAAAACATATATTTGTTCGGTCCGCGTGCAGGGCTTCAACTCATCCATATATCATTGCGGGCAACAAATAACTCGGACAAAGCCTATAATGAAGCACAGATGAGGACTAAACAGAAATAACGTGTTGAGACACCTGGAGGTCCCTGGGATTCAAACAACACCACTGGAATACTGGATCAAAAGAAAACCACCAATTGAATCCAGATGTGCCGAGAAACAGACATGAAAAGATCCGGCCCAGACCATTTTAAGTCGGGCCGTCAAAGAGTATTTACCCCGACCCTGCAATTACAGAGGTAAGCAAAGTGGTCACTCGTGAAGGCCTGTTAATGTCTGTATGTAACATTTTACATGAGGATGAGAAAATGTACTCAGTCTTACTGCAGCTCAATATGACAAAACATATGCATCGTGCAATACAAGCGAATATCCGTGTACTTTCAATCCAGTCCATACAACAGTGCTTACAAAGTTGAAATACTCCAAACCAATTCATGCATTAGATAAGGACATCAATGTATTTTTTTTTTTTTTTTTTACTTTATTCATTTCTTTTTTTTTTTTTTTTTTTTTTACTTTTTAGTTAGTGTGTATACAACTGAGCAATTTTTGATTGCTACTATAAATGCGATTATGATGACATCATTTAAAGGAACTCTGGATACAGAGTAAGAAATTAAACATATTCTTAGTTTCAGCTAATACGTAATGAACTTAGTCAACTATTGTAGATGAACAAACCAATTACACGGTCTTAATTGCATCTCAGAATTAGTGAAAGTAATACTTGTTTTACTAAAGGTCAGGGCCCAGTTGTTCAAAAATGTTTTTAACGATTCGTTAAAATTTACATCGAGTGATACGCAAATATGCTGAAATTTTTTGCTGAAAAAATGTGACTAGCTTTTGCAGTGCAAAAGCTACTCACATTTTTCAGCAAAAAATATCAGAATATTGTATATTGAATCCGCTAAAACAGTTAACGAAATGACCCTTAACGAGCTCGTTAAGCTAACGACGCTTTGAACAACTGGGCCCAGATGTTCTATTGGCTCTTGTTCAGGGTATCCTGCACTTCGGCACGAAATTACCACACAACTTCTGTATTTACCCTAAATATTCGGGCACCTCAATCATTTGTCAAACTTGTCCTTAAATTTGTACAAGACCTTATGGCTACAATGTGATTTATCTAAAGTTTTGGTGGCTGAATGGCAGATAGTGAAGACCCTTATTAGATACTGCGTTCTGTGGCGGTTGATCTGTGACAGCACTGTTTGCTCAAACATTTCTATCCGAATATCTAGAGTAAACAGGGTACAATTTAAACATTTTTTTCTGGGTCGCTTTTGTGTAGATTTGGTTTTCAAATAATTTATTTTTTTGCATTTCTTTCATTACAAGACAACTTGTACAAGATAATATTGTTTAAGACATTATCTTTAGTACTGTTTAAGACATTATCTTTCCAAACATCCCAAAACATCAATATCTGCAAACGAGACACTAGACGCAGTATAATGCCGGCCTCGGTGGCTCAGTTGGATGCGCCGTCCGACTGGAGACCAGGAGGTCGCGGGTTCAACCCCCGCCGATGTCGGCAACATTCTTTCGTGGAGATTGATCATGAAATATTTTCTACGGTCATTCTCTCCCTTCCGCTGATTCAAGAAGGGCAGTTGTCAGTTTCTGGCGAAAGAATGTGCACAATACTGGTTAACCGCTTAGAGGACTAAGCCTGCACAGTAAACGTGTGGTTAGGTAAACTGACCGCGTTCGACATGACCCCATTGAGTTGACTGGGCCGTAAAACCTCAACACAAACAAAGACCTAGTATAGACGCCACAGAACTTAGCGTCCGATTATCGTCCTCATTGCTTGCCATTATATCATCATCGCAAACAGAAATAGTTAAATCAGTTCCTACATAGCACCAACTTCCAGCTAGTATTATTTATAAATCTATAGCGGGCCGTTATCGGTCCGTCAGCTACCCTGATGGGCCGATAAACGGCCCGCTATGGATTTATAAAGAATGCTTTCTGGGTTTAAGGGGACAATATAGACTTGGTAGTTTTGCTTTTCGCAATTTTTTGAAAGGGAGACAATGTTTTACTTTCTGTTTGTTTTCCTGCAACAAACCCCGCTCTGAAAAGGGATCTCCTCTAATAGCAAAGAATTTACTCCCAGTGGAGGCAAAACATTTTTGACAGAGTTGTATCCCATGAAAGTATATCCATTCATCTTAAATTGATAATGGACTATATAAACTTCAAGAATGCAAGTAAAAAAAAACCATAGATACACCTCTAAATTGAGCCTCTGTGTAAACTTACGTATGCGTTACGTTCCTGTACGAATCCACTGTGGGTGTTAAATTCTAACGTGTTCCTCTAAGTAGAATTTGTGTGTGTAAAGTTCCTATGTGCGTTATAGTGTAAATTTTTCCTCCATGTAATTATAGGGTGTACGTTTAATGTTTCTGTAGGAAGCCACTATGTATGTTACCACGTAAATTGTTCCTCTATGCAGACATTCTGTGTGTAATCTTTCTTTACGAAGCCGCTATGTATGTTACAGTGTAAATTGTTCATCCATGCAGACATACTGTGTGTAATGTTCCTGTAAGAAGCCACTATGCATGTTGCAATGTAAATTGTTTCTCTAGGCAGATTTGGGTGTGTAATTTTCCTGTACAAAACCACTATGTATGTTACAATGTAAGTTACGCTTGTATTCATCTATGCAAATATAGAGTTTAATGTTCCTGTACGAAGCCACTGTGTATGTATGCTATATTCCTATTCGAAGGAACAACGACAATTTTGTCAATGTGAGAAATTCTTCCACGCAGCAACCATGTGTGTAACAATGTACTTTATTCTTCTACGCAGACATAGTATGTCTAATGTTCATGTAAGAAAAAAAAGGTAAGAAAAAAGTCCAGGGAGTGCCACAATCACAAACCGCAGCCCTTCCCAGACCCCAAGAGGAAGAGGAAAACGACAAATCCAAACAAGCAGAAACCGAACAAACGTACGAAAAGCACTAAGATTAGCTCTCTCTTCCCCAAGCGAGGTAATCGCAACACTAAAAGGACTGAAAAACACAAGAACAAAATGACACACGAAAAGACGTACAACAAATCGCCTCGTAGAATAAACCACAAGCAACAAAGAGTAAGACTAACACCGGGAGTCTCTGTGGGTGTTAATATGTAAATAGTTCATCTGTGAAAATAGCGTGTGTGTGTGTGTGGGGGGGGGGGGGGCGGGGGGAGTGGGGTTCCTGTAGGTGGGGGAGTGGGTTCCTGTACGAAACAACTATGTATTTCAAATGTGTTTTATTCATTTATGCAGATATAATGTGCGTTATGTTCTGTACGTAAATAAACGTCAAAAAGATCGCTTACGAAGCCATTTTGAATGTAACGATGTAAATTGTTCCTCTATGCAAATATAGTGCGTGTTATGGTCCTGTACGAAGCCACGACGTACATTACAGTGTAAAGTGTTTCTCTATGCAGATATTGTGTGTGTGCATGCATGTGTGTGTGGTCCTGTACGAAGCCACTATGTGAGTTACAATGTAAACCGCTTCTCTATGCAGACATAGTGTGTGTAATGTTCCTTACGAAGCCTTTGTCGGTGTTTAAATGTAAATTGTTCCTCCACGAGGAGCTGCTTGTTATGTTCCTGTAAGAAGGTACAACGACACTTATGATAGTGCGAATTGTTCTTCCACGTAGACATGGTGTGCTTAATGTCAACTGGAACGATTTACCTTGTATTACCATACTTTTTTCACTCCCACTGTACACCGGAAAGAGCGTTCTCTGCTTTTTCGCGAAGTGACAAAGTATTCCTCATTAAAACTTATATGAGATTTAATACCGGTGGCTTTATTAAAACGTTGCTAGGCAACGCGTAACGGGAAACAGACATTGTGTTGCGTCATGACCATCAAGGGTCACGTGTGATCAAGGCATACTAATAATCCGTTCCCTTTTAGTAAGGTAGAAATATTAACCACTCACTGGGTGGGAGCCATCTGGGACAAGGAAATCCCAATCGTCGAGTGCATCGGCCAAGTCTCGTTGCCCACCTGCACGATGGACCGACGGATCCTCGGGTTGGGATTTTTCCATCCCCATGTGGTACCAGAGTGCTTTTGCAAAGCTTTCACTGTAATATACCATACTTACCCTAATTATTGGGACGCCTTTACCAGCTAGCATTCTTTATAAATCTACAGCGGCCGTTATCGGCCCGTCAGTACCCTGACGGGCCGATAACGGCCTGCTATAGATTTATTTAGAATGCTTACTAGGGAGTCCATCTTATTATTACTATCTGTGGATGTGTCTAAAACTACTGGATGAGTGACAAACAGTATAGACCTAGATTTGACGTAATGTTCTGTGGTGGCACTCGATCCTCGTCTACACTGTTTACTAAGGCGTATCAGTTCCTATATGTAGGGTAAAATACGGTAGATTTACGGCGATATATCACAAAATATATAAAAAAAAAATAACAATAGAACATAAAAGTATGCATTGTTATAAGATCAATTTGCTTGTTTTAGTTAGAATAATTGAATTCAATAATATAAAGGATACCAAGGAAAAGCCACTATTACAAACAAAACAATAGCCTACCAATCCCAGTTAGCATTCTTTATAAATCTATAGTGGCCGTTATCGGCCCGTCAGGGTAGCTGACGGGCCGATAACGGCCCGCTATAGATTTATAAAGAATGCTATCTGGGATGGTACCAAGAGCAAACATACCATGATAGACACTATACTGACATACATCAGAGAAAAGCAAAGCAACCTGCCCCCTATTCCCCACATACTTTTTCTTTGCAAATTGCTTATGAATTGATAACAACCCAGTAAGCATTCTTTATAAATCTATAGCGAGCCGTTATCGGCCCGTCAGGGTAGCTGACGGGCCGATAACGGCCCGCTATAGATTTATAAAGAATGATAGCTGGGCATTTGTATCATTCCCATATATAATTTTCAAAATTTATTGATCAATTGTCAAGTACGTTAAGAAGTTGCAAATAACATTCATACTGTTTGAGAAGATTCTTAAGTAATTTCTTCTTATACATTTCTTTAAAGATTGGTTAATAGTTAATAGAAGTGTGAGAATTATTATAGTACTTTTGTGCTGAAAGGTGATGATAGGGTATAACTCCCTTCACTGAAGTCTAATTGTTCTGTAACCACATTAAGAAGTGAAATAAGGAGCTTAAGTACAGACTTCAGTGGAAAGGGACAAGTCCCTAAGCAATCTGAAAAAGAATTTCCCAACACACCAATAAATTTGAACAGCATAACTGTAAATAATGTAAAGGCTTAATTATTAACAGGTTCAAAAGCGTTTTGTACAGAAGATTCATGTTTTCACTGTAAATGACATTAGCAGATGGCAGCTGCAAACGCAGTCTTGTTTTTTAAGACTAAACGCTTAGTGTGGAATTGCAAAAATAAATATGAGAGCATATGTATATCATGTTGTAAATAAAAACAAGGTAATCAGCCATAAAATGCTTTATGCACAGATAAAAGAGGTAGCCAGCCAAATATTTTATTTATTTCTCCACACAAATATATGTTGTGGGTGCTCATTAGAAGCGCCTCGCAGGGGCGCTTCTAATGAGTAACCACAATATATGTTTTTGTAGAAAAATGAGGAAAGAGAAAATGTCAGTATTTTTGTCGAAAATAGTTTATCTAGAGCTATGTACGGTTTCTAATGAGTAACCACAATATATGTTTTTGTAGAAAAATGAGGAAAGAGAAAATGTCAGTATTTTTGTCGAAAATAGTTTATCTAGAGCTATGTACAGTTGATTCACATTATCTCAAACACTGATATCTCGAACTACATTTTAAGTCAAGCTTAATAACGGCGTTTACACTATGTTTTTTTATAATATACAGTATAACCTCAATGGCTCGAACACGGATTGCTCGTTTACCGTGGATGATTCGAACTCTTTTTTCAGTCCCTACAAAATTCTTCTAATACCTAAAGAAGACAAATATTTAATGATTTTTTCTTATTTTATCGTGGAATTGTATGTTGTGTACTCATTAGAATCGCCTCGTCGAGGCGATTCTAATGAGTACACTCAACATACAATTATTGTGTAGAAAATCGAAAAACAAAAACCTAAATTATCGCGATTTGCTTCCTGACGGCACCATAATTATCCCTCAGTGGCTCGAACCACCCATGTCTCGAACAATTTTCGAGCTATCGAAGTTCGACTGTAATAGTATTATTTCAACTCATTTTATCTCAAACTATTGTTATACGAAATAAAAACATTCTGGTCCCTTGGAGTTTGAGATAACAAAAGTAAATTTTATGTGAAAATGAATACTTACAGTAAGCGAAAACTCTGATTAAATTTCCATTTCCTTCTCTTTAATTTAAGACTTGATTATCAAGGTGATGTTGAATGTTACATGACGTCCAGACAAGTATTACGTATCAGTAAATACATCGCCTTGCAGTCGTATACCATTGCGTATTTCCTTATTTGAGAAACAAAAAGATTAACACCAGTTGGCGTTACATAATCACACTAATTAAATCAGTTTGTTTTTAAGGAAATTCGCTGTTCTCATGAATTCTACAAACATATTCTTGTCCTACTGACACGGTTTGGTGAAGACGGACCAGGCAACAAATTATACTCGGTATTCTCCGCTGCGCCGTAGCAACAGAATTAAATTCCAATATTTAGCTTTGAATGTTATTTGCGTGTCTTGGCGAATTAGAGAATGGCTTAACGTATGATAGGAACTGAAAGACAACGTATGTGTGGTTCTCTCTTCACATCTGCCCCACCGGATTCCTCTTATCTAAGACCCATAAGTTTTCTCGATTCCCGAAAATACACAATTAACGTATGTTAAAATACCTTATTTACCCTAAGTATTCGGACAGAGGTCTAAGCTAAAAGTGTAGACCTAGATCAGATGCCACAGACCAGGGTCTACACTGTTATTCATCCAGCAATATCTAAATAAGAATAAAAAGGCTACCCTTGGAAACACAAAAATACAAAAAAGAACAAAAAAGTTTGCAGGACCCCCCGCCCCACTCACCCCCCCCCCCCTCCCCACCTCCCCGCTACACCCCTAGCACCAGCTTAGGCGAAACTCGATTTTTAAGACATATCATCTGGTAGTAAAATGGATTTTTTCATATTTAAAGACAACTATTAAACCTTGTCATGCTGAATGAATTAAGATGCCACACCCACGTCTAATTTTCAGCCAATCAGATTGCTTGATCCGAATTGTTGCTATAAATTTACATACTTAATGGCCAACAGTGCAGATCCAGATCAGTTGGCTTCTTAAGAAGCCAACTGATCTGGATCTACACTGTTTGTAAAGGCAGGATATATCCGGGTTCAGCAGGACAAGTATTAAAAAGTGATTAGATGTAGAGATATCTAGATTAAATGTGATTCTATTTTAACAGACATTTAACGTTGTTAGACAGTTCATCACTAAGTCTGCTTTGGTAGTTATCACAACAACCTTGCCTGGTGGAGTGATTATATTGTATGCCTAGAACTATCCCGCAGATCCAATCTGATTGAATGTATCGAGATCTGTACTTTTTATACAGTCCATAAAGTGAACATGGAGAAATGATGTAGACACAGATCAGACGCCACAGAATGTGGCGTCTGATCAGGGTCTGCATTATTTGCAATTAAGCTACACAGAAATAAACGTCAAAAAAGATTGCTTTTGGAAACAAAGAACACACTACATATTAGAAAATGAGAGTCTCGGTTTTATTGAGACTATTCATAAGCAGTAACGAAGTAAAACCACAGTGTTGTGAAATACTCTTTTAAATCCGCAATGGATAACTCCAGTTTCCAATACGGACGAAACCATCTGACAAAAATGTGAACAGTCGAACAGTTTTCATAATTATGGATCTACAGTAAAACCTGTGTAAGAGAGCCACCTTCGAGACTGACTTTAAATAGTGGTTGATGTGAAAAAAAGTTGTCTGTCTTATAAAGGTACATGTCGTGTAATTTTGCTAGCAAAATTACACGACATGTACCTTTATAAGACAACCACCTTTCCACATCAACCACTAAGGTCAATTTCAAAGGTGGCTGTCTTACACAGGTTTTACTGTATACGGTTTTGGCTCCTGATACTGTAGGGGTATCTTTAACATTTACGCCTCTCTTGGCTAATTCAGCAGACGACAAACTGATACGTTTTCTTATTTTCCGCAGAAAATATGCTTTGACAGTTCTTGCAAGGAGACAATGCGCATGAAGTAACAAATAAAAAAAATAAAAGAATGTCTTTGGAAACAAGAACACACAGAAGAACGAAAATCAGAGACTCGGTTTTATTGTCTCTTCATATACAACAATCTAAATTGTGAGGCTGCATACGTCCCCTAGCACTGGCTTTAGTGGTCTTCGAGTTTCAGATTGATCAGAACGGGCTCAACGATCCTAAAGAAATTAAAGAAATAGTCTGCACTATAATGTAGTACAGGGAGACGTTTCACGGCCGACACACGGCATTTAACACCAGCTGCAGTAAAGTAAAATGAAAATTAAAATTAGAAAAATATTTCAAAATGTCGTCTGCTCGTCTGCTGATTTATTTTCCAGCAGGCAAAGCGTAAAACTGCGTCTGGTCAAGTGAAATAGTGAGAACCGAATTTTTATGTTTTTTGTATTGAGAGTTACATCGGCACCCAGCGTAAAGTTGGCTGGTCGTAAAACTGCTTTAAATCCCCCGTGGTTTATTCTACTGACCATTCTAAGGCGATGGACTCGGTGTTAGTCTTACTCTTTGTTGCTTTGTGGTTTATTCTACGAGGCGATTTGTTTTATTTCTTGCCTTGTGTTATTTTGTTCTTGTGTTTTTCAGTCCTTTTAGCATTGCGATTACCTCGCTTGGGGAAGAGAGAGCAAGTCTTGGTGCTTTTCGTACGTTTGTTCGATTTGCGCTTGTTTGCTTTTGTCTGTTTCCTCTTCCCCTTGGTGTCTGGGAAGGGCTGCGGTTTGTGATTGTGGCACTCCCAGGACTTTTTTCTTACCTTTTTTTCCAGTATATGCGATGCCCAGTTACAACTTAACTGTGCAGCTGCACGGTCTTACCTTCCATCGATACAGGCAACAGTATGTTGTGATTCTATACGCAGACAGCGAGTGGTCATATCAGCCTCCCAGTAGCATTCTACAAAAATCTATAGCGGGCCGTTATCGGCCCATCAGGTTAGCTGACGGGCCGATAACGGCCCGCTGTAGATTTATAAAGAATGCTAGCTGGGCTTTGTCGATTTGCTTTCGCTGTCTGCATATACGCAAAGACACTTTTCGAATAGCGCGACAATTTTTTTTTTTTTTTAAATATCTTCGATAAGAAGAAAATGTTATTGAATTGTGATATTGTTTTACTGTCCAAATATAAAAATTAAGATATGGTTGTATCAGAATTGTAGCAATACTGACGCATAATGCACTTACTCTATAAGTTGTGTTCAGAAAAAAAAAAAAAACAGAATTTAAATCTGAAACTGGGTAGGGCATTTTTCAATTAACCTAAATATTCGTGTAGACATTCACGAGCAAATTATTAATGTGTTTCCCAATGATCCGAATATAACACATTCCATCATAAGAACTTTTTTAAATGTCTTCAGTCCTTGATGATGAGGATGATTTGTTTGTTTTACATAGCAACAGCACTTGTGTCAAGATGTTTGGAGATAATTTGTGGTTTTTATAATCACTTTGCAAATAAATACGCTGCAAGCACTGACAATGTCCCACTTCTGCACTTGCATCAAGCAAGTGCAATAACAATGTCAAAAATGAAATTAAAGGGAAAATGCGTTAGTCGTTCCCTAAATAAAGTTGACATGAATAGATGGCTGAGATGACTAATTTCAATGTTCAAAAGGCCATAACTAAAAACAGGAAGTAAACCAGACTTACAGTTCTCGTTTTCTGCAGATCCCCTCATGGTGCTTCACATTTGTGTAAAGTTTACAATCATATCACAGAAACTGATATTGTTCAAAGACCCATAAAAAGAAACCAATGAGCCAGACTTATGGTTCCTGTGTACTCCATGTCGTCCTATGTTGCTTTAAATCTTTGCAAGGCTTCAAGAAAATCTAAAACCGTTTTTAAATTATGGAAAAGGCACAAGTATATGACTGGGATCATCATTAACAATGTTGAAAGGACGGTAACTCCAAAAGCAGGTAATTCAGAGTTATGGTTCTTATGTTTTACACATCATATCATGGTAATATACATTTGCATAAAATTTCAAGAAAATATCTCTCAAACAGTTTTCAAGTTACAGAGCGGAGACATACATTACAGAAATTACTATTTTTTTAATGTTCAAAGGGCTATAACTCCAAAAGTAGGTTAGACAGAGTTACTGTTCTTGTATCTTGCACGTCGTCTGATGATGCTTTACATTTGTGTGACGTTTCATCAAAATATCTAAAACATCGGTTTCTAACTAACAGAGCTGACACTAGTACATGGTAGAAATGGCTATTTTCAATATTTACTATGTTCAAAGGAGGGTTACTCCAAAAGAAGGTTAACCAGAGCTACGGTTCATCCTCTGATGGTGTTTTACATTTGTGAGAAATTTCATGAAAATATCTCAAAACGGTTTTCAACTTACAGAGCGAACACAAGTAAGTGGTAGAAATAAGTATGTTCAATGTTCAAAGGGCAGTAACTCCAAAAGAAGGCAAAACAGAGTTACGGTCTATAGGTTCTGCATTTTGTCTCATACATTTTGTAGAGCTTTAAATTTGTGTTAATTTTCATCAAAATATCTGAAATTGTTTCCAACTTACAGAGCAAACACTAGTACATGGTAGAAATATTTACGCTGTTCAAAGGGTCGTTATTCCAATGGTAGGTTAACCAGAGTTATGGTTCTTGAGTTCTGCACGTTGACTTATAGTATTTTACATTTGTGTGAGATTTCATGAAAATATCTCAAACGGTTTTTAACTTACAGAGCGGACATTAGTACATAATGGAAATGGCTATGTTCAATGTTCAAAGGGCAATAACTCCAAAAGTAGGCAAACCAGAGTTACGGTTTATGTATTCTATATGTTGTCTTATGGTGCTTTACAATTGTGCGAAGTTTCGTAAAAATATCACGAACGGTATCGGAGTTATAGAGCGGACACGAGTACATGGCAGAAAAGGCTATGTTCAATGTTTACTGGGTAATATCTTCAAAACTAGGCAAACCATAGTTACGGTTCACGTGGTCTGCATATCGTCTCATAGTGCTTTACATTGGTGTGAAGTGAATAGATCTCATACGATATCACAGTTATGGAGCGGACACGAGATCATGAAGCCCTGACGGACGGACGGACGAACGGACGTTCGCACGAAATGATGGTTATGTGTCTTTTTGTGTCCATCTTACGGTTAAGTGACTCTTTTTTTAATGTGACCCGTAACATAAAACGATTTTTTTTTTCTAAAGAAATGATGGTTATGAGACTTTTTTTTCTAACGAAATGATGGTTATCTGACACTTTAACGGAAAAAGTCACATAAATGTATGCACAACAGTCACATTACCATCAATTCGTTACGACGTACTGACACTCAAAATTTCGGACGGTATAACATAATACCTTGCCACTTTTTTTGTGACGAGGCATATAAATCGGGTAGACTGGCTCCAGTGATTAAATATCTGTTCTTATAATCTTGTATAAACCAATATAATATCATGATTATAAAGGGCGTATGCCGCTGGCCAGTTATACTCGTAGTTTACCTCCCACCCACCCCCACCCAGAAGGGGGGATGGGATTTTGTAGCTATGTTTTTCTTTAAGTTTATTATCTTAGAAGTATTTTGCAGCATGGTACCCATCTGGCGATGGGGGCGTTACCGAGTAACAGCCTATTACATTCGTTACCTGTACAAAACGTATAATACCATAGAAAATTATTAAACCTATGAGAATCGGAGCAAAAGTAATTATATGTTCCAAATAAATATATTGTGAAAGAACAGTCCACTAGCTACAAAACGTGGTGTTTAAAACATCTTTCGAGTCTTACATGGCGTTCCGCATGTTACATTTTGTAATGTACCCTTTAGAAATGAGTATTTTAACTCATATAGTTCATCTTCATAGATTGTACTTTGCCTCTGTGATCTTAAAATTGTAATTTCTTATAAGATATCTAAATACCCTTTCCAAAACTACAAGTATTATCTCTTTAGCCTTTGTGTTATTGGCTGTTAAGCAAAGTCATCCCACTGTGAAATGTGTAACATTGAAAAACAGTGATTTTAACATAATAACACATCGAATGCAGCCTAGAAAAGGTACAAATAAAGTGAATTCTTATTGTTGCATTACACTTAGACAATATAAGATACAAAGGCGCATAAAAGCATGTCTCTGCATATGTTTCTGCCCACAGTAACGTAGGTAACATCCAAAAATAAAAATATCTACATTCTGTGGGCTTTGGTGGCGTTCTGAATGGTTATCTTCATCAGTATTTAGTGTCTCTGTTTTGTATCATTAGAAGGTTTTGTAAGCATTTCCAAAACTGCAAATTAAATGCCATTATTCTTTGCCGGTTATAAACATTTAATACTGTTAACAGTAAAGTTGCTATCTGCATCAAGGCCATTTTTACATAAAATACTGAATACTGTCCTGAACTTTTCAGTTTATGGCAAATGCTTATAATTTCTTTATTTCTAAATAAAATGTCTACAGATGAATTATATGTCAGACCCTTACACGACTTTGCTTAATTATTTTTCAGTGATAACACATGTTACACCTCAATGTCTTAATTTTAAGGGATTTTTGTTGCTGTAAAGATCTTTACCTATACTATTATCTCTTGAATTAATACTCGGTTTTAAAACAAGACTTTTTTCAGAATTAACGGATAAAAAAAGTACTTTCGTCTTATTTAATCTGTTACATTATCAGGTGTGTTATGTAATAATTAATTTATTTGCAATCTAGCTAAGCACTGCATATCAATTCGAGAATTTTATTGTTTATTTAGGAGGTCTAAATTATAGCATCCTACACAAATTTTTGTTTATGATTTTTATTTATGACCTTCAAATCTACTTAAAAATAAGACAAATTATGCAGCTGACCACAAAGTCTTTCTGTTACATGTTTAATCTATATACTATAAAACATTATTTCTGATTAAACAATATAGGTACAAGCATAGTCTCATGCAAAAAGTGCATGTATTTAATACCAGTGTAGCATTAACATGCAGCCCTGATTAAAACAAAATGTTTATAACTATCATAAACTGCTACAGAACATATGGGGCCTGTGAATATAACGATGACTGGTCAATATCTTCCCTGTGTGCTCAATGAATAGCAAAGGACCTCAGCTTTCTTCATGCAGACTGCAAAGACTGATCAGACTGAGCAGACAACCAGGCTGATCTGGGTATTCGCCAGATGCACAAGTCAACTGTTAGTTTTGTCATGCTGCGGCTTAAATACATTAAGATAACATAAAATTAATCATATAATATTTGGCCTTACGGTAAAATTTCCCTCAAACAAACAGTGTTGCTTTATCTCTTAAATATACAGAATACAATAATCCTTAAAGATAATTGTGTAACGTAAGGAAAATTTAGAAACATACATAACACAATGAACTGAAGTACATATTAGAGCAATTCAGTGACTTTAGCACCTTTAAGATACTGATTCCCTCTTGTGTTGAAAACAAATAAAGGTATGTAACTTGATTTTCATCGGTTCCATGCCTATATTTGTATATTTTCCTATTATAACATAAACTACCGATACCTAGCTAAAACGCTTGAACAAAAAATCAGATCAAATTAGCTATAGTCAGCATTACATATTTACATGACTTTGAAATTAATTCGATGAAAGGACCTAGAAAAACTATTCTTAATGTCATTCTGAGCAGCAGAAAATGTATTGTAAGCACCAGATATGTCTCAAATGTGTAAATTTGAAGAGTGATCAGTGTCTGGACAGAAGAAAAACGGCCTTAAACATGGGACTTTAATAATAGTTATGAAAAATCAATGTTTTGTCTGATTTTGGTAGGGTCTGTCTTTAGAAGTACAATAAAAGTTGTAAAAGTCTAAGTGGAGATATGCAAGTAGTCTGCTTAAGAATAACAGTTACAGTTGTGTTACATACATTACCAGACATGTTTAGTAAATGATAATATCTGCTAATAACATTTTATATTGGTAGTAAACTATTCACCTTAACAGAATCATTGACCATCAGCAGGTACTAGGTCATTGTCATTTCTGAAATTGCAATAGAAATAAAAGGTGACAATAAAATACAATATCATATCTTGGCATTGAAATAATCTAAAAATAAATGGTATATCAGGAGTAGGGTCAGAAGAAGTTTTGTTTTGTTTTTTTTTTTGTTGTTGTTTTTTTTTTTTTTTTTTTTTTTTTTTTGTTGTTTTTTTTTTTTTTTTTTTTTTTTGTTTTTTATCTCATTAAAGTTTCTTGGCAGCTAAATCTAATACAGACTGCCGTAAGCCAAATAAAGCTCAGAGACGCAATCAGTCCTATCAGTTATTTCATACCATTACCATTCTGACAATCAAGTACACGTTTTGGCGGTCCTTTTTAAAGTAACAAAGAGAATGGAAATCGTTCAGCTTAATGTTTTTGTGTGTTGTTCTTATTACTTCTATCATTAATAATTTATAACACTTATTTTGTATAATCTTATATCTATAATGCTTCTTTTATCACCATATAGATGACAAACAATAGTAATATTGTATTTAATGTTTTTGTAATCTAACTATATTATGTATGACTGACCTATATTTATTGTTTTTACATGGTGTTTCAAAATATGCGGATTTTATTGAAGCAAACTGTCTTCTAGCCATCATAAAATGTTTTATTTTATACACTGTAGCAACAAAGAAGTGCTTAGAGTGTGCATGCTGCGTATTTGGCTGCATCTTAGAGATAACTTAAAATTGCAGTGTAGTGTTGATATATGTGTGATGTTATTATCAGCGTGATTGCCACTGCATTTTATGTAAAATCAAATAATGAAATTGTTCTCCTTGAATAATTTGTGCCCTAAGTATGTTTAATTTCACTTTATTCACTTTATTCATGCTTTTTAGTTGATATTAGGAATGTATACAGTATTTTCATTGATTGAGGTCTACTGAAGAGATTTCTCCTGCAAACACTGTCTATAGGAAACAGTGTTCTGATATCACAACACTTACAGCGTGTGCTGTATTAAGTGTGCAATATTTCTTGAAGTCTAGATGGATTTAAGTTTTAGAAATTTAATTCTGGGTAATGCTGGTTGGTACTTGATGCTCTATCTTTGGTCGGGTCCACCGGAGTCTAACTGTTCGTTTTCTTTTGCTCCAGCATTTCAGTTGTTTCATGCTGTCGAGTCCTCATCGTTGTTTCATCTCTGTAATTAGTTGATTTTTGTGTTCTCGGAGATGTAGCACTGATGAGTTAGGAAGCCTTCATGCGGACTGAACAAATTATGTGTCTAAACCGCGGCAGAAGTAAGGGCGAGGATTGTGGCGACTTAAAATCGATTTAAGCTTCACTATAAAGGTATCTGAGAAATAATTTACTATGTTTGTTATTAAAAGAATCATAGATCTAATTTCCTTCACCTTTTTTGTGCTAAGTATCAACAGACATTTAGTACAATGTAGGTAAAGTATCATTCAAACAGGAACATATAGCATTTAATCAAAGTATATAATGCATTAAACCAATCATAATAGTTAAATACATTGTACTAAATGCAATCACAGCAAATAAGAAGTTAAGAAGTTTGAAATATCGATACTTTTCAGAAAAGAAGGTTAAGCTATTTTAAGTTACTATCGTTTCGTATGTAATTTGCTCAGTCAAGCTGGTTTGTTTTTATTTATTGATGTACAAACGAGGACAAATAGTTTTTATCTATTATAAAACAGCATTTGATTGAATTTCTAGTCACTGACTGGTCATAACCGTCCAAAAGGTTTATCAGGAAACATATATATGAGGTTTATAACTTATAGTAACGTATGTAACAGTTACAAACTCCTCCCACAGTTTTTGGCTGATCGTTTTGAAACTTTACATGGGCTTTTAGGATGGCCTGAAGATATGCATGTGGTTTTTTCAGAATCCTGAAATAATTTTTATCACTTTTTCCGCATTTTTAACTTAGACATTTTTTGAGTTCTAATACTACAGAAGTGTATAGGGAGTAGGTACCTTGTCCCCTTAACTCCTCCCACAGTTTTTGGCCGATCCTTTTGAAACTTTACATGGACTTTTAATATGGCCTGAAGATATGCATGTGCTTTTTTCAGAATCCTGAAATAATTTTTTATTACTTTTTCCGCATTTTTAACTTAGACATTTTTTGAGTTCTAATACTACAGGAGTATATAGGGAGCAGGTACCTTGTCCCCTTAACTCCTCCCACAGTTTTTGGCCGATCCTTTTGAAACTGTACAGGTGCTTTAAGGATGGTCTGAAGATATGCATGTGGTTTATTCAGAATCCTGAAATTATTTTTTATCACTTTTTACACGTTTTGAACTTAGACATTTTTTGAGTTCTAATTTTACAGAAGTCTATAGGGAGTAGGTACCTTGTCCCCTTAACTCCTCCCACAGTTTTTGGCTGATCCTTTTGAAACTTTACGTGGGCTTTTAGGATGGCCTGAAAATATGCAGGTGGATTTTTCAGAATCCTGAAATATTTTTTTATTACTTTTTCTGCATTTTTAACTTAGACATTTTTTGAGTTCTAATATTGCAGAAGTATATAGGGTGCAGGCACCTTGTCCCCTTAACTCCTCCCACAGTTTTTGTCCGATCCTTTTGAAACTTTACAAGGGCTTTTAGGATGGCCTGAAGATATGCATGTGATTTTTTCAGAATCCTGAAATAATTTTTTATTACTTTTTCCGCATTTTTAACTTAGACATTTTTTGAGTTCTAATACTACAGAAGCGTATAGGGAGTAGGTACCTTGACCCCGTAACTCCTACCACAGTTTTAAGCCGATCCTTTGAAACTTTACAGGTGCTTTAAGGATGGTCTGAAGATATGCATGTGGTTTTTTTCAGAATCTTGAAATTATTTTTTATCACTGGTTTCCTGCTTCAATACTTAGGTATTTGATACAGGACCAGTGGTCCTCTGGTTAACTTTACCATTTTTAACACCTCAAATAAAAATTAGGCGGGGGACATAAATTTCCCATGGAATTTGCTTGTTGTTGTTGTTGTTTTTTTTTTTTTTTTTTTTGTTTTTTTTTTTTCTATTATACAAATTACCGAAGCCTCGTCATTCAGGGCCCAGTTGTTCAAAGCGTCGTTAGCTTAACGAGCTCGTTAAGGGTCATTTCGTTACCTGTTTTAGCGGATTCAATACACAATATTTTGATATTTTTTGCTGAAAAAATGTGAGTAGCTTTTGCACTGCAAAAGCTACTCACATTTTTTCAGCAAAAAATTTCAGAATATTTGCGTATCACTCAATGTAAATTTTAACGAATCGTTAACTAACGACATCGTTAGCTTCGAACAACCGGGCCCTGAATAGTATAGAAGATGACAAATAAAAGTAACGTGTAGTATTTTGAAATGTTTTGGCGAAGCGAAGGAACTTTAAAGCATAAACGCACAATTTATCTTTTCATATGTGTGGCTGGGGCATGTACTGAAAACACATATTGTGTGTATGTGCTTATCTGGGACTATAATGATCGAACGCTTTGACATTTGACATACTTTCTTGACATACTTGACCCATTGAAATAGAATATGATTGATTACCACCAGCATCATGCAAGCTGTGATGTTCAACAGATGGAATATGTTGTTTTTTTCATTCTTTGAGAAACAGAGATTGTATGTGTGTGAATAGAACGATTAAAAACCCGACGTTACATTAAGAGAAAAGAACATGTATGTACAATGAACCTACTCGTGTATTACCACTTCTGATGTCTGTACTGTGGCATAACATAACATAACATAACATAATTTTATTCGCCATTCAACATATATATGACTATAGCCTTCTTCCATGAATAAATACATATTCTCTTCCCAACCCTAGAACAGGTTTAAACAACAAAATAAGAGATAAATATAACCTTGAATAAATGGTAGAAGTGACAAAAAGGTTGTTATGCTGACCGAATGGAAATGTATTATCTATCAAACGTGATGAATATCAATAGCTTGGCGAGACCGTTATTCCTGTATAATGTTAATTAATCTTCCCAGTACTTCCTTCAAATTCAAATTACAGTCACCCAGCTAGCATTCTTTATAAATCTATAGCGGGCCGTTATCGGCCCGTCAGGGTAGCTGACGGGCCGATAACGGCCCGCTATAGATTTATAACCGACTATTTAGGGTACATACGGTATACAGCGTGTTTGTTTGTTTCTTTTTCTTTTCTTTCTTTTTTTCGGTTTTTTTTTTTTTTTTTTTTTTTTTTTTTTTTAAGTATGCCGTACTATAACGAGTAACGTACGATAACGGCCATAGCTTTATAAAGAATGCTTAATGGGATTGTAAAACATGTGGTCATCATGCTATGAAAAATGAACCGCACTGAGTGAAAATAATGTCTCCAAGTTATACGCGGACCGCGGTGCCTGATCTGCAAGCGTTTCGGCTCAATTACTGTCCACTTATTGCTTCAGAATATATCCAATTGCGCGCGCATGCGGAAGTTGATCTTGGTCTTCGCATTCATGTACGCCTGAAATGTAACTTTGACCACTCTCTGGGCGCATTCAGCAGACGAGATTTGAAAATGTTTTTCTCATTTTTCCCTGAAAATATTGTTTTGACGTTTCATGCAGATTGTCTCCTTACATGAAATGGTAAATGCCGGGGGGTGAGAAAATATCAATTTGTCATCTGCTGAATCTGCCCAGAGAGTGGTTTCAGCGTTATATTATTGCTTTGCATGCTGGTTAATAATTTCAGCAGACATTTTGAAATATGTTTTCCATTTTTTGCGAAAAATAGGTTTTGACATTTCATGCAAATTGTCTGCTTATGGGACAATTTGCATTAAATGTCAAAATCTATTTTTCTGGGAAAAAATGATAATAATAAAAAAAGTGTCAATTTAACATCTGCTCAAATTATTACCTTGCATGCTAAGCGTAAATACAATCAGTTTACCGCAACGCAAGAGAACGAACGAATAGGACATAACTAAGAAAAAGTTAATCATGTCCAAACTAATGAAGATCACCGGCCGGTAGAAAATTCTTTTGACAGTTCCATGATGATTTCCGCTATGTATTTGATTAAAAAAGATCAACTGGCCTGAAGTGTCCGAACAGTCAATAAGTAAAGTAACCAGAATAAATATCTGGAATTAATCACTTGGACAGGCCTGTCTGTACGACAAAATGCTACGTGTCAAGATAATAGGAAGGAGTCTTGATAAATATTTATCGCTTCAAGTATAACCTGATATTATTGTAACATGCACTTAACGCTTAGCATACTGGGCCCGGTTGTTCAAAGCGTCGTTAGCTTAACGAGCTCGTTAAGGGTCATTTCGTTAACTGTTTTAGCGGATTCAATACTCAATATTCTGATATTTTTTGCTGAAAAAAAAAATTTCAGCATATTTGCGTATCACTCGATGTAAATTTTAACGAATCGTTAACTAACGACATCGTTAGCTTTGAACAACTGGGCCCTGGACAAAGATTTCTGCTAACGACATTTTGAAATACTCCTCTTACTAGCAAGCGCAATCAAATTATCGCGCTGTCCGATCATTTTGGATATCCAGGGATGCAAAGTTTCTTCATACGGACCATGAAGACTCTGATCAGACTGCGCGCATGCGCAGGCTGATTTGAGTTTTCGTTTGGAGCAGATGTCAGTTTTCCTCACGCTGTGGCTCACGTTTCATTAAAGTTTCATAATGACCCATTAACGCTTAAAACGCCAAGAAAAACTGCATCTGAAATGTCGTCTGTTTATGTCGTCTGCTGAATATTCTTGCAGACTTTTCAAACCTATTTTTTGCATACAGGCAAACAGTGTGGACCCTGATCAGACTGCTGATCTGAGTTCACACTGTTTGCAGAAATGACTTTTAAAGTAACCGGCAGAAGACAAAGCAGACGACAATAGTTGTGATTGGCGCTTTAAGGGTTAATGGTAAAATTTCCAGTAGACGGCATATCGAAATATTCGTCAGATATAGTATCTTCCTTATTGACCGGCGCGGGAATTAATATAACTTTGGGTTTTTTATATATGGAAGAGTATTCGATTAGCTCACAAAGGATATTTTATATTTGCCGGGATCGTCGGTGTGTGACGTCTCATCCACGCATTGTCGGGAACACCAGTGTCTGACTTTTCAATCAAGCTATTAATTTGTTGATTTCTTTAATGCCTAACTTTGATTCCGCATGTGAGAGGGGCTAGGACCTGGTTGTCTGACTAAGAATGCTCATATGAGCAACTAGCTATGGTTCTGGTGGGATTGCACAATTACGCAATGAGTTAGAAGATCGCTCAACGAGCCGCACGAATTACATTGTAAGTGTTTTGAACCACAGTGAAAGTTGAGGGCGAGGACTATAACTGACCGTTCCAAGTCGGTTCTTTTGTTGTGGTTTATTACTGTTCTGTGTTTATGTTGTTGGTTATTTTCCGGTTTTATTGCAGCAGACTTGGGTCTAACTAAAGGCTTCTTATATCGGAAAACTATGGCAGAAAAAAATAAAACAGTGATATGCGTTTCAATGTTAAGAGTCTAAAGAATAAGCATACAAAAATTTTGAAGAAAGTTCGTGTTTAAGACTCTCGCCTCGGGTGGTGTGGGAGTATCTACTGGTGATTTTTATATAGATTTGTTCGCTAAAATCTGAAAACTCGCTCCATTCATACACTTGGACTTTGAAAAAGAAGACCCCATTCATATACTTAAAAAGTTTAAACATATTCATATCAGACGCATGTTATAATAAGCTTCTAGATAAGATCTGGTAACTTATTTAAGTTCTGGCACGTTTTTTTTAAATAATAATGTATAAAATAAATCTCGTGGAGATCCCAAAATGACTAGGATTCGCATATTGCTTGACATCGTCAATACCGCAAAATTTGGTCCCGACTCCGAATCGTGTGGTATTCGATTGTCCAATTTGAGTCCCGACTTTTGAACCCGACTCTCGAACTTTAATCCCGGGTTTTAAAATATTGAAAGCTTTGGTCCTGGGGGTTATTTCGCAAAACATGAACAAAATTTGCACCGGTACTTAGACATTTACGTCTAAATATTTTGTCTTGTTTGTTGTTAACGTCAGTTTGTATAGTCTGCATTATGATTGTGCATATCGTATCTTTAGAACTGTTTTCATTCTAATCTGATATGGTTTGGAATTATAAAATTAACCTGCTGTACTATTGTTGTACTATGCTATGAAAACATTTATTATTTACTCATCTTTTTGTATATAAAATATCATCGAAAATTATATAATGTAATCTTAAAAGGCTTATACTGAATTCATCAGCCATCTAAGAAATCACAAACAATAACATTTCACGAATTTGATTAGGAAAGGTCAAATCCCAAGCAGGGACAATATTCACCGATATCAGTGCAGTAACCTTTTTATTATGTAGCTTTAAATAGTGTCTCGTTTTTCTATTCAGTAGTTTTGTTTAATTTGACGCTGCAAAACTAATATCAGAAATTGATATCACTTCTGCGCTAGTGCAATATCACCATGATATCATGTTTGCACAGTTGCTGTTTTGCATCGAATTGAGTCGTAAAAAAAAATATTTGAGCAAATATCAGATGTGTTGCTTAACTTGCGGCTTTCAAGCTTTAAGAGTAAAATATATGATGTTTAGGTCCAGTGTGACGTCATATATCATGTAACGTCAGGTGAAAATGACGTCAGCAATTTGGACGTCATACGTCAATATTGCACAATGGTAAAAAGTTTGAGATTTGTTAATGGTCGACAAACAAGCATTAGGCCTACTAATCTAAAGAAAGCATATAATTTTGATATTGTGTGCCGATGTATTGAGAAATATCGGCATCATTATTCCTCGGTTGTTATCGTTCATTCGCCATTCAGTTCTTTGATTTGTTTCATCACAGTGTTTTTGATTATATGTGTTCCACTGTGATGTTTCACAGATAAGACAGAGGACCCCTATGCGGACGAACATATGTTTGTAACTTGGAGGCATGAGAATTAAGGGTAAGGTTTTGCACGAGCGAGTACAACAGGTTTAGGCACCTTCCCAGCAACACCCCCCCCCCCCCCACACACACACACACACACCCACAGACACACCCAAACACACACACACGGTAGTTTACCTACTGGCCGTGCTAAGGCGATTCCTCTGTTGCAATTCTTTTTTGTGCATCCGTGGATTCATATGTTTTGGCTTTATTTTTGTTCCTAGTCATTCTTTCTTTGGGTGCTTCGGGAGGGCTGTGCTTCGTGAGTGTAGCATTTTCCTGGTATCTTCATACTTTCATCAAAGTCACAAAATGTCAGAAGCAAACAAATGCTTTGATTGTTTGAACAGTCAGCAAGATTAAAGATGTATTATCTTTTTTTTTTTTTTTTTCTTTTTTTTTCATATACTTTCTTTTACAACGCAAGTACTTCAGAAATATTGTGCCTTGTGAACTCCGTTTATTAAGCCAAATCCTACATGTAACATCCTTCACTGTCCAAATAGCGCATGACAGGATCCAATTTTACACTGTCCTCATTTTAGCTAATACTGTGTACTTATGTTTTGTAAGGAAAACTGCTATTTATATATATATTTAACTCTTATGTGCCATGTGATCTACTTCTACATTGTTTGCCTATGTCCCATTTCTATGACGCTAAACATTAATTGGTCATTTAAATCCAATACCTTAATGCTTTTTATTAGGAAAAAAAAATATCTTTTTGGCAAAATTAAATAAAGAATGACATGTTTAATGTCAAATATGTGAAAACATTTCCTTATTCTTTTCAGTTGCCCGGGATGCGCAAAGACTTTTTACTCATTTAAAACTGAACGGTTCCGTATTGCCAAAGAATTGAATGTTTCGAGGGTAAACATAGACCAACGGACAGTTTTCAATCGGAAGCTGTTGTTACTGTCCACTCAAAATCAGCTGCTTTGCAAGATGAAGTAGAAACACGTTTTAAAATAAAAACAAAAATACTGTAGAAGATGTCCAAGAAAAAACAAAGCTTACGGCCTCTTCGTAAAACTTTAACCAGTGGGTTGGGGCTTGACGATTTGTCTTTGGCTTGGCCGGCCGTGGTTCAACTGTTGGTTTTCATTTACTCTGTCACACAGTAGAATTAGCCATGAGTACTCGTCTTTGTTTATCATAGCGATGAATTTGATTTTTATGTTTTCGTTTTGATGCATTGACTGAGTTGGGAACCTTTATGCGAACCGATTTTTTTATGTTTTTTCTGTATTAAGAGTTACATCGGGACCTAGGGTGAAGTTGGCTGGCCGTAAAAGGGCTTTAAACCCCCGGTGGTTTATTTTACTGACTTTCTAAGGCGGTGGTCCCGATGTTAGTCTTACTCTTTGTTGCTTTGTGATTTATTCTACTAGGCGATTTGTTTTATGTCTTGCTTTGTGTTATTTTGTTCTTGTGTTTTTTCAGTCATTTTAGCATTGCGATTACCTCGCTTGGGGAAGACAGAGCTATCTTGGTGTTTTCGTACGTTTGTTCGATTTGCGCTTGTTTGGTTTTGTCTGTTTCCTCTTCCTCTAGGTGTCTGGGAAGGGCTGCGGTTTGTGATTGTGGCTCTCCCTGGACTTTTATCTTACCCCCCTTTTTTACCAATGACACCAAGAGGAGAAGCAAAAAACCATGGCAGACAGTACACATGCCATTAACTAAAGAAAAAAAAACAACCAGCTCCGAAAAAATAAAGAAAAGTAAATAAGTGAACTCAGAAACTGATACAATCAGATCCACATCAAGCCCCAAACACCAAAGAGAAAGAAAGACAAATACATTTAAGCAGCCACAAAATGAACAGATGGCAAGCAGAGTTGGCAATTCCTCCCCAAAAAGGTGGGAACTCTGTTACCCAAACTTAACTGAATTGTTAAAAGAATAACATTAGAATGTGGAACACTACATAACAATTAACAGAAAGTACCACATTGAAAGTACCGCCTTGGAACGGTTAAGAATAAACACTGGGTTGGGGTGAGCTTAAGCTAGCTTCACGCTCAACCCTCACGCTCAGCTTCCGTAGTGGTAAAAACATATATTTGTTCGGCCTATGTGTTGGTCTTATAACTCATCCGTTAATCATTACAGGCAACAATTAAATCACAGATAAAACCTATAATGAAGCAAAGATGAGGACTCAACAGTTACAACGTGTTGAGACATTTGGAGATCCCTGGATTGTCAAACAACACCAGTGTATGCTGGAGCCAAAGAAAACCACCAGTTAAGCCCCGGTGAGCCTAGAAATAGACATAAAACATTCCGGCACAGACCATCTAATGAATGTTTTTTTAGTCGGGGACATCAAAGAGTCAGAACCCTACACCCAATGGCGTGCAATTAAAGAGGGCAAAGTGGTCAAGCACGATTGGATTAACCGTTAAGCAAGTAGATCGATTCATGATATCAATGTTATACCACTTTTGCTTATAACATATGATAATTTTACTAAAATGATCAGAAAATTCAGGTTTTCCTACAAGTTTTCTAAACTGACACTAAGTCACCATAAAATTCAGGTTCCGGTAGGCCTTGAAGCAGAAGTGTTATAGTCCGGTATCGTATTTAGAGATCAATTCGCATTGTCGAAGATAAAACTTAGAAAAATCTTTCCTCAGTTTATGATACCGATACCCCTGTTGGAGAAGCTGACAAGCAAGCAGTTT
Source organism: Anodontia alba (assembly GCA_964016985.1). Classification (NCBI taxonomy): domain Eukaryota; kingdom Metazoa; phylum Mollusca; class Bivalvia; order Lucinida; family Lucinidae; genus Anodontia; species Anodontia alba. Next base: position 20,601,997 of record OZ024829.1, read on the forward strand.
CTGTTTCTATTAGAATTGGAAAATCTATCATTTGAAAGGTAAGAGATATTTCTTTTCATATTTTCTTCGATTTGGACCCATAAACTTAAAATTTCCCAACATGCAAACAAATCCGCTGGACAACATCGCATCACTGATAACTTTCCCTTCACACCTGCCGAAAACGATAAAGTTTTTCTTGTCCTCTTTTTTGTGGCTATTCAACCCGTTTTCTAGCTAAGCGTAATGGTAAAGCATTTATTTATCATCATTTCTCAATATCTGTCAAACAGTTTAGTATTTCTCTCATTGAAATCATTCCACTTTTGTTCAGGTCCGATATTTATGGTGCCTGCCCGATTAGCTGTGTCTGTGCTCAGTCATTAGCTCGAAACATTCTGCACGATTAGCTGTGTCTGTGCTCAGTCATTAGCTCGAAACATTCTGCACGATTAGCTGCAAGCATAAATAAGATTTTAAACGAAAAAATTGTTACCTTTGAAATTTTCTGTTTCATCATGAACAACAAAAGCGAAAAAAAAAACAGTTTTATCTATGGTGAGATAGGGCGCACAGTGGTGTGTGGTAGTGTATAGTGGGGTAGCAGGGTTTGGATGCAGAAGCCTGTGTTTCGTGATTGAGGCATTTCCTGGTATCTTCACATTTGTTTTCTTGTTTCCTATATACTGGCTCTCTGTATGTCCATCTGTCTTAAAATACATCAATCAATCTGTATGTGAAGTATTATAAGTATATATATGTGTACTCAGGATCTGATACAATTAAATCCACATCGTTCTCAATACCAGAGGGAAAGACAGACAAATACAACTGAACAGTCACAAAAAAAAAAACAGATAGCAAGCAGAGTTGGCAGCCCTTTCCTTGAAAAGCGGCAACTCTGTTACCCAGACTCAACTGAAAATATCTTTAACTTACATAATTGTTAAAAGAAAAACATTTGTAATTAAAGCACTTCAGAACAGTTAACAAAACGTACCACAATGAAAGTGCCGCCTTAGAACGATCAGTTATAAAGTAGGTTAGGTGGGGTGTAAGCTAGCTTTACGGGATACCAAATCACCCTCAGCATCTATTGTGGTAAAAACATATTTGGCAGGTCTTCTATTCAGCTGATTGTTTCTTCAACCTTATTCCTAGTCCTGTCATAAATAAAGTGCTTAAATGTAGAGAAATTTTGAAAAATAGCTTTATCGAATAGATATATTTTCATGACGTAGAACATTTTAGAATATTGTATCATTATCTGTTCAATTTTTAGATTTAGACGACACAATGAGCGGCAATCCACGCATGGAGTAAATCTGCGGAAATGATTGACCATGTGATTATTAGATTATTCTTATTTGTTTTATGCACATCTTCTGCTAAAATAAACATCAAAATCAAGATTTCAGTTCTTTAAATAGGGATAGGTTAAAATGTTCCATGTAGTACGACAGACTGCTCCTCCAAGGAATAATTTCAAAGAAAGCAAGCATGAATACGTTTGCTCCCATGATAGTCAATGTGATTGTCCTGTGGGTTCTTTTCGTCTCTGTGTTCAGTTTCACAAGGTTTACATACACTATGTGGTCAAGCTAGGAGTTTATTATGATTATTATTATCTATTCCATGTGCTTCTAAAGTCGACTGATTCTGGTCACCCTGAGAATAGAATGGTGCAGTGGGGGGGGGGGGGGGGCGGGGGGGAGAGGGAGTGGGGGGATATATGCAGCCTCGCAAACTACATTGTTGCGTGCGTGTGATGGGCCAATAAAACAGGGTCTCCAATTTGTCGTTCTTTTGTGTGTTCTTTGTTTCCAGGGGCAACCTTTTATATTTTCATTTTACTTCACTGCAGCAGGAGTTAAGTGCCGTACTGTGCTACATAGTGCAGATTATATTTTCATTTCTTTTGGGATCATTTAGCTCATTCTGGTTACTTTGAAAATCGAATACATGTTAAACTGGTACTGGGGGCATATGCGTTGTTTGTTTCCAGGGGCAACCTTTTAGAAATTTATTGTACGCTAAGCTATATATATATAATAGGCACATTTTCCTTGAGAGCCTTACTGTGGGATCTTACCATAATATTCACATCGGAATCTGAAGGTTTTCACGTATTTAGATTAGATATGTGATTCGAGGCCCTATTTTGACTCGAAACCCTGGCCATAGTGATCATACATCAGGTCTGCCAATGGCTGGCTGATTTCTGCTGTGGCCGCTGTTGCAAGGTATTTGCATTTGATCTGTTGTTATATTTTCATTTCCTTCGGGATCACTGGGCCCATTGTGGTATCTTTGAAAATGGAGTTCTGCTCATGTATACGCTAGAGGGTGTAAGCAGTGTTACAAACTTCATTATTGCTTATGAAGAGTCTCAGTAAACCGAGATTCCCATTTTCTATCTGTAATGTGTTCTTTGTTTCCAAAGGCAATCTTTTAGACATTTATTTTCAAGTTCTGTTTAAAACTGGTTTCGCATGGACATATTTCGCATTTGTCATCACGAAAACACGCCTTTATAGTTTTGACCCCCTTAAACCCCACTTTTATATAGTAAAACTGGAGTTTACAGGGGTATACATTATTTTTCTTATTTCTGCTCAAAAACATAGATTATGGGTACTCGTTACAACCGCCTCGACGAGGCGGTTGTAACGAGTACCCACAATCTATGTTTTGAGCAGAAATATGAAAAATATCAGACTGTTTTATCTGAAAAATTGTCATTTTTTGGTGGTAAAATTTTCAGTGTTTTTGAATAGGCGTGTTTTCGTAATGTCATCAACGACTGTACTTCTTCTACATGAACAGACTCCTCGAGTGCACTGATTTTAGAACAAACGACCCGTTCCAAAAAGTGCTGTCTGAAAAACATAAACAAAAAGAAGTTCGTTCATCGTGCTATCTGTAAAAAAAGAAAGATATTTTGATTACAAGTTTGTTGATTTAGAAATGTTGCCATCCGTGTGGTGAAATTAACTATTAATTATGCGGCGATATACACACACGTACATAGAATCATATCACGAGAACCAAACATTCCAAATGGAAGCTTTCTTGTTTGACATAATATATGCTAATACCTTGCGATTTTTTTTAATAAAAATACAAATAGACATCACGTTAACAAATCACACTTTATGTAGGAGAGGGTACACTACTTCTTATAAGACGACTATTGAATATCTGAATAATTTGACTATTTAACACTGACAACGATTACAGCTTCGCGCGAACGTTATTCGTAGTTATTCAAAGACGCTGACTTCCGATTATGTAAGTATATCTAACCAACACAGATGACAATGTGGCTAAGATCCTGGTATATTGCCAGAGGTCTAGACTAGTCAATTAGTTTGTGTTCGAAGTGGACATGTTACGTGACCAAACATTGAAACCACCGATTTAGACTGTATGAAGATCGTAAACGGACACAATTTATTCCGAGGCATGTTGGTGGCATACTGATAAATTGTCACAGAGAAAGTACTTATCAGTTTTGACTGACAGGGATTTACCACCATCATTAAATGAGTCGAATTGGTTGTAGGGTTGATTTTTACAATCGACCCAAAGTATACATACACCAAAATTCCCTTAAGGCTGTTGTCCACGTGATTATCATTGATCAAAACGCGGGTCAGACGGACCAAACTAATTGTTCACGATATGAAACCCACAACCTGTTGTCTCCGAACCGAACTCTATTCCCAAACTGAACGTTTTCGTGTACATTGTTTACTAAAGATTTTGAGATATATTGCTGTTGTCCACGTGACTATCGCTAACTAATAAAGTTGTATCAAATCCAGGTAGCCGTTACTCTTGTCGCTGTGACGTCAGGGCGCTGTGTAAAGATGGTTATCTGTTCTGTAAAACCTGGATTGGGCTTACTGCTAGGACACTGGCAAACAGTGCAGATCCAGACCTGATGCCGCAGAACGCGGCGTCTAAACAGGGTCTGCACCGTTTGCTTGAATTATAGGAGGTTAAGGGTTAAACAAACATAGTCTTAAGTCCCTGTTCAGGACCATTTTCCCAGCCTGCACTCAGAGACAATCGACCCACCAGTGCTGTCAGTGTTTTGATTTTGTAACGTTCTTATTCAATTCAGTGTATGTCCATGAGTTTGTAAAATATTTTCGAAAAAGCACTCGAACTAATTCCATCATAACAATATACAAATGGAAAGCAAATTGATATAAGCAATGCACAGTATTTAATGCATTTGTAACACCATAGTTTTGTTTTACTTCGTAAAGTCTAAAATTTTGTTTTTTAAACAAAAGGAAAGACGTCCTTTGATTTAAATGTTTAAAGCGCTAAACGAATTTGAAGAGGATGACATTCTATTTTAATTATCATTTTTCAAGAGACAGTAGGACTTCGCCTTTCATGTGAATCCTTTTCCAAGCAGACGATTCTTCGAGTGAACCGTGTGCCAAGCAGACGATTCATATGAAATGGCAAGCCTTATTTTCTCTGAAACAAAAATAGAAAAAAAAATGTCGTCTGTTGCATTGTGATTAGCGCTTGAAGGGTTAAAACAGCACCACATATAAATTTAAAATATGGCCATCTCTTGAAATGCACATATATTGCTTATGACAATTTGATTTCTGCATGTATAACGTTTGTAACTGTATCCGCTCGTGTATTTTCGAACAATACTTCATAAAATGCATGGAAATACATGAAACCGAATGAGAATATCACAAAACACCGTATTTACCCTAAGTTTGTTTGTGTTGAGGTTTTACGGCCCAGTCAACCGAATGGGGCCATGTCGAGCGCGGTTTACCTAACCACACGCTTACTGGGCAGGCTTAGTCCTCTAAGCGGTTAACCAGTATTGTGTACATTCTTTCGCCAGAAACTGACAACTGCCCTTCTTGAATCCGCGGAAGGGAGAGAATGACCGTAGAAAATATTTCATGATCAATCTCCACGAAAGAATGTTGCCGACCTCGGCGGGGGTTGAACCCGCGACCTCCTGGTCTCCAGTCGGACGGCGCATCCAACTGAGCCACCGAGGCCGTCATTTACCCTAAGTACTTGAACAGACAGGCATGAGCAAATAGATGTAGACCCAGATTAAACCCGGCAGAAGGTTGTGCCTGATCAGGTTCCAAGCTGTGGGACAGCCATCCAGTAGTTTTAACGTTTAGCACTCTGGGTAAAAACTTCAGCAGACGACATTTTAAAATATTTTCCCAGGAAAAAGGTTTTGACATTTCATACAAATTGTCTCCAATGGGGACAACATACATGAAGGGAGTAGTAAAGGTTAAACATTAAATATGTAGTAAAATAGGTAAAATTATAAAGATGTCCCATAGCCTTTCGGCCGTACGGCTGTTGGCGATTCACCATTTCTAGGGCCCAGTATGTGAAAGGCGGAGCTCAGTATTCTCTTTTTGTTGTCTCTAATCTTCCTTTGAATGGTACTACTCATTCATAGTTAGGTGAAGAGAAAGTTTTTTTCAGTCGATGACCTGAGCTGGACTCGAATCTGTACTTTCAGCACCGCAGTCTAATCATTCGACTACAGCGGATCCTTATGTTGTAAAAATGGACGTTCAAATATTAGGACAAGTATTGTGACTAGTTCAAGTGTTTCTATATTTAAGGTATATACGTTAAACCGGTACTGGCAAGACGGATTGCTAAGCAAACGAATCTGCAAGGTCTGCGAAATCAGCTTTATCCATTTGGAGAAGTCAAGCGCAGTTGCTTCCCATAGTCCAAACTGCATCACAAATACTGACAAAACCGTTTTTGACATGTTTCTCATTGTCCCCAGTAAAAACAGCGCAACTACACACTACAGGTACATATGACAAACTATTTAATGGTCTGATTAATGAAATATCACTCTATTCATTGTACTCGACAAACTGTCCTAAGTCAGTGCGGACAAATATAATGTCAGCAGAATGTTCCATTTATTTCTTTCCAGTCTTGTATTTATAGATGAGTATATCTGTGATTTTTTAGTTTTTTAGGCCTCCCCCCCCCACCCCATCCCCACACCCCCTGCCGAAGCAGGAGTGGGGCATAAACGTTTCGCCGTGATGTCACGTCCGCACGTGTGTATGTGCGTACGTGCGTATGTCACATTCATAACCAAAATCATAACTTGTGTACCTTTTACGCTAAGAAGTTGAAATGCTATTTACCCAGATCAAAAGCCTCAGCTCTGTGCTAGAGTTGCCCATGGGCCATGCCTTGGGGTGGAACTAGGGGTCTTTAAGTTTACATTAAAGTTTACATTCAAGTTTACATTGATATTTACGTCCGTGTTTCTCTTGAAGGTCATAACATGGATACCTTTTATGCTAGGAAGTTGAACTTTAGTATGCTTGTTACCCAGACCTAAACCATCGACTCTATGCTAGAGTTGTCCCTGGGTCATGCCTGGGGAGGGGACAGGGGTCAAACTGTATAACATGTCTAACCTGGGTCCCTTTCATTCTAGGAGGTTGAATTTGGTATGCTACTTAGGTTATAACTTTAGTACCTTTTACGCTAGGAAGCTGAAATTTGGAATTCTGCTTACCGAGACCTAGCCTTCAACAGTATGCTACAGTTGCCTTCAGGTCATGCCCTGGGCTGGGGCTAAGTGTCAAAATGTATAACAGGTCAAACTTTGATACCTTTTATGCCAGGAAGATGAAATTTGGTATGTTACTTTCACCCAGACCTACACCTTCAACTCTGTTATAAAGTTGCCCTTGGGTCATGCCCTGGGATGGGGCTAGGGTTCAAAATATTTGTCAGATTTTACGAGCTGACATTTACATCCGTGTTTCTCTTGGAGGTCATAACATGGGTACCTTTTATGCTAGGAAGTTGAACTTTGGTATGCTTCTTACCCAGACCTAAACATTTAACTCTAGTCACAGTGATCGAGTGCAGTGATCAGCATTTCACGGTCCAGTAATTATGCCTTATATCTTGAAGAGTATTTGATGTATAAACATCATACTCATATATTACGAGTCAGTATGACACGAAGTTCGCTTTAAAAATAAATGTAGGTCACAGTAACCTACTCTTCACGATCCAGTACTTTTACCATATAGCTTGAGTATTTGTTGTATAAACATCATACTTATGAATTTAGAGTCAGTATGATACGAAGTTTGACCTCAAAATAAATGTAGGTCAAAGTGACCAATATTTCACAGTCCAGTAATTTTGCCTTATATCTTGAGGAGTATTTGATGAATTAACATTATACTTTTAGATTTTGAGCCAGTATGACCCGACGTTTGACACTAAAATAAATGTAGGTCACAGTGACCTACATTTCTTGCTCCAGTGATTTTGCCTTATGTCTTTAAGAGTATCTGATGTATAAACATCATAATTACGGATAATGAGTCAGTATGTCCTGAAGTTGGTCAGATTTTTACATTGATATTTACATCCACATTTCTTTTGAAGGTCATAACTTGAGTACCTTTTATGTTAGGAAGTTGAAATTTAGGTTGCTACTAATCAAGACATAAACCTTCAACGCTTTGCTAGAGTTGTCCCAGCGTCATGCCCTGGGGTAAGGCGAGGTGTTGGAATGCACAACAGGTCAAACTGAGCATTTGGAAAATAGTTCTTGTCATATGGGCAAAGGGCGGGGTTATTTGTGTACTTTGGACTCATGTCTAATTTCATTATGATTTTTGTTGTTCTTACTCATAGACACATGCTATTTGGTTAGTAAATAAAGGTTAGAAATATTATATATTGAACATGGATTTTACAAGGACTTGATACACGTGCTACATTTTTACCAGGAAGTCATATTTAGTCAATTTTTACGACTTCCTGTTTGCTTTCCTACTCATCAAACCCCTTCTAAAATGGGCACTACTCTGACAGGGAAGAATTTGCTTTCTTTTAGGACAGATCCCTCTGAAGACAGGAGGCTAAATTTGTTTTGACATGGTTGCTTTAAGCGAAGGTGTATCAATCCCCTTCAGGTGAATAGATGTACCTCCAAGGGAGATCAATCTGATCTGAAAGTATTTACTTCGCTTTACATAGGGGTGGGGTTGCTCTAAATAGAACACTAGGAGCAAGTGCGTCTCATTTGGAGTACCCGTTTTGAGGAAGGATTCACCAACCAGGGAAGCCAATTCTTTTCTGCTAGAGGTGTCTTCCTTTGAGAAAGGAGGCCAATACATCCTACTTAGAGCGCTCGTCCTCTGTCAGACGTGTATTTATAGACCCTTGCTGAAGTTTCTTTTATCTTGTCTGTAGATTTATGACTGGTTAGATATAGATATTGATTATCCCTGTGTCGCAACTGCTTGTTAAACGAATGTCATTAGAGTATCAGTATCATCATAATCAATATACTGTTTGAGTAGGTCTGTCGCCAGGATCAGTCTGGAGAAAGTTAACCCTTGTCCTGCTGAACCCCGGATATGTCCTGCCTTTGCAAACAGTGACGGTTCAGATAATTTGGCTAAGAAGCCAACTGATCTGGATCTGCACTGTCTGTCATTAAGTATGTGAATTTTTATAAAAAAAAAAAACAAAAAAAAACAAAAAACAACCTGAATCAAGAAATCTGATTGGCTGATAATTAGAAATGGGTGTGGCATCTTAATTTATTCACATGGCAATGTTTAAACTTATACTCAACGACGGCCTCTTCGTAAAACTTTAACCAGTGGGTTGGCATGACGATATGTCTTTGGCTTGGCCCGCCGTGGTTCAACTATCGATTTTCATTTACTCTGGCACACAGTAGAATTATCCATGAATACTCGTCTTTGTTTATCATAGTAGTCCAGTCAAACTAGTGATATTTTGCCTCAACCCAAAACAAATTGCAACACAAATGGTTTTTTTTTTTTTTTTTTTTTTTTTTTTTTTTGCATTTTTGGTGAGGGTATACATTCAAATATGACATATCAAAAGTACGATAAAATCGGAAAATACATTTTTTTTTTTTTTTTTTTTTTTTTTTTTTTGCGCTTTTGCAAGCACCAATTTCCATTTTTAACATGTATCATTTGCATGTAATAATCTAATTGTCAATATGATTGTTGCATGTTTTATTTCTTAGAAACTCTAGCGACTGCATCAGAATTGATTCCAAACGCCTAAAATGTTGTATGAAACTTCTTATGTTGAATATAATGCTATTTTAGTGTATAGTTGGTGTTACATTACCCCACCCACTGTATTTTGCATTGATATTTCAACTGACATTTTGTAGGTCATTAATAAATCAACTGAAGCGAAGTGTATGTCATTCTGATGATTTTGCTCATAATAAACATGCTTAATAATTTCTGGCTCAAACCAAAATGGAGATAGGAAGAATAAATTTCCATGAGAAGGGACCCATGAGGGGTCAGTATAAATACTGTATTGCAAAAAAAACGTTTTGTATATTCTATTTTGCAGTTATTAATTCTGAAGACTTAACCTCTGTTTTGCTTGAAATGTTTGTGCTTATTAATTTGTAATGTACTCTGACTCAAACAAGAATTAGGGTACGAAGGGTAACTGTCTAGAAAGAGGCTTATAAGGGGACAGTATATCTGTTTTACGAAAACAGTCCGAAGACCTTTTATATGGAAGCGTCCTAGTGCCAGGTGAAAAAAATATTTAAGTCCTATGTAGGAGATAGTAACTCCTACGTAGGAGATAATAAGTCCTACGTAGGAGTTAGTAACTCCTACGTAGGAGATAATAAGTCCTACGTAGGAGATAGTAAGTCCTACGTAGGAGTCAGTAGCTCCTACGTAGGAGATAATAAGTCCTACGTAGGAGATAATAAGTCCTACGTAGGAGTTAGTAACTCCTACGTAGGAGATAATATGTCCTACGTAGGCGATAGTAACTCCTACGTAGGAGATAGTAAGTCCTACGTAGGAGTTAGTAACTCCTACGTAGCAGATAATAAGTCCTACGTAGGAGTTACTAACACCTACGTAGGAGATAATAAGTCCTACGTAGGACTTACTTTCTCCTATAAAGATGCTAGGAACCGTATTACAATGCTGAGAAAAACAATGTTGGTCATATTTCATTCCATAAAGTACATCTATTCAATTGATTATTTATAATATTTAAGAAATTACAATAAAACAAAATGATAATAATAACATTATTATTGATATTATTTTCAGATATAATTATAATAGTAATCAAGCTGTATATCATAATTCGGAAAATCCTATGCTGGTTCTTTTTTATCTTATAAAATGGTTTTCTAAAAAATTAAACATAGTGATAATAATGAAAAAGAAACATAGTGATAATAATGATATTATTATCATTATTATTACCATTATTTATTTATTTATTTATTTATTTATTTATTAAAATGATTACTAATAGTAACAGTGATTTAGCTGTACCTTTGAATTCCGAAGAATAAATATTATTATGTTGGTCTTGTTCAAAACGTTTTGTTTTTAAAAGAGCTACATGGAGCTTTAACAGTTTTTACTGCATGTGTATTTAGGGGTATAATATTGCTAATTATTAAACAACTTAAATCCCTATCATACTGAAATTTGATTAAGTCCATGTTACTACCTGTTCACATAGCTTATACGTGCTATTGAGTGGCAAACAGAGTGCAGACCGTAATAAGATGCTCTGTAATGTAATGTCTAATCAAGGGCTGCGACTGCTATTTGTTAAGGTGTGTCTATCAGAATACTTAGGTTAAATACTGTAAACCACTTTCTTCTCTAACCCCCATCTGTCAGATTCAATAAATTATTCACACCTTTTCAAACATTGACCTAAAGGTAATTATTTCAAAAAACAAACCTGGAATATCAGATGATCCTTAACCACACTTGCCCTATATTTTTACTAGGCCATTATAGTACCCACTGATTTGTCTAAACATTGTGTAGACCCTGATTACACAATGTGTTATGTGACATCTGATCTGGTTCTACACTGTAAGCACAGGCCTATCTGTCTAGAAACCTAGGATAGTAACAGTAATAATCTAAGGAAAACGACATTTTATCCATATTTACTAACTACCCAACACAGAAACAACAAGAGGCTCTCCAAATAATAAAAATAGGATTTAATAATATGTGCAACAATTGTAGTTCCAGATCAGCATGTGCATACATTTTGTTCGCTGATAGAATGTGCAATCTCTATTCGCATGCAGTGTAGACTCTGATCATAAAGCGGACGTACAGACTAATCTGGGTTTACAGTGGTCGCATAATTCATAAAGTCCATTTTTATTTGAAAAGACTCAACCATCATTGTTTCTTATTTTACTTGTAGACACCTCAAAGTTATACAAAATATGAACAAGACATTCTATTTTTTACTTTTATTTGTACATTGTTTTGAAAGGATTGTTCAAACATATATAAAAACAAGTTTAATAGCATCATTGTGTATTTCCAGTATCTGTATCTAGATTTTTAACGCTACCAGGCAGCTGAGTCCCATAAAAGCAGTATTTCCATGAAGTGTGAACCGGTTAAATACAATCTTCTCCAGGGACCTGTACCTCCTGGTTTCATTTATCTATTTGACATCATACAGCTGAGAACCTGAAGCCTCAGGCCACTGGACAGTGTTATAGTTTCATCTGTAACCCATGCAATAAAAACAAAGTGGTCCAAACATCAAATGAACATCAACATTTGTAAAGGACCATTACGACAATGATCTAAGAATCCGGGCAGACAAATCGGCATCTTTAATTGTGTACCTAAAGAAACACTGGTTACTGTAAAATGCATTGATAAACAGTGAAAATCCTGATCAGAATGTGCAGTTGTGCTGTCTGATCTGGGTATTTCGTGTTTGCGTAATAAACAATCTCCCTTTTTCATAATCTGACACAAGTGTCCTGTATCTGAGACAGGTCACTGCAATTCTTTAATCTGTCAGATCAATAAAAAAATTAAGTTTGATTGATTAACTGAAAAATGATTGTAAGGCAACATTTATACATCAAGGACAAACTGATGATACTCTTAATTCTCCCATTGTGTGTTTTGGTGGATATTTGATCCCTTAACCTTTACCACTCTCTGGGCTAATTCAGCAGACGACAACTTGTTGATCTTCCTGAATTATCATTCACTAAATAAATTACTCTTTTAATTAAACAATATGTTTTGTTATCTTAGGTTAAACTATTGATATTCCTTTCAATATCGTATTGAATTATCTATAACTAAATACTATCTCCTTCGTTGGACTTATTATCTCCTACGTAGAAGTTACTAACTCCTACGTAGGACTTACTATCTCCTACGTAGGACTAACTAACTCCTACGTAGGACAGTATCTCCTACGTAGGAGTTACTATCTCCTACGTAGGACTTATTATCTCCTATGTAGGAGTTACTAACACCTACGTAGGACTTATTATCTCCTACGTAGGACTTATCTCCTATGTAGGAGTTACTAACTCCTACGTAGGACTTAGTATCTCCTACGTAGGACTTACTAACTCCTACGTAGGACTTACTATCTCCTACGTCGTAGGAGACTATCTCCTAGGTAGGACTTATTATCTGCTACGTAGGAGTTACTAACTCCTACGTAGGACTTACTATCTCCTACGTAGGAGTTACTATCGCCTACGTAGGACATATTATCTCCTACGCAGGAGTTACTAACTCCTATGTAGGACTTAGTATCTCCTACGTAGGACTTACTAACTCCTACGTAGGACTTACTATCTCATACGCCGTAGGAGTTACTATCTCCTAGGTAGGACTTATTATCTGCTACGTAGGAGTTACTAACACCTACGTAGGACTTACTATCTCCTACGTAGGAGTTACTATCGCCTACGTAGGACATATTATCTCCTACGCAGGACTTATTATCTGCTACGTAGGACTTATTATCTCCTACGTAGGAGCTACTATCTCCTACGTAGGAGTTACTATCTCCTACGTAAGACTTATTATCTCCTATGTAGGAGTTACTAACTCCTACGTAGGACATTATCTCCTACGTAGGACATTATCTCCTACGTAGGTTACTAACCCCTACGTAGGACTTACTATCTCCTACGTAGGACTTACTAACTCCTACGTAGGACAGTAACTACTACGTAGGAGTTACTAACACCTACGTAGGACTTATTATCTCCTACGTAGGACTAATTATCTCCTATGTAGGAGTTACTAACTCCTACGTAGGACTTAGTATCTCCTACGTAGGACTTACTAACTCCTACGTAGGACTTATTATCTCCTACGTCGTAGGAGTTACTATCTCCTACGTAGGACTTATTATCTCCTACGTAGGAGATACTGACACCTACGTAGGACTTATTATCTCCTACGTAAGACTTATTATCTCCTACGTAGGAGTTACTAACTCCTACGTAGGACTTATTATCAGCTACGTAGGAGTTACTAACTCCTACGTAGGACTTATTTTCTGCTATGTAGGACTTATTATCTCCTAAGTAGGAGTTACTAACTCCTACGTAGGACTTAACATCTCCTACGTAGGACTTATTATCTCCTACGCAGGAGTTACTAACTCCTACGTAGGACTTACTATCTCCTACGTAGGATTATTATCTCCTACGTAGGACTTATTATCTCCTACGTAGGACATATTATCTCCTACGTAGGAGTTACTAACTCTTACGCAGGACTTATTATCTCCTACGTAGGACTTAAATATATTTTTTACCTGGTACTAGGACGCTTCCATACTTTTATGTTTTGTTTTCTTATATACATATATATTTTCTTGAGGCTCAGTCCATGTTTCCTAGAAATGAAATTTGGAAGGTACCCTAACTCAACACAGAATTCAGATAAGTATGGATGGAAACTTCTCTTGTCAGGGCCCCAGTCGGGGTTCAGTCTACCTTCACAGTGGCAAAATCCAAAAGTGTTTATAGTTTTTGTCGTTTTAGTTATTATTTCTTGCGACGCTGCATCTTAATTCGTTGATTTTATTATGACAGTATTATGTGGAATGATACTCTGACTCTGACCAATATGGGATAAGGTTGGGTAGCTTTGTAAGTGAGTTCTTCCTTAACGATCCCGGTAGCCTAAGCGGTAGAGTGTCCGCTTCCGGGAACGGGAGGTCACGGATTCGATCCGGGCTGCGACATATCAAAGTTGTTAAAATGGTACTAGTTGTTCTAGGTTTGGCAATCAGACTTACTTGGTATAACTAGGACTGGTCGATCCAGTGCCAGGATAATGTGACTGCATGGGGTGGTATCATATCAAATGTCTGAGGCATGATACTTCAGTAAGGCATCACTATAAAAGTGAGAATTGAGCTCCCTGTCGCAACCAGACACCGTTGAGATGTAACTGAAAACTTGTTGAAAGTGATATTATACCCGAACAAACAACAATATATTAACATCTTCCTTACTGCGAAATACTGATGATTCAATGCAGTTTATAGTTTCTGTTTTTAGTTCTGTAGACTCTTTGAATAGTTATGCTTGCTTGTTTGAGAGATTTCCTGACTCAAACCAGACCTGGACTTTTCTCTTCCTTTTTTGTGGTAGTTTGAGGAACGTAAATTATGTAATGGGCCTATTAGGGGTCAATATATCTTTATAATGGCAAAGTTCTAATGTGCATACACAGCATAGACAGCATAATATACAACAGCAAAAGCAGAATAGCATGAGGGAAAGTTTTACTCTGCAAATGGTTATCAGGCTTTACTGAATAAACTCAACAAAAGGTCAAAGGCAAACAGAAAGTGGATTGGAAAGTGGACGGACACAGCAAGCTGACTTTTAGTGGTCTATTTGACATCCTTCTGACACATTTCCAATGTTTATATAAGGTCTATTTTTCAAATGTCATCACTGAAAAATAAGCATTTTTAATTCATTGATTATGTTTGTTAATTCGGAATCTACCCTGATTCAAACCAGAATAGGGCTAGGTAGGGGATCTTACCCTGAATAAGGGACCAATAGGTATGGCATATGACACAGCCCCTGGTATTGAATATATTGCAACATGGAAGACACATTGTGCTCTAATGCACCCCTAGCTGGGATAGATAGTCTTGCCTAATCATAAATGTTATTTGAGATAAATGTATGTTACAGAACTAGTACGTATTTAATAACAAAGAAATCGAGGCTTAGTCTCCAGATATACTAATTGATAATAAAAACATATAAATAACTTCAAAGTTTTGCAACAAAGTATAAGAAACATTTTGACCCCATGGTCTCTTTACTAGAAAATTTAATGTATCAACACTTATTCTGAATACTAGTTGAAACATAGCAAGCACAGATAACAACCTGAGTGCTTCATGCCTCCGACAAGAGAATGTCCTCTTGCTCATCCACATTCCTGTTTAAACCAGGCCAGGGTATTTACATTAGAATTTTGAGGAGATAAGAGGCTATGTCTCCAGAAATAATAACTAGAATAGAAAGTGTGTAAAAAAACAAATATGGTATTTTTTTCGTTTGAAAGACAAACTGATCCCGTATAGACCCCTTCTATGGGTAGTTACAAATGCTATTGCCATTCTGGTTTGAATTAAATTTCCTTTCAACTAGCAGACCCTAATTTTAGCAAGTGGAGGATGAGTCTCCATAAACACACACTGAAAATAGAACGTCTATTACAAAATTGGAATTTGCCCAAACAAAGACACAGTGATCCCTCGTGGACCTCTGGATAGGTTTATTCATTCCAAATCCGACTCTAGTTTGAGACAAGATACATTCCAAACTAATATACATATAGTCGTTTAAGGAAATAAGACACAGAGTCTCTAGAAATACTAACTGAAAATAGAAAACCTAACACATAAGAATTTTATCATAACGAAGACGTTGGTCCCTTAAGGGCCCCATATTTAAGTAACATTACACTACCAAGCACACATTCTTGTTTTAAACAGAGTACATGCACATTCCAAACTGTTATTTTAATAAATAGATGAGAAGCCTCCAGAAAAGAAAAGTAGCCATACCTATTTCTGAATGATTAGGACATGCTTTAAGCAGCAGAGCCAATAAAATAAATTAAAATTATATCTGTGAAATTTAATGGATAAATGTTAAATGAAATGAAAGATCTCAAAACAAGGATTTAAAATATCTACTTTTTTATTTTGGAAAAACTGTATTTATGAAATATTTTGGATATATTTATTCTGTTTCTTTGTGCATTATTAGAACCCCCTGTGGTTACACACTGTACTTTTGTGGATATCTGACAATGGCTGACAACTCACGGAGTTCCAGTCGATTGACAGATGCTACAAACTCTACAATATATAGACTGAATGAATCTGCACTTGACAAAAGCATAAGAATGGAAGATTCTGTAAATTATGTTTCTTCTGCTGGAAGCAGCATGGTAGATACAGACAATCTCATTGTTGAGGACTTCCCTGGGTTCACTACTGGTGACCTTGAGACAGATTGTCATGTCTCAGAGCCATTCCAAGGAATATTTTATCATATGATGCCACTGCAAGGCACCGCAAGTATTTTGTTTTACAACAAGCCAATCTTTGACAACATTCTGACAGTGTTAGGCAAACAGTTCAGATTTCCCTCTCAGGTAACTAAGAAGTTTCAAATTAAAACTCATGTAAATCATAATAAATGCATCCT
This sequence comes from Anodontia alba, assembly GCA_964016985.1. Classification (NCBI taxonomy): domain Eukaryota; kingdom Metazoa; phylum Mollusca; class Bivalvia; order Lucinida; family Lucinidae; genus Anodontia; species Anodontia alba. The sequence continues at coordinate 20,618,600 of OZ024829.1, forward strand.
CAGAATAGATAAGACTATTATTATTATGTCCATGTGTGCCAGTGGACCGTGTCATGCCCTGTGGAAAAAATGTTTCAGAAATTTGGCAGAAATAATTTTCAAGACTTTTGTAGAGGTAACCAACACATTGTTGAACGCTAATAGGGTCAGTGATATTTTATCTACAAGCCAGAACTCTACACACATTCCAGAAGCTAATGAGGTCATTATCAATGAAACAGTGGAGGAGCCTGTGGCTGAGCCCCCTACTGGGCCAGTAACACAACAGCCTGAACAGGTGGCATTTACGCACCCAAATGACACCCCTGTGATAAGAAAGATCTCACTTCTCATGGACATGATTTCAACTATGTAGGGAGAGATTAATAGACTAACCAAAGAAGTCAATGAGCGTGTTCGGCTGCATGCTGTAGAACAATCCTTATACAGAACTGTGGACAAAACCAATGCTAGTTCGCCATCTTTGAACCAGGCATTCGGCAATATAGCAGCACAGGAAGAAGTGCCAATGAATGATGAATCTGTCCCAAAACCCAAACAGTAACTTCCCTAGCCCAGTCTCAGGGCTGCCAGATCTACAAACTAGGCAGTATAGTGAAGTGCTCAGGACTTCGACACCTAGAGATCTCTCAAATGAAACATCGCACAGACCACTCTCTGCTCCACGAAGGACATTACAACCTCATGTACCCAGTTCTAGTCCTAAACCTGCTCCAAGGACCAAACATAACAGTAATTCAAATCAGATTCTGTTAATTGGAGACTCGCTGATTTCTTCAGTCAACCCGAAAGGACTAGCACCTAATGTTATTAAAAATGGGATTTCAGATGGTAATATTGACAAAGTATCTACGCAGATGAAAGTGTATGACCTCAAGAAATTTTCACATGTAATCCTTTACGTTGGAGGAAATGATGCCTCAAGTGTATCTGATTTAGAGTATTTTGAAGAAATGTATGATCAGATGATTCAGTATGTTAAGGAAGCTAACAATCAGTGCAAGATTATTCTGTGCAATTTCTGCCCCAGGGGTGACACAAGTACCTTTGAGGTGAATGATATAATAAAATCACTCACTCAGCATTATGGTCTAAGCCTCATTGATCAGAACAAGGCGTTTCATGACAGGGATGGGAATATAATAACAGGATACGATATAGACACCTATCATCATCATGAATAAAAAAGTCACAATAGTGAATGATTTTGCGAAGTGTGCCTATGTCGGGCACCAAAGTAACAGACCCCAACAGCAAAGATAAGTCCTACAACAACATCGCTGGAAGAAACAGAACTATACCAGGCAGACAGAATGACAATAGTAACAGTGAATGTGAGTCTGTGAACCTTTGCTATAAGTGTGGTGAAAGCAACCATAATACCAATAATTGTAGACATAAATAGCAATTAAAGTGTTTTCATTGTGGTTATTTTGGGCACAAATCGGGACGTTGTCTTCAAAAGGTATAAAAACTCGGCAATGATGCCTCAAATATCACTTTGGAACTACCATTGAATCTATCAAACAAGTTTGATTGTTTAAGCTCAATTTGTGAAGAAAGTGAGTTACTGCCATGTGCATGTATTACTTAAGGAGACTGCAACTTTTCCTCTAGTGACACATAATGATGATATCCAAGTACTAGGTTCTCAGAGTAATATCTCATTTTCAGAGACGCCGGCCTCGGTGGCCCAGTTGGATGCGCCGTCCGACTGGAGACCAGGAGGTCGCGGGTTCAACCCCCGCCGAGGTCGGCAACATTCTTTCGTGGAGATTGATCATGAAATATTTTCTACGGTCATTCTCTCCCTTCCGCTGATTCAAGAAGGGCAGTTGTCAGTTTCTGGCGAAAGAATGTGCACAATACTGGTTAACCGCTTAGAGGACAAAGCCTGCCCAGTAAACGTGTGGTTAGGTAAACTGACCGCGCTCGACATGACCCCATTGGGTTGACTGGGCCGTAAAACCTCAACACAAACAAACAAAATTTTCAGAGACAGTAAATATGGTAGCAGCTAAGCAGCTGGACACATATTACAATTGTGATATTTTACATGTTTCTACATCCATGAGGCCCTCAAGCTCTGATACAGATAACATATTTTGGTCTTCAGACAGTAATTTGAGTAATGATACTTGTGTAAGTTATGTTTCATTTTCAGGTGCAGATATTTCTGTAAGTAATCAGACACCTCCTGAGCAAGGACACTCTTATGATAGTTCCTTATCTGCAAGTAGTGAACAAGACTCCTCTGTGTATTCTTCCCAGGGGTCTGATAGCTCTTTTAGCACATTGCATGATTTGTCAGATGTTTCTGATTTTGATGAGTCCCAGTTTTAATCATTTACTTGATTTAGGATTAAAATGTAAAGGTTTTAGAATGGGTCACATAAATGTACAAGGTATAAGCAATAAAATTGATCAGGTTTGATTCTGTATTAAGAGTAGCATCGGGACCCAGGGTGAAGTTAGCTAGCTGTAAAAGTGCTTTAAACCCCCCCCCCCCCCCCCCCCGGTGGTTTACTCTACTGACCGTTCTAAGGCGGTGGCCCCGGTGTCAGTCTTACTCTTTGTTGCTTTGTGGTTTATTCTACGAGGCGATTTGTTGTATGTCTTTCCGTGTGTCATTTTGTTCTGGTGTTTTTCAGTCCTTTTAGTATTGCGATTACCTCACTTGGGGAAGAGAGAATTAATCTTAGTGCTTTTCGTACGTTTGTTCGATTTGTGCTTGTTTGGATTTGTCGGTTTCCTCTTCCTCTTGGGGTCTGGGAAGGGCTGCGGTTACCTTTTTTTGCTTGTTACTGGAGTCTGACAAAAATCAAATTCGTGTTCTAGGCTTAAGTGAGACTAAATTAAATGCCATCAACCCTAACTCATCCTTTGAAATTAACGGTTACCAAAGGCCCTTTAGGAAGGACAGAGAAACAAACTCTGGGGGTGGCTTACTAGTGTATGTAAAGGATGATCTTTGCTGTAGAAGAAGAACCGACCTTAAACATGAATGTCTTGAATCATATGGCTTGAAATTAAACCAGTTAAAAGTAAACCATTTCTCGTAGGAAATATTTACAGACCTCCAAATTCTACCGTTCAATGGAACTAAATTTTTGAAGATTGCATAGAAAATATTTTAGGGGAAGGGAAGGAATTATATTAAATGTGAGATATTATCAGAGACCTTTTGAATGATCAAATCAAAAACGCCTGATCAGATTATATGGAACCTTTTGGTTTAACCTAGTTAATTTCTGAAGCTACCAGTGATTCCAAAACTTTAATAGACCATGTTTATTCCAATTGTCCAGAAAATGTTAATTCTCTACAAGTGCCAATAATTGGGCTTAGCGATCACTTTCCTCGTATTTTTTACACGAAAGATGCATATTCAACCCCCAAAGAAAAATCACTACAATTTCTTATAGGAGTTTTAAAATTTTTGATGAGGAAAGATTTATTGAAGATCTTCAGTCTATTCCATGGGATACCATAAAATTATTTGATGATACAGGACATAATGGAAGACTGGCTGGATCTGTTTTTGCAAGTAGTGGACAAACATATACCAGTTAAACAACATAGGGTCAAACATAAAACTCAACCTCAGTGGATGTCACCAGAAATTCTCGATGCAATAAAATGCAGGGACAGGCATAAATCTGTTGGAAATGATACAGAATACAAGATCTGGAGAAATAAAGTTATTAAACTCATTCATAATTCTAAAAAGGCTCAATATCAAACATTCATAGACAATAATAAAGGTAATCCAGGCAGCATCTATAAAATATTTCAGGAGTTAGGAGCGGGAAAAGGTCAACATAGGCAGTCTATGGTAACATCTGTAAAAGTCAGTGACACTGTCATAGAGGATCCCACAGAAATGGCAAATAAATTCAACAACGTTTTTGTTAATGTTGCATCAAAAATAAAGGAACCTGCGATAAACACTAACCATGATAAATTAAGAGGATTCTGTCACGAGAAGCTTCCTGAAGGTACGAAGTTGGTCATACCATCAATCCAAAAAGAAAAAGTTTTAAAATTTCTCTCTAATATTGGCATCAATAAAGCAACAGGTACTGATATGATAGGATCATGTCTGCGCAAACTTGCTGCTCCACTTATAGCTGATGAAATAACTTTTATATGCAAACATAGTATTCCAACTCTGTTTTTCCAAGCAAATGGAAAGAAGCCAAAGTAGCCCCCCCCCCCCCCCCCCCTCCCCCCGTATAAAAATGGTCCACATGATGATGTTAATAATTACCGTCTCAATTTTGCCTATCTTATCCAAAGTACTTGAAAAACATGTTCATGAAAGACTCTCGAAGTTTTTGCATCATTATAAATTACTACATAAAACCCAATCTGGATTCAGAGGAGAGCATTCATGTGAAACTGTCCTTGTAAATATGATAGATTTATGGTTGAATGCCATTGATAGAAGTAAAATGGTTGGTGTTGTATTAGTTGACTTAAAGAAAGCTTTTGATCTTGTGGATCATCAAATATTAATAAATAAACTGGAAATATACGGCATAAAAGATGATGTCCTAATGTGGTTTGATACTTAATTGACTAACAGAAAGCAGCAGGTGACAATAAATAACAGTAAACCAGATTTTCAACATATTTTATGTGGTGTACCTCAAGGGTCTCTTTTATTCTTACTTTTTATTAATGATTTGCCTTTGTACACCAACAATGTTTTTACGGATCTTTATGCTGATGACACAACTTTATACGATGTTCAGGATTCCATGGAACAGATTGAGAAAAACTTTCAATCTGCTTTGAACAATCTACACATCTGGTGTAGAGGAAATGGTATGATTTTAAATTTCTCAAAAACGAAAGTCATGCTAATGACAACAAATCAAGAGCGACAAAGGCTAATCAATGATAACCTTGCTCTTAAATTCAATAATGAATCTCTCCATACTATTTCAGGTGATAAAATCCTAGGTGTGTTTGTTGATAATAATCTGACTTGGTCCAATCACATCAAACACCTGACAAAGAAAATTGCTTCAAGTTTTTCGCTTTTATCAAAAATTAAGAAATTCTTATCCCAAGATCATAGAATTCAATTCTATAGGTCATACGTTCAACACCATATTGACTTTTGCAATATTGTTTGGGGAAGTTCTTCTGAGTCCAATAAACTTAAGATCTTTACAGAAGAGAGCATTACAATGTAGATGATCCCAATAATGTTATGAACTCTTTGAAAATCATGTCTGTTTATGATCGGCTATATCTAAGGAAAGCTAAATTTATGTTTAAAATCTATAATAATGTAGTTCCTGCATATATCACTGAAAACTTTACTCTACGAAATAAGGTAAATACAAGTATTAACCTAAGATCATCATCTGCTGGTTGTTTTATCCCACCTAAGCCTAGAACAGAATATTTTAAGCACAGTATGAGGTATTCCGGATGTCTGGTTTGGAACAGTCTGCCAGAAGAAGTCAAAAGTGCCCAGACCATTGACACATTTCATAATAGATGTTTGAAATGGTTAGTAAACTGAAGCTATAATTCAGTTCTACATTGTATATTGAATGTACATTTTATGTCCCCAGTTTTATTCATTTATTTTTTTTTTAATTTTATTTTTATTATTTTTTTTTTTAATTTGTCGAAACTAAAATTCAACTCTATACTGTATATTGCATGTGCACATTTTTCTTGTTTGACTGACTCCGTATTTTTTAAATTTTATTAGCTTGTAAATGTCTACAGCCTAAGTATGGGTGTTTGACACATGTTTTATAATTTATTTTATTTATTTATATATTTACTTTTTTTAATTTTTGTCCAAATGGTGTATCTTAACCCTTGCAATGCTGTAAGTTCACATATTTAATAACCAACAGTGCAGATCCAGACCAGGTGGCTCTGGATCAGCACTGTTTGCAGGGACAGGGCATGTTCAGGTTCAGCAGGGCTAGGGTGGGACTTGTGTGGATTAGGGAAAAAAAAACCAAAAAAAAACAGGAAACTACAGCTTTATTGATGTAGCACATGCATTAAATTATCATGTACAGAAAAAATTTACAATTGTCTTGTATATGAAGGTTGAAATTACATAAATACTCTTCATGCCTTATCATTTATTCATTTCTGTGTAGAGATCAACCGTTTTCAAAAATGCTTCACTTGTCTGTTTGTAATTATAAGATTATCTGCTTGCTGTACAGGTAATTAGAGTTTATATGAGACTTAAACAATTCCATGTTTTGTTGTTGTTGTTTTTTTTTTTGTTGTTTTTTTTTTTCTTATTTAATACTTATAATTATGCTTATATACATTCCCCACACAATATAATTATGCAGTTTCTCGCAGTTCGTTTCGGCAAGATATCTTGTAAATGAAGCATATTGTATTGTGATGTATTGGCAGATATTTTTTTTTCTCTTTGTCTCCTCCTCATTACTTAGTTCAGTCTTCAAATGAACCTATAGTTACATGTACAATACCATCTTGACTTTTTTATTTATTTGTGTAATATGTACATATATATATACTGAGGGCCTCATGGAAGCTTAGCTATTAATGTATTTGTGTAGGTGCTAAATGTTGTAACCCTCAAAAAATAAAGTTGTTACTTACTTACTTACTTATTTATAATAAATGAACGTTTATATGAAAACTTTGGGATATGTCACAAGGAAGACATATTTCCCCTTCCTAAGCCCCATATTAGGGAAAGTTACTTTACCTTCTCCCATTCTAGTTTGAGTCAGGGCACATACTAAACTAATAAACTTGATCATTTTAAATGATTTAAGACTTAGTCTCAAGAAATATTAATTGAACATGATACCTATAAAACTGGATTTTTACCATAATTACATCACATCGGCTCCTCATGGGCCCTTGCAAAGGAATGTTACCCTGTCTAACTGCGTTCGTATTTGAGTGAGGGTGCCTTTCAAACTAGTAAGCATAATTATTTCAAAGAAGTAAGCGGCAGAGTCTCCAAAATAGTAATTGAAACAAAAATAAATCTGACTGCACTAGGAATGACCCCAAAGGGCCTCTGCCATATTAAAGGCATACCACCCTTCCTTCCACCATTCTGATTTGATTCAGACTTTGTAAAGCATGTTTAAACCAAGCAAAATCATCAGCATTACATTTACTTTGTTACATTAAGTAATTTGTGATCCAAGACAATTCACTTGAAATTGTAAGGCAAAATAAGAGGGTGGGATATTGTGATATCACGTATATACTGAAATGGCAAAGTACGCAACAATAAAAAGTTAAATTCAATATTTTAGGCCTTTGAGGTCATTCCTGGTGCAGTCATTAGAGGCTCTAAGACATTAAACACAAACAGCAATGCTATTGTCATGTAAACACTATGTATTAATGATATGCTTTAACAAGCCAGTTCGTGATCATCAAACATGCAGAAAAAAAATCAAATTTCATATTTTCGGATTTTGTCCTGCTTTTGATATGTTGTATTTGAATGTTATCTTGCACAAAAATGCAAAAAGCAATTTGTTTTGGGTTCCCACACAGTTTGACTGGACTACATTTACCCATAAAAATATGATGAATGTAATATTGTACTTCGTACAGCAAATAAAAGAATTTATTCCAAATGCAGGTTGACTAGTCCTTGAGCATATACATACAGTCGTACTCAAACGCGCATGCACCCACATTTAACATTTTAAATACTTCAGTGGAGCTAATGTGAAATAGTGTACCCCAGGCCCAGATCCAGATGGGCGAGGGAGGGGGGAAGTGGCATTCATGCTCGTTCGTGCCCCTCCCCCCCACACACACATGCACACACACATCAGGTGGGTCCAAAAATGATATTTTTACTTTATTTATATGAAAATGAATGGGCCCCAGAAGGGTTTGTGACACCGAGGTGATCAGTTTCTGGATCCGTTTCTGAGTACAATAAATACTAGAAATCAGGTTACCAACGCAGATCAGATTCTGCATCCGCTTTATCTAATGAGTCTGCACTGCATATTGAATGGACCTTGCACATTCTAAAAGCGAACAATGTATGCACGTACTGATCTGGAACTACAGTGGTCGCACATAATAAATCATGTCTTTAATTGGAGATACCCATATTATTTCTGTGTTGGGTAATTTGCAAATATGGATAAAATGAAGTTTTCCTTGGGTTATACATGCAATTACAGTTACTGTCCTAGTTTTTTTTTTTTTTTTTTTTTTTTTTTTTGACCGAGGGGCCTGCGCAAACAGTATAAACCCAGATCAGATGCCACAGATCACATTGTTTTATCAGGGTTTACGCTGTTTTCCACTTACCCAGCAGTGCTTTGAAAGATCAATAGATACTAGAATGCCCTTGTTAAGAAATTAGGGCAAGTATGGTAAAAAATAGCCAGGTTATGCTCATGCAAAATACACAACCTTTCAAAACACCAAATGAACAGCAATTTTCAGCCGACGACATATTGAAATAATTGTCTTATTTTTCCCAGAAAACAGGTTTTGACTTTTCATGCAAATTTTCTCCAAATGCAGACAATTTGTATAAAATGTCAAATCCTGTTTTCTGGAAAAAAATATATATATCACCGATATGTTGTCTGCTGAATTAGCCAAAGAGTGTGGTAATGGTTAATTTGCTAGATCAATAGAAATTTGCTTTGATTATAAAATTATAATTGAAACAGCATATGCTACATCAAGTAGTTAATTGAAAATGATTTAAGGCAAAATCATTCGTCAAGGAAAACTGATGATATACTTATTTTTTCCCATAAAATGGGCTTTGACATTTCATTCGAATTGTCTCCAGTAGAGACAGTTTGCATGAATTTAAAAACCCGTTTTTAACCCTTTAAGCAACAAGCAAAATTCGTGGCAGAAATAAAATATATGTTCAGGTTAGACAAAAACTGGCCTGCTCAGTCTCAAAAACCACGAATTTTAGCATACAGCAGCCTAAGTAATTATTCTTACTAAGTAGTGAACAACAAAAGCATTGATCAGACTGCGCGGATGTGCAGGCTGATCTGCACATTTGTTGTTCCCATATGCAGTTTGCAGGTTTTCTCACGACGAAGCTCAAATATTAAAGCGGGGTACATAATTCCCTCAGACTATCTTACAGAGTGGAAATAAGAAAACTATAGTATGAGCCACGACGCAGAAAAAGGGCCATTCGGACAATCCGTACCATCAGTGTTTCAGTGTGCATGCTCAGCCCCTTAGCAGGTCTAGAACTTTGGTTCTTTGGCTGAATGTTCCCCATGACCTGCAGCTTGGGTGAACAAACAGGAAAGGTCCTGGCGAGTGCGTGGATGCGCAGGGTCGCCTGAGTCTTCGCTGTTCGCATATGCAATAAAGGGATATGGGGATCTATAGTCAAGCTGCCAGGTGGACACTTCATAATTATTCACCCTATGCAAGGTATTTTGGGGTGGTTTGGGGTGTTTCTGTGGACCAGAAAAATAGTCAAAGAGGAATATTTTCCTTTGTTAGATTAGAATAGACTGTTTCACTGTGTATCTTCAATTATTTTAATAGAAGCAATGAAGCAATCTGAGATTAGAAAAGTAAAGCTCGCAGAATGGGGCTAGGCAAGCAGTATCCGAAGACACGATAGCACGACTATCTAGCGAATAGTCTGTCAAAAAAACAACAACAGTTGGCTCTTTTCCGCTTCCGGTTGTGAAAAAAAGCGCGTTGAAAAATTTGGAAAGCAATGAATTAGTTCGATCTTTAACTATTTGGATCAATGGAAGGAGACAAACAAATCAATGAAAGAACAATATTTTATCCTGTTTTCACAGTCTGGAAGATTTTTGGTGAGTATGGGAAACGCGATATTTGGCAGTCCACCACGTCATTAGCCTAGGCAAAAGTAATATGAAAATAGGCTTAGCCTAAATACAGCACAGACATGACAGACCTGTCTGAATAGTCTCTTCAAAAGTCATGATAGCAGCATTAAAGAATAATCATAGAAGACCTAGCTAACATCGTGGTCTTTCTTACATGCAAAAAAAACCCCAAGGCTGTCTTGAGCCCCGTCCAGGGGTTGGTGGGTACCTGCTACCTTGCTCCCCTGAAAAAAACAAACAAACAACAAAACGGCAATTGCCCTTGTTCCCCAAAATCAAAATCTTATTTTCTATGTTCCCTTTTCCCAAAGTTGGCTTTGTTCTCCTGTTCCCTTCATTTTTAGACTTTTTGTTCCCCTGAAATAATGCTGTTCTGTTCAAATTAACCCTGGGGAGGGCCTCAATCTTGTTGTCTTCAGCACTTTCCAATTTAGGTTCTAGTTATGGGCAAAGACGTTTCTGTCTTTGGTATGGGAAGGGGTAACAAGTAAGGTGTACTGATTGGAATAGTTTTTTGTTTTAATTAGAATGCAGTGGTACTGGTTAGCGGGGGACTCACATGTCAGTCACCATAGGGTATCTGTTCCGACATAAAGATGGTAGGGGCGCAATTTAAATGTACAGTACATTGAATAGATGGAGTTTTATATGCCTTTATGATTGGTTACCATGTCACCCACCATGTCATATTTATTTGATAAAAATTCATAAATAGAAACCTGAAAAAAGTATTAAGTATACTGTGGACTAGATGGATGAGATGAAAACAGGGCATAACATGGTTAGTGACATAAATGGCACCCACTGGCTGCTGATCAAGAATATTTGAAGGTATAGTATCAGAATCTTCGATAATAAATAATGGTAGAGCATATGTTGTAAAGGGACATTTTTTTCTAATTAACGGCAAAGTGGTGTTTTGAGGAAAATTCGTTCTGGACAAGAAAAACAACCAAACACAGGACGGTGTTGAAGTAAAGTGCTCTACCATTATTTATTGTCCTGTAGAAGATTCTGATACTATACCTTCAAATATTCTTGATCAGCAGCCAGTGATGGCACCAATGAGAAGGACAACTATTTGTTATGGAAAATTTAGTAGATTCATTCAAAATAAAATATGTAAATACGGGATACGCCTAACCTGAAAACAGCAAAATCCACATACACTGAAATGTGTTCTGATCTAAAAGGTAAAAGTGTCACTATTTTAAAAGTGCAGAAGTCATTGTCATCGATCATCAGCACCAGACCATGACAGTGATGGGAACAGTAAGTAGATAATATTTCTACTTTATTTATTTTGACAGACCTGCACACAAAAGAAAACCACCTACACACATGTAACCCTCAACAAGTTATCAAGATGAATCCAAGCAAAAGCACACAAGAATTTTTTTTTTTTTTTTTTTTTTTTTTTTTCAAAAGCACATAAGAATTTCTCCTTTTTTTATTTTATTTTATTTTTTTATTATTTTGACAATGAACCCATGTTTTTGGTGCTTGTTTTCTGGATATCACTGTCCCATCTGATGGTAGTTAAATCTTTGTGTGTTGATGCTTACTACAGCTGTGTAGATGTAAGGTATGTCTTCTAGAGTTTTCTGTTCTGAATTTAGTTCTGTATCTAAAAAAAAAAAAAAAAAAAAATGCTGCGCTTGTGTTGTTCACCTTGTTGTTTTGTATCTGTGATACAGCAGTATATCTTCAGTGATGCAGGTGGTGCTGTGGCAATCTTTAGAGATGAATTGTTGGTATTGAATAAGGTTGATAAATCGAAAAATGTTAGATAATGATGTTTGTGTTATGTTGTGAGTGATTATATGTTAGATAATGATGTTTGTGTTATGTTGTGAGTGATTATATGTTATCTGTGTGCCTTTTATGTAAGGTATTTTTTCAGTTAAATTGCATATGGTAGCTGGTAAAGTGACAGCCAGTATAGTAATTGATGCTCTTGTGGGGTGAATTTCAGAGGTTCTTTGTTTTATAGCATGTGAGTCTTGATTTTGGTGCTGGATACAGATGATATTAGAAGTGCTGAAAAGTAAGACCACTTGCAAAAGAAGAAAATATGCCTTGTTATTGAATGACTGAATTTGCAACCATCACATTAACAGAACTGAAATGAACACCCTTGTAAACCTGACTTTGTATAGAGCAAACTGGGGCTGATATGGGTAAATTTTATTTTTCTTATTTCTGTTCCAAGACATAGATTGTGTGCACTCATTATAATCACCTCAATGAGGCAGTTCTAGCTAACACCCTCACCCTACGTTTGGAGCAGAAGTAAGAAAAATATCAAAACTTTTCACCTGAAAAATACTAGCTATACAGATATGAAAGAGGATGTTTTAGCACACAGGTGTGTTATCGTAATGACTGTTTGGCCTGACATGAGAGACAAAATGATAAATGAATGCCTAAAGAATTGAAAACTGTACTTCATTCATTCACCAGGAACATTTTCAACATGATAATCACACTGGAAAGAGATTGAGGATAGAATAGCTCTTGTGGTGTTTACATTTCCTTACTAGAGACGTCCGTAAATGACTAAGCTATGTAACGCCATAAAATTCCTCCAGGATATCCTGTCTTGATTCCTGCATGGTTTCAACAAGTGTAGAGGCCAAAATCCATGAAGGTTTCATTTTTATACGCCCGTTTGAAAAACGGGACGTATTATGTTACGGGGTATGGCGTCCGTCCGTAAACTTTTTCATTTCCGGCTAACTCCTCCTACAGTTTACATCCGATCAAGCTGAAACTTGGTTTATAGTTAGACCATGATGTGGTGCAGCGCATATTGTTTCGAGGTTACAGTCCACCAAATGTTTGCAGAGTTATGCCCCTTAGAAAATTTCTGTAAACTTTTCATTTCCGGTTAACTCCTCCTACATGTACATTTTACATCCGATCAAGCTGAAACTTCATATATTGTTAGACCATGATGTGGAGCAGCGCATATTGTTTGGAGGTTACAGTCCACCAAATATTAGCAGAGTTACGCCCCTTTGAAAATTTCAGTAGACTTTTCGTTTCCGGCTAACTCCTTCTACAATTTACATCCGATCAAGCTGAAACTTGGTATATAGTTAGACCATGATGTGGCACAGCGCATATTGTTTCGAGATTACAGTCCACCAAATGTTTGCAGAGTTATGCCCCTTAGAAAATTTCTGTAAACTTTTCATTTCCGGTTAACTCCTCCTACATTTTACATCCAATCAAGCTGAAACTTCATATATAGTTAGACCATGATGTGGAGCAGCGCATATTGTTTCGAGGTTACAGTCCACCAAATACTAGCAGAGTTATGCCCCTTTGATAATTTCAGTTAACTTTTCGTTTCCGGCTAACTCCTCCTACAGTTTACATCCCATCAAGCTGAAATGTGATTTGTAGTTAGACCATGATGTGGAGCAGTGCATATTGTTTCAAGGTTACAGTCCACCAAATATTAGCAGAGTTATACCCCTTTGTATATTTCTATTAATTTTTTATTTCTGGCTAAATCCTCCTACAGTTTACATCCAATCAAGATGAAACTTCATGTACAGTTAGACCATGATGTGGTGCAGTGCATATTGTTTCGCGGTTACAGTCCACCAAATATTAGCAGAGTTATGCCCCTTTGAAAATTTCAGTAAACTTTTCGTTTCCCGCTAAATCCTCCTACAGTTTACATCCTATCAAGCTGAAATTTTATTTGTAGTTAGACTATGATGTGGAGTAGCGCATATTGTTTCAAGGTTACAGTCCACCAAATATTAGCAAAGTTAAACCCCGTTGAAAATTTCTATTAATTTTTTTTTGAGATATGCCCCAATGAAATTTTTTTTATTTTTTTTTTTTTTATTTTTTTTTTTTTGTAATTTCACTTACAGTTTATATCCGGAGCACTGAATTATACAGGAGCCAGTTTTTGTGCTACATCTTTTTACTTGCCACGGGCGTATAATGCCCCGCTTGGCGGAGCTCTTGTTATTTTGATGGAATAAGGCATATGATAAGCAGGCCTCGGTAGCTCAGTTGGATATGACTGGTGACCAGGAGGTTGCTGGTTCGACCCCACTGGATCGGAAACAGTCTTTTGTGTAGATTTGATCATGAAATATTTTCTATCAGAACTGTTTCCTAGCTGTTGATATCTTGATTTGATTGTCAGGAGCTTGCTGTTGCTGCAGTTTTTGAGTTTTCATTATCGTCGAGATCGCCATTATCGGCAGTCTCAGATTGAGAGACCTTGTCTGTGTCAGTCTGCTTTTGCTGATCAAGCAGACCGAACAGCGTTTGCTGTAGTGTCTACTTTTATGATCTTTTTAGAGGTGGGGGGGGGTGTGTTCTTTCCTTCTTTCGAAAAAAACGATCACTGTTTTCTGTTGACAATTGCAAGATCAAATTCTTGTTATGATTAAAGATCCCAACAGATTAAAAATCAATACTTGAGTGTCCGCTAAGGTATCCTCCAATACTAGGCAACCTGGTATTGATTATTTGACTGTATAGGTAAAATCTGTGTACCGTAGAGATACGATGCCTTTCAGTACTGGGTTTTACCAAATACTGTACTGAAACACCGCTTGTTCATTCACTTTTTCCGTAAATGAAAGTAGGCTTCAAAAAGCAAAATGTACCTTCGTTCAAGATTTTTTATGAGTCCCGTGGACTCACCGAGGCTAATTTTTTACATCCTCTGGGGAAATTATGCGTGCTGGACGCAGGACACACGTCTAAAAAAATCACTGGCTGAACACTATCTTTTCTAGAAGTGATTTTAGTATTGGAGTTTTTGGTGAACATTCAGTTTATCAAGTTATTGTAATTGAAAGTTGGTAGATTTTGGTAAACTGTCAACGAAAACAACCGAGAGTTACACCTCGTATATATGGCGCTAGGTGGGGCTGCCAATAGCTGTTTATGGTTTCTTTCGACTGAAGAGTTCCTCTGCTGGTGGACCCTATAGGCAATGCATAAGATGAATTTAGGCACTGCCTAGAAACGGGCCAATTGCTTAATTTTCAGTAAGCCGAAAAGTGTTATTGGTTGTTTTTAGTTGATGCAGGACAGGGTCACAATCTGTAGCAATGCAGACAAAAAAAAAAACACTAGACTGACTCTATTTTTTATTACCATTCCCGCAGAATGTCGCCTTGATTAGCTATTCGTTTCCAATGAGCGTCCCTTTAACGCTGACCGACATTATTGAATTAGTCAAGAATAAATAATGATATTTTTTAAATGCTTTATGTAGCTTTGAAATTTCTGCAGTTGTTTCATTTATTAATCATGTTAATTGACTGCAGTATAGTTTGACATGTTAAAACAAACATGACCCCGTCAGTATTTTGTATGAAGTATGGCATCCGCCTCACCTTTCTGGATCTTGACTTGGATCAAATGCAAACAGAATGTCAAATTTCTATAAGTCAACAATAAAAAAAGGTAAAAACAATAAAGAAAAGACAAAGCATTTGCATTATTAATTGCATGTCAGAAATTCACAGGTATTGTAGCAAAGTAGACTAAACTGAATGGATTATGACGTTGTCAGTTGCTGTTGCTAAGATAGAGCAACAAATAATTTTGGGGGCATTTGGATATGTAACCCCATCAAAATTGAATCAGTTGGGTAAAATCATATTTTAATTTTTAGGTTTGAGTAAAGATAACTGGCAAAATGAAAAATAATTGGGTAAAACTTATAAAACTGAAGGAAAGAGCACAAAAAAAAAAGTCTGATTTACATTTTGTACATATTTAAAACATGGTATTTCATTATACCCTATTAATTGTATGATTATATTTGTCATATGAAGAATAAAAACACATTTTATGTGCAGTAATCATATTATAAAATAGTTCTATGCTTTTCTGTCCTTAAAACTTTAATTTTCGCTCTTGTATTTGGAAATAATTGGGTACTCTGTCAAATCAATTGGGTATCAATACCCAAGTTTTTGAAAATTATTGAGTATTTGCTCAAAACATACAGGTGTTTTACTCGGATACTCCCCTTATCGCTTGCCTTGCTAAGAGGCTACTGCGCAGTCATAAACGCAAAATCAAACAAAATGGAATGTGCTCAGTAAACCAGAGACATGTCCAATGGACTCTGAAGATGGTCGGTTTTAGGTAGCACCTATTTTCTTCATCATCATCATCGTCAGATTTTTTATTAAGGGGCAAGTACAGGGGCAACTTCCACAACAGTGGGCCCCCCTTCCAGGTACTGTACAGTCCCCGTGGAAGTTCGATGGTTCTCGCATCATGCGTGAACTTTTTTTGATTTTCCGCGTTTCTATTGTGTAGTTTTTGCGCGAATTTCGTGCGGATTTTGTGTGAAGTTTTTTCTTGCATGCACAGGATTTTTTTAGCATAGCGTGATGTTTCCGCGCATGAACTGATGTTTCGACACATGATGTGATAACTTCCCTGCAAAACTTCTTTTCAGCCAAGAAAGATATTTTTTTCGTGGGGAAAGAGGGCTTTCCATTGTTTTAGAAAATACGCAAATACGTTTAGTAGTTTTCGTTTCTGGATGAACTTCAACCGAGTATTATCGGTCCGTACAAACAGCATCTGAATATTCCAAAATATTGCTGTATGTATGGCAAAACATGAAGACTCTGATCAGGCATCACTTTCTTTGGCGTCTGATTTGGATCTACACTGTTTGCATAGGCCTATCTGTCCCAATTCTTAGGTAGTGCAAAAGCTACTCACATTTTTTCAGCAAAAAATATCAGAATATTGTGTATTGAATCCCTTAAAATAATTAACGAAATGACCCTTAACAAGCTCGTTAAGCTAACGACGCTTTGAACAACTGGGCCCAGAAATATTGGAGTTGAACATTTCAAATTTGGAGTTGACACGAAGTGTGCAATTCTGATAGTTTTAATTTGCATTGGAGTTTTACAGTCCTTCAACATATTTTGTCATATCAAGTTCGGTCAGTTAAATTAACACTGTTCCTGGGCAGGCTTCCTAAGTGGTTTACCTGTACTTAACCCTTGTCATGCTGAATAAATTAAGATGCCACGCCCACTTCTAATTTTCAGCCATTCAGATTACTTGATCCGGATTGTTGCTCTAAGTTCACATACTTAATGACAAACAGTGTAGATCCAGATCAGTTGGCTTCTTCAGAAGCCAACTGATCTGTATCTACACTGTTTGCAAAGGCAGGGTATACAGGGGCTCAGCATAACAAGGGTTAAAGGGCAAATACGAAGGTTTTAATTCTACTAACTAATTAAGGGCACTTCAGTAAGGAGGTGACTGCCGAAAACCACATCAAATTATCTTAAACAGTTTCTGAAATATTGCGATTTGAAATTTGACATTTAACATCCAAGAGGAATGAGTTCAGGCTGCCTCATTAATATTCATGAGGCTTTTTATGACATCATAGAGGAACAGTAAAATTTTAAACTTTTTTAAATGAATCCGGGTCGTTTCTCCGGGTCGTTTTGCCCTGGGTCGTTTCGTCCTTGTTTTTGGGGTGGGTCGTTTCGCCCTTATTAGGTGGGTCGTTTCGCCTGTGAGTCGTTTCGCCCTGGGTCGTTTCGCCCCAATATATTATAAGGCCCATACGGACATACAGATAGACAAACTGGATGGAGGGAGAGAGGGTGAGATGGGTGGGTGGATAGATGGATGGATCATAGATATTATAAGGCCCATACGGACATATAGACAAAATGGATGGATGGATGGATGGATGAATGAATGAATGAATTAATGGATGAATGAATGTATGAATAAATGATTTAATGGATGAATGAATGAATGAATGAATATATTATAAGGCCCATATGGACAGATAGACAAAATGGATGGATGGATGGATGGATGGATGAATGAATGAATGAATGATTTAATGGATGAATGAATGTATGAATGAATGATTTAATGGATGAATGAATGAATGAATATATTATAAGGCCCATACGGACATACAGATAGACGAACTGGATGGAGAAATGGAGGGAGGAGGAATGGGTGGATAGATGGATGGATCATAGATATTATAAGGCCCATACGGACAGATATACAAAATGGATGGATGGATGAATGAATGAGTGTGTGTGTGAGTGTGTGTATGTATGTATGTATGAATGGATGGTGCGTGGGATAGATCGTTTCGGCTCAATTTTAAGGCCCTTACAGACAGATAGTTAAACTGGATGGATAGATGGACGGACGGACGGATGGAAACAGACAGGCAGATGGACGGACAGATAGATAGATAGATAATTAATGTCATTATGTGGTTGTTTTGACAGTATTATTAATTATACGAGATGACAGAAGTGTGAAAACACGTGCGCGTTAATTGATAAAGGCGTTAATCCATTACGGTAATCCTTTCAGGCTTATAATCACAAATTAACGAAGGTTACTCATGCCTGTTAATTAAAGACGGTGTTTGGCCTTTGTCTTTGGCGGCGAATGGCGGCCGACGTTCCTGAAAAGGCTTTAATGATCCACAAAAATTTTATGCACAACTTATTTTTGTTTTAAAAAATGCTTTTATGTGCCGACCGTAGTGTATATAAATGAATTTCAGTCCACATCGCATCATTCATCTTTGAAATCTTCTTCTGATTGTCAAAGAATCTCTAGTTATGTCTGAGTTGTGCATTTCGTGTAATTTCTCTGTTGGTCGTCGGCAAGGAGTAACTTGCGATAATTGTGGTAGAAAGCAACATCGTCTTTGCGGAACAGGTAACTTATTTACTTTTTATGTATTTAATTTTAAACGCCATTCTTTACGAGACAGGTATGTTTATTTATTTGTTAATTTAAAGGTCATTTCAGCTGTACATGAGAGGTAAGTTTATTTATTTATTTTATTTATACTCATCAAAATAATTTAAGGGCCACTTAGTGCAAATTTCCATATATGCAAACGTTGGCCGGGTATATAACAATACATGTATATTTATGTATTGAGCCAACACAAGATTTTGGTACTTATCGCATATGCGAACAGCGAAGGCTCAGGCGTGACTGCGCATCCGCGCAGTCACGCCAGAGCCTTCTCTGTTCGCACACATGGAGTAAGAATCAGACGTCTAGCAACACTAGATGGCTGAGCATGCGCATTTGAAGAATGCATTTACGGAGGACGAAAAGTACCATTATCTCGTGTCAGGACTCAATTCGCGAAATCACGCCAGAGCCTTCCCTGTTCGCACACATGTATTATAGAACTAGACGAAGGTTCAGACCAAGAATCAGTCATCTAGAACCACTAAGTGGCTGTACATGCGCATTTGAAGAATGTCATTACGGAAGACGAAAAGTTCCATTATCTCGTGTGACGGCTCATATGTCTTCTGGTTGCTGGACTATGAAACGGTGCACGTTCCTCATGAGTAAGGGGTTTTCTCCAGTATGAATCAGGACCCCCCCCCCCCCCCCCAAACGCGCACTCACCTAAAAATTATCGTGGGAAAGTCCAGGCCACCGTAAATATCTCCAAACATGGCCTGGCTCAAGCCTTGGTGCTTTAATAAAAAACAAGGGCGAAACGACCCACCAAATAGGGGCGAAACGACTCAGGACGAAACGACCCAGGGCGAAACGACTCACGGGCGAAACGACTCATGGGCGAAACGACCCGGGACCTTTTAAATTGCTAATATTTTTTGCTTTTTAATCTGCATCAATTCAGTTTTCACATTGTTTAATTTATTCAACTCCTTTAAACTAATATATATAGGAATTTAACTCTTATTTTCCTTTAAAGTGTTACATTTCAAATTTAAATATTTCATTTAATTAATTTAAAATCCAGTTACAATGCTTACTAAATAGCCAAAATTGATTTTTTTTTTTTTATATTCATTTATATGTTATACACCCAAAATTCACTATTATTAAAAAAAACTTATGGAAAATTTAATATTAGTCTAGTTTTAAACATTTTAAAAATTAGCTTTAAATTTAGATAACTGATTAAATTTTGAATTAAATTCTCTATTCGTGGGCTTATTTGTGGACAGAGACCAATGGTTAAGGAGAAAAACTATGTAGAATATAAGGAAATGCAGAATATCCCTGTTTAAAATTTCAGTTAAAAATTTAAGTTCCACTATGACATCACAGAATATTGCATCGTGGGCCTAAATCAATACAGTCCAAGGGAGGTTACTGTAACAGGAAAAATGGTAGGTATCCTAAATTAATCATGATAACTTTTGATTGGATTGGAATTTTTTGATGGGGTTTTCAACAAAATTATTTTCTTAAAGCATTCTATCAACATGCTGAAAACCAGGCATATTTTAAATTTCTTTGTATTTGCCCTTTAAGTGCTGATTGTTTCACCAGTGACTGCCAACTGCCCTTCTTGAATCAGCAGAATGGGGAGAATGGCTGTTAAATTTTTGTTGGGACCAAATCTCCGCAAAAGAATATGCCAGGCCCGAATATCGAACCTGAAACCTCCTGTATACCAGACGGTTGGCACATTGGACTGATCTAGCAGGCCCAGTCTCTGATAAAATTTATGTCTGATTTCTTGTGAACTACTTCTAACACCCAGTATACCTTACGGTACCATGATTTTTACTGAAGTGGCATAGCTCTTGATAAGACGCTTTTTTCAACCAAAAAGTATCTATATTTCTCTATTGTTGTGAGCACCTCGGCAAGGCGCTTCTAATGAGTACCCACAACATATGTTTTCATCGAGAAATAAGAAAACTATTTACCTGATAGACCTATGAGTGGAATAACTGTGTAATTAGTTGATTAGAATTTACTAATTTATTTTTGCAGTTAGAATATTTTCTGTTTTACTGGATGTGTACAACATTTGTGGCTTAGATAGCGCTTGTGATTCTGTGCAGTGATGATCATTCACTTGGGAATTGGGAGCAATACACTGTAAGCAATGTCATTAATTCTGTCTTTGTGTTGGATTGTCAGGAGCAGATTGGGCCAGTTTTTAATTTTACATGTAAGTAAATTTAATTAAAATGAGAGACTGTTCCAGTGCATAAAACTTGTGACATCACCTTGAAGATAATGACCTCCTGTGTTTATGATGCTCATTGCTGTCGAATTATTGCTAACATAGTCATGGGTGCCTTTATTCTTCTTCTGATCTTATAAATACATGTAGTCTGTTTCCATGCTGATTTTAACAGAATTTTCTGACAGTATGCCATGGAACATAGCATGTGTACACACACATGAAACTATCCTAGAAAATGACAAGTAGCCAGAACCATAGACACTTAAGCATGAAGATGTTGGTCTCCTATAATTATTATCAAAAATGTGCGAAGTTTGCTAATGGATATTTTTCAAATGGAAATAACTGTAATATGCAGTAACAGATCTTTCTGTGTATTTCAAAATATAATTACTTATTTAACTGAGGAATATCAGTTTCAGTTTCATTTTCCAAAAAAATGGGTGATATTTTTTGCGTTCATTCAAAAACTGATTGCAGATTTATATTTTAATAACTGCTGTAAAATAATGGAAGATTAAGGCACATAAATACTCCTTTCTACAGACAAAATTGCACCAGTAGTAAAGAAATTATATATAAATGAAAAACTTATCAAAGCAGTGACCCACATGGATATATATCCTACATGTCATCCCCTACTAGAGAAAATGATGTCATAAATTTGCCAAGAATGTTATCCTTTTAACCCTTCTCTTGCTAAACAAGACATGCCTTGTCTTAGCAAACAGTGTAGATCCAGATCAGTTGGCTTCTTCAGAAGCCAACTGATCTGGATCTGCACTGATTGTCATTAAATATGTGAATTTCTATCAAAAACCCGGATCAAGTAATCTGATTGGCTGGAAATTTGAACTGGGTGTGGCATCTTAATTTATTCAGCATGAGAAGGGTTAAAACCGTAGTATCATTTTACCAGCTGCCACTGTATATTTTGATATTTCTTGTATATTCAATCTTTTATCTGAAAAATTCTCAAATTTATTCATCCCCCCTTGTACATTGTATTATAAGATATTTTTGTTTGTGTACTACACACAAGTTAAGACATCCATTAAATGTTTTCATCTTTATCAGCTGTTCCAAAGAAGTGATTTATTTCTTTTTCCCAAGTAATTTAGGTCAAAATAAAACATATATGTGGTTCTGTTGTCCCAGTTTATCTTGATCCCTGGTCAAGTTGGCTTCCACCTTGGTTGTCACAGCCTCTGGGGGCCAACCTGTCCTGGCCTGGACAGCTTGGCCTCCCACCTGAACAAGGAAAACTGATTTTATTGATATCTGCAACACTTAAATAGTAGGCTAGCATGTGGTTCTTGCATTGTATATATCATAAAAAATCTTATTATTGTCCTTGCATTTATCAGAATCATTATCTTTGATTTGGAGGGAGGAGGTGTTTATTAGAGGCTAAAATATTTGATAGCAGTTGAAAAAAACTTTGTTTTCCTCCTATAACCACTATATTGATATTGGAAACAGAAGTATATACATGTACCAGGGCTGCAGTGGACATGTTAAGTATATAGACTAGCATTACAAAAGAAGTGTCAGCCCCTCTAGGACAATCCTAGTACCTGGGGCAGGACTAAAAATCCCATGTCTACCGGTATATCTTTTATTTGGACCAAGAGAGTAAAAGGGACTTGTTTGTTTGATAATTAAACAGTAGATTAGGAAACTAACTTCATGAGGTAATAGCAATATACTGTATTTACTGTGTGTATTCGGATAGACAGGCCTGAGCAAACTGTGTAGACCCAGATGAGACGCCGCAGAATGCGGCATCTCATCAGGGTCTACACTGTTTGCAATTCATCCAGCAATTTTTAGACACAACATCGAGTAGTAAATTGTACTTGTTCAAATTTTAGAACAAGAATGGTCAAGAGGTGAGGTGTCCAAATACTTAAGGTAAATACTGTACTTAGGGTGAATTTGGCTTGTACTTTTCTTGTCTACTGTTGTTCAAAGCATCATTAGCTTAACAAGCTCGTTTGTGGTCAAAATCTTAACTGTTTTAGTAAGTACAATATCTAATTCACAGGTATTTTTGCTGAAAAAATATGAGAAGCTTTTGCAAATGCAAAAGCTACTCACATTTTTTCAGCAAAAATATTAGCATATATGCAATATATTTTATGATCAAAGTTTTAACGATATGTTTAACGACATCGGAAGTTTTGAACAACTGGGCCCTGATATTTTTCTTATTTATCCACAAAAAAGATAAATGTTATGGGAAAACTCATTAGAAGTGCCTTAGTGAGGCAGCCTTAATGAGTACCACAGTATAATGGTTTCATGAACAAATAAGAAAAATTACAACAAAAACAAAACATATTTATCAAGCTTCATCTCTTATCAGAGCTGTGAAAACACCAAATTCATTTTTATTTCTGGTGTGTAGCAACTTGGCAGTATTTGGCATGCTATCTTCATGTTTTTTTTGTTTTTTTTTTTTACCTGGTCACATCTTTATTTAATTATAGGTCCAGATAAGGGTGGGTACATGTATCACGTAAACAGTTTTCTTATTTCTGGACAAAAACATATGTTATGGGTACTCATTAGAAGTGCCTCGATGAGACACTTCTTATGAGTGCCCACAACATATGTTTTTGTTGAGAAATAAGAAAAATATATACCGTATTCGACCTAATTACCGCACGGTGCGCTAAGGTTTTTCAAAACTACTGAGAAAACTTGTAAAATACCAACATATCCACCTATACTAAGGGTACACTAAAAAAGATCAGAGAAAGACTTGTCTAATGATACTCATGCGCTTTTTTTCTGAATTTCTTTATAAAAGCATATGTTGTGGGTACTCATTTGAATTGCATCGACAAGTCGATGCAATTCAAATGAGTACCGGCAACATATGCCTTTATAAAGAAGTAGCAAGAAAGTACAGTTGCTGTAATCCGAAGACTACGGAATTGCTTGATTGTGCGCTTATAGGGGTATGTGCAGTAATTAGGTCGAATATGGTAGCTACTTTTATGTTGAAACAAAAATTCCTTATCAAGAGCTATGTTTATGTTCTGATATTTTAACACTGACTTTATGCACAGAATTGACCGACAGCAGGGCTCTTGAAAAGCAGACTATTCATGTATTTCCCATTTCTCGATGAACATGTGTTCTTTTTTAAGTGGAATTACTTCCCATTAAGTGATTCTTGAGATTTCAGACAGTTTTTGCTGAATTAAATACTTTATCTCGAAAGAAGTGATTTGGAGCTACCATATTTACCGTATGTATTTGGACAGAAAGGCCTGAGCAAACCATGTAGACCCAGATGAGACACCGCCAAACAGTCTCATCAGGATCTGCACTGTTTCCCACTCATCCCTCAATTTTTAGACACAACATTGGGTAGTAAATTGTTCTTGTTCAAATTTTAGAACAAGTATGGTAAGGAGTTGAGGTGTCTAAATACTTAGGGTAAATATGGTACTTTGTGTATTATTATAGATATGATGTCTCAATAAAAAATTTCCAGATGCACATTTTTTTCTTATTTCTTCACAAAAAAAAAAAACTAAAATAAAATAAAATAAAAATAATAAAAAAAATAATACACATTGTGGTATTTATTAGAACCATCTCAGCAGAGTGCTTCCAATGACTATCCAAATATGTTTTCATGGATTTGATTGATTGATTGTGTTGGGGTTTAACGACACGTCAACCCATGAGGGTCATTTTGTGTCGTCTCCCAGAGAAAGGGAGAAAAAAGATAGAAGAGAGAGTAGAGGAGATAAAAGAGAGGGACAGGGAAGAAAGAGGAACAGGAATGAAAGTGAAGAAAGTGAAGAAACAGAAGAAATAAAAACATTCCCCCTCTACCCTTACCCACTACAAGGATAGCAGGCCTTGCCCAACTGTAAGCCAATATCAGTTGGACGCCCCAGTGATGTAAGATACACAGCACCTTCGCACCACCCGACCACCCCCATGTTTTCATGGAGGAATAAGAAAAATAATGGTATAGTTTGGCTGAAAAGGGTGCCTTTTCCAGAGTGAATGTTTTCCATAGCTTTAGGCAAGCGAGTCTCCAGATAAAAGTGTTCCATATTTCCATATTTCTCCACAAAAATATGTTCTAAGATAATATATGTTCTCATAAGATTTGCGTCTCGGAGGAAATTCCAGTGTGTACCCTCAACATGTCTTTCCATGGAGAATTAAGAAAAATATCAATACTTTGTGGTTGAAAAAAAGCATCTTATTTACAGTTTACCATAATAACCCTAAGTATTGGGACATATAGGCTTTTACAAACAGTATAGACCCAGATCAGACGCCGCAGAATGCGGCATCTGATCAGGGTCTACACTGTTTGTCATATATACAGTAATATTTTAGACACATCCAGAAGTCGTAAAATGGACTACTTCAACTTTTAGGAGATGTATGGTAAGTAGCTAAGGTGTCCCAATTCTTAGGGTTATTACGGTACTTTCAAGTCGGCTATTGATTACTGTTACTTTCATTACATTTATATCTTCATTTAATATGTTCATTTAATTATCTGAAAATTTAGTAACTGCATTATCAGTGGTTTACAATACTTTGCATTTGAATGGAAACAGTTAGAGAAATAATTAAATTGTTGAAGAAAGGTAGGTTTGTCTTAAAATAGATCACTTACAGTGTTAGAATATATGACTTGATTATAAATCATGCTTTTATAAATAAAATCTACATCTGTCAACCAGATTGCATGCACACTCTGGTGTTTAATTCATTTATACTTAGGAGGGACGCATGCCCAACTTTACCTAACAGACATGACATATCGTCAGAATGCCTATAGAAGTGCCTGAGTGGCCAAGTGGTTAGCGCTTCCGACTAAGGATCACACAGTCCTGGGTTATACTGCTGAAGGTGGAATTCAACTCCTGATCCTACAGCACCTCACTGCTTAGAAAATTTTCACACTTCTCTCATCTCTGTACGACTTAAATAGTGTTGAAAGGGTCATAAAATATCAAATCATCGAAATATCCAATACAAAAAAAATATTTCATCTGAAAGGCTGTGAACTGCTGGTCACTTTTCTGTCCATTACAGTTTCACATGCCAGGTGACACCTTGTCACTCGCAGGCCAGTAGCTTCAGCCCAAGAATGTATATGCTGAACATATTGAAAGTCAGTCCATTTTTGATGGAAGTGCCCCCTTGAAGTTGGAAAGTTTGCATGCTTGAATGAATAATTACATACATGTATATGTGTACACTGACACTGTCCTCTCCCCACACCCCAACCCACCAAACTTCTCCAGAATGGAGAGATTTAAAATGCCCATATTACAAATGTCCCATTTACTGGGTCATTTACGAACTCTGGCATTGCTGTCACCCTTCCTGTACGAAAGCCAGTCACTTCAGTGTCACCATAAAATCAGGCTTCCACTGCAAGGCTGTAGAAATGATCTTTATACCTGTTCTGTTACATTTCTCCCCCTTGTCTCTTGACTAGTGTTGGGAATCGGCCAGAATTTTATATTCATGGGTTTTGTAAAATGGACTGATCATCGATTAATCATCGACTTGAAGAAAATATATTCACTTAATTTAGTCCTCTTCCAGGTGCTTACTTATTGTTCCAGATCAATAAGAGGGGTATCCAGATAATATTTTTCTTATTTCCCCGTGAAAACCTATGTTGTCGGTACTCATTAGAAATGTCTCAGCGAGGCGCTTCTAATGAGTACCCACAACATATGTTTTCATGGAGAAATAAAAAACATATCAGTTCTTTTGACTTTTTATTTAAGGCTTTTTTATCATTTTTATACCCCGCCACAGGATAGTGGCGGGGTATTATGGTTTCACGTTGGACGTCCACATGTCCGTCCATCCGTCAGTCAGTCGTACGTCCGTCCGTCCGTTTTTCGTTTCCGGATGATAACTTGAGTAAACATGAATGGATTTTCACCAAACTTGGTTTTTGCATTGATATTGTGGAGATCTGGTTTGGGATTGCTAACTGGCAAATTTTTTCAAATTTTTACGGAGTTACCTGCCCAAGACACGCCCATATTTTCGTCTCAGGATGATAACTTGAGTAAACATCAATGGATTTTCACCAAACTTGATGTGTGCATTGATATTGTGGAGGTCTGGTTTGGGATTGCTAATGGGTAGATTTCATCAAATTATGACAGAGTTGTCTGCCCAAGACCTGCCCATATTTTTGTGTTCTGGACAATAACTTGAGTAAATGTCAAGGGATTTTTACCAAACTTGGTACATGCATTGATATGAAGGAGATCTAGTTTGGGATTGCTTATAGGCAAATTTTGTTAATGTTTGACAGAGTTATCTGCCCGTAACACGATAATGGCGGGGTATTATAGTTTAAAGTTTTTATTTTTTTTCACTTTTATTGACCACAAATCTAGGATGACCCAAATAGACAGCTTTGAATTTCATTTCTTTATAACTTGCCTATAAAAATAAAACGTGAAAAAAATATGTTCCTAAAAATAAAATTTTCCAATTAGTTGATTATCAAACATCTTTCTGATCATCAGTCACAAGGGGCAAAAGTGACTGATGATCGATTATAATCTATCATCAGTGGCAACACTACTCTTGACATTGCCCCAGTCACCACACAGTGCTGATCATCCAGTAGACCCAAGACAGGAACTTCGTAATGCTGCCAGAGAAACCTATACCTATCCCAAAGTACTTGATAAGATGCTTTTTTCAATCCAAAAGTATTATTTTTAGCTCACCTGAGCTCTGTTATTGTGATCACTTTTGGTCCATCGTGCGTCTGTCTGTGCGTCTGTCCGTTAACATTTTCAAACGACTTCTCCTTTGAAGCCGCTGAGCCAATTTTGCTCAAATTTCATATGGAGCCTCCTTAGGGTGGGGGAATGAAAAATTGCACAAATGGTCGCGGTCCGTTGACCAAGATGGCCGCCATGCCCATATATTGTAAAAACCTTTAAAAATCTTCTTCTCCAGAACCGAGAATGCCTTGGGACTGAACCTTTGCAGGAATTGTCGGGGATGGGAGGTCTACCAAAGTTGCTAAAAGAATTGTCATACGTTGACGTTTGACCTTTTTACGGCAAGGTCAAGTTTGCTTCCCTGTGCATTTGTATGGGAAAATACCTTTAAAAATCTTCTTCTCCAAAACAGAGCGTGCCTTATGGCTGAATCTTTGCATATATCATCGGGAACGGAAGGGCTACCAAAATTGCTAAAATAATGGTCGTACATTGACATTTGACCTTTTTACAGTAAGGTCATTTTTGCTTCCTTATGCATTTGTATGGGGAAAATGTTCAGAATTTCAAACAACTTCTTCTCTGGAGCCTTTGGGCCAGTTTTGCTCAAATTTCATATGGAGCCTTCTTAGGTAGGGGGAACGAAAGATTGCTAAAATTGTCACGGTTCATTGACCAAGATGGCCGCCGTGCCCATATATGGTAAAAACCTTTAAAAATCTTCTTCTCTAGAACTGAGGATGCTTTGTGGCTGAATCTTTGCATAAATCATCGAGGATAGGGGGTCTACCAGAGTTGCTAAAATAATGGTCGTACATTGACATTGACCTTATTATGGCAAGGTCAAGTTTGCTTCCCTATGCATTTGTATGGGAAAAAAACATTTAAAAACCTTATTCTCTAAAACCAAGGATGGCTTGTGGCTGAATCTTTGCATATATCATCTGGAACGGGCAGTCTACCAAAGTTGCTAAAATAATTGTCATACATTGACATTTAACCTTTTTACGGCAATGTCAAGTTTGCTTCTGTATGCATTTGTATGGAAAAAATGTTGATAATTTCAAATGGCTTTTCCTCTGAAGCCTCTGGGCCAGTGTTGCTCAAATTTCATGCGGAACCTCCTTGGGCAGGAGAATGAAAGATTGCTAAAATGGGCATGGTCCATTGATCAAAATGGCTGCCATGCCCATATATGGTAAAAACCTTTAAAAATCTTCTTCTCCATAACCAAATAATCCCTGGGCCCTAATCTTTGCACAGATTATAGGGGACAGGAGATCTACCAAAATTGCTCAAATGATGGTTCTATGTTGACATTTGACCTTTTTACCTCCATGGTCAAATTTGCTTCCCCATTTGTATGGGTCATATACATTTATATTGAAAGTATCGAAGTTCTGACTGGAAATCTAAGATGGCCATCATCTGGTTTATATTTATTATATTTCCCTGCCACTGTGCTGTTTACATATATAAAATCATAATTCTTCAGAAACCACTTAACCAATTTCCACCAAATTTCACATTGATCCTTCTTTTGAAATGTGATTGATAGATTATTTAAATGATCATGCTCCACTGACAGGCCCATATATTCTTCTTCAAAACTAAGAACTGCTCAAATGATATTTCATTACTTGCGATGATAGGATTGGAAAAATGTTGCATAACATCTGCATGTCTGCAGGGGTTATGTCACTCAGGTGAGCGAACCGTGGCCTGTGGGCTTCTTGTTCTTATTTCTCCACAAAAGCATATGTTGTGGGCACTCATTAGAAGCATCTCACTGAGACACTTCTAATGAGTATCCACAACATATGATTTCATTGAGAAATAAGAAAACTATTTACATATCGAGGTTGAGCGCAAGACTATTGTAACTCAAACATATTTTTGAAACCCTTGTTTAGGGGCAACTTGGACCCCTTTGTAAACAATGCAAATTTAGGTGCCATTGCTCATACGAGCAATGGCACCTAAATTTTCATTGTTTACAGAAAGAAATGTTGTAATCTTCATAACGCCTTCATGGTGAGGAGATTAGGTTTGGGGAAAAACAACCATCTGAGTTACGCTAGTCTTGCGCTCAACCCTCGAATTATGTACCTGATACCCTCTCTTATCTTGACCTATGTATCCTTGGTTCAGAGATGATTGTGGTGTCATCTTTAATGTCCGAATGTATAAACATCATACTTGGCTAATATTTATACCCCTAGTATACGAAGTATGGTGGGGGTTGTGGGTATACTGTTTTGAGGGGGACTTCATATCCGCTCAATAGCTTGAGAACAAATTGATGGAATAAGACCAAATTTTGCATATAGGCATTGACATTGACCAGATCTAGGTTAATGTTACGTGCCAATTTTTGCATATATACAATACAGTTATGGCGCTAGGTTATTTTTGTCAGAATTTCATTTCCGCTCAATACCTTGATGGAATTTGACAAAGTTTTGCATATGCATTTTATGTTGACCAGTTATAAGTTTGGATGGTATAACACATCATTTTCGCAAATTTATAACACAATTATGGTCCTTGCTTATTGTCAAACTTTTGTTTGGCTCATTATATCTTGTAATACATGGTTTTTCAGTGTCCAGAAGGCAGTCATTGTTACCTTGCCAGGGTGGGGATCAAATAAGCACTGCTTATTAATTATTATTATTATTATTGACTCTTGTTAAATATTTGGTTCTTTTTGAGCCATTGACAAAATGCCTTTCAGGCAAGCTGTGCTGTCATATGAGAGCTCTTCTTAATAATGGAATATCCATAGGAGCTCATGTATCAAGTTTCTTTGATTTGGCCAGAATATTTGCTCTGTTTTAGTGCTAATCAATATTTCTGGCATTGCCTATGTCGACATACGCAATCAAATTGAAGGATTCTATTAAAACAAAATTGAAGTTTCAATATTTCAGATTTAATTGGACATCCTATCTTACTGAGGATTATAAAAATGTTTCATCTATGGTACACATTCTGGAGCTGTGTTTAAGTTTACACTGTACTTCAAACTTTGGAATTATTTTTCTATGAAATACAGATAACTGTTTGTAATGGAAGTTAAAGTAAAGTTTATGAATGTAAGTTGGACATTAACCTTTACCACTCCTTGGGCATATTCAACAGACTACAAATTGATGGTATATTTCTTGCTTTTCCCAGAAAATATTCTTTGACATTTCTTGCAAATTGTCTCCTTACAGACAATTTGCATGAAAAGTCCAAGCCTATTTTTTGGGAAAAAATAAAATAATCCAGACTGTCATCTGGTGAATTTTTATTACCCAGCATGCTAAGCATTAAACAGATAGGCGGTTGGGTAAAAAATGATTTAAATGTATCTGAATAGGAATGGAAACATGTTGATGATAAAATTGATGGTAAAACTGTAAAGAGTTTTGGTGTTAAGTATAGTACCATTGTTATCCTGTTGGAGACAGCACATACTTGTGATGGATTTAATTGTAATAATGTAAGCATGTTCCTGGGCTTGACCCTCAGAGACTGGACCTTTATTACGTTTAGATTAACTGTTCCTTTGGCTCCAGTATGTTGGTTCCCATAGCAGCAAAAGTCAAAGGTTTTTCACAGAGGCATTGGAAATATGATTAAATCCTCTACAGTTCCTAGTTTGTAATTCACCTGAGCCAAAGGCTCAGAATGAGCTATTGTGATCACTTGTCATCAGTCGTCTTCTATCTGTCCATCTTCGTCAGTTGTCCATTGTCCATGCACAACTTTTTAGCTCACCAGAGCAAAAGCTCAGGGTGAGCTATTGTGATCAGCCTCTGTCAGTCGTCGTCTGTTGTCCGTCGTCAAAAATTAGTTTGTTAACCCTCTAGAGGTCAGTTTTGACCCAATCGATGAAACTTGCCCAGAATGTTTGCCCTGTGATTTCTAGGTCAAGTTCGAAACTGGGTCACTTGGGGTCAAAATCTAGGTCACCAGGCTAAATCAAAGGAAAATCTTGTTAACACTCTAGCGGTCACATTTTTGAATCAGTCAACATGAATCTTGCTCAAAATGTTTGTCTTGATGAGTTCCAGGTCAAGTTCCAAATTGGGTCACTTGGGGTCAAAAACTAGGTCAAATCAGCAGAAAACCTTGTTAACACTCTAGTGGTCACATTTTTGAAACAATCATCATGAATCTTGCTCAAAATGTTTGTCTTGATGATTTCCAGGTCAGATTTGAAACTGGCTCACTTGGGGTCAAAAACTAGGTCACCAGGCCAAATCAGCACAGAACTTTGTTAACACTTAAGCGGTCACATTTTTCAGGCAATCATCATGAATCTTGCTCAAATTGTTTGTCTTGATGATTTCTAGGTCAAATTTGAAACTGGGTCACTTAGGTCAAAAACTAGATCACAAGGCCAAATCAACAGAAAACCTTGTTAACACTCTAGCGGTCACATTTTTTGAAGCAATCATCATGAATCTTGCTCAAAATGTTTGTCTTGATGATTTCTATTTCAAGTTCAAAACTGGGTCACTTGGAGTCAAAAACTAGGTCACCAGGCCAAATCAGCAGAAAACCTTGGTAACACTAACGGTCACATTTTTGAAGCAGTCATAATCCTGCTCCAAATGTTTGTCTTGATGATTTCTAGGTCAGGTTAGAAACTGGGTCACATGGGGTCAAAAACTAGGTCACCTGGCCACATCAGTGTAAAACCTTGTTAACACTCTAGTGGTCACATTTATGAAGCAATCATCATGAATCTTACTCAAAATGTTTGTCTTGATGATGTCTAGGCCAAGTTCAAAACTGGGTCACTTGGAGTCAAAAACTAGGTCACCAGGCCAAATCAAAGGAAGACCTTGTTAACACATTAGAGGTCACATTTTTGAAGCAATCATCATGAATCTTGTCCAAAATGTTTGTCTTGATGATTTCAAAGTCAGGTTTGAAACTGGGTCACATGGGGTAAAAAACTAGGTCACCAGGCCAAATCAAACGAAAACCTTGTTAACACTCCAGAGGTCACATTTTTTAAACAATCATCATTAATATTGCTCAAAATGTTCATCTTGATGATTTCTAGGTCTAGTTTAAAACTGGGTTTCCTTCAAATAGGTTTTGAAAAGATTAGTGTATTGGATTCATATTCTTTAAACACAGGTGTATAATCATAAAATATAGGTCAAATTCGATTTAGGGTAAATCCACCAGTTATTATGGGAGTTATGGTCTTTTTTAACTATGAAAAATGGTTTCCGTTTGATATCTTTTGAAAAGATAGTGTATTGGACTCAAATTTTATACACAGATATGCGGGAAATGATGCACAGTTTAATTTCATGAGTCAATGATAATCACATGGACAACAACCGTAAGGAGATTTTGGGGTATGTATACTATGGATCAGTTGTAAACAACTGACCCCAAAATGGAAAAACAAAAACTCATTACGAAATCACGCCTATTCAAATATATAGAAATTTTCACCTCCAGAAAAAGAAAATTTTTAGATAAAAAAACTCTGATATTTTTCATATTTCTGCTCAAAACATAGATTGTGGGTACTCGTTAGAACTGCCTCGGTGAGGCGGTTCTAATGAGTACCCACAATCTATGTTTTTGAGCAGAAATAAGAAAGATACTGTATACCCATGTAAACCCCAGTTTTACTATATAAAAGTGGGGTTTATGGGGTCAAAATTATATAGGCATGTTTTCGTGATGTTGTGTACAAGATAAGCTCCGAGAATTTGAGCTGGGACTTTGATATTTCACAGACTTGTTTGGTAGTACATCGTCTGATTAACTTTAAAAACCATGTGCCATTCCTACTGCGGGACAAATTCACAGTTGGCTGAGCAGAGATACATAAATTTTATCATCACAGGCCACTATCTTGGTTTTGCCAAAAGACAGCTTTGAGAATAGTTTGGGGATGTTTGCTGCCATCCGCTGAAAACTGTCACAACTGAACAGAAAGTTGGCTTTTGATTTGCCAGTAAAGTGTGAATGTCTTGGTTAACTTTAACTTAGCTGAATGCAGCCCAGATTTGGAATTATTTGTCTGCTTTACTAGCCAAAATGATCAGAAACTGAGAGCAATTTTAGGGACAGTGTGTATCAGATTTTTCTTTAGCCTGTGTGTCCTCACCTGTTTTTGATTTTCCATACAGGCATCGGCCAATGCGTTTTCACACAATACAAATCTTACAGGGCAACAACAGTTTCCCATAGACTTGTATAAAGGGAAATTGCTTAAATTAGCCTATGGTGATCCTCTTATCAAGTTTGTGGTTACTCTCTTTCCCCTCTAGTGGCAACTTTTGTTAATGTTGATAACCTTTGTTAAGGCCTGACAAAACATTGGGCCTGATCTGGATCCAAACTGTTTGACATTCTGAGGGTATTCCTGAAAGATTTTTTTTTGAAAAAGTTAATTTAAAAAACTCCACAGACAACAAAAAAGCATACAAAATTACCCAGCATGGAAAGAGTTAAGACTTTGATTTTGGTAGTAATTGAAATTGTTGCATAGCCTCATGTAAGCTGCTAGAGTGAATGTTTGATAGTGAAGTTGTCTGTGGCCCATTTATTATTTAGTCATTTGAGCTGATAATGGAATAAAACATAGAATGGCCTTGTGAAATTAAATACCAAATACTAATGGAAACAAAAAATTAGTGGATGCAAACAAGATTTAGTAAATTCATTTATTGGGTTAGTTTATTAGTTTATGGCCAAAGCTTTTGATTAAACCCCTGTCCTGCTGAACCCGGATATACCCTGTTTTGCAAACAGTGTAGATCCAGATCAGTTGGCTTCTTCAGAAGCCAACTGATCTGGATCTGCACTGTTTGCAATCAAGTACGCAAATTTATAGCAACAATTTGGATCAAGTAATCTGATTGGCTGAAAATTAGAAGTAGGCGTGGCATCTTAATTTATTCAGCATGACAAGGGTTAAGCTTCATTAAGAAAAGAATTACCAGTATGTTGAACATGACTTACTGTATTCGGTGTCTGTGTGGTCGGAAGTTTTCTAATATCATTAATGCTTATCATTTTAGACCCAAAGTTTGAACAAGTCTAGTTTATTACCTGTTGGTGTGTTTCAAACATTGCTGGTTGAGTGGCAAACAGTATAGATCTTGATGATCTGGGTTTGCAATGTTTGCTTAGGCCTGCCTGTCCAAATATTTAGGGTAGATATGATAATTAAAAACTGAATACAGGCTTTCAAGCGGGCCCTACTTTTCCTACTATTCCTACTTTTCCCTACTTTTTTTTTGTGCTCCTACTTTTCCCTACTTTTTTCTGAAAATGCCCTACTATCCCTACTTTTTAGTCAAAAATGTTTGAAGTGACAGAAAATTGTATTTTTTTTCCTCGCATGCTTTGCTTGCTCGGTGTTTGCAAAAATCAGATCAACTTATTCTGTGCAGCCATGATGCAAAAGTTTATAAAATATTTTTTCTTCAGTTGTAACTCCTTTTTTGGAACATTGATTTTGGTATTTCCTTCCCATTGTAATGTAGTGTTATTGTTCAGAGAAAACTTTGTTTGCTTCTTATGTCTTTTTCTAAGTCTGAAAACACTCAGAACATCCCTACTATCCCTACTTTTCATGATTGAAATTCCTACTTTTGCCCTACTTTTTTAAAATTTTGAGCCCTACTTTATCCCTACATTTTCGTTGGAGGGCACTTGAAAGCCTGTGAATATTATACAGGGCATATCCAAGTATGACTTTCATATAGGATGGCAAGAGCCAAAATCGGTATACAGCATTTCAACCCTTGTCATACTGAATGAATTAAGATGTCGTGCCCACTTCTAATTGTCAGCCAGTCAGATTGCTTGATCAGGTTGTTTATACGAAATCACATATTGAATGATAAACAGTGCAGATCTAGCTTAGTTGCCTACTGATTTGGATCTACTCAGTTTGCAAAGGAGAGTAAAATCTCCACAAAAATGTCCTTTGTGTTTACACATTGGGATCATCTTAGCAGCAAAGCAGTTCCAATTATAAAGTATCCCTAACAAGGTATATTTATTATGAGGACATGAGAAATATAGTTATCTTATCTTGCACTATTACTGCGAGACTGATTTCTGTTGAAACCTTAATGCTTAGCACTCTGGGTAAAATTTTCAGCAGACAACATTTTGAAATATTTTTCTTATTTTTCCCAGAAAATATGATGACATTTGAAATGTCAAATCCTTTTTTCCCAGGAAAAATAAGAAAAATATCATCAATTTGCCATCTGCAGAAAATGCCCAGAGAGTAGTAAAGGTTATATATAACCTTCTGGACAGCTATACAATTTACCTTAAAAATTTGGCTTGAGCAAATAGTGTAGACCTGGATCAAATGCCCCAGAATGGAGCATGTGATAAGGGTCTACACTTTTGCCACCCATCCAGCAGTTCCTAACCCATTGTAGTCGGGAGACCTGTTAAAGGGTAATTGGCAAACAATGCAGACCTAGATCAGATGCAGCAGAATGCGGGGTCTGATCAGGGTCCCACTGTTTGCAAATAGTTAAGCCATATTTCTGTAGGAATATGTAAACCTCGTACCTACAATTAAAATTGGACTCTTCCAATATATAGAGTGGGGGAGTCTATTCAGTATACAATGGGTTAAGAAACATCAATAGCTAGTAAATATTGACTTGTTCAGTACATGTATGGTAAGAAGTTAACCCATTTATGTCTAGCATCCCATAAAAAGGGACATTTGCAAGCAGTGTAGTCCCAGATCAGACACAGCAGAATGTGGTGTCTGATCATGGTCTGCACAATTTGAATTGAAAACAGGAATTTCTATAAAACATGGTAATGATAATAACTAGCCAGACCCCTTCTGTTCGAAATGGACCAGTCTGAAGAGAACCCTTGTCCTGCTGAACCTGGATAAAACCTGCCTTTGCAAACAGTGTAGATCTAGATCAGTTGGCTTCTGAACCGGTCTGGATTTGCACTGTGTGTCATTAAGTATGTGAATGTGTTTCAACAATCTGGTTCAAGTAATTTGATTGGCTGAAAATGGATTTGCACTGTGTGTCATTAAGTATGTGAATGTGTTTCAACAATCTGGTTCAAGTAATCTGATTGGCTGAAAATAAGAAGTGGGTGTGGCATCTTAATTCATTCAGCATGTAAAGGGTTAAGGTAGAAGAGTCGACTTGGCGTAAATGGGTAAAGATGTCCGGATATTTAGGGTGAATGTGGTATACTATGTAGAGAAAGGCTGCTGTCAGAGCTTTGTCTACTTCAGTGACTAACCCTTAAACTGCCAATCACAACAATTGTCGTCTGCTTTGTCACCTGCTTGTGATTTTAAGTCATTTCTGCAAACAGTGTGGACCCAGATCAGACTGCTCCTTTAGGAGCAGTCTGATTTGGGGCCACACTGTTTGCCTGTATGCAAAAATAGGTTTGAAAAGTTTGCAAGAACTTTCAGCAGACGACATAAACAGACGACATTTTCAGATGCAGGTTTTCTTGGTGTTTTAAGGGTATTATAATATTTTCAGTCAGTTTTCACAGATGAGACATAGCTCTGTGGAATTCTTGTTACTTTAACCCTTAAAGTGCCAGTCACAACTATTGTCGTCTGCTTTGTCACCTGCTTGTGATTTTAAAAGTCATTTCTGCAAACAGTGTGGACCCAGATCAGACTGCTCCTTTAGGAGCAGTCTGATCTGGGTCCACACTGTTTGCCTGTATGCAAAAATAGGTTTGAAAAGTTTGCAAGAACATTCAGCAGACGACATAAACAGACGACATTTTCAGATGCAGGTTTTCTTGGTGTTTTAAGGGTATTATAATATTTTCAGTCAGTTTTCACAGATGAGACATAGCTCTGTGGAATTCTTGTTACTTAACCATTTTAACCCTTAAAGCGCCAGTCACAACTATTGTCGTCTGCTTTGTCATCAGCTTGTCCCTTTTGAAAGTCATTTTTGCAAACAGTGTGGACCCAGATCAGACTGCTCCTCTAGGAGCAGTCTGATCTGGGTCCACACTGTTTGCCTGTATGCAAAAATAGGTTTGAAAGTCTGCAAGAATATTCAGCAGACCACATAAACAGACGACATTTTCAGATGCAGTTTTTCTTGGCGCTTTAAGGGTTAACACAGATTTTCTTTTGATCTGGATCTTTTGAGGGGCTTTCCTTACCTGTGTGGCTTTGATTTCCTTTGTTTCTGAGTGATTTTACTTCAGCTTTCACACATGGTGGCTGGCTAATTTATGAAGCTGCAATATTTGTGAAATTGATCACCTGACTACCATATGATAGTAGTAACATGATAAACTCGTGTCCTGTGTAGACATTTGTTTAAAAAAAAAGAAAATCAAGAAATTAGCACAAATTGTGAGCACTGCAGGCAGGATTCAATTACTATTGTGGTTTGTACACATTTATTATGTTGATATCCCTATGGTCATGTTTGTATGGTTATCACAGGAGCCAGTTAGGTCTGATAGGGAGAGACTGAAAAAAAAAACAACAACAAAAAACTCCAAAAAAACTGCCTATTTAAAGTGGTGAAATTTGACTGTGATTTTGAAGATGTTAAAATTTAAGTGGTTGACCTAGAATGCAGGCAAACCTACATTTGTGTGAATGTGCATTCCCTCCTCTGTTGATAAACTAGAATTAAGGGACAGGTCTGATTTCTGGAGATTGTGGTTTGTGCCTAAAACAGCTCCCCATCCCGTCCTCTTATATATGCAAGCAGTGCAGACCCAGACCAGACTGCTATCTGATCAGGGTCTATAATGGCTACTGTTCCATCAAGTATTTCATGAAACAAATGCATAGATAGGATGCCAATGCATAGATAGGATGCCAGTTTACCATATTTTTAGCTCACCTGAACACATAATGTCCAAGGTTATTGTGATAGGCCAGTTGTGATAGGCCATTGTCTGTTCTCATTTGTCTGTGAACATTAGACCTCCTAAACCACAAAGCAAATTTTTACCAGATTTTACAAGAATATTCCTTGGATCATGCTGTCTGAAAAGTGTTCAAAGATGTGGAATCCAAGCAGAATTCTAGTTGCTATATGGCAACAATATAAAAGTTCTTAAAAAATTGTGTCAAAAAAATCCCTGGCCTGATTTTTAAATAATTTGGCAGAAATGTTAACCCTTATCCTGCTGAACCCGGATATGCCCTGCCTTTGCAAACAGTTGGCTTCTGTTCTTCAGAAGCCAACTGATCTGGATCTACACTGTTTGCCAGTCAGTATTTGAATTTGTATCAACAACCTGGATCAAGTTATTTGATTGGCTGAAAATTAGAAGTGGGCATGGCATCTTAATTTATTCAGCAGGACAAGGGTTAATAGGATGATGCTCAAGCCCCATGGTCGGGCTCCATAGCACAGTTGGTAATGCATCTAATGCAAATCCAGGGGTCTTAACCCTTGTCCTGCTGAATAAATTAAGGAGCCACACCCATTTCTAATTTTCAGCCACTCAGATTACTTGATCAAGGTTGTTGATATAGATTCACATACTTAATGACAAACAGTGCAGATCCAGATCAGTTGGCTTCTTCAGAAGCCAACTGATCTGGATCTAAACTGTTTGCAAAGGCAGGGTATATCCAGGTTCAGCAGGACAAGGGTTAATAGGCTGATGCTCAAGCCCTATGGTCAGGCTCCATAGCACAGTTGGTAGTGTATCTGACCGCAAATCCAAGCCTCACAAGTTCGAATCACAGCTCGGTCACATAACTTTTGTGGATATTGATCATGAAATCATTTCTATGCTCATTCTC
Organism: Anodontia alba; assembly: GCA_964016985.1. Lineage (NCBI taxonomy): Eukaryota > Metazoa > Mollusca > Bivalvia > Lucinida > Lucinidae > Anodontia > Anodontia alba. The sequence goes on from OZ024829.1 coordinate 20,658,002, forward strand.
CCCCTTTGCATATTCAAGAAGGGCTAAAAGTGTGTGTAAAACTCAAAGTCAGACAAATCAAGTCATATGGTTTTGTTTTTGTAGAAAACATGGCTGCCAGGATTGTGTGGCCTATTTTCCTTGAATGTCTGCCCTATAGAAACTGTAATGCTTAGCACTCTGGGTAAAGTTTTTAGCAGACAACATACTGAAATAATTTTCTTATTTTTTCCAAAAAACAGGTTTTGAAATTCTATGCAAATTGTCTCCAATATGTCAAATCTTGTTTTCTGGGAAAAATAAGAAACATATCAGCAATTTGTAATCTGCTAAATTAGCTCAAAGAGTGGTAAAGGTTAAAAACCAAGAGCTGGATAGCAAAAATGTTACTTGGTTAACCTAATTCTGTAAAAGCTGTGTTGTTACATTAACCTTTGTCATGCTGAATAAATTAAGATGCCACTCCCACTTCTAATTTTCAGCCAATCAGATCACTTGATCCAGATCCTTGCTTGAATTCACATACTTAATGGCAAACAGTGCAGATCCAGATCAGTTGGCTTCTTCAGAAGCCAACTGATCTGGATCTACACTGTTTGCAAAGGCAAGTTATATCTGGGTTCAGCAGGACAAGGGTTAAACTAGAATTCTGAGAATCTGATTTGTTGCCTGCTTTAAGCACCAACCATTTGATATGAAAAAAGAAGAAAAAAAAAATAATAAAAAAAAAAAAATAAAAAAAAAAAAAAATAAAATAAAACACTTCCCTTGACCTGTGTTTTACAATGATATATGTATTCCAATGCATCTGCAAAAGTTATTGCAATATCAACACTAGCAAAAGAACAAAGCAAGAGTTGTCTTTCTTGCATGTGACACTTCTACATGAGCTGATATATGTATCTTAAACAGTATGGGAGTTATGGCCTGCACAAGATTTCGGCTTCAGGGAACGTAAGTACATAATTAAGAAAGTGAGAGTTGTCTCTCTTGCATGTGACACACTTACAGATACTTATCTATGTCTCTACCAAATATTATCAAAGTATTTCAAATTGTTAAGAAGTTATGGTGTGCACAAGAATTTGGCCTTGGAATTTGTTCAGGGTACTTATCCTCATGAATACCAAAGCAAGAGTTGTCCTTCCTGCATGCGATACACCTACTTGACCTGATATATTTTCCTACCAATTATTATCAAATTATCTCAAACAATATGGGAGTTATGGCCTGAAGATTTTGGCTTCAGGGGACATAGGCACGTAATTAAGAAAATGAGAGTTGTCTCTCTTGCACGGGACATGCCTACTGTCCTCATCTTTGCTTCTACCAAATATTATCAAAATATTTCAAACCATAAAGAAGTTATGGAGTGCACAAGAATTTGGCTAAGAAATTCCATCAGGGGAAATAACTAGAAAAAGAACAAAGCAAGAGTTGTCCTTGCATGCGACAATCCTACTTTACCTGATATATGTCCCTGCCAAATAATATCAAATTATCTCAGACAGTCTGAGAGTTATGTCCTATATAAGATTTCAGCTTCAGGGGAGATAAGTACATTACAAAAATAGTGAGAGTAGTCTTTCTTGCACGCCACACACTTAATCTCTACCAAAATTTATCAAAATACCTTTAAGGGTATAAAAGTTATGGAGCACACAAAGATGCATCTACGTATGTAACCCAACAACAAAAACTAAGTGGAAAAAGGCCATAACTCGGCCAAAATTTTGCAGATGGTTACCAATAGCAAACTTGCTCTGAATTTTACAATGGTATACCCTTATGCAAACATCTGATAAAACAAATGAATTCCTTCAGAACGTAATGAACCGAAACCAACATCTTAACCCAACAATAAAAACTAAATCGAAAAAGGGCTATAACTCAGCCAAAATTTGGTTGGTGATTACCAATATCGAACATGATCTGTATTTCACAATGATATAAACTTCTGTAGACTTTGAATGAAATCAATGTAGCCTTCAAATGTTATTGATTGGAAACTAAAATTGTGAACACGACACCAACAATGATGCTGACAACGACGCGGAAGACGCGGACAGACAGCATGATCTGTGTGCCTGCCATACTACACAGGCGACACAAAAACGTAGCTGTCAGGAGTGTGGCTGATTTTGCCTGATTGTCTGTATAGAAAACTTTAAAAATCTTCATGTCAAAGACCAAGTTGTTCAAGCTGTGTTGATGCATTTAAAACAGGGCCACCTGTTTTCCTTCTATTTCTATATAAAAATATGTTAATTAACCCTTGTCCTGCTGAATAAATTGAGATGCCACACCCACTTATAAATTTCAGCCAATCAGATTACTTGATCCGGATTGTTGCTATAAATTCATATACTTAATGGCAAACAGTGCAGATCCAGATCATTTGGCTTCTTCAGATGCCAACTGATCTGGATGTACACTGTTTGCAAAGACAGGGTATATCCGAGTTCAGCAGGACAAGGGTTAAAAACCTTGTCAAAAAACAACTGATTTTCTAATTACTTTGGAAGATCGTATGTTTGGGTAAAAGCTGTTCTAACTCTTGTTAAGCTGGATAAAAATTTCAGCAGACGACTTTTTGAAATATTTTTCTTAGTTCATTTAGAAAACAGGTTTGACATTTCATGCAAATTGTCTCCAGTGGAGACAATTTGTATGAAATGTGAAAGCCTATTTTCTGGGAAAAATAAGAAAATGTCATCAATTTGCCATGTGCTGAATTAGTCCAGAGACTGGTAATGGTTAATCTGTGTTGAATTGTTCAGAAAAGATGAATGCCCTGGTGGGACTGATTTTCTTCCTATATGTTTATAGTGAAATCTAAAACTTTTAGTCAGATTCCAGGAACTGGATTTTCAGATAACTATTTTCAGAAATCAATAGTGTTTCTTGTGTGAGCCTCTGTAAAAGTTGATCAAGCCAAGTTATTGTTGAAAAAAATATGGCCACTGGGGAGCAGGGCTGATTTTTTTTTCTTCATTTACATGTATATGACTATAATGAAAACTTAAAAAAAAAAAAAAATCCAGCAGCTAGATTTAAAAAAAAAAATTATATGAATATTCCTTGGGTGACTCTATGTAAAAGCTGTTAAAGCCATTTTGATTCAAAGTCAAATAGGAACAGCAGTAATAGGACAGATGCAATATCATACATATGATAAAATTATTGTGTTGCCTGCATAGCATAGCAGGCACACAGGGATCATGTATCCATCTGCATTGTTGGCTGCGTCGGCTCAATAACTTTTGAAAGGTCCATGCATTGATTTTATTCAAAGTTTGTAGAAGTTTATATCATTGTAAAATACAGGTCAAGTAGGATATTGGTAATCATCTGCCAAATTGGTGCATGAGTATTGGCCCTTTTTATACACTGCAACATGATAGTGGCGGGGTATTGTGGTTTCACCTTGGATGTCCATGTGTCTGTCAGTCCATCAGTTGTACGTCGGTCTGTACATATGCCAGGTATATTCCGAGGTTAACGTTTGTATGGGCGTCTGTTTATTTCGTTTCCAGATGATAACTTGAGTAAATATCAGTGGATTTTCACCAAACTTGATATGTGCATTGATATTGTGGAGATCTGGTTTCATCTAATTTTGACAGAGTTACCTGCCTGAGACACGCCCATATTTTTGTTTCCAGACAATAACTTAAGTATGTGTTAAGGGATTTTAACCAAACTTGGTACATGCATTGATATAAGGGAGATCTGGTTTGGGATTGCTAATGGGCAAATTTTGTCAGTGTTTGACAATTACCTGCCTGTGACACGATAATGGCAGGGTGTTATAGTTTAACGCTTTTATTCAACTCAGTTTATACTGTTTCATTTCCGCTCAATTACTTTTGAAGGGATGCACTAATTTCATTCATAGTCTGCAGAAGTTTATATCATAGTAAAATACAGGTCCAGTTCGATATTCATGGTAATCATCCGCCAAATTTTGGCTGAGTTATGGCCCTTTTTAGCTCACCTGAGCACGAAGTGCTCATGGTGAGCTATTGTGGTCAGTCAATGTCCGTCGTGCGTTGTCAACAATTGCTTTAAAAGCCTACTCCTCCTACACCCCTGGGCCAATTGACTTGATACTTGGTAGGAAGCATCGAAGCATCCCCATCTTGAAAATCTATTTTTCGCTTCTTCTCCTGAACTGAAAGGCCAGTTGACTAAACTTGCTAGGAAGCATTTGGGTGACTTGTAGATCAAAAATAGCTAAAATCGTGCCGATCGGAAATCCAAGATGGCCGCCATGGCAGCCGTCTTGAAAATCTATTTTTCGCTTCTTCTCCTGAACCAAAAGGCCAATTGACTCCAAACTTGCTAGGAAGCATCAGGGTGACTTGTAGATCAAAAATAGCTAAAATCTTGTCGATAGGAAATCCAAGATGGCCGCCATCTTGAAAGTCTATTTTTCACTTCTTTTCCTGAACCGAAAGGCCAATTGACTCCAAACTTGGTAGGAAGCATCAGGGTGACTTGTAGATCAAAAATAGCTAAAATCGTGCTGATTGGAAATCCAAGATGGCCGTCATCTTGAAAATCTATTTTTCGCTTCTTCTCCTGAACCGAAAGGCCATTTGACTCCAAACTTGCTAGGAAACTTCAGGGTGACTTGTAGATCAAAAATAGCTAAAATCGTGCGGATCGGAAATCCAAGATGGCCGCCATGGCCGCCGTCTTGAAAATCTATTTTTCGCTTCTACTCCTAAACCCAAAAGCCAACTGACTCCAAACTTGGTAGGAAGCATTGGGGTGACTTATAGATCAAAAATAGCTAAAATTGTGCTGATCGGAAATCCAAGATGCTGCCATGGCAGCCATCTTGAAAATCTATTTTTCACTTCTTCTCCTGAACCGAAAGGCCAGTTGACTCCAAACTTGCTAGGAAGCATCAGGGTGACTTGTAGATCAAAAATAGCTAAAATTGTGCTGATCGGAAATCCAGGATGGGCGCCATGGCAGCCATCTTGAAAATCTATTTTCTCTTCTTCTCCTGAACCGAAAGGCCAGTTGACTCGAAACTTGGTAGGAAGCATTTGGGTGACTTGTAGATCAAAAATAGCTAAAATCATGCCGATCGTAAATCCAAGATGACCACCATGGCGGCTATCTTGAAAATCTATATTTCGCTTCTTCTCCTAAACCCAAAAGTCAATTGACTCGAAACTTAGTAGGAAGCATTTGGGTGACTTGTAGATAAAAAATAGCTAAAATTGTTATGATCCGAAATCCCAGAAGGCCACCATGGTCGCGATCTTGAAAATCTATATTTAGCTTCTTCTCCTGCACCAAAAGGCCAATTGACTCCAAACTAGTTAGGAGACATTGGGGTGACTTGTAGATGAAAAATAGCTAAAATCGTGCCAGTCGGATGTCCAAGATGGCCGCCATGGCAGCCATCTTGAAAATCTATTTTTTGCTTCTTCTTTTGAACTGAAAGGCCAGTTGACTCGTAGATCAAAAATAGCTAAAATCGTGCCAATCGTAAATCCAAACTGGTTGCCATTTAGAGTTTGTTCAAATGATCTCGCTCCATTGACTGGCATGCCATATATATTCTTCTTCAAAATTAAGAACTGCTTAAATGATGATCTTTTCATTAGTTGGGATGACAGGATTAAAAAAATGTTGCATAACATCTGCATATCTGCAGTAGCTATGTCACTCAGGTGAGCGACCCGTGGCCCGTGGGCCTCTTGTTTGACTTAATTTTTGTTGTAGTGTTACATATGTAAGTAATATAGGGTGCTGTGGCACCCTATACTACTTAAGTAGATGCATCCTTGTGTGCTCCATTACTTTGATACCCTTAGAAGTATTTTCATATTATTTGGTAGGGATGAAGAGGAGAACCAGTAGGCATGTTACGTGCTAGAGAGACAACATTCTTTGTTATGTACTTATCTCCCCAAAAGCTGAGATCTTGTACAGGCCGTAACTCCCATACTGTTTGAGATAATTTGATATTATTTGGCAGGGACATATATCAGGTCAAGTAGAAGTGTCCATGCAAGAAAACTCTTGTTTTGTTCTCTAGTTGTCCCCCATGAATGAATTTCTTAGCCAATTTCTTGTGCATTCCATAACTGCTTAATGGTTAGAAATACTTGGATAATATTTGGTAGAGGTAGAGATTAGGATAGTAGGTATGGTGAGTGCAAGACAGACAACTCTCACTTTCTTCGTTATGTACTTATTTACCCTGAAGCCAAAATCTTCTGCAGGCTTTAACACCCGTACTGTTTGGGATAGTTTGGTAATTGGTAGGAACATATATCAGGTCAAGTAGGAGTATCATATGCAGGAAAGATAACTCTTGCTTCAAGTTGTCTTCTTTTGGTTATCTCCCCTGATTGAATTTCTAAACCAAGTTCTTGTGAGTGCCATAACTTCCTGTTGATTTAAAATATTTTGATAAGCACCTGTAGATGTGTCACATGCGGGGGTGGTCGTGTGTGGCAAAGGTGTCGTATATCTTGCGTCACCCGGGCATCCAACTGATATTGGCTTACAGTCCTTGTAGCAGGTAAGGGTAGAGGGGGAATGTTTTTATTTCTCAGTTTCTTCTCTTTCATTCCTGTTCCTCTTTCTTCCCTGTCCCCCTTTTTCATCTCCTCTGCTATCTCTTCTATCTCTTTTCTCCCTTTTTCTGGGAGACTACACAAAATGACCCACAAGGGTTGACATGTCGTAAAACCCCAACACAATCAAAAGCAAGAGAGACAATTCTCACTTTCTTCGTTATAAACTGATGTCCCCTGAAGCTGAAATATTGTGCAGGTCATCCCGTACTGTTTGAGATAATTTGAAAAGTGTTGGGTAAGGAGATATATAAGATCATGTAGAAGTGTCATATGCAAGGACAACTCTTGCTTTGTTATTAGCTTACCTTATGCCGTGGCCTGTTGTCCATCGTCCATCTGTCCTTAGCTTTTCACATTTTTGACATCTCCTCCAGAACCATGTTGGATTGAGCTGAAACTTAGTGGGAGGCACATAGAGATTCAGAATTGCTAAAATCGTTCCATTCCGTTGTCCAAGATGGCCGCCATGGCCGACATCTTGAAATTCTTCAAACGACATCTCCTACATGTACCATTTGACTGTAAGTTGGATTGAGCCGAAACTTAATGGGAGATATTGGAGTGACATAGAGATTCAGAATTGCTAAAATCGTTCTTTTCTGATATCCAAGGTGGCCGCCATGGCGGCCATCTTGAAATTCTTCAAACAACATTTCCTCCCAAACCATAAGTTGGATTGAGCTGAAACTTGATGGGAAGCATCGGAGCAGCATAGAGATTCAGAATTGCCAAAATCGTTCTGTTCGGCTAATGAAGATGGTGACCTGGGTGGCCATCTTGAAAATTTTGAAACCACATCTGCTCTGGAACCCTGTCATATTGAGCCCAAACTTGGTGGGAGGCATTGTGGCCACATGGATATTTAGAATTGCTATAATCATTCCATTCCGACATCCAAGATGGCTGCCATGTCATTCAAACCACATCTCCTCCCAAACTGTAAGTCAGATTGAGCTGTAACTTGTTGGGCGGCATCAGAGCAACGTAGTGATTCAGAATTGGTAAAATTGTTATGTTCCGATATCCAAGATCTTCAAACCACGTCTGCTACCAAACGGTAAGTTGGATTGAGGCATTGGGTGGGAGGCATTGGGGTGACATGGAGATTTAGAATTGCTGAATTTGTTCTGTTCCAATATCATCGGCGCCCATCTTGAAATTCTTCAAACCACATCTCCCAAACCGTAATGCGGATTGAGCCCAAACTTGATGGGAGGCATCGGGCGACATAGAGATTCAAATTTGCTAAAATTGTTCTGTTCTGACATCTAAGATGACCCTCAAGGTGGCCATCTTGAAAATCTTCAAACGACATCTCCCAAACTTGATGGGAGGCATCGGGTGACATAGAGATTCAGATTTGCTAAAATTGTTCTGTTCTGACATCTAAGATGACCCTCAAGGTGGCCATCTTGAAAATCTTCAAACCTCATCAATAGTAAGTCAGATTGAGTCAAAACTTGGTGTGAGGCATAGGGGCGACATTGAGATTCAGAATTGCTAAAACCATATTGTTACAATATCCATGGTGGCAGCCACAGCAGCCATCTTGAAGATCTTCATTTGTTAGCTCACCTGCTCCAGGTCTGCTTATGCCGTGGTCTGTTGACCATGGTCTGTCCCTCATCCATATGTCCATCAGTATCTTTTCACATTTTCAACATCTCCATCAGAATCTTATCTATGATGACCACCATGGTGGCCATCTTGAAAGTCTTCAGTTGTTATCTGATCCCGAACAGTAAGTTGGCTGGAGCGGAAACTTGGTGGAAGGCATAGGGGCAGCAATGAGCTTTAGAATTGCTAAAATGGCTCTGTTCTGATATCCAAGATGGCCACCATAGAAGCCATCTTGAAAATCTGCTCTCGAATGGTAAGTCTGATTGAGCTTAAACTTGATTGGAGGGATTGGGCATTGGGGAAATTCAGAATTGCTAAAATCATTCTGTTCCAATATCCAAGATGGTGGCCATCTTGAAATTTAAACCACATCTCCTCCCAAACTGTGAGTCATATTGAACTGAAACTTGATGGGAGGCATCGGGAAGATTCAGAATTGCTAAATCATTCAGTTCCAATATCCAAGATGGCGGCCATGATGGCAATCTTGAAACTCTTCAAACAACATCAGATTCTGGATTGCTAATGGCAATCTGATCTGATAGTCAAGATGGCCACCATGGCACAGTGTGACATATGATCAGCCTAATGCAGGTGAGCGATTCCTGGCCCACTTGGCCCTCTAGTTTTTCTAGTGTCAGTATTGGTTTCTGCTCAATAACTTTTGCAGATGCATTGATTTCATTGGAAGTTTGCAGGATATATCATTGTCAAGTACTGGTCAAGGGATATGTGCAATTATTAGGACAAATATAGTGTTTTTTTCAATGGTTGGTGCTAAAAGCTGGTGACATATCAGATTCTAGGAATTCTAGTAAACATTTTATTCCATACTTTTTGGCCTAAATTTGGCTTTTTATGCATTTGTTTCTTAACCCTTGTCCTGCTGAACCCGGATATATCCTGCCTTTGCAAACAGTGTAGATCCAGATCAGTTGGTTTCTGAAGAAGCCAACTGATCTGGATCTGCACTGGTTGTCATTAAGTATGTGAATTTATAGCAACAATCCAGATCAAGTAATCTGATTGGCTGAAAATTAGAAGTGGGTGTGGTATTTTAATTTATTCAGCAGGACAAGGGTTAAAATACTTAGTGGAATTGCAAATAGTGTAGACCCTGATTAGACTGCACTGTTTGCATATGCCATTTTATCAGGAACTTAATGAAATTTTTGGTCATTTACCATAGTTATTATAATGGGACCTACATGTAAGTTTAGTTGTCAACATCAATTCATATGCGAATACATGTATATTCAAAACTCATCAATTCTGTCGAAAGAAATTGAGCAGAAACCGCTTTCAGTCAGCAACCAAGGGCTGTAACTCTCATCAACAAAAACTTTGCTGAATAATACTCCCAGGCTAAATATTGTCAAACCTGCTTCGAGGGCTCAGTCAGATGGGCATCCATATTTTCTATGGTCATTAGCTCCTTTTCTTTGATTAAAGAAGTGCAATTCTCAGTTTCTTGTGGAAGAATGTGCACAAATACTGGTCAACCGCTTAGAGGACTAAGCTTGCCCAGGAAAAGTGTGGTGCGGTTAACTGACTGGCTTGACATAACCTTATAATGGGTTGAGAGGAGGACTGTAAAGCTGCAACTAGAAAAAAAAAAAAAAAATATTATCAATATCAATTCATATGTAAAATTTGTCAAAGTCCATCAAGTGATTCTCAAACTATTTTCTAATTTGGCAAACAATAGGGCCTTAATGCTTTTGAAAATAGAAGACAAAAACAAGAGTAGCAATCTCAAACTCATTTAAATAATAATAATAATAATAAAAAAAGAGAAATACTTTCATAACTTCAGATAACAGGAGTGTCCAAAAGGAGGTTCTAGTGAGTACCCTCAACATGTTTTCACAGACAAATGAAAAAAATATCAACATTTTTTGGTTGAAAAAAGCTACTTATTTGCAGCTATGCACTGTAGTTCTGGATATGTAGGCTGTTTTACATAGACTGGTACCAGTAGTTCCGTATTCAATCTTACAGGGAAAAAAAAGGTGCATCTATCAATATTTTTTTTTTTTTTTTTTAACCCTTGCCTTGCTGAATAAATTAAGATACACGCCCACTTCTTATTGTCAGCCAGTCAGATTACTGTGATGACCAATTTGTCGAAACAAAATCACACAATGACAAACAGTGCAGATCTAGATCAGTTGGCTTCTGATGAAGCCAACTGATCTGGATCTACACTGTTTGCAGAGGCAGGGCATATCCGGGTTTCGCAGGACCAGGGTTAATATTGTATACATTTATCTACAGCTGTGACTTGTAATGTAACAACTCATTCTGATCTATTGGGAAAATCAAATGAAATTATGAGACAGGCTGTGGAAATGTCAACATACCGTAAATATCCTAAAAGTTCATACACCAAAGTTACCAATAAAATAGAATCTGCAAACAGTGCACACCCAGATCAGACTGCTCCTGAAGGACAGTCTGATCAGGGTTTACATTGTTTAATTGCCTTTCCACTAAATATTTTAAGAAATGGCTGCATGTAAAGCAAAATTTAGGCAAAAAAAGGAAGGAATAAAGTGATAAAAATTTTAGGACATTTACTGCACCATAATTACTCTAAAAATGCAAGCCGACTTAGCCCTTTCACACCTGAGTTTCTGAACGGACTCCTCGGTCTTTTAATTTTGACAAGTCCATTGTTGCAAATAGGGATATAGGTAAAAAATCTGGAACAGAATGTCAGTGTAGCTCCCTATGAGATGGCTCATCACCACACATCTTGTCTGTATCTATAATGTTTGCATAAGTAATAATTTTGTTTAGTTCTTCTGGTCTGAAAGCATTAGGCAAATTCAACAGTAAAACAAATTGATTTTTTTTCTCCAGAAAAGAGGGTTTGATATTTCATGCAATCATGCTTGCTTCAGGGAAAATTTGGAAGAACTGTTGAACCCTGTTTCCTGGGAAAAAAATAATAATAATAAAAATAAAGAAAAAAATCAAAATGCCATGTTCTAAACACTTATTTATACAGAGTAACCCATTATTCTTATCCTAAACTTTGAACAGTCACTTCCTGCTGAAAGTATAGAGCTCTGTCCAGATACTAAGGGTAAATATGGAAATTTAAATGAGCGGGCTATCAGATATCATAGCTGCATTGCAGACAAGCCACTGTTTTAACCATATTAATCCTTGTCATGCTGAATAAATTAAGAGGCCATCCCCACTTCTAATTTACAACCAATCAGATTTCTTGATCCAGAATTTTGATACAAGTTCACAAACGCAATGACAAACAGTGCAGAGCCAGGTCAGTTGGCTTCTTCAGAAGCCAACTGATCTGGATCTACACTGTTTGCAAAGTCAGGGTATATCCAGGTTCAGCAGGACTAGGGTTAAGGTAATTGTATTTTTCTTATAATATGATGAAAATGTGTTGTGGTCACAACTATTCACTAGACTAAAAGTGCTGGCTGAGTGAGAACACGGCAGACGCAGATGAAAGTTTGATGCTGTGTCTGTCACTTCCTGCTGAAGGTCCGGCCTTGCAGATATTAAGGGTGACTATGGTTGTTTTAAATGAGGGCTATCAGATATCATAGCTCCAGACAAGCCACTTTTTAGAAACATTCATACATTTTGTTTGGATACAACATGGTTGATTTTTTCTTTGGAACCTAGTAGTAGTGTTTTAAAAAGGTTACTATGTATTGGATGAAACTTGGTAAGAATGTTCAGTGGGACAAGAGTTTACTTAGAGCATTATAATTTTAGTCACACTGAGCATGTGTATTCCTGCACTGGGGCAATATAATGTCCAAGAAAAAAAATGGAAATAACAGTTTAAAGCCATTTTCTTGAAACTGTTTGAATGCCTAGGGTGATAGGAACTTCCCAAAACCATCAGAGAATTTCACTGTGTATAGTTCTGCACTGATGTTATATACATTTCAAAAGTGGTAAAAGCAGGGCTTGAAACCATATTCTTTAAGCTTGACATAAGTTTTAAGGGAAAAGGGCTTCCTCCATAGAAACATTTTCATCACGGGGCACACATAGTCCTGCCATAGGATATATTATATGATGTCAGAAATGGCATAAGAATTACATTAAAAATCAGGGTATAATGAAACTGTTTTGTTAAAACATTGCACAAATAATCAGAGGGACAAAGGCTTGGATTGAGTGTCGGACAGAATCTGTTACTCTTAGATATGAGTAGCTCTACCATAGGCTACTTGCCAAAAAACATCTATACAAAATTATGGCTTGAAGATGTTTTGAACTATAAAGAAAGAAAGAGTTTTCCTTGTTTTAAAGGGGATTCACAGTATCGTTTGCCATGGCAATAATGGAAAATTGTTAAGTGTCATCTGCTGATATCATGTTTATAAAATAGCCATTTCACTCAGGTTAGCTAGTACTGGATCATGGGCTCCCAGTTTTTTGTGGGACTGCTTTGGCAGACAGGAACAACAATCATAGGAATCACTTTCTGGTGTCGTTGTTGGCGTCGGCTTTGTCGTTGGCATCAACAATGTTAAGTCTGTGCATTTAGCTCCGTTTCTCTAAGACCAAGGTGTTTAGGCTAATTAAACTTAATACGCACGTCCTTCATGATGTGCCCTGCTCACTGCCATCAAGCATCACTGACTTTGACCTACTTTTCATGCTTTGCTAAACAATGTTTAGTCTGTGTTAAGCTCTATTGTTGAGTCTGTGCATTTAGCACCATTTTTCAAACTCCAAGGCCTATCTAATAAAACTGCTACACACATCCGCCATGATGCACCCTGCGCACTTCCAGCGAATGTTACACATCCGCCATGATGCACCCTGCGCACTTCCAGCGAATGTTACTGACATTGACCTACTTTTCTCTCTTGGCTGAACAATGTTAAGTCTAGATGTTAGCTCTGTTTCTGGAATACTCAGGCACCTATGCTAATGAAACTTTGTACAAACATCTGCTATGACACAGCCTGCCCACTGCCCTTGACTGTTACTGACCTTGACCTGCTTTTCACGCTTGGCTTAATAATGTTTAGTCAGTGCTTTCAGCTCCATTTGTCAAAGAGAGAGGCCTCAATGCTTATGAAGCTTCATACATACATCTACCATGATGCATCCTGCCTGCTGCAAACAACCATTACTGACCTTGACCTACTTTTCAGGCTTGGCTGAACAATCTTTTGTCTGTGTATTAGCTGTATTTCTCAAACATCAATGCATATAGGCTAATGAAACTTCAGACACACATCCGCCATGAAGCACATGCCCACTGCCATCAACCATTACTGACCTTGACTTACTTTTCAAGCTTTGGTGAACAATGTGCTTTTAGCTCTGTTTCTGGAATACTGAGGCATCTACACTAATGAAACTTCATACAAACACCCGCCATGACACACCCTTCCCACTGCCATTGACTTTTACTGACCTTGACCTGTTTTTCACAATTAGCTGGACAATATTTAGTCAGTATTCTTAGCTCCATTTCGCAAACGCAGAGGCCTCTATGTTAATGAAACTTCATACACACAGCCACCATGATGCACCAGTGACCGTTTCTGACCTTGACCTTCTTTTCATGCTTGGCTGAACAATGTTTAATCTGTGTTTAACTCTGATTCTCAATCACAGGGGCCTCTACACCAATGAAACCATACACATATCTGCCATGACACACTCTGTCCACTTCCATGCATTGTTACTGATCTTGACATGCTTTTCATGCTTGACTGAACAACATTAAGTCAGTGGGTTTAACTCCATTTCAGGAACATAGCAGCCTCTACACTTATGAAATTTCATACTCGCATCCAGCATGACACACCCTGCCCACTGCCATCAAACATTACTGACTGATTGCCTACCTTATAATTTTATGCTTTACCGAAAAATGTCTGGTCTGTATGTTTAGCTTCATTTTTTGAACACGGAGGTCTCTAGGCTAATAAAACTTCATACACACATCTGCCAAGACACACCATGTCCATTGCCATCAGCCGTTATTGACCTTTACCTACCTTTCACACTTGGCTGAACAATGTGTGTTTAGCTTGGTTTCTATGATTGGAGGCCTGTGGGCTAATTTAACTTCATACAGACATCTGCCATGATTCACCCTGCCCACTGTCATTGACTATTTCTGACCTTGACTGATTTTTCGTACTTGGCTGAACAATGTTTAGTTGGTGCATTTACCTCCATTTCATGAACACCCAGGCCTATAGGCTAATGAAACTTCATACACACATCCACTGTGAGGCACCCTGCCCAGTGCTGTAGACTGTTATTGATCTTGCTCTTTTTCATACTTGGCTGAAGAATGTTTAATGTGTGCATTTAGCTCCATGACATAGCCATTAGGCGAATTTCTTGTTATACCCCATCACACAATAGTGGTGGTATATATATTGTGTTTTCATGTTGGATGTCAGTATTCTGTGTGTCAGCCCATCTCTTAGTCTGTTGTATGACATGTGTCCGTATTTCTTTTCAGTGCTACATTTCCTGTTCTATTCCTTTGATTCTATTTGTGGGTGTACTGACATTGGCAAGATCTGTTAACCCTTGCCATGCTGAATAAATTTAGATGTCATGCCCATTTCTAATGTTCAGCCAATCAGATTACTTGATCCAGATAGTTGATATAAATTCACATACTTATTGTCAAACAATGTAGATCCAGATCAGTTGGCTTCTTCAGAAGCCAACTGATCTGGATGTAGACTGTTTGCAAAGGCAGGACATATCTGGGTTTAGCAGGACTAGGATTAATTGTGATTGTCAATCGGCAAATTTAGATAAGCACAGGTTGATGAAAAAGGCATTTATGTGGATTCTGATGCGAGTTATGGCCCCTTATAAACATCAAACTATCAATTTCCTTGTGATAGCAAGTTTCCCATCCAAATTTAATGAAATATATTCATTTAGTAGTGACTTTGATTAAATATACGATAAATGTCCTAAAATTTTGAACACTTTATTCCATGCTTTGTTGTTGGCTTAATTTTTGCTTTTTATGCAATCGTTATTATGCCCGGCCACAAAAAATGGCAGTGTTATACCATCCAAAATTTTGCATGTCCGTCTGTCGTCTGCCCGTCCGTCAGCACTTCCATCATTCGTGTCCACTCCATAACTCTGATACCATCCGAGATATTTTCACCAAACTTCACATAAATGTAAAGCACTATGAGACGATGTGCAGAACATGAACTGTAACTCTGACTTGCTTACTTTTGGAGTTATTGCCTTTTGGACATTGAACATAGCCAGTTCTACCATGTACTTGTGTCTGCTCTGCAAGTCGGAAACTGTTCAAGATATTTTCATGAAACTTCACACAAATGTAAAATACTAAGAGTCGACATGCAGAACACATGAACTGTAACTTTGGTTTGCCTACTTTTGGAGTAATTGCCCTTTGAACATTGAACATAGCCATTTCTGCCATGTACTCGTGTCCGCTCTGTAAGTTGAAAACCGTTCCAGATATTTTGTTGAAACTTCTCACAAATGTTAAGCACCATGAGACAACATGCATAACACAAAAGCTATAACTCTGGTTAACCTACTTTTGGAGTTGCAGCCCTTTGAACATGGTAGATATTGAAAAAAGTACACATGTCCGCTCTGTAAGTTGAAAACTGTTCCAGATATTTTGATGAAACTTCACACACATGTAAAGCATAATGAACAAGGTACAGAACACAAGAACCATAACTCTGATTTACCTCTTTTTGGAAATATGGCCCTTTGAACTTTGAAAATAGTGTTTTCTGTAATATATTTGTGTCCACTCTGTAACTTGAAAACTGTTTGAGATATTTTCTTGAAACTTTATACAAATGTATATCACCATGATGGCCTTGGTGGCTCAGTTTGATGCGCCCTCCGACTGGAGACCAGGAGGTCGTGGGTTCAACCCCCGCCGAGGTCGGCAACATTCTTTCATGGAGATTGATCACAAAATATTTTCTACAGTCATTCTCTCCCTTCTACTGATTCAAGAAAGGCAGTCGTCAGTTTCTGGCGAAAGAATGTGCACTATACTGGTAACCACTTAGAGGACTAAGCCTGCCCAGTAAACGTGTGGTTAGGTAAACTGACCGTGCTCGACATGACCCTATTGGGTTGACTGGGCCGTAAAACCTCAACACAAAAAAACAAACATATCACCATGATACAGTTTGCAAAACACGAGAACTGTAATTCTGGATTACCTGCTTTCGGAGTTACTGCCCTTTGATCATTGTCAGTAGTGATCCAAGTCATATATGTGTGCCCTTTCTATAACTTGAAAACGGTTTCAGATATTTTTTCTTGAAGCCTTGCAAAAATGTAAAGGGACATAACATACAGAACACATTTTATTTTTGACATTTGGGACATAACAAAGAACTGATTAGATTTTGGTGACCTTGACCTAATTTTCAAGGTCACAGCAGTAGAAAAACTAAAAATTCACAGTGGGGGACATCTGTTTTCTCTAAACACACTGTTACAAGTATTTTAAAATACTTACTGGAATGGTAAACAGTCTAGACCCTGATCAGACTGCTCCTTCAGGAGCAGTCAGATTTGGGTTTGTACTGTTTGCATATGCCATTTTGTCAGAAACTTTAGTGTACAAACTTTTAGGACATTTATGGAATTACTGGCAAGAAGTGTAAGCAGTTCTCGCAAGAACAGTTCTACTTAAAATACCATATTCGACCTAATTACTGCATTGTGCACCTAGGTTTTTCAAAATTACTGGAAAAAACTTGCAATGAAGTCCATCTAATAAGGGCACACTTTAAAGAAAGGTCAGCAGAGGACCTCATCAGGAACGTATTTAATGATGCTTATGCGATATAATTTTCTGATTTTCTTTTTAACCCTTAGGCTGCGGAATAAATCGTAAATCAAGCCTGTTAGAGGGGGTATCCCTACTTGAGAAGCCATTACTCCCTTGATTTTGCCTCAATTCTGATAGCATTTTCACACATATTTTGTGGATTGTATGTGGCCATTTTACAGGAGAAGTGACGATCACATGACTTCCAGTCACATGACAACTGGGAACCATTTAAGACACTTAAAAAAAAAAAAAATACAAGAGACCAGCGCTTACTGTGTGCAATGCTGAAAGAAACAGGTGACATATGTAGGTTCTACTGTTGTTCCTACATCTTCCTCACTGGAAATGATTTAGGTGTCATCGGTGTTTTTTCCAGAAAATCGTAATAAAACTGACAAAATGTGTGCCGGAATTGCTGGCAGCTTAAAATTCAGTATTTTTGGTCTTTATTAGCGTGGGTAAAAGCCAGACCTTACTTATGACGAGGGGTGTGTTTGTATGAAAGTAGGTTCCTTCCTGTATAGGAACACTTGGTCTGAATGGTTGCATCTGGTGTATAGTAAGTAGGACAGGTTTTAGAGTTGGCATACCCCACTGAAACGACAATAGT
The DNA here is from genome assembly GCA_964016985.1 of Anodontia alba. Taxonomy (NCBI): domain Eukaryota; kingdom Metazoa; phylum Mollusca; class Bivalvia; order Lucinida; family Lucinidae; genus Anodontia; species Anodontia alba. The sequence goes on from OZ024829.1 coordinate 20,675,655, forward strand.
TGGGATAAGCAGCTTAAGAGTTAAAAGCATTTGTTGTGGGTGATCGTTTGAATTGCCTCGACTTGTCCAGGCAATTCAAATGAGTACCCACAACATATATTTTTTATAAAGTAGATAAAAGTACACTGGCTGTAATCTAAAGACTACTAAATTGCTTGACTGTGCGCTTATAGGAGCATGTGCGGTAATTAGGTCAAATACGGTAGGTTTCCAGTGGTGGGATATCCTACTGTGTGCTGTTTTTGTTGACGGTTAAAGTGTACAAGTTGTGAAATGTAAAGTAGTGTACTTTATGAGGAAACAAAAAGTTTTGTTTTCAGTTGTAGAGTCAAGAAGGGCAGTTGTCAGTTTCTGGTGAAAGAATGTGCACAACTACTGGTAAAATGCTTAGAGGACATAAGCCTACCCAGGAAAAAGTGTGGTTAGGCAAACTGACCGCACTCAACATGACCCCAGAGGGTTGACTGGGCCGTAAAACCTCAAAGCAAACAAACAAGTTTCATTTTATAAAACTTAGCCTCATCATGTAAGCTGTGTAAGGAATGTTATCTTAACCTCAAGAAATCAGAAAAATTTAATAGTATGCAGGCTCACATTTTAGAGATACCATATCTACTATATGTATTCGGACAGACAGGCCTGAGCAAACAATTTAGACCCAGATGAGACGCCGCAGAACGCTGTGTCTCATCTGGGTCTGCATTGTTTGCCACTCATCTAGCAATTTTTAGACACAACATCGGGTAGTGAATTGTACTGGTTCAAATTTTAGAACATATATGGTAAGGAGTTGAGGTGTCTGAATACTTAGGGTAAATACGGTAAGCTGTAACTGATGTCATGAGAAAAGGGGTACCGTATTTACCCTAAGTATTCAGACACCTCAACTCCTTACCATATATGTTCTAAAATTTGAACCAGTACAATTCACTACCCGATGTTGTGTCTAAAAATTGCAGGATGAGTGGCAAACAGTGTAGACCCAGATGAGACGCCGCGTTCTGCGGCGTCTCATCTGGGTCTAAACTGTTTGCTCAGGCCTGTCTGTCCGAAAACATATGGTAAATACGGTATTATAATAGCACATCAAAGGACAGCAGAAGTCTCTGTTTAATCATAGTATACAGTATTTTTACCATAGGTTTGGGACAGACAGGTTTATGCAAACAAGTGTAGATCAAGATCAGTAGCCAGATAATGCAGCACCTTATCAAGGTCTGCTTTTTTGTCTTTCTTTCAGCAGTTTATATACATGAATATGGTACACAATGACATCATTTGTTCCCAAAGAGGTTGCCGTTAACCCATTTATGCCAAGTTGACTCTTCTACCTGAACTCTTTGGACCTGTCCATTTACGGTTTAAGGTGTGTCTGGTCAGTTTTGATTATTACCATGTTTTATTGAAATGCCTGTAGTTAATGCAAACAGTGCAGACCCTGATCAGGCATCTGATCTGGGTCTGCACTGTTTGCCAATGTCCCATTTATGGGACGCTAGGCACAAATGGGTTAAAATGAATTTGCTGTTGTACAGAATACTTAATGAGCCGATTGATATGTAAGAAAGATCTTGTTTTGTTCTTATTTCCTCATAGAACATATGTATTGGGTATTTGTTAGAATTGTCTCAGTGAGGCAATTCTAATAAATAACCAAAACATATGTTTCTTTAAAGTATTAAGTACAGTATTCTTGCATAATTTGTGACTAATTGTTACCTCTTATAAGCAAAGGTTTTGTGAGTCAGATTGTCATTATAATGAAATTTGTGGTTGTATCAAGTGTCTATCTGTAGTAAAATGGGCTGAAGAGTTAGGCCATAATAAATAAATTGCTGGATTTTCATCCCCACCCGCCCCCTCCTCAAACCTGCCGCCTTCGAAATTTTTTTTCCCCTTTTTTGAAAGTAGATCTACCGGTACTTATGCCAAAGTCCCGGGGAGGACTTGATTTGATTTTTTTTGGAGTAGGCCGGAGCAGCAAGCTAAAGCGAGTGAAACCGAACAAACAACGTGCACCAGAGAAATATCAAGTGCGAGGGAAGAAAATAAAGATGGCCGACAATGATCGAAATATTGTTCTTGCAGCTAAGAAAATAAGAAAAAAGCCTCTGGTCTTTCCAAGATCATTTTCAGTAGCCGCTAACTATTATTGCTGTAAAAGTCCGATAAATTTCCTGCTTGCAATACAGTGCTCCAGCTAGGATTTCAGGGCAGAGGGGTGCCGGATAGGTCACTTTTTGCATGGTCATACAAGAATGAGGGCACCTTGTGTGATATGCTCAGTATCAACTCTGGGTAAAATTTTCAGCAGATGACATGCTGAAGTAGATTTCTTATTTTTCCCAGAAAACAGGATTTGACATTTCATGCAAATTGTCTCCTTTGGAGACAATTTGCATGAAATGTCAAATGCTGTTTTCTTGGAAAAATAAGAAAAATATCATCATTTTGTCATCTGCTGAATTAGCCCAGAGAGTGGTTTATGTTAAATATTGATAACTGTTTTAATTTTGGTCCGATTTTAATGAAATTTATACTAAAATGTAGGGTTTGATGTCTGGAGTTGAAATAAGCCAGTAAGCAGCTTTACAAAGGCAGAGGGGCGGCAGAAAAGGGCAAGAGGGGCTGCCCACCCCTCTGTATAGGACTAGCTGGAGCACTGCAATACATACGAATGTCGCACAAAATGTTCCATGTCAAAAAAACATCTTTTACACTCTACACATCTGAACATTATTATTCTTTCCACCATGTTTTGCGGGAGAGGCTCACGTGACTGCTCCGACTGCAACTACTCCATCACACTTTATTTCAAATCAGCATGCTAGGAGTAAAAAGTGTGCTCTGATCAGCTAAATCAAGTCTGCCATTAACATACCGCTGGCTTCCAGCCTTTGATGCGCACTACTAAAAAGAATTGAATACCCGATAACCAATAGAATAAAAGGAAGTCTACTTTCGTTTTCACATTCAAACACGATGGTGTTCGTAATTGTGATGCAAATTTAGGCATTTTAAAGGACTGGTTCGGGTGTCAATACTCTGATACAAAGAATTTGCTTGATCTATATAATAACTTCAGTTCTGGGTCGATGGACATCAAATAAAGATGGTAAGAGCATGTTTTAAGTTTTCATGCCACCCTGATCTGGGTGCCAACCTAAAAATTAAATATAAAAAATAAAATTTCACCCCCGCCACCATTTAAAAACAAAATCGGATGAAAATCTAGCAATTAATTTATTATGGCCTTAAAGATGTCTCAATATTTGGAGTAAATACAGAAATCAGAAACTTTGCTGCTTGTGTACAGAATCTTGCCTACTGCAGAATTTGTAAATGCTGTCAGATTATGTAGCTATAGATCGACAGAATCAGCTTCCCATTCACTGTTTGTATCATGACTTGTTTTTGAATACAGAGAACCTAACCATTTCACCTCTGAAGTTCTTAAATTTTAAATACACTTTCGAGCTTTTGGCTTTTTCCAGTGATTTGGATTTGTGACAAAACATTTTTCTCGGAAAATAGGACTTTACATTTTAGATCTTCTTTTAGATACAGTTCACATAAAATGTCAAACTGTTTCCAGAGGAAAGTAAAAAAGATAAAATTAATAGATGATTCATGTGTAATGCCAAGGCCTATTTTCTGACAAAAGTAGAAGACTTGTGAAGGAGTATTTCGTGATAATTCTGGGACAGATTTTCTGATTTCGACATAAAAACATGTAGGTACTCATTAGAAGAGCCTGGCATCACTTCTAGTCAGTCGTCCGTCTTTTCATCTATCAATCTGGTAACACTTTAAAACGACAACACCTCCAAAACTGCTGATATGATTTGTCCCTAATTATGTAGGAATTTTGCTTGGGTAGGGGGATTTAAAAGTAGCTGAAATTATGGTGATCTGCGTTTTTGTTATGACATTTGAAAGGTCCCATAGACTTATAATTGGAAAATAATTAAATTTTATTTTCTTCATAACATGAAGTGATATGAACCATATTTGGCAGTTATGATCATCCGATGATTGCTTACCCAGTCATCTGGTTTTATGGCAAGTGGCCATTTTGTTTGGTTGCTATGGCATAATTTTTAAGTAGGAAATTTTTGAAGTACCAGCAGGGACAGAAGATCCTGTGAAGTCCCAGCAGGGAAAGAAGACCCTTTTGCACACCAGCAAGGAAAGCAGACCTGTAGCACACCAGCAGGACAAGAAGACCATGTTGAGTTTGTCTCTTGTTTGGCCTTGTAATGAGACAGAAGATGTGTAGCATAGGTGGGAGTGGCAACATGCAATGAAAATGAATCTCCCAGCTAGCATTCTTTATAAATCTACAGCGGGCCGTTACCGGCCCGTCAGCTACCCTGACGGGCCGATAACGGCCCGCTATAGATTTATAAAGAATGCTTACTGGGCTTCTCCCATAATGAAGATGAGAGCTTGGAAAGTCCCTGCATTCTGGCAAAGATGAATAGATTTTAAAGAGAATGACCTTTCAGAGCATTGAACGCATACACATAGACAAAAATAGCTGAAGTTTCTAAAATTTACAACATATGATTTAAGTAGCAAACGCTTTAAGTTACAATCAAAATTTTATTCTGCAAGGGTTATCTTCCCCTTCCCCCTGTGCTGTGTACATGTATAAAATCATGATATTGTTAAATAACTCTTCAGAAACCATATTATGGCCAAGTTCTATCAAAGTGTATGTCAATCCTGTTGTTGAAATGGATTGAGAATTTGTTCAAATGGTCTCACTCCATTGACTGTCATGCCTGTCTGTGGTAAAAACAAAAAAACAATGAAAAATACATTCTTCTTCTTCTTCAAAACCAAGATCTGCTCAAATGATGATCCTTTCATTAGTCGCAAGCCATGGCCAGTGGGCCTCTTGTTTATGGCAAACTGGTGAAAACTGTCTCAAAATTACATTTATCATAAAATATTCCTTCTTAACCCTTGTCCTGTTGAACCGGGACATCTACTGAGCCTAGATATACTCTGGCCTTGCATTCAATATAGATCCAGATCAGTTGGCTTTTGAAGAAGCCAACTGAATCTGCACTGTTTGCCTTTAAGTATGCAAATTTATAGCAACAATCTGGATCAAGTAATCCGACTGGCTGAAAATTAGAAGTAGGCGTGGTATCTTAATTTATTCAGCAGGACAGTTTGCATATGCTGAATGCCAATTTTAGCTTAATGCACAATAATTATTGGTATTGCCTATAGCACTCAGGGACCAAATGTAGCAGATGTTGAATTGGTGATATTTTGATTTTGTCAGACAATAAATCCTGTGAAAAAATATTTAAAAAATGTGTGCTGATGTTTCAAATCAGAGCCTAGTTGTTCAAAGCATCTTAGCTTAACGAGCTCGTTAAGGGTCATTTCGTTAACTGTTTTAGCAGATTTAATATACAATATTCTGATATTTTTTGCTGAAAAAGTGTGAGTAGCTTTTGCACTGCAAAAGCTACTCACATTTTTTCAGCAAAAAATTTCAGCATATTTGCGTATCACTGGATGTAAATTTTAACGAATCGTTAACTAACGACATTGTTAGTTTTGAACAACTGGGCCCTGGCCTTTGCTCTGCATTCATACAATATATAGTATCAAGTGGTAATGACAGAGGACAGCAAAAGCCCTGATCAAACTGTACATCTGCATCTGTGCAGTCTGAACTATGTGTCAATGCAGTCTCGTTCAAGTTTTATATTTTCATGCATACATGTCAGACTTGTTATCATTATAGCCATTTCAATACCAAACCAAGTTAATACATAATTTTGATGCAAATTACCCTCATGTGTTGATGCTTTGTTAAACCTGAACTCATCATCATCATCATCATCCATGCAGTCTGATCTGGACCATCACTGTCCGTGCATGCCCAGAAGGCGTTTTCACTTGGTTCAGTGCATATAATACAGTTACTATTGATCTGGGCCCGGTTGTTCAAAGCGTTGTTAGCTTAACAAGCTCGTTAAGGGTCATTTCGTTAACTGTTTTAGCAGATTCAGTATACAATATTCTGATATTTTTTGCTGAAAATATGTGAGTAGCTTTTGCAAAAGCTACTCACATTTTTTCAGCAAAAAATTTCAGCATATTTGCGTATCACTGGATGTAAATTTTAACGAATCGTTAACTAACGATGTCGTTAGCTTTGAACAACTGGGCCCTGGGATTCTGAGTGTGAATTTCTTGACATTTGAAATTTGTAGATAAATAATCCCAAAAGTCGGTACATAATACGTGTATCATGAAAAAATCCATAGTTTGGCAAATACTAACCTTGCATTCCCTGCAAGGACTGTGCATATCTGCAGTCTGCTCGGGCATGACCAGTTAGCTTGGACAGTCTTTGGACCATTCAGGGCCCAGTTGTTCAAAACTAATGATGTCGTTAGTTAACGATTCATTAAAATTTACATCGAGTGATATGCAAATACAATGTACGCTGCAATTTTTTGCTGAAAAAATGTGAGTAGCTTTTGTTGTGCAAAAGCTACTCACATTTTTTCAGCAAAAAATATCAGAATATTGTATATTGAACCTGCTAAAACAGTTAACGAAATGACCCTTAATGAGCTTGTTAAGCTAATGACGCTTTGAACAACTGGGCCCAGATTGTAAAAAGCAAGCTATGCGTGCTCTGATCAGAATGTGCTGGCACACAGACAAAACATTTAGTGGTCATGGAAAGATCAAACAAAAAAAGAAGAAATAAGCAGGCTTACATAGACTGCCTAGGCCTTAGATCCAGATAAGTTGCTTTATAATTATTAGCTCACCTGAACACAAAGTGCACAAGCTGATGAGCTATTGTGATCAATAAATATCAGTTATCCATCATGAGGCATCAACAATTTGCTTTAAATGATTACTCCTCCTACACCCCTGGCCCAATGGACACAAAACTTGGTAGGAAGTATTGGGGCAAATTGCAGATAAAAAATAGCTAAAATCATCCAGATTGGAAATCCAAGATGGTCACCATTTTGAAAATGTATTTTGCTCTTCTTCTCCAGAACCAAAAGACCAGTTGACTTGAAACTTGGTAAGAAATATCGGGGCAACTTGTAGATCAAAATATCAAAAATCATTATGACTGGAAATCAAAGATGGCCACCATGACTGCCATCTTAAAAATCTATTTTGCGCTTTTTCTCCTGAACATCCAACTGACTTGAAGCTTGGTAGGAAGTATTGGGGCAACTTGTAGATATAAAATAGCTAAAATCATTCTGATCAGAAATCTTGAAAATCTATTTTGTGGCAATCTTGAAAATCTATTTTGTGCTTCTCTTGAACTGATAGGCCAATTGACTCAAAACTTGGTACAAAGTATCGCGGCAACTTGTTAGTAAGAATATCTTAAAATCATTCTGATGAGAAATCCAAAATGGCCAACATGACCGCCTTCTTGAAAATCTATGTTGAGCTTCTTCTCCTCAAGACCAGTTGATTCAAAACTAAGTAGGAAGTATGGGCCAAAAAGCTTAAATCGTTCTTACTAGAAATCCAAGATGGCCACCATCCTGAAAATCTGTTTTGAACTTCTCCTGAACTGAAAGGCCAATCGATTCAAAACTTGATAGAAAGTAATTGGGCGACTTGCAGATCAAAAAATAGCTAAAATCATTCTGATCGGAAATCCAAGATGGCTGCATCTTGAAAATCTATTTTCAACTTCTTCTCCTTAATTAAGACCACTTGAGAGAAAATTAGCAGGAAGTATCAGCCGGATTGTGGATAAAAAATAAGTGAAAATCGTTTTGATCAAAAATCCAAGATGGCCGCTACATGAGCTCTCTTGAAAATTTATTTTGAGCTTCTCCTGAACCGAAAGGCCAACTGACTTGAAACTTTGGAGGAAGTATTGAGCTGTCTTGTAGATAAAAAATAGCTAAAATTGTTCTGATCGGAAATTCAAGATAGCTGCCACAGCTCCTATCTTGAAAATTTGTTTAGAAATACTTCTTAACTGAAAGGCCAAATGACTCAAAACTTGATAGTTTGTAGATAAAAAAAAAATTAAAATCGTTCTGATCAGAAATCCAACATGGCGGCCATGGTTGACTGCTCTTACATGTTTGCAAGATCGGAAGCTGTTGAAAGCACTTTATTTAAGGTAAATATTGGGACACCTTAATTCCTTGTCGTACTTGTCTTAAAGTTTGAACAAATACATTTTACTACGTTTTGATGTTTGATGCCATGGCAACAGAAAGATCCATAGACTTTTAATGGGAAAATGGTTAAATTGCATTTTCTCCATAACCAGTGAAGTGATGTGAACTTATGCCTCTTGGTTTGGTTGCCATGGCAACAGAAAGCTCCCATATACGTCATGTAATGTGAAAATGGTTAAATTGCATTTTCTTCATAACTGGTGAAGTGATGTGAACCATATTTGGCAGTTATGATCATCTGATGATTGTCTACCCAGTATGTGTGTTTTATGACCAGTGGCCATTTTGTTTGGTTGCCATGGCAACTTTAAATTTAAAAAAGGGATTTTTTTTTAAATGACAACTTCAAAACCACTGAAGCAGTATGATTCTAATTTAGTACAAATGTTGCTCAGGTAAGGGCAATTCAGAATAGCTAAAATTCTGTTGCTCTGCCTCTTGGTTTGGTTGCCATGGCAACAGAAAGCTCCCATAGACTTATAATCCAGTGAAGTGGTGTGAACCATATTTGGCAGTTATGATTGTTTGATGATTGCCTTCCCAGTTTATGTGTTTCACAACCGGTGGCCATTATTTTGGTTGCCATGGCAGTTAAGAAATTTGTGAAACACCAGCAGGGAAAGAAGACCCAGTTGAGCACCAGAAGAGAAAGAGAGAAAGAAGACCCTTTTGCTCACCAGCAGGGAAAGACAACCCTGTTGCATGCCAGCAGAGAAAGATCCAGTTGCACACCAGCAGGGAAAGAAAATGATGAGCTTGTCTCTTGTCTTGTATTGAGACATAGGACAGTGTAGCGTAGGTGGGAGTGGCAACATGTAATTGAAATACCTCTTCTCCCATCATTTCTTTACTTATTTAATGAAGATGAGAGCTTTGTCCCTGCGTTCTTGGGAAGATAAATAGATTATAAAAAGAATGACCCTTGAGAGCAATAAACGCACACGCAAAGACCTGAAGTGGCTAAAACTTAAAATATGGGATTGAAGTAGCAAGAGCTTTAAGTTACAATCAAAATTTTTTACTGCAAGGGTTATCTTTCCCTGCCCCTGTGCTGTGTACATGTGTAAAATCATGATATTGTTAAACAACTTCTCTTCTGAAACCACTTGGCCAGTTTTTACCAAATTTCATGTTGATTCTACCGTTTAAACAGGATTGAAAGTTTGTTCAAATGGTCACGCTCCATTGACTGTCATGCCCATATATGGTAAAAAAAAATAATAATAATAAACATATTCTTTTTTTCAACTGAAAAGTACTGATAGTTTTCAAATTTCTCCATGAAAACATATGTTGTGGTACTTGTTTAATGAGTACCCACAACATATGTTTTCATGGAGAAATCAGAAAAATATTACGTGGCTACCCCAGCTTCTCTGAAGCTATAAACACAATACGCCATGCACTCAAGGATTCAGTGTTGCAACCAGCTGGTGGTAAAAATGCACTTTGAAAAAAAAAAGAAAAAATTAATTACTCTCTCTTCAGTGCACATGTCCCTTAGATTAAAAATGTTTTGTGTCAGAAAATGTAAGTTTGCAGTTTTGTTATGAAATAATGAAAAACCTTTCATTGTACCATATTTACTCTAAGTATTGCTAGTATCTACTTCCCATACTTGTCCTAAAATTTGAAGTAGCCCATTCTATTGATACATCTAAAATATTGCTGTATGTATGGTAAACAGTGTAGATCCTGATCAGACACTGCTTCTGCAGTGTCTGATCTGGGTCTACACTGTTGTAAAGGCCTATCTGTCCCAGTACTTGTGGTTATTATGGTTCGTATGTACCGAAGCTAAACATGAATATTTTGATTTCCTCACAGTACATATGACTGCAAATTATGCAAAAACTGACGGGGAAGGTAGTTTAAAGGCATGTTTTTTAACAATTTTCTTTTGTTCAAAATCGTGACTTTTCAGGCAGTGATGAAACAGTAATTCAGAATAAGTGGGGTATTAATATAGTGTTTTCTATGAAAATCTTCACAAAAGAGGTTTTACTAAAGAAATTAATTAGATTAAACCAATTTTGGTCATAAATGTCACAGAGAAATTCTGTTATCTAATTAGGGTAAAAAGGGCAGATACACAGTTTCTAACACTTACAGAGCTACAGGTACATTCAGAAGATGACAATTGAAGATATATTTCTTAATTTTCCTAGAAAATAAGGTTTGACGTTTTATGCATATTGTCTCCTTAGGAATTTGCATAAAGATGTGAAATATTTTTTCTCTCGGAAAAATAAGAAAAATATTTAAAATTATCATTTGCTGAAATTTTAACATGGCATGGTAAGTTTTAACTACCATCTATAACCAGGAAATACAGTTATCTGTCTTATTTTATGACAGTTGATAACATGGCAGTTGATCACATTTAATTTTATTTTTAAACATGTTAATGTTACTATACAGGTCAGTCTGAATATATTGTACAGTTTTTGTTTTTAGGTCCCTTTTTTACTGCCTAAATCCATTTTCAACCTGCAAGTTTTAAGTACAAATTGTTAATCATATTTTAAATCACATGAAGTTCGGTTGTCTTATGAAAAAATAAGATATTGATTTTCTCAGTAAGATATTGATTTTCTCATGATCATTATTGACTATAAATACACCCTGCTGAAATTATACGACAGAGGGCAAACCATATACGATGCTAAATGTCACAAGTGACCTTTTTAGGGATTTTTCAGTGAGTAGTATTTTATTCTATTATAATAATTTATTTGTTGGTTTTCAGTGAAATTCCAAAATGGCAGATTGCATATCGAAACTGATATAATTATGAAAACCTTCAAATTATTACGCAGTTGCTAAATGTTGTGTGCAGTTTGATTTGATTCTGTTACCGAAGTATTGTCAGGAGTATCGAGCAAGCTGCTCTGGCTTTGTGCAGTCTGATGCAGATTTTCCTAAAGTGTGCACAGGTTGTAGTTATTGTCCAGCATGCTGAATGGACTGTGCTGGCTGTGTGCAGTCTGGTCAAGGTCTCTGTGCCGTATGCCCAAGTTGTACTTTTGTTGGAAGTAAGAAGAGTGCAGGATCCAACTTGCTGATTTAACCGTAGGAGTGGCAGTACCATATAGGATTGCACTGGTTTAGTGTAGATTTAAGAAGCATGAACACACAAAGGCGCAAGCATACATGCACGCAAACACCCACAGACATGTGCATTTATGTAATTGAGGACATGTGCATTTGCGCAGTTCCTGTAAATGAATAATGAATGCGCAATCTCGAACACACATGCTCATGTAAATCACATAGTAAATCATTTGCTCGAGTAGAAAATCTGGGCAGTGCATTTTTTCAGATCTGTTATGGAAAATATAACAAATAATTTGAAAAGGGAATTTGATTCTAGTTTTAGACTAGTCATCAAGTTCTATAAAATTAATCTTTTACCTTTTAGTGAGGTTGTCTGCACATGCAACAAAGTGTAGTGTCTTCATAGCATTAGGGTTTCGACATTTGGCATTTGTTATCCAGGCTTTATGAAAAATATTGTAATTGGCTAGTCGGAAAAAGAAGCTTGCGTGTGTTTTTGTGTTTGGGTGATGGTATCGACAGTTAGTTGATTGCTTACTGTTAGCAACGTCAATGTCGGCAACAGAAAGGTCCGTCACTGAGGATTCATGCAAATGTAAGTGATACATTAATCATGACTTGGATGATTCCGCCGTGACATCAATGACGTCACTTACTCCACTTGGTGATGTATGTCGTCATTGTTGAATAATAGTATAGAGTCACATAGTAGCAGGCTTCATCTTGTGTTATTGTAGAATGTATAATAGAGTGTGTTTGTTCATTTGTTGTAGGTTTAAGCCCTAATTCCTACATCCTTTCCTTGTCTGTGCTCGAATATATTAACCGCAGGAAAGAATCTCACATGGTTGACTGGCCACTCTTTAGGTTCTGTCAAGACGTATCAAGCCATTGCCGTGAAGAAAATGATGAAAGGAACATCTATATCGGAATTCGAATAGATTATTCTTCTAGAATTGTGGGCATTGTTATTTATCTAACGTGTGAAATAAAGTTGTCTTAATGACTTAATTTATAAATAAAGAGCAGAATAAGGTATAGTGAAAAAAAAAAAAAGTGACAAAATGCTACCATAGGGAACTGTGAACAGAGAAGAGAAAATAATGCACTGTACAATTTAGTTAATCGTTAGTGTTGTGAGAAGTCATTCTCTTCACATCGGCACGACAAGGTTCACTACATCAGGTTGGGGATTGTACTGTTTATCAACAATTTGATTAGTCAAGCCAGATCAATCAAATTTGTGTATTATATGTTGTAAATGTCTATGTGTAGAAAATATGAAAAACTTGAACGGGTGTTAGAGTCTCTGTGTAGTGTTAAAGTTAGGCATTACCCAGCCTGGAACTTAATCAAATAGGAAGTCTCCCTTGGTCCCTCTTGACAGCTCTTGGGTGTGACAGTTAAGCCTTCAGTCAAAGTTTTGTCCCCTGGGGTTATCTGCCCTTGCCCTGTGCTATATACATGTATAAAATTGTGTAATTTTTAGATTTCTTCTCTGAAACCGCTTGAGCAATTTTCACCAGATTTCACAATGGGCCTTCTTTCGAAAGGGTATTGACATTTTGTTTGAATGGTTCTGCACCGCTGAACAAGACGGCTGCCATGCCTATTTATATGGTAAAAAAATCTTCTCCAGAACCAAGAAAGCTTTGAGGCTGAATCTTGGTATAGAGCATTGGGGACTTCAAATGAAGGAGGAAGGTTGACCATTGACCTTTTAATAGCAAGGTCAAATTCATGCCCCCATGCATTTGTATGGGGAAAATGTTGAAAAGTCATTTTCTCAAAATATATTAAAGACTAATGGCTAAAACTTACAATCAAAATTTTGTCCCTTGGGAGTTATCTGCCCTTGTCCCAGGGCTATATACATGTATAAAATTGTGTAATTTTTGAATGTCTTCTCTGACACCGCTTAAGCAATTTTCACCAGATATCACATGGGACCTTCTGTCGAAAGGGTATTGACAATTCGTTCAAATGGTTCTGTGCCATTGAACAAAACGGCTGCCATGCCCATATGGTATAAACATTTTAATATCTTCTTCTCTTGAACCAAGAAAGCTTTGAGGTTGAATCTTGGTATATAGCATCGGGGACTCAAGGTCTACCAATTTTATCCAAATGATGGTTGTAGGTTGACCTTTGACCTTTTTACTGCAAGGTCAACTTTGTGCCCCCATACATTTGTATGGGGAAAATGTTGAAAAGTCTTTTTCTCAATGGATAATAAAGACTAATGGCTGAAATTTACAACATATGATTAAAGTAGTAAAACTGTTCAGCTACTGTCAAAATTTTTTGGGTTTTCTGCCCTTGCCCCTGGGCTTTATACATGTATAAAATTATGAAATCATTAAATGCATCTCTGAAACCACTTGAACAGTTTTCACCTGATTTCACATGGGTCCTTCTGTGGAAAGGATGTTGACAATATGCTAAAATGGTTCTGCTCCATTGAACAAGATAGCTGCCATGCCCATATATGGTAAAAATCTTCTCCAGAACTAAGAAAGCTCTGAGGTTGAATCTTGGTATACTGCATCAGGGACTCAAAGTCTGTAAAGTTTGTTCAAATGATAATACTGGTATAACCTTTGACCTTTTTATTATATGGTCAAATTTGTGCCCTAGTTGCTATGGCAATACTGGAAGAAGTTGCATGGCATTTCCAGATATGCAATACCATTTTTTTTATCAGGTGAGCAAAAAGTGGCCCATGGGCCTCTTATTTCAGACACATCACCATGTATAGGGCACAAACGTGTGTGTGTGTGTGTGTGTGTGTGTGTGTGTGTGTGTGTGTGTGTGTGTGTGTGTGTGTATTGTATAGGCAGCCAGTAATCAAGTTTAATTTTTGTAAAGTGGACTGGATATAGCTATTAGATTTTCCAACATTTTACACATGGGAGACAATTTTTGTGACTTTCTGTTTGCTCTCCTGAACACAGTGCCCCTTCAGGAAGGAGAAAAGGGAGCAAATCATTTCCTTTTAGAGTAAACCACTTTTCAAAGAGAGAAAAAAACAATTTTGAAAGAGTTGTCTTCCGTGAAAGTCTATCCGTTCCCCTTTATTTTCAGCAAAACATAACCGGGTAGCCTTTGAACCCACCTGGCCTAGACAGTCCTGGTGGGTGTCACTAGGTATGTTTTTGTGTGAAAAATTACAATAAAATGTATCCTCCATATCAGCTTTCTTTCACCTGTGATTTGATTAAATCTTTGCATGCTGGGTAATTTTGCTTGTCTGAGGATTTTTTTTTTAAAATGAACTTTTTCAAAAAAAATCTTTCAGGAATACCATCAGAGTGTCAAACAGTTTGGATCCAGATTAGGCCCAACAAAACATCAGGCCTGATCTGGGTCCAGATTGTTTGCAAAGGTTATCAGCAGACAACAAAAGTCGCCACTAGCAGGGAAAGAGTTATGGGAAAGTTTTCTTGTGACCTGTTAAAAAGTAATATGTGTGGGAAGATAAAACCCCTGAAGATGGGATGGTAAGCTTAACTATCAAAATACTGTGGTTGATAATTAGCTGATGGCAAATTTGTGACAATTTTTTTTTTTTTTTTTTTTTTTTTTTTCATTTCTTTTAATTGATTTTTTGTTTTCCTGTAAAGACCTGGCATTTTGTATCTGTATTGCAGCAGGGGAGAAAAAATATAATGGGAAATGGATACATTTTCAATCAAGGGAAGTAACGGGGTGGGGTGGGGGGGGGGGTGCTATATGATTAGCCCCTTTTCAGGGAAAAGTATATGATTGACCCCATTTTTCTGGATTGGTATATGAAAGGCCCCACTTTTCTGATGTATCCCGGTACATGCACATATCTTTCGTTCAGAAATTTTATGAGGCTGCTTTTTCTCTTCATACTCGATGAATTGACTGCAATATTTGTATATTTCTATGGGCCAGGTATATGAATGGGGTAGGTTTCGAAATATTGGCTCAAAAACCCGTACCACAATTACTCCCAAGTTACCCACCCCCTCCAGGTGACAAGTAACTGACATGTAAATATTCATCTATCACATTGGAAACTGCTCTGTGAAAGCAAAGAATTTGCTCCCTTCCACACAGCCCCACCCAACACACACACCTCTTCTTGAGGCAGGTTTCAAGTACTAGGGAGCCAACTGCCTGTCTACAAAAATGTCTACAAAAATTGTCTCCCTTTGCAAAAATGCAGAATAATTTTTCAAATGTATCCTTTCCCCTTAAAATATTTCAATTACCTGTTTATACTTTACCTGTACTGTTGTACTACAGAACTCCAGATATTTGGGTTTCTAGATAAATATTTTTCTTATTTTTCCATGAAAACATATATTGTGGGTACTCATTAGAAGTGCCTCACCGAGGCACTTCAAATGAGTACCCACAACATATGTTTTCTTGGAGAAATAAGAAAAAAAGAATGAACATGTTTAGAAATGTCATCTTATCTGGAGCTCCATTATAGCAGGGTAACCACTATAATAATGATGGTCGAATTGACCATTAATGGACTTCTAAAGGTTCAGTGAAACCATGGCAATGGTTGAGATTTTTTTATCCTGATGTCACTACTGGCTACATTGTGGTACATTAAAGTTATGTGATTGAAGAGTGGTTACAGGTAATAGCAAAGGCATGTTTAATTTTATTTCCTGTTCATTTATAATTAACTTCTATGGAAAACTTATATAACCCCCTGTTCATTTATAATTAACTTTTAAGGAAAACTTATGTAACCCTCAGTCTGGATATATTTTCATCATTATTTGTATGTTGTTTTTATTTCAGTAAAAATCATTTTGTTGCATTGAAGGACATATAAAATTGACTGGTTACCCTTAATGAGCCATTCAGAATTGTAGCAGATTACATGTTTGTTTTTTTTATTTTTCAGGGAAAATAGGGCTTATTTCATGATTTGTCTTTCTGGCCTTATTTTCTCTGAAAAAATCAAACTTATATGTTGGAATGTTGTCTGCTGCTGCTGGGACTGTCACTTTTAACCCTTGTCCTGCTGAATAAATTAAGATGCCACACCTACTTCTAATTTTCAGCCAATCAGATTACTTGATCAGATTACTGAGATAAATTCTCATAATGGCAAACAGTGCAGATTCAGATCAGTTGCTCAGAAGCCAACTGATCTGGATCTACACTGTTTGCAAAGGCAGGACATATCCGGGTTCAGCAGGACAAGGGTTAAGGGCAAGCTTCTTTATTGGTTAGAGTTGATCTGAAAGTTAACTGACAAAAGATGTGAGTTGACAGGAGCTAATGGTGATACTTGTGGAAATGCAAGTATTAAAAAATTTAATAATTGAGCTAATGGTATCAAGGAAGATGGTTTTAATTTTAAACTTAACCACTCTCTTGGCTGTTTCAGAAGACGACACATTGATGATAGTTGTCTTATTTTTCCAAGAAAACAGGATTTGATATTTCATGCAAATTGTCTCCATTGGAGAAGGAAGACAATTTGCATAAAATGTTAAAACTATTTTCTGGGAAAATAAGAAAAAAAATATTTCAAAATGTCGTCTACTGAGAATTTTATGTAGCATACGGTAACCATAAATTCATTAGTAAACTAGCTTCAGTAAGAAAATTGAAAACCTTTCAGATTTGGTAGCACTTGTACACAATGCCACTCCTTTGTTCCTTTGACAGACCCTTTTTTAAATTACTATGCTGCATGGGGCACTTCTTAGAATATGTACAGTACATTGGGCTCATATGTGACAATTAAGGCACCTTATCGCTTGGAGAAGATAAATCATATTTTCACATGGTATCTGTATGAGAAATGTCACTATTACCATTTTATCCCTAAATATTCAGATAACTTAACACATTACCATACTTGTCGTAACATTTGAAGAAGTCCAATACTACCTGTTGATATGTCTAAAAACTGCTTATTTTATGATTATAGTAGGGCATTGTGGATTGTGCTCATATGCTGTGTTCTGTATGTTTGATCTACCGTATTAGACCTAATTACTGCACATACTCCTATAAGCGCACAGTCAAGCGATTTCATAGTCTTAAAGATTACAGGCAGTGTACTTTTTTGTCTACTTCTTTATAAATGCATATGTTGTGGGTACTCATTTGAATTGCATCGACTTGTACCTACAACATATGCATTTATAAAGAAAATCAGAAAAATTGCATAATTAATATCAAATAAGTCTTTTCTGATCTTTTTTTATAGTGTACCCTTAGTAGGTACATATTTTACCACGAATGAGTGTTCCCAGTAATTTTGAAACACCTAAGCGCACAGTGCGGTAATTAGGTCGAATACGGTAAGTCTACACTGTTAGCTCAGGTCTGTCTGTCGGAATACTTACGGTAAGTAGGGTATTTCTAGATTTCCAGACAATTTATGCAGATCTCTCTTACAATAACTCTGGAGATGATATTGTTTTCAACTCAAGATGATTGATATTTCATAGCTGCAGATAAGACAGTTTATTCGACTGAAAAGTATTGATAATTTTCTTATTTCTCGACAAAACATGTTGTGGGTACTCATTAGAAGCACTTCGGCAAAGCACTTCTAATGAGTACCTACAACATGTTTTCATCGAGAAATAAGAAAACTACCATATATTATGTGGATAATCCCTTTTATCTGTAGCTATGATACATGTATTTTATCGCCTTCCTCCACAAAACATGTTGTGGGTACTCATTAGAATTGCCTTTGCAAGGCAATTCTAATGAGTACCCACAACATATGTTTTTCAGGAGAAATAAGAAAAATATTTGTCTGGATATGACATTTATCTGTTGGTCTGTGTACAGTAACAATACATCAACTGTTCAAAGAGTTTGTTAAGAAATGATGTTACAAACACTTGGACAACAATAAGATAGTGTAGGACTTTTACTGTAAAAATCTCTGTGTACACGGGGACACTAGAAATGTTGGGATTTCTTTCTTATTGGAGAAAAACAGATGGCTTTGGAGATACTTTGTATTTTATACTTTAACGTTTAGAATGCTGAATAAAAATTTCAGCGGACATTTTGAAATATTTTTTCTCATTTTTCCCAGAAAGTTGGCTTTGACATTGCACGAAATGTCAAAATCTATTTCCTGGAAAACTAAAAGAAATAATCTTCAACTTTTTGTCTGCTGAATCTGCCCAGAGAGTGGTAAAGATTAAGCTTATTTGGTTGAAATCAAAATTGTAACAATAAAAGAAGATATCTTTTATATATTGCTGGGATTAAAAGCAAAATCTATTTCCCTGTTAGTGGCAGCTTTTGTTGTCTGCTGATAACCTTTGCAAACAGTTTGGACCCAGATTTGGCCCGACAAAATGTCGGGCCTGGTCTGGATCCAAACTGTTTAACACACTGCTTGTATTCCTTAAAGATTATTTTGAAAAAGTTGATTTAAAAAAAAAAAAAAATCCACAGATGACAGAAAAGCATGCAAAATTACCCAGCATGCAAAGAGTGAACAGTCATGTTATTGCATAGGTTTAATATAAGGATTTAAAGATGAACCTCCAAATGTGAAGCTTATATGAAGAAAAGGCCATAAAAATGTGGCTTCTTACAGGTCCTACACTGTTTGCCATTCATCCAGCACTATTTTAGACATATCAGCAGGTATAGTAAAATTTTATTTGTCATGCTGAATAAATTAAGTTGCCACACCCACTTGTAATTTTCAGCCAGTCAGATTATTTGATTCAGGTTGTTGATAATTATTCACATTCTTATTGACAAACAGTACAGATCAGATCAATTGGCTTCTTCAGAAGCCAACTGATCTTGATCTACACTGTTCGCAAATGCAGGGTATATCCGGGTTCAGCAGGACTAGGGTTAATTTTGCAAATTATAGGACACTATGGTTAAGGAATTAAGGTGTCCCAATACTTATGGTAAATACACTAGATTTTGACAGTACAATTTTTAAAATAAGAAAACATTTTTAGCCTTTTCTGTAGTTTATGACTCATCCCAAATGGGAATAAATTTTTGTATGTCCAGTATACAGTAATGACATAGCTCTTGATAAGGCGCTTTTTTTCCACCAAAAGGTATCTATTATTTTCTTATTTCTCGACGAAAACATATGTTGTGGGTACTCATTAGAAGCGCCTCGGTGAGGCACTTCTAATGAGTACCCATAACGTGTTTTCGTCGAGTAATATTTACCTGATACTCGCTCTTATCCAGACCTATGGTAATAAGCATTTGAATATTCAGAAGATAATTTTTGTGATTTTTGAACCAAATGTATCTAATGGGTACTCATGAAAGTCATCTTGTGATATTGCAACACAATACATATGTAGCTTGTGGGTGCTTATTAGAATTGTCTTATGACGCAAAAATAACAACAGCAAAAAAAAAAAAAAAATCCCAAATTATTATCAAAATTATTACCTCATCAGAACTTACAGGATAACACTTGAAAAAATCAGCTACATGTACTTATATCTGTTTCAGCTATGGTGAAGAGAGACAGAGCG
This sequence comes from Anodontia alba, assembly GCA_964016985.1. Taxonomy (NCBI): domain Eukaryota; kingdom Metazoa; phylum Mollusca; class Bivalvia; order Lucinida; family Lucinidae; genus Anodontia; species Anodontia alba. The sequence goes on from OZ024829.1 coordinate 20,695,426, forward strand.
TTTGCCGACAACAATCCGTAAATATCTTTCTTATGGTAGACAACGAAAATGTGAGCAGATATGGCAGCGGAAGCAAATGTGAAAGAGGGCTACACGCGGGTATCCAGGCAGCTGAGTGGTCAGGTATGTAGAGTGGTTTGGATACTGTATTTTAAGTATTTATATCTTTCATTCTTGAGTTTCTGAAGTGGACTCTCCCATTCTTGAATTTGGACTTGTCCTCTGATACAAATAGGGGGTTCAATCTAAAATAAAAAAACAACAGAATGGCAAACAGTGTAGATCCTGATGAGACGTCTCATCTGGATCTTCACTGTTTACACAGGTATTGGTTTTGGTCTGCAGGTCTGAAAGGGTTAAACAGTGGAGACCCAGGTCAGGCATTAAACAATGCTGCATCTGATCAAGGTCTACACTGTTAGTGTTTTTTGACACATGAGCAGGTAGCAAAATGTACTTATTCAGAATTTGTATAGGGTAAGGGGTTAAGGTGTCTGAACGTTAACCCTGCTCCTGCCGGAACTCGATATGCCATGCCTTTGCAAACAGTGTAGATCCAGATAAGCCAACTGATCTGGATCTTCAATGTCTGTCATTTAGTATGTGAATTTGTATCAACAACCTAGATAAATAATCTGTTTGCCTGAAAATTAGAAGTCAGCATGACCTGGATTAAGGGTAAGTATGGAACTGGTAAAATAACAGGAGAAAATAGTGACTGTAGTTTAATCCTTTTCATGCTGAATAAATTAAGATGACATGCCCCTTTCTAATTTTCAGCCAATCAGATTACTTGATCCAGATTGTTGATATAAATTCCATACTTAATGGCAAACAGTGCAGTCAGATCAGTTGGCTTCTGAAGAGCCCAACTGATCTGGATCAACACTGTTTGCAAAGACAGGGTATATTCGGGTCAGCAGGACAAGGGTTAATATTTGGGGATCATAATTTCTTAGTGTACTCCTACTAAAAGTTTTAACAAGTCTTTATTGGCTGCCTGGTGATGTGTCCAAAATGGGATGGAATGGAAAATAGTATAGACCCCTTTACTAGTTTAGGAGCAGTTTAAGGAGGGTCTACATTTGATTTGTTTGTTCAGGCCTGTATGTTGTAATTTGTAGTTTAAGCGGCACCATGGTAAGGGGGGTCCGAGCAACATTATTTTTACATCTGTCTGTCATGCAATCTCCTAAACCACTGGGCCGAATTTAACCAAACTTGCTACATGACTTCCCCATGTGGTAAGGGTGGATGAGAGCAACATAATTTTTCTGGTTGAGGAAAGTCATGTAGCAAGTTTGGTTAAAATCTGCCCATTGGTTTAGGAGGAGATAGCGTGATGGACAGACAGATGGATGGAGGCTTTCACAATATCCTATCACTAAGGTATGGTGCTAATAGAAACTCTATCCAAAAAAAGAAAGAACAGTTTAAGGCTGGCTTTAAAGAGTCAACAAATACATTTTGCTTGACTGTGTAGAAATGGACATAAAGTGGACGAAAACAATAACATTTTGCAGGGCTCTGTCCCCTTTTATTTTATTTGCTCACCTGAGCACAAAGTGCTCAAGGTGAGTTATTTGTGATCAGTCATCATGCAGTGTCAATAATTTGCTTTAAAAGCCTACTCCTCTTACACCCCTGGGCCAACTGACTCAAAGCTTGGTAGGAAGCATCAAGGTGACTTGAAGATCAGAAAAGCTAAAATTGTTCCAATTGAAAATCCAAGATGGCCTTTATGGCTGCCATCTTGAAAATCTGTTTTGGGCTACTTCCCCTGAGCAAAAAGATTAATTGACTCAAAACTTGGCAGGAGGTATCGGGACACCTTGCAGATCAAAAATAGCTAAAATCATTCTGATTGGAACTCCAAGATGGCTGCAATCTTGAAAATCTGTTTTGCACATCTTATGAACTGAAAGGCCAGTTGGCTCTAAACTTGGTAGGAAGTAGTGGGGCAAGTTGTAGGTCAAAAGTAGCGAAAAATTTGGTTTCTATAAAAAATCCAAGGTGGCCACCATCTTGAAAATATATTTTGCACTTAGTCTCCTGAACTGAAAGGCCAACTGACTCAAAACTTGGTAGGAAGTATCGAGACAACTTGTAGATTAAAAAATAGCTAAAATTATTGTGATTGGAATTCTAAGATGGCTGCCATGGCTGCCATCTTGAAAATCAATTTTGCGCTTCTTCTCCTAAACCAAAAGGCTTATTGACTCAAAACTTGGTAGGAAGTATCGGGACAACTTGTAGATCAAAAATAACTAAAATCATTCTAATCGGTAATCCAAGATGGCCACCATCTTGAAAAACTATTTCGAAATACTTCTCCTTAATGGAAAGTCCAATCAATTTGAAATTTGTAGGAAGTATTGGGGTGACTTGTAGATCAAAAATAGCTTAAATAGTTCTGATTGAAAATCCAAGATGGCCACCATGGTTGTCAGTTTGAAAATCTATTTCAAACCTCATTGAACCAAAAATTCAATTGACTCAAAACTTCATTGCATGTATTAAGTTGACGTGTTCAAATTACAGCTTTGGGGTAAAAAAATGACCCCACCCAGGTGTCACTTGTCTGGTACACAGATGAGCGATACAAGGCAATCTTGACCCACTTGTATTTATAATATTTTTATGTTGTAAGTATTTAAGTGTTTATAAAAGGTGGAGAAAATGAACATAGAAAATTAATGATGGTGTGAACTCTTATTTAAGAATTACTAACAATGCAAGAGGAACTTAGCTAAAATATAAATAAAAGATTATGCTAAGAAACTGCTCTGTCAGTCCATCATGCTGCCGGCCTCGGTGGCGCAGTTGGATGCGCGTCCGACTGGAGACCAGGAGGTCGCGGGTTCGACCCCCGCCGAGGTCGGCAACATTCTTTCGTGGATATTGATCATGAAATATTTTCTACGGTCATTCTCTCCCTTCCGCTGATTCAAGAAGGGCAGTTGTCAGTTTCTGGCGAAAGAATGTGCACAATACTGGTTAACCGCTTGGAGGACTAAGCCTGCCCAGTAAACGTGTGGTTAGGTAAACTGACCGCGCTCGAAATGACCCCATTGGGTTGACTGGGCCGTAAAACCTCAACACAACAACAACAGTCCATCATGCTATTAACAATATTAGCACCAAGCGTGGGGATTTTGTGATGGCTTGGCATCAACTGCGCAGTCTATTTTTTTTTTTTTTAAATTATTTCCTTCAATCTTGATTAGGCATATCAAATTTAGTTTTGTTTATGGCTTATTCAATCGAACATGACTTTTCATCCAATTTTCAATTTATCTTGATGTTATCTAAATGCTTCTACAATTTAATTTCAGTGCATAAACTGGAGGAAGTAAAATAAAAACAAAAAATTAACCAGAAACACTTGGTTCTTATCGTTGCACCGCCATGTATCTACCAGAAAAGGTATATCCTGCAGTTCATTAGAGTTTCAAACATATTTTATGATAAATTAGAGAAAAAGTAACACATTGGATTACATCACGACCTCTTTATAACACTGTTGTTGGGGTCCATTGCATAAACCGTGTTAGTTAAACAACCGTGTTATATCCAAACCAAAATGTATAGATTATATAGAAAAATGACCATTTATGGTCATTTTCTATATAATCTATACATTTTTTGGGATCCATCTTTGAACCGTGTTGTATCCAAAACCATGTAATAACGAATTGTGTTATAAAGAGGTTAATGTGTATTTGTGATATAAAATTATCTTTTGCAGAAAAAACATTAAAAAGTTAAATGGATAGGTAATCTATAATGTGCACCAGTCTTATGCATCTTTATGGTAAAAACTGAGTCACTGTAGATCTTGGACCATCACGCTAAACACCCTCTCTTGTAGTTTGCTGTGGGTAATAATTTCCTGTGATTCCCCATTAGGAGAGTTTATCATGAAGTGTCTAGCTCTGCTGTCTAGGAAAAATAAGGAAAATGAAAAGACAACAAAAAGCAAAACAGCCTAAACTCTTGTTCGTGTGGTAATTCTCTCGTTAGGATAATAATATACTGACCATGCCAAGGGCAATTCAGCAGACGACAGATTGATGGTATTTTTCTTATTTTTCTGAGAAAATAGGCTTTGACATTTCATGCAAACTGTGTTTGCATGAAATAGTAAAACATATTTCTAGGGAAAAGTAAGAAAAATGTTTCAAAATGTTGTCTTCTGAATTTTTTACCTAGCATGTATTAACCCAAATAAGCCTGGCAATTTTTTTGTGGGACATAGGCAAACAATGCAGACCCAGATCAGATGCCACATTATGCCGTCTGATCAGGGGCTTCACTGTTTGCTTACAAGATTTTCAGTTACAAATAGAACAAAAATGAAAAGATACTTGACACGCCTCAAATGACAAATGTATAAGGACGGAAAAATCCATTTGGCTTATTTGGGTTAAACAGAATGAGAGCAGTTACTGAGTATTCTGATTGCTAACTAATAATAACTGCTACTGTCATATTCACCAGTCTAACAAGTAAAGACCCTGATTTTTACCAAAAAATTTTGGTACTTTTCATACTTTTCCATAGATACATATGTTGTTAGTACTCATTTGAATTGCCTAAATAAGCCATTCTGATGTAGTATCCACAATATATGTTTTCATTGAGAAATAGTATAAATATTTCTCTTGATATGTTTGTTATCTAGATCACAGATTATGTTGCTACTGTTGCTGATGTATGCCATATTATCACTTACCATGCTGTGGGCAAATTCAGCAGACGAGAAACTATCGTCATACTCTCCCTGCCATTGATTCAAGAAGGGCAGTTGTCAGTATCTGGCAAAAGAATGTGCACAATACTGGTTAACTGCTTAGAGGACGAAGCCTGCCCAGTAAAAGTGTCGTTAGGTAAACTGACTGCCCTCAACATGACCCCATTGGTTGACTGGGCTGTAAAACCTCAAAACAAACAAACAAACTGATGAAAAATATAGGATCTGACACTTCATGCAAATTGTCTTCATAGGAGACAATTTGCATGAAATGTCTAATCCTATTTTCTGGGAAACTAAATAATAAAAAATTGTCTTCTGCTGAAATTTTTACTCAGCATGCAAAGTGTTATTGTATATTGGAAAAAACCTCCCTGTTGTCACAGGCTAAAATTAGACTTACTAACAATAAAGTTTGGTCAGTCTTTTATACTATTTGTATTCTCATTTGGATTTTATTCAACTAGAATAGCAAAAGGTTCAAATCTGAACCAGACATCTCAGTGCAGACACTACATGATAAGGGATTTGCCCATTCCCATATGGCTTAACCTTTACCACTCTATGGGCTAATTCAGCAGGTGACAAATTGACGATATTTTTCTTATTTTTCCCAGAAAACAGGATTTGAAATTTCATGCAATTTATCTCATCGGAGACAATTTGCGTGAAGTTTCAAATACTGTTTTCTGGAAAAAAGGAAGAAACATATTTCAATATGTCTTCTGCAGAAAATTTTACCCAGAGTGCTGTGATAGGTCCTCTTGTGGTACTTACATAGTTCCAGATAAGAGGAATACTTTAACCCTTAAACTGCCAATCACATCGTCTGTTTTGTCATCTGCTTGTGATTTTAAAAGTCATTTTTGCAAACAGTTGACCCAGATCAGACTACTCCTCTAGGAGCAGTCTGATCAGGGTCCACACTGTTTGCCTGTATGCTAAATAGGCTTGAAAATTTTGCAAGAATATTCAGCAGACGACATAAACAGACGACATTTTCAGATGCAGGTTTTCTTGGCATTTTAAGGGTTAATAAATATTTGTCTTATTTCTTCATGAAATTATATGTTGTGGGTACTCATTAGAAGTACCTCATTGAGGCACTTCTAATGAGTACATGCAACATACATTTTTATGAAGAAATAAGAATAATATCAACATATTTTGAGTGAAAAAAAAAGAAGAACAGCAACAAAAGAAAAAACAACAACAACACTATGGTACCATATTGGCTCAGTACAGTTATTCACATCTGTGGTGATATATCCTGAGTATTAGATCAGCAAAATATAATAATAATATCAATACATTTTGAGTGAAAAAAAAAAAAAACTCAACAAAAAACAAACAAACAAAAAAAAAAAAAAAGAAAAAACACATTGGTACCATATTGGCTCAGTACCAGTTATTCACACCTGTGATGATATATTCTGAGTACCAGATCAGCAAAATCTCCAGACAGATGTTTTCCTTATTTCTCCATTCTATAACCTTAATTGAAATAAATTAGCATCTGTTATGAGATGATTCAAATGTAGTCCCTAAAATATAATATATTTTAGCAGTAAAATAGAAATTATAGCCGCAATTTATCTCAATATTAGTAATTGTCTGGGGTTCTCATGTGATATGAAACATGAGAGAAAGGCCCATATGCCATATGTCAACAGGGAAGGCCCTGATCAGAATGTGCCTCTGCAGTCTTATGACCTTTGTTTCTCAATTGTACTGTATTTATCCAAAGTTTTCGGACAAACAGCCTGAGCAGAGTTGTCCGATCTGGGTCTACACTGTTTGCCACTCATCCATCAGTACTGAAGACGTATGAATCGTTAGCCAGATGGAGGTTCAAGTTTTAGGACAAGTATGGTAAAAGTTATGCTGTCTGAATACTGTATTTGACCTAATTCCCGCACTTGGGTTTTTCAAAATTACTGGGAAAACTTGTAGTAAAATATGTATCCACCTACTAAAAGTAAACAAGATCAGCAAATGACTTATTTAATGGTGCTTATGCGATAATGGTGCTTATGCGATGTTTTGTGTTTTTTTTGTGTTTTTTTTTCTGATTTTCTTTCTAAAAGCATATGTTGTGGATACTCAGTTGAATTGTAATTCAAATGGGTACCCACAACATATGCCTTTATAAAGTCGAACCTCGTTAGCTCGAACTCGCTTATTTCGAATTACCGCTTATCTAGAAGTGAAAATTTGGTCCCTGTTTTAACATGAAACTATGACAACAGGTAACAAAATAATATGGAAAAGAGGAGAAATTGCTCCTAAGGAGCAATTTCTCCTCTTTTCCACATTATTATATATATATAGAGTCAAATTACATATTCATTTGTTGAATGTGGTTGTTCAATTTATTATTTTACTCACTCTCTCAACTCTGATATGTCGAGGTACGGATATCTCGAAGTGTTTCAGTGAGTCCCTTGGAATTCGAGATAACGAGAGTCGACTGTAGTACAAAGGCTGTAATCTGAAGACTACAGAATTACATGACTGTGCACTTACAGGGGTATGTGAGGTAATTAGGTCGAATACTGTATGTAGGGTAAATACATTATTGTACAGTGTTAGCAGGCATACCATGCAGTCTGATTTTCACAGATGGAATAAGTGCCATTTTCCCCTGTTTAGCAGTGTATGTCATTCTGATATATAGAGTGCATCTATTGTTAGTCTGTGGGGGAGGAAAACTGAAAGGACATAGTAACCTCTAGCATGCTTGGTAAAAAATGTAACAGGCAATGTTTGGAAATGTTTTACTGTTTTTCACAGAAAGTAGGATTTGATATTTCATACAGATTGTCTCAAAGGAGACAATTTGTATGAAATGTCAAATCCTATTTTCTGGGAAAATAAGATTGTGACTCTAAAAGTATAACTGGCTTCTTAGCTCCAGATAAAATGCTTTTTTTTTTTCAACCAAAAAGTATCAACATTTTTCTTATTTCTTTATGGAAACATGGGACATGGGCACTCATTAGAAGCACACCACTGAGGACTTCTAATGAGTATCCACAACATGTTTTCTTGGGAGAAATAAGAAAAATATTTACTTGATACCTCGCTTATCGGGAGCTATGCCAGCATAACATCTGGCATGCTGCAGACATTGGCTTATGACAAATCGAGGGTTGAGCGCAAGACTATGGTAACTCAAACATATTTTTGAAACCCTTGTTTAGGGGCAACTTGGACCCCTTTGTAAACAATGCAAATTTAGGTGCCATTGCTCATACGAGCAATGGCACCTAAATTTTCATTGTTTACAGAAAGAAATGTTGTAATCTTCATAACACCTTCATGGTGAGGAGATTAGGTTTGGGGAAAAACAACCATCTGACTTACGCCAGTCTTGCGCTCAACCCTCGAAATGAGAGATACTAAAGCTTAGTGTATTTATCATAAATATACGGACAAGGAATATGGAACTATTTGTCTTAGTTCTAAAATTTGAGCAAGTGGATTTTGTTTTCAGGTAATGATCAAACAGTTCTTTTAAGAACATTTGATATGCATGTGGACGGGTTGCTCACATTTCTGTCGCAATATTCAGGGTGAATATGGTGAGAACAGTATTTCTCATTTTGGTGTTCAAATTCAGCAGACTAGAGGTTACATGTGTAAAAAAGAAGATGCCATAAAATACATGTACATGAATATGGTAAATATTTTTTTTTTTTTTTTTTTTCATTTTATATATCCGTTCACACTATAGTTTAGATTTTCCTGCTGGATGTTCATAATTATGTGCATCCATCCAGTGTGTCATACAGTCAAACATATGTGTCTATTATGTTGTTAGTTGATAACTTCATTAGTTTTCCATGGACTTCATTGAAATTTTGTGCTGTGGTATTTAGAGAATCTAATATAGGATTGTGATTGCCTGAATGGGATTGGGAATTTGGGAGGTTATTGGTTTGACCCTCAGCCGAGTCATACTGAAGAACTTCTTTATGTCTTGATTCTGACTTGACTAACAGCTCCTGATAAAATGTTAAAAATTGATACAGTGTTGATTTACCTGTAGAAACTTCCAGTTGAAATGACATTCATGTTGCTAGTATCTAAACACAAGTTTGTTTTGAAATGGGTAGTTACTCATCCATTCTATCAGTTACTTGAAACAATATTTGTAGAGGGCATCTGATTGCTAACTGTTTAACTTTTCACATTTCAACTTTTACTAGCAGCAAGATGTCATGCAGTGCTTTGCAGTGCTTTAATACTAATTCAGAATGAAAAATATGTGTATCATTGTATATGGCAGAACTGAAATGTTTACTGCATGGTCTCAGATAAAGTGATAAAAAAAGAATCATAAATTAGTGTGTGCCAAGGGTACAGCTTTGGTATGGCAAAATTGTTAACCCTTGTCCTGCTGAACCCGGATATACCCTGCCTTTGCAAACAGTGTAGATCCAGATCAGTTGGCTTCTGAAGAAGCCAACTGATCTGGATCTGCACTGTTTGCCATTAAGTATGTGAATTTATAGCAACAATCCGGATCAAGTAATCTGATTGGCTATAAATTAGAAGTGGGCGTGGCATCTTAATTTATTCAGCAGGACAAGGGTTAAGAAGGAGTATTTGGTGATTATAGGATAAAATTCTTCAGTTCTCCATAAAAACATATATTGTGATACTCATTAGAAGCGCCTCACTGAGGCATTTCTGATGAGTACCCACCACATATGCTTTTATGGAGAAATAAGAAAAAATATCCCAGAGTTACCACCAATACTTTTCCTTAACAATATTCCTCTGGTATGGGTAGCCAAAAACTACCTTTATATCATGTTCTGCATCTGTGCAGATTGGTCAGGTCTATTGCTATATAATGATGTATGTAGAACCTAAATGTAAGCAGGTGAAGTTGAAGCACAGATCCTGGCCAGACTAGATGGATTTGCAGACTGCTCTGGATCTTTGTTGTCAGAGCCTAAGTTGGATCGTTCTGTGTGCACATACTCAGTAATGCCAGGGGATTGCCATTCATACAGTACTTTTTGGAGTCAGAGTGAATCTGGACATATTCTAACCTATTAAAGACTGAAAAAAGTCTCCACACTATATATTGGAAGAGTCCATTTTTGATTTTAGGTATGTCAGGCTATATGATGTAGATATTCTGAAAGAAAAATGATTGAACTATTTGCAAACAGTGGAGACCCTGATCAGACGCAGCATTCTGTAGCATCTGATCTGGGTCTGCACTGTTTGCCAGTTACACGTTTAGGGGTCTCCAGTGACCTTCAATGGGCGAAGATAGTGGAGTGTACAGTTTTTAGGATAAATACAGTGTGGTGTTCTGTATCTGAATTTTTACTCTAGTGTAATAACATACACAAAGTAGGATCTGAACCAGCTGCACTATGTCAGTGTTTTGACCTTAATTTGTTCAGAGTGAAGAATTAATTTGTTCAGAGTGAAGAATTGTTCTAAAAGCCAGTATTCAGAGACATGCCAGGGCAAACAATATTGACCCAGGTAAACAGGTCCTAAGGTGTAGATTGTTTCTAAAGATCATTTTGATCAGGGTTTGTACTGTTTTCAGAAACGCCCAAGTGGCTGACTGGTTAGCCCTCCTGACTTCAATCACGAGGTCCTGGTTTCGAATCCTCCTATAGTGAAATTCAGCTCATAACTGTACAGCTTTTCATGTCACAGAGCTTCATTATCATCCTTCCATGGTCAAGCTATGAACCAGATGGAAAACACCAAATCGTCATTTGGTACTGTTTTCCACTCTACCTGATATCCACATCACTGGGTTGTCAATTTTTTGGACAACCACAATCTAGATAAGTTTTCCTATTTAGCCACAAAACATATACCGTATTCAACCTAATTACCGCTCATACCCTTATGAGAGCACAGTCTAGCAAGTTCTTAGTTTTCAAGTTACAGCTTGTGTACTTTTATCTGCTTCTTTATAAAAGCATATGTTGTTGGTACTCATTTGAATTGCCTCAACAAGTTGAGTCAGTTAAAATGATTATCAAAAACATGGTTTTATAAAGAAATACAGAAAAAAATAGTCATCTCAAGAAGTCTTCTTATCTTCCTGTATAGTCCTCATCAGATGGATATTTTACCACAAGTTTTTCCAGTATTTTTGGCTCACCTGAGCAAATCTCAGGGTGAGCTATTGTGATCACCCTCTGTCCGTCGTCGTCTGTTGTCAACAATTAGTTTGTTGACACTCTAGAGGTCATAGTTTTTACCAAATCTTGATGAAACTTGCCCAGAATGTTAGCCCCTATGAAATCAAGGCCAATTTCGAAACTGGGTCACTTTGGATCAAAAACTAGGTCACCAGGTCAAATCAAAAGAAATTTTGTTAACACTCTAGAGGTCCCATTTTTCAAGCAGTCATCATGAATCTTGCTCAAATTGTTTGTCTTGATGATTTCTAGGTCAGGTTTGAAACTGGGTCACTTGGGGTCAAAACTAGGTCACCAGGGCAAATCAAAGGAAAACCTTGTTAACACTCTAGCAGTCACATTTTTGAAACAATCATCATGAATCTTGCTCAAAATGTTTGTCTTGATGAGTTCTAGGGAAGTTTGAAACTGGGTCACTTGGGGTAAAAAACTAGGTCACCAGGCCAAATCAGCAGAAAATCTTGTTAACACTAGCTGTCACATTTTTGAAGCAATCATCATTAATCTTGCTCCAAATGTTTGTCTTGATGATTTCTAGGTCAAGTTTGAAACTGGGTCACATGGGGTCTAAACTAGGTCACCAGGCCAAATCAAAGGAAAACTTTGTTAACACTCTAACCTGACCAAATCAGTGGAAAACCTTGTTAACACTCTAGTGGTCACATTTTTCAAGCATTCATCACGAATCTTGCTCAAATTGTTTATCTTGATGATTTCTAGGTCAAGTTTGTAACTGGGTCACTTAGGGTCAAAAACTAGGTCACCAGGGAAAACCTTGTTAACACTAGCGGTCACATTTTTAAAGCAGTCATCATGAAACTTGCTCAAAATGATTGTCTTGATGAGTTTTAGGTCAAGTTCGAAACTGGGTCACTTGGGGTCAAAAACTAGGTCATCAGGCCAAATCAGAAAACCTTGTTAACACTCTAGCGGTCACATTTTTGAAGCAATCATCATGACTTGCTCAAAATGTTTGTCTTGATGATTTCTAGGTCAAGTTCGAAAGTGGGTCACATGGGGCCAAAAACTAGGTCACCAGGCCAAATCAGTGGAAAACCTTGTTTACACTCTAGCAGTCACATTTATGAAGCAGTCATCATGAATGTTGCTCAAAATGTTTGTCATGATGATTTCTAGGTCAAATTTGAAACTGGGTCATTTGGAGTCAAAAACTAGGTAACCAGGCCAAATCAAAGGAAGACTTTGTTAACACTCTAGAGGTCACATTTTTGAAGCAATCATATCATGAATCTTGCCCAAAATGTTTGTCTTGATGATTTCTATGTCAAGTTTGAAACTGAATCACTTGAGGTAAAAAAACTAGGTCACCAGGCCAAATCAAAGGAAAACCTTGTTGACACTCCAGAGGTCACATTTTTTAAATAATCATCATAAGTATTGCTCAAAATGTTTGTCTTGATGATTTCTAGGTCTAGTTTAAAACTGGGTCACTTGATGTCAGAAACTAAGTCACCAGGCCAAATCAGAGGAAAATCTTGTTGACATTCTAGATGTCACATTTTTTAAGTGATCATCATGAATCTTGCTCAAAATGTTTCTTGATGATTTCTAGGTGATGTATATTTCACTGTCCAGTGACTTTCTTAAGTTTTTCTGTTTAGATCAGGTTCTCAGTAATTATTGGTCCTACAGAGTGATATTTGGCACTTGTGAAGTGTTTGTGTTTAGGTCAGTTTCTCAGTAACTATTGCTCCTACAGCCAGTGATACTTAGTACATGCATATATATTAGCATGGCAATGTCTTGAGTGCAGTCATCCATATTTGACCTTGACCTCTATTTTACAGTCTATTAGACATGCTGCATTGTCTTATTTGTTAATATAATCATTTTGCATTTTGATCAGAATGTTTGCCTTGATCAGTTCTAGGTCAGGTTCTCAAAGTGCTTTGATACTCAGGTGAGTGTTACAGGGCCATGATGATCCTCTTGTTGAAAATTCTAAGCACACTGTGTGGTAATTAGGTGAATTGGATATTGTGGGTGCTTAATAGGAGCTTTCGAAATAGAAAATGTCTTATCTAGAGCTATGTGCCAGAATACAAACGTCATGCAACGTCATAAAACGTATCTTTGAATGACTTGTGTGCTCAGTGGAGATATATATCAGACTGCACACTTTAGATAGCCAGGGATGCAAAATTTCAGATTGCATGGGTGCTCAGGCTCAATTGAGTCTTCGTTAGTATGTTTTCTCACGTTGCGGCACAAATATATTCAGGTTAATTAATTAGGGTAATGTCAGCTTGTTCTGGTCAGAGTAAAAAATTACAGTAAAACCTGTGTAAGAGAGCCACCTTCGAGACTGACTTTAAATAGTGGTTGATGTGGAAAAAGTTGTCTGTCTTAAAAAGGTACATGTCATGTAATTTTGCTAGCAAAATTACATGACATGCACCTTTATAAGACAACCACCTTTCAACATCAACCACTAAGGTCAATTTCAAAGATGGCTGTCTTACACAGGTTTTACTGTAGCAAATCTTATCTGATCTTGGAATACATAGCGAAACATAAAGTACCATATTTACCCTATGTATTGGGACACATTCTCCTTATCATGCTTGTCCAAAAATATAACTCTTTGCATGCTGGGTAATTTTGCATGCTTTTCTGGCATCTGGATTTTTCTTTTTAAAATTAACTTTTTCAAAAAGATCTTTAATGAATACCATCAGAGTGTCAAGCAGTTTGGATCCACATCTGGCCCGACGTTTTGTCAGGCCTGATCTTGGTCCAACCTGTTTGCAAAGGTTATCAGCAGACGACAAATTCGCCACTTGCGGAGAAAGAGTTAAAAATGTCAATTTTACTACCTGTTGGTGTGTCTAAAATATTGTGGGATTGGTGGCAAACAGTATAGACCCTGATCAAATGCTACCTTCTGCGGGATCTGATCTGGGTTTACACTGTTTGCTTAGGCCTGTCTTTTCCAATACCTAGGACAGTTATGGTATATAACAATTCAAATCTTGTTTAAATATGAGGCTGTATTCTGCATTCGCCACAGCTGGGCTTCCAGTTTCTACTCAGGTAGCAAAAATGGTCATTTAACAGCATGAGTGGCCAGGTTCCATCATCCAGTCAATAACATAGTTAACTACAGATCCAGGGGATGCGAGTTCGAATCTCAGCTCAGCCACGTAACTTTCATGGAGATTGATCATAAAATAATTTTTTCAGTCATTCTCCCTCTTCTGCTGATGCAGGAAGGGCAATAACTGTTGTCAGTTACTGGCGAAAGTATATACACAAAGCACTGGTTAACTGCGTAGAAGACTAAGCTTGCCAGGAAAACTATGAGTTGGTTAACTGACAGGCTCACCATTACTTTAACAGTGTTGACTGGGTTGTAAAGTCCAACTCCTAACTCAAACTCTAAACCAGGCTACCCTATTGTTCTATAATCTAAGTCAGGCTTCTTGGATGGGTTTTTCAAAATCTGTCCTTTAAAACAGCGATGTCCAGGCAGGCGTCGGGCGATGAGCGTCGGGCAGTGGGCATCCTCCGAGGCTTACCTTCTGCTTAACCTTGTTGAAAAACCCATCCATAAGGCCGTTAGGCATTTTGCTTGTGATTTATGTCAGAATGAAAGTTGTAGAAAAAAAGTCTGTAATTTTTATGCTACATGTATGTTAGTATATTATGGTGGAATGTTTGGATAATGGATATTATATTTCAACCAACACTTGTTTCTACTATATATACAGAGCTGGTCCCTGTATGGATCTAACCCCCATGATTCTGCTGAGGTAAGGATCTAGTGTTTCTACAGAGCTCCAGATAAATAGAGTATTCCAATGATAATTTTCTTGTTTCTCCATCTGTTTTATGGTCTCAGTAGAATCATCTTACTGAATTTAACCCTTATCCTGCTGAACCCAGATATATCCTGCCTTTACAAACAGTGTAGATCCAGATCAGTTGGCTTCTTCAGAAGCCAACTGATCTGGATCTGCACTGTTTGTCATTCATGAGTGAATTTGTATCAACAACCTGGATCAAGTAACCTGATTGGCTGATAGTTAGAAATGGGCATTGCATCTTAATTTATTCAGCAAGGCAAGGGTTAAGGAGAATTGATACAGTTGTTTGATCAAAATTATGTTTGTCTCCCTTCTGAAAAGGGGTCTACTTTAAAAAGAAAGCATTTGCTCCCTGTGGGAGCAATTTCTTTCTTTTTGAATTAAACCCTATCGAGAACGAGATTGGTGTGCAGGAGAGCAAACAGGAAGTCAGCAAAGTTGTCTCCCATTGTACAAAATGGCAGAAAATCTACAAATGTATCAAGTCCTCTGACAGAGGAATACATGTCAAAGAGAAAGTACTGGAAGCCACTTCATTAGGAATTAAGGATTTACTTTTGGTATATGAACCCTTCTCAAAGTGGGCTATTCTTAAAGGATAGAATTTGCTTCCAGAGAGAGGAAATTGTATCCTTTGAGAGTAACCTGTGAAAAGGAAGGTAAACACTTTCTGGACAGTTACCTCCCTTGAGGTGTATCCATTCACCTTGAACAATTTCATGGGAAAGCAAGAAAAATGTCAATATTTTTCTTTCCTGAAGTAACCAGCTCATGATAAGAGGGGTATCCAGAGAACAATTGATTGCTGCATTTCTTATTTTTTCTCGATGAAAACACGTTAGACTTTACTTTGATAGGATGGTTCTAAGGTGTATACAGAGCATGATTATTTTTATGGTGAAATAAGATGTCAAAAGAAAAAAAAAAAAAAAAAAAAAAGAAAAGTAAAAAAAAAAGTCTAAATTTATAATCAGAATAAAAAAGCAACAAAAAAAGCCCATCTTATCTAGAGCTTTGATGTGGCAACTGTTCTAAAACTTTGAACAATTAATAATGAGACCTAAGGGGCAAAGGGAGACAATAAATTTTGCAGAGGGATGCAGTTTGATTGCCTCCCTGTGCAAAATTGGTTATATACTTCCTCAAATAATTCTTCATGTTTTTCCTTCTTTAAAATAAAACTTTTACTGTTCAAATTTTAGAGAATTTTACCATAACAGCTAGGCCTTGTAAATCAAAGGTGGTCCAGTATAGATTAGTCAGTAATGGCTGAGAACAACCTATGTATTCATGCTGTCTGATCAGGTTCTTTACTGTTTGTTAACAGGATAATTTAGAACACAAGTTTAATCCATAAACACTCAGACAATATTCCAAAAATTTATATATACACCACAACCTCTTTATAACACTATTATTGGGGTCCATAGCAGAAACCGTGTTAGTTAAACAACCCTGTTATTATATCCAAACAAACATGTATAGATTATATTGAAAAATGACCATTTATGGTCATTTTTCAATAAAATCTATACATTTTTGGGATCCATCTTTGAACCGTGTTATATCCAAAACCGTGTTATAACAACCAGTGTTATAAAGAGGTTGTAGTGTATAATTTATGTATGAAAAAGGAGTGCTTGAAATGTCATGTGAATCATTTGCCTATCAGATCATTCACGTTAAATATGTTCTTAAAAAAAAAAGAAAAAAAAAAAAAGAAAACAAAAGTCTGTTAGAATGTGGTGTGCAGCTGTTATGGCTGGTACTTTAAGGGTTAACAAACAGTGATGGTTCTGACCAGACCGCTTGGATGTGCTGACTTACGTGGCTTTTGCTGTTGAAATATATGAGACTACTTTTCATTGCTATGGCCAAATTTATCTGGAGCCCTGTAACCTTTCTGTTGGAATCTTCCATTTCTTTTTTTTTTCCTCATTAACGCTTAATATGCTGGGTGACAATTTCAAGAGATGACATTTTGAAGTACATTTTCATACTTTTCTTTAGAAATTAGAGTGACATTTCTTGCCAATTATCTCCGTAGGAGTCATTTTGCATGAAGTGTCACAACCTATTTTCTGGAAAAAATAAGGAAAATATTCTCCCATTTGTCATCTTAGAAAGTTATAAATGTGCTTTAGCCCAGAAAAAGGGAACTGGTGGTTTATGTGAATATCGAAGACAGACCAGTTTGTACCTGCCCCAATGTTCAATTTAACAACTGTCAAAGAGAATTTGCCTTGTATGATTTGTCCTTATAACCAACTGTGACCAGTAACCTGCTATGTTTAATGCTCAGCATGCTGGAAAAAAAAAGTTTAGCAGATGGAATTTTGAAAGATTTTTCTTATTTTTCCCCCCAAAATAGGCTTTAACAACCATGCAAATTGTCTTCTAATGTCAAAGACTATTTTCTGGGAAGAGAAGAAAGATCAGAATGTCATCTGCTGAAATTTTTCCCAGGATGCTAAGCATTTAACCCTTAAACTGCCAATCACAACAATTGTCTGCTGTGTCATCTGCTTGTGATTTTAAAAGTCATTTTTGCAAACAGTGTGGACCCAGATCAGACTGCTCCTCTAGGAGCAGTCTGATCAGGGTCCACATGTTTGTCTGTTCAATAGGTTTGAAAAGTTTGCAAGAATATTCGGCAGGCGACATATACAGACGACATTTTCAGATGCAGATTTTCTTGGCATTTTAAGGGTTAATAATGCACACCTGTGCATCAATGTGATCTGGTCAGTATGTTTGCTGCTTGCCAAAATCAAGTTGTACCTTTCCACATGCACATTTTGAATTATTTCATACCGAAAAATATGTTGATGGTACTTTATATACCTTGTGTACATTACGAAAACAAGCCTGTTGAAATATATTGAAAATTTCACCTCCAAAAACTGAAAATTTTCAGATAAAAAACTCTGATATTTTTCTTATTTCAGCTCGAAACATAGATTGTGGCGGTTCTAACGAGTACCCAAAAATAAGAAAAATAATGTATACCCCTGTAAACCCCAGTTTTACTATATAAAAGTGGGGTTTAAAGGGGTCACTATTATATAGGCATGTTTTCGTGATGATTTGGACATGCAGACCTGAGCAAACAGTGGAGACTCAGACCTCCCTCCACAGACTACAACATCTGCTCAGGGTCTACACTGTTTGCAACTCATTCAACAGGTTTTAGACACATCAACAGGAAGTTATATGAACTTGTTCAAATTTTAGAACAAGACGTTGTATGGAAGAAGCTCGGGTCTCCAAATACTTAGGACGAAAAGGGTAATCTTTGGAATTAGCTCACAGAGTACCCACAGGATAGGTTTTGGTGCAGAAATAACAAAAACTGCCTTGGAAATATGCATGATACCTGGACCTATGAAATTATTATCCCAGTTGAAAATTAATTGTTTGCAGGTATTAAACCTGGGCCTAGTTGTTCAAAGCTAACGATGTCGTTAGTTAACGATTCGTTAAAATTTACATCGAGTGATACACAAATATGCTGATATTTTTTGATGAAAAAATGTGAGTAGCTTTTGCAGTGCAAAAGCTACTCACATTTTTTCAGCAAAAAATATCAAAATATTGTGTATTGACTCCGTTAAAACAGTTAACGAAATGGCCCTTAACAAGCTCATTAAGCTAATGACGCTTTGAACAACTGGGCCCAGATGTTTTTATGGTCCCCACAAAAGAAAATTAATAAGGTACCGTCAGGCAGAGGAGTTGCGAAGGAGGAGTATTTGGTACTAATTTTCTACAGTTTGATATCTCCATGAAAAAACATGGTTTGGGTACTCATTAGAAGAAAAAAATATCCCAGAATTATCATACTCCTCCTTAATAAGTCCTATGCCTTCTGGCTTGCAGTGACTCATTTAAACGAATATGTTGCATACATGTATATAGCTTCAAAACATGAACAATTCCAGATTTGAGAAAATTTTAGTTGCACATGCCAGTTTTATAAGTTAATCACAACTGCAGCAGATGACAGTTTGATTTTTACAAAAAAATTTTTAGAACAGTTTTCAGAAAATTCCATGTAAGTTGTCTGAAAAAAAAAAAAAAAAAAAAAAAAAATAAATAAGACAGAAAAAAAAAATTAGAATGTCATCTGTTGCAATTTTGCTTAGTGCTTTGAGGTTTAGCAACTTTAGTATAGTTTATATTTTCTGGTCCTTTTGGATCAAATGATGACTTAATCCTTGTCCTACTGAATAAATTAAAATGCCACACCCACTTCTAACTGTCAGTCAATCAGATCGTCTGATCCAGATTGCTGATATAAATTCTTGTACTTAATTACAAACAGTGTAAATCCAGATCAGTTGGCTTCTTCAGAAGCCAACTGATCTGGATCTACACTGTTTGCAAAGGCAGGGTTTATCCGGGTTCAGCAGGACAAAGGTTAATTAAAAGAGGCATGACCAGTGTTGCCTATTACATTACTGTTCAGTTCTTGAACAGAACAGATAGTTTTGTTAATTTGATTTCTTTCTTGCTTTAAATGGATGCCTCTTTCTAGAATGCGAGCCTTGGTGGCTCAGTTGTATGCGCGGCCAGCTGATAATCAGGAGGTTGCAAGGTCGACCCCCACTGGGTTGAATATTCTTTTGTGTAGATTTGATCATGAAATATTTTCTACTGTCATTCTTTCCCTTCCGCTGAGTCAGGAAGGGCAGTTGTCAGTTTCTGGCAAAAGAATCTGCACAATTCTGGTCAACCGTTTAGAGGACTAAGCCTGCCCAGTAACAGTGTGGTTAGGTAAACTGACCATGCTCAACATGGTCCCATTGGGTTTACTGGGCATAAAACCTCAACACAAACAGACTTTCCAGAATCTGTTTAGATCCAGGGAGTGAGGTGTTCAGATTTACCGTACGGTGTTTACCCTAAATAATAGGACATCATAATGCCTTCTCTTAATATTTTTAAAGGTCTATTTCTACTGTCTGTTGTTATTATTGCTGGACAAGTGGCAAACAGTGTAGACACTGATCAGATGCTGCATTCTGTGGCATCTGACCTAGGTTCACCCTGTCTGTCACAATGCTTAGGGTTATGATCAGTGATTCAGCTAGACCAAAATCAGTTCTGGACATTTTGTCCAAATGGCAGCTGGTTCTTCCGGACATTCTGAAATTTTCTTGGACAAATTATAAAAGCTAGAAAATCACTTTACTGTGGATTCAGCAGTGGGTGAGGGGCTGGCGTCGTTGTCGCCATTTCCCTTGCAGGGATTCTGTTTTGTCACTACTGGATTTCTGCAACTTTTGTTGCTTTCTAGTGGGTGTCTTTTTTGTGTGATGTTATCTCCAACCCTTTACAAAATCACGAATGTAATATTTCGCCTCACAAGATGTCACATGTAAACAAATTCGATGAGATCAAGGGGGGAAGTAACTTAAAAAGGATTCTGCCTTATCTACTTTTCGGCCAAACAAGTTAGACTGGTTCACTCGGTTTGCGGATGCCAAAATAACAGGCATTACCGAACATCACAAAAAATCGATAATGTTTGATAAGCAGTCCAGTACATCTTAGATTGACCCATTATCAATTGTTTTACAAGATAAAGATCGGCATTGAAAATAAACTGTCAACAACAGTAGAAATCCATATATTACAAGCCAAAAATGGCAATCGGACAATGTGTCCAACCAGGTCAGAAAAGTCTCAGACATCTGGAAATTTTGGTGGACTATGGCTGATGGCCATCATCAAACTGAATCCCTGTTATGTATTGGGATAGACAGGCCTGAGGAAACATTGTAGACCCAGGTTAGATGCCACAAAATGCCAGGGTTTACAGACATGTCAGTGGTAGTAAAATAGACAAATTTTAGGACATGTATCGTAAGACCCAACCCAATATTTGGAGTGTATACAGACATGTTTTCATATTTTCACCTTCACAAACATGTGGTGCTTCATAGAGTCAATGTGGTGAAACAGTCATGATGAGTACCAACAGGTTACATTTACATGGGAGAAGAAGGTAAACACCACATTTATCCTAGTAAGAATTGGGACAGACATGTCTTAGTGAACAGTGTCAACCCAGATCAGAATCCAGGAGTTTTTAGACATATCAACAGGTAGTAAAATGACCTTTCTCAAGTTTTAGGGTAAGTATGGTAAGGAGTTATGAGGTCCCAGTAGTAGGGTAATTACATAAGTAAACAAAATGTTTTCCTAAATTATCACTGTTGCTATATATATATATATACATCAATTCAGCCAGTGCATCCTTGCAGCCTGACCGGTTTTTGTTGGCTAAAGAGCAGATGCTTCTACAGGCAGCCAATGAAGGCTCTGATAAGTCTGCCTGTATGTGCAGGCTGATCTGTGTCTCCATGTGGTACACATGTCCAAAAGTGCTTTTTCTCTATGCAACTCATTAATTTATGTGAAAATTTTTACGATCATAAATTTCCAAAATTTAGTTTTCTTAACCCTGGTCTTGCTGAAGCGGGATATGCGCTGCCTTTGCAAACTGTGTTGATCCAGATCAGTTGGCTTCTGAAGAAACCACGTGATCTGGATCTGTACTGTCTGTCATTCAGTATGTGAATTTGTATCAACAATCTGGATCAAGTTTTCTGATGGACTGAAAATAAGAAGTGTGCTTGGCTTCACATACAAAATTTGAGGGTTGAGCGCAAGACTATGGTAACTCAAACATATTTTTGAAACCCTTGTTTAGGGGCAACTTGGACCCCTTTGTAAACAATGCAAATTTAGGTGCCATTGCTCATACGAGCAATGGCACCTAAATTTTCATTGTTTACAGAAAGAAATGTTGTAATCTTCATAATGCCTTCATGGTGAGGAGATTAGGTTTGGGGAAAAACAACCATCTGACTTACGCCAGTCTTGTGCTCAACCCTCGAAATACAAATGATATGCTTTCCCCAGTTTATAATAAATTGTATTTTTTTATGTCTTAACTTATGTCATTGTTAGTTTAAATTTGATTTGCAGTTGGCTCCATTTGCTGTTTAATGCTTAGCATGCTATGAACATAATCAGCAAATGACAAACTGAAAATATTTTTATTATTTTTCCCAGAAACTAGGAGAAACATTTTGTGCAAATAGTCACCTCAGAGGATATAAATGAAATGTCAAGACTTTTTTCTATGAAAAATAATAAAAATAATAAATAATTGAAAAAAATTTAAACATATCTTCTGCTGAAGTTGTGATGGAGGCTTCAAGGGTTAACCTTGTCATGCTAAATGAATTAAATTGCCACGCCTACTTCTAATTTTCAGCCAATCAGGTTATTTGATCTGGATTGTTGCTATAAATTCACATACTTAATAGCAAACAGTGGCATACTTAAATGCAAAGGCAGGGTATATCTGGTTTCAGTATGACAAGGGTTAAGTTAGTAAATGAATCAGTTCTTACTGCCAGAATACATTGGGTATTTATACCTGCAAGCTCTTTGTTAGGGGTATATTGTTTATATTGTTAGCTCACCTGGAGCTTTGCTTCAGGTCAGCTTATGCCATGGCCTGTTGTCCGTTGTCCATCCGTCGTCCGTTGTTAGTCATTAGCTTTTCACATTTTCAACATCTCCTCTAGAGCCATAAGTTGGATTGAGCTGAAACTTAGTGGGAGGCATTGTGGCAACATGATGATTCAAAATTGCTAAAATGGTTCCCTTACGGTATCTAAGATGGCCATCTTTAAATTCTTCAAACAACATCTCCTCCCAAACGGTAAGTCTGATAGAGCCAAAACTTGATGGGAGGCATCACAGTCACACAGAGATTCAGAATTGCTAAAATCGTTTGTTCTGATATCCAAGACAGCCGCCACAATTTTTTGAACGACATCTCCTCCAAAACCATAAGTCAGATTGAGCCAAAATTTGATGGGAGGCATCGGCATGACATAGAGAGTCAGAATTGCTAAAATCATTCCATTCCGATATCCAAGATGATGGCCATGGTGGCCATCTTGAAATTCTTCAAACAACATCTCCTCCCAAACCTTAAGTTTGATTGAGCCAAAACTCGATGGGAGGCATTGGAGCGACATTGAGATTCAGAATTGCTAAAATCTTTCCGTTCTGATATCCAGAATGGCTGCCATGGTGGCCATCTTGAATTTCTTCAAACAACATCTCCCAAACCATGTTGGATTGAGCCGAAACTTGATGGGAAGCATTGAAGTGACATAGAGATTCAAAACTGCTAAAATGATTTCGGTTGGCTGTCCAACATGATGGCCATCTTAAAAATCTTGAAACCACATCTGCTCCTTAACCCTAAGTCAGATTGAGCCCAAACTTGGTGGGAGGCAGTGGGGTCGCATGGAGAGTTAGCATTGCTAAAATTATTCTGTTCCAATAACCAAGATGGCCACCATGTTGGCCATCTTGAAAATCCTCAAACAATATCTCCTCCCAAACCATAAGTCGGATTGAGCTGGAACTTGATGGGAGGCATCCGAGCAACATAGAGATTCAGAATTGCTAAAAACGTTCTTTTCCAATATCCAAGAAGGCCGCCATGGTGGCCAGCTTGAAAACCTTCAAACCACGTCTGCTATCGAACGGTACATCGGATTGAGCCCAAACATGGTGGGAGGCACTGGGGTGACATGGAGATTTAGAATTGCTAAAATGGTTTTGTTCCAATATCCAAGATGGTCACAGTGATGGCCAGCTTGAAAATCTTGAAACCCAAATGGTAAGCCAGATTAAGCTTAAGCTTGGTGGGAGGCATTGGGGAGACATTGAGATTCAGAACTGCTAAATTTGTTCTATTCCAACATTCAAGATGGCTGCCATGGTAGCCATTTTGAAATTCTTCAAACGGCATCTCCTCCCTGACTGTAATGCTGATCGAGCCCAAACTTGATGGGAGGCATCAGAGTGATATGGAGATTCAGAATTGCTAAAATCATTCTGTTCCGATATATAAGATGGTCCCAAAGTGGCCATCTTGAAAATCTTCAAACCTCATCTGCTCCCCAATAGCAAGTCAGATTTAGCCAAAACTTGGTGGGAGGCAACGTGGAGACATGGAGATTTAGAATTGCTAAAACCATTTTGTTATGATATCCATGATGGCCAACACAGCAGCTATCTTGAAGCTCTTTAGTTGTTAGCTCACCTGGAGCTTTGTGCCAGGCCAGCTTACACTGTTGTCTGTTGACCATTGTCTGCTCCTCATCCGTATGTCGGTAACTTTTCACATTTTCGACATCTTCATCAGAATGGTATCCATGATGGCCAACATGGTGACCATCTTGAAAGTCTATAAGTAGATTGTAAGTTTGGTAATTTTCACATGGTGTAAGTTTTGAGTCTCTCATCAGCAGATTTCCATGATTAACACATCAGAGGTCCAGGACTACCATATTTTCCTTAAATATTCAAACACCGTAACTCCTTACTGCACTAATCCTAACATTTGAACAGGTCCATTGTAGGCCTGTTGATGTGTCTGAAAAGATGCTGCATGGGTGGCAAAGAGTGTAGACCCTGATCAGTTGTCAAGTTCTGCAGGTTCTATTTTGGGACACATTGTATGCTAATGACTGTTTGGTGTAACTATACTTTACAGGATTAACCCTGAAAGCGCCTAGCAAACTTTGTAGCAGATGACATTCTAAAATTTTTATTTTTCAGTGAAAACAAGTCTTGATATTCCATGTGAATCGTCTGCTTGGCAGACGATTCACATGAAATATCAAGACTTGTTTTCTTCTGAAAATAAAAAAAAAATCAAAATTGGCGTCTGCTAGAGAAGTAATGTATTTACCCTAAGTATTGGGACACCTTAACTTTTTACCATACTTGTCCTAAAATGTGAAAAAGTCTGTTTTACTACTGGTTGATTGGTTTAAAATAGTGCAAGATGAGTGGCAAATAGTGTAGTCCCTGATCAGATGCAGCATTCTGCTAGAATACAGCATCCAATCTGGGTCTACACTGTTTGCTCAGGCCTGTCATTCCCAATATTTAGGGTTATTACGGCAAGTATTCAGTATCGATTTTCTTTATTTCACTATTTATAAGCAAAATATAAATGATTCTTATTTAACCTTTACTCTCAAATTCTGTAGACAACAAGTCAATGATATTTTACTTGTTGTTCCCAGAAAATAGCCTTTGACATTTCATGCAATTTGGATAAAACAGCATTTTTTTTTTCTGGGAAAAAATAAGAAAAAATATTTCAAAATGCCA
Source organism: Anodontia alba (assembly GCA_964016985.1). Lineage (NCBI taxonomy): Eukaryota > Metazoa > Mollusca > Bivalvia > Lucinida > Lucinidae > Anodontia > Anodontia alba. The sequence continues at coordinate 20,720,415 of OZ024829.1, forward strand.
TATAAAATATTTCCCAGCATGGTGAGCATTAAAAAAAAATAAAAAAAAAAAATGATAAGATGAATAAGGGAAGTAACTAAGTAGGTCTTGAGTGACTGCCAAGGGAAATGATAAGTTATTTTTGACACAAACCATGTGTTCTTGACATTTCCTGATTTTGAGTGCACTTTATATTGTTTATTCATTTTGATTGGTATATTTCCATAAATATTATGATTATGATATATAATAATAGTTGTATATTCTGAAAGAAAATTGTTTGGCTACCTGAACAAAACTAGTGTAATTTGTTATACAAAAAGGGATAAAATCAGCCTTTACAAAAGAGGATAAAATCAGACCAAAGCTGGTGGTCAAATATGTTGTTAAACTATATACGAGAAAGACTTCGACCAGTGAGTGTTTATTCATAACTCCAGATTAGATGGGTCGCGCTATGCGAAAAAGTGTTTTAAAACATATGCGGACAGCGAAGGCCCACATCAACCTGCACGTCTATGCAGTCTGATCAGGGCCTTCCCTGTCTGCGAACAGAATCATTGGCTACTGTAGAATGTATCAATGAAGACTAAATACCAGGGTCCAGTTGTTCAAAGCATTGTTAGCTTAACAAGCTCGTTAGTGGTCAGAATGTTAACTGCTCTAGTAAGTACAATACCTAACTCACAGGTATGTTTGCTGAAAAAATGTGAGTAGCTTCTTTCAGCAAAAATATTAGCGTATAATCCGTATTTAATGATCAAAGTTTTAACGATACCTTAACTAATGACAGCGTTAGTTTTGAACAACTGGGCCCTGGATGAGATTTTGCCCATGAGTGGGATGAAACTAAATCTGTGCATTTTGGGCATGCTTGAAGACACATTTTTGCTTGTCACGGCCAAGATGATAGTTCTGGTGATAATTTAGGATAATATTTATCATTTTTGCACCAAAACATGGGCATACACATAGGGATCACCAGTGAACTCCCACAAGTTAAGTTTTAGGGCAAAAATAAAAGAAATTGTTTCATTTAGTCAAGATAAGGTAAATGGAAGTGATAATTGACAAAATTTGCTATATTTGCACCAAATCATGACTTTCTATAAGGGTACACATTGGAATAGTGGGGTGGGCGCTGTGGAGACTGGCATGGGCTCTGTGTGGTTGACTAGTTGTGTGTATATGCATCTGAATATCTGAGTGTAAGGGTACCTTTTTCAGTAACTCTGAAACTTTTTTAAATTCTGTCTAGGAAAAAGCTACTGTAACCCATTTATGCCTAGCGTCCCATAAAAGGGATATTGGCAAACACTGTAGACAAAGATCAGATGCCGCAAAACATGGCGTCTGATCAAGGTCTACACTCTTTGCATTAAATACAGATATTTCTATACAATACGGTAATGAATAGACTAACCAGACACCCCTTATACTTGAAATGGAGGTCCAAAGACTTAAGATAGAAAAGTCCAATCGGCATAAATGGGTTAATCTTTAGCAGGACCTCACCATGGATGTGTCTTGCATTTTTCATGCAAAAGGGCAGACAAAGACTATAGTGGTCTTCTGTTTAGAAACAATTGGCATGAACTGTCAGTCTGTTTTGGGGGAAAAATGAGAAAAATATATTACCAGTTTGTCGTCTGCTGAATATAAGGTTAAGATGCTTTCCTCTCTTATGATGCACTTACACAATCTACCATATTTACCTGGGCCCAGTTGTTCAAAGCATCATTAAGAATCATTTCATTAACTGTTTTAGTGGATTTAATATACAATATTCTGATATTTTTTGCTGAAAAAATTTCAGCATATTTGAGTATCACTCGATGTAAATTTTAACGAATCGTCAACTAACGACATCGTTAGCTTTGAACAACTGGGCCCTAGGGTTTAAAAAAAAAAATAGATGTGTTTCCACTAACATGCTGAAAAAAATGTGGTCTGTAGGTAGGAGAAACTGCTTTTTTATTTTTCTATTTTTTCTCCAGAAAAGAACAGGGTAAGGCCTGTAATTGTATGAAAATATAGGTATTTTGTTGAGGGTCGGTGCTTTATTTTTTTTATTTTGCATTTTTACTGATAAAAAAAATAGCAGAGTCAGGTGTTTGAAACAGGGTCGGTCAGGTTAGCGGAAACACAGCTATTTTTTTTTTTTTTTTTTTTTTTTACGCCTTATCTACTTACCATACTTGCCCAAAAATTTAAAGTAGTTCATTCTATTACCTCCTCAAAAATATTGCTGTATGTATGGCAAACAGTGTAGACCCTGATCAGATGCTGCTTTCAGAGGCATTTGATCTGGATCTGTACTTTTTGCAAAGGCCTGAGTGTCTCTCCCAATACGTATACTAAGGATTATTACAGAAGTATTCAGCTTCTTTAAAACTGGCTATTAAAGGAAAGCAACTCCAGTGGACTTGGAGCTGATTAGTTTGTGTAGTTGCCTATCATTTGTTGTTGGTTATTCATATAGGGTATGGGGTGTACAGACAGTTTTGGCAGCTAACATTTTTATTTTAGTATTTTTTAGAGAAAAATAAGACTTGGCATTTTATGTGAATTGTCTGTTTAGCTCTAGGCATACAATTCACATGAAATGCCATCTTATTTTCAAAAATAAAAACAATATTGAGATTGTTTATTACAATTTTTGCTTATGTATACTGATGCATGAAACCCATTTCACCCTTCAGCCCCACCCCAACGAGTGACTGATGTCAGGGTCTCAGGCTTTGAAATTTTAAATAAAAAATTTAGGAGTGTTAAAGTATGCAAACATATGGCAGAAAAGGGAGATCTGGGTCAGACTGTGCAAATGGTCTGGATCTACACTGTGTCATATTTACCCTATATAATAGGACACTGTACTACATTCCCTAGATCTAGTAGTGCTGGCTCTTGACACTGTAGACACTGATCAGCTACTAGGAGCAGTTTGATTTGGGTTTACATTGTTTGCTTAAGCACTACTTCAAAGTGACTGGCTGGCTGAGTAATTATAGCACTTTTGGCTTTGGATAAAGAGGTGCCCAGGTTCAAATCCCACTAGACGTAGAGTTCCACTTATGATTATGTGGCACATCATTGCACAGAGCCTCTCATTATCACCCTTTACCAATTTGATGTGATTTAGATAATGTGAAAGAGATGTAAAACACCAATTAAATTATCATCATTAGGCATATGCATGACTCTGAATATTTAGGGTAAATAAAGTATAGGTGGAAAATTAAGAATGCAAGTAAGTAAGTAAGCAAGTAAGCAAAGTCTTTATTTAACCCATGTCATGCTGAATAAATTAAGATGCCACGCCCACTTCTAATTTTCAGCCATTCAGATTACTTGAGCAAGGTTGTTCACATACTGAATGACAAACAGTGCAGATCTAGATCAGTTGGCTTTTTAGAAGCCAACTGATTTGGATCTACACTGTTTGCAAATGCAGTGTATATCTGGGTTCAGCAGGACAAGGGTTGAAATAAAGGAGGGTAACAATAGTTAACATATAAATTTACTTGCATAAGCTAAACTTCCATGAGGCCAGGTATGCCATGTGTATAAGCTATTGCTTTAGTAACTGACCACCACAACACCCAAGACTACAATTCTTTGTTAAACAAGCAAACCACAAGCTATGCTGTGGCCAGTAGACACTCTTGATTTACACAAAATGATAAAAGTTTTCTCAAGAATGGACTCAACATTTTCAGACATAAAGATTGACAATCAGATATATACCGTAATTACTCTAAATATTGGGACACCTTAAATCATTACCACACTTGTTCTGTGATTTGTAAAAGTATGTTCCACTACCTGTTGATGTGTTTAAAACATTGCTGGACGAGTTGCAAACTGTGTAGACCCTAATCAGATGCCACATTCTATGGCATCTGATCAGGGACTACACGGTTTGCTCAGGCCTGTCTGCCCCATACAGGGTTATTACAGTAGTTAGTGTTCAGTCAGCTGAAGCAGCAAAAGAAATTGCTTCATAATTCTTGTTTCTATGTTGGCAAGTGAAGCAATAACAAAAAAAAAAAAAAAAAAAAAAAATTCTGAAATAGTCTAGTGTCTGTAAGGAGACCTTGTAGTTTTGGTAGACTTGATGTAATTTCCAGTGTGGTTCCACATTTTAAAATGTGGGTATCATTTAATACCTTTTTCAACCATTTTTAAAAGGGAGATGACTTTTGTTACTTCCTGTTTGCTTTCCTGCATACCAAGCCCCCTCTGAAAAGGGGTCTATTCTAAAAGGAAAGAATTTGCTTTTTCTTTTAGAGTAGACCCCTTTCCAGAAGGTTAAAACAATTTTGATAGAAGGTACGCAAAGTCCTGTATCATTAGAGTTAGTGACCTTTGAGAAGGGACATAAATGCTTTCTAGCCAGATTGATCTCCCTTGGCAGTGTATCCAATCACCTTAAACTGTCAATAAAAGGACTTTTGAAGAAAGAAAAAAGATTCTCTGCCAGTTGAACTAAGCTTGTAACAATTAGGGCTATAAAAGAGGTCTCAGAAGCTGTATGGCAAACAATCCTTCTGCTATATACTGGAGGAACAAATAGTTCTCTGGCTTTCATAAGCTTGTGAAGGTACTTTTGACTGAATACAAAGTCTCTTCAGCATACAGTGACTCAGCTGGCCTCATCCAAGGTCTGAATACTTTTTCATATAGTAGGGAAAGTAGACTTTCTATTTGTGCCTCGGTGAGACAAGATAGTGACCTGATAAATAAGCAATGATTGATCAGTGTCATCTGAAGTTTTAGCATAATGTTGTCTGGGTAAAATTACAACATTTGCATAGGTCTAGATAAGGGAGGGTATCTGGTAAATATTTTTCTTATTTCTCAACGAAAACATATGTTGTGGTACTCATTAGAAGCACCTCGGTGATGCGCTTCTAATGAGTACCACAACATATGTTTTCGTGGAGAAATAAAAAAAATATCAATACTTTTGGACTGAAAAAAGCGCCTTAACTAGAGCTATGCATATGATTTAACCTAAATTTTGGGCACCTTTACTTCTTACCATTGATGTACTCAAATTTGAATGAGTCCATTTCACCACCTTTTCATGTGTTAGTTAACCCCTGGATTAGTGATTAAACAGTATAGACCCCGTTGACAAGCCACATTCTGTGGTATCTGATCTGTGTCTACATGGTTTATTCAGGCCTGTCTGTCTGAATAACAAATAGGGTAAATACCATTGCAGACAGCATGTGAGTGATTGCTTTTATTGCTTTTCTGTGAAAATTGGATTTGACAGTTCATTCAATCATCTTTAAAAGGAGACATTTTGAATAAAATGACCAACTCTGTTTTCTGGTAAAAAGAAAAGAAAGAAAAATGTTTCCATATGTCATTTGCTAATATTGAAATATATCAGAATTAAGACAAGAAAAGCTGATCTTGACAGTTTTCTGGTGTGCTGGCATTTGAGGACTGCCGTGGGAAAACCCAAATTTTCCAAGCATGGCTATTGAAGATATGCAGACAGACTGGTCATGATCCTTGCTGAACACTGTAAGTAGTCTTCAAAATGCTTGTATTGTAAAGACAACCTATGAAGACTGTGTATGGACAGACTGTGTGGATGATATGGCTCGCCATGCTGGGGTCGTTACCATTTTTGTGTATGAATTAAGTTGATTGTCCCCTAAGCGTCTCCTATTTCTTTTAGGAGGATTTCCGAGATTAGTTGGAGACATTTAATTAGCACAAACTTGGCAAATTATTCATTGTATTTACATTGCATTCTTATACCACGGGTTTCTAAGATTTAAATGTGCGAACTAGATATGTACTTTAATAATGGTTGCATACATGGAATCATGCAGAAGAGTTGTTAACCCTTAAAATGCCAGGAAAACCTGCATCTGTAAATGTCGTCTGTTTATGTGGTCTGCTGAATATTCTTGCAAACTTTTCAAACCTATTTTTGCATACAGGCAAACAAAAATTCTGAAATAGTCTAGTGTCTGTAAGGAGACCTTGTAGTTTTGGTAGACTTAATGTAATTTCCAGTGGGGTTCCACGTTTTAAAGTGAATGGGTACCATTTAATACCGTTTACAACCATTTTTAAAAGACTTTTGTTACTTCCTGTTTGCTTTCCTAGAGGATCAGTCTGATGTGGGTCCACATTGTTTGCAAAAATTACTTTTAAAATCACAAGCAGATGACAAAGCAGACGACAATTTTTGTGATTGGCAGTTTAAGAGTTAAGGAGTATTTGATGATATTCTGGAATATTTTTTTCTTGTTTTTCCATAAAAACCTATGTGCCTCCGAGCAGCTTCTAATAATATAGGTTTTTATGAAGAACTAGAGAAAATTATTCCAGAATTATCGTCAAATATTGTCCTCTGGGACTGTGCAGAGTCCAATCAGCTGGCACATTTCATAGCTCTAGGTAAGAGGGTATGTAGATAAATGCTTTTCTTTTTTTGCCACAAAAAACATGTTATAGGTACTTGTTAGAAGCCCCTTGGTAGGGCATTTCTAATGAGTACCCACAATAAAAAAATAAAAAAAAAGAATTGTGCAAAAATACACCTTACCTGGAGCTATGACATTGCAAGGTCTGATTTGTAGCAGACGACATTCAGAATTTTTTTTTTAACTTTTATTTTTCAGAAAAAACAAGTCTTGACATTTCATGTGAATATTCATGTGAAATATTAACCCTTAAAGCGCCAAGAAAATCTGCATCTGAAAATGTCGTCTGTTTATATTGTCTGCTAAATATTTTTGCAGACATTTCCAACCTATTTCTGCATACAGGCAAACAGTGTGGGCCCTGATCAGACTGCAGTCTGATCTGGGTCCACACTGTTTGCAGAAATGACTTTTAAAGTAACCGACAGAAGACAAAGCAGACGACAATAGTTGTGACTGGCACTTTAAGGATTATGATGAGATTTCAAGTCTTGTTTTCTCTGAAAAATAAAAAAAAGTAAAGAAAATTGTTGTCTGCTGCAGTTGTGAGTGGCGCTTTAAGGGTTAAAGTGAAGGCCTTACCATGTTTACCTAACCTTAAAGGTCCATTAAAAATCATTATACAATAACTTGTGCCTGAGTGAATCTCAGAAGATCATGTTCCTTCTTCTTGTCTGTGTGTCTGTCCATCCATCCATCCATCCATCTGTGTGCTTATGTTTGTGTTGAGGTTTTACGGCCCAGTCAACTCAATGGGGTCATGTCCAGCACGGTTAGTTTACCTAACCACACGTTTACTGGGCAAGCTTAGTCTTCTAAGCAGTTAATCAATATTGTGCATATTCTTTAGCCAGAAACTGACATCTGCCCTTTTTGAATCAGCGGCAGGAACTGAGAATGGCCATCTGTTTGTACTGTCCACACAATTGAACAGCATCTCCTGCAAAACTACCAAAGCGATTTGTACCTAGTTTGGTAGAAATAGTGTTTTTCTAGAGGGAATGTATATTTTTTTTATTTTTTTTTTTTGCTGTTTTTTTTTTTTATATGCAAATCAGTTAAAGATCTCTGGCAGCTGCAGCCAGAAGTTGCCATTGTAATACTATTTTTTTTTTTTTTTTTTTTTTTTTGTAGAAAAAGTTATTTGAGGGATTTTTGGAGCAGTCTTCATAGTCGTGCAGATTATATACAGGCTGTGGGCCAAATTATTTATAAAAAAATGAAAAATTCCCTTAGACCTCAGTGCATTTTATCCCTTAACCCTTAAAGCGCCGATCACAACTGCAAAAGACGACACTTTTAAATATATATTTTTTTAGCTCACCTGAGCAAAAGCTCAGGGTGAGTTATTGTCATCACCCTCTGTCCGTTGTCTGTCGTTCGTCGTCAACAATTAGTTTGTTAGCACTCTAGAGGTCACAGTTTTGGCCGAATCTTGATGAAACTTGGTCAGAATGTTTGCCTCTATGAAATCTAGGTCAAGTTCGATACTGGGTTACTTGGGGTCAAAAACTAGGTCACCAGGTCAAATCAAAGGAAAAACTTGTTAACACTCTAGAGGTCATAGTTTTGACCCAATCTTGATGAAACTTGCTCAAAATGTTTGCCTCTATTAAATCTAGGTCAAGTTCAAAACTGGGTCACTTGGGGTCAAAAACTAGGTCACCTGGCCAAATCAGCAGAAAAGCTTGTTAACACTCTAGCGGTCACATTTTTGAAGCCATCATCATGAATCTTGCTCAATATGTTTGTCTTGATGATTTCTAGGTCAAGTTTGAAACTGGGTTACTTGGGGTTAAAAACTAGGTCACTGTGCCAAATCAGAAGAAAACCCTGTTAACACTCTAGCGGTCACATTTTTTAAGCAATCATCATAAATCTTGCTCAAAATGTTTGCCTTGATGATTTCTAGGTCAAGATCGAAACTGGTCACTTGGAGTTAAAAACTAGGTCACCTGGCCAAATCAGCAGAAAACCCTGTTAACACTCTAGCGGTCACATTTTTCAAGCAATCATCATGAATCTTACTCAAAATGTTTGTCTTGATGATTTCTAGGTCAAGTTTGAAACTGGGTCACTTGGAGTCAAAAACTAGGTCACCAGGCCAAATCAGCAGAAAACCTTATTAACACTAGTGGTCACATTTTTCAAGCAATCATCATGAATCTTGCTCAAAATGTTTATCTTGATGATTTCTAGGTCAGATTTGAAACTGGGTTATGTGGGGTCAAAAACTAGGTCACCAGGCCAAATCAGCAGAAAACATTGTTAACACTCTAGCGGTCACATTTTTGAAGCAATCATCATGAATCTTGCTCAAAATGTTTGTCTTGATGAGTTCTAGGATATGTTTGAAACTGGGTCACGTGGGGTCAAAAACTAGGTCACCTGGCCAAATCAGCAGAAAACCCTGTTAACACCTAGCGGTCACATTTTTGAAGCAATCATCATGAATCTTGCTCAAAATGTTTGTCTTGATGATTTCTAGGTCAAGTTCGAAACTGGAACACCTGGGGTCAAAAACTAGGTCACCTGACCAAATCAGCTTAAAATCCTGTTATCACTCTAGCGGTCACATTTTTCAAGCAGTCATCATGAATCTTTCTCAAAATGTTTGTCTTGATGAGTTCTAGGTCAAGTTTGAAACTGGGTCACTAGGGATCAAAAACTAGGTCACTTGGCCAAATCAGCAGAAAACCTTGTTAACACTCTAGCGGTCACATTTTTGAAGCAGCCATCATGAATCTTGCTCAAAATGTTTGTCTTAATGATTTCTAGGTCAAGTTCGAAACTGGGTCACCTGGGGTCAAAAGCTAGGTCACCTGGCCAAATCAGTGGAATTTCTTGTTATCACTCTAGTGGTCACATTTTTGAAGCAATCATCATGAATTTGCTCAAAATGTTTGTCTTGATGATTTCTAGGTCAAGTTTGAAACTGGTCACTTGGGGTCAAAAACTAGGTCACCTGGCCAAATCAGCAGAAAACCTTGTTAACACTCTAGCGGTCACAATTTTCAAGGAATCATCATGAATCTTGCTCAAAATGTTTGTCTTGATGATTTCCAGGTCTAGTTTAAAACTGGGTCACTTGATGTCAGAAACTAAGTCACCAGGCCAAATCAAAGGAAAATCTTGTTGACATTCTAGATGTCACATTTTTTAAGTGATCATCATGAATCTTGCTCATAATGTTTGTCTTGATGATTTCAAGGTGATGTATAGTTTTCTGTCCAGTGACTCTCTTAAGTTTTTCCGTTTAGGTCAGTTTAGGTCAGTTTCTCAGTAATTATTGGTCCTACAGAGTGATATTTGGTACTTGTGAAGTGTTTGTGTTTAGGTCAGTTTCTCAGTAACTATTGCTCCTACAGCCAGTGATACTTAGTACATGCATACATCTTAGCATGGCCTCTTGAGTGCAGTCATCCATATTTGACATTGACCTTTATTTCACAGTCCATTAGACATGCTACATTGTCTTTCTTGTTAATATAATTATTTTGAACTTTGATCAGAATGTTTGCCTTGATCAGTTCTAGATCAGGTTCTCAAAGTGCTATGTTGCTCAGGTGAGTTTACAGGGCCATCATGGCCCTCTTGTTTATTTTTTTTTTCCTTAGAAAATTAATCTTGACATTTCATGTGAATCGTTTGCCAAGCAGAGGATTTACATGAAATTTCAAGGCTTATTTTCTAACAAAAATATTTTTTTTAGAATGTCGTCTGCTACAAATTTTGCTTGGCGCTCTAAGGGTTAATATTTACATTTTAAACGTAATTGTCCATGATGAAGCAGCCATCCTTGTTACAGGTCATTTCTCAATGCAAAACATTGAGCTATCACATGATCTTTGGCAGTGCATTAGGGTGAGGCTATGTGAATGTCTGCCTGTAATGTTCTTTGTTTACATATGTTGGCGTGATGTATGTCATGTATCTTCTTGACGTTACGCACAGGGAATCTGCCATCTGCCTGTTCCAAGACCTCCTTTTAGGGAAATTTAATTTCAAATATTAGGAAAACAAGTGAATTTATCCACTGTCCCCTCATCCACAGGGAATGGTGGAGAATGGGGTGGGAGGGAATGACCGGGCTAATGTGTGGGGCGACGACCTTTTGAATACTCCAGCAGTGCTGGGAAAGTTCTGAGGTTGTGATTTCATGTCAGAATTGCAGAGACTACTAAGATATATATTCACCTTATTCTTATTTTTCATTATCTCCTGGGAGTGGGGGGAAAAATGCTAGATTTTTGCTAACCAGTTGTCTTCGCAGTGTGATGTATTTAGCAGGGATGTGATGGAGGGAAAGTCATTGTCCCTGCTGTTCCCCGTGGTGGGGGACAGAGGATACAAATGACTGGTGCATTAAACAGGAACTCAAACTTTAGTGGCAAACAGTGTCAACCTTGATCAGACACCATGTTCTGGGGCATTCTGATCTGGGTCTACTTATGCTCAGGGTGTCTGTCTGAGTACTAGAGTAAGTATGGTATAAAATTGTGACAAGAAATCATCAGGACTTATTGAGGGGGATGTTTGTTTTCCTCAGTATCTATATATGTTGTGGTAATTATTAGAGAATAAACTGATCCCAGACTCATATATCATAATTCGGATTTTTGATTAACGTGCAGGTACAGGGGCAACATTCACATCAGTGGGCCCCCTTTCAGATAGCTGGCTTGCCGCACGCATGGCAGATCTCACACCAGAACTCCAGGTACGTCTATCATGAGGGTTGATAGCCGAGAGCTTCCACTCTCTACAATCCCTCTCTGTCAGCTGCTTCCATGTCATTTTGGGCCTCCCAGGGCCATGCTTTCCATCAACTTGTATGTCAAAGGCTGTCTTAACTGCACCATTGGAGCGTTCCACATGTCCATACCATCGGAGTCTTCTCTCCTTCAGAATGAGGTCCAGATCCTCAATGCCAAGCCGCACAAATAGCTCATTGGACCTGGTGGTGACAATGTCTTGCGGATCTGTCTGATCATTGCCCTGTCATTTCGCTGCAGACGCTGGAGTTTGGCTTTGTCAATGGCCAAGTCTCGCTGGCATGGAGCATTGTGCTCCGCACACAAGAGCTGTACACACGGCCACATGTTTTGAAAGAGAGGTGGCGTGAAGAGAGGACTGGTAGCAGATCCTTGAAATTCTTCCAGGCGGTTTTCACATGTGTTGTGGTTGAAAGTTTACAGCCACCTGCTGCTGAGAGCATGTCTCCTAGGTAGCAAAAGGAAGCTACCACCTCAAGCTTGTCAGGTCTGACCTGGACTTCCTTCTGTGGTCTGCCATCCAAGGGGCGTGCAGTTCCCTGGCACTGTGTACATCTGTTGTCAGGTCCTTTTTCAAGCGCTTGAGCCCACTGCATTTCTTGTGCACCCAGTGCTTGCAGCCATTGCAGAAGATGCTGTTGCTGCCCACTCCAGTGCGACAGATGGCGCATGGAAACTCACCTGAACTCTGCAGGAGGTCCAGTCCCGTACTGCAGATCATGATCTTTGTCTTTCCTGCATTTACTCTCAGTCCTTTCTTCTCCATTGCTTCTTTCCAAGTCAAGAGCGTCCTGACACATTCCTCAAGCAATTCAGTGATGATAACAAGGTCATCGGCATAGAGGTCCTCCCAGGGGACCCCAGAGCGGAACTCTCGTGATATGGCTTCAAGCAAAATGATGAAGAGCAGCAGGCTGAGTACTGATCCTTGGTGAACACCAACCTTCACCAAACTCTTCACTGTACCCCTCACCAACACGGACACCGCTCCGCGCATTTGCATACATCCCTTGCACCAGTTGCACAATCCACTCCTCCACACCAAGTTTTCTCAGCGCCCACCAGATTACCTTCCGAGGTACTTTATCAAATGCCTTCTCCAGGTCTATGAAAGCCATGTAGAGTCTCTTATTGGCAGCTAGATACTTCTCTTGCAGCCTGACAACAATGATTGCATCTGCAGTGCCTCTGCCTGGGACGAAGCCAAACTGGGAATCGTCGATTGACATCTTCTGTCTGATGAGGCCGTCCACAATCCTCTCCAGGATTTTCATAACCTGCTCTGTCAGCTTGAGACTGCGGTAGTTGCCCCTTTCCAATGTGTCCCCTTTTCCCTTGACAATGAAACTCTGCTCCCAGTCAGAGGGTACCTTGCCATCACGAATGATTGCAACTGCGAGGTCACGGATCATGGAGGCTCCCAAGTCACCAGTGGCTCGTATCATCTCCACCACTATGCCTGAAAGGCCCGGTGCTTTGCCAGCCTTCATTTGTGAGATAGCCTCTTAACCATATCAATGGTGATTGGGATTGGCGGGCCTTCCACTGGTGGTTGATGACAAGTGGTCTGGGTCCCAGTCAAACTCAACGTTGAGTAGCCTTTGGTAGTGCTCTAGCCAGGCCTTCTGCTTTGAGTCCTCGCTCGTTGTTATCTCTCCTGCATCATTCTTCACAGGTTTGTCACCAACAACATCAGTTTCTCTTCTAAACTGGTTAGCAAGACGGTAGACTTCTGAAGACTTGGGGTCAATATTCTCGACTAATTCTAGACTAATTGTCAAGTTACTGCTTAACCCTAGTCCTGCTGAACCCAGATATACACTGCCTTTTTAAACAGTGTAGATACAGATCAGTTCACTTCTAAGAAGCCAGTTGATCTGGATCTGCATTGTTTGCCATTCAGTATGTGAATTTATACCAACAATCTGGCTCAAGTCTGACTGGCTGAAAATTTGAAGTGGGTGTGGTATATTGAATTTTTCAGCATAGCAAGGGTTAAAGGGAATTAATAGGAGAGGCAACTCAGTAAATTTGTTTTGTCTCATTTCTTAAAAGGAATCTACTCTAAAAGGGAGCAAATTCTTCCCTTTTAGAAATGTTTGCTTTTCAGAAACAGCTTCGTGTGCAGGAAAGTAAATAGGAAGTCTTAAAAGTTGTCTCCCTTGTAAAAAGGGGCAGAAAAATCTACCAAGTTTATCCAGTCCATTTTAACAAATCTTCTGCTTGAAATACATTACTGTATTCACCCTTAGTATTGGGACACCTTATCTGCTTACCATATTTGTCCTAAAATTTGAAATAATCTATTCTACTACCTGCAGCTGATGTAACTAATATACTGAAGGAAATAAATTAAGCAAAATTTTACAAAGCAGCGTATTATATTTGAGATGAAAAAAAAATCATACTAAAGCATTTATTGAGATGACGTAAAATGTGCTTTAAATCAATGTTTTGTTCCAGTTTAATGTAATGGCTTTCTCCATGTTAAAATTTTACATGCAATCAGTAGTGCCGGCCTCGGTGGCTCAGTTGGATGCGCCGTCAGACTGGAGACTAGGAGGTCGCGGGTTCAACCCCCGCCGAGGTCGGCAACATTCTTTTGTAGAGATTGATCATGAAATAATTTCTATGGTCATTCTCTCCCATCTGCTGATTCAAGAAGGGCAGTTGTCAGTTTCTGGCGAAAGAATGTGCACAATACTGGTTAACCGCTTAGAGGACTAAGCCTGCCCAGTAAACGTGTGGTTAGGTAAACTGACCGCGCTCGACATGACCCCATTGGGTTGACTGGGCCGTAAAACCTCAACACAAATAAAAGCAATCAATAGTCTTGGAAAACTTTTGCCAGAGAAAGAATCACAACCATTAAAAAAATGCTAAATTTATTTCTCTCAGTATTATGTTGCCGTATGTATGGCAAACAGTGAAGACTCAGACCAGATGCCACATTCTGCAGCTTTTGATCTAGGTCTACACTGTTTGCAAAAGCCTATCCCAAGGTTTAGGGAATATACCATTTACCCAAAGTATTGGGACACCTTATCAATTTGCCATACTTGTCTTAAAATTTGAAGTAGTCCTTTCTTCTACCTCTTGATGTATCTAAAATATTGCTGTATGTATGGCAAACAGACAATGTAGATCTTGATCAGATGCTAAGTTCTGCAGCATCTTATCTGGGTCTACACTGTTTGCAAAGGCCTAAAAGACTCCTAATATGTAGGGAATATACTGTTTACTGTATTTATTACCCTTAGTGTTGTCTACTTACCATACTTGTCCTAAAATTTGAAATAGTCTGTTCTGCTACTCTTCATGTGTCCAAAATACTGCTGTATTTATGGCAAACTGTTAGACCCTGACCAGATGCCACATTGTGCAGCACTTGATCTGGGTCTACACTGTTTGCAAAAGCCTGTCTGTCCCAATACTTAGGGTTATTACAGTAATGATTTTGCAGTTGCTATGCTGTTATTTTCTGCTCACTTATGATGGCATACTAATTTTGATGCTTTTGCTAGTAATGCCGGGTAAAAATGCCAGCCGAGACCATTTTAAGATATTTCTCTTATTCATTCTGTTTTCTGGGGAAAAATGAGAAAAATATAGTCAGTTTGACATCTGCTGAATTTGCCCATAGTTTGCTAAGCGTTTATTTAATAGTCAGGACAATGACTGATTATTTCAGCCCTGTTTCCTTTGTAACATAAATATAGTACACTTCGAGGGTTGAGCGCAAGACTATGGTAACTCAAACATATTTTTGAAACCCTTGTTTAGGGGCAACTTGGACCCCTTTGTAAACAATGCAAATTTAGGTGCCATTGCTCATACGAGCAATGGCACCTAAATTTTCATTGTTTACGGAAAGAAATGTTGTAATCTTCATAACGCCTTCATGGTGAGGAGATTAGGTTTGGGGAAAAACAATCATCTGACTTACGATAGTCTTGCGCTCAACCCTCGACTTCTGACATGGATGCTTAATTTATTTAGTGTTCTTTTCCATTTTGATGCATGCTGGAGCATTATAAATCATGCATTCATAAACACTTATCCCACTTTGGGCAGATTCAGCAGAGGACAAACTAAAGATATTTTTCTTAGAAAATAAGATCTTTAGGAGACAATTTGCATGAAGTATCAAATCCTATTTTCTAGGACAAAAAATAGAAATGTTTCAATATTTGCTGAAATTTTTACCCAACATGCAAAGCGTTAAATAAATTCTAATTTGTACAAATGATTGTCATCTAACCTAAATTACTCTCTGGGCTAATTCACCAGATAACAAATTGGTGATATTTTTTAAAATTTTTCTCAGAAAAAAAGGATTTTACAATTCATGCAAATTGCCTCCATTGGGGACGAGTTCATTGAAATGTTAAATTCTGCTTTGCGAAAAAAATTTGAAAAAGAAAAAAAAAACATTTCAATATGTTTTCTGATGGAAATTTTACCCAGAGGGCTAAGCGTTAAGAATCCTTTAAAGCATGCAACATTACATGACAGCATAGCTTTTAACAAACCATTTTGGTGACAAAATCAGATTCTGAAGATGAGAAAAGAAAAAAAAAAAATCAAGAGAAAAAAAAAAAAAAAAAGCAAGCAAACAAATAATGGACTGGATTCTAACAGAATGAAAGTCTTAAAATTGTTAAGAAATATCAAAATGCTGTTTTTTGACTGTACTGAATGCAGCTACTGGTTTATTATTCCCCCAATTTCAGAGAAGTTGGAGGGCAGATTGCTTCTGGGTCATTCGTCCGTTTGTCTATCCATCCGTTCGTCACGCTTTCTTATGCATACGAGGGTGAGTCAGTAAGTAACCAGCCTAACTTATTTCCCGTTGAGATCCACATCTTCTTTTTCGATGTAATTGCCCTCTAGTGTGATGCACTTAGACCAACGGTGTTCAAGTGCCATCAGCCCAGAAGTGAAAAAGTCAGGGTCCTTTCCATTGACCCACTCCTCAACTGCCGTCATGACTTCTTCATCAGACCGGAAATGAAGTCCAGGGATATCCTGTTTAGCTCGCCTGAACGTTCACTGAGAGCTATTGTACTACCCCCGGCTTCGGCGTTGGCGTCGGCATCCACACAAATGTTAAAGTTTTCGTTAAAGTTTTAAGACCTCATTATTTCCTAACCTTGTGACCAATTTGCTTCATCTTTGGTATCATGATACATATTGGTCCAAAATTTTGCGCAGTACCATCCCCACCACCCTAGGTCATATGAAGGTCAAGGTCACAGACTTAGAATTTAAATGTTTAAGTTTTTGTTAAAGTTTTAAGACCCCATTATTTTCTAATCTTGCGACTGATTTGCTTCATCTTTGGTTTTATGATACATATTGGTCCAAAATTTTGCGCAATACCATCCCCACCACCCTAGGTCATATCAAGGTCAAGGTCACAGACTTAGAATTTAAATGTTAAAGTTTTTGTTAAAGTTTTTAAGACCTGATTATTTCCTAATCTTGCGACCGATTTGCTTCATCTTTGGTATCATGATAGATATTGGTCCAAAATTTTGCGCAGTACCATCCCCACCACCCTAGGTCATATCACGGTCAATGTCACAGACTTAGAATTTAAATGTTAAAGTTTTTGTTAAAGATTTTAAGACCTCATTATTTCCTAACCTTACGACCAATTTGCTTCATCTTTTGTATCATGATACATATTGGTCCAAAATTTTGTGCAGTACCATCCCCACCACCCTAGGTCATATCAAAGTCAAGATCACAGACTTAGAATTTAAATGTTAAAATTTTATGCAGAAGTTTTTAGCATCTCATTACTTCTAAACTACATGATGCATTTAGTTCCTATTTGGTATCATGATAGATACTGGTCAAAAGTTTTTATCAGCACCATCAGCATTCATGGGCGTGACCTTGAGGTCGACGTCATAGACTTAGAAGTACAATCTTATAGTTTTCATTAAAGTTTTTAAGACCTCATTATTAGCTCGCCTGAACAACGTTCAGGAAGAGCTATTGTACTACCCCCGGCGTCGGCGTTGGCGTTGGTGTCGGCATCCACAAATGTTAAAGTTTTCGTTAAAGTTTTTAAGGCCTCATTATTTCCTAACCTTATCACCAATTTGATTCATCTTTGGTATGATGATACATATTGGTCCAAAATTTTGCGCAGTACCATCCCCACCACTCTAGATCATGTCAAGGTCACAGACTTCAGAATATTCATGTTAAAATTTTATGTATAAGTTTTTAGGATCTCATTACTTCTAACTAAATAATGGATTTTGTTTCTATTTAGTATTTTGATGGACACTGGTCAAAAGTTTTTATCAGCACCATCAGCACTCATGACTGTGACCTTGAGGTCAAGGTCACAGACTTAGAATTTAAATGTTAAAGTTTTCGTTAAAGTTTTTAAGACCTCATTATTTCCTAACCTTATCACCGATTTGATTCATCTTTGGTATGATGATACATATTGGTCCAAAATTTTGCGCAGTACCATCCCCACCACTTGTCAAGGTCAAGGTCACAGACTTAGCATTTAAATATTAAAGTTTTCGTTAAGTTTTTAGGACATCATTATTTTCTAACCTAATTACAGATTTGATTCATTTTTGGTATGATGATATATATTGGTCCAAAATTTTGCGCAGTACCATCCCCACCACTTAGGTCAAGGTTCAGGTCACAGACTTAGAGTTTTCATGTTAAAATTTTACGTCAAAGTTTTTAGGATCTCATTACTACTAAACTGAATGATGGATTTAGTTCCTATTTGGTATCATGATAGATACTGGTCAAAAGTTTTCATCAGCACCATCAGCACTCATGGCCATGACCTTGAGGTCAAGGTCACAGACTTAGAATTTTAAATGTTAAATAAATATTGCACCCCCCCCCCCCCCACCACACACACACCCAGGTCATGTCAAAATCAAGGTCACAGACTTACAATTTTGATGTTAAAATTTTATGCCAATGTTTTTTAGGGATCTCATTTACTTCTAAACTACATGATGGATTTAGTTCCTGTTTGGTATAAAGACAGATACTGCACACACCCAGGTCATGTCAAAATCAAGGTCACGGACTTAGAAATTTCCAGAAACAAAGTGTGCAATATCAGGTGAGCTGTCCTGTCTGGCGACAGGTCTTGTTCAAGTTTGGGAATAGGAAGAAGTCACTAGGAGCTAGGTTAGGCGAATAGGCAGGATGTGGTATTGATTCATACCCGTTTCGCTCTACAATATCCATTGCAACTTTGCAAGTGTGGACTTTCGCCTTGTCCTGTTGCAGCAAAACGCCTTTAGAGAGTTTACCTCAGCATTTTTCACTAATGGCGGTTCTCAGCTGGTCTAACAAGTTTGCATAGTACACTCCAGTTATTGTACTTCTCTTGGGTAAAAAGTCCAACATAATAATGCCTTTTGCGTCTCAAAATACTGTGGCCATCACCTTTCCAGCAGATAGTCACGTCTTGAACTTCTTTGGCCTCGGGGACCCAGGCCCTACCCACTGACGACTCTGAGTTTTATTCTCTGGCTCATAATAATGAACCAAAGTCTCATCTACATTCACCATACGCAAAAGAAAATCATCTTTTGACCTAAAACGCTTCAACAAGGCACTGCCTACTGATGCTCTGTTTGCCATTTGCTTATGGCTAAGGGATTTGGGGACCCAACGGGCTGTTAGCTTGCGCATACCTAAACGATCATGTAAGATTGTTGAAATGCTACCATGTGAAATGCCTAATGCCTGCGCTATTTCTTCCACCTGAATTTACCTATCAGAGTATACCAGATCCCAAACTTTCTTACACATTTCTTCGTCGGTGGCATTCATTGGGCATCCAGACCTGGCTTCATCTTTTAAAGACATTCTGCCGCATTTGAATTCCCCTACCCAGAATTTAACCTGAGCATAAAATGGTGCAGAAGACCCATAAACATTGGCTAACTTGCCGCGTATTTCCTTGCCTGTTTTACTTTTTAAATACAAGTTCCGAATTACAGCATGGTACTCAACTTTAGATGAAAAGCATACCTTTGCATCACTAGCCATGTTTGACATTCAATATCTTATTAAAGAATGACTAGATACGCGTGTAATTTTGTACACATGTATAAATAATATATTGAAACAAAGCCTGAAAATCGTGACCATTTTGGTCTATCAGAAATGGGATAGGCTGGTTATTATTTACTGACATGCCCTCGTAGCATAACTTTAGAAAGTACATGCTACTATTTCTTATATGGATTCCTCATGAAATAATAGCAGACATATTTTTTTTCTTGACAGGATTATGCCACTTTCCTGAATTGTGGTCCTTTGAAAAATATGTATGGAATCTTGTCAGCAAAGTATCTCAAAAACTATTGAAGCTAAAGCCTTGAAACTTGATGAATAGATTGGTAGTGATGAGTAGACGACCTAATTAACTTTTGAATAAATTTTGAAAAACACTTCATGAGTTAAGGCCCTTTGTAATTTTGGGCATTTTTACCGTGTCATTAAAATATCTAAAAAATTATTGGAGCTAGAGCCTCATTACTTGATGAATAGATTGGTAATGATCAGTAGATGACCTGATTAACTTTTGAATAAATTCTGAAAAATATTTCATAAGTAATGGCCCTTTGTAAATTTGGGCATTTTTTCCTTGTCAGCAAAATATCTAAAAAACTGTTGGAGCTAGAGCCTCATAACTTGATGAATAGATTGGTAGTGATGAGAAGATGACCTGATTAACTTTTGAATAAATTCTGAATTCTGAAAAATTCATGAGTTATTGCCCTTCGTAAATTGGGGCATTTTTACCTTGTCAGCAAAAAAAATCTAAAAAAAAGTTGGAGCTAGAACAATGATATTATACCATTTGATTGCTAATGGTAAGTAGATTACCTGATTGACTTCTGAATAAGTTCTGAAAAATGCTTCATGAGTTATGGCCCTTCCTAAATTAGGGTATTTTTACCTTATCAGCAAAATAGCTAAAAAACTAATGTAGCTAGAGCCTTGAAACTTGGTGAATGGATTGGTAATGATCAGTAGATGACCTGATTAACTTCTGAAAATATTCTGAAAAACACTTCATGAGTAATGGCCCTTTGTAAATTTGGGCATTTTTACCTTGTCAGCAAATATCTCAAAAACTGTTGGAGCTAGAGCCTCAGAACTTGATGAATAGATTTGTAATGATGAGAAGGTGACCTTAATACAGGGTTGCCACCAAAAAATTCCGGAGTTTTTTTTTTTTTTTTGAGTTATGGCCCTCTGAAAATTTGGGCATTTTAACCTTGTAAGCAAGATATCTCAAAAAGTATTTGAGTGTCTTGAAACTTGACTCTCTGATAGGGATGATAAATATGTGAGCTATTCAACTTTTGAAAAAATTCAAAAAAAATTTTCTTCAGTTATTGCATTTTGAAAATTTGGGCATTTTAACCATGTAAGCAAGATATCTAAAAAACTTGACAGGCTGATAGGGAATGATGAGTAGATGACCTGATCAACTTTTGAAAAAGTTCGAGTTATGGCCCTTTGAAAATTTGGGCATTTTAACCTTGTAAGCAAGATTTCTCGAAAAGAATTTAAGCTATTGCCTTGAAGCGACACGCTGAAAGGGAATGATGAGTGGATGACCTGATTAGCTTTTGAAAAATTTCTGAAATTTTTTTTCTTGAGTATGGCCCTTTGAACTTTTTTGCATTTAAACCTTGGAAGCAAGATATTTTGAAAACTATTTGAGCTATTGTCTTGAAACTTGATAGGCTGATAGGGGATGATGAGTTGATGACCTGATCAATTTTTGAAAAAAACTTTGAAACATTTTTTTGGGGTTATTACCCTTTAAAAATTTGGGCATTTTAACTTTGTAAGGAAGATATCTCAAAAACTACAGTTGGACCTCGATAATTCAAGGTCCAAGGGACCAAACAGTTTTGTTTGAATTATTGAGACTTTGAATAATTGAGGGTTAAAATGCATACATATATTTCATTTGGGACTTCAAAATGATTTTGAATTATTGAGAATTTTGAATTTTTGGAGTTTGAATTATCAAGGCTCCACTGTATTTGAGGTATTGTCTTGAAACTTAAGAGGCTAGTAGGGAATGATGAGTAGATGACCTGATCAACTTTTGTAAAGATTCTGGAATTCTTTTCTTGAGTTATGGCTCTTTGAAAATTTGGTCATTTTAACCTTGTAAGCAAGATTTCTCGAAAACTGTTTAAAACAAACTTATTGCCTTGAAACTTTACACACTGATAAGGGATGATGAGTAGATGACCTGATTAACTCTTGAAAAACTTCCAAATTCTTTTTTTGTCCCACGCCTTTTTGAAAAAAAGTGAGGGGACATGGTATTCAGCTTTCTGTGGTGCGTGAAGAGTGATGCATGGCGCCTGGTTCAGAGTTTGTAGTAGGTACCTTGTGAGCGCAACTCCTGCAGTTTTGGACCGTTCCTTTTGAAACTTTACAGGTGTTTTAATCATGGTCTGAAGATTTGCATGTGTTTTTTAAAGAATCCTTAATTTTTTTCACTTTTTTCACATTTTTAACTTAGACTTTTTTTGCATGGTTCCTTGGGGGTTGTCGGGTGGTGCAAAGGTGTCGTGTATCTTACGTCACAGGGGCGTCCAACTGATATTGGCATACAGTTGGGCAAAGCCTGCTGTCCTTGTAGCAGGTAAGGATAGAGAGGGAATGTTTTTGTTTCTTCTGTTTCTTCACTTTCATTCCTGTTCCTCTTTCTTCCCTGTCCCTTTCTTTCAT
Organism: Anodontia alba; assembly: GCA_964016985.1. Classification (NCBI taxonomy): domain Eukaryota; kingdom Metazoa; phylum Mollusca; class Bivalvia; order Lucinida; family Lucinidae; genus Anodontia; species Anodontia alba. The sequence continues at coordinate 20,742,400 of OZ024829.1, forward strand.
CTCTTCTACTATCTCTTTTCTGCCTTTCTCTGGGAGACGACACAAAATGACCCCCAAGGGTTGACGTGTCGTTAAATGCCAACACAGTCAAATTTTGCATGGTTCAGAGTTTGTAGTGGGAACCTTGTGAGCGCAACTCCTTCTACAGTTTTATACAGATCCTTCTAAAACTTCACAAGTATCTTAATCATGGTCTGAAGATATGCATGTGCTTTTTACAGAATCTTGAAATAATTTTTTTCAAATTTTTCACATTTTTAACTTGGACTTTTTTTCATGCTTCAATACTATGAAAGTGTATATGTAGTTGGTACCTTGTGAGCGCAACACCTCCTACAGTTTTGGACTGATCCTTTTGAAACTTTACAGGTGTTTTAATCATGGTCTGAAGATATGCATGTGCTTTTTACAGAATCTTTAAATTATTTTTTTTATTTTTTCACTTTTTCACATTTTTAACTAAGACTTTTTTTGCATGGTACTGAGTTTGTAGTGGGAACCTTGTGAGCGCAACTCCTCCTACACTTTTATATCGATCCTTCTGAAACTTAACAGGTATCTTAATCATGGTCTGTAGATATGCATGTGCTTTTTACAGAATCTTGAAATAATTCTTTTCAAATTTTTCACATTTTTAACTTGGACATTTTTTCATACTTCAATACTACGAAAGTATATATATAGTAGGTACCTTGTGAGTGCAACTCCTCCTACAGTTTTATACCATTCCCACTGAAACTATACAGATGTTTTAACCATAGTCTGAAGGTATGCGTATGCTTTTTACAGAAACTTGGTTACTCTTTTTTTTTTTTACTTTTTTCACATTTTTAACTTTTAACAGATTTTTTGCATGCTTCAATACTATGAAAGTGCATATAGTAGTAGGTACCTTATGAGCACAACTCCTCCCACAGCTTTAAGCAAATGCATCTGAAACTTTACATTTTTTTGTGGTCTGAGGATATACATGTGCTCTAGGAATCTTGAAATTATGTTTTTTTATTTTTTATTTTTTTTTTCCCACAATTTTAGCTTCAGTTTTTTTCCTGCTTCAATACTTAGGTAAGTGACACAGGACCAATGGTCCTCTGGTTAACTTACTCATTTTTAACAGCTCAAAAATAAGGTGGGGGACATAAATTCTCTATGGAATTTGCTTGTTTAGTTATGTCTCTTTGAATTTTGTTTTTCATTTTAATCTTGTAAGCAAGACTTCTCAAAAAACTGTCTAAGTTTTTGCCTTGAAAAACCCGTTCATAATGCCGTTAGGTGTTTTTCTTGCTATATTATCTTTAGAGGCAAGCATATGGTTGGGGGCATAGTGTTTTACAAACACAATTCTTAGTTTTTAGCCATATTCAGTTGGCTATTTAATAAGCTTAATGCAGACAATTTACATGGAATGTCAAGACTTATTATACCTGAAAAATAAAAACAAAGAATTTAGAATGGCATTTGCTACAAAGTCTGCTTTGCACTTTAAGGGTGAAGGAGCTGCTGTTAAAGCATCTGAATCTTTAGAGCCAATACAGTAATTTATAACAATGTCAGTTTGTAAATGAAAAATGGTGCAGATAAAACCCATTTTATGGTAGACTTGATGAGGCTTGCATGATGTTATCACACATTAATTCAAGACTATAATTAAATTCCATCCCTTAACAAACAGGAGTCACCTTGAATAAACAGAAACTTGATGTCATTGTCTGATAGGAATAATCATGACCTTGTAGTTGACACTCAAGAAAAAGACTTTTATATCAAATGCCACAGCACCTCCTATTGGGACCTGGAGAAGAGACATATTCGCAACAATATTTAGGTGAAAAACAATATTTGATATGCAAACTGTCTGTCAAGCTTCAGGTAATCCTGTGCATTCTGTTAAGTCTTATCTGGTCTTCTCTGTCCATTAGTTATACACCCGACATACGAAGTATGTGGGGGTATTTATACCCCCGACATACGAAGTATGTGGGGGTATAATATTTTCGCTTTTCCATTCGTCCATTTGTTCGTTTGTTCGTCTTTCCGTCACAGGGTCAAAGTTTTTGCGTTAAAGTTTATAAGAACTCATATTTTTTTTTGAAGACCCTTCGATGAATTTCATTCATATTTGGCGTGATGGTAGATAAAGGTCTAAAGTTTTTATCAGCACCATCCCCTCCCCGGGGGTGACCTTGGGGTTAAGGTCACAGACTTGGAATTTTCATAAAAAAAAAAAGCCAAAGTTTTTTGTATTTAAGTTTATACAGCTATGTCATCAAGACCCTTGAGGAATTTCATTTATATTTGACATGTTGGTAGATATTGGCCTAGAGTCTTACTCAGCATGATCCCCACCCCGGGTGTGACCGAGGTCAAGGTCACGAACTTAGAATTTTCATATAAAAGTAAAAATTTTGCGTTTAAGTTTATATAGCCATATCATAAGACCTTTTGTTATTAAATTTCATTATCCTCTAACTGAAAGGTTGAGTGGATATAGCTATCAGCAAGGAATCTGTTCATCTGTCTGTCCATCTGTTGAAGCATTATTCATTTATACTTTATTTTTGTCTTAGGGTCAAAGTTTTTATGTTAAAGTTATAAGACCTCATATTTTGAAGACCCTTTGAAGGATTTCATTCGTATTTGGCATGATGGTAGATATAGGTCTAAAGTTTCTATCAGCACCATCCCCACCCCAGGTGTGACCATGGGTCAAGGTCACAGACTTAGAATTTTCATTAAAAAAAAAAGCCAAAGATTTTTGTGTTTAAGTTTATATAGCTATATCATCAAGACCCTTGAGGAATTTCATTTATATTTGACATGTTGGTAGATATCAGCCTAGTATCTTACTCAGCATGATCCCCGCCGGGGATATGACCGAGGTCAAGGTCATGAACTTAGAATTTTCATATAAAAGTAAAAAAATTTTGCATTTAAGTTTATATAGCCATGTCATAAGACCTTTTGATAAATTTCATTATCTCCTAACTGATATAGCTATCAGCAAGGAATCTGTTTGCCTGTCTGTCCATCCGTTGAAGCATTATTCATTCATACTTTATTTTTGTCTTAGGGTCAAAGTTTTTACGTTAAAGTTTATATGACCTTATATTATGAAGACCCTTTGATGGATTTCTTTCGTATTTGGCCTGATGGTAGATATAGGGCTTAAGTTTTTATCAGCACCAACCCTATCCCGGTGGATAACCTTGGGTTCAAGGTCCCGGACTTAGAATTTTCATAAGTCAAAATTTTTCTGTTTATATTTATATAGCTATACCATCAAGACCCTTTGAGGAATTTCATTTATATTTTACATGTTAGATATAGGTCTAGAGTTTTACTCGGCATCATCCCCATCCTGGGGTTTGACCTTGAGGTCAAGCTCACACTTAGAAATTTCATATAAAGTAAAAAAATTTGCATCTAAGTTTATATGGCTGTTCTATCAAGATCTTTTGTTGAATTTTGTTATCCGCCTACCGAGAGGTTTAGGGGATATAGCTGTCAGCATGGAATCCATCCGTCTATCCATCCATCTGTTTGTCCATAGACACATTATTGTGCACCCCATAACTCCTAACTACCCTTTGAGCTATTTTCAGGAAACTGTCAGATTGTAGAGGGCATTTGGTAGGGGTGTCAGGTACAAGAAAGACATCTCTAACTGACTTAGTCCATGAGTTATCTCCCCTTGTCTCCAGAATTGTAAAAATTTTGTGCGAACCATAACTTTAAAATATGTTAAGATATTTTCATGATACTTCACCAGTATGTAGAGGACATTGAGTGGGCATATCACATTCAAGATTGACACTCTGACTCCATTCTGCAGTTTTCTCTCTTGGTTATTTAAATCTTGTATGGGCAATAACTCTAAAAATTCTTTAAGATGTTTTTGTGATACTTTACCGATATGTAGAGGGCATTGAGTAGGCAAGTCCCCTTAAAATTTTCATTTAAATTTTTATAGCTATATTATGAAGACCCTTTTGTTGGTTTCATTAATATTAAGCATGATGGTATATATAGGTCTAAAGTTTTTCTCGGGGGGCCCATATCCAAGCTGGGGCGTGGCTTTTAAGTCACGGTCACAGACTTTTCATACAAATGTCATTTTTGCTTACATTATAAAGACTGATTGATTTCACTGGTATATGGTGATAGTTATAGGGCTAAAGTTTTATTTAACTCAATCCCTGCACCTGTGCCTGACCTTTGAGGTCAATTAAGGGCTTCATATTATGTGTGATTGAATTTTTTCAATGTTATAACATATAGCATACAACTGCCATTTCCACAGTCAAAGCTTAGTAACATACTTTGTGCTCTTTAAAAAGTGGCGGTAGCGCTGGTCGGGGGTATATGTGCCCCACTGGGCACTTTGTCTAGTGTATTCTGCAGTACCATATTGAAGTATTGGGACAGACAGACATAAGCTAATGGTGTAGACCCAAATCAGACAGCAGAATATGTGTTTACACATCAACAAGTAACAAAATATTCTAATTATACCCCATATGGGGGTAGAGAGGGTATACTGTTTTCAGGTTAGTTCTGTGAATTCTAATTATACCCTTCTCCTCCCCATTCCAAGGGGGGCAGGGGGTGGGGGGGGGATACTATTTTCAGTTTATCTGTGATTCCGACTTTATGTCCTCTCAGTATCTTGTGAATCAATTAATGGAATTAGTCCAAACTTTGCATATGCATTGACATTGAACAGATCAAGTTGGGATAATTACGCGTCATTTTTTATGCCCCACTACAAAAAGTGGCAAGGGTATTATGTTATACCCTCCAAAATTTTGAGTGTTAGTCTGTCTGTCAGAATGGACTTATATTAGGTAGACATCAATTGGGTACCTGCTATTTATTCAGTTAGTTTGCAAGAAAGTTTACCCAATAAATATGAGGCACTTGTTGGGTATTTTGGGGTCTTGTTGGGTATTTTGAGCCAAAATTTATGCTGTAATACCCAACAAATGTCCATCTGTACGGAAGTCCATCCATCAATCCGTCAGCACTTCCATCATTCGTGTCCGCTCCATAACTGATGCCGTCTGAGATATTTTATGAAACTTCACACAAATGTAAAGCATTATGAGAAGACGTGCAGGCACACGAACGGTAACTCTGGTTTGCCTTCATTTGGAGTTATTGCCCTTTTAACATTAAATATAGCCATTTCTGCCATGTACTAGTGTCTGCTCTGTTACTTGAAAACCATTCGAGATGTTATGAAATTTCTCACAAATATGGAGCACCATGAGACAATGTGCAGAATACAAAAAATGTAACTTTGGTAAACCTCCTTTTGGAGTTGCAGTCCTTTGAACATAGTATATATTGAAAATGGCCATTTCTACTATAACTCATGTCTGCTTTATATTTTCATGAAGCTTCACACAAATATAAAGCACTATGAGACGACTTGCAGAACACATGAACTGTAACTCTGGTTAACCTACTTTTGGAAATGCCGCCCTTTTAACATAGTAGATATTGAAAATAGCCATTTCTACTATGTGCTCTTGTCCACTCTGTAAGTTAAAACCATTCCAGATATTTTGATGAAACTTCACACAAATGTAAAGCATCATAAGAGGAGGTGCTGAACACAAGAACCGTAACTCTGTTTAACCTACTTTTGGAGTTATGGCCCTTTGAACTTCGAAAATAGTGATTTCTGTAATATAGTGTCCACTCTGTGAGCTGAAAACCATTCTGAGATATTTTCTTGAAACTTTATGCAAATGTATATCACCATGATACGATGTTCAAAACACAAGGACTGTAAATTGCACATCCATTGTAAACTTCACTTTTCACTATGTAATCTGTCTATTCATGGACTTGTCAGCGTGATAAACGAAAAAAAGGAAACAATCACATTTAACATTTTAATCAAAATGAACACATGTACATGCATCAATGTTGATAATATTTTTGGAAAGACTAATGTACCTTCCCTTTGATTTTATTTTTGAGTTATGGCTCTTGCTTGTTCTAAGTGCAGTGGCGGGGCATGTTGTTGTGCTTGCAGCCCTTTTATTTTGAAAATTTATAACAGAGTTATGATCCCTTGGTTATTGTCAAAATTTTGTTTCTGCTCAGACGCTTGTGAACGAATCAATGGAATTTGATCAAAGTTTGCATATGCATTGACTTTAACCAGATTTAGATAGGGACTATAATGCGTAATTTTTCGACGTAGTCATTTAAGCTCCTCGTCTTGAGCAGCTGTATGAAATCACAAATATGCCGTACAATTGAAAAGAATCTGCACAACGACCTTTTCTGTTATTACCGTATAAGGGCATGCCATCTTAGTCATTGTACGTTATGCTTTGAAAAGTGTTTTCAAGATCACGGTAAAACTGCGAGGTTAGGACAAACCTAAACAGGAAAATACTAAAAAATAAAAACGTGATACTTATAATTCATTTCGAATGATACTGTACTCTTTGTCCTTCCATATGCACATTATTGAGGTATGTTTATTTTTAGTGTAGAAAAATGTAGCTGCTTAGCTACATATAATGAGTTTTCAGCCCCCATAGCTCAGTCGGGAGAGGGTTCCCCTACCACGCGGAAGGTTGTGGGTTCGAAAGCTGGGATTTTTTTTTTTTTTTTTTTTACCAATCTGTCCCGTTTCCATTTTTCGTTGTTAGAAGTATGTAAATATACTTTCCTTCCTACGTCATGTATCTATTTTTAGCTCACCTGAGCTCTGCTCAGGATGAGCTATTGTGATCACTTTTCGTCCGTCCGTGCGCCCGTCCGTCCGTGCGTCCCTCCGTAAACTTTTTCAAACGACTTCTCCTCTGAAGCAGCTGAGCCAATTTTGCTCAAATTTCATATGAAGCCTCCTTAGGATGGGGGAACGAAAAATTGCTAAAATGGTCGCGGTCCATTGACCAAGATGGCCACCACGCCCATATATGGTAAAAACCTTTAAAAATCTTCTCCTCCAGAACCGAGAATGCCCTGGGGCTGAACCTTTGCAGGAATCATCGGGGACGGGAGGTCTACCAAAATTGCTAAAAGATTTGTCATACGTTGACGTTTGACCTTTTTACTGCAAGGTCAAGTTTGCTTCCCTATGCATTTGTATGGGAAAAACTTAAAAATCTTCTTCTCCAAAACCGAGCATGCCTTATGGCTGAATCTTTGCATATATTATCGGGAACAGGAGGGCTACCATAATTGCTAAAATAATGGTTGTACATTGACATTTGACCTTTTTACAGTAAGGTCAGTTTTGCTTCCTTATGCATTTGTATGGGAAAAATGTTCAGAATTTCAAACAACTTCTCCTCTGGAGCCTCTAGGCCAATTTTGCTCATATTTCATATGGAGCCTCTTTAGATAGGGGGAACAAAAGATTGCTAAAATGGTCACGGTTCGTTGACCAAGATGGCCGCCATGCCCATATATGGTAAAAACCTTTAAAAATCTTCTTCTCTAAAACCGAGGATGCTTTGGGGCTGAATGTTTGCATAAATCATCGGGGACAGGGAGTCTACCAAAGTTGCTAAAATAATGGTCATACATTGACATTTGACCTTTTTACGGCAAGGTCAAGTTTGCTTCCTTATGCATTTGTATGGGAAAAAACATTTAAAAATCTTATTCTCCAAAACCGAAGATGGCTTGTGGCTGAATCTTCGCATATATCATCTGGAACAGGCGGTCTACCAAAGTTGCTAAAATGATGGCTCTATGTTGACATTTGACCTTTTTACCTCCAAGGTCAAATTTGCTTCCCCATTTGTATGGGCCATATACATTTATATTGAAAGTATCGAAGTGACTTGCAGATCAACAGTAGTTAAAATTGTTCTGATTGGAAATCTAAGATGGCCATCATCTGGTTTATATTTATAATATTTCTCTGCCACTGTGCTGTTTACATGTATAAAATCATGATTCTTCAGAAACCACTTAACCAATTTCCACCGAATTTCACATTGATCCTTCTGTTGAAATGTGATTGATAGTTTATTTAAATGATCATGCTCCATTGACTGTCAGGCCCATATATTCTTCTTCAAAACTAAGAACTGTTCAAATGATGATATTTTCATTAGTCGCGATGATAGGATTGGAAAAATGTTGCATAACATCTGCATGTCTGCAGTGGCTATGTCACTCAGGTGAGCGAATCGTGGCCCGTGGGCTCATTTATGAAGCTCTTCAGATTTGCACCTTAACCCTTAAGCTGCCAATCACAACAATTGTCGTCTGCTTTGTCATCTGCTTGTGATTTTAAAAGTCATTTTTGCAAACAGTGTGGACCCAGATCAGACACAGTCTGATCTGGGTCCCCACTGTTTGCCTGTATGCAAAAATAGGTTTAAAAAGTTCGCAAGAATATTCAGCAGACAACATAAACAGATGACAATTTCAGATGCAGTTTTTCTTGGCGCTTTCAGGGTTAAGTGGAATAGACACAGTTTCAGGGGTGACAAAATCATTTTGCCTCCCTTCTGAAGAGGGCTGTACTTGAAAAGGAAAGAATTTGCTCCCCATGGGAGCAATTCTTTCCTTTTAGTGTAGACCCCTTTTCAGAAAGGGCTGGGTGTTCAGGAGGGCCAACAGGTAGTCGCAAAAGTTGTCTCCATGTGTATCCATTCACCTTAAATTGTTGTCAGCATACGCAATGTTGCAGTTTCTCATGTTACAGCTGTCTCTTACATTTTGTAAGAAGAATAGCTTCCGTATTTACCCTGATTATTTGGGTACCATCTTACCATATTAGTCCTAAACTTTAAATTCATTTTACTACCTGTTGATATGCTTAAAAACTGCTGTATGACTGACAGTATGGACCATAATCAGATGGCACATGGGACATCTGATCTGGGTTTACACTGTTTGTTCCAGCCTATATCTGCCTGATTACTTAAGAGTTAATATGGTAGACTAATTGCATAGATCTGGAGTCTGTTTTTTAACACATTGCATGCTGGGTAAAAATTTTAACAGACAAGACTTTGAACTATTTTTTCTTATTTTTCGTAGATAATAGGATCTGACCCCTCATGCAAATTGTCTCCTAGGAGACAATTTGCATGAAATGTCAGATCCTATTTTCTAAGAAAAATAATGAAAATATCATCAGTTTGTTGGCAGCTTAATGTGCTAAAATTTGAATATGTCCGTTTTGCTACCTGTCAATGTACCTAAAAAACAGATGAGTGAAAAACAATGTAGACACTGATCAGACATTGCATTCTGCTGTGTCTGATCTGGGCAGGTTTGTGTATGACTTTGGTTTGTTCCAGTTAACTTTCAGGTCAGCCATTCATGTCTTACCTCTTTAACTTTCAGAATTCAAAATTTTAAAGTATTTCCTTATTTGTTCTTGGAAATAGGGCTTGATGGAACTTGAATAAAATACAAAACCTGAGATTTCTGCAATAAATGATGTTCAGTAGAAGAAAAAGGCCCTTCAACTGAAGACCTAGATCAGCCTGTATGTCATGATAATCTGATCGGCGCCTGGGTGAAAATTTCAGCAGACAACATTTTAAAATATTTTCTCTGATTTACCCAGAAAATAGTTTTTGAAATGTCATGCAAAACTTTTCCTTAGGAGAAAATTTGCATGAAATGTCAGATCCTTTTTTCCAAGGACAATATGAAAAATATCATTGGTTTGTTGTCTCTGAATTAGCCCAGAGAATGGTAAAGTCAAGACGTGAAATACTTAACCCTTGTCCTGCTAAACCCGGATATGTCCTGTCTTTGCAAACAGTGTAGATCCAGATCAGTTGGCTTCTGAAGAAGCCAACTGATCTGGATCTGCACTGTTTGCCATTAAGTATGTGAATTTAAAGCAACAATCCAGATCAAGTAATCTGATTGGCTGAAAATTAGAAGTGGGTGTGGCATCTTAATTTATTCAGCAGGACAAGGGTTAAATACATAACTATGGTAAGTATTTGGACATCTTTATTTTACCACTCTCTGTGCTACCACATTTACTGGAAGTATTCAGACAGACAGGCCTGAGCAAACAGTGTAGACCCAGATGAGATGCTGCAGAATGCAGCATCTCATCAGGGTCTACACTGTTTGCCACTCATCCAGCAATTTTTAGACACAACTTCTGGTAGTTAATTGTACTTGTTCAAATTCTAGAACAAGTATGGTAAGGAGTTAAGGTGTCTGAATATTTAGGGTAAATATGGTAGATGTCCCGGTGGCCGAGTGGCTAGCTCTTCTAACTTAGGATCACAAGGTTCTGGGTTTGAATCCTGCTGCGGGCGGAATTCACTGTAAAGTGGTTTGTTACACACAGCATTTCATTATCAGCCTTCTGTTGTCTCAATATGACCTTAATAATGTTGAAAGGGTCATCATCATTCTTTGTGTAAATATGGTATATTTTCTCACATTGCCGATGAAATATCACACATTAATGTCTAACTTCACCTCCAGAGGGTTGAACATTGAACCTGTATTCTATAATGAAATAATGAGGAAAAGATATTCTTTGAAATGAAATTTTAAAATCCCAGATGATACCGTTTTATTTACAAAATCAATGAATATTTATATAAGTTCCAGGATATCATGTTTGTGAAGGCAAGATAAATGAAATTGGAGTCATGAAAACTGAATTTGATAAATATAGCTAATAGTCTGTTTATAAATTGAGCACATGTTTTAACCCTAGTCCTGCTGAGCCCGGATATGCCTTTGCAAACAGTGTAGATCCAGATCAGTTGGCTTCGGAAGCCAACTGATCTGGATCTGCACTGTTTGCCATTAAGTTTGTGAATTTATATCAACAATCTGGATCAAGTAATCTGATGGGCTGAAAATTAGAAATGGGTGTGGCATCTTAATTTATTCAGTATGACAAGTGTTAAGAGCTGAAATACCAGGCTTCGTACAGACTGGCTCCAGTCTCCAGTGACTAAACATTTTTTCTTATAATCCTGTTCGATAATCCACTAAAATAAAACCAAAATAATCATGACTATAGAGGCTGGTCACTAGTGACCAGCCTTTATAATCATGATATTAATTTGGTTGTATATTAGTCACAAGACTGGAGCCAGTCTAGGCTCCATAGTGCAGTTGGTAGCGCATCTTTAACTACAGATTTAGGGTCACAACTTAGAATCCCAGCTCAGCCACATAAATTTCATGGGGATTGATCATTAAATAATTTCAAAGATCATTAATATTTTGTGATTAAAGTATGATCAAACTATGGAGAGAGTTTGCATGAATGTCTAAACTTTTTTCTGCATTAGATAAACCAAGAATTTCAAAAAAATTTTACCCAGCATGCTGAGGTTTAAAATCATCATGCTGAAGGATATCATACCAGAGAAAGTGATGCATGCTTCCTAAAATTCATTACAGTTCTAAATCTGTCTAAATCCATATTTGATTATTTTTCCTATCGGACAAACAGGCTGCTCATTGCATGTTTGTTTTATTATACAAATGTTAGTATCTTCCTTAATCAATTCAAGACATCTTTTATTGAATTAATTGTCCTAGCCAACCTCCATAGTATTTATAAGACTCATACAGTTTTCAAAGCATTTCTGTTATCAACATATTCATTTTATTGAAGGTGTGTAGGAAAATATATGGTCTTCACCAGTGAGGAAATTACTTTTCCTTTCTCTCAGTACTTGCTAAACTTAAGTTTGATTTTTTTTTTTTTTTATATGTGCATGCCCTTAAATTTCCAATTATATGGTTTCTAATTCCCAAAAGCAAGTTTTGTGTTTTCTTTGTGTTTACCTTGAAGTAAAAGTTTAGGCAGTTTCCTGCTCAGGCAACACCTAGCAGATTCAAGGGGGACCTTGAAGTTGGATGGTGTTGTCCATTTTGTGCAAGGGAAATCTAAATGGCCTTTAAAACAGTTTGGAATTGTCAGCCTTTTGTGTTGATGAAAAAACGCAAATTATTAGACCATGAAATAGGTCATGGCGGCTCAGTTGGATGCGCCGTCCGACTGGAGACCAGGAGGTCGCGGGTTCAACCCCGCCGAGGTCGGCAACATTCTTTCATAGAGGTTGATCATGAAATATTTTCTACGGTCATTCTCTCCCTTCCGCTGATTCAAGAAGGGCAGTTGTCAGTTTCTGGCGAAAGAATGTGCACAATACTGGTTAACCGCTTAGAGGACTAAGCCTGCCCAGTAAATGTGTGGTTAGGTAAACTGACCGCGCTCGACTTGACCCCATTGGGTTGACTGGGCCTTAAAACCTCAACACAAACAAACAAGGTCATGGCCATAATATGAGTTCCATATTATTTGTATCCATGTCAAGGAGAAAGTGTTGCACATGACACACATACTGGTCCTCCTCTTTCTACCTCGGAAATATGAAAGCAATCCACTGAAGAATAAAGGTAACTTACAACTTTGAAAAAAGGTTAACCAAAAGGTAAACCTGGGACGACGCCCGACACCCACCCGCCTATCCAATGCCCGCCTGCCTGGACATCCTTATTTTAAAGGACAGATTTTTAGCTCACCTGAGCTGAAAGCTCAAGATGAGCTTTTGTGATCACTCACCGTCCGTCGTCGTCGTCCTCCGTATGTCCGTCCGTCCATCCGTCTGTCCACAATCTTTAAACAACATCTCCTCCTAAACCACTGATTGGATTTTGACCAAACTTCACAGGAATGATCCTTGGTTGGTCCTCTTTCAAAGTTGTTCAAATGGTTCCGGTCCGTTGCATATCTAGGTCACAGGAGCTAAAAATAGATTTTTTAATGAAAAACTTAAAAAATCTTCTTGTCAGAAACCACTGGACCGATTTCAATATAATTTTGCAGAAATGTTCCTTTGGTCATCCTCTACCAAGATTGTTCAAGCCATTTGGATTCGTCAAAAAACATGGCCGCCAGGGGGCGGGGCTTATTTTACCTATATATCTATATAGAAAACTTTAAAAATCTTCTTGTCAGAAACCACTGGACCGATTTCAATATAATTTTGCAGAAATGTTCCTTTGGTGATCCTCTACGAAGATTATTCAAGCCATTTGGATTCGTCAAAAAACATGGCCGCCAGGAGGCGGGGCTTATTTTCCCCATATATCTATATAGAAAAATTTAAAAATCTTCTTGTCCGAAACCACTGGACCGATTTCAATATAATTTTGCAGAAATGTTCCTTTGATGATCCTCTACCAAGATTATTCAAGCCATTTGGATTCGTCAAAAAACATTGCCGCCAAGGGGTGGGGCTTATTTTCCCTATATATCTATATAGAAAACTTTAAAAATCTTCTTGTCCGAAACCACTGGACCAATTTCAATATAATTTTGCAGAAATGTTCCTTTGGTGATCCTCTACCTAGATTGTTCAAGACATTTGGATTTGTCAAAAAAACATGGCCGCCAGGGGGCGGGGCTTATTTTCCCTATATAATCTATATAGAAAACTTTAAAAATCTTCTTGTCGAAACCACTGGACCGATTTCAATATAATTTTGCAAAAATGTTCCTTTGGTGATCCTCTACCAAGATTGTTCAAGATATTTGGATTCGTCAAAAAACATGGCCGTCAGGGGGCGGGGCTTATTTTCCCTATATTATCTATATAGAAAACTTAAAAATCTTCTTGTCCGATACCACTGGACCGATTTCAATATAATTTTGCAAAAATGTTCCTTTGGTGATCCTCTACCAAGAATATTCAAGCCATTTGGATACGTCAAAAAACATGGCCACCAGTGGGCAGGGCTTATTTTCCCTATATATCTATATAGAAAACTTTAAAAATCTTCTTGTCCGAAACCACTGGACCGATTTCCATATAATTTTGCAGAAATGTTCCTTTGGTGATCCTGTACCAAGATTGTTCAAGCCATTTGGATTTGTCAAAAAACATGGCCGCCAGGGGGCGGGGCTTATTTTCACTGTATATCTGTATAGAAAACTTTAAAAATCTTCTTGTCAGAAACCACTGGACCGATTTCCATATGATTTTGCAGAAATGTTCCTTTGGTGATCCTGTTGTAAGATTGTTCAAGCCATTTGGATTTGTCAAAAAACATGGCCGCCAGGGTGGCGGGGCTTATTTTCCTTATATATCTTTATGGAAAACTTTAAAAATCTTCTTGTCAGAAACCACTGGACCGATTTCCATATGATTTTGCAGAAATGTTCCTTTGGTGATCCTGTTGCAAGATTGTTCAAGCCACCATGATTCGTTAAAAAACATGGCTGCTAGGGGGCGGGGTTAATTTTCCCTATATATCTATATAGAAAACTTTAAAAATCTTCTTGTCATAAACGACTGGACCGATTTCAATATAACTTGGCAGAAATGTTTCCTTAGTGACCCTCTATCAAGATTGGTCAAGCTGACATGATTTGTCAAAAAACATGGCCGCAAGGGGGTGCGGGGCTTATTTTCTATATAGAAAACTTGAAAAAATCTTGTCGTCAGAAACCACAGGACTGATTTCAATATAACTTCGCAGAAATGTTTCCTTGGTGACCCTTTTCCAAGATTATTCAAGCCGTTATGATTTGTCAAAAAACATGGCCGCTAGGGGGCGGGGCTTATTTTCCTATATAATTTATCTATATAGAAAATTTTAATAGTCTTTTTAGAAAGTACTTGACCGATTTCAATGTAACTTTGCAGGAATGTTTCTTATGTAACCCTCTATCAAGATTGTTCAAGCCGTCATGATTCGTCAAAAAACATGGCTGCCAGGAGTCGGGGCTTATTTTCCTTATATATCTATATAGAAAACTTAAAAACTCTTCTTGTTAGAAACCACTGAACCGATTTCATTATAACTGCAGAAATTTTTCCTTGGTGACCCTCTACTAAGATTGTACAAGTAATCATGATTCGTCAAAAAACATGGCTGCCTGGGGCAGGGCTTATTTTCCCTATATATCTATATATAATACTTTAAAAATCTTCTTTTCAGAAACCAGTGGACCGATTTCAATGCAACTTGGCAGGAATGTTTCTTTGGTGACCCTCTACAAAGATTGTTCAGGCCGTCATGATTCATCAAAAATCATGGCCGCTAGGGGGCGGGGCTTATTTTCCATATATATCTATATAGAAAACTTTAAAAATCTTAATTCTATTAAGAAACAGTTGGACAGAGTTCAATGTAACTTGGCAGGAATGTTGCTTTGGCGACCTTCTACCAAGATTGTTCAAGCCTTCATGATACGTCAAAAACCATGGCCCACAGGGGGGTGGGGCTTATTTTTTCATATATATCTGCATTGAAAATTTTAAAATTCTTCTTGTCACATACCCCATGACTGATTTCAATATTATTTGGCTGGAATGTTGCTTTGGTGAACCTCTATCAAGATTGTACAAGCAATCATGATTCGTCAAAAAACATGGCTGCCATGGGGTGGGGCTTGTTTTCCCTATATATCTAAATAGAAAACTTTAAAAATCTTCTTGTCAGAAACCACTGAACAGATTTCAATATAACTTGGTAGGAATGTTCCTTTGGTGACCCTCTACCAAGTTTGTTCAAGCTGTCATGATTCGTCAAAAAACATGGCCGTTAGGGCGTAGGGCTTTATAGCTATATAAAACTTTTTAAACCACTGGACCAATTTCAGTATAACTTGGCAGAAATGTTCCTTTGGTGACCCTCTTTTAAGATTCAGTTCAGGTTGTCAAGATTTGTAAAATAACATGGCCAGGGGTGTGGTGGAGGGGGGTGGGGGTGGTTAGTGCTATAAAGTTTATACAAAAATCCTAGAGCAGTGAACTTGGCTGGAACTTCAACAGTAAATATGCAAATCTGTTTGGTCAGGTGAGCGATATAGGACCATCATGGTCCTCTTGTTTTTAAAAACCCGTCCAAAAAATCACACATTTTGTATTCTGCAAATTTTACTGCAAGTATGCTAAAGGCTGGAAGTTGTAATGTTGTTATCGAAGGACAGTATTTGTATCTTGACATATTGTTTCCGAACAGCTGTAATGGGATGTTTGACAGCATTAAGATGGTCTGTGTTATTGATCAGTCTTGATGATGGGACATAGAAATGGAACACATTGCATGATAGAAAGCTGTAAATACCACTTGCAGCCGCCTGCCTGTTTGTTGTTTTACAGTTTGATATTTGCTGCTGATCCAAACAAGTATCATATTAACCCTTGATATTACAACATTCTCTAAACTTCTTACCCATATCCATAGCTCTTGATAAGGCGCTTTTTTCAGCCAAAAAGTATCAATATTTTTCTTATAACTCCACAAAAACATATGTTGTGGGTACTCATTAGAAGCGCCTCAGCGAGGTGCTTGTAATGAGTACCCACAACATATGTTTTTGTCGAGAAATAAGAAAACTAATTACCTGATACTCACTTATTTAGACCTATGAATTATTACCAGTTGTAAAACTTGATTATTAACTCTTTCCCTGCCAGTGGCGACTTTTGTCGTCTGCTAATAAAACTTTGCAAACAGTTTGGACCCTAATCAGGCCCGACACAACGTCGGGCCTGATCTGAATCCAAACAGTTTGACACTCTGATGGTATTCCTGAAAGAATTTTCTGATAAAGTTAGTTTTAAAAAAAAGTCCACAGACAACAAAACTACATTCAAGATTACCCAGCATGCAAAGAGTTAAAATATGCAGGTAGCCCTTAGAAACAACAAACACATTAAAGAATGAATAAAAGAATAGCACTGGGCTAAGTGGACCTCAATTTTCCAAGATACTAGTATGGGCTCAATGATCCCCAGGAAAATAAAAACTGAAGTATGGGGTGACTTTTTACAGCTGCCATGTGGCACTTAACACAAGCTACGGTGAACTCAAATAAACTCTGTTAAGGTAGCCTTTGGAGCATAAAACAAATACAAGGACTCTTCATGTGGCGGCAATGTAATTTTCAGGGCTGCTTATCGAGGGTTGAGCGCAAGACTAGCGTAAGTCAGATGGTTGTTTTTCCCCAAACCTAATCTCCTCACCATGAAGGCATTATGAAGATTACGACATTTCTTTCTGTAAACAATGAAAATTTAGGTGCCATTGCTCGTATGAGCAATGGCACCTAAATTTGCATTGTTTACAAAGGGGTCCAAGTTGCCCCTAAACAAGGGTTTCAAAAATATGTTTGAGTTACCATAGTCTTGCGCTCAACCCTCGTTATGCCTTCTACCACCAGCTAAAGTGGAACTTGATTTTCTCAGGTTTCATAATGGGCTCAAAAATCCTAATGAGAAAGAAAGAAAAATATGTCCTATGATACGTAAGTCCATTTTACTACCTGTGAATATGTCTAAATAATGGAGTGGCAAAGCTGTAGACCTGATCAGATGCTGCATTTGATGGCACTGATCTGGATCTGCACTGTTTGCACAGGCCTGTCTGTCCAAATACTTGGGGCAAATACAGTATTGGTGCAATTTAATGATTGTGCTGTGTGTTGATTTCTTAGCTCACCTGATCATGAAATGTTTTCTTCAGTCATTCTCTCCGGTGTAATAATCTAGTCAGGTAAGCTAAAGTAAACTGACCCTCTTGACATGACCTTAATAGTATTGACTGGGCTGTTAAACTCAAAACCAACTAATCTTAGCTCAATCTTAGCTCACCTGACTAGATTATTTGATAACAGTATATCCATAGTTCTTCCATCCACCTCTCTATATTTAGTCACTCTTAAAACTTAGCATGTTAGGTAAAATTTCAGCAGATGATATTCTGCAGCATTTTTAGCTCACCTGAGCCGAAGACTCAAGGTGTGCTATTGTGATAACTCACCGTCCGTCTGTCCGTCCGTCCGTTCACAATCTTTAAACAAAATCTCCTCCTAAACCACTGATTGGATTTTGACCAAACTTCACAGGAATGATCCTTGGTTGATCCTCTTTCAAAATTGTTCAAATGGTTCCGGTCCATTGCATATCTAGGTCACAGGAGCTAAAAATAGCTTTTTTAACTAAAAACTTGAAAAATCTTCTCGTCAGAAACCAGTTGACTGATTTCAATATAATTTTGCAGAAATGTTCTTTTGGTGATCCTCTACCAAGATTGTTCAAGCCATTTGGATTCGTCAAAAAACATGGCCACCAGGGGATGGAGCTTATTTACCCTATATAATCTATATAGAAAACTTTAAAAATCTTCTTGTCAGAAACCACTAGACCGATTTCTATATAATTTTGCAGAAATGTTCCTTTGGTGATCCTTTACCAAGATTGTTCAAGCCATTTGGATTCGTCAAAAAACATGGCTGCCAGGGGGCGGGGCTTATTTTCCCTATATATCTATATAGAAAACTTTAAAAATCTTCTTGTCAGAAACCACTGCACCGATTTCAATATAATTTTGCAGAAATGTTCTTTTGGTGATCCTCTACCAAGACTGTTCAAGCCATTTGGATTCGTCAAAAAACATGGCCACCAGGGGATGGGACTTATTTTCCCTATATAATCTATATAGAAAAATTTAAAAATCTTCTTGTCAGAAACCACTGGACTGATTTCTATATAATTTTGCAGAAATGTTCCTTTGGTGATCCTTTACCAAGATTGTTCAAGCCATTTGGATTCGTCAAAAAACATGGCCGCTAGGGGCGGGGCTTATTTTCCCTATATAGCTATATAGAAAACTTTAAAAAAAAATCTTCTTGTCAGAAACCACTGGACTGATTCCAATATAATTTTGCAGAAATGTTCCTTTGGTGATCCTCTACAAAGATTGTTCAAGCCATTTGGATTCGTCAAAAAACATGGCCCCCAGGGGGCAGGGCTTATTTTCCCTATATATCTATATAGAAAACTTTAAAAATCTTCTTGTCAGAAACCACTGGACTGATTTCTATATAATTTTGCAGAACTGTTCCTTTGGTGATCCTCTACCAAGATTGTTCAAGCCATTTGGATTCTTCAAAAAACATGGCCGCCAGGGGGGGGCGGGGCTTATTTTCCCTATATATCTATATAGAAAACTTTAAAAATCTTCTTGTCAGAAACCACTGGACCGATTCCAATATAACACGGCGGAAATGTTTCTTTTGTAACCTTCTCCCAAGATTGTTTACAGAAAGATAAAGCCTCATCAGATGATGTAGAAACCACAAGCAGTGTAACTCTTGTCTATATATTTCTTGGAGTTATCCCCTTTGAAGTTTGACAAAAGTATTTTTGTTTCAACTGTATAAGTTGAAAACCATTCAAGATATGTTCATAAAAATTTATAGAAATATAAAGCATCATCAGACGATATGCAGACCACAAACTATTTTCCCAGAAAAGGGTTTGTACCCCCTGCACCCTGTGTACGGGCCTGTAATGATGATAAACAATTAGTGTGGGTAAACTTTGTATATGTGAGTGGCAGCAGGGGGGAGACATGTTAAAAACAGCTCTACTTTGATCAAATTTTGCTTATGCTTTGACTTTAACCAGATCTAGGTTGGGATTGTTACAAGTCAATTTACACAAATTTACAACAGAGTTATGGCCCTTGGTTATTGTCAGATAGCACAGATACATGGTTATATCCATTGCAAACTGTGGGTGGCTGGGGATACTGTTTTCATGTTGTCTGTCTGTCCATTCATTACATTTTGGTTTCTGCACCGGGGGTATCTTATAAGCACTGCTTTGTTTTATTCATTTTTTTATTATTACTTTATTATTATTATTTTTTTTTTTTTCGCATTGACAAAGATTTTGTTCAACCAGTCAAATCATCTGAATTTGCTGTGATCAGTCATTTTACCATTATGAAAAGTTTAATTTTGATTTGGTTGAAAATCGGAGGACTTTGACTTTATGAATTGAAACATATATTTTGTTGATTCACACTAAACTCTCATAAATCACCAAAAATAAAAAAAGGATAAAAACAAGCACATGACGTCAATGACCTGGATAAACTTAGTGATGTGGTTTTAAGCTATAATTGTATTTCCTTATATAGATATATTTTCAGTAACACTTTGTTCTCCATTCACTTTTTGAAAGAGAATCTGACAGATACTTGTTATAACGGTTTAACATGCTATTTCCTTGAGGTATTATATGTGGGCAATAGCGAGCAAAGAAGAGCTCTCTGAGCTTATGTAAACAGTGTTATACCATCTATGAGGTCTGATCAGGACCATTGCTGTTAAAAATTTGCTTACAGTTTTGAATGATACATACTGTAGAAACTTCAGGTTAACCCATTGTATACTGAATAGAATCTCCCATACTATATATTGGAAGAGCCCAATTTCCATTTTAGGTACGTCTGGCTATGAGATTTAGATATTCCTATAGAAAAAAAGGCTAAACTATTTGCAAACAGTGGGGAGGCTGATCAGATGCCGCATTCTGCAGCATCTGACCTTGGTCTGCACTGTTTGCCAACAACCCTTTTAGGGGTCTCCCGACTACAATGGATTAACAGAGAAGGCCCTGATCAGGCTATACAGATGTGCAGGTTTACCTGTGTTTTTGCTGTTAGCAAATCTTTATACTTGTAGGATGTCGGTACTCATTAGAAGTGCCTTGCGCGGTGGTTTGCTCTACCGACCGTTCTAAGGCGGTGGTCCTGGTGTTAATCTTACTCTTTGTTGCTTTGTGGTTTGTTCTGCGAGGCGATTTGTTGTATGTCTTTCTGTGTGTCATTTTGTTTTTGTGTTTTTCAGTCCTTTTAGTATTGCGATTACCTGTCTTGGGGAAGAGAGCTAATCTTAGTGCTTTTCGTACGTTTGTTTGGTTTGTGCTTGTTTGGATTTGTCGGTTTCCTCTTCCTCTTGGGGTCTGGGAAGGGCTGCGGTTTGTGATTGTGGCACTCCCTGGACTTTTCTCTTACCTTTTTTGCTGAAGCCCTTCTGATGAGTACCCACAACATTTGTTTTATGAGGCATTTCTGATGAGTACCCACAATATACCGTATTCGACCTAATTACCGCAAATGCTCCTGTAAGCACATAGTCAAATAATTTGTAGTCTTTACATCACAGCCAGTGTACTTTTATCTGCTACTTTATAAAAGCATATGTTGTGGGTACTCATTTTAATTGCCTCGACAAGTTGAGGCAATTCAAATGAGTACCTACAACATATGTTTTTATAGAGAAAATCAGAAAATAATATTTCCAGTAATTTTGAAAAAAATCTAAGCGGTCAGTGCGGCAATTAGGTAGAATAAGGTAATATGAGCCAGTGCACAACAAAACCTACAGTAACACGTGGGACCATGGAAGACTCAGATCAGCCTGTGCATCCCTGCAGTCTGATCAGAGTCTCTCTGATTGCATGTGCCTTCTACAGCCTCCAGGTTGTCCAAAGAGCGATAAATGAGAACCCTTGCCATACTGGGTAGATGTACAGGCTTATTTGAGTCATTGCTGGTCACAGGTCTTATTGTAGATTTTGTCAGGTGCTGGCACATAATTATGTTTTAGGAAGAAATAGAAAAATGGCTGAGGCACTTCTAACAATCACCCACAACATAATTATTTGTTGATAAATAAGAAAAAATATTTATCTGGATACCTACCCCTCTAATCTGGAACTATGCAATGATGACTGCTGAATTTTTAGCTCACCTGAGCAAGAAGTGCTCAAGGTGAGCTGTTGTGATCAGTCAATGTCACTCGTCGTTCGTCGTCTCTCATGCAGCATCAACAATTGCTTTAAAAGCCTACTCCTCCTACACCCCTGGGCCAATGGACTGGAAACTTGGTAGGAAGCATCGGGGTGTCTTTTACATCAAAAATAGCTAAAACTGGTCGCCATTTTGGATATAATCAGAACAATTTTAGCTATTTTTGATCTACCAGTCACCCTATGCTTCATACCAAGTTTCGAGTCAGTTGGCCTTTTGGTTCAAGAGAAGAAGCTGCAAAAAATAGATTTTCATGGTGGCCATCTTGGATTTCTAATCAGAACAATTTTAGCTATTTTTAGCTCGCCTGTACGAAGTACAAGGAGAGCTATTGTAGTCACCCCGGTCGTCCGCGTTTGCGTTTGCGTTCCCGTTCCCGTCACACTGCGTTAAAGTTTTTCAAATGCTTATATCTCAACAGTCACTCCTCACAGAGGCATCAAATTTGGAACTTAGGTACCTAAGAGGGTCTTCTGAGATTCCAAGAGAATAAACCCCTGGGTTCATGCCCCTGGGTGGGGCTAGGGGTCAGAATCTAGGACACCTTTGTAATACTGTGTTAAAGTTTTTCAAATTCTTATATCTTGACTTTCACTCCTCATAGAGCATTCATATTTAGAATTTGGGTACCTTGAGGAGTCTTCTGAGATTCCAAAAGAACATACCCCTGGGTTCATACCTCAGGGTGGGCCTTGGAGTGGGGCTAGGGGTCAAAATCTAGGACACATTTGTAAAATCTTATATGCCTACAGGTTATAGACACAACTGGTTATACATCAGCTAACTATGTGACATCGGTTTAAGTGTAAGAGAGTGGAGGTCATGGTGACCTACATTTTACGGTCCAGGTCACCTAGATTTCACGGTCCAGTGATTTTGCCTTATATCTTGAATACTATTTGTTGGATAAATGTCTCACCTGGGATATTACTTCCATGTGACCCAATGAATGACCACTTACTGTATCTAGGTCATTGTGACCTATATTTCATGGTTCAGTGATTTTGCCTTTTATCTTGAATACTATTTGTTGGATAAATGTCACACCTGGGATATTAGTTCCTTGTGACCTGATTATTGACGTCAAAATATATCTCTGTTGGTGTGACCTATATTTCATGGTTCAGTGATTTTGCCTTATATCTTGAATACTATTTGTTGGATAAATGTCACACCTGGGATATTAGTTCCTTGTGACCCGATTATTGACGTCAAAATATATCTCTGTTGGTGTGACCTATATTTCATGGTTCAGTGATTTTGCCTTATATCTTGAATACTATTTGTTGGATAAATGTCACACCTGGGATATTAGTTCCTTGTGACCCGATTATTGACGTCAAAATATATCTCTGTTGGTGTGACCTATATTTCATGGTTCAGTGATTTTGCCTTATATCTTGAATACTATTTGTTGGATAAATGTCACACCTGGGATATTAGTTCCATGTGACCCAATGAATGACCACTTACTATATCTAGGTCATTGTGACCTATATTTCATGCTTCAGTGATTTTGCCTTTTATTTTTATTACTATTTCATGGAGAATTGTCATACCTGGATTATTATATCTATGTGACAAAATGATTTACATACAAATACATCTAGGTCAGTGTGACCTATATTATATGGTTGAATGATTTCGCCATAGAACTTGAAAATTATTTCATAGAAATATGTCATACCCATTTGACTTAATCATTCTAGGACACTGTGACCTATATTTCATGGTTCACTGATTTTCCCTCATAAAGGAAGACAGTGTGATGCAGAAATATCATACCTGAATTATAATTTCCATCTGACCCGAAGATTGTCCTCAGTATAGTTCAGTTTGACCTATATTTCATGGTTCACTGATTTTTGTCCTTACCTTGAATACTATTTCATTGAGCAATACCATAAATCAAATATTAGTTCCATATGATCCTATGATTGACATCAAAATATATCTAGGTCAGTGTGACCTACATTTCATGATTCAGGGATTTTTGCCTTATATCTTGAAATTATTTGATCAGCAATTCCATTTTTGCCTTATATCTTGAAATTATTTGATCAGCAATTCCATTTGTCAATCTACTTCCATGTGATCCCAAGGGTTGACTTAAAAATATGTCAGTGGTACATCTAACACAGAGATTTCCTTTAACATTTATAGAGGGAGAGACTCAAAACTTATTTAAGTCCTATTTATGTTTATTATTATACATTTTGAGTTTCTTAATGATAAAAATGTTACAATATAAAATGTACCCAGCAGGCGAGCTACGCTGTCCTACGACAGCTCTTGTTGATCTACAAATCACCTCAAAGCTTTCTATCCAGGTTTGAGTCAATTGGCCTTTCGGTTCAGGAAAAGAAGTGAAAAATAGATCTTGAAGATGGCCGCCATGGCTGCCATCGTGGATTTCGAATCAGAATGATTTTACTTTTTTTTGATCTGCAAGTTCCTGATGCTTCCTACCAAGTTTCTGATGCTTCCTACCAAGTTTAGAGTCATTTGGCCTTTTGTTCAGGAGAAGAAGCGAAAAATAGATTTTCAAGATGACCACTATTTTTCACTTCTTCTCCTGAACCAAAAAGCCAAGACTCCAAACTTGATAGGAAGCATTGGTGTGACTTGTAGATCAAAAATACCTAAAATCATTCCGATTGGAAATCCAGGATGGGCACAATGGTGGCCATCTTGAAAATCTATTTTGCACTTCTTCTTCTGAACCAAAAGGCCAATTAACTCGAAACTTGGTAGGAAGAATCAAGGGTGACCAGTAGATAAAAAAGCTAAAGTCTTTCGGATCGGAAATCCAAGATGGCCGCCATGGTGGCCGTCTTGAAAATCAATTTTTCA
Source organism: Anodontia alba (assembly GCA_964016985.1). Lineage (NCBI taxonomy): Eukaryota > Metazoa > Mollusca > Bivalvia > Lucinida > Lucinidae > Anodontia > Anodontia alba. The sequence continues at coordinate 20,766,859 of OZ024829.1, forward strand.
CTTCTTCTCCTGAACCAAATGGCCAGTTGACTTGAAACTTGGTTGGAAGCATCGGGGTGACTGGTAGATCAAAAGTAGCTAAAAAGGTTCTGATCGGAAAATCCAAGATGGCTGCCATGGTGGCCATCTTGAAAATCTATTTTTCGCTTCTTCTGAACCAAAAGGCCAGTTGACTTGAAACTCGGTAGGAAGCATCGCCATGACTTGTAGATCAAAAATACCTAAAATGGTTCAGATTGGAAGTCCAAGATGGCTGCTATGGGGGTATTCTTGAACATCTATTTTTTGCTTCCTTTCCTGAACCGAATGGCCAATTGACTCAAAACTTGGTAGGAAGCATTAGGGTGACTTGTATATCAAAAATACAGGCCTCCTAGTGAAACCTATAAAACCTATAACCTATAATTTTGTGTCAAACCTATAAAACCTTTATTTTGTTCATAAAACCTATAAAAAGCCTGTATTTTCATGAAAAAACCTATATTTTTCACTTTTTGAACCTTCTCCCGACTCAACCCTAACTTTTCTTCAAAATGCCCTACTATTTTTACTTTTTAGTCCCAAAAAAGTGATAAAAACTGTCAAGAAATTGTATTTTTTTCCAAGCTCGCTTCGCTCGCTTCGCAGTAAAATTCAGATCAACTTTATCTGAATAATTGTGGCGCAAAAGTTCATCAAGTATTTTTTCTTCTCAGTTTTAAATCTTTATATGAGTTTGGAAGAACCTTTTTTTAACCTATATTTTTTATTGAAAAACCTGTAAATATCCTATATTTTGAGTAAGAAGAACCTATATAAAAACCTATATTTTCAAAGTGGGCCACTAGGAGGCCTGAAAATAGCTAAAATATTTCCTATTGGAAATCCAAGATGGCTGCCATGGTGGCCATGTTGAAAAGTTTTGCTTATTCTTCAGAATCCAAAGGCAAGTTGACTTGAAACTTGGTAAGAATCATCTGTGTAACTTGTAGATCAAAAATAGATCAAATCATTCCAATCGGAAATCCAAGATGGCTGCCATGGTGGACATCTTGAAAATCTGTTTTTCCCTTCTTCTCCTGAACCAAAAGACCAACTGACTCAAACTTGGTAGGAAGCATTGGGGTAACTTGCAGATGAAAAAAAAGTAAAAATCATTCTGATTCAAAATCCAAGATGGTTGCCATGGAGGCCATCTTGAAAATCTATTTTTTGCTTCTTCTCCTGAACCAAAAGACCAATTGACTCAAACTTGGTAGGAAGCATCGGAGTAACTTGCAGATCAAAAAAAGTAGTCATTCTGATTCAAAATCCAAGATAGTTGCCATGGGGACCTTTTGAAAATCTATTTTTCACTTCTTTTCCTGAACCGAAAGGCCAATTGACTTGAACCTGGATAGGAAGCTTTGGGGTGATTTGTAAATTAAAAATAGCTAAAATTGTTCCGAAGAAACCTTGGAAATCCAAGATGGGGCCATGAAAATCTATTTTTCGCAGCTTCTTCTCTTGAGCCAAAAGGCCAGCTGACTCAAAACTTGGTAGGAAACAGAGGGGTGACTGGTAGATAAAAAATAGATAAAATAGTTCTGATCGGAAATCCAAGATGGCCACCATGGCAGCCATCTTGAATTCTATTTTTCGCTTTGACTTGAAACTTGTTTTTCTTATTTTTGCTAAAAAGCATAGATTTAGGTGCTCATTAGAACCGCCTTGCTGAGGCAGTTTAAACGAGTACCCACATTCTGTTTTGGGCAGAAACATATCAGATTTTTTATTTGAATATTTTCAGTTTTTAGAGGTGAAATTTTCTGTATATATTTTAGATAGGCATGTTTCATAATGTTTCATATGCTTTTATAAAGAAAATAAGTAGAAAAAAACAACAACATAAAAGTATCACACTAGCATCATTAAAAAGGTCCTTCACTGATCATTTTAATTGTATTAGTATTTTACCACAAGTTTTCCCAGTAATTTTGAAAACCCTAAGCGCACAGTGTGGTATTTAGATTGAATACATTAATTACACAGAACTATTCCTCTTCTGCTCCTTTACCAAAATCACTAAACTGGTTCCACTTCAATGAACAAAATAGCCTCGAGCTAAAAATAGCAAAAACATCTTTAGTCACCCATTGTAGTTGGGAGACCCGTAAAGGGTACTTGGCAAACAGTGCAGACCCAGATCAGATGCCACAGAACACGGCTTCTGATCAGGGTCTCCACTGTTTGCAAGTAGTTTAGCCATTTTTCTCTAGAAATTTGTAAATCTCATAGCCTTATCTCCCTAAAATTGAAATTGGACTCTTCCAATATATAGTGTGGGAAAGTCTATTCGGTATACAATCGGTTAAACAATTAACCTCCAACATCTTGAGCTCAGGTGAACGATCCAGAGCCATCATTGCCCTCTTGTCTGAGGGAGTGATCAAGGATAATTTCAGTAACTAGAACTTTTATAGTTCTGTTAATACCATAGAGGGATTTGAAACGTGCAATATGTCTTTTGTGAAAACACTCTAACATTATATTTTTCTTGCAAGACTAGTGATTTGATAACACCTTCTTATTGTGGGTTTGTTTTTTTTAATGATGAAGCTCTTGTTCTCGTGCAAACATGTGACTTCAGTTTGTAAAATCCTGCTAAAGTGGTGTAACAGGATCAGATGTAGTTTTCTTTTGGGAAGGCAAATTTATCATTTTAAATAGAATTGGAAAATTTAATATTTGGGAAGGCAGGTTAACCTCACAGCTGCGGCAGACAGCCTTGACATGAAATTCCAGTTCTTATTTTCTCTGAAAAATTAGATAAAAATTTTATAGAATGACTTATTTTGGTGAGCCCTGCCAGCTAATCATATATGACATGCACAACAGGAGAAAAAAGCCTTACACAAATTGTTTGCTATGATTGCCTAGATTAGCCTGTACATTAGCTCAGTATGATCAGGACCATCCTTGCTTGTTGATGGAGACATTTAAAAACATTGGCAACGAGGAGAGGGTCTGTTTTCACTATTTGCATATGGCATAATATAGCAATATCAATGATTTTTTACGTTGTTATTCGGCCAGCCTCGGTGGCTCAGTTGGATGCGCTGTCCAGCTGGAGACCAGGAGGTCACAGGTTCAACCCCCGCCGAGGTCGGCAACATTCTTTCGTGGAGATTGATCATGAAATATTTTCTACGGTCATTCTCTCCCTTCTGCTGATTCAAGAAGGGCAGTTGTAAGTTTCTGGCGAAAGAATGTGCACACTACTGGTTAACTGCTTAGAGGACTAAATGTGTGGTTAGGTAAACTGACTGCACTCGACATGACCCCATTGGGTTGACTGGGCCGTAAAACCTCAACACAAACAAACAAACATTGTTATTCCCCACCATATGATAGTATGGTATTATAATTTCATGTTGGTTGTCTGTGTGTTCCCCCATCTGCCCATCTGTCATAAATCAATCCATATTTTTTGTTTCCCTATGATAACTTAAGTGAATGTCAATAGATTTTCACCAAACTTTGTATGTGCATTGATATAGTGGAGGTCTGGTATTAGATTGCTAATGGCCAAATTTTGTCAATTTCTGACAGAGTTATCTGCCCACTATAAGTCTGATTTTTGTCGCACCTGCTTGTAGCAGGGTGCGATATAGTCGTCTGATTTTCCGTCCAGCTGTCAGTCCGTCCGTCTGTCTGTCAACATTTATGTCGACGTTCGACATTTATGTCAAAGTTAGTATTCTAATCAACTACAAGACTAAACAACCATCAAACCTTGCATGAAACATCTCCCTGACCTCCTGACTTTGCGACATAGGCGTCCGCTTTTCCATTTGTCTGTCTGTCCGTCTGTCAACATTTATGTTGAAGTTAGACATTTATATCAAAAGTTAGTATTCTAATCAACTACAAGACTAAACAACCATCAAACCATGCATGAAACATCTCCCTGACCTTCTGACTTTGCGACATAGGTGCCCACTTTTCTGTTCATCTGTCCGTTTGTCTGTCTGTCCGTCTGTTAACAGTTCTGTTATGTCGAAGTTCCTGATGAAGTTTGACATTTATGTCGAAGTTGGTATTCTAATCACCTACAAGACTAAACAACAATCAAACCTTGCATGACACATCTCTCTGACCTCCTGTCTTTATGATATAGGCATCCTCTTTTCCGTTTGTCTGTCTGTTTGTCTGTCTGTCAACATTTATGTTGAAGTTCGACATTTATGTCAAAGTTAGTATACTTATCAATTACAAGACTAAACAACCATCAAACCTTGCATGAAACACCTCCCTGAACTCCTGACTTTGCGACATAATTTACGTCAATGTTCCAGTTCTCCTGAAGTGTAAGACTTCTAGCCACCAAACCTTGCATAGTGCTTCTCCTAGATGTACTGACTCCGCAGGTATCTTGACCCGGTGACCTTGACCTATACACTGTAGATCCAATATATCGCGGTGCTTGGGGTCCAAGTTCCGCTACCGCGATATATCCGGATCGCGATATAAGCTGGGGTGGTAGTTTGCTGAGACGCCGCTAATCAATCAACACCAAACGGCTGTCAGTAAAGCTATCGGCCACATTACATCAGTATAGTAGGTTTAGAATTACTCAATGGCAGTATTTACACTGGGAGATTATGTCTACCAATTAACTTTAATCGAGACTAGCTGATAAACGACGTTTAAAATCATTTGTTCGCGGAAATGTCAAGCGAGGACGCCATTTTGGATGAAGGGGGCAACTCGCATATCCTAAGGATAGAATAGAATAGAATATCACGGACTTTTGCTGAGGCAATTCGGGTTGCTTCCCTTCGCTTCTTTCGTCTGCTGCGGGCCCAAAAACTATTCTATTTATCTTTTGATCTTTTTAATTCTTTCATACTTTATTTATTTTTATTTGTTAAATTATTACTTGCTGGGAAAGTGTAAAGTGGGAGGGCTACGAACTGGGTGTTTAGGACAGATAGGCAACATCATAAGGCTACTCTTTTCTTATTATTTGTTGGTCCTGAAAAGGACCGTTTTCGTCTGCGGGGGCAAAATTAGGGCCTAATTTCTAAAGAAAAAATCTGTCAGCATTGTCTGTCTGCAGGATTCTCGTGCCTCAGCCTTTGCCCGATGTAAAATATTTCTCAGATGAGTCACTTCTACGGCTGTACTTCTGTCTGAGGCCTCCAACCATCTTAGCCCAACTTGAAGACCCCAAGTTAAATAGACGGCGCGTGGACATCGTTAATTGATTGAGCACTGAGAACATGTACTCAATTATGACACTGATTATGACAAGTGCGGCGATTAATATTAATTGATTGCCAATTATTATCAATCTGTGTACTGATTGACACTAATTAGATTGTTTGGTCATAATGCGTGACGCGATTTCGCGTTTGGATATGCGCGAAAAATCAATACCGCAACGAATTACAGTCATTTTTTTTTTTTTTTTTTTTTTTTTCAAATTAAGTAAAAAAAACATTTACTTATTTTTTTTTTTTTATGGTCATGGTAAATTTGGGGTCCACGGACGATTCGCGATATACTGGATATCGCGAAATAACGGACCGCGATGTATTGGATCTCCAGTGTATTTTGCGCTCCAGTGCATTTTACACATTTTATGTTGACGTTCAATATCTCCTCAACTATAAGGCCTACAACCACCAAACCTTTCTTAGTGCTTCTCCTTAATGTACGGACTCAGCAAGCACCTTTACTCTGTGACCTTGACCTATCTTTCGCGCTCCATTGACTTTTACACCTTTTACGTCGCCCTTCCATGTCCTCAGCTGTACGGCCTTCAACCACCAAACCTTGTATAGTGCTTCTTCTCGATGTACTGACTCGGCAGGTACCTTGACCTGGTGACCTTGACCTATATTTTGCACTCCAGTGACTTTGACACATTTTACGTTGATGTTCAGTATCTCCTCAAATATAAGACCTACAATCACTAAACCTTGCATAGTGCTTCCTCTCATTGCACTGGCTTGGCAGGTACCTCGACCCGGTCACCTTGACCTATAGTTTACATTGATGCTCGATAACGCCTCAACTTTAAAGCCTACAACCACCATATCTTGCATAGTGCTTCTCCTTGATCTACTGACTTAGCAGGTACCTTGACCTGGTGACCTTGGCCTATATTTCACACTGGGGGTGGTCGGGTGGTGCGAAGGTGTCATGTATCTTATGTCATCGGGACGTCCAGCTGATATTGGCTTACAGTTGGGCAAGGCCTGCTATCCTTGTAGCTGGTAAGGGTAGGGAGGTGATGTTTTTATTTCTTCTGTTTCTTCACTTTCATTCCTGTTCCTCTTTCTTCCCTGTCCCTCTCTTTCATCTCTTCTGCTATCTCTTCTGTCGCTTTTTCTCCCTTTCTCTGGGAGACGACACAAAATGACCCACAAGGGTTGACGTGTCGTTAAACCCCAACACAATCAATCAATATATTTCACACTTCTCCTTGATGTACTGACTTAGCAGGTACCTTGACCCAGTGACCTTGGCCTATATTTCACATTCCAGTGACTTAAACACATTTTACATTGACATTTCATTATCATTGGGCTGTATAATACGAAAAGTCAGTGCTGAAGATATAGCCATTAGAGGACATGGCACTGGCCTGGAATATATGTGCTCCACTAGGCACTTTGTCTACATTTTTTTTCAACCCAGTTTTCCAACTAAGCACTGCTAAGAACGTATTTAATAACCATGTTCTGATTGTGGCTCCTATGACTTTTGCCCCAGCAGGTGCGACGACGCCTTCCACGGAATTCTTGTTTGTTTCCAGATGATAACTGGAGTAAATATCAATGGATTTTCACCAAACTTGGTATGTGCATTGATATTGTGGAGATCTAGTTTGGGATTGCTAAGAGGCTAGTTTTGTCACTTTTTTGACAGAGTTGTCTGCCCACAGAACATCCGTATTTTCGTTTCAGGACATGAACTTGAATAAATCACACCTGATTTTCATCAAACTTGATGTGTGCATTGATACTGTGGAGATTTATTTGGTTTGAGATTGCCATTGGGTACATTTTATCAGTTTTTACAGTTATCTCCCCATGACACAATAATTGAGAACCTGAGCATGAAGTGCTCAAGCTGAGCAATTCCGACCACCCTGTGTTCATCATCCATCCTCCATTGTTCGTCTGTGTCGTCCATTGTCAGCAGTTTCTTTAAACGACAACTCTTTAAACTGCTGATCCAATTTTCTCTAAACTTTAGAGAATTTGCACTCATGGTCCAATACCAAAATTGCTCAAATGGTTCCTCTCCATTGAACAAAATGACCACCAGAGCTAAAAACAGAAAAATCTTGAAACAACATCTCCTCCAGTGGCCAGATTTCAAAATAATGTGACTGAATGTTTCTCTTATGGCCTTTTACCAGAATTGTTCAGATGGTTCCGCTCCATTGAACAAGATGGCTGCTAGAGCTAAAAATAGAAAAATCTTTAAACAGCATCTCCATCCTCCTAGGCCAGTGGCCCTGTTTCCTGTTTCAAAATAATTTCACAGATATGTTCCTCATATGCCCCTTTATCAAAATTGCAAAAATTGGTTCTGCTAATTGGCTGAACAAAATGGTTGCCAGAGCTAATAATAGTAAAACCTCTGAAAAAGTCACCAAAAACTAAAATAAAAATCATCAAAATACATCAGGTTACATTGATTTGACTATCAGAAATAAGCTCAGTTTTTCTGTCTAAAATTGATCAGCTGATTACTTTGAGTTTCTAAAATTTAATGGGTCAGTACATATGATTTGCCGGTCTGCCATTCTGTATTTAGCCCATGATAGGATCATTATAAATTGCATTTGTGCAAAAATGTGCTGACCTATAATGTTCTAGATTTATATTTGTTTTGATGGGGAGTAAGCTGGTAACAGTGCAGCTCAGTGCCAGTCAGCATATATGGAAATATACAATGTTGTAATTTGCCAATCTTTGGGAGTGATTTGAATCGTGAACAAGTTGTCATGCATATGCAATTTTTTATAATGATCTCATTTCTAAATTTATCCTCTTTTATTTCTGACAAAAATATTTTCATTAATATGATTGGTTGATTTTTATGAATATCTAAATTAAGTCCCCCTCTGAAGGTAGGCAGATTTTTTTTGCATCATGGCGGCATCCATGCAAGAAAACTGGTTGATTTCAGTTTGCTTATAAATATTCTAATTTATATTTCTGGTGAAACTGATACCAACTATAACCGCTAAATAATCCTACTTTTTGAAAATAGTAGACAAAATTTGATTTTATTTGTTGTTTGATCGCAATTTTGTTATTCTCTTCAGGACAGTTTACATGGTGACAGATATGAATGGTGATTCTATTACTATCATTACATTATAAATTACCCTTTTCTTGCATTTTGTGCATCATTTAAATACAGTGATCCTCTGATTTGTTTCTGCCCGGAGACGTGTAATTTTAGTATAATTTTACAGACAAATAAAAGAAATAAGTATGCAAATCAGGAAATCAATTTCACCTTTAACATGCTGAATTTAAAGAACTGCAGATGATATTTGAAAATATTTTATTATTTGTTCAAAATGTAATGTTTAAAAATTTGCTCCAGACACCTTAATCATATATACTATACATTTTAGGACAGACAGGCCTGAGCAAACAGTGTAGACATCTAATCAGGATCTGCTCTATTTGCCACTCACCCAGAAGGTTTTAGACACATCATGAAGTAGACACATTGACTTATTCAACTTTTAGGACAAAAACAGTACTGTTTACAATACATTTACTGTTACAGAATATTTAGGATAAATACAGTAAGCCCAATATTTTCTAATAAAAGGAGAGTAAGAAAAATGCCACTCATTGTCCACTTTTTTTCCTTCAGTTTAAAGCTAAAGTGCATGCTGAGAAGATACCATATTAACCTTAAATATTTGGACACTTTAATTACCTACCATACTTACCGTATTCAACCTAACTACTGCACTATGCTAAGGTTTTTTAGCTCACCTGAGCTATGCTCAAGATGAGCTATTTTGATCACTTTTTGTCCGTCGTCCTTCCGTGTGTCTGTCCAGTTGTCCGTCTATCCGTTAACACTTTTCAAACGACAACTCCTTCAAAGCCATTGATGCAATTTGTCCCTAATTTGGTAAGAATTTTGCTTTGGTAAGGGGATTTAAAAGTAACTAAAATTATGATGATCCAGCTCTTGGTTTGGTTGCCATGGCAACAGAAAGCTCCCATAGACTTATTATGGGAAAATGGTTAAATTGCATTTTCTCCATAACCACTGAAGTGATGTGAACCATCTTTGATTGTTATGATGATTGTCTACCCAGTTTATTTTTTTAGGACCAGTGGCCATTTTGTTTGGTTGCCATAGCAACATTCAATTTTGAAAAAGGAATTGTTTAAATTACAACTTCTTCAAAACCGCTGATGCAGTATGACTCTAATTTGGTACAAATGTTGCTTGGGTAAGGGCAATCCAAAATACATTGTAGCTAAAATTATGGTGATCTGCCTCTTGGTTTGGTTGCCATGGCAACAGAAAGCTCACAGACTTATAATGGGAAAATAGTTAAATTGTATTTTCTCCACAACCACCAAAGTGATGTGAACGATATTTGGCAGTTATGAACAGCTGATGATTGTCTACCCAGTTTACGTGTTTGATGACCAGCGGCCATTTTGTTTGGTTGCCATAGCAACATTAAATTTCAAAACAAGAATTTTTAAAATGACATCCTTCAAAACCTCTGAAGCAATATTATTCTAATTTGGTTCAAATATTGTTTGGGTAAAGGCAATTCAAAATAGCTAAAGCTATGGTGATCTGCCTCTTGGTTTGGTTGCCATGGCAACAGAAAGCTCCCATAGACTAATAATTGGAAAAGGGTTAAATTGTATTCTCTCCATAACCAGTGAAGTGATGTGAACCATGTTTGGCATTTATGATCATTAGATGATTACCTGTTTGTGTGTTTGATGACCAGTGGTTGTTTTGTTTGTTTGGTTGCCATGGCAACATTAAATTTAAAAAAAAAAAAGGAATTATTTAAATGACAACTCTTCCAAAACCACTGAAGCAGTAGGACTCCACTTAGGTACAAATGTTGCTTGGCTAAGGGCAATTCAAAATAGCTAAAATTATGGTGGTCTGCCTCTTGGTTTGGTTGCCATAGCAACAAAAAGCTCCCATTGATTTATAATGGGAAAATGGTTAAATTTCATTTTTATGCCCCGCCTTAAAAAGTGGCAAGTGTATTTATTATGTTATATCATCCAAAATTTTCAGTGTCCATTCATCTGTTCTGGCAAACATCCCAGGTTTAGAGGCTATGTTTGGGCTATTTTGGATATAGTTATGAGGTATTTTGAGGTTTATTTAGTTTAAAATGCATTAGCTAGCCCCTAAACAAAAAAATGATAATAATAATTTGAAGAAGAAGAATGTGTAAACAACACATTCTTCCTCTTCAAAACCAAGAACTGCTTAAATATGATCCTTTCATTAGTTGCAATGATAGAATTGAAAAAAAATGTTGCATAACAAATGCATATCTGCAGTGGCTATATCACTCAGGTGAGCAAGCAGTAGCCTACGGGGCTGTAGGCCTCTTGTTAAAAAGTACTCAATATGCTTGTGGTAAAATATGTACCTGCCTATACTAAGGTAAAAGTACACTTAAAAAAAAAAAAAAAAAAAAACAGTGAAGGACTCATCAAATGATGCTTATACAATAGTTTTTATGCTCCCCGAAGAATTTCGGGGGAGCATATAGTCGCCGCTTCGTCCGTGCGTCCGTGTGTCCGTGCGTCCGTACGTCCGTGTGTCCGTGCGTCCGTGCGTCCGTCCCGCTCTTGTCCACGCAAATTCTCGGAAACTGCTTGTCGGATTTCAATGAAACTTCATGGGAATATTAAGTATCAAAGGTGGATGTGCATATCACCTGCGTGTTCTGGTTCGATGATTTTTCCAAGAGTTATTGCCCTTTGATGAGTTCTGCATGAATATATAGGGTACTGTGCGTGTCCACGCGAATTCTCGGAAACTACTAGTCGGATTTCATTGAAACTTCATGGGAATATTAAGTATGGAAGGTGGATGTGCATATCACCTGCGTGTTCTGGTTCGATGATTTTTCCAAGAGTTATTGCCCTTTGATGAGTTCTGCATGAATATATAGGGTACTGTTCGTGTCCACGCAAATTCTTAGCAAATACTGGCAGAAATTCAACGAAATTTTAATGGAATCTTAAGCAGCAATAGGGGATGCGCATATTGTTCAATCTTTCTGGTTAGATGATTTGTCACAGTCATGCTACTTTGTTTAAAGCTGCAGTGTAAGGTCACTGGCTATTTTTAGAAAAGAATTTGTCAACACTCTAGTGCCTACATTTATTGATGGATTTTGATATAACTTCAAACAAATGTTGGGTATGATAATATCTTGAGCATGTATGACATTCAGTGTCCTGGGCTCAAGGTCAAGGTCACTGTGGCTATTTTTAGAAAAACTTTGTTTTTGCTCTAGTGCCTAGATTTATTGATGGATTTTAATATAATTTCACAAAAATGTTGAGTATGATAACATCTCAAGCAATTTCAATTTCCAGTGTCCTGGGCTGAATGTCAAGGTCACTGCAGCTTTTAAATATCTTGAGCATGTTCGACATTCAGGGTCCTGGGCTCAAGGTCAAGGTCACTGTGGCTATTTTTAGAAAAACTTTGTTTTTGCTCTAGTGCAGTATACCGCTCTTTATCTAGGATAATGTTTCCTGTTCCGACTATTGCATGTTCGGGGAGCATCCATCGGTTTCACCGATATTCTTGTTTTACCTGATTTTTAGCTCGCCTGAGCCGAAGGCTCAAGGTGAGCTATTGTGATCACTCACCGTCCGTCGTCGTCCGTCTGTCCGTCCATTCACAATCTTTAAACCCCCGCCGAGGTCGGCAACATTCTTTCGTGGAGATTGATCATGAAATATTTTCTACGGTCATTCTCTCCCTTCCGCTGATTCAAGAAGGGCAGTTGTCAGTTTCTGGCGAAAGAATGTGCACAATACTGGTTAACCGCTTAGAAGACTAAGCCTGCCCAGTAAACGTGTGGTTAGGTAAACTGACCGCGCTCGACATGACCCCACTGGGTTGACTGGGCCGTAAAACCTCAACACAAACAAACTTTAAACAACATTTTCTCCTAAACCACTGGTTGGATTTTGACCAAACTTCACAGGAATGATCCTTGGTTGGTCCTCTTTCAAAGTTGTTCAAACGGTTCTGGTCCATTGCATATCTAGGTCACAGGAGCTGAAAATAGATTTTTTAACTAAAAACTTAAAAAATCTCCTTGTCAGAAACAGCCAGACCGATTTCAATATAATTTTGCAGAAATGTTCCTTTGGTGATCCTCTACCAGGATTGTTCAAGCCATTTGGATTTGTCAAAAAACATGGCCGCCAGGGGGTGGGGCTTATTTTTCCTATATATCTATATGGAAAACTTTAAAAATCTTCTTGTCAGAAACCACTGGACCGATTTCAATATAACTTTGCAGAAATGTTCCTTTGGTGATCCTCTACCATGATTATTCAAGCCATTTGGATTCATCAAAAAGCATAGCCATCAGGGGCGGGGCTTATTTTCCCTATATATCTATATAGAAAAATTTAAAAATCGTCTTGTCAGAAACCACTGGACTGATTTCAGTATAACTTGGCAGAAATGTTCCTTTGGTGATCCTCTACGAAGATTGTTCAAGCCATATGGATTCGTCAAAAAACATGCCCGCCAGGGGGTGGGGCTTATTTTCCCTATATATCTATATAGAAAACTTTAAAAATCTTCTTGTCAGAAACCATTGGACCGATTTTAATATAACTTGGCAGAAATGTTTCCTTGGTGACCCTCTACCAAGATTGTTCAAGCTGTCATGATTTGTCAAAAAACATGGCCGCTAGGGGCGGGGCTTATTTTCCCTATATATCTATAGAGAAACTAATGATCTTCTTGTCAGAAACCACTGGACCTATTTCATTCTGTCATTGCAGGAATGTTTCTTATGTAACCCTCTATCAAGATTGTTCAAGCAGTCTTGATTTGCAAAAAAACATGGCCGCTAGGGGGCGGCGCTTATTTTCCAGATATAATCTATATAGAAAACTTTAAAAATTTTCTTGTCAGAAACCACTGGACTGATTTCATTATAACTCGGCAGAAATATTTCTTTGGTGACCCTCTACCAAGATTGTTCAAGTAATCGTGATTCATCAAAAAACATGGCTGCCAGGGGGTGGGCCTTATTTTCCCTATATATCTATATAGAAAACTTAAAAAATCTTCTTGTCACAAATCAATGGACCGATTTCAATATAACTTGGCAAGAATGTTTCTTTGGTGACCCTCTACCAAGATTGTTCAAGCCATTATGATTTGTCAAAAAACATGGCCGCTAGGGGATGAGGCTTATTTTCTCTATATAACTATATAGAAAACTTTAAAAATCCTCTTGTAAGAAACAGACTTGGATCGAGTTCAATGTAACTTGGCAGGAATGTTGCTTTGGTGACCTTCTACCAAGATTGTTCAAGCTGTCATGATACGTCAAAAAACATGGTTCCCAGGGGGCGGGGCTTATTTTCCATATATATCTGTATAGAAAATTTTAAAAATCTTCTTGTCAGATACCTCCCGACCCATTTCAATATTGCTTGGCTGGAATGTTGCTTTGGTGACCCTCTACTAAGGTTGTTTAAGCAATCATAATTCGTCAAAAAACATGGCTGCTGGTGGGTGGGGCTTATTTTCCCTATATATCTAAATAGAAAACTTTTAAAATCTTCTTGTCAGAAACCACTTAATAGATTTCAGTATAACTTGGCAGGAATGTTTCTTTGGTGACCCTCTACCAAATTTGTTCAAGCTGTCATGATTCGTCAGAAAACATGGCCGTTAGGGGCTAAGGCTGTATAGCTATATAAAACACTTTAAAAATCTTTTTGTCAGAAACCACTTGACCAATTTCAATATAACTTGGCAGAAATGTTCCTTTGGCGACCCTCTTTCCAGGTTCAGTTCAAGTCATCATGATGCATTAAAAAAACCATAGCCGTTGGGGATTGGGGTGTAGGGGAGTGGGGGGGGGGGGGGTGCAGGGCTATAAAATCTATACAAAAATCTTAGAGCAGTGAACTTGGCTGAAACTTCAACAGTAAGTATGGAAATCTGTTTGCTCAGGTGAGCGATGTAGGATCATCATGGTCCTCTTGTCTTTATAAAAGCATATGTTGTGGGTACTCATTTGAATTGCATCGACAAGTCGATGCAATTCAAATGGATACCCACAACATATGCCTTTTTAAAGACATAGACAAAAAAGTACACTGGCTGTAATCTGAAGACTACGGAATTGCTTGAAGGTGCGCTTATAGGGGAATGTGCGGTAATTAGGTCAAAGAGGGTACCCTAAGTTTTAAACAACTTCATTTGACCATCAGAAGATGTGTCAAAAATAGTTGCGATTGAATGGCAAAAATTTACCATATTTACAGCCTTTCTGTCCGGTTAATATGGTAAGTCTCGATCAGACACATTCTGATGTGTCTAATTTGCATCTACACAGATCTGTCTGTCTGAACACTTAGACTTTACTACCCTATTGTCAAATTCAGCAGATATTTTTTTTACATTTTCTCCAGAAAATAGTCTTTGATATTTTGTGCAATTTGCACGAAATGTCAAAGCCTGTTTTCCAGGCAAAATAAGAAAAATATTTCAAAATGTTGTCTGCTGAAATATTTACCCACCATGCTAAGCATTAAGAGTAAATGTAGTAATAGTTTGAAGTATTGCAAGCATGAAGGGCCAGTTCCATCCCATATATTTTTAGCTCACCTGAGCAAAAGCTCAGGGTGAGGTATTGTGATCACCCTCTGTCTGTCATCGTCCGTCGTCAACAATTAGTTTGTTAACACTCTAGAGGTCACAGTTTTGACCCAATCTTGATGAAATTTGTCCAGAATATTTGCCCCTATGAAATCTAGGTCAAGTTTGATAGTGGGTCATTTGGGATAAAAAAACTAGGTCACCAAATCAAATGAAAAACTTGTTAACACTCTAGAGGTCACATTTTTGAAGCAGTCATCATGAATCTTGCTCAAAACGTTTGCCTTGATGATTTCTAGATAAAGTATGAAACTGGGTCACTTGGGGTCAAAAACTAGGTCACCAGGTCAAATCATAGGAAAACCTTGTTAACACTCTAGCAGTCACATTTTTGAAGCAATCATCAAGAATCCTGCTCCAAATGTTTGTCTTGATGAGTTTTAGGTCGAATTCGAAACTGGGTCACTTGGGGTTAAAAACTAGGTCACCAGGCCAAAACAGCAGACAACCTTGTTAACACTCTAGAGGTCAAATTTTGAAGCAATAATAATGAATCTTGCTGAAAATGTCTGTCTTGATGATTTCTAGGTTGAGTTCGAAATTGGGTCTCGTGTGTTCAAAAACTAGGTCACCTGGCCAAATCAGCGGAAAACATTGTTAACACTCTAGTGGTCACATTTTTCAAGCAATCATCATGAATCTTGCTCAAAATGTTTGTCTTGATGAGTTCTAGGTCAAGTTTGAAACTGGGTCACTTGGAGTCAAAAACTAGGTCACTAGGCCAAATCAAAGGAAAACCTTGTTAACACTCTAGAGGTCACATTTTTGAAGCAGTCATCATGAATTTTGCTCAAAATGTCTATCTTGATAATTTCTAAGTAAAATCAAAGGAAAACCTTGTTAACACTCCCGAGGTCACATTTTTTAAATAATCATCATGAATATTGCTAAAAATGTTTGTCTTGATTATTTCTAGGTCTATAGTTTAAAACTGGGTCACTTGTTAACTTCTAATCTTCTGTAGGCTAAAGCACTACCTTTCTCTGGGCTTTATATATATATAATTCAGGGAAAAATAAGAAGAAAATATTTTAATGTTTGCTTTATGGGTAGAAGAGGTGGTTTTGTGTGTGTGTGTGTGTGTGTGGAGGGTGGGGGGAGGGAGGGGGGGGGGGGGAGGGCATGCAAAACCTCACTCTTAATTCTGATGCAGCTCCAATAACAAATATATGTTCAAGCCTTATTTTTAAAAAAAAAATAAGAAAAAAATATTTAAAATGCCTCCTGTAATTTATAATCAAGCAGGATCCAGGTTAACTCTTCTCTTGCTGAACACAACATGCTCTGTCTTAACAAATGGTGTAGATCCAAATCAGTTGGCTTCTTAAGAAGCCAACTGATCTGGATCTGCACTGTTTGTCATTAAATATGTGAATTTCTATCAAAAACCCGAACCAAGTAATCTGATTGGCTGGAAATTAGAATTGGGCATGACATCTTAATTTATTCAGCAAGGCAAGGGTTAGCAGACAGATGGACAGCTCTCAACTATGTTTATGTTACTGACAGGGGGACCACTCTCATCTATGTTTATGTTACTGTATTCAACCTAATTACTACACTGTGCACTTAGGTTTTTTCAAAATTTCTGGAAAATAACTTGTAGTAAAATATCCACTTAATAAGGGCACACTTTAAAGAACTTCATAGAGGATGTATTTAATGATGCTTATGTGATATCTCTTTTCGGTTTTCTTTATACATTGTATGTTGTTGGTATACATTTGAATTGCCTTCACAATATAATTCATATGTGTACTGACAACACAAACTTTTATAAAGTAGATAAAAGTGCACAGACTTTAATTTGAAGACTACAAAATTGCTTGACTGCACTTACAGGGGTATGTGTGATATTTAGGTTGAATATGGTATTACATGTATTTGCTACTGCTGTTGTTTTGCACCCAATTACAGTGGATGGTCTAAGTAGCAGAAATATGTACTAAATCCTCTCTGAGGTTTTAAACACAACAATAAACACTAGTCGAGAGAAACGCTGCATTTCTTCAGAATGGAGGATAATTTTCTGATTCACCACTTTATATAATAAAAATAATAATAAACACTAGTCGAGAGAAACACTGCATTTCTTCAGAATGGAGGGTAATTTTCTGATTCACCACTTTATGTAATAAAAAGATGGAATGGAGTTGGTGCTCCAGGCAAAAGCAGCAGTCAAACTGAAGATTTATTTTTCAAGAAAACTGTGCTTGATACTTTTTCAGAATATCTCCAAAGTCTCCATATGCAGCCTGTTAAACGTATACACCGGCTGAACTGTCGTAATGCATCATAAATGGTAAAGATCTCCATATGGGATCGTTTGAATTACATCACACAAAGTATGAAATCATGTAAAACTTCTTCATAATTACTTAGCTGGCTATGTAAAACTTCTTCATAATTTCTTAGCTGGCTCTCTCACCCTCAGACACACACACACAAGCACACACATACACAACATTCAGTGCATACCATATTTACCCTAATTATTGGAACATCTTAATTCTTTATCATGCTTGTTCCAAATTTCAAATGCTTGTTCCAAATTTCGAAAAAAATCAGGGCCCAGTTGTTCAAAACTAATGGTGTCATTTGTTAACCCTTGTCCTGCTGAATAAATTAAGATACCACACCAACTTCTAATTTTCAGCCAAGCAGGTTACTTGATCCAGATTGTTGATATAAATTCACATATTGAATGGAAACAGTGCAGATCCAGATCAGTTGGCTTCTTCAGAAGCCAACTTATCTGGGTCTACACTGTTTGCAAATACAGGGTATATCCGGGTTCAGCAGGACAAGGGTTAACATATTATTAAAACTTTGATCATTAAATATGGCATATATGCTAATATTTTTGCTGAAAAAATGTGAGTAGCTTTTGCATTTGCAAAAGCTACTCAAATTTTTTCAGCAGAAAATACCTGTGAATTACGTATTGTACTTACTAGAACAGTTAACATTTTGACCACTAACAAGCTTGTTCGGCTAACAATGCTTTGAACAGCTGGGTCCAGTTTTACTACAGGATGCAGTGTCTGAGGTTGGCTAAGCTAAGTCTGGGCCCAATATTTTGGGTAACTATGGTAATATTCTTCTATTTGTTAATTAATATTATGAAAGAAAGCCTAGCTCTAGGTATCAGGTAAGTATTTTTCTTGTATGTATTTCTCCACAGAATATCTGCTCTTGGTACTCCTTATATAGAAGGGCCTTGGCAAGGTGCTTCTAATGAGTTCCCACAAAATGTTTTCATGGAGAAATAAGAAAAAATATCAATACCTTCTGATTGAAAAAAAGTGCCTTATCTAGGGACTATGAAAGCAAAGAAAAGTACCTTAGGCAGCTATTGCTGGTTTTTTTGTGAAGATAATTTGTTTGTTGACAGGTTGATAATTGAGATATTGTTACATCTGACAAGTTTTGATTACTGCTAGTTGGCCTATTCCAGGTGTAATAAGGTTAAGTTCAGCTGAACTGAAACCCCAAGTAACTGTCTTTATTTGACAATTGTATACTCTTGTTGGTGTTAAGGAATATCTGTAAGGTCTGATTAGCCCTCTGATCTACAAAGGTAAAGAAAACCCATGTTCAAATTATGCTCAGAAAATGTTTCTTTCTGTTCTTGCAAAGATCAGATAAGCAAGAGCTAGTCTGAGCGCTGTCACAGTTGCAAAATTTGCTCCTTAAGAGTATTCATTCTCAAATGCTTTTTTAAGATTAAATTACTTCAGCATTATCCACACCCAATGACCTAGAGTGTTGGAATTAGAAATTTTGTTAAAGTTTTACCTCAAAGTTCTTAAGAGTTTGTATTTTCTCAGCTAGTTTTCAAATCATACTGTGTCTCTACCCACATCCCCCCCCCCCACTTTCTTTCTCTCTCCCCCCCCCCACCACCACCCCCCCCTGCCCCCCCCCTCCCCCACCCCACCCCACAAGAATATATAGTCTATAATATTGTCTAAGCTCATTATGAAAACACGCCTATTCAAATACATAGAAAATTTCACCTCCAAAAACTGAAAATTTTCAGATAAAAATCTCTGATATTTTTCATATTTCTGTTCAAAACATAGATTGTGGGTACTCATTAGAAATGCCTCTGTGAGACAACCCTCTGCAAGGCAATTCTAATGAGTACCCACAATCTATGTTTTTGGGCAGAAATAAGTAAAATAATGTATACCCCTGTAAACCCAAGTTATATCTGAAGCTGCAATATTTTGACAGTCAGCTATCACATCTATGGCTGAATATTGTCAACATGTGCAATGCCACTGATAAATATAATTCATAGTTCTAGATAAGATGCTTTTGTCATCTGAAAAGTAATGCTATTTTTCTTATTTTTCCATGAAAACATAATGTTGTGGTACACATTAGAAGCGCCTCACTGAGGCGCTTCTAATGGGCACCCACAACATATGTTCTACGAAGAAATAAGAAAAATATTATCCAGATACTTCTCCTGTCTGGTGCAATGATATATTGAAAATTCTTTGTGAAAAGTGTCCCAAAATTAGCAGAAGAGACCTATAATATGGCCCCGTCTGTGTGTCAGGCCTAATATTGAATAACGGTTGGGATTTTCCAATGTTCTTTGAAAGCCTCAATAGTGTAACAGGCTTTTTCACAGTCTTAAAACAGATGAGTCTGGCTGCTTCAATGACTTGACAGTCTGTGAGATAATGAACAGAATTATAGGAGTTATATCAAGTGAAAAGGCTTAACATGCTTTTGCAACATAGGAAAAGGGCCCTTACGCCCATAGCACCAGATAAGGCGCTTTTTTCTCCAACTAAAAATATTGATATTTTTCTTATTTCTCCAAGAAAACATGTTGTGGGTACTCATTAGAAGTGCCTCACTGAGGCACTTTTAATGAGTACCCACAACATATGTTTATGTGGCGAAATAAAAATATTTACCTGGGCCCATTTGTTCAAAACTAAGGATATCATTAGTTAATGTATCGTTAAAACTTTGATCATTGAATATGGCATATGCCCTAATATTTTTGCTGAAAAGATGTGAGTTGCTTTTGCTTTGCATTTGCAAAAGCTACTTACATTTTTTTTCAGCAAAAATACCTGTGAATTTGGTATTGTACTTTGTAGAACTTAACATTTTGGCCACTAACGAGCTTGTTAAGCTAACAATGCTTTGAACAACTGGGCCCAGATATTTATTCTTATCTAGAGCTATGTTATGCCGCATGCGAACATTGATACCCAGATCAGACTGTACATCCATTCAGTTTGATCAAGGCCATCTCTGTTCTATGAAATTTCTACTGATTTCATAAATGGGAAACAAAGGCCCTAGTCAAACTGTGTAAACAATGCACAGGCTGATCGGGGCACCCACATATGGCATGAAGGCCCTTGTGTTATATTGTGTGTCAGTGAAAGAAAAAAAGCCCATTGTATTTACCATATATATTTGGAGACAGGCCTGAGCAAAAAGTGTAGACCCAGATGATATGCCGCAGAATGCAGCATCTCATCAGGGTCTACACTGCCACACATCAAAGATATTGTACTGTGACTGTAAGGTATATGTTGTGGGTACCCATTTGAATTGCATGGACTTGTCGATGCCATTCAAATGGGTACCCACAATATATGCTGTTAAAAAGAAAATCAGAAGGAAAAAAAAAAACAACTAAAAAAAAAAAAGAACATTGCATGAGCATTATTTGATGATCATTCGCTGATTTTATTTTATTTTTTTTTTAAATGTACCCTTACTACAGGTAGGTATATGTTCTGCCACAAGTTGAAAACCTAAGTGCACCGTATGGTAATTAGGTCAAATATGGTTTATGTTGTAAAATGGAATTGTTCAAATTTTAAGCCAAATATAAGGAATTTAGGTATCCAGATGTTTAGGGTAAATACTGCATTTCATGTTTCAATGAAGAAAAAACAAACAAAACAAACAGGTACCATATTTATCCTAAGTATTCAGACACCTCTTCTCCTTAATATACTTGTTCTAAAATTTGATCCAGTACAATTTACTACCCGATGTTGTGTCTAAAAATTGTTGGATGAGTGGCAAACAGTGTAGACCCAGATGAGACGCCACATTCTGTGGCGTCTCATCTGGGTCTACACTGTTTGCTCAGGCCTGCCTGTCTGAATACATATGGTAAATACGGTATATTTAGATTGCTGTATCTGGCATTCTGATGCTCACACCCTGGTTTGCAGTATTAGTTTATATTGAAGCAAGTTACTTGGAATTCTTTTTTCACATTCTTTTGAAGTGCAGGAACATTCTAATGGAAACTCACTTTGATAGGCTTTTACACAAAGACAGTTGACTATAAAGAGGACATGTTAGTGATAGCTGTCTTCTTTTTCCCTGAAAATATTCAAATTATCGTTAAAGCTTAGCGTGTTTTGGTAATATTTTCAGCAGATATTTTGTAATATTTTTCTTATTTTCTACAGAAAATGAGATTTGACATTTCATGCATATTGTCTCCTAAGGTAATGTGAGAGCCTATTTTCTGGGAAAAATAAAAAAAAAAAATGTTATCTGCTGAACTGTTTACCCTGCATGCTAAATGTTAAGGGTTGAGATGATTGCAGAGAATTCTCTTGTGGGATAGGTAGAAATAGTGTCAAGAATGGTTGCAGGTTTTACCGACAGCAGTTGCAGGATATATCAGTGCTATTGAAAAGTATTGTGTTTATAGCCATAAATGGATAAAGTTGATTGTCTTTCACAGTTAATGTTTGTTGGATGAATTCTGGTTTTACTCTGATTTGGACATACAGGCCTCAGCAAACAGTGTGGACTGAGACCAGATGATGCACTCTGTTGTGTCAGAAATAGATCAACAAAGACAACATTTTAAACTACTTTTATTATTATTATTTTTCAAATAAAAATTAGACATAGCATTCTATATGAATCTTCTGCTAAGCAGACAATTTACATGAAATGTCCTCATATTTTTTTTTTTTTGCTTTAGAAAGTAAGGTCTAACATTTCATGCAAAGTGTGTTGTCAGAGACAATTTGCATGAAGTGTCAAACCTTATTTTGTGGAAAAAATAGAAAAAAATATTTCTAATGTTTTCTGCTGAAAATTAATTTTCCCAGCATGCCAAGTAACAAGATGAAGAATTGTCCAAATAATATTTAGAGTAAATAAAGGAACTGCATTACTTTGATATATATGTATGCAAATTAAGGAAATAATACAATTTGCTGTCATGAAATTTGGATAATTCTGATGTGCACTGGGAAAGGAATCATTAATCTGCTGTAAACCAAATTAACAGTGACAGGGCTGACAGGTACAGGTGTCACAACTGAATTTCTTATTATATACTGTATATAGCTTAATATTCTAAGGACTGGACTCTTTTAACCTTTACCACTCTCTGGGCATTTTCAGCAGACGACAAAATGATGTTATTTTTCTTATTTTTCCCAGAAAACAGGATTTGACATTTCATGCAAATTGTCTCCTTAGGAGACAATTTGCATGAAATGTCAAATCCTGTTTTCTGGGAAAAATAAGAAAAATATTTCAAAATGTCGTCTGCTGAAAATTTTACCCAGAGTGCTAAGCGTTAACTCTTTACCATAATTTCTCCTAAAATTTGAACCATTTTAAGGCTTAGCACTGGGTAAATATTTTAAATATTTTAGCAGACAACAATTTGAAATATTTTTTCTTATTTTTATACCCTGCCACACGATAGTGGCAGAGTATTATGGTTTCACGTTGGACGTCCGTGTGTCTTCTGTGTGTCCGTCCGTTCATCCGTCTGTCCGTGTTTTTGTTTCCGGATAATAACCTGAGTAAACATCAATTGATGGATTTTCACCAAACTTGGTATATGCATTGATATTGTGGAGATCTGGCTGGAGATTGCTAATGGGCAATTTTTGTCAAATTTTAACAGAGTTATCTGTCCGAGACACGCCCATATTTTTGTTTCCAGATGATAACTTGAGTAAACATCAATGGATTTTCACCAAACTTGGTATATGCATTAATATTGTGGAGATCTGGTTTGGGATTGCTAATGGGCAAATTTTGTCAAATTTTGACATAGTTATCTGCTCGAGATACGCCCATATTTTCGTTTCCAGACGATAACTCCTGTAAATGTCAAGGGATTTTAACCAAACTTGGTACATGCATTGATATGAAGGAGACCTGGTTTGGGATTGCTAATGGGCAAATTTTCGTCAATGTTTGACAGAGTTATCTGCCTGCGCAACACGATAATGTCTGGGTATTATAGTTTAACGCTTTTATTTTCCCAGTAAATAGGCTTTGACATTTCATGCAAATTAGGAGACAACTTACAAGAAATGTCCAAACCATTTTGGGTAAGATAAGAAAAATATCATCAACTGGTTATGCCCCCGACTTCAAAGAAGTTGGAGGGGCATATTGCTTCTAGTTCGTTTGTGCATCCATGCGTCTTTGTGTCCATGCATTCTTGTGTTACCCTTTCTGATGCATAGCATGACTTCTGAACCCTGCACGCTAGGATTTTGAAATTTCATATATGGATTCCTCATGACAAAATAGCTGAAACATATTTTATTTTTCTTATCAGGATTATGCCCCTTTCTTGAATTATGGCCCTTTGAAGAAATTTGAATGAAATCTTGTCAGCAAAATAGATAAAAAATAAAAGCTATTGAAGCTAGAGCTTTGAAATTTGAGGACTAGATTGGTAGCAATGACCTGATCAGCTTTTGAATAAATTCTGAAAAATACTTCTCAGATCTGGTTTGGGATTGCTAATGGGCATTTTGGGCATTTTTACAATGCACACTTTTTGATGCATAACATAAGTTTTGAACTGTGCATGCTAGGATTTTGAAATTTCATATATGGATTCCTCATGAAAAAATAGCTGACACAAATTATTTTTTTATCAGGATCTTGCCCCTTTCCTGAGTTATGGCCCTTTGAAAAAATATGGATGAATTCTTGTCAGCAAAATGTCTCAAAAACTATTGAAGCTAGAGCCTTGAAATTTGAGGAATAGATTGGTAGCGATGAGTAATGACCTGATAAACTTTTGAATAAATTCTGAAAAGTACTTCTTGAGTTATGGCCCTTTGTCATTTTGGGCATTTTTACATTGCACACTTTTTGATGCATTGCATAAATTTTGTACTGTGCATGTTAGGGTTTTGAAATTTCATATTTGGATTCTTCATGAAAAAATAGCTGACACATATGTTTTTCTTATTAGGATTGTGCCCTTTTCCTGAGTTATGGCACATTGAAAAAATATGGATGAAATCTTGTCAGCAAAATATCTCAAAAAGTATTGAAGCTAGAGCCTTGAAATTTGAGAAATAAATTGCTAGTAATTAGTAGATGACCTGATTAACTTTTGAATAAATTCTGAAAAGCACTTCTTGAGTTATGGCCCTTTGTCATTTTGGGCATTTTTACATTGCACACTCTGATGCATAGCCTAACTTTTGAACTGTGCATGCTAGGGTTTTGAAATTTCATATATTGATTCCTCATGAAAAAATAGCTGAAAGTTGTTTTTTTTTCTTGTCATGAATATTTGCCTTTCCTGAGTTATGGCCCTTAGCACAATATCTCAAAAACTGTTGAAGCTAGAGCCTTGAAACCTATTGAATAGATTGTTAGTGAGAAGTAGATGATCTAATTAGTATTTGAATAAATACTTCCAGATACTTCTTGAGTAATGACCCATTGTCCATTTGGTTTTTCTTTTTTGTCGGAGTCTTTATGGCGGAGTAATGTCCTTTTTCAAACTTAGGCCAATAAAAATCTTGTAAGCAAAATATCTAAGGACCCACTTGAGTTAGTCTCATGACATTTTGCAAGCAGTTTGGTCAAATTTATGTTCCTTTTCAGCTTTGACATTTTGTATCAACAAACATATTGTTTGGGGCATAGTCTTCTACAAATACATTTCTAGTTTTCTGCTGAGTTTCCTCAGAGAGTGCTTAAGTTTAACGACATGTTGTATAACTACTGGATGTTTGGTAAACAGTGTAGACTATGATTAGTCTCATCATTCTATAGTGTTTGCTCTGACCTGTCTGTATGAATACTGTATATGGTCAATTCTAGTTGGTGACATTCTTAAACAGGATGGAATTAGTATAATGTTAGCACTGTGCCAAATTTAAATATTAGTAGACAACATTTTAAAGTAATTATGTCCCCACACCTACTGAGAGGGGGCATTGGCATGACACTTTCTTGTCTGCACAATATCTTGAAAACCAGTGGTAGGATTCTTACCAAATTTGCATGGATATATCATTGGGACATAACAAGTGGCATATAAGATGTACATACCACTTGAACAAGACTTGATTTGATTTTGGTTATCTTGACCTAATTTTCAAGGTTACAGCAGTAGAAATTGACTGAAAATTTGAGTGTGTGTGTGTGTGTGTGGGGGGGGGGGGGGGGGGGGGGTGACATCTGTTTTCTCTGAAAACATTGTTACTAGTTGTTTTTTTTTGTGTGTGTGTTTTTCCTTAAAATTAAGGCTTAAAAATTGGTACAGAATGTCTGGTTAGTAATTCATTGTTTTATTTTAGGAAATATCAGTCTCTGTTTTCTTAAGGAAAGAAGAACTAAATTAACACTTAGCACTCTGGGTAATATTTTCAGCAAACAACATATTGAAAGATTTTCTTAATTTCTCCCAGAAAACAGGACTAGACAATTTGCATGAAATGTCAAATCCTGTTTTCTGGGAAAAATAAGAAAACATATAATCAGTTGTCATCTGCTGATTTTGCCCAGAGAGTGATAAAGGTTATCAAACCTTGACTTTGATAATAGACAAGAAATAATAATATCAGAAGATTCATTATTTGTTATTTTTGCATCAACTGCTCTTGGGGAAGTGCTCATGGGATAAAAATCTCACTGGTACTTAGGCAATACCACTGATAACACATAAGACATCCTTGCCGTACAAGGTGCATGTACAAGCAGATCTGACTCTTTGCTAGTCACATAGGTCTTATTGTAGGTTTTGTCGTGCGCTGGCTCATTTTCCTTATTCCTCCACAGAAACATACATCATGGCTACTCTTTGAAATAGTCACACTGTGACATTTCCAACGAGTACCCGCACATTACAAAAACACGCCTATTCAAATATATTGAAAATTTCATCACCAAAAATTGAAAGTTTTCAGATAAGAATTCAGATTTTTTTCATATTTCTGCTGAAAACATAGATTATAGATACTCGTTGAGACAGTTCTAACGAGTACCCACAATCTATGTTTTTGAGCAGAAATAAGAAAAATAATATATACCCCTGTAAACCCAAGTTTTACTATATAAAAGTGGGGTTTAAGGGGGTCAAAATTATATAGGTATGTTTTCCTGATGAACATACCCACAACATACATTTTCATGTAGATATAAGAAAAAAATATTTGTCTGGCTATTCTTATCTTCCTGTCTAGAGCTAGGTGTGATAAGATAAATACCGAATTTGGCCTAATTACCACACATACCCCTATAAGGACACAGTAAAGGAATTCCGTACTCTTCAGCTTACAGCCAGTGAACTTTTTGTCTACTTCTTTATAGAAGCATATGTTGTGGGTTTATAAACAAAATCAGAAAAAAAAACAAACAAAAAAAAACCCCCACAAATCATTGCATTAGCATCATTTGTTAAGTCCTTCGCTGATCTTTTTTTTTTTCTTTTTTTAATGTGTACCTTTAGTATAGGTTGGTACAATTATTTTACCACAAGTTTTATTGAAAAACGCACAGTGTGGTAATTAGGTTGAATACGGTAATTCAAATAAAATATTTTGACATGCATTGGATATGAGTGTAACATACTATTGTTATGGATAACCTTTATAATGCATAGCACAACATTAGCAGAAAACAAATATGTGATTTTTTTTTTCAGAGGAAAATAGGATTTAAAATTTCATGTGAATTGTCTCCTTAACTTGAAATGTTGACTTTTTATTCCCTCAACATATAAGGAAAAAAAAATATTTGAAAATGTTATTGTTAATACTTAAATTTGGTGCATTGAGGGTTTATGCTAAGTATGCTGGGTAAAAATTTCAGCTGGTGACATTTTGAAATATTTTTTCTTGTATTTTTTCCCCCCAAAACAGGTTTTTGCATTTCATGCAAACTTAGGAGGCAGTTTGCATGAAATGTCAAAGCATGTTTTCTGGGAAAAATTAGAAAAAGTATTGTCAGTTTGTCATCTGCTGAATTGGCCCAGAGAGTGATAAAGGTTAATGTGTCGCCTGCTTAAGACTAAGCATGATGATAAAGCAGAGAAGGAATATGATGAGTGACTGTCAGAGTCAGTGGAGCAAGAATTTATAAGAAAGTTTTTATGTAGACATAGTTGGAGTATTGTGCCTCTTGATCTAATGCAGCAGAAGAGGGACAGTATTGTTCATGGGGTGAAAAAATTAGCAGGAGCTTTTCAGTCTGCGACTGCCGGAATGCTCAAAGTTCAGCATGACGAGGAGACAAGACAGTCTAGGACTAGTCTTGCATCAATTTTCGAGGATTTAGCAACCATAAGAAAATCTATATTAGGAAAAGGATCTTTAGATAATTCGGTAAGACCTTTGGTTATATAACTTTTATGTTATTAGGAGAAAGAATTACTGAATAATTAAACAGTAGATTGGTTATATAGTATAATTAGATTGTGGTCCTTCTGTTGATATTATGATTTCCTTCCATATATTTTTATATTATAGCTTAAAAATTGGGAAAGTAAAAATATTTTTAATTAAAAGTACAGTAATGTTCCTAATAAGGGCACACTCCCTAATAGGGTCAACCCTTCCTTTTTGGCCCAAAATATTTTCTTTCTTTGTTATACATGTATTTACAGACATTAGATAAGAGACAAATGGCTTCCCCACCTCTTAGATATAATTGACAATTTTTGTCAAATGCGTTTATTTTTAGATCGAGTTGGCATTTAAAGATGCTTGCATGTAGACAGTCCAGGTGTATTATTAACCCTTGCCCTGCTGAACCCGGATATCTTTGCAAACAGTGTAGATCCAGATCAGTTGGCTTCTTCAGAAGCCAACTGACCTGGATCTACACTATTTGCCATTAAATATGTGAATTTATAGCAACAATCTGAATCTAATAATCTGATTGGATGAAACTTAAAAGTGAGTGTGACATCTTAATTTATTCAGCAGGACAAGGGTTAAGGACATTTCAGTGGGTTTCCAATATGTTATATTGACAGGCACATATAATCATATCAGGCTCAAAACTTGTTGATATACCCTAATTATATACTCTGCATATTCAGACACCTTAATTAACCCTTGTCCTGCTGAATAAATTAAGATGCCCAGAGTTTTCCCTGACTGGCTTTTGACAGTTTTTTACTCCCAAAACCATGTTCTGGACTTTCAGAAATAAGGGATAAGAGTCCCAATTGATGCATATATCATCAGTGTAAACTGAATTTTTTTCATTTTTTTGCTTTGAATTTTGATTTGTTTTGTACATAAAGGAAAAGAAATATAACTTTGGGAAACAGTCTTTAGAACAACAAACACTTAAATCATATTTATGCCAATATGGACCCCTTAACTAGAGATCAACGAGTCCCTTGGACCCTTAGTTTCAAACCCTGAGGGAAAACCCTGGATGCCACTCCCACTTCTGATTTTCAGCCAATCAGATCACTTGATCCAGATTGTAGCTATAAATTCACATACATAATGGCAAACAGTGCAGATCCAGATCAGTTGGCTTCTTCAGAAGCCAACTGATCTGGATCTACACTGTTTGCAAAGGAAAGGTATATCCGGGTTCAGCAGGACAAGGGTTAATTCCTTATATAGTCCTAAAATATGAACGTCCAATTGACTCGCCCATTGCTGTGTCCAAAAGTATGTGATGAGTGGCAAACAGTGTGCTCTGATCAACACCTCCTTTTGAGGATCTGATCTGGGTCTACATTGTTTGCTCAAGCAGGTCTATTGGAATACTTAGGATAAATATTGTCATGTTATTAATATCAATACTATTATTGTCTTACCAGTAAATATATTTGGACCAAACAACAAGACGGAAAAGTTTAAAAAATTGGCAGCATCTATCAGATTACAAGAGACAGTCTAAAATTTTACAAGAGATAAACTGCCTCAAACTTTGGGGAATTTTGAATTTGTATACACCTGCAAACGAAATTTGGGAATGGGTACATAAGAGGCATGGTGTTGATTGGTCGAGGTGTTGCATTATTTCAGATAGCTTTCATAAAAGTTCACAGTAGTAATCATGATGGTGAGCTGCAGTGTGACTTTTTTTAGCTCACCTGAGCACGAAGTGTTTAGTCAGCTATTATGATCAGTCAGTGTCTGTTGAGCATCATCCGTTGTGCATTGTCTGTCATGCAGAGTCAACAGTTTGCTTTAAAAAATTACTCCTCCTACACCCCTTGGCCACTTGACTCGAAACATGGTAGGAAGTGTCTGGGTGACTTGTAGATAAAAAATAGCTAAAATCATTCCCATCATAAATCCAAGATGGCCACTGTGGCCGTCATCTTGATAATCTGTTTTGCCCCTCTTCTCCTGAGCCGAAAGGCCAGTTGACTCAAAACTTGGTAGGAGGTATTGGGGTACCTTGTAGATAAAAAAAAATAGCTAAAATTGTTCTGATGGAAATCCAAGATGGCCACTGTGTCTGCCGTTTTGAATATCAATTTTGCCCTTGGCCCCCTGAAGTCAGTTGACTGGAAACTTGATAGGAAGTATCGAGACAACCTGTAGATCAAAAATAACTAAAATCTTTTCAATCGGAAATCCAAGATGGCTGCCATGGTGAGCTTTTTCTCCTGAACCAAATGGCCAATTGACTTGAAACTTGGTAAGAAGTATCACTGTTTAACTTGCAGATAAAAATTACCTAAATCGTTCCTATCAAAAATCTAAAATGGTCGTCACTGATGAACATGATGAGTAGAAACCACTGGAACGATTGCAATATAATGTGGCAGAAATGTTCCTTTGGTGATCCTCTACCAAGATTGTTCAAGCCATTTGGATTCGTCAAAAAACATGGCCGCCAGGGGGCGGGGCTTATTTTCCCTATATATCTATATAGACAAATTTGAAAAATCTTCTTGTCAGAAACCACTGGACCGATTTCATTATAATTTGGCAGAAATGTTTCCTTGGTGATCCTCTACCAAGATTGTTCAAGTAATCGTGATTTGTCAAAAAACATGGCCGCTAGGGGGTGGAGCTTATTTTCCCTATATATCTATTTAGAAAACTTGAAAAAATCTTCTTGTCAGAAACCACTATACCTTGGCAGAAATGTTTCCTTGGTGACCCTTTACCAAGATTGTTCAAGCCGTCATGATTTGTCAAAAAACATGGCTGGTAGGGGCGGGGCTTATTTTCCCTATATATATCTATATAGAAAACTTGAAAAAATCTTCTTGTCAGAAACCACTGGATCGATTTTGAATATAACTTGGCAGATATGTATCCTTGGTGACCCTCTACCAAGATTGGTCAGGCTATCATGATTTGTTAAAAAACATGGCTGGTAGGGGTCGGGGCTTATTTTCCCCGTATATCTACACAGATAACTTTAATGATCTTCTTGTCAGAAACCACTGGACTGATTTCAATTTAACCTTGCAGAAATATTTCTTATGTAACCCTCTATCAAGGTTATGCAAGCCGTCATGATTCATCAAAAAACAGGGCCGCCAGGGGGCGGGGCTTATTTTCCCTATGTATCTATATATAAAAACTTTAAAAGTCTTCTTTTCAGAAACCACAGGACCGATTTCATTACAACTTGGCAAAAATGTTTCCTTGGTGACCCTCTACCAAAATTGTTCAAGTAATCATGATTTGTCAAAAAACATGGCTGCTAGTGGGTGGGGCTTATTTTCCCTGTATATCTATATAGAAAACTAAAAAATCTTCTTGTCAGAAACCAATGGACTGATTTCAATATAACTTGGCAGGAATGTTTCTTTGGTGACCCTCTACCAAGGTTGTTCAAGCTGTCATGATCATCAAAAAACATGGCCGCTAGGGGGCGGGGCTTATTTTTCCCTAAATGTCTATATAAAAAACTTTAAAAATCTTTCATAAGAAACCGTTGGACTGAGCTCAATGTAGCTTGGCAAGAATGTTGCTTTTGTGACCCTCTACCAGGATGGTTCAAACCTTCATGATACATCAAAAAATATGGCCTCCAGGGGGCGGGGCTTATTTTCGGTATATATCTGTATAGAAAACTTTAAAATGCTTCTTGTCAAATACCTCCTGGCCAATTTCAATAATGCTTTTGTGACCTTCTACCAAGAATGTTCAAGCAATCCTGATTTGTCAAAAAACATGCCTGCTAGGGGGTGGGGCTTATTTTCCCTCTATATCTAAATAGAAAATTTTAAAAATCTTCTTGTCAGAAACCACTGAACCGATTTCAGTTTAACTTGGCAGGAATGTTCCTTTGGTTACCCTCTACCAAGTTTGTTCAAGCTGTCATGATTCGTCATGGTTATAAAATTTATACATAAATCTTAGAGCAGTGAACTTGGCTGAAACTTCAACATTAAGTATGCAAATCTGTTTGCTCAGGGTGAGTGATATAGGACCATCATGGTCCTCTTGTTCATATCAAATTGTTGGCGCTTTAAGCAAGGGGCACATCCAATTCTTGGAATTCTAGTTGTATTCCTGATATGACATAATTATTCCTGATATGACATAATTTTCAATAAACATTCACAATTTATACTGTATTTGCATATAAATTTCATGGTAGCTCTAGGATAATTTGGACATACAGGCCTGAGCAAATAGTGTAGACTGAGATGAGATGCCATCAGGGTCTGCACTGTTTGCCACTTATCCAGCAAGTTTTAGACAAAACATTGGGTCGTAAATTGTACTTTTTCAGATTTTAGAACAAGTATGGTAAGGAGTTGGTGTCCGAATTCTTAGTGTAAATATGATACCCAAGGTAGACAGGCCTCAGCAAACAGTTTGGACTCAGTTTTACGACATAAAAGTCATAACAAAGGAATGAACCATAGCTGAAATTCCCGCCTATCGTGGGATTCGAACCCGGTCTGCCGGCATAAAAATCCAGTGCTCCAACCAATTGGCCAAAGAGTTGATTCCCTGATGCAGTTGTCTGAGATTGAATATATACCTACAAGCTGTGCGAAATCTGCCAAGGCAGATAATCAAAGGGTGGAGTACTAGCTCATAACATCAGAATGATGCTGCAGAGTGCTGTTCCTGACCAGAGTCTGCAGTTTGCCACTCTTCCAGTAGTTTTTGACATATATGCAGGCAGTAAATTTGACTTGTTCAAATTTTAGTAGTAATAGTAGGTTTTTGACTTGTTAAAAATTTTAGTAGTAATAGAGGGTAAGGAGTTAAGGTGTCTGAATGTTAACCCTTGTCATGCTGAATAAATTAAGATGCCACACCCACTTCTAGATTTTAGCCAATCAAATTACTTGATCAAGGCTGTTGATTCAAATTCAAATACTGAATGACAAACAGTGCAGATCCAGATCAGTTGGCTTCTTCAGAAGCCAACTGATCTGGATCTACACTGTTTGCAAAGGCAGGGTGTATCCGGGTTCAGCAGGACTAGGGTTAATGTTAAAGGTAGAAATATCGACTGTGCTTCAACATCCTTACAGAAGACATTTTTATTCAGCCTTTTATTCTAAATGGAAAAAAATTGATTTGTCATTTCTGTTCCGGTGCTTTGTTTTTGTATATTTGCCACAACATTAAATTTCATGGCCAAAAATTGGTGTGACCTATGCAATTTCTATAGCAAACTGAATTTTTGGATTTTTTTTTTTCATTTGATTTTTAGCTCACCAGAGCCGAAGGCTTCAGGGGAGCTTATAGTATAGCAAGGCTCTGTCGTCCGTCCATCGTCTGTCCATTGTCCATCAACCATTTTCAAACATCTTCTCCCCTGAAACTGCTGGGCCAATTGAACACAAATTTCATCTGGAGCCTTAGTGTGATGGGGAAATGAAAGTTTGCTCCCGGGGTCTGGGTCACATGACCAAGATGGCAGCTGCGCCCATATATGGTAAAAACCCTTCAACAAGTCTTCTTATCCAGAACCATAAGGCTGATGACCTTGAAACTTGGCATGTAGCATCTGGTACTCGGGCTTTTCATAATTTGTTCAAATGGGGACACTGGGTTGACCTTGACCTGCTTTACGGCAAGGTCAATTTTGCCAACAGGCATTTTCATGGGAAAAAGAGAAAACAATTGATTTTTAGAAAACCATTGAAGAATATGTCATTAAAATTGGTAGATCAGGTAAACTAAATGAATACATGAAGATTTGTGGGTAACATTGGTCAGGCCCATTCAGTGACCTTGGATCAAGGTCACTCAGGTTCCATATTTCAAACATCTTTTTCTCTGAAACTACTGGGCCGATTGAAGTGAAATTTGATATGGAACCTTTATTGGAAGAATAAATGAAATTTTGCTCATATGGTTGAGGTCACACATGATCAAGATCGCCGCCATGCCCTTATATGGTAAAAAACCTTCAAAAATCTTCTTCTCCAGAACCCTAAGGTCAATGACCTTGAATCTTGGCGTGTAGCATCTGGTACTTGGGCCCTTCACAGTTTGTTCAAGAGGTGGCCCTAGGTTGACCTTGACCCATTTTACGGCAGTGTCAATAATGCTGACTTAGGCTTTTGCATGGGAAAAAATGAAAAAAATTAATTTGTAGGAAACCATTGAAGACTGTGTCACCAATATCAATTGGTAGATCAGGTAAACCAAATGAATACATGAAGATTTATGCGTAACATATGTCAGGCCCATTCAGTGACCTTGAACAAAGGTCACTCAGGTTTCATATTCCAAACATCTTTTTCTCTGAAACTACTGGACCGATTGAAGTGAAATTTGATATGGAATCTTTGTTGGATATATAAATGAAATTTTGCTCATACGAGGGATGTTCGAAATGAATTGCTTATTGTCCTCTAGCTCGATATCCACGTGGGGCACGATAAAAACCAATACATACCTGTATAGGGCTATTCAATATCTACACAATGGTGTATAAATGTACATGTTAGACTAAGTGTAAGACATAAAATTTGCCATTTGAATACATGCAGTCATTGACCACTGCATAAAAAATTGTTAGTAGAAACGTCGACAAAAAAGATGAAATACGGGCTTACATCAAAGCTCGCTCAAAACTTGGTTGTTCTTTGAAGAAGCTGATGACTGAAATTTCTACTGCTTTTGGACCTTATTGTGTGTCTTATGACACAGTTCGGCGGTGGAAAAAGAAATCTGAGTCTGGTGTAGAGTCCATTAAAAATGCACCGAAATCAGGTAGGCCAAAATCTGCATCTCGTAAAGAAATCGTTTCCAAAATAAAGGAAATCATTGAAGGAGATGCCAGATTTACAGTTCGTGATATTGCACGAAAGGTAGGCATATCACTATCAACGGTTCACCTTATTTTGAAGAAGCATTTGAAAGTCAGAAAGATTTCTGCTAGATGGGTGCCACATCTGTTGACTGACGAGCAAAAGAGGCAATGGGTTAAAGTGGCCAAAAAGCTGCTTCAAATGTTTCCAAAATATGACAAAAAGCAGTTTGCCAATGTCGTCACAGGTGATGAAACCTAAGTCCATTATTTTGAGCCCGTCAGAAAGGTTAGCAATAAGATCTGGGCCACTAAACACAGCAAACGCCCAATAATTGCCAAACGTTCTTTGAGTACAAAGAAGGTTTTGTGTGCAATCTTCTTCTCAGGTGAAGGAGTCGCAATAAAAGTGCCAGTGAAAAAGGGCAAAAGCATCACCGGAAAGTACTACAAAGACGTAGTACTGAAGAAACTGAAAAAGTATTATCAGAAACGACGCCCTGCCACTGGTTTTGAACATGTCCGTCTTCTACATGACAATGCCCCAGCTCATACCTCCGCAATAGTTACGGCGTTTTTGAAGAAAGAAAAAGTAACTGTTTTGCCTCACACCTCGTATTCCCCAGACCTTGTCCCATGTGATTTCTTTTTGTCCCCCGCCTTTTCGAAGAAAAGTGGAGGGACACTGTTTTTGGTTTTCCGTGGGGCGTGGTGCGTGGTGCGTGGTGCGTGGCGCGTGGTGCGTGGTGCGTGGTGCGTGGTGCGTGGCGCGTGGTGCGTGGTGCGTGGTGCGTGGTTCCGAGTTTTTAGTGGGTACTTTGTCCCCTTAACTCCTCCCACAGTTTCTGTCCAATCCTTTTGAAACTTTACAGGTGTTTTAAGGATGGTATGAAGATATGCATGTGGTTTTTTCAGAATCCTGAAATAATTTTTTATCACTTTTTCTGCATTTTTAACTTAGACATTTTTTGAGTTCTAATATTACAGAAGTCTATAGGGAGTAGGTACCTTGTCCCCTTAACTCCTCCCACAGTTTTTGGCCGATCGTTTTGAAACTTTACATGGGCTTTTAGGATGGCCTGAAGATATGCATGTGGTTTTTTCAGAATCCTGAAATAATTTTTTATCACTTTTTCCGCATTTTTAACTTAGACATTTTTTGAGTTCTAATACTACAGAAGTGTATAGGGAGTAGGTACCTTGTCCCCTTAAGTCCTCCCACAGTTTTTGGCCGATCCTTTTGAAACTTTACATGGGCTTTTAGGATGGCCTGAAGATATGCATGTGGTTTTTTCAGAATCCTGAAATAATTTTTTATTACTTTTTCCGCATTTTTAACTTAGACTTTTTTTGAGTTCTAATACTACAGAAGTCTATAGGGAGTAGGTACCTTGTCCCCTTAACTCCTCCCACAGTTTTTGGCCGATTCTTTTGAAACTTTACAGGTGTTTTAAGGATGGCCTGAAGATATGCATGTGGTTTTTTCAGAATCCTGAAATAATTTTTTATTACTTTTTCCGCATTTTTAACTTAGTCATTTTTCGATTTCTAATACTACAGAAGTGTATAGGGAGTAGGTACCTTGTCCCCTTAACTCCTCCCACAGTTTTTGGCCGATCGTTTTGAAACTTTACAAGGGCTTTTAGGATGGCCTGAAGATATGCATGTGGGTTTTTCAGAATCCTGAAATAATTTTTTATTACTTTTTCCGCATTTTTAACTTAGACATTTTTTGAGTTCTAATACTACAGGAGTATATAGGGAGCAGGTACCTTGTCCCCTTAACTCCTCCCACAGTTTTTGGCCGATCCTTTTGAAACTATACAGGTACTTTAAGGATGGTCTAAAGATATGCATGTGGTTTATTCAGAATCCTGAAATTATTTTTTATCACTTTTTACACGTTTTGAACTTAGACATTTTTTGAGTTCTAATTTTACAGAAGTCTATAGGGAGTAGGTACCTTGTCCCCTTAACTCCTCCCACAGTTTTTGGCCGATCCTTTTGAAACTTTACGTGGGCTTTTAGGATGGCCTGAAAATATGCAGATGGATTTTTCAGAATCCTGAAATATTTTTTTATTACTTTTTCTGCATTTTTAACTTAGACATTTTTTGAGTTCTAATATTGCAGAATTATATAGGGTGCAGGCACCCTGTCCCCTTAACTCCTCCCACAGTTTTTGGCCGATCCTTTTGAAACTTTACAAGGGCTTTTAGGATGGCCTGAAGATATGCATGTGGTTTTTTCAGAATCCTGAAATAATTTTTTACCACTTTTTCTGCATTTTTAACTTAGACATTTTTTGAGTTCTAATACTACAGAAGCGTATAGGGAGTAGGTACCTTGACCCCATAACTCCTACCACAGTTTTAAGCCGATCCTTTGAAACTTTACAGGTGCTTTAAGGATGGTCTGAAGATATGCATGTGGTTTTTTTCAGAATCTTGAAATTATTTTTTATCACTGGTTTCCTGCTTCAATACTTAGGTATTTGATACAGGACCAGTGGTCCTCTGGTTAACTTTACCATTTTTAACACCTCAAATAAAAATTAGGCGGGGGACATAAATTCCCCATGGAATTTGCTTGTTGTTTCCGAAATTGAAAGCATTCCTTGCTGGGCGGAAATACCAGTCCAGACAGGCACTTGGATCTGCCATTCATCAGTACCTTATTACTGTGCCCAAATCAGTGTACCGTGACGCCTTCTAGAAGTGGATACATCGGCTGAAACTTTGCATTTCTAGCCACGGGGAGTACTTCGAGGGCATGAAATGAGTACTTTTGGGCTAACTTGAAATTTGAAGTCTCCAGATAGAAATAAGCAATTCATTTCGAACATCCCTCGTATAGTATAGGTTACATGACCAAGATGGCCACCATGCCCATATATGGTA
The DNA here is from genome assembly GCA_964016985.1 of Anodontia alba. Lineage (NCBI taxonomy): Eukaryota > Metazoa > Mollusca > Bivalvia > Lucinida > Lucinidae > Anodontia > Anodontia alba. The sequence goes on from OZ024829.1 coordinate 20,804,151, forward strand.
AAACCCTTCAAAAATCTTCTCCAGAACTGTAAGGTTGATGACCTTAAAATTTAGCATGTTGCATCTGGTACTTGGGCCCATCATAGTTTGTTCAAATGATGACCCTGGGATGACCCTGACCTATTTCACAGCAAGGTCAAATTTTTCCACTTAGGCTTTTGGATGGGAAAGAGTGAAAACAATGTTTTTTTAGCTCACCAAAGCCAAAGGCTGCCTGTGAGCTTATAGTATGGTCATGCTCCATTGTCTGTCCATCCTCTATTGTATGTTGTCCATCGTCCGTCAACCATTTTCACACATCTTCTCTGAAACCACAGGGCTGATTGAAGCCAAATTTCATCTGGAGCCTCAAGGGATGGGAGAACGAAAGTTTGTTTGTGTGTCACATGACCAAGATGGCCACAATGCCCGTATATGGTAAAACCCCTTCAAAAATCTTCTTCTCTAGAACCGTAAGACGATGACCTTGAAACTTGGGATTTAGCATCTGGTACTCGGACCCATCATAGTCTGTTCTGGTTTACTATTTGAACCAAAGCTGAAGTGGTCCAACCTAATTTGGGCCTCCAAAAATGCGAGACATACAATTATTGCCAAACGAACACCAACAGTAAAGAAGGTTTTGTATGTAATATTCTTCAATAATAAGGGTCCAGTCATGCAAATTACAGTGCCAAAAGGCAGAACAGTCACAGCAAAGTTCTATAAAAATATTGTACTAAGAAAATTGAAGAAGTACTACAAAACCTGCCACCCCAAAACAGGACTTGAGCACTTCAGACTCTTGCATGATAATGCACCTGCTCACAAGGCACAGCTTGTGACCCAGTTTTTTGAGTCAGAAATGGTCACCATCCTACCACATCCTCCATTTTCGCCAGACTTGGCCCCCTGCGACTGTTTTCTGTTTCCAAAACTCTAATACCATCTATCTGGAAAGAGATACAATTCAAGAAATGCCCTTGGATCTGTGGTTCATCAGTATCTGACGGGTGTCCCCATTGAAGAGAATGAAACTGCTTCCAAAAGTGGATTGACTGGATAAAAAGGTGTATTCAGGTACATGGAGAGTATTTTAAAGGGCAGAGCAGGTCAAATTTGCAGTATAGGAGAAACACTGAAAGTGACATTATTTTTGGAACAGCCCAGATATATCGAATGAGCATCAGAAAGAAGTGCACCCATATTTTTAGTTCAGTGATCCTTATTAGGGCACAGCGGCTGATGACATCATGCAAAATGGCTGCCACTGAACAAATGGTCAAAAATATACTTCACAACCAAACAACCAGTTACCTTGAAGCTCTGTTGAGCGATTCAGGACCTCATGGTCCTCTTGTTTTATTTGTGTTCTTCACTGATTTTAAAATATTGATGTTCCATCATAATATTTTGAAAATTTCAGAAATTTTGAACACTGTGTCAAACCTACCTAACCATCTGATTTTTGCATATTTTGCAGCCATATTTACTATGGGAAAAATGAATATATTCAGATTTTTTAAAACCAATGGCTAGAATAAGACTTTTTATGCAAAGGTAGTTACAACAAACGGTTTTGCATTAAATCATGCCAAACGTTTGCAAATTTACTTTTTCTGTGCAAAGTGCCAGACAAAAAAACAACTTTCCAAAAGATATGGAAAGGAGAGTACCCTTTGTACATGCAATGAGTATGAATGTTACAGATTCTGTGAGCAAGTAGAGCACCCTAAATTTTGCCATAAATATATTGACACCTTAACCCATTTTAAACTCCCCACACTATATATTGGAAGAGTCAGACTCCAATTTTAGGTATGTCAGGATATGTGATTAAAATTAAGATTATTCCTAGAGAAAAATGGCTAAACAATATGTGAACAGTGGAGACCCTGATCATATGCCACATCCTGCAGCATCTGATCTGGGTCTGCGCTGTTTGCCAATAACCCTTTTGGGCATCTCCAGACTATCCAGACTAAAGTGGGTTAATTCATTACCGTACTTATACTAAAATTTGAATGTCTATTTGACTACCTGTTTATGTGTCTAAAAACTGCTGGATGAGTTCCAAAGTATATGTACCCTCATATCAGTCACCACAGAATGCTGTGCCTGATCTAGGTTTACACTGTTTACTCAGGCCTGTCTGAATAATAGTACATACGATATATATGGTAGATCAAACTGTGGCTGTCTATGCTTGTTGCATGTGTCTGTAATAAGGTTGATTTCTGTTTGGAGCGGCTTCCTTTGTTGTAAATGAGGCTGTTGAAGACTTTGAGTCCAATTTGTCTTGATTGAGAAACATTTTCCAGAAGCTAGAATATTGCTTTTGGTAATAGCTCTAGAAGAGATACTTTTATTCGAGAAACAGTATTGATAATCTTCCTCAGTTCAGTGTAGATAATCTTCCTTAATTTGCTGTTGATAATCTTCCTTAGTTTGGTATTGATAATCTTCTTTATTTTGGTATTGATAATCTTTCTTATTTTGGTATTGATAAGCTTTCTTGTTTTGGTATTGATAATCTTCTTTATTTTGGTATTGATAATCTTCTTTATTTTGGTATTAATAATCTTTCTTATTTTGGTATTAATAATCTTTCTTATTTCGGTATTGATAATCTTCCATATTTTGGTATTGATAATCTTCCATATTTCGGTATTGATAAAATTCCTTATTTCAGTATTGATAATATTCCTTATTTCAGCATTGATAATCTTCCTTTAAAATTTTGGTATTGACAATCTTTCTTATTTTGGTATTGATAATATTCCTTATTTTGGTATTTATATTCTTTCTTATTTTGGTATTAATAATCTTCCCTATTTCGGTATTGATAATCTTCCATATTTTGGTATTGATAATCTTCCATATTTTGGTATTGATAATATTCCTTATTTTGGTATTGATAATATTCCTTATTTCAGCATTGATAATATTCTTTATTTCAGCATTGATAATCTTCCTTTAAAATTTTGGTATTGACAATCTTTCTTATTTTGGTATTGATAATATTCCTTATTTTGGTATTTATATTCTTTCTTATTTAGGTATTGATAATATTCCTTATTTTGGTATTTATATTCTTTCTTATTTTGGTATTGATAATCTTTCTTATTTTGGTTTTGATAATCTTCCTGATTTTGGTATTTATAATCCTTCTTATTTTGGTATTGATAATCTTCCTTATTTTGGTATTGATAATCTTCCTTATTTTGGTTTTGATTATCTTCCGTATTTCAATATTGATAATCTTAATCTTCCTGAATCTGGTGTTGATAATCTTTCTTATTTCTCCATGAAATGAGATGCAATGTACAAGTACTGTGGTACTCAGTAGAATCACCTTCTTGAGAAACCATTACATAAATACCATATTTAACCTAATTACAGCACTGTGCGCTTAGATTTTTCAAAGTTACTGGGAACACTCATTTGTGGTAAAATATGTATCTACCTGCTTAAAGGATACACTATAAAAAAGATCAGAAAAAGACTTATTTGACGATGATTATGCGATTTTTTTTTTTCCCTGATTTTCTTTATAAAGGCATATGTTGTGGGTACTCATTTGAATTGCATCGACATCGATGCAGTTCAAATGAGTACCCACAACATATGCCTTTATAAAGAAGTAAAGAAAAAGTACACAGGCTGTAATCTGAAGACTACGGAATTTCTTGACTGTGCACTTATAGGGGTATGTGCGGTAATTTGATCAAATACGGTAATCATGGAGAAATGAGAAAACTGCCTTTCAGGAAACCCATAGTTCTAGTTAAGAGGAGTATCAGGTAAATATTTTTCTTATTTATCAACCAAAACATATGTTGTGGGTACTCATTAAAGTGCCTTAGTGTGGCACTTCTAATGAGTACCCATAACATATGTTTTCTTGGAAAAATAAGCAAAGGTTAATACTTGTTGGTTACAAAATGTGGCTCATCTAGGGCTATGGATACCCCTCTTGCCTAGGGCTAGGCTAAGCTTTTAACCCTTGTCCTGCTGAATAAATAAAGATGCCACGCCCACTTTTAATTTTTAGCCAGTCAGATTACTTAATCCAGATTGTTGCTATAAATTCACATACTTAATGGCAAACAGTGCAGATCCAGATCAGTTGGCTTCTTCAGAAGCCAACTGATCTGGATCTGCATTGTTTGCAAATGCAGGGTATATCCGGGTTCAGCAGGACAAGGGTTAAGAATTCTAAAAGATGATAAATTTAAGTCTGAGAATCAGATTCTTTGTTAATGTACTTTGTTGGATGATTGGTTATGCTGTTAGCTGCATGACATAACATTACATTTTCTTGATGTGGTTTTTAACAGAAATGTTTCAGATAATTTATTTTCTTTTCAGTTGCTTTCCCATTTGAAGCTCTTGATAAAAGGCCAGCATCTAGATGGCTGGTTTTCTGACAATGTGCACAAAGCATTTTTTGATGTCATTGTCTTGTTGTTTTGTTGTTGTCTTTTTTAGCAAAAAAAAAAGTGAGATTGGTTTATTGCTCTTTTGTGCTTTGACTAAACATTTTGCTTCAAATTTTTATGTTTGCTTTCAAGAAAGAAAGCCTAAGCAAGACAGATATAGCGAGTCCCTTCAGCAGCTATAAAAATGGATGTATGGCATCTTATTTTGCCTATTAAATATTTGTATAATGTTGTAGTTTCCCTACCTATCTGTATATTTGTATTATAGTAAAGTGGAATGGATACTTTCAGGGAAGGCAACTCTGTCAAAAATATTTACCTACCCACTTTTTTTTTTTAGTAGCCAAAACATCTTTTGGTGGAGAAACAAGAAAAAATATTTACCCGATACTCACTCTTATCTAGACTTAATACTCAACACTTTAGACCCCAGGTAGGTAGTAGAATTAACTTGTTTATTTTAGGGTAACTTTGTGAAGGAGATTAAAGGAGATTTAATATTTAGGGTAAATCTGGTATCTTACAAATATACCAGACATACAGTAAATGTCCTAAAATTTCATACACCTATGTTTCTAACAAAATGGCATATTCAAACAGTGCAGACCCAGATTAGACTGCTCCTCTCTGCTCCTGAAAGAGCAGTCTGATCAGGGTCTACACTGTATGCCATTCCACCATGTATTTTGAGAAACAACTACATAATTAGCAAAATTTAGGTAAAAAAAGTATGGAAAACAGTGTTTGAAATTTTGGGACATTTATGGTAATTATATATCCTAGAAAGCAAAATAGGGGAAATATCTGCATTTTCCCATTTTCACTGCCCTAGGAAACAAAATATCATTTTTGTAGTTTATCAATACCCAAAGTCTATGATTTTGTATCTTGTAATTTCAGAGCCAGAGATCGTGGATAGAAAAGACCTTTCAGAAAAGAGAGTGCTCGAAGTTTATCAGGAGTGCTAGAGATGCTGGGAAGTAAGTACAAGTCACGATAACCACCCCACCCTAAAAAAAAAAGAAGAAAAAAAAAAGAAACAAAAAGAACCAAAATAAAAAAAAAAAAAAAAAATACATAACAACAATATATCTGTCAACCATGTCAGTCGGAAGAAGCCTTGATTCCTTCAATTTCCTTTGCTATCGTCAGAGTACAGTAAATGTCCTAAAATTTTGTACACCAAAATTGCTGATAAAATAGCATAAACAAACAGTGCAGACCCAGATCAGACTGCTCCTGAAGGAGCAGTCTGATCAGGGTCTACACTATTTGCCTTTTCACAAAGTATTTTAAGAAATAGTTGCATAAAGAGCAACATTTAGGTAAAAAGGGTTTGAAATTTTAGGACATTTACTGTTACCCTTCAAGGCTATTGTTCAGACTCTCTGGTTGTTCAGTCAGATCTGCTGTCTTTGATGGGTCCACAGGTACGACTTGCACAGTGGCTCAGTTGGTAGAGCGCCCGCTCAGTGAAGTAGGTAACAGTGAGCAATGAGCTCCCTGCCACATGCAGTTGCATTGTGACCGAAAGATTTTTCAAAGCGATGTAAATCCTGAATAAAACAAACAAATCCATAGGTACAAAAGGTGCAGTTGTAATTTTCTAGTTAGGTTTTTAAGGATTAAATTGACTCCCTCCACTGTTCTTTGCCCAACTGAGTAATTGCATGATGGTAGTAAGGGCCTGCTATACTTGCAGCAAGTGGGGAGGGGGAAGGGGCCATATTATTATTTCTTTGCTGCATTGTCATTCACTTTTTCTTCATCTGTTATTTCTCTCTTTCCTTTCCTGTACTTGCTCATCTGAATTTTTTCTCCCTTTCTCACAGAGGTAACACAAAATGCTCAACAAGGGTTGATGAATCATTAAACAAGAATTCAAACAACAATGAATTTAACCCTTCTCTTGCTGAAAATGAAATGCCCTGTCTTAGCAAACAGGGTAGATCCAGATCTGTTGGCTTCTGAAGAAGCCAACTGATCTGGATCTGCACTGTTTGTCATTAAATATGTGAATTTCTATCAAACACATGGATAAAGTAATCTGATTGGCTGGAAATTAGAAGTGGGCGTGGCATCTTAATTTATTCAGCATGACAAGTGTTAAGTGGATTCAGATGCTCTTAGATCAGGATTCTTCTCATTTTCTATAATTATGGTGTAATCCATAGCTTCAGTAAAGGCACTTTTTTTTGATAAAAAAGTTTTGATATTTTTCTCATTTCTTCACCTTGGCAGTGCTCTTCTAACAAGTACCACAATGTACATTTTTATTGAGAAATAAGAAAAAATCAGGGCCCAGTTGTTCAAAGCATCGTTAGCTTAACGAGCTCGTTAAGGGTCATTTCGTTAACTGTTTTAGCGAATTCAATATACAATATTCTGATATTTTTTGCTGAAAAAATGTGAGTAGCTGCAAAAGCTACTCACATTTTTTCAGCAAAAAAATTCAGCATATTTGCGTATCACACGATGTAAATTTTAACGAATGGTTAACTAACAACGTCATTAGCTTTGAACAACTGGGCCCTGGATTCTCCCCATATTTAGATACTATGGCTGTGCCTTCTTGTTTTCAGGAAATGACTGAAATGATGGGATATTAAAACACTAAAATGTCAAGTCTACATAACATTTTCATTTTTCTGCTGAGTACATGACTGTAAATTCATATTTGAATTTATAAGTAATTTTATGCACATAAATTTACAAAGTTTATAATTCCCAGCCCAAATTATGATAGGCATATGAAATATACATGAAAAAAAAAAAAAAAAAAAAAGAGTGAAGGTTGGCACTTTATTAATACTGGAGAAGGTTGGACAATTTATTAGACAACCACATTTAACTTGTTTTTATGGATGATTTGAAGCTAGGTTTTGAATTTTTCATATTAACTCTGCCAATCACAACAATTGTTGTCTGCTTTGTCATCTGCAAACATTGAGGACCCAGATCAGACTGCTCCTTTGGACCAGTCTGATCTGGGTCCACACTGTTCGCCTGTTTGCAAAAATAGGTTTGAAAAGTTTTCAAGAATATTCAGCAGACAACATAAACAGACGATATTTTCAGATGCAGGTATTCTTGGCGTTTTAAGGGTTAATCCCAAAAGCAGAGTTGTCAAATTTCTCGGAAAAAGCAAGGGTTCACTTTTTCAGAATCTCACTATAATAAAATTGCTGATATTTCATTTAGAAAATGTTAATGTTGACATTTCTTGTAGAAAGGAAATGAAAGAAAAAAAATCATCATTGGCCACACAGTGCTTCACTTTTCTCAGCGTAAACAATAATCAAACCGGGTTTAACTGCTACATGCAGTTGCTTACCAGCTCATCTTAACCCTTGTCATGCTGAATAAATTAAGATGCCACACCCTTTTCAAATTTTCAGCCAATCAGATTACTTGATCCAGATTGTTGATATAAAGTACATTCTGAATGGCAAAAAGTGCAGATCCAGATCAGTTGGCTTCTTTGAAGCCAACTGATCTGGATCTACACTGTTTACAAAGGCAGGGTATATCCGAGCTCAGCAGGACAAGGGTTAAATATGGTAAGTAGCATAAGCTAAGTCTTATCTTCAGCCTTATGAGCAGCTCATTTTTCCTATTCTGTGTAAACAAAGACTTCATTTTACTTCGTCTGACCTCCACAAACTTGTCGACTTGTCAAAAAATACTGTGGGCACAAGGAACTTAGATATTAGCATGATTTAACATTGTTTGAGTGTTTCTCCTGCTTCCTGTTTAAACTTTAGAAAGTTTTAACAACTTAACATACTTACCCTAAGTTTTGAGACATCTTGGGGGTGGTCGGGTGGTGCGAAGGTGCTGTGTATCTTACATCACTGGGGCGTCCAACTGATATTGGCTTACAGTTGGGCAAGGCCTGCTATCCTTGTAGTGGGTAAGGGTAGAGGGGGAATATTTTTATTTCTTCTGTTTCTTCACTTTCATTCCTGTTCCTCTTTCTTCCCTGTCCCTCTCTTTCATCTCCTCTACTCTCTCTTCTATCTCTTTTCTCCCTTTCTCTGGGAGACGACACAAAATGACCCTCAAGGGTTGACGTGTCGTTAAACCCCAACACAATCAAATTTTGAGACATCTTACCATACTGGTCCTACAATTTGAAATAGTCCATTCTACTACCTGTTGATGTGTCTAATGTATGGCAAATGGTGTAGACCCTGATCAGATGCCGCTTTCTGCGGCATCTGATCTGGGTCTACACTGTTTGTAAAAGGTCTGTCTGTCCCAATACTTAGGGTTATTATGGTATTAGCAAAATCAGTTTTGCAATTTTGCCCAGGTGATGCCAAGACTGTGTAATTTTGCTTGAGTTCTTGTTCAAGGACATTACAACCCTTTCTGCACTCTAACAGTGAGCAGTAAGCTCCGTGCCACTTCCAGACACCCTTCCGCTATTGACATTGCGCCATTTTATATCATCTGAAAGAGAAAAAGAAGTAACTGAGTACCTAAAGACTATTTTTTTTTGGCCAAAGTTGATAGGCAATAAAAGCAATCATCATAAAGGTTTCAGTCTCTTTTATTGCCGCCAGTTCCATAGCCTGGAAGCATGATCCACTGCACATGCAAATTTAATAATTCTACTGTAATAAAAGAGCAGATTTCCTATGCCTGATAAAATTCTCTACAATACTGAAATAAGCTTTATTGCAGCCACTTCCTAGGAAGGTAAAAGCAGGATGACATTGCGCTATAGGAAATTACCGATCCATCATTCACAGATATACTGTCATAGCAACCTGTACCATGTCAATATTTTTCTTATTTCTTGACGAAAACATACGTTGTGGGTACTCATTAGAAGCGCCTCTGCGAGGCGCTTCTAATGAGTACCCACAACATATGTTTTCAAGGATATATAGGAAGAATATTTATCTGGATAATCGTCTTACCTGGAGCTATGATTGATAATAAGAATCCTGGAATAATTGGCCTTATCATGAGAAATACCGTATCGACCTAATTATCACACTGTGCGCTCAGGTTTTTCAAAATTACTGGGAAAACTTGTGGTAAAATATGTATCTGCCTACTAAGGGTACACTTTGAAAAAAGATCAGCAAAGGACTTACTTGATGATGTTTATGTGATTTTCTTTTTCCTGATTTTCTTTATAAAAGCATATGCTGTGGGTTCTCATTTGAATTGCATCAACAAGTTGATGCAATGCAAAGGGTACCCACAATATATGCCTTTATAAAGAAGTAGACAAAAACTACATAGGCTGTAACTTGACGACTACAGAATTGTTTGACTGTGCGCATATAGGAGTATGTACAGTAATTAAGTCGAATACGGTATTACATATACCATATATACCTTAACACTCTGCATGCTGGATAAAAATTTCAGCAGATCATATTTTCCAATTTTTTTTTTTTTTTACTTTATCCTTTGGAATGAGGAGAACAATTTGTATGAAATGTCAAAGCCTATTTTCTCTGAAAAATAAGAAACAAAAAAAAAAAAAAAATGAACATTGTCAGTTTGTCTCTGTTGAATTAGACCAGAGAGTGGGAAAGGTTAATTGTTTGGTCAGACAGGCCTGAACAAACAGTGTAGACACAGATCAACTTCTGCAGAACACATCTGATCTACCTCTCATCCAGGGTTTCTTAGACACATTTGCAGGTAGTAAAATGAACATTCAAAGTTTAGAACAAGTGTGGTAAGGATTGTAAGTATTCCAATAATTATGGTAAATATAATAATACATATACACATAGCTGATAGAGTTGATCCATTGAACATACATCTGGAAACAGGAAAGCTCCATGCTGCATGGAGCTTTCCTGTTTCCAGATGTATGTTCTAAAATAAATACTCTAAATATTGGGACATCTTAACTGCTTACTATTCATAGCTCTTGATAAGGCACTTTTTTCAACCAAAAAATATCTATATTTTTCTTATTTCTAGACACAAACATATGTTGTGGGTACTCATTAGGTGCCTCACAGATGCATGTCTGATGAGTACCCACAACATATGTTTTCTTTGAGAAATAAGAAAACTGTGTACCTGATACCAACTTTCATTTATTGTCACTCAAGTCAAACAAGACGTCCATTTGACTGCCCTGTTGATGTCTCTAAAAGCTGCTGCATGAGTGGCAAACACTGCCACATCTGATCTGGATCTACTGTGTGTGCCTAGGCCTGTCTGTCATAATACTTAGGGTTATTATATGAATATCATATCATCATAATCAGATTTTTGATTAACGTGCAGGTACAGGGGCAACATCCACATCAGTGGGCCCCCTTCCAGATAGCTGGCTTGCTGCACGCATGGCAGATCTCACATCAGATCTCCAGGTATGTCTATCATGAGGGTTGATAGCCGAGAGCTTCCACTCTCTGCAATCCCTCTCTATCAGCTGCTTCCATGTCATTTTGGGCCTCCCAGGCCCACGCTTTCCATCAACCTGTATGTCAAAGGCTGTCTTGACTGCACCATTGGAGCGTTCCACATATCCATACCATCAGAGTCTTCTCTCCTTCAGATTGAGGTTCAAATCCTCAATGCCAAGCTGCACAAGTAGCTCATTGGACCTGGTGGTGACAGTGTCTTGCGGTCTGACATTGCAGATCTGTCTGATCATTGCCCTGTCATTTCGCTACAGACACTGGAGGTTCGGCTTTGTCAATGGCCAAGTCTCGCTGGCATGGAGCATTGCGCTCCGCACACAAGAGCTAGCTGTACACACGGCCACGTGTTCTGAAAGAGAGGTGGCGTGAAGAGAGGCCTGGTAGCAGGTCCTTGAATAAGGGCCATTTTTTGTGGTGCTCTTAGGTGGCCTCATATTGCAAATTATTTTAGCTTTTACACAAAAAAAAGTCCTGCTGTATCATGATAGGTACATAATAGAGTTCTAAATAAGAGGATTATCCAGATAGATATTTTTTTTTTATTTCACCTAAAAAAAAAAATCTGTTGTGGTGCTAGCTGAGGGTGCATCAGTGAGTAGGCACAGCATGCTCCATGGAGAAATAAGAAAATCAACACCTTGGCCCAGTTGTTCAAAGCTAACGATGTCGTTAGTTAATGATTCGTTAAAATTTACATGGAGTGATACGCAGATATGCTGAAATTTTTTGCTGAAAAAACTTGAGTATCTTTTGCAGTGCAAAAGCTACTCACATTTTTTCAGCAAAAAATATCAGAATATTGTATATTGAATCCACTAAAACAGTTAACGAAATGACCCTTAACGAGCTCGTTAAGCTAACGACGCTTTGAACAACTGGGCCCTTGTTTTTAATTAATCTTTACCACTCTCTGGGCAAATTCAAGCAGATGACAAACTAGTAATATTATCCTTATTTTTCCCAGATAATAAGGAGAAAATTTTCATGATTTGTCTAATCTTATTTTTTTGGAAAAATTAGAGCATTTCAAAATGTTGTCTGCTGTAATTTTTCCCTGCATGTTGAGCAATAAAAATAAAAATTGAAAATTACCTGGAGCTTAGTGACAGTGGAAAAAAATTGTATTTTTCAATACAGCTGTACAACGGCCTTCATTGTTAAATTGAGGTAGCGTGATCATGATCATTGAAGGCCCAGTCCAGATTGCATAATGTCAACCATCCGCATCATGTTTTTGCAGCCCCAGTCATGACTCTTGGGTGGCCTAGTGGTTTAACTCTTTCCCTGCTAGTGGCGACTTTTGTCATCTAACCTTTGTGAACAGTTTGGACCCAGATCAAGCCTGACAAAAACTGTTTGACACTCTGATGGTATTCCTGAAAGATTTTTTGAAAAAGTTAATTTAACTCTTTCCCCCGCGAATGATGACTTTTGTCGTCTGCTGATAACTTTTGCAAAAAGTTTGGACCTGGATCAGGCCCGACAAATGGGGCCTGATCTGGAGCCAAACTGTTTGATACTTTGATGATATTCCTGAAAAATTTTTTGGGAAAGGTTGATTTAATAAAAAAAATCCACGAATGACAAAAAAGCATGCAAAATTACCCAACATGCAAAGAGATGAGTGTTCCTGACTGGTTCACAAGGTCACGGGTTCAAATCCCCCGGGAGTCAGAATTCATCTCATGACTGTACAGCGCTTCATTGCACAGAGCCTTTCTTTATCACCCTTCAGTCATCTTGATAAGATCGAAATAATGCCGAAAGGGATGTAAACTTGGCTTTTATACCCTCATATTTCAAAAAAAAAAAAAAAAAAAAAGGTAATATTTGCTTTGGTGTGAGTAAAAAAAGCATTTCTATTTCACATATTGATGAATTGAAAGGGGACTGGATACTGGATACGTTTATATGCATAAGTTTGCCCCTAGGGGCAAATTTACCCTTAGGGTAAAAATTCGTCATGTGAACGCATTTGCCCCTAGGGGTAAAATTTGCCCACGTGGGTAAAATACCCCTGCTATTGGGTAGGGGCAAATATTTGCCCCTAGGAGGGGTAAATCTTGTGAATATGTTTGTAATGGTTCAAAATACATACATATCATGTTCATTCTGCCTAATTACTTTTCTTTTTTATCTGGTATCTACAAGAACATTTGTTTTCATTTATACCTGTAATCAGGTCAAATTAAATTTTGACTGTTACAAATATTGTCACAAATGAATCCTGTGAAGAACCTTATTTATGAAAAGGAATGGAACCGATTAGAATTAGCAGGTGTGCAGGCTGATTAAGGACATGGCTGCTGTGATGTAAATTGTGCAGTTTTACCTATTACTTGACTCATGTTACAAAATTATCAGAGTTAAGCTTTTCCATGACCCTATAATATATATGTCAGCAGTACTTGTGTGACCCAAATTATACAGCAGCAGCAAGTAATTTAATTTTTGTATATATCATATCATTGTTTTCCTGTTCCTTAATAATTTCTAATAATTTGTTCTGTCACAAATTGTTTCTGTTTAGTAGTACAAGGGAGACACTTTTGTAACTTTCTCATTGCTGTAAGTCTCAACACCAAGCCCCTTCAGAAAAAGGGTTTTCCCAAAAAAGGAACAATTAATTCTAGTCATGCTGAATTTTCTTCTAATTTTCAGCCAATCAGATCACTTGATCCAGGTTGTTGATATAAATTTAAACAGTGCAGATCCAGATCAGTTGGCTTCTTCTGAAGCCAACTGATCTGGATCTACACTGTTTGCAAAGACAGGGTTTATCCAGGTTCAGCAGGACAAGGGTTAACTCCAAGGGGAGCGAATTGTTTCTTATTAGAATGGATCCCTTTTTCAGAAGGGAAGCAGAAACAGTTTTGACAGTTACCTACCATTAGAGTTTCAGTTAGGAGTGAGAATGCACCAAAACCTCTTTACTTGGATCCAAAGCAAAAACCATGTTAATTAATCAACTGTGTTGTATTCAAACAAAAATAAATAGCCATTGTTCAATAATAGTCCATAAATTTTTATACCCTGCCATACAATAATCACAGGTGGGGTATTAAGGTATCAGGTTGGCTGTCCCTGTGGTGTCCGTCCGTATTTTAGTTCCAGAATGATAACTTGAGTACATTTTAATGGATTTTCATCAAACTCGGTTGCACAGTGCATTGATATTGTGGAGATCTGGTTTGAGATTGTTATTGGGCAAATTTCGTCAATTTTTGACAGTTATCTGCCTGTGACAGGTCTGTATTTTCATTTCCGGATGATAATTTAGTAAATATCAAAGGAATTTTGCCAAACTTGGTGTGTGCATTGATATTGTAGAGATCTGGTTTGGAATTGCTGATGGGCAAATTTCGTCAATTTATGACAGAGTTATCTGCCCACGACATGACCATATTCTCATTTCTGGACAATAACTTAAGTAAATATCAGTTAATTTTCACCAAGCTTGGTATGTGCATTGATATCATTACGAAAACCTGCCTATATAATATTGACCCCCTTAAACCCCACTTTTATATAGTAAAACTGGGGTTTACAGGGGTATGCATTATTTTTCTTATTTCTGCCCAAAAACATAGATTGTGGGTACTCGTTAGAACTGTCTCACCGAGGCAGTTCTAACGAGTACCTACAATCTATGTTTTGACTAGAAGTATGAGAAATATTCGAAACTAAAAATTTTCATTTTTTGGTGGTTAAAATGTTCAGTATATTTGAATAGGCATGTTTTCGTAATGTTATGAACATCTGCTTTGGGAATGCTAATTGGCAAATTTCATCAATTTTTGACAGAGTTATCTGCTGGCAATACATCAGTATCTCACTTTAAGGATAATAGCTTGAGTAAATCTCAGTGGATTTTCACCAAATGTGATATGTGCATTGATATTGTGGAGATGCCCATTGGCAAATTTTGTCAATTTTTGACAGAGTTATTTGTAGTAACTGTGGTACAGTAATATAGGGTTATGGGACTGGTATGGAAGAATTATGTCCCGCATAGGCATATAGAAGGATACAAGCTGTGCAATATTCACCAATATCAGTGCAATAACCCTTTTGTTATACAGCTAAAAATATTTTGGGTCATTTTCAGTTGTTTGTACCCTCAAAATAGGCATTCTCATTATCTAAAATTCAGAGCTTGCACAATGGTATGATAACTTTCAGTGCAACGTCATTGCCTTAAGATGTCTTCAAAAGCAACATTATATAATGGTAACATTCAACATTATGTAATATTAACCTTCAAAGGCATCCGAGTAAGCGTGCAATATCCTGCTGAACCCGGATATATGTCCTGCTGAACCCGGATATACCCTGTCTTTGCAAACTGTGTAGATCCAGATCAGTTGGCTTCTGAAGAAGGCAACTGATCTGGATCTGCACCGTTCGCCATTAATTATATGAATTTATAGCAACAATCTGGATCAAGTAATCTGATTGGCTGAAATTTATAAGTGGGTGTGGCATCTTAATTTATTCAGCAGGACAAGGGTTAAGTAAGCATGCCGATATCAAATAACTGCACACTTTCTCCTTGGATTTTATCACACGTTGCTAATCATTCAGTACTTATGGCAGTGATGGTATTTTGTATTTTGAGCAACTTTAGTACCACACTATAACATTGTTACTGTATTTATTTTAAAAATTGTGACACCGCCTGTCCTATAATTTGTAAGAGTCTTTTCCACTATCTGTTGATGTGTTTAAAATATTGCTGGACGAGTAGCAAACAGTGTAGATTCTGATCTGACTGCATTCTGCTGCATCTGCTCTGGATCTACACTGTTTGCTCAGGCCTGTCTGTCTCAATATTCAGGAGTATTACGGTACCTTATGAACAGATATTAAATTCACAAATTGGTATTGGAAAATAAGTTTTGATGTCATTGTATAAAATTACCATCTGTATCCATTACAGATAATTTACAGAACAAAAGTGGAGCAGTCATATTAACAAAACTAAAGTAATAAATGTCTTAAAAGTGTATTTATCCCTGAGGTCATTTCAGACAAATAACAGTGGGAAAAATATAATCTCAGACAGTCACAAAATCAACTCCAGACATCTTCATCTCTAGGTTGAACTGTCAGCCTTGACTTTTACTCAAAGCAATTGACTTCATAATGATAACACTAGGGAGAAGAAGATAAAGAAAAATATAGTTTGCAAGACGTAATATTTAGGCATAATGAAGACTTTAAAAAAATATATACCGTATTCGATCTAATTACCGCAAATACCCCTATAAGCGCACAGTCGAGAAATTCCGTAGTCTTCAGATTACAGCCAATGTACTTTTTCTTTACTTCTTTATAAAGGCATATGTTGTGGGTACTCATTTGAATTGCATCGAAGGCATATGTTGTGGGTACTCATTTGAATTGCATCGACTTGGCGATGCAATTCAAATGAGTACCCACAACATATGCCTTTATAAATAAAATTAGAAGAAAAAAAAACGCATAATTATCATCAAACAAGGCCTTTCCTGACTTTTTTTTAATAGTGTATCCTTAGCAGGTAGATACGTATTTTACCAGCCGAGTGTTCCCTGTAATTTTGAAAAACCTAAGCGCACAGTGAGGTTATTAGGTCGAATACGGTAAGTTATGATAAAAAAAAAAAAAAATGAAAAATAAGAAATAAGTCCTGTGAATACAAAATATCAGCCCTTCATTGTACCGCCATTATCATTGTGGAACCAAGACATAATGTTAGCAAATGAGATTGTTAAAGCAGATTAGTTACCCAGAATATTGGTTCGTCATAACTCCAAGTGAGCCCAGCTGGTGATCAGGTTGTTGTGGGTTCAACCCCTGCTAAAATTTGAACAAGTATATTTTTCTACCTGATGATGTGTCTAACTGCAAGTGTAAGTATAGTGCCTAGCTTCAGATATAGCATTGTTTTTTAACCATTTTTATGCCTCCGCCATTTTCAATGGGGCCGGCCTCGGTGGCTCAGTTGGATGCGCCGTCCGACTGGAGACCAGGAGGTCGCGGGTTCGACCCCCCCCCGAGGTCGGCAACATTCTTTCGTGGAGATTGATCATGAAATATTTTCTACGGTCATTCTCTCCCTTCCGCTGATTCAAGAAGGGCAGTTGTCAGTTTCTGGCGAAAGAATGTGCACATTACTGGTTAACCGCTTAGAGGACTAAGCCTGCCCAGTAAACGTGTGGTTAGGTAAACTGACCGCGCTCCACATGACCCCACTGGGTTGACTGGGCCGTAAAACCTCAACACAAACAAACAAATTTTCAATGGGGGTGCGGGGGGCATATAGTATCGCCGTTGTCCGCACGTACGTCAGTTCCATCTGTCCGTCCCGTACGTAACAAAAATGGTTTCTGTGCAATATCTTTTGGAAGGATTGGTGTATTTGGATTGAAATTTTATACACAGGTATAATCATAAAATATAGGTCAAGTTCGATTTAGAGTAAAATCCACCTATTATTTGGGGAGTTATGGCCCTTTTTCAACTTTGAAAAAGGGTTTCAGTTCCATAACTTTAGAAAAGATTAGTGTATTGGATTCATATTTTATACAGAAGCATATAGTTATAAAATATAGGTCATGTTAGATTTAGGGTAAAATCCACCAATTATTTTATGAGTTACGGCCCTTTTTCAGTGTTGAATAATAGTTGGAAAATGTTTCCATTTGATATCTTTTGAAAAGATTAGTGTATTGGATTCAAATTTTATACACAGGTATATAATCATAAAATGCAGGTCAAGTTTGATTTAGAGTAAAATCCACCAATTTTTTTGGGGAGTTACGGACCTTTTTCAATGTTGAAAAATAGTTACAGTTTGATATCTTTTGAAAATATTAGTGTATTGAATTCACATTTAAACACACAGGTATATAATCATAAAATAGAGGTCAGGGTCCAATTAGGGTAAAATCAACCCATTATTATGGGAGTTATGGCTCTTTTTCACCTTCAGAAGATGTTTTCCTTTCGATATTTTTAAAAAAAAGATTGATTTGTGTATTGGATTCATATTTTATATACAGGTATATAATCATAAAATATGGTCAGGTTCAATTTAGGGTAAAATCTGCCAATTATTATGAGAGTTACGGCCCTTTTTTCAACTTTTTTACTGCAAAATGCCTGCGTGTGGGTGAGGATGGCCCTGGGTGCGGGCATCTGTGTCATACTGACACATTTCTGTTGTTTTTTTTTAAATATGTTTTGCTTATTTCTCCATGAACCAGCCTCAGTTGCACAGTTGGATGCGCGTCGGACTTGTGATCAGGAGGTTTGATCCACCCCCCAGGTCTGGCAATATTCTTTCATAGAGATTTGTCATGAATTATTTTCTGCGGTCACTCTCCCCCTTCTGCTGATTCAAGAAGGGCAATTGTCATTTTGTCAAAATCTGCACAAATACTGGTTAACCGCTTAGAAGACTAAGCCTGTCCAGGGAAAGTGTGGTTAGGTTACCTGACAGCTTTGACATGACCCTAATGGGTTGATTTGGTGTGAAAAACTCAGCTCAGTCATATTTCTCCATGAAAAACCTAAAACAATCATATACCTATGTTGTGAGATGAAGCATTTTCAACAAGTACCCACAACATACAGTGGGGTATTTACTAAAGGTCACTCTCCACAATGGCCACCTCCCTTTAGCAGCCAGTAAATGATTATGTAGTTATAACATCTATTTAACTTCTCAGTAATAACCCCTCCCTACAGCAGCCATTTTTTTGTTTGTGCTCAAGGGTGGCTGCTGTAGGGAGGTTGCCCTGTATGTTGTAGAGGAGAAAGAAGAAAAATATTTATCTCTTATCCAGAGCTATGATGCTGTTTATTTTTAGATGTTGTTGTGGAAGACCTGAGGGCTGGCAGGGCCATGTTCCCCAGTCCCTGGGAGTCCTGTCAGATGAGAGGTGGCATCCTTACAGACATACTGAAGCCAAGCCAACAGATGCATATGGTTGTATAGAGTTTCAAGGGGCACCACATCCGAGTAAAGCTCAGGTAATTAACCTTTCTTACTCACAGTTGACAAACTGATGAGATTTTTCTTGTTGTTTTTTTTTCCAGAAATGTAAGAAAGATATTTTAAATGTGTGCGGAAAATTTTTCCCAATATGCAGAGCTTTGACTCTTTCCCCGCAAGTGGTAACTTTTGTCATCTGCTGATATCCTTTGCAAACAGTTTGGACCCAGATCAGACAAAACCTCGGGCCGCATCTGGATCCAAAGTGTTTGTCACTGATGGTATTCCTGAAGGTATTTTTTTTTTTTTTTTTTGAAGTTTATTTTTAAAACAAATCCACAGACAACAAAAAAGCATGAAAAATGACCCAGTGCAAAGAGTTAATTCTTTATATTGTAGAATCAGTTTTCTTTGTGATCAGACAGACTTTTTTCTCATAATGTTTATTTTTGTCCTGTTCTGTATTATTTACAGACAAATATATACACATAGTATTCAAGCATAAAACATAGACACCACAAGAACTTCTCTATGCCATCAATAATTGAATGATCACTTTCTGTCCATTGTCCTTCCATCATCATCCGTTCAGATTTTCAAATGAACTTGGAAGCCTCTGAGCCAATATTTAGCAAATTTCATGTGGAGTCTCCTTGGATGAGGGAGGGAGGTAGGGTATGAACTATTACTATTATGAAAACAAATTAGACAGGATACTTGATCAGACATCGGTCAACCTAATGACATTTACTTGTAGGTCATGAAGTGATGTCAGCATGACCTGTTTTCACGGTCCTATGATTTTGCCTCATATCTTGAAGAATTTTCAGGATCAAGTTATTAAGCATTATATCTTGAATTGTATATACACCATATTTACCAGTTATGAGTCAGTATGACCAGGTTTTACTTCATAATAAATGTAGGTCATAATGACCTATATTTCACAGTCCAGTAATTTTGCTTTATATCTTGAAGAATATTTGTACATCATACTTATGGATAATGAGTCAGTTTTACCTGGTTTGACCTCAAAATAAATGTCGGCCACAGTGGCCTACTTTCTATGGTCCACTGATTTTGCCTTATATCTTAGAGTATTTGATGTATAAACATACTTATGGACTATGAGTCAGAATGACCCAAAGTTTGACCTTAGAATAAAAGTAGGTCACAATGACCTTCATTTCTTGCTTCAGGATTTTGATATATCGTGAAGAGTATATGATGTGTAAACATAATACTTTCTGATTATGAGTCACCAGAACCAGAAGTTGGACCTTAAAACAAAGTAGGTCACAGGGACCTATGTTTCATGGTCAGTGATTTTGCCTTATATTTTAAAGTGTATTTGATTGATAAACACCATACTTTCTGATTATGAGTCAGTATGACACCAAGAAAGACCTCAAAATAAATGTATGACCTATATTTCACAGTCCATTGATTTTACCTTCTATCTTGAAGAATACTTGATTTTTCTACATTATACTTTCAGATAATTAGTCAATATGACACGATGTTTGACTTCAAAATAAATGTAGATGACAGTGACATATTTCATGGTAGACTGATTTTTGCCCTATATATTGAAGAGTAAGATTTATAAACATCATACTTTTGGGTGTCAGTATGACCCAAAGTTTAAAATATGTTACTTACTTATATGTTACTTACTTCTTTATGTATTATACCCATATGGCTTTGCCCAATGCAGGTGTGACATTGACTCCCGCAGAATTCTTGTTTTGTTTTATTGGCAGTGCGCAATTCAGATAAGCTATGCTTACCAGCCTTCTTTCTCTGTTTTTCTTTTTATAATCATAATAGTAATTTATTGGTCATTGATTAATTAATGGTTGCTCTTTAATCTTTGAACAATGGAAACTGTCAGGTAATTTATATTTGATCACACATCCTTTATAGCAAGAACATTGCCTGAGTGTCCTGATCATATTCTGATGTTGTATTTTAAACCCAGTTCTTTTATGCTAATAATTACCAGAATATCCCTAAATATTGGGATAAAGAGGTGTGAACAAACAATGTAGATTCTGATCAGATGTCACTGAATGCAGCATTTGATCAGGATCTACAGTGTTTGCTATTTGATCCAGCAGTTTTTATAGGGTAAATACGGTTTCCAGGACAACAAAAGGTAATAAGATAGACTTGTTCAGATTTTTCAAAAAGTACTGTAAGGAGTTACACAGTTCTTGATAAGGTGCTTTTTCAAAGCCAAAAAGTACTGGGCCCAGTTGTTCAAAGCATCGTTAGCTTAACAAGCTCTTTAGTGGTTAAAATGTTAACTATTTAGTAAGTACAATATCTACTTCACAGGTATTTTTGCTGAAAAAATGTGAGTAGCTTTTGCATTTGCAAAAGCTACTCACATTTTTTTCAGCAAAAATACCTGTGAAGTAGATATTCGCATTTTTTCAGCAAAAATATTAGCATATACGCCATATTTAATGATCAAAGTTTTAACGATTTGTTAACTGATGACATCGTTAGTTTTGAACAACTGGGCTCTGATATTTTCTTTATTTCTCCATGAAATTGTATGTTGTGGTACTCAATAAAAGTGCCTCGGTGAGGTGCTTCTAATGAGTATACATAGCATGTTTTTCATGGAGAAATAAAGAAAAAATATTGACCTGATAACCCCTCTTAACTAGAGCTATGCAGATAAAGTGTCTCAGTGTTTAGGGTAAATACGGTTTCCAGGATAGCAACAATCGCAGGGTCTGAAATTTAAACATCAACCATAATTATGTTATTCGTGAAATAATGCATCCATTGATTATTCAGTGCTCTAAACAAGAAGAGTTTCCAGATACAGATTTTTTTTTTTATTTTGTGGATATTGAACATTAGAATTGCCTTATAGAGGTAGTGTTAATGAGCACTTACAACATATTTTTGTGCTGAAAAATAAAAAAAAATACATAGCTACTGATTAGAGGGGGTATTGACATAGTATTTATACCCCCGGCATACGAAGTATGCAGTGGGGATATATAGTTTTTGTCTTTTCTGTGTGTCTGTATGTCAGTCTGTTCTGTGTGTCTGTGTGTCAGTGTGTCAGTCTGTTAACATTTACTTTATGTCAAAGATATATCAGGAACTACTTTAACTAGAAACTTGAAATTTTGTACACGGACAAGTATGACTAGTTGTATTGTGGGAAAGAAAATAAGGGCCATGGGGCCAGGTCCCTTAGAGTTATTTCCCTTTGTTGTTATGGTCTTTTCTGTGTGTCTATCTGTCTGTTAACATTTATTTTGTGTCAAAGATTTCTCAAGAACTACTATACCTAGAACCTTGAAATTTTGTACACATGACAAGTATGATTAGTTGTATTGTGGGAAAGAAAATAGGGGTTGTGGGGTCAGGTCACTTAGAGTTATTTCCCTTTGTTGTTCTGGCTATTTGTGTGTGAGTAAACATTTATTTTGTGCCAAAGATTTCTCAAGAACTACTGTACCTAGAATCTTGAAATTTTGTACACATGACAAGTATGACTAGTTGTATTGTGGGAAAAAAATAGGGGCTGTGGGGTCAGGTCACTTAGAGTTATTTCCCTTTGTTGTTCTGGCTATTTGTGTGTGAGTAAACATTTATTTTGTGCCAAAGATTTCTCAAGAACTACTGTACCTAGTATCTTGAAATTTTGTACACATGACAAGTATGACTAGTTGTATTGTGGGAAAAAAATAGGGGCTGTGGGGTCAGGTCACTTAGAGTTATTTCCCTTTGTTCTTCTGGCTGTTTGTGTGTGAATAAACATTTATTTTGTCTCAAAGATTTCTCAAGAACTACTGTACCTAGAATCTTGAAATTTTGTACACATGACAAGTATGACTATTTGTATTGTGGGAAAGAAATTAGGGGTCATGGGACCAGGCCCTTAGAGTTATTTCCCTTTATTGTTCTGCCTATTTGTTTGTGAGTTAACATTTAATTCGTGTCAAAGATTTCTCAAGAACTACTGTACCTAGAAACTTGAAATTTAATACACATGACAAGTATGACTAGCTGTATGGTGGGAAAGAAAATAAGGGCCATGGGACCAGGTCCCTTAGAGTTATTTCCCTTTGTTGTTCTGGCTATTTGTGTGTGAGTTAACATTTATTTTGTGTCAAAGATTTCTCAAGAACTACTGCACCTAGAAACTTGAAATTAAATACCCATGACAAGGATGACTAGTTGTATTGTGGAAAAGGAAATAGGAGCCATGGGGCCAAGTCCCTCAGAGTTGTTTCCCTTTGTTGTTCCGGCTATTTAATTATGTATTTTTGTTTATAACTTCTATACCTGTTTCCAGATTTTGTTTGAATTTTTGTTACACATGCACATTTATATACTGCGGGTGAAAGTATGACTAATTGTACTGTGGAAAGAAAGTAGGGGCCATAGGGCCAGGTCTCTTAGAGTTATTTCCCTTTGTAATTCGTGCTATTGAAGTATGTTTTCTTAATAACATTTATTATGTGTCAAAGATCTTTGGTACCAATGACAAGAATGAATAGTTGTATAGTGAGAAGGAAAATAGAAGCCATGGGGCTAGTTCTCTAAGAGTTATTTCCCTTTGTAATTCTGACTGTCCATGTTATCAATGATGGCCATGGCCGGGGGTATTAGTGAGCATATGCTCACTTCATGGTCTAGTTATCTTATCACTTAAAGAAAACATTGTGGGTATTGATTAGTAGGACCTAGGTGAGACATTTCTAATGGGTATCCACAACTTGTTGATGAGGCATTTCTGATGAGTACCCACAATATATGTTGTCATGGAGAAATAATAAAAATAAAAGTACTTTTTGGTTAAAAAGGTGCCTGATTGGAAATTTCAGTGACCAATCATATTATTGTATTTACCCTAAGTATTGGGACAGACAGACATGAGCAAACAGATCAGATCAGGATCCTGGGGAAATGTTCGCTGGCGATGTGGGCGACGTGTTCACCATTTTTCTGCAGACGACGCTTTGTTCATACAGGAAAGCAATGTTGATGTGTTCATGATTTTCCAGTGTGTATTGCCATTAACAACTGATAAATTCACCAAAAATATACCCTAAGGTGTCATGATCTTTCATCCCTTGAGACTAGGATTATCGACAGACAGGTCTGCATGTTAAGTTTTTGACACTACCTTGTCAAATCACATTGTTTGCAGACCATATGACCTAGAGTTTGACAGGTGCACAATCCACACCTCATTCAAACGTGCTTGATCGTAAAATGTATTTACACAAATTTATTTGTACAAAACATTTGTAGGATACTGTATTTACCCTAAGTATTCGGACACCTCAACTCCTTACCATATATGATCTAAAATTTGAACCAGTACAATTCACTACCCGATGTTGTATCTAAAAATTGCTGGATGAGTGGCAAACAGTGTAGACCCAGATGAGACGCCGCGTTCTGCGGCGTCTCATCTGGGTCTATACTGTTTGCTCAGGCCTATCTGTCTGAATATATATGGTAAATACGGTATTTCAATGTTTTGTTTGTTTTTTTCATCTCAAAGTTTTCGGATGCAGAATTTTCATCAGCATGATCACAAATGCACCATTATATTTTAATGTTTACCTTTTCTTTTGAAAGAGGACACGTGGTGACAAGCAAAATTGTACCTTATCGCTTAATTCACATATCAGTCTGCTGGGCAGCCTGTGCATTAAAAAGTTATCTCTGTTTACTAAAAGCAATTTCTAAGTCCCGCAGAATGTGTCCAGTAACCCTTGTGTAGATTCTCATGGGACTGCTTACATGCATACAAGGTGACAGTACGCAATTCTGGGATGTTCACATTTCCAGTATAAGTTAAAAAGTTACGTTTCCGCTTGCTCCTGCATGATGAAACCATGTGCTCGTAATGGTGACATCACCTGAACTCATGACAGAAAACCACTCTGTGAGAAAAAGAAACCTATTACATTAAAGCTGCAGGGCCTTTTTTGGTCATAAATGCATTTGAAACATACACATATTAAGAATAGACCTAAATTGCACCAATTATTTTTCTGCAAATTAAGCAGAAGATTGAAACTTGGGCAAGTAAACAAGACCCATACTTTGTTTAGTAGCATATATTGATAGCAACATGGTGCAAAGTAAGCAATGAAATGACGTTTTGCGGAAAGCTTAACACAGAAGTCCATGACCAGAATGTACTGTATATATTTGTGATAATGTGTAAGACAGCATTAACTGGTTTTGATTGGAAAATATTTTCACTAACAAAAACACTCAATACCAATAGCACTCAAGATTAAAAGGTAACTGCAGACAACAACAAACTTTTTTGCAGGTTGAGGGGTAGTGGGGGGGGGGGGGTGGGGGGTGGGGGGGGGGTAGGAGTCTTGACATTTCATGTAAATCGTCTGTGTGGCAGATGATTCACATGAAACGTCATGTCTTGTTTTCTCTGAAAAATAAAAAAAAAAATTAGAATGTCATCTGCTACAAATTTTGCTTGGGGCTTTAAGGGTTTAAATCATGTTGAAAGGGATGTAAAATGTCATCATCCTCGTCATCATCATCATCATCCTCGTCATCATCATCATCCTCGTCATCATCATCATCATCCTCCTCATCATCATCATCATCTTTTAGAACAAGTATTGTAAGGATAACTTAGCCAGTAATTTGGATAGATATGGTAATCAGTACTGTATTTACTCTAAATATTGAGACACCTTATCTACTTACCAGACTTATCCTAAATTTTAAATAGTCCATTCTGCTACTTCTTGATGTGTCTAAAATTTTGCTGTATGTTTAGCAAACAGTGTAGACCCTGATCAGACGCCGCATTTTGCGGCGTCTGATCTGGGTCTACACTGTTTGCAAAGGCCTGTGTCTGAACACTTAGGTTTTTTTACGATAGTTACGACTTTAGGTTTGAATTTAATTGAGCCTGTGCTGATATTGAGATAAACACTAGGAAATCTCAGGCCATTTATGAAGTTACTTGTAACATATAGGGCTTGCTGAGCACTTTATTAAGCTTAAAGCAAGAGTAATTAATAGCAATCCCTCATTTATCATTTCCTCTATCAGGGGAACTTCTCCATGTTCTTTTCTCAATATTTCCAGCTTAACCCTTTCACCCGAGTTTCTGAAGTGAACTCTTCCATTTGAATTTGGACACATCCATTATTGCAAATGGATATCGGTCAAAGAAAAAAAAAAAAAGAAAAAAAAGAAAGAAAACAATGGTAAACAGTTTAGATCCTAATGAAATGGCTCATTACAAGCCATCTCATCTGGATCTACACTGTTTGCATAGATATCCATTTTGGTCTACCAAGCTGAAAAGGATAAGTGGTTATTTTGATTTGAATTGATTTGATTTGATTTACTGACCAGTCAACACAGTTAAGGCCATGTTAAGGCGGTCATTGAACCATCTGACACTTTTACCTGGGCAGGCTTTAAAAGCCCCAGTACTTTGTGCACATACTTCTGCTACTAATTGACAACTGCCCTTCTTGAATCATCAGAAGGGAGAGAATGACCACATAAATTATTTCATGATCAATCTCCATGAAAGATATGTAACCGAGCTGGGATTAAAACTTGTGCTCCCTCCATATGCAGTCAGATGTGTTACCACCTGCACTATAGAGCCTGGCAAGTATGTATTTATTAGCTATCAAGAAATCACTCATCATATATCATAAATATTTTAACTTTTACCACTCTCTGGGCACATTCAGAAGACATCAAATTAATGATATTGTAGACAATTTGCATGAAATGCCAAACCTTGTTTTCTGGGAAAGTTGCAAAAACAAAAAAAAACAAAAAAAAAAATTATCAGTTTGTCGTCTGCTGAAAATTTTACCCAGCATCTGATCAGTTCTGCACTGTTTACCATTTAGTCACCAGTATTTTGGATGCATGGGGTAGACAAGAGAACAAACAACTAACAAAGGTACCTTTAACTTAACCCTTGTCCTGCTGAGCCCGGATATACCCTGCCTTTGCAAACAGTGTAGATCCAGATCAGTTGGCTTCTGCACTGTTTGCCATACAGTATGTGAATTCATATCAACAACCTTGATCAAGTAATGTGATTGGCTGAAAATTAGAAATGGGTGTGGCTTCTTAATTTATTCAGCAGGACAAGGGTTAATATTTATTATGATCGACTCATTTCAGTATATCCAATACCTTTTTCAAGATAAGGAAAGTACGGTCTTTGTCTACTGAAAAAACGGTCATCAGGAGTCGCATGATCTAATTGGTCTAAAAATAATAATGTGGAAGTTGTTTAGAAACAATCATTAACCCTTGTCCTGCTGAATAAATTATGATGCTATGCCTACTTCTAATTTTCAGCCAATCAGATTATTTTATCTGGATTGTTGCTATAAATTCACATACTTAATGGCAATCAGTGCAGATCCAGATCAATTGGCTTCTTCAGAAGCCAACTGATCTGGATCTACACTGTTTGCAAAGGCAGGGTATATCCGGGTTCAGCAGGACAAGGGTTAATGGCTGTTATAAAGCTGTTTTGATTAGGTTAAAAGTAGATTGAGCTAAGAAGCAGAATGTGTTAGAGATAGACTTATGTTTTTAAAACTCTTTTAAAAACATTATTTAAGTGGTTAACAATTAAATTTTCATGGCTATATACATTGTAATTGGGACATAACAAAGAACTAGTTGATTTTGGTGAACTTGATCTAATTTTCAAGGTCACAGCAGTAGAAAAACTGAAATTTCATGGTTGGGGGACATCTGTTTTCTCTGAAAACACTGTTACTAGTTGTTAATATTTTGCCCCGGTCAGGCCATAAGGAACAATCACTGTATCAGCATATTTTGTAATCTGGTAGTGTTAATATTGCTGTCACTTAAAAGCTAACTAGATAATAATTAAAATGACAATTGAAGGCTGACTGATGACAAAATTTATGCTATTTATGGCCCATAGAGTTGTAATCAGAACAGGTAGACTGTCATATTACATAGCTCCAGATAAGAGGGGATAGCCAGATAATATTCGAGCCAGTGCACAACAAACCTACAATAAGACCTGTGTGACCAGCAAAGATGCAGATCAGCCTGTATATGCAACTAGTTTGGAAATGGTTCTTGTTTATTTCTCTTTGGATAGCCTGGAGCATCACGAAAATATACCTATATAATTTTGACCCCCTTAAACCCCACTTTTATATAGTAAAACTGGGGTTTACTGGGGTATACATTATTTTTGTTATTTCTCCTCAAAAACATAGATTGTGGGTACTCGTTAGAACCGCCTCGAGGCGGTTCTAACGAGTACCCACAATCTATGTTTTGAGCAGAAATATGAAAAATATCAGATTTTTTTTATCTGAAAAATTGCCATTTTTTGGTGGTAAAATTTTCAATATATTTGAATAGGCGTGTTTTCGTAATGAGGCTGTAGAAGGCACATGCAAGATGGGAAGACATCTGATCAGATTGTGCAGATGTGCAGGCTGATCTGAGTCATTGTTGGTCACACAAGTCTATCTTAACTGGGCCAATTAAACTCTTAATGCCAAGCAATGTTTGATTAGTCTTCACTGTTTTCTACTCATCCAGCAGTTTTTAAACGCATAAAACAGTTAGCAAAATTACTTTTTAGGACATGTATTGTAAGAAGTAAAGATTCAGAATATTTAGGATAAACTTATTTGTCTGTATCAGTTGCCCTGGTCATTTAGGAGTCACTGTAAGCCTGTAATGAGTTGCACTGAATGTCATGTTTGTCCTTGTCCATTTTCTAGGTTTTCTAAACCTTACCATTGATCATTTGTAGTTCCCGTGAAGCGCTAATCACAGTTGCTGCAGACAACACTGATTATTTTTCTTCTTTTTTTTTTTTTTTTTTTCCACAGAAAATAAGGCATGACATTTCAGGTGAATTGTCTGCCTAGCAGACGATTCACATGACATTTAAAGTTTTTTTGTTTGTTTTTTTCTCTGGAAAATAATAATAAAAAATTAGACTGTCATCTACTACATGGCTTTAATGGTTAAGATTGTCTGAGAAATGTGATTTGTAGAAAGTCTTGGAAATTTATTAAGAAAAACACAGTCAGGTGTAGATGTTAATAGTTTCTTATCTGACAGGATTTTTTTTTTTTTTTTTTCCACAATGAGATTTGCTCTTATCAAGCTCCAGATAAAATGCACTTTTGAATTTTTCTATGACAATTTTTAGTTGTTTTTGTTAGTCCCCCCCACCCCCCTGCTTACAGAATCAGCCGATATCATAGTATATGTTCACGATAGTGAATGCGTTGATCAGACTTCACAGATGAGCATGCTGATCAGGACCTATGCTGCTTGCATATGGTATAAGGGCCTTTTTCCTGTTGGGCATCATATATGAAGACCCTGTATAGGGTGAGAAAATAAACCTTCTGACATGTCTGCCCATTGAAGACTCAAATCAGCCTGTGCATCTGCAGTCTGATCAGTCTTTGTTGTCCCTGTGAAGAAACTTTGTATCCTTGGCCATAGGTCTAGATAAGAGTGAGTAGCAGATATATATATTTTTTCTTATTTCTCTATAAAAACATATGCTGTTGGTACTCATTAGAAGGGCCTCACGGAGGCACTTCTAATGAGTACCCACAACATATGTTTTCGTGGAGAAATTAGAAAATTATCAATACTTATTGAAAAAAAAAACAAAAAAACAACATCTTATCAAGAGCTATGTTGACTATCCAAAATGTGCCAAGTGAAGATTGTGTTCAGAATTGATGAATGTGCAGGCTGATCTGAACCTTTGCTGAGTGCACATGTCTAAAGGTATGTTTTCTGACATTGTGGCTTATAGGAAGGTGACAGACTTGGAAATTTTATTTTCCATTTCTTGATTGAAGTATTCTGAAAACCTGTTCTGCGTTAATGCCAGGCTGTATTAACCCTGGTCCTGCTGAACCCAGATATGCCTTGTCTTTGCAAACAATGAAGATCCAGATCAGTTGGCTTCTTCAGAAGCCAACTGATCTGGATCTGCACTGTTTGCCATTTAGTATGTGAATTTGTATCATCAACCTGGATCAAGTAATCTGATTGGCTAAAAATTAGGAATGGGCATGACATCTTAATGTATTCAGCATTGCAAGGGTTAAGTTCATACTTAAAGCTTGGCTGGTTCAAGAAGTGTCCGGGTGGCCGAGTGGTTAACACACTTGACTTCGGATCATGAGGTCTGGGGTTCAAACCCTGCTGGAGGTGGTGTTCGTCTCATGACTGTACAGCACTTCATTGCACAAAGCCTTTCATGATCACCCTTCCATCATCTTGATATGACTTAAGTAATTTTGAAAGGGGCATAAAGCACCAAATCATCATCAGATACTGGTTCAACTTTTATCCATTTCAAGCCCTACCCTCTCTCCATTTCAGGCCCAACCCTTTCTTATTGACTTTGAGATCTCTGTCAGGCTTAGAGCAATTCTTGGTAAATTGACAGACAAGCTGCCATTTAGTTCCATGTGACAGCTCTCATTCGTTTTCTTTCATTCTTTTTTTTTTTTTTTTTTTTTAATCAGAAGGCACATTGTTCTGAAGAAAATAAGACAAAAAAAAATATTTCAAACTGTTATTAACAGCTGTTTAAATGAGTTTGCGGTGGTTGGTTGGTGCGAAAGAACCATATAGTTTTTGGTGTCTTTGGGCAGTCTGCCAAGGCGAGCAATTTCATTTCTTTTACAGTAGACCCAATTTCAGAAAGGATTGGATGTACAGGAAAGCAAACAGGAAGTCATCTGTTTCCGTTGTGAAAAATGGCAGAAAATCTATGAAGACTCAAGCCCCCTTAAGTGTTAACCCTTGTCCTGCTGAATAAATTAAGATGCCACACCCACTTCTAATTTTCAGCCAATCAGATTACTTGATCCGGATTCTTGCTATAAAATCACATACTTAATAGCAAATCAGTGCAGATCCAGATCATTTGGCTTCTTCAGAAGCCAACTGATCTGGATCTGCACTGTTTGCAAAGGCAGGGTATATCAGGGTTCAGCAGGACAAGGGTTAAGATTGCTACTTTTCCACTTGCTTCTAAATGTATTTAATTCATGTTAGTCTGGAGACCATTGGCAAACATTACAGACCTTGATCAGACACCCCAGGATGTGGCATATGCCGCAGGATGCAGCTGCGGGGTCTGATCAGGGTCTACACTGTTTGCAAATAGTTTAGCCATTTTTATCTAGAAATATCTAAGTCACATAAAATTGAAATTGTACTCTTTTAATATATTGTGTGGAGAGTTTATTCAGTCTAAAATGGGTTAACCTAAGGTTTATTATGGGCAAAAATTAACAGACATTGAAAATATTTTCTTATCATTTAGCATGCTGTGGGCAAATATAGCAGACAATGAATTGATGATTATTTTCTTATTTTCTTAGAAAATAGGGTTTCGCCATATATATATATATACAGAGACATTGTGAGAAAACTAAGAAAAAATATTTCAGAATGTCATCTGAACCATTTATCCAGTGTGCTAAGTGTTAAGTTTTCTTGTAAATTGAACTAGTGATTAGACGAGTTCTAATGAAAAGTGAAGCCAGTCTTCTGGAGGTTGTGTTGTGGGTTTGAAGAGAAGTAGAAAAACAGAAATATTTCTGATCTGCTAAATGACATGTACAGCATGCTAAATGGGTGAGGACCATGCTTTTGAATCTGTTCTGTCAATTTTGAACAATCTGGTTCATTTGGTTTTAACAGTTCATTCTTGTAATGATTATAGAGACGAAAGACCAAACTTACTGCATATATAAAACAGTAACATGAAAATGTTGCACAACCACATACTGGTCTGTAGAGCTATGGATAAAATAGTATCGACACCACCAGTTTCCCATTCACCACCATCACACACACACATAGACTCACACACATATTTTCTTGCTTGCATTAATGGGTACTTATGTAGTTACCGCACTGTACTCATATCACCTCACTTTTCAATGTACACATATTACCTAGTGAACTGAAAAGTGAGGTGATATGAGTACTTTGATAAGTAAGGTGATTTGTGTACACCGAAAAGTGAGGTGACATGAATACATTGAGAAGTGAGGTGACATGAATACATTGAGAAGTGAGGTGACATGAATGCATTGATAAGTGAAGTGACATGAGTACACTGAAATTTGAGGTGACATGATAACAGTGAGAAGTCGGGTCACGTGTACATTGAGAAGTAAGGTGATATTAGTACACAGAAGTGATGTGATAATGAATATACCGAGAAATGAAGTGTAATGTATATACTGAGAAGAGATGTGACATGAGTACACTGAGAAGTGAGATGATAATATATATTTTATACTGAGAAGTGAGGTGACATGAGACACTAAGAAGTGAGGTGACATGAGTACACTGAGAAATGAGATGATAATGAATATACTGAGGTGGTATGAGGACTAGGAGAAGAGAGGTGACATGAGTACACTGAGTAGCAAATTGATAATGAATGTACAGAGAAGTGAGGTGACATGAGAACACTGAGAAGAGATGTGGCATGAGTACACTGAGAAGTGGGATATTAGAGAATATAATGAAAAGTGAAGTGATATCAATACTCTGAGAAGAGATGTGACATGAGTACACTGAGAAGTGAGATGATAATGTATATACCTAGAAGTGAGGTGACATGAGAACACTGAGAAGAGAGGTGACATGAGTACATTGAGAAAAGACATAATAATGAATATATTGAGAAGTGAGGTGACGCGAGTACACTGAAAGTAAGGTAACATGAGTACACTGTGAAATGAGGTGACATGAGTACACTGAGAAGTGAGTTGACATGAATACACTGAGATTTAAAGTGACATGAGTACACTGAGAAGTGAGGTGACATGAGCACACTGAGAAGTGAGGTGACATGAGAACACTGAGAGCTGTGATGACATGAATACACTGAGAAGTGAGGTGACATAGGACACTGAGAAGTGAGGTGACATGAGTACACTGAGAAGTGAGGTGACGTGAGAACACTGAGAGCTGTGATGACATGAGTACACTGAGAAGTGAGTTGACATGAATACACTGAGATTTAAAGTGACTTGAGTACACTGAGAAGTGAGGTGACATGAGAACACTGAGAGCTGTGATGACATGAGTACACTGAGAAGTGAGTTGACATGAATACACTGAGATTTAAAGTGACATGAGTACACTGAGAAGTGAGGTGACATGAGTACACTGAGAAGTGAGGTGACATGAGAACACTGAGAGCTGTGATGACATGAGTACACTGAGAAGTGAGGTGACATAGGACACTAAGAAGTGAGGTGACATGAGTATACACTGAGAAGTGAGTTGACATGAGTACACTGAGAAGTGAGTTGACATGAGTACACTGAGAAGTGAGGTGACATGAGTACACTGAGAAGTGAGGTGACATGAGAACACTGAGAGCTGTGATGACATGAGTACACTGAGAAGTGAGGTGACATAGGACACTAAGAAGTGAGGTGACATGAGTATACACTGAGAAGTGAGTTGACATGAGTACACTGAGAAGTGAGTTGACATGAGTACACTGAGAAGTGAGGTGACATGAGAACACTGAGAGCTGTGATGACATGAGTACACTGAGAAGTGAGTTGACATGAATACACTGAGATTTAAAGTGACATGAGTACACTGAGAAGTGAGGTGACATGAGTACACTGAGAAGTGAGGTGACATGAGAACACTGAGAGCTGTGATGACATGAGTACACTGAGAAGTGAGGTGACATAGGACACTAAGAAGTGAGGTGACATGAGTATACACTGAGAAGTGAGGTGACATGTAAACACTGAGAGGTGAGGTGACATGAGTACACTGAGAAGTGAAGAATATGAACACACTGAGAAGTAGTGACATGAATATACTGAAAAGTGAGGTGACATGAGTACAGTGAGCAGTGAGGTGATGTGAGAAAACTGAGAAGTGGCGATATGAATATACTGAGAAGTGAGGTGACACTGCTGCAAGAACTGAGGTGCTAATGAATCTAATTAGAAGTGAGGTGATAATGAGTACACTGAGAAGTGAGATGACATGAGTACACCGAGAAGTGAGGTGACAATGGGTACACTGAGAAGGGAAGTGAGCGGGCCCCCGTAGCCTAGTGGATAAGAGAGTTTACTCTTAATCCATTAGGTTTCTCACTGCTGTGGTTCGAGCCTCGCTCGGGTCACATGTGGGAAAGCCAAGTTCTGCTTACGGATGGTCAGGTGGTTTTTCTCCGGGTTCTCCGGTTTTCGCCCACCTTTTATTAACGATCGGCTCGATATAAGCGAAATATTCTTGAAAGGGCCGTAAAACCCAAATCAAAAAAAAAAAAAAAAAAAAAAAGAAGGGAAGTGATATGAGTACACTGAGAAGTGAGGTGATACGAGTACATTAAGAAGTGAGGTGATAATGACTACATTGAGAAATGAGATGATATGAGTATGCTGAGAAGTGAGTTGATATGTGTAAACTGAGAAGTGAGACAATATGAGTTCACTGAATAGTGAGACAATACAAGTTCACTGAGAAGTGAGGTTATATGAGCACAGTGAGTAGTGAGGTGATACGCACTTTTAATCTCAGTGTGCTCATATCAACTCACTTCTCAGTGTTCTTATACCATTTCTTAGGCCTTTACCTGTGTGTCACGTATATATATATATGCTTTTAGTGGGGTAGGCCTATTTGAGAGCACCTCAGAAATAAGGCCTATCCTTTAATTCTAGGTTGTCAGACAGGGGAGGGAATGAACTTTATCACAAATTTTCGTTTGTCAGTATTCAAGGTCAGTTGGTATAATAATTCTCCAAAATCACAGTCAAATTTCATCACTTTAAAGGGAACACAAGCTTAAAGCATAGTGTATTGCAAAGTAAAGAGCATCACCTACAATGAATTTTGATGCAAAATTGATCAAAATTGGTCAAGAATTAAGGCTGTTATGGACAAATGAGTATTTTAACATTGGTGGTATGGGTGCCGCCATTTTGAATATTTAATAAGGTTTTACAAAAGTTTAAAAATCTATTTAAAAGTTGTTTTTCTTACAAATTTGGATTACTTTAGGGGAAACGATTGCCTTTCACTATAAATAAGCACATGCTAAACACAGTAGCAAAATAGTTTTGAAGACCTATTATAATTAGGTTTTTGTATATTTTTTTTGGGCTGTATGACGTCGCAAAGCCTAAAATATGGCAGCATCCATGATGGCCATTTTGAAAATATTCAAACCACTGTAACCAGGGCTTCCGTTAAGCGGACGTAGGACGTATATTATGCCCTGAGATTGCCACCGGAAGTCCAAATCGAACTTCGAAGATGTACCGCGGACTTCCGAAATTTCTTTTGTCCATCCAAAATCGATACCCGAGATGTCCAAAACTGTCAAAAAGCCCACCCACTTTTAACAAGTTGTATGATGTTTGCCCCGCCAACTGATGGGAAATTTGCTTCCTGTGTTTTCTGAGCTTAAAGGACGTCCCACTTTCCATTTGCAGGAGTTTTATTGACAGCCGCTTCACGGATCACGGCACCCTTTTGATGGCTATGTGATCACTGGGTGTATTTGTCAAGCTGGCTGAGTTGATTAATTGATGTTTGCATAATGGAACTTTCTCCTGCGACACCCGAAAATATTGGGTCGCGCAAGTCCAAAACATTGACTGCTGAACCCGAAAAATTTTCGATGTAGGGAATTGTCCAGGTTGCGCTATATATTCTAAAACGTCCTGGCAGCCTTATCAGTTCCAGCACCTAACTAATACACAAAGAATGCATGAGAAATAAAATAAATAATATTTCCAGCGCATTAATTTAGCAATAAGATGCGTTCAACAGATTATTTTTATTAACAAAGACAATAGGCACTAATAAACTGAATTTAGACAAGTAGATTTTCCTTCTCTAGAAATAGATAAATTCAGAACCAGAAATATAAGCATCAGAAAAGCATTGACACAAATGATCTTTGGAAGAAGAAACAAAATTCTATGAAGTCATTATTTTTTTAATATTCAGGTCTTAAAACCTTAAATTATTATTTTGCTAAGAGCGTGTGTCATCTGAAAACACCTCAACACTTCCCCGGAGTTACCGAGTGAAATTCTATGAATAAATAACTATCATGCACAGAACGCAAATTGTATCTATTCGAATTTAGAAGCTTATGTTTGTCTTTCCTACGATACTATGACAACAAAAACAATTTTTCAAATGAAAAGAAAACATATTTTTTGTCAAAATTTTCGGAAAACCCATTTCTAAATGCGTAGCCTTGTTCCGGTTGCGCTGTTTACCAGCGCGGAACATGCACAAAGTAAATCTAAATTTAGGTGATTTGCGATGGTTTTGTTTGCTTTCTTCCGCAAACGAAGGTATTGCTCTTGGTGTTTCATTGAGAGCTGCCTTTTATTTGTTTGTTATTGCATAAGTTGGCGCCGTTTTCCCGCAATTTTGTGATGGATGCAACTCGTTTGCTCGTGTTGATCAGCTTCAGTCCGAACAAATATTTCATTATATACATGAATAAATTACTATGCGAAGTAATTTCATCATAGTTTATTTTTAAGAAAACATGTTTGGGCCTTTCCTCTCATGTATGTTATTTTTTTATTTTTATTTTTTTTTTTCTCTTTCTCTGGGCTTTGAAACGAATGTGAAGTTGTACCTATGTTGGTGCTTTCTTTATGGTCCGACATACAAGTATGGGCTTTCCAAAAAGCTCCGATCAAATTTTGATAAGCAGTAAGGACATTTTAAAACACATCTGAAAGAAGTGTAGATCATGATGATCCTGTGTGACACTGAAATAAGAACCTATGTTCTGCTAAACAAAGGGCAGACCACCGCAGCATGGAACAAAGTGGGACTTTCCTGTGGGACTTCCAAATTTGAGTGGTGGGAAGTCTGGGACTTCCTGAGTCTGGAAGTCAATGGAAGCCCTGTGTAACTTTCTTATTTCTTGGCTGATTTTGATAAAACTTATATCAAAGTAAATGGTTTGCTTAGCACTTTACTCCAGGAAACACTAGCAACTTATGTTGCATTCTCCTTTAAGTTTTTTTTCGTTTTTTTGTTGTTGTTTTTTTTTCGTTTGTTATTCTTTTGGTCTCGCCCATATCCAATCAAATAGGCTCCTGTGCCAACCACAGTAACTCTAACTAAACAACAACCAGTTATGCATATACACAAGTGGTAGACGTATCATCGCATATTGTCAAATCTTTCTTGCAATGGCCACATATGGTGCTAATCTCTTGGAGTTTTTTTTTTTTTTTTTTTTTATAAGTTTGTGAAGCAAACACTGGTTTGTACTATGACTTGCTATCATCTGATAGTCATGTGATCACAACTATTGTGCTAATAGTTAGTCAGTCCGTGGATACATAACACATATGAGTGTGAAGTAAATAGATGGAAAACGAGGGATATAATGTGCTCTGGTAAACATTCCCCTTCAAAAGACCCAGATCAAAAACTTTCGTAGCAGGATAAGGGTTAACAGGGTAACATGCTCGAGTATGAAAATTCAATTTATGTCCATTTTTTTTTGTCATTTGCTGGAGGAAAATGTCATCTCCAATGCAGATCCCCCAAATCAGGTATTTCTTACAATTCCTTATCTTGCGGGTCGCCAAGATATACACTTCCAGCGGTAGGCCTATTTGATAGCAATTCAGCACCTACAGAAACAAGGCCCGTCCTTCAGTTTTAGGTTGTCCGACAGGGGAGGGAATGTAATTTCTCATAAACCTTTGTTTATCTGTAGTCAAGGTCAGTCTTAGAAATCTCTAAAATCACAGTCAAATTGCATCCTTTTTGGTCTTACCCATATCCGATCAAATGGGCTCCTGTGCTAACCATGGGGACAATACCCCACTGGGACAATAGCCCACTAGGACAATAGCCCACTGGACAATGTCCCACTGGACAATAGCCCACTGCTAAATTTGTCAGGGTGGACAATAAGCCCACTGCTTATCAAACTGTAAATAGGAATTGGCAACACAAGGGTGAAGGAACTTTTGGAGAACTGTGTACAGCTTTATTGACAAAATTTCGAGGGTTGATCGCAAGACTGTAGCAAGTCAGATGGTTGTTTTTCCCAATACTTAATCTCCTCACCATGAAGGCATTATGAAGATTACAACATTTCTTTCTGTAAACAATGGAAATTTAGGTGCCATTGCTCATATGAGCAATGGCACCTAAATTTACATTGTTTACAAAGGGGTCAAAGTTGCCCTTAAACAAGGGTTTCAAAAATATGTTTGAGTTACTACAGTCTTGCGCTCAACCCTTGAAATGTACTAATACGAGTGATTGGTTTCTTCTATACATAGATGTTTGGAATGAATTTGGATTTTTTTTTTTTTTTAATTCTAGGAAGCACTGTATAGTCATTTTATAAAACTGAAATTGATTACTGATGTAATAAATATGCAGACCAATCTGATTTGTTATGAAAATTGCCTATTTCTTCTAGATGTTTAATCCTGGAATTTCTACATGTATCATAACAAATTTTTTGGTTAAAAGCCATAGTGTTTGTAAGTGCAAATGAAATTCCCATAGACATACAATCTTCTGGCTTTAAAAAAATAGAAATAGACAATTATACAAAATTAAAATGAAATTTGCCTATTTCTTCCAGATGTTTAATTATTTTAATATTAACATCTATATATTTTAAATACAAATTCAATCCTTTGTCTGTTTATAGTCAAAACACTGATTTTCATATGCAGTTATACAGTATGTTTTTACTCATTTATACCCTGTGTCTATAAAACATGAGTAAAAAGTAAAGAGCTGGTAAAAAATCCTTTGGATCTGGATCTGCTATTTGTTTAAACAGAAATTTCAGAATTAAAAAAAAAAGTCAACACTGTTGACTTATGAATAGTTATATTTTAAACTCATTACACACTCAGTTTCTTAATTAAATGCATAATTATGCATATAAGTGAGCTATTGTCCTATTGGGCTAACTCTACTTAAACAGTTTCCGGTTGTAAACGTACACATATGGTAGTCTTGTATCATCATATGTTGTCAAATCACTTGCTATCTTGCGATAGTCATGTGATCACGACAATTGCGCTAATAGTTAGCAGTGGATGGATACATCAATGTGTGAGTGAGAAGTAAAAGTGGAAAATGAGGGAAATAACATACTTTGATAAGAGTACCCTATCCAAAGACCCAGATTAAAAACTTTCATAGCAGGATAAGGACTTAATTGTTTTGAGTCCCTAGGAAATTCTTTGCACAGCTCAAGAAAACAAATACAGATGAACCTCAATGGCTCGAACATCTTTGGGACCATGGAAATTTGTTCGAGACATGGGTAGTTCGAGCCACTGAGGGTTTATCATGGCACCAATTCAGGAAGCAAATAGCGATAATGTAGGGAAATCTTTTCTATTTTCTACACAGTGATTGTATTCTAATGAGTACACACAACATACAATTTCACGATAAAATAAGAAAATTTCCTTAAATATTTGTTTTCTTGATCTATCGGAAGAATTTCGTAGGGACTCAAAAACGAGTTCGAATTAGCCATGGTAAACGAGTCATTGGTGTTCGAGCTATCGAGGTTCGACTGTATTTAGGGAATTTGTCTTATTTTATCATGAAAATATAGGTTGGTGTACTCTTTAGAATTACCTCTTAAAGGCAATTCTAATGAGTAGACTCAACATGCCATTAGAAGATTGGAAACCCATCCCTAAATTATCCTCATTTGCCTCATGACCTGGTGTTATGATCAACCCTTTCAACCTGAGTTTCTGAAATAGACTTTTCCATCCATCCATTGTTGCCAAAAGGGTAATTATATTTGTAAATCAAGGACAGAATGTCAAACAGTGTAGATCCAGATGGGACAGCTCATTATGAGCCACCTCATGTCAGTCTTATCTGTTTGCAAAAGAATCTGTCTTGGTGTACAGGGCTGAAAGGGTTAACCCTCAGTGGCTCAAACTACCAGATCTTAAACAAATTCCCATGGTCCCAAAGGTGTTTGAGCCATTGAAGTTCGACTATGGTCTGCCATGGGGACGCTCTGCTGAGGTCGGGGTTAAAAATGACTGGTGCCTTAAGATGTCCAAATACTTAAGGTAAATAGTAGCTACTGTTCTTTTGATATCCCTCACAAAGACATTTTTCGCTTGAATTTTATGGTAAATGAAAGTGTTTGTTCTGACTGACCACATCTTATCAGGAATCATTTGTCTTTTCTGTTTCTGTGGTTTGTTTTCAAATACTTACTGCAAAATTAATTTTACAGGCCAAAAATGGCTCTGACATGGAATTTCTATTGTAGATTGGATTTTTTGGAAAAATTTTATAAGACGATGTTTTTTACTTTTCTTCACTGATTTTAAATTATTGATATTCTGTAACAATAATGTGAAAATTTCAGAAATTTTGAGCAAGAGGAAATTGTTGTAACCTGCATTCAAACTACCTACCCTTTCGATTTTTCTATTTTTGATTTTTCGATTTTTCTATAATTTGCAGCCTGTGAAATGGAATTTTTTTTATTTATTTTAAAAATCAATAAATAGAATAAAGCTTTCTGTACATAGGGAGTTACGACAAAAGGTTTTGCATTAAATCATGACAAAAACATTGCTAATTCACTTCTTCTGAGTAAAGTGTCACAAAAAATCATCTAAAAGATGTCAAAAGCAGAATAGTAGAAACATTACAATATCATGAATGTTAATGAAAATTAGTTGACCTGCAATCTGTCACTTTCCATATGACTGACACACCTAAAAATAATGAGGGACACATCACAAAAACACGCCTATATAATTTTGAGCCCCTTAAACCCCACTTTTATATAGTAAAACTGGGGTTTACAGGGGTATACATTATATTTCTCATTTCTGCTCAAAAACATAGATTGTGGGTACTCGTAAGAACCGCCTCGCCGAGGCAGTTCTAATGAGTACCCACAATCTATGTTTTCAACAGAAATATAAAAAATATCTGAATTTTTTATCAAAAAAATCCCGTTTTTGATTGTAAAATTTTCAATATATTTAAATAGGCATGTTCCCGTAATGAGTACAAGAAAATGTACTTTCAGACATGTGCCCTGAGAAAACTGATCTAACTGCTCAAATAGTGTCTTAACCCTTGTCCTGCTGAAACCCGATATACTCTGCCTTTGCAAACAGTGTAGAACTCTGAAGAAGCCAACTGATCTAGATCTACACTGTTTGCCATTATGTGAATTTGTGTCAACAATCTGGAAAAAGTAATCTGATTGGCTGAAAATTAGAAGTAGGTATTGCATCTTAATTTATTCAGTAATCTGATTGGCTGAAAATTAGAAGTGGATGTGGCATCTTAATTTATTCAGCATGACAAGGGTTAACTGTCCACCTAATAAAAAAAAAAAAAACTTTGATCCTTGACTATCTAAAGAGCGCTTAGTGATGGTTGATCAGTCTACACTGACATGCAGACTGATCTGAGTCTTTGCTTGGCACACATTTGAAAGTACATTTATTTTCTCACATTGTTATTCAGTTACTTTTAAAAGTTAAAATGTTGATGACCAAATATATGTAAGTAGATCAGAATATGGATGAGTGGTATATGCTTGCTCTAAATGTTGACCAAGATTAAACTGTTCATCACAGAATTGTTACCCATTGTATACCCATATTTTACCATTGCCTAGAAATACTACAGGGACGATAGCGTTTTTCTTGTCCGTTTACGCGTTTGGGGTGCGTTTTGAAATCGTTGTATAACGTTTGCGTTTCGACAACGTTTCTAGCGTTTCATATCGTTTCGGCCAATCAAATTACAGAGCAAAGCGTTTCATGCAAATGCTAAATTTGCACATGCACACTGAAAAGCTACGAACGTTTATCGAAACGCTTTTCACCGTTTCGGCCAATCATCTGGCCTTATCGGAAACGCTGTTTTCCGTTTCGGCCAATCATTTGACCGTTTGGCACCGTTTGTATGTATAGACCAATCGAATAATAAATACCTGTTGGACCGTATTAAATCATATCTTTACAACTAAAGTAATATGAGTTTACGTATAAATATTGTATTTATTTATTTTATTGTATTATCTTTCTCTCTCTCTTTTTTTTTTTTTTTTGATAAAACAATTATAATTGAAATAATTTTGTATTTTCTAAAGAATTAGCGTGATTGATTATTATATTTTGTGAAGCCTAATATTTCACACTACAATCATGATAATCATTTTCTTTTGACAATTAAATGTTTGAGCGCGTAGTGTTCGGTATAAAATTTTAAGCAGATGACATTTTGAAGTTGTTGTTTTTTTGTTTATTTTTTTTCTCTCATTTATTGAATCATATTAAAACCACGTTTTTTTTACAAATAGATAATATTTATCTACGTTTTTTGCTGTTTTTTTTTTTTTTTTTTGGTCATTTTCTGCATTTTTTTTTTTTTTTTTTACTTTTTGCTAAAACATATTTTATTGTTTAATTGAAATAATTTTCTATTTTCAAAAGAATTATTATATTTTGTGAAGCTCAATATTATTTTCACACCAAAATCAACTTGTTTTGACAGATAAATGTTTTAAGGCTTTAAGTACACTGTATAAAATTTTCAGCAGATGACATTTTGAAGTATTTTTCTTCTGTTACCTTGAAAAAGGTGTCGGCATTTCATACATATTATCTCCACAGGATATGACTTCCTATGCAAATTGTCTTCAGTGGAGATCAGTAATTTGCGTGAAATGTCAAAACTTGTTTTATGGGAGAAAATAAGAAAACAGTTCATGAATTTATCATCTGCTGAGTTAGCCCAGAGAGTGATAAAGGTTCAACTGGAGAACGAATCGTTGACATACTGCATTTTGTTGGCGATATGTGTAGATTCAGAAGATCAGAATGCACGGAAATGCCGGTTTATCTTGGTCTAAGGTGGTTTCAAATACCATAAGGTCGTTTTTCATTTCTTTTCGAAGGGGCTCAAATATATATTCAACCAGATCACCTTCGCAGCGTGATCAAGATCAAAGATTTTCGTTCTGCACCAAACTGAACTACGTCAAACCTGTGAATTGCTATTATTGTTTTGAGTAATATTCTTTTTTTTTTTAAATGAAAT
This sequence comes from Anodontia alba, assembly GCA_964016985.1. Classification (NCBI taxonomy): domain Eukaryota; kingdom Metazoa; phylum Mollusca; class Bivalvia; order Lucinida; family Lucinidae; genus Anodontia; species Anodontia alba. The sequence continues at coordinate 20,847,131 of OZ024829.1, forward strand.
GTGCACTGACGTTTAGACAAATAGTGCTGGAACAGATGACCTGCATTACTGAAATATATTGCTAGAATTAAGTATCATCAATATTAATCCTTTCTTTGATCTTTACCAAGTGAAAATCTCCCTCTGAGCATATGTATTACTCAGATCAGAGTGCGTGACGCAGTCTAGTGCATAATGGTGCCCACTCAGTTCACTGATTAGGTATTAATAGTATAAATACGTGATACATGAATTGCACAGTATCCAACTTATACACAGACTGATCAGATTTATAAAATGTAAAAAGGTTCATTTTTACTTGTTTGGACCATTATTTTTCAAATACGATGCACTGTGCACATCGGAACAATTATGTGGTCAGTCGGCGAATAACTTGCTGGAGGGCTTTTGTGAAAGTGTATATTTCCACTATGAAAACATTTTTGGTATGATAATGCAAAGCTGTTAACCCTTTAGCACGCTATATTTAGCAATATTTAAATATTAGAAGACGACGTGCTGGATTAACAGATCCACCAAATGCAACAAATGTGTGGACGAGTAGCAATTACCCAGATCAGAATGCGGGGATGCACATTCTAATCTAGAATTTTGCATACTGCAAGCTATACTTAAATGTTAGAAGACGATGCGCTGGAGTAACAGCAGATCATATCGAATAAATAAAAAAAAAAATAAAAAAATGTACAGACGAACTGCAACGAATCAGATCAAAATGCATGGAATTTGCATACTGCAAGCCATACTTAAATATTAGACTAATTTAGAATTTCGCATTTAAAGCACGCTGTATTTAACCCATTATAGTCCGGAAACCCTTAAAACGGTAATTGGCAAACAGTGGAGACCCAGATCAGACGCCACAGAACGCGGTGTCTGATCAGGGTCTCCACTGTTGGCAGTTAGTTCATCCATGTGTTTCTCTGAATAATTAAATGATATAGCCTGGTATACCTAAAATCGAAATTAGAATCTTCCAATAAATAGTGTGGGCGAGTTCATTCAGTCTACAATAAGTTAAATGTTAGAGGATGATGTGCCAAACTATTGGCAAATCGTATCGAATAAGACATTGTACAGATGAGCAGAAACGAACCAGATCAGAATGCGCGGATGCCCTATATTTATCATATGGTGGCCAAACTTCCCAACATCCAGTATAAAATATCTCGGGATGTGGATGATCTACTTAAAATGTGTTAAATCAGTTTATACTAACACGCTTGTGCATTATCACATCGTACATGCGCAGAAACCATGGTATAACTAATGCCTTGTGACTGTATTTATTTGTACGTTCACACACACACACACACACACACACACACACACACACACACACACACACACACACACACACACACACACACACACACACACACACACACACACACACACACACACACACAAAACAAATGCGTTGTCTATGTCCCAAATCTTTTAATATGTTGTTAACTTCTTTCAATCTTTGTTTATTCCAGTGACTCACATGGCGTCAAGGTTATTTTTCATTTTTTACAGTGAAAATTTAAAATTGAACAAAATAATTTAAAATCACCATCGGAATATTTGAGCTTTGCTTTGATTTTTTTTTTTCTGTGGACTGCAAAGCGTTTCAGGTATGGATTTCACCGGCCAGTAGATTTAGGATATTCTGAAATTAGATGAATGACAGGTATTATCAAATGATTGGCAAGTCTTATCAGGTGAATGACATGTCATATCAGATACTATAATAGGACTTCACAGGATTATTAAAAAAAATGTAAAAATAGAACACTGAAAATATTAAGAAGTAAGTATATTTTTTTAACACATTTGGAATGTCAAAATGCAATGCAAAATAATCCTTTTCAGTCATTTTTTTTTTCAACGCTTAGCACTCTGGGTAATATTTTCAGCAGACGACATTTTAAACTATCACAAATTTTCGTTTGAAAAATGCTAATAAATGAGATATTGAAGAAACCATTTAGGACACATATGTGTAAAAGACAACATATATGTAGATATAAAAAGTTTTAAAATGGGGTAAATAAAACATGCTACTGAAGGTAATGTTACAAACGAAATTATTCAGATATGTTGGTCCAAAAAAAAATGGATACCTGCTTATCATACTTTATTGTTATTATTATTTTTATTATTATTTACATGAATGACAATGAAAGCTTAAAATCAATCATAATTTATAGCTGAAACCTGTGCAATCCACACAGAGTGATAAATATATTCCCTAGCCACTGTCAACTTGATTTATGCATCAAAATCTCAATACGTGTTTGATTATGGATAAAAAAGAAAGAAAGAAAGAAAGAAAAAGAATATCTTTGGATATTATAAAAATTATGAATTAAAATTTTTCTGGAAATTAATAAATTGATTTTTTTTTCACAAAAAAGGTACTTTGAAATTTCATCCCAAATTAAAGAAATTAACAAAGATACACTTATGAAATTTCTATCCAAATATAAATGAAGAATAATATGACTTCCATTATGTCTGGTGTTGTTTACATAAACAAGCAATAAATCCGTTAATACTTCATGAGTTTTTTCTCATCCAATCAGAAATAAGCCGAAAAAGACTTGGAGGTGCACCTGCATGTCATTAAATTTCCAATAAACAGTACATGGAATGAGCATTTCCTGTATCTCATCCTCCTTAAGCAATACATAGGCTAGCTAATATTATGTTACATTTGAAAGATCAAAAGATTAAATTTAGAACAAAAGGAAATAGTATAATAAATAAATAAAAAAAATGTAAATGAAATTGGAAAATATCATGATATTATACACATAAATACTCCAGATTCATGTAGTATAGAGTATTTGATGATAATTAATATGAGTCTTCATTTCCCCACTAAAATAATTTTGTTATGGATATTTATTAGAATTGTCTCACTGAGGCAAAATATTACGAAAACGCAATCTTGAAAGGGGAATTCCCGTATACGGTAATATAGTGAAATGTTACAGCTGCAAAACCGTGACTTGAATAGTTATTATAATTAAGTGAAACGGAAAAAAAAAAAAAAAAAAAAAAAAAAAAATCTTAAATAACTTTAGTCCGCGGGGTTTTGATTGACTGAAGATGCAAACGATAAAACGTTTGCAACCAGACAGGGTTTCCATGACAGCGTTTTCCGAACGCTAATTTGATTGGCTAATATTCGAAACGCTTGAAACGTTTCAGAAACGATGATCTGATTGGCTACAACCGCAAACGATCGTTTAAGCGTGGTCCAAACGCTGCGTTTCCAAATCGTTAATAAGCGTTTCGCATGCGTTTCCGTGGACAAGAAAAACGCTATCGCCACTGTACCATTGTTATCTTAAAACGAGAGAGATGAAATGTACTCTCATCCCTTTAACCTTTACCACCCTCTTATTCAGCAGACGACAAATTGGTTATGTTTTTCCACAAAACAGGATTTGACATTTCATGCAAATTGCATAAAATGTCAAATCCTATTTTCTGACTAAAAAAAAAAATAAGAAAAATATTTCAAAATGTTGTCTGCTGAAAATTTTACTCAAAGTGCCTAAGCATTAAACTAGTGGTGCTGATTCTGTTATCAAGAAAGTCCCCTTGTGGCACAACTAATTTTAGGAAAGAAATATTTATAAAAACCAAACTACTACAGTTCCATCTCCTTGCAGGCTTGAGTACTTCTAAACTTCACTCGAGTTATAGGACAAGTATGGCAAGTGGTTATTATAGTTTTAATATGGTAATTGGCATGAACAGGTCACATTTACTTTTCATGGCAAAACTTATATTTTCACTTTGTTCTCATTTGTTCCAGTGACCTCGTTAACCCTTGTCCTGCTGAATAAATTAAGATGCCAAGCCTAATCCTAATTTTCAGCCAATCAGATTTCTTGATCCAGATTGTTGCAAAAAAAAATTCACATACTTAATGGCAAATAGTGCAGATCCAGATCAGTTGGCTTCTTCAGAAGCCAACTGATCTGGATCTACACTGTTTGCAAAGGAAGGACATATCCGGGTTCAGCAGGACAAGGGTTAATTAATGATATTATAAATTGTGTCAGAATAAAATTATTAAATGAGTCAAGTTAAAAGAACTAATGTGCTCATTGTAGGCTCCAGTTGGCCTGCACTTCAAGGCAATCTAATTTGAATTGAGATTTTTGCTGACAGTACTACAGTAGTATTAATTTATGGGCCCTGTTGACAGGGAACAATACATCCTGGTTGCAAAGAATGCTGGTCAGGGTCTATATCCACCGCCAGTATATACCCTTTTGATAGTGCATGGCTTCAGGATAGACACTTTTTAAACAAATGATAAATACACATGGGTGAAAGTTTTCAGTATCAATACTGAATTCAATATTGAGATGATTTTTTTGTCCAATAAAGTATAGGAAAAAAGATCATTTTCAGTATTGGAGAAGTGCATTTTCAGTATTGAGGATTTATGGGACTTTCACCCATGAATACATGCACACTAGACCTTCTTTATAAGATGGTTCAGTATAAGAGTTTATAGATGGACTTCAGTAGTGTTGTAGCCAAACAAAAATGCATAGATTATAAAGAAAAATGACAATTTATGGTCATTTTTCTATACTATAATTTTAGACATTTTGTTTGGATACAACATGGTTGTTTATCTAACATGGTTTTCATTTTGGATCCCAGCAGTCGTGTTCTAAGAGGTTGTGGTGTATTTTTTTTTTTTTTTTCCAAAATAAGAAAAAACTAAAGAGGTTCCCATCATAAAAGTGTGGCAGTTCTATTGAGTACCTTCAGTATTTGGTATTAGCAGAAATAAGAAAATAATAGTGTTACAAACATTTCTTATCTAGAGATATGTTCACATCAAGGAAAAAAGTACCTTCAGATGTACGCAAAATGAACAGATTATTTTGCACAGATTAACCCTAGTCCTGCTAGCAACCTGGATATGTCCTGCCTTTGCAAAGAGTGTAGATCCAGATCAGTTGGCTTCTTCAGAAGCCAACTGATCTGGATCTGCACTGTTTGTCATTCAGTATCAGAATTTGTGTCCAAAATCTGATCGGCTGTCAATTAGAAATGGGCGTGACATCTTAATCTGTTCAGCATGACAAGGGTTAGATCATACTGTGTATGGGCAAAGTCTCATCCAGGTCTTTAGTCTCCATTGATACATTCTATAGTATCAAATAATTCTGTTAGCAGACAGTGAAGGCCCTTATCAGACAGCTAGTGACAGCCCTAGTTAGGCATGCACCAGAGATTAGGCTAATCTGGGCTTTTGCTGTCATCATATGCCTGAAGATACCTTTTCCCATGGCACATCCCATATAATATTAACCCTTGTCCTGCTGAATAAATTAAGATGCCACACCCACATCTAATTTTCAGCCAATCAGATTTCTTGATCCAGATTGTTGCTATAACTTCACATACTTAATGGCAGACAGTGCAGATCCAGATCAGTTGGCTTCTTCAGAAGCCAATTGATCTGGATCTACACTGTTTGCAAATAAAGATGCCAACTGATCTGGATCTACACTGTTTGCAAATAAAGAAGCCAACTGATCTAGATCTACACTGTTTGCAAAAAAAGAAGCCAACTGATCCGGATCTGCACTGTTTGCAAATGCAGGGTATATCTGGGTTCAGCAGGACAAGGGTTAACTCTTAAAGTATTTCATGTTAATTATCTGCTACATTCTTATTCAACATTGTTTGGAAAGACATTTACCGTATTCGACCTAATTACCGCACATGCTCCTATAAGCGCACAGTCAAGCAGTTTAGAAATTTAAAAGATTACAACCAGTGTACTTTTATCTACTTATAAAAAACATTTGTTGTGGGTAATCATTTGAATTGCCTCGACAAGTCGAGGCAATTCAAATGAGTACACACAACATCTGCTTCTATATAGAAATCAGAAAATAATATCACATAAGCATTATTAAATACGCTCCTCATGAAGTCCTCTGTTGATCTTTCTTTAAAGTGTGCCCTTATTAGGTGTTTTTTTTACCACAAGTTTTCCCAGTGCTTTTGAAAAACCTAAGCGCACAGTGCAGTAATTAGGTTGAATACGGTAGTATACGTTTATTAATAGGCTGTTATAAGTTATTACACATGGATGCTTTAGATAAAAAATGTCCACATAAAAATTTTTTTCCAAACGATGTTGAAAAGAGAGTAGGCAAATGTTTTACATAAAATGCCAAGTCTTAGTTTCTTTTGAAAAAAGAAAAAAAAAAAAGAAATGAATGTGGTCTGCTACAATTCTGCTAAGCACCTGAAGGGTTGAAGGAGTATAGTGCTTATATATAGTTTTTTGTTTTTAAAGTAAAAGCTTCAGAACTTGGATTTCAATTTACTTCAGACCCCTTTTACCAGAAGGAACTGTAATTTTGACATCTTATTTGAGCCTGTTTAAGTTTTAGTGACCCGAAAAAAATCTATGTACACAGGGACATGTGTATTCTCTGTGCAGTTTACTGGTTTACACACAAAAAGAGCAGTGAGCTAAATTATCAAAAGTTTGAAAAGTGTTTTTTATATGGATGAGTTAAAGTTTACTCTGTTTTTGAGCAACAATGCTTTGGGTCATTTTAAGCAACCATACTGCTTTAAAATAAAGACAACTAGAAAAGTGTCAGTGGGACATGGATGCCCACACCTAATGCTCTTTGTATCAAACAATGCTTAAGTTATGCCAGAGTTATCTTTGTTGTTTACAAAACATTGTCTTGATATAATTTAGCCATCTGTGAAGTTTCATGAATATATTTATAGGTTTAGAAGGTATAAGTGGCTACAAATTTTCAGCATTACCCTGCATGGATTTTAGGCAAGGAGGATAATTCAAAAGTCGAAGTAGCCAGAGTTGACTTTCTTGTTCGTCACACATCATCTTGATATGATTTAGCCATCTGTGAAATCTCATGAATACATGCAATACGATTTAGGAGTTATGAGTCAGACACAAATTTTCGGCATTACACTACATGGATTTTAAGCAAAGGGGATGATTAAAAAACCAAAGTAATCAGTTTTCTTCCTTGTTTGCAACACATTGTCCCCATATTATTTAGCCTTTTGTGAAGTTTCATGAATATATTTCTTACTATTTAGGAGCAATACCCGTACACAAATTTTCAGCATTACACTACATGGATTTTAGGTAAGGGGAATAATTAAAAAAATTAAAGCAGCCAGAGTTGTCTTCCTTGTTTGCGACATATGGTCTCCATATGATTTAGCTATCTGTGAAGTTTCATCAACATATTGCATAATTATGGTTTAGGAGTTATGGCATGGACACAGTTTATTTTAGCACACACAGACAGATGGACAGACAGCGGTTTAACTTAATACCCTTCCGCCATTTTTTGAATCAGCGGGACATAATTAATCTTTAGCCCTGTGTGAGCCATATTGCTGGCGTTATTTTTCTCAAGAAAAATATAATAAAATATCAGGAAAATATATTGCTGGGAAAAATTAAAATAAGATAACATAGTAACTCTTTCCCCGCTAATGGCGACTTTTGTCATCTGCTGATAACCTTTGTAAACAGTTTGGACCCAGATCAGGCCCAACAAAATGTCGGGCCTGATCTGGATCCAAACTGTCTGACACTGAGATGGTATTCCTGAAAGTCTTTTTTGAAAAAGTTAATTTAAAAAAAAAAAAAAAATCACAGCCGACAAAAAAGGATGCTGAATCACCCAGCATGCAAAGAGTTAAAGTTGTCTGCTGAAACATTTAGTACATGTATATTTTACTGTATATTTATGTATAATTTCAGTATGTGCGGTTAAGCAGTTACGACACAAAAGCCGACCAGGTGCTACAGCTTTTACAGAATCACTGGGGGCTGGACCTTCCAAAATTACTCATTACAGTTCATGGAGGGATCTTGAATTTTGACCTTCAACCAAAACTAAAACGTGTCTTCCGAAAAGGTCTTCTTAAGGCAGCCAAAACTACAGGAGCATGGATTATAACTGGTGGTACAAATACAGGTAAATTAATTGGTGTTGTGTTTGGATCTTTTACGAACAGAGAGTGCACATTTCCAACAGGCTCAATAAAAGTGACATAACTCTATTCCCTAAATATTTGGACAGAGAGACCATACCCAGATAAAACTGCTTCTATAGGAGTAGTTTGATTAGGATCCACACAGTTTGACATTCTATCACATCGTTTTAGACACCTCATGTCATATGCTTCTGAATTAGTTAATGTGAGTATTCACGTCATATTACTAAGACATTGGTACCTGTCCGCAAAATAAGTGAAAACATGAGCTGGACAATATTTTCATGGTCACAAGACATAGCACTTTGTTTTCATATTTTATTTTTAATACCTTGCTGAAGTTTATTATTGGGTTCATTAGGGGAAAAAAGCCACGGTTCAAAGCTCTAGATCTGAAGGGTGTCGAGATGGCTATTTTTAGCTCACCTGAGCTATATGGATTGCTTTTTGTCCATCCTCCATCCATCTGTCTGTCGGTCTGTTCGTCCACTAACACTTTCAAATGACAGCTCCTCCAAAGCAGCTGGAGCAATTTGTCACTATTTAGGTAGTGCTTGGATAAGGGGATTAAAAAATAGCTAAAATTAAGGTGATCTGCCTTTTTGTTTGGTTGCTATGACAACTTAAAGGTCCCATAGACTTTTAATGGGAAAAAAGTTGAATTGCATTTTCTCCATATGTGACCCATATTTGGCAGTTATGATCATTTGATGATTGTCTACCCGGTTTTATGACAAGTGGCCATTTTGTTTGGTTGCCATGGCAAAATTAGAAAGTAGGAAATTAATGAAGCACCAGATAGGAGAGAAGACCTGTGAAGTACGGATAGGGAAAGAAGATCATTTTGCCCACCAGCAGGGAAAGAAGACCTTGTTGCACACCAGCAGGGAAAGAAGACCCTGTTCAGCTTGCCTCTTGTCTGGCTCTGTGAAGAGACAGGACGTGTAGCATAGCTGAGAGTGGCAACATGCAATTGAAATACCTTCTCTCCCAGTAACTCAGTCAAGATGAGAGCTTGGCAAGTCACTGTGTTCTGGAGAAGATAAATAGATCATAAAAAGAGTGACCCTTGAGAGCAATGAACACACATGTAATGACAAACATAGCTGAAGTGTCTGACAGTATATGATTGAACTAGCAAAAGCTTTTAAGCTTCAGTCTAAATTTTAGTCTGTGAGAGTTATCTTCTCCTGCCCCTGTGCTGTATACATATATAAAATCATGATATTGTGAAATAACTTCTCGTGGGCTGGGTGGCCTAGTGACTTTCAAACAGGATATTGTGGGTTCGAATCCCGCTCGGGTCAAGACAATTTTCAGACCATTAGTAAGCCTAGCTCACTCGACGTGCCCTGGGTTGAGTATAAAGTAGATAGGGCGGCGCTTGGTGACAGACAGCAGCACCAAGTGTGCATGGGTGATCCATGAAAGCAAGGCTGTACAAATACATGTACATAGCAATCGCCGCTGCCTCTGTGTGCCTTGGGTGCCTGGTAGTATTAAAAATCCGCACAACAACAACAACAAATCTCTTCAGAAACTTGTTGGCCAATTTCCACCAAATTTCATGTCCATTCTACTGTTAAAACGGGATTGAGAATTTGTTCAAATGGCCATGCTCCATTGACTGTCATGCCCATATTTTGTTAAAAAATATTCTTCTTCTTCAAAACCAAGAACTGCTCAGTTGATGATCATTTCATTAGTTGCAATGACAGAAATGGAAAAGTGTTGCATAACATCTGCATTTCTGCAGTGGCTGTTTCACACAGTGGGAGCTGTAGGGCATGTCAGAGGGCAAGAGATGTCTTAACCATTCTCCTGCTGAACCCAGATATACTCTTCCTTTGCAAAGATTTTAGATACAACTGATCTGGAGCTGAACTGTTTGTCAAGTAGAATGTGAATTTTTATCAACAACCTGGATGAGTAATCTGATGGGCTGAAAATTAGAAGTGGGCATGGCTTCTCAATCTGTTCAGCATGAAAAGGGTTAAGATACTGTGCTGCGTGCAGATGTGGAGTACAGAGCTCTAAAGCAGTATTCAGATATTTTTTTCTTTTCTGCCATGTAAATGTATGTTGTGTGTACTCATTAGTGTGTGCCTTATGGAGGCACTTTTAATAAGTACCCACTATGTATGTTTTTGTAGAGAGAGCAGAGGAGAAAAGCACCAATACTTTTTAGCTGAATAAGATATATATAAATATATTATCTGCTGAACCTGCCCAGAGAATGGTAAAGGTTAATGAGCGTATATTCATCCTAAACTATGAGAACTAGAACAGCCAGGGGACTGGAAAATACTGCTGGATGAGCGACAATTTGCGAACTCTAATCAGATGTCATGTTTTGCTGCACCTGATCTGGGTCACTGTTTGTTCAGGCCTGTCTATCCCAATACTTAGGGTAAATTCAGAACCAGTAACATATAATGTCACTAACCTGTTTTTTTTTTATTGAAAAGGAGGAACTAGAGGCCCATGGGCCACGGCTCGCTCTCCTGAGTGAAATAGCCACTGCAGACATGCAGATGTTATGCAACATTTTTCAAATCCTGTAATTGCAACTATTAAAAGGATCATCATTTGAGCAGTTCTTGGTTTTGAAAAAGAAGAATGTGTTTTTATGCACCCCTCCCCACATTTTCAATGGAGGTAGGGGGGTGGGGGGGTGGGGGGGGGCATATAGTATCACCGCTGTCCGCATGTACGTCCGTCTTATACGTAACACAGATAGTTTCCAATCGTTATCGTATGAAAAGATTGATGTATTGGATTGAAATTTTATACACAGGTATATAATCATAAAATTTAGATCAAGTTCGGTTTAAGGTAAAACCCACCAATTATTTTGCGAGTTATGGCCCTTTTTCAACTTTGAAAAATGGTTTCCCTTAGATATCTTTTGAAAAGATCAGTGTATTGGATTCAAATTTTATACACAGGTATATAATCATAAAATGTAGGTCAAGTTTGATTTAGGGTAAAATCCACCAATTATTTTTGCAGTTATGGCTCATTTTCAACTTTGAAAAATGGTTTCCATTCAATAACTTTTGAAAAGATTAGTGTATTGAATTCACATTTTATACATGGGTATATAATTATAAAACATAGGTCAAGTTCGATAAAGGGTAAAATCCACCAATTAATTGTTGGAGTTACGGCCTTTTTTCAATGTTGAAAAAAAGTATTCGTTTGATATCTTTTGAAAACATTAGTGTATTGGATTCATATTGAATACACAGGTATATAATCTTGAAACAGAGGTCAAGTTCAATTTAGGGTAAAATCCACCCATTATTATGGGAGTTATGGCCGTTTTTCACCTTCAAAAAATGTTTTCCTTTCAATATTTTTCAAAAAGATTAGTGTATTGGATTCATATTTTATACACGTAGAATATTTTAAGCTTTACCACTAGCAGATGACACACTGATGATATTATTCTTATTTTAACCAAGAAAACAGGATTTGACATTTCATGCACATTGCCTTAGGAGACAATTTGCATGAAATATCAAAATCTGTTTTGTGGGGAAAATAAGAAAAATATTTCAGTATGTTGTCTGCTGAAAATTTTACCCAGAGTGCTAAGCATTAAGTAGTACTGGTGGTTAGCAACAATTTTTTTTTTCCTTGAAAATCTTTTGCTGGTTTATTTGCTTTCTTGTTATAGCATATTGGGTCCATTTGTTCAAAGCGTCGTTAGCTTAACGAGCTCGTTAAGGGTCTTTTCGTTAACTATTTTAGCGGATTCAATATACAATATTTTGATATTTTTTGCTGAAAAAATGTGAGTAGCTTTTGCACTGCAAAAGCTACTCACATGTTTTCAGCAAAAAATTTCAGCATATTTGCGTATCACTCAATTTAAATTTTAACGAATCGTTAACTAACGACATCGTTAGCTTTGAACAACTGGGCCCTGGCTAGTACTTGTAGATTGTTATCTGTTTTTTGCTGCTTGGAACAACAGTTTATGGAGAATCACTGTTTGATATTGGTTGTCGAGACTACTGGGATGATTTCTTTAACACTCAAATCAAGCCAGGTATTTTTGGTCCATTCGGCTAAACCTTAGTTTGGTGCGGGTGATTTTTATACTTTCAGTTTTCATTGAAAAATCCAAGAACACATCCTGCTTCTTGGCTTTCAGGCAAGGATAAGCCAGCCTTCTCTAATCTTTAGCACTGTCTTAGCAAACTCAGCAGATGACTGATTTTCCCAGTAAATAGAGTTTGATATTTCATGCAAATTGTCTCTTAAAGAACTGGTCGTAAAGACACGGTAGAGCATCCACCGGATATCCGGGTTGTGGGCTGGATCCCTAGCCAGGTATCTAAAATTGATACGATTGCATTCCATTTGGCACTTCAGCATTAACCTTTACCACTCTCTGGACAGATTCAGCAGACAACAAATTTATTATATTTTTATTGTTTTCCCAGAAAATAGACTTTGTCATTTCACAGAAATTTTCTCCTAAGGAAGCAATTTGAATGAAATGTCAAAGCCTTTTTTCTTTCAAAAAATAAGAAAAAAATATTTTGAAATATATATGCTGAAATTTTTACTCAGCATACTAAGTATGAACCCTAGTCCTGCTGAACCTGAAATGCCCTGCATTTGCAAACAGTCTAGATCCAGATCAGTTGGCTTCTTAAGAAGCCATCGCATCTGAATCTACACCGTTTGTCATTAAGTATGTGAATTTTTAACAACAACCTGTATAATCTGATTGGCTGAAAATTAGAAGTGGGTGTGGCATCTTGATTAATTCAGCATGACAAGGGCTAAGAAGAAGAGCTAGCACCTGTCACCCTAGTGTCAGTATAATGCGACTGGTGGAAGTATCACGTCAGTGTGTATGGGCATAATAACTGCGGTGCATTGGCACTATAAAATACCATCAATTACCAAACACATCCAGACACCATTACAACATAACTGAAAGATATGTAGTCTTCACAGGAGGCAATTTAAATGACATTTCAACCCAATTTTCTGGAGAAAAAAAGAAACAAATAAATAAACGTTGTTCTAGTTGTTTGATATTAATACCAGGGCCCAGTTCAAAGCGTCGTTAGTTTAACGAGCTCGTTTAGGGTCACTTCGTTAACTATTTTAGCAGATTCAATATACAATATTCTGATATTTTTTGCTGAAAAAATGTGAGTAGCTTTTGCATTGCAAAAGCTACTCACATTTTTTCAGCAAAAAATTACAGCATATTTGCGTATCACTCGATGTAAATTTTAACGAATCATTAACTAACGACATCGTTAGTTTTGAACCACTGGGCCAAGCATGCTAAGTATTAACCTTTATATAGCTCCATATTAGGTGATTACCGTATTTGACTTAATTACTGCACTCTGTGCTAACGTTTTTCAAAATTACTGGGAAAACTTATGGTAAAATATGTATCTTCCTACAAAGGGGTACACTTTTAAAAACTCAGCAAAGAACTTATTTAATGATGTTAATGGATTTTTTTCACCTGATTTTCTTTATAAAAACATATGTTGTAGGTACTCATTTGAATTGCATCAACTTGTTGATGCAATTCAAATTGATACCTGCAACACATGCCTTTATAAAGAAGTAGAGAAAAAGTATACTGGCTGTAATCTCAAGACTATGGAATTGCTGGACTGTAATTAGATCAAATACGATATGTTAAAAGCAGAGTTTTTGTTAGCTTTGCTCCAAAGCATGTCTTACGTAGCCAATTCCAGTGGGCACCCACAAGATATGTTTTGATACAAAAATAGAGGAATGATCTTTTGACCACACCCTCTATCTGGAACTAACTGTGCTTTAACCTGTTGTGGGCGAACTGCAGATGACAGATGCTTACTATTTGCTGTTTCTTGGTTAATAAATTATTAACAGAGATGAAATGGACAAAAATTCAAGCCCTGTTTTGTTTTTTGTTTTTTATTTGGAAAAAAAGAAAAGTAACTGAGCTTATTCTAACTTGAAAACTGATAAATTTATATAAGTTTAATAGCTTTATATTAAAACAATGAAGAAAAAAAAATGACCATCAAGTACAAGCAGTACAAACACCAGCAAATTTATACTGCACATACAAATCTTACCTCCATCCACAAAAGATTCACATTCTTCCTGTATGCGTTCGTAATTGAAAACATACTTCCCAACACAGTTATTAGCAAACTTAAAGCATAAATACTAGCCTATTTCCCAGACAGCGACAAATGTTATTTGCGTCCTAGCTTGCATACATATACTAACTAGCATCCTTATTTTAATATTTAGATACTAGCATCCTTATATACACATATACTAACATATTTGACTGCATACAAAAATACTATGGATCAAATAATCTGATTGGCTGAAAATTAAAAGTGGGTGTGGCATCTTAATTTACTCAACATGGCAAGGGTTATTAACTGCTTCCACAAATATTTGCATCTTAACCTGCTTAGACAGATACTATGGATACTTATCTGCTTACATGCCGAAGTTGGCAACATTCTTTCGTGGAGATTGATCATGAAATATTTTCTACGGTCATTCTCTCCCTTCCGCTGATTCAAGAAGGGCAGTTGTCAGTTTCTGGCGAAAGAATGTGCACAATACTGGTTAACCGCTTAGAGGACTAAGCCTGCCCAGTAAACGTGTGGTTAAGTAAACTGACTGCGCTCTACATGACCCTATTGGGTTGACTGGGCCGTAAAACCTCAACACAAACAAAATTATCTGCTTACACAAATATTTGCATTTTTACCTACTTAGATGGATACTGGGATACTTACCCATTTACATAACTATTTGCATCTTTATCTGCTTACACAGACTCTAGGATCAACTGCTTATATATATATTTGCATCTAAACCTGCTTACACAGACACTAGGATCCCAAAATTGCTTACACAAATATTTACATCTTTACCTGCACACACAGACTCTATGATCAGTGCTTACACAAATATTTGCATCTTTACATCACGAAAACATGCCTATATAATTTTGACCCCCTTAAACCCCACTTTTATACAGTAAAACTGGGGTTTACAGGGGTATACATTATTTTTCTTATTTCTGCTTAAAAACATAGAATGTGGGTACTCGTTAGAACCGCCTCATTGAGTATGCGATATATTTATGTCAATCTATGTTTTGAGCAGAAATATGAAAAATATCAGAAATTTTTATCTGTAAATTTTCAGGTTTTGGAGGTGAAATTTTCAATATATTTGAATAGGCGTGTTTTCGTAATGTGTGCTTACACAATAGTAGGATTCTTAATTGCTTACACAAATATTTGCATTTTTACCCGCTTACACAGATACTAGGATCATGAGAAGACTATGGTTTTTCAACAAGAAAGAAAGAAAAAGGGTAATAAAGGCACTAGGATTGAAAAATAGGCTTCAGGAACATATTTGCCATAAATGGATCAGAAATCATACATAAAACATGACCGGTAGTATGAAATATGATGCTTAAAAACCATGGTCTTCTCAATCACCTATCCTTTTACTGGCCACTCTCCTTACATATCGCCCATCATTAAAATGCCTACTTTCTGTCTGTGTAATGGCAAGAGTATGCGATATATTTATGTCCCCAACTTCGAAGAAGTTGGTGGGGCATATTGCTTCTGGGACGTTTGTGCATGCATGCATCCATCCATCTGTGTGTCCACCCGTTACTCTTTTTGATGCATTGCATAACTTCTGAACTGTGCATGCTAGGGTTTTGAAATTTCATATATCGATTCTTCATGAAAAAATAGCTGACAGGTATCTTTTTTCTCATCAGGATTATGCCCCTTTCCTGAGTTATGGCCCTTTGAAAAAATATAGATGAAATCTTGTCAGCAAAATATCTCAAAAGCTATTGAAGCTAGCTAGAGCCTTGAAACCTGGTGAATAGATTGATATTGATGAGTAGATGACCTGATTAACTTTTTGAATAAATTCTGAAAATTACTTCATGAGTTGTCCCTTTATGGATTTCTCATGAAAAGATAGCCGACACGTATTTTTTTTCTTGTCAGGATTATGCCCTTTTCCTGAGTTATGGTCCTTTGAATAAATATGGATGAAATCTTGTCAGCAAAATATCTCAAAGGCTATCTAAGCTAGAGCCTTGTAACCTGGTGAATAGATAGATATTGATGAGTTGATGACCTGATTAACTTTTGAATAAATTTTGAAAAATACTTCATGAGTTATGGTCCTTTATAACTTTGGGCATTTTTACATTTACACTTTTTGATGCATAGCATAAGTTTTGAACTGTGTATGCTAGGGTTTTGAAATTTCATATATAGATTCCTCATGAAGAAATAGCTGACACTTATTTTTTTTCCATCAGGATTATGCCCCTTTCCTGAGTTATGGCCCTTTGAAGAAATATGGTTGGAATCTTGTCAGCAAAATATCTAAAAAACTATTGAGATAGATCCTTGAAATTCAAGGAATAGATAGGTTTGATGAGTAGATGACCTGATTAACTTTTGAATAAATTCTGAAAAGTACCTCTTGAGTTATGGCCTTTGTCATTTTGGTCATTTTTACTTTGCACACTTTTTGATGCATAGCATAAGTTTTGAAATGTGCATGCTAGTTTGAAATTTCATATATGGATATATGGATTCCTCATGAAAAAATAGGTGACCCCTATTTTTTTTCCTATCCAAATTATCTCCCATTTTAGAGTTATTTCCCTTTTAATAAAATAACATTGAAATCGTATATTTGTACTGTTGTAATCATCATGGGCAAGCAGTGTTGGAGTCAAGCAGTGTTAGAGTCAAGCAGTTGGGGGCATAGTGTTTTACAAACACCAGCTCTAGTTTCTTTTGTACTACACAGTACATGTAAAACCTTCACTGAAACGGTGATGTATTTAAGCAGAGATTTGTAATCGCTCCAAGAACTGGAGTTTTACATGCCTGTCTGTCACCAAAACAGCAAAATGGGACCACCCTTGCATCGGGAGAAAAATGATTTTTGTTCCGTATTTGCTTAAATGACTACAATTCCGGTCTGATTATATAGGAGACTAAATAAGAGGCTGAATAACATTGCCCGATTTTGGATATTGGCAATCATGCTGAAATGTTAGCCTTATTTTAGCTGACACCTAACTACAAGGTTTTTGTGTTTTGTTTGAGAAATAAGAAGAATTATCCTAGAATTATCATCTAATACACCCACTTAATGCTTAGCATTCTGGGTAAAAATGTTCAGCAGATGACATACAGAAATAATTTTCCCAGAAAACAGATTTTGACATTTCATGCAACTTGTCTCCAGTAGCATGAAATATAACATCCGGTGCTCTGGGTAAATAAGAAAAGTATAATCAATGTGTTCTCCCTGCTGAATTTACCCAGTAAAGGTTAAAATGAGAGCACATTTAAATACAGTATCCTTCTGTATGCTTGTCTCCTTTCTGTATGAAAACTTGTGTTGTGGGTATGTTTCCTGGAAAATAAAGTAAATGAGAAAAAAGTTTGTATTTTTGTCACATTTAGAAGTAATCGCTTATCTGTTGTCGTGCAGTATCAGAATGAGGCTAAATTAGCCACAGTAATCTTAGTCATCGTATTCATGGGCTGTTTCTTCTCGATGATAAAATTTGAATTTTATCCCCATGAGCTGCATGAAATTAAATTGTGGCTAAATTGTTTTATTAAATTTCCAAAAAAAAATACATTTCATCCATGTCTCTAGTTTAAATTAATTCGCAGCAAGCTGATTGAATTGAATTTTACTTGAATTAATTTAATATTTAGCACGCTGGGTAAAAATTTCAGAAGACAACATCTTTATCTCTTTTTTTTTTTTCATACTTTCCTTGAAAATGAGGTTTGAGATTTTATGCCATTTGCCTCTATTTGGTGACAAATTGCATGAGATGTCATCTATTATTTTCTTGGAAAAATAGGAAAAAATGTCCACAATTTGTTGCCTGTGAATTTGTCCAGAGAGTGGTAAAGGTTTAGTTGCACCAGGGAACTCCTTTATCTTGAATTGTAGCGGACTTTCTATTTTTAGCTCACCTGGCTCAGGATGAGCATTGTTATCTAGTTTTGTCCGTTGTCAGTTGTTCAAAATGTTTAAAAAACTTCTCCTCTGAATCCACTGGGTTAGTTTTTATTATATTTCATATAGAGCCTCCTTGGGTTAAGGGAACGAAAGTTTATTCAAATGGTCTCGCTCCATCGACCAAGATGTCTGCCATGCCTATATATGGTAAACACACTTTAAAATCTTTTTCTCCCAAATTTCTCATTTCATCCTATAAAGTTTGGTTTTTACAGACATACTGCATGATCTGTTAATCCTTAAAGCGCCAAGAAAAACTGCATCTGAAAATGTCGTCTGTTTATGTCGACTGCTGAATATTCTTGCAAACTTTATCAAACCTACTTTTGCATACAGGCAAACAGTGTGGACCCAGAAAGCAGAAGACAATAGTTGTGATTGGTGCTTTAAGGGTTAAGGCAATGTTTTTGATAAGATTTTAGCCGACCTCTGTGTCTCAGTTGGAGGCGCATCGGACTGGTGATCAGGAGGTTGCAGGTTTGACTCCCGCCGGGACCTCAACATTCTTTCATGGAGATTTGACCATGAAATGTTTTCTATTTTTATTCTCTCTCTTCCACTGATTCAAGAAGGGCAGTTGTCAGTGAAAGAATGTGCACAATACTGGTTAACTGCCTAGAGGACTAAGCCTGCCCAGTAAAAGTGAGGTTAGGTAAACTGACCGCCATCGACAGGACCCCATTGGGTTGTCTGGACCTTAAAACCTCAACACAAACAAATTGATAAGATTTTGCTGCAAATGATGAGGATTTATATCTATGTAGGAAAATCAATTTGCAACACATTTATTTAAAAGTTTTACATATTTCTGCTTAAAGCAGCAAGCAAAATTTGTAGCAGATGACATTGAAATGTTTTTTTTTTTTTGTTTTTTTGTAGACAAGAAGTCTTGACATTTGATGTGAACCATCTGCTTGGCAGGCTGCGAATTCCCTTGATATGGCAATACTTATTTTTTTACAAAAAAAAATAATAATGAATTTTTTTTAAAAGTGTTGTCTGCTGCAGTTTTGATTAATGATTTAAGGTTTAATATATAATCTGTATCTTGTTAAAAAGAAATCCTGTAGCTAGTTCACACACACACACGCATGCACGCACGCACGCACGCACGCACACACACACACACACACACAAGGTGAGCACAGTGCCAGACGGGACCACAAAACACAACAGCAAGTCCAGTTGACTGCCTGGTGATATGTCAAATCAAAGCCCTGAAGGGACTGCCTGGATGGTAGATTCCAGTGCAGACCCTGATCAAACTTCTCCTTAGGAGCAACTTGATCAGGGTCTGTATTTCACGCTCAGCTTTGTTAAGCTATTTTGAGTAAATGCAGTACAAGAAAATGTTGTTCCCACCCCCAGCCCCACTGCAGTAAGTCCATATTGCATCCCTCTGCAACAATGCAATCAGAATTATTGATGAAGTGCCATCAATTCATAGCTTCAGATAAGAGGGCCCAGGGGGTATGGTGTAATAGTTTCCTTATTTTTCCATGAAAACATATGTTGTGGGTACTCATTAGAAGCGCTTTAGCAAGGCACTTCTAATGAGTACCCAAAACATATGTTTTCAAGGAGAAATAAGAAAAATGTCAGTGTTTGGGCGAAGAAAAAAAAAAAAACAACCTTATCTGGAGGTAGGCATCACATTGTATTTTGTTGTCATTATGTAGTTTTTGTCTGGCAATCTGTTAGGAGTGTTTGATCACTCACTGTATCAGATTATCAAGTGTCTGGATGGCTGCAGACAGGGCCTATCTTGATTATTCAGTGACAGAAAATGCTTGGCATGCTTGGTGAAAAATTTAGCGGAGGACAAATTAATGAAAGTTTTCGTAATTTTCCCATAAAATGGGCTTTGACATTTTCATGCAAATGGCCACCTCTAAGGTGACAACTTGCATAAAATGTCCATGCCTATTTTATGGGAAATGTATTATCATCTACTGACTTTGCCAATAGAGTGATAAAGGCTAAATTCCATAAGTGACAAATTTTATTATTTCTTTTCTGTATGTGAGATGAATTGATCCTTCTTTGGGGTTAAAAGGTTTAGGACCAGCAGCCAGCCTTCAGTCTGTCTTTTCAGCAGTCATTTTAGCTTTCTATATGATGATTATACTCTGATCCCACCCCTCCAACCACACCCACCCTCCAGCCCCCTTCATAAAGTGTGCCATGCCATGACATGCTGTTTGGCCATTTTTCTGTTCCTCTGTTCATCCATCCATCTGTCTGTTAATCCTTGTCCTGCTGAACCTTGATATGCCCTGCCTTTGCAAACAGTGAAGATCCAGATCAGTTGGCTTCTGTAGAAGCCAACTGATCTGGATCTGCACTATTTGCCATTCTGTATTTGAATTTTGTATCAACAACCCGGATCAAGTAATCTGATTGGCTGAAAATGAGAAGTGGGCGAGGCTGAACATGAGAAGTCGGCGTGGCATCTTAATTTATTCAGCATGACAAGGATTAATGCACTGCTTAAAATTTTGCATCAATGTTTCCTCAGTCCTTGAATAGATACATTCATACTTCACTGATATAAAGATTTGATGGATGTATCCCAGCCTTTCCTCCTCATTTAGGAACTTTAGGTAAAGGTCATGGAAATTTTTGATGGTGCCAGCCAGGGCTATACTTGATCCCCTGGCCACCTCACCGGTTTTAATCTTTAAAGCACCAGTCACAGCATGAGCAGATCAAAGAAGGCTTGACATGCATAGGAAAGAATGAAATGTCAAGCCTTATTTTCTCAAGAAAAAAAGAAAAAAAAATAGAAAGTTTGCTAGTTTTGATTGGTTAACTATTACATTTTGTGAGCAGACAGTATTTCAAAATATTTCTTTTTTTTTTCCATAGAAAGTATGGCTTGACATTTCAGGTGAATTGAAGATGACTTGTTGCTGCACCTGTTAAGAAGATGTTATAGGCATCAGGTTTTCCTTCCATCAGTTCTTTCATCTATCAGTCAACATTTGTGTCAACTCTAGCATTCAAATTCATTTCTGAATAACTATTACACCTGCAGTCATCTTACCTGGCTTACACTTTAGGACAGTGCAGTATTGTTTTATAACCATGACCTTTTCTCCACAATAACTTTGCCATTGTTTTTATGTCAACCCTAGCATTTAACTCCATTTCTTATTAGCTGTATGCAACATTTTTGATTATCGATGTGAAAGCCGACATGCATTTCCTCCCTAACACAGACTCAAAACACTTATATCATGTTGTGACCATAACTTGCATATCGAGGGTTGAGCGCAAGACTAAGGTAACTCAAACGTATTTTTGAAACCTTGTTTAGGGGCAACTTGGACCCCTTTGTAAACAATGCAAATTTAGGTGCCAGAGCAATGGCACCTAAATTTTCATTGTTTACAGAAAGAAATGTTGTAATCTTCATAACGCCTTCATGGTGAGGAGATTAGGTTTGGGGAAAAACAATCATCTGACTTACGATAGTCTTGCGCTCAACCCTCGATATCACAGTCCAATGACTTTGTCATTCTTTATTTTAAGTTGTTTAGTAATAGATCGCTTTTTTCAGTTTTCATGAAATGTGAAGCCTAATTTACTGGGAAAAATAAGAAAACTTACTCGTTTGTTGTTAGCAAATTCCTTCACAGTAATTAAAAGTAATGATAATGGAAACTGTCCAGTTGATTCTACCTGGTGCTTCTTTACCACTTGACACATAAAGCACTAATTCATTTGTAGCAGACAACATTTTAAATTATTTTTATGTCCCCAGTAGTGATAGCAGGGACATTGTTTTTGCCCTTTCTGTCTGTTGGTTTGTTGATTTGTTGGTTGGTTGGACAACTTTAACATTTGTCATAACTTTTGAACCATTTGAGATAGAGCCTTTATATTTGACATGTAGGTTCCTTGTGACAAGGGCTTCCCACTCATACAAAAAAATTTGGCCTGTGACCTTGACCTTGACCTGTAACCTACTTTAAAGAATTTTTTGGACAACTTTAACTGGTCATTACTTTTGAACCGTTTGAGATAGAGCCTATATATTTGACATGTAGGTTCCTTGTGACAAGGGTTCCCACTCATACAAAGCATCTTGACCTGTGATGACCTTGACCTACTTTAAAGAAAGTATTAACATTGGTCATAACTTTTGAACCGTTTCAGATAGAGCTTTCATAGTTGGCTTGTAGGTTCCTTGTGACAAGGGCTTCCCTCTCATACAAAATGACCTGTTGGTGCAGGTAAGACTCAGATCAGCAGTCTGAGCAGCGTCTTTGGATAGCCATGGTTCCAATGCATCTTCTGACCTGTGACATTGTAGACCCAGATCAGATTCCAGCAGTCTGATCAGGACCTTTGGATAGCCATGGTTCCAATGCATCTTTAAGTGGACAGGGAAGACTGATCAGACTGTGCTGATGTGCCGGCTGATCTATGTCTTCACTAGATGCACATGCAGTTTTGTAGGAATTGCTGTGCTCTGGCTCCAAAGATGATATTCAGGTCTGTCTTTCAAAAGTTTGCTGACGATTTGGAAGCATTTTCATCAGGGGTTTGCAGAATGCAAAAAAAAACCAACAGATTTTTTAACCCTTGTCCTGCTGAATAAATTAAGATGTCACGCCCACTTCTAATTTTCAGCCAAGCAGATTACTTGATCCAGATTGTTAATATAAATTCACATACTTAATGGCAAACAGTGCAGATCCAGATCAGTTGGCTTCTTCAGAAGCCAACTGATCTGGATCTACACTGTCTGCAAAGGCAGGGTATATCCGGGTTCAGCAGGACAAGGGTTAACTTTTTTTCTCTGATAAGAATGGCAGAAATAATTGAATTTTGTCCCTTGAAACACACCAAAATGACCTAGAGAATCTGAATGGGACATAAAACAATGAAATGTAAAGCAAATGACCATAGCGACAGTTATTTTCTCAGGGCAAAATCGATTGTTGCCCATGTGGCGGTTCATTGACCAGTTTTCGATTATCGAAACAACACTATGAAAATAATGAAAAAAAAATCTAAATGTGGTCTGCTGCTTTGGTGGTTAGCACTTTAAGGATGAACCTGCTGAATTTACAATATATACTCTTGAGTTTTGGAACAGGCATGCCTGAGCAAACAGTGTAGACCCAGATCAAATTCTACAGAATATTCGTTCAGCCTGTCTGTCTGAATACTTAAAAGATAAATATCATATTTGGTCCTCTGCTGGAATTACTGGAAGAATTTATTTTGCCATTGAAAATGCTGCTAAGATGAGATTTTCTCTGGTTTAATTTGATAAAGGCATATTTGTGACATACTTAAAACTTGAGGATTGTTGCTTAATTTACTCTACCTACATTTGGGACCAGTTTTTACAGTTGAAAGAAAAAACTTATGTAATCTTCTGTACTCCAGATAATATTTTTGATTGGGAGAGAAAAATATGAACTATCCCTTCTTTTCCATGTTGTGGCATCTTAGAGTAGTGAGAACAGTGACACACAGATAGTTCAAACTTATAATTACATAGTACACATATATTACATTGTATGTAGTTTGCAGATGAAGGAGGGAGGGGGAGAGGAATCAGCTGAATGTTATATGAATGTTATACTGATTTGAAGTCACAAATGTTGCTGATTTTAACCCTTGTCATGCTGAACCCGGATATACCCTGCCTTTGCAAACAGTGTAGATCCAGATCAGTTGGCTTTTAAAGCCAACTGATCTGGACCTGCACTGTTTGCCATTAAGTGTGTGAATTTATAGCAGCAATCCAGGTCAAGCAATTTGATTGGCTGAAAATTAGAAGTGGGTGTGGCATCTTTATTTATTCAGCATGACAAGGTTTAAGACTTGGCATTCTGGGTAAAAAATACACTTAGAAATATTCTTATTTTTCACTTTGACATTTCATGCACACTGTCTAAGGAGATAGTTTGCATGAAATGTCGAAGCCTGTTTTCTGAGAAAAGTAAAAAAAGAAAAATCAACTATTGGTTGTCTGCTGAATTAGCCCAGACAGTGGTAAAGGTACCATACCTGTGATTTTTGTCTCTATTCACATGAAATGCCAAGTCTTATTTTCTCTGACAAATACAAAATGAAACTTCATAATGTCTGCATCAGATGTGATAAGCGCTTTAAGGGTTAGATGACAGTGCAGAAACTATTACCAGTGGATACTTTTATTGTAGTAATTCAACAATAATTCTTTCCCCGCCACTAGAGACTTTTATCGTCTGCTGATAACCTTTGCAAACAGTTTGGACCCATATCAGGCCCAACAAAACATCGGGCCCAATTTCATCATATATATCATAATTGGATTTTTGATTAACGTGCAGGTACAGGGACAACATCCACATCAGTGGGTCCCCTTCCAGATAGCTTGCTTGCTGCACGCATGGCAGATCTCACACCAGCTCCAGATATGTCTATCATGAGGGTTGATAGCCGAGAGCTTCCACTCTCTGCAATCTGATTCCATGTCATCTTTGGCCTCCCAGGCCCATGCTTTCCAACAACCTGTATGTCAAAAGCTGTCTTAACTGCATCATTGGAGCATTCCACATGTCCATACCATCGGAGTCTTCTCTCCTTCAGAATGAGGTCCAGATCCTTATTGCCAAGCGGCACAAGTAGCTCATTGGATCTGGTGGTGACAATGTCTTGCGGCCTGACATTGCAAATCTGTCTGATCATTGCCCTGTCATTTCGCTGCAGACGCTGGAGGTTTGGCTTTGTCAACAGCCAAGTCTCGCTGGCATGGAGCATTGCGCTACGCACACCAGAGCTGTACGCACTGCCACATGTTTTGTAAAAGAGGTGGCGTGAAGAGAGAACTGGTAGCAAATCCTTGAACTTCTTTCAGGCAGTTTTCACACGTGTTGTGGTTGAAAGTTCACAACCACCTGCTGCTGAGAGCATGTCTCCTAGGTAGCAAAAGGAAGCTACCACCTCAAGCTTGTCAGGTCCAATCTGGACTTCCTTCTGTGGTCTGCCATCCAAGGTGCGTGCAGTTCCCTGGCACTGAGTACATCTGTAGTCAGGGTCTTTTGTCAAGCGCTAGAGCCCACTGCATTTCTTGTGCACCCAGTGCTTGCAGCCATCGCAGAAAATGCTGTTGCTGCCCACTCCAGAGCGACAGACGGCACATGTTAACTCGCCTGAACTCTGCAGGAGGTCCAGTCCCATACCGCAGATCATGATCTTTGTCTTTCCTGCATTTACTCTTAGTTCTTTCTTCTCCATTGCATCTTTTCAAGTCAAGAGCCTCCTGACACATTCCTCAATCGATTCAGCGATGATAACAAGGTCATTGGCATAGAGGTCCTCCCAGGGGACCCCAGAGCGGAACTCTCGTGATAAGGCTTCAAGCACAATGATGAAGAGAAGCGGGCTGAGTACTGATCCTTGGTGAACACCAACCTTCACTTCAAACTCTTCACTGTACCCCTCACCAACACGAACATGGCTCCATGCATTTGCATACATCCCCTGCACCAGTTGCACAATCCACTCCTCCACACCAAGTTTTCTCAGTGCCCACCAGATGACCTTCTGTGGTACTTGGTCAAACGCCTTCTCCAGGTCTACGAAAGCCATGTAGAGTCTCTTGTTGGCAGCTAGATACTTCTTTGCAGCTGCCTGACAACAAAGATTGCGTCTGTAGTGCCTCTGCCTGGGACGAAGCCAAACTGGGAATTGTCGATTGACACCAACTGTTTGATGAGGCCATCCACAAGCCTTCATCTGTGAGATAGCCTTCTTAACCATATCAGTGATGATTGGGATGGGCGTGCCTTCCACGGGTGGTTGATAAGACAGGTGATCTGGATCCCAGTCAAACTCAATGTTGAGAAGCCTTTGCTCTAACCAGGCCATCTGCTTTGAGTCTTTGCTCATTGACATATCTCCTGCATCATTCTTCACAGGTTTGTCACCAACAACATCAGTGTTCTCTCTGGATTCTTGAAACTGTTTGATACTCTGATGGTGGCGGGGTATTATGGTATCACGTTGGCTGTCCATCCATTGTCTGTCGGTATTTTCATTTCAAGACGATAACTTGAGTAAATGTCAGTGGATTTTTTAACCAAACTTGGTGTGTGCATTGATATTGTGAAGATCTGGTTTGGGATTGTTAAAGGACAAATTTCATCAATTTTTGACAGAGTTATCTGCCCAAGATACGTCCTTATTTACATTTCTGGATGATAACTAGTAAATGTCAATGGATTTCACTAAACTTGATGTATGCATAAATATTATGGAGACCTGGTTCGGGATTGCTGATGGGCAAATTTCGTCAATTTTTGACAGTTATCTGCCCGTGACATGTCCATATTTTCATTTCTGGATGATAACTTTAGTAAATATCAATAGATTTTCACTAAACTTGGTGTGTGCATTGATATTGTGGAGATCTGCTTTTGGATTGCTAATGGGCAAATTTTGTCCATTTTTGACAGTTATCTGCCCACATACATCTGTATTTTACTTTCCAGACAATAACTTGAGTAAATCTCAGTGGATTTTCACCAAATTTAATAAGTGCATTGATTTTGTGGAGATCTGCTTTGGCAATTCTCATTGGCAAATTTCGTCAATTTTTGACAGAGTTATCTGCCCGCGACTTGATAATGGCAGTGTATTGTCGTTTCATGTTTTATTTTTTTGAAAAAGGTAATTTAAAAATAAAAAAAATAAAAAAAATCCACAGCGGACAAAAAAGCATGCAAAATTATCCAGCATGCAAAGAGTTCATGCTTAGCATGCAAATTGGCTCCTAGGTAGAAACCTGTATTTACTAAGGCTGGCTAACCAGAGCTGAAAAGATAATCAATTATCAGTCCTACCATTGTGATCGATAATCGATCAGTAATCACTGAAGATTTGGTCATAATTTACCTGTCCGTCTGAGCATGACTCTTCCCATATGTTATACTTTACTGTCTGTTTTTGGTCAGACAGGCCTGAGCAAACAGTGTAGACCCAGATGAGATGCTGCAAACATGGCATCTTATCAGGGTCTACACTGTTAACCACTCATCAAGCTATTTAGACACAGCATTAAGTAGTAAATTGTACTTGTTCAAATTTTAGATAAAGTATGGTAAGGAGTTGAAGTGTTGGAATACTAAGGGTAAATACTAAGGGTTAGAAATCAAATGATCGATTATTAGCACATCTGTAATGTTAATCATTTTTGTGGAATTTATCGATTAATTAATCGATTATCTGATTAATTGTGCAGCCTTAGTATTTACCTTATCTAGTCGGACAGATAGACCTGAGCAAGCAGTATACACCTGGAACTGTTGCCACAGAAAGCAGTGTATTATCAGGAGCTAAACTGTATTCATCCTGCCATTTGTAGACAGGCCTCAGTTGTTCAAAACTAACGATGTCGTCAGTTAATATATCCTTAAAACTTTGATCATTAAATAGGGTATACATGCTAATTTTTTTGCTGAAAAAATGTGAGTAGCTTTTGCATTTGCAAAAGCTACTCACATTTTCTCAGCAAAAATAACTGTGAATTAGATATTGTAGTTTCTAGAACAGTTAATATTTTGACCACTAAGGAGCTTGTTAAGCTAACAATGCTTTGAATAACTGGGCCCAGATGTTCCACATGTGCCAACCGTTAGATACCATAACCTGCAATATATAGCCGACCTCGGTAGCACAGTGGGATGCGCGTTCATCTGATGATAAGGAATTTGCAGATTCAGTCCCCACCATGTCCTGCAAAATTCTTTTTGGAGATTGATCCTGAAATATTATCCACAGTCATTCTCTCCCTTCAGCTGATTCAAGAAGGGCAGTTGTCAGTTTCTTGCAAACGAATGTGCACAAAGTACTGGTTAACCACTTAGAGGACTAAGCCAGCCCTGTAAAAGTGTTAGGCAAACTGACAGGCTCAGTCAGATCAACATAACATAAATGGGTTAACTGGGCTGTAAAACCTCAACCTGCTAAAAAAAAAATTACTCGGGTGCTTTTGAGATTTTTCAAAAAGTAGACGGTAACGACCAGCATACTGAGCCCATCAGTTCTAACTAGCAACTAGCGGCATATGATATGCCGCTAGTTGTCAGTTAGCATATTATATGCCACTAGTTGTTAGTTAGCACTGATGGGCTCAGTATGCTGGTCGTTACTGTCTACTTTTTGAAAAATCTCAAAAGCATCTGAGTAATTTTTGTTTTTTGTAAAGTCATTGCTCCCTCAGACATTGCAGCTGGTGGAATAACATTCCGTGCAGACATAAAAGTTAGAATATCATTATTCTTGAACAATCAAAGCAGTCATTAGTTTAGCAACAGATGTAATTTTTCTCTGAGATGATAAATAATCTTAGCAGAAACAATTGAATGTATTAGAAGATACGGAAATTAGAAAGAACTGAGGAAATAGACATTAGATTAGTTTATATAAGGACTGAGAGAGAAAATGAGATTACTGCATAATTTTTGATTGCTATTGATTAACCTTTAAAGTGCCAGTCATGACTGCAGCAGATCACATTTTGAAACATTTGATTTAATTTTTTCCAGGGAAAATAAGGCTTGACATTACAAAAACAGGTCTATTCAAATATATTGAAAATTTTACAACCATAAAAAAGAAAATTTTCGGATATTTTTCTGATATTTTTCATATTTTTTTTCTCTAAACATAGATTGTGGGTACTTGTTAGAACCGCCTCGGCGAGGCGAGGCGGTTCTAACAAGTACCCACAGTCTATGTTTTTTAGCAAAATAAGAACAATAATGAATACCCCTGTAAACCCCAGTTTTTTATATAAAAGTGGGGTTTAAGGGGGTCAAAACTATATAGGCGTGTTCTTGTGATGTATTTCATGCACCATGAAATGTCAAGCCTTATTTGCTCTGAAAAATAAAAATGATTTTAGAATATCATCTGCTGTAATTTTGCTTGGCATTTTAAGGGTTAACCCTTGTCCTGCTGAACCCAGATATACCTTGTCATTGCAAACAGTGTAGATCCAGATCAGTTGGCTTAGACTAAAGAAGCCAACTGATCTGGATTTGCACTGTTGGCCTTCAATATGTGAATTTATGTCAACAATCCGGATTAAGTAATCTTGATTGGCTGTCAATTAGAAATGTGCATGACATCTTAATTTATTCGGCATACAAGGGTTAACCTTTCTTATTGTGGTGATAGATTGATTTCTGGGTGTACTGATTTGAACCATTAATCTGCTGAATTCAAAGAGTAGCAGAAGACATTTTAAAACCCTTAAAGCGCCAGTCACAACTATTGTCATCTGTTTTGTCTTCTGCTTTGTCTTCTGCCAGTTACTTTTAAAGTCATTTCTGCAAAGAGTCCGGACCCAGATCAGACTGCTCCTTTAGAGCAGTCTGATCTGGGTCCACACTGTTTGCCTGTATGCAAAAATAAGTTTGAAAACTTTGCAAGAATATTCAGCAGATGACATAAACAGAGACATTTTCAGATGCAGGTTTTCTTGGTGTTTTAAGGGTTAAAAAGAATTGATACTTTTTCAGGGGAGGCAGCTACATGTCAGCTTGTTTTGCCTTCCTTCTGAAAAGGACTCTACTGTAAAAAGGGAAGAATTTGCTCTTTTGTTAAGTGCTGATATTGGTAAGCACTGCACTGTAAGCAGATAAATAAAGTGACATCAGCTGAAATTATGTCCCACCACCAATGGGGAAGGGGACATATTTGATTTTGGTGCGGATCCCATTGTCATTGATGTCAGTTTGGTGTGACACCAGTAGTTGAATTCTTACCAAATGTTCATGGATATATAACAAGGAAATAACAAAACACTGATTACTTTTGGTAAAAACTGAAAGTTCGTGGTGGGGGTGAGGTGGGGTGGGGGGTGGGGGGGGGATATTTTGTTTTCTCAGAAATACACTGTTACTAGTTTCTACACAGCATGCAGAGTACTAAAAGTGTCATTTTCATCTCCAGCAACTTGGCAGCAAGATAACGGTTAATTGAGGTAATAATGATTTGCCTGTATCATGTTTCTAAAGAAAACTTTGGGAAGTAAAAAAACCAAGTATAATGCATTGATTTTCTCAAACAGAAAATAAAGCATTTTATGTAGAGAAATAAGACAAATGTCAAAGGTATACACATGACTCTAGGTATGCAACAAGTATTGATATTTTTTCTTACTTTATCATGAAAACATATGTTGTGGTTGGTATTCATTAGAAGCACCTCAGTGAGGTGCTTCTTATGAGTACCCAAAACATATTTTTTGTGGGAAATTAAGAAAAATATCTACCTGATTTCCCCTCTTATCTAGAGCTACGTAGTAAAACAGGAAATATAAGTCAGACAGGGAATGGAAGGAAAGCATAGATTTGACAGGGTGTACTGTATTTACCCTAAATATTTGGACAGCCAGTGAACTGCAGATGCAGATCAAATTGCTCCTAAATCTACTGCATGTAGTTTGCCATTCTGTCACAGTTTAGGTGACTCATCAGTAGGTTGTCAAATGGCCGTGTTCAAATTTTTTTAAGATATATGCGGTTAGGAGTGAAGGTGTCAGAATATTTATAGTGAATTTGATAGTACACCAAAACTTCTTTATAACACTGTTGATGGGATCCAAAGCCAAAAACGTGTTAGCTAAACAACCGTGTTGTATCCAAACAAAAATGTATAGATTATATAGAAAAATAACCATCAGTGATCATTTTTCAACATAATCTATACATTTTTGTTTAGATTATAAAAAAAACTGTATAGATTAGAAAGAAAAATGGAAATAAATGGTCATTTTTTTCTGTATATTCTAAAATACGAGGGCGAGTCAATAAAAAACCAGCCTAATTTATTTCTGGGTGAGATGGATCTCTTTTTTTTGGATGTAATTGCCCTGTAGAATGATGCACTTGGACCAACAGTGTTCCAGTGCCATCAGCCCAAAACTGAAGAAGCCAGGGTCCTTGTCTCTGACCCACTCCTCAACTGCAGCCATGACTTCTTCGTTGAACAGGAAATGACGTCCACGGATATCCTTTTTTTAAGTTTGGGAATAGGAAATAGTTGCTAGGAGCTAAGTCCAGAGAATAGGCGGGGTGAAGTATTAGCTCGTACCCATTCCACTCAACAGCATCCATTGCAAGTTTGCAAGTGTGGACTCTCGCATTCTCGCAGAATCCCTTTGGAGAGTTTACCTGGGCGTTTTTCACGGATCACAGTTCTCAGTTGGTCGAGCAAATTTGCATAATACGTAACTGTTATTGTACTTTTCTTTGCTAGAAAGTCCAACATAATAATGCCTTGTGCATCCCAAAATAAAGATGCCATCACCTTGCCAGCAGAGGGTTGCATTTTGAACTTCTTTGGCCTCAGAGACCCCGGCCCTACACTCTGGCGACTTTGAGCTTTATTCTCTGGCTCATAATAATGGACCCAGGTCTCATCTACAGTCACCAGACGTGAAAGGAAATCATCTTCCTTTGGCCTAAACTGCTTCAACAATGTCCCGTATTCTGATGCTCTGGTTGCCATTAGCTCGTCGCTAAGGGATTTTGGGACCCAACGGGCTGTTAGCTTGTGCATACCCAAGCGATCATGTAAAGTTGTTGAAACGCTACCATGTGAAACGTGTAATGCATTCGCTATTTCTTCCACCTTAATTTGCCTATCAGAGTACACCAGACCTCGTACTTTGTTACACATTTCTTCATCGGTGGCATCTGATGGGCGTCCAGACCTGGTTTCGTCTTCTAAAGACCTTCTACTGAATTCTGCTGCGTTCTACTGCGTTGACTTGCCCTCGTACAGTTTTTGGATACAACAGTTTTGGGGTCCACCTTTGATTTGTCTTATATTAGAAATCAACTTATAAGGTACCATCTTATAAAGCAGTATCTGTGTATTTTGTTAAATAAGCTTTTGCACAGGGCTGCTGTTTTTATATCATGAGCGTTTATTTTACTTCATTTATGGTAAATGTCCTAAAATTTCATACACCAAAGCATCCGACAAAAATGGCATATGCAAACAGTGAAGACCAAGATCAGACAGCTCCTTCAGGAGAAGTCTGATCTGGGTCTACACTGTTTGCCATTCCATTAAATATTTTAAGAAAGAACTGCTTAACCCATTTAAGCCTAGTGTCCTATAAATGGGACATTGGCAAATAGTGTAGACCTAGATCAGACGCTGCAGAACAAGGTGTCTGATAAGGGTCTGCACTGTTTGCATTAAATACAAGAATTTGTATAAAACATGGTAATAATAAAAACTAACCAAACATGCCTTATATTGGAAATGGACCAGTCCAAAGAGTGATTGTAGAAGAGTTCATTCACCATAAATGGGTTAAAAAGCAAAATTTAGGCCATAAAAGTATGGAATAAAGTGTTCAAAATTTAGGACATTTACCATACCCTGAGTCAGGCTGGAGCAAACAGTGTACACAGGCCAAACATTTCAGAATGTGGCGTCTGATTATGGTCTGCAATGTTTGCTACTTATCCAACAAGTTTTAGACAAATCAACTGGTATTAGAATGTTAACCTTTGTCCTGCTGAACCCAGATATACCCTGCTTTTGCAAACAATATAAATCCAGATCAGTTGGTTTCTGAAGAAGCCAACTGATCTGCATCTACAATGTTTGCCATTTAGAATGTGAATTTATATCAACAATGTGGATCAAGGAATCTGATTGGCTGACAATTAACCCTTGTCCTGCTGAACCCGGATATACCCTGCCTTTGCAAACAGTGTAGATCCAGATCAGTTGGCTTCTGAAGAAGCCAACTGATCTGGATCTGCACTGTTTGCCATTAAGTATGATAATTCATAGCAACAGTCCAGATCAAGTAATCTGATTGGCTGTAAATTAGAAGTGGGCGTGTCATCTTAATTTATTCAGCAGGACAAGGGTTAAAAGTTGGCATGGCATCTTAATTTATTTAGCATGACAAGGGTTAAATTTTGAGAACAAATGTGGAAAGGAGTAAAGTACATATCGAGGGTTGAGCGCAAGACTATGGTCACTCAAACATATTTTTGAAACCCTTGTTTAGGGGCAACTTGGACCCCTTTGTAAACAATGCAAATTTAGGTGCCATTGCTCATACGAGCAATGGCACCTAAATTTTCATTGTTTACAGAAAGAAATGTTGTAATCTTCATAATGCCTTCATGGTGAGGAGATTAGGTTTGGGGAAAAACAACCATCTGACTTACGCCAGTCTTGCGCTCAACCCTCGATATGGTCCTCGTCTCTTGTTACCTGGAGAATTTATTGTTGGTCGATTAATATGACTGATTGACAGAAGCCGCTCTTGGTTTTTTCTTACAGTATTTACTCTAAATATTCCAACAATTTAATTCCTAGCCTTACTTACCCTAAATGTTAAACTTGTCTGTTTTACTACCCGCAGTAAGACAATACATACCCCTATACTGGAATAAAAAAAAAAAAAAAAAATCAGTTAACTTTTACCACTCTCTGGGCTAATTCAGCAGAGAATGGTGATATTTTACTTATTTTTCGCAGAAAGTAGGATTTGACATTTCTTGCAAATTGTCTCAAGTGGAGACAATTTGCTTGAAATGTCAAATTCTGTTTTCTGGGAAAAATTTTAAATAAGAAAAATATTTCAATATCTCATCTGCTGAATATTTTACCCAGACTAGGTAATTGAAATAATTATTTTTGCCAGGTCATGTGAGAAAATCGTGAATGAGAGCAACAGACACCCAGGTCAGCCTGTCTGTCTGCTCATTGGCAGTCCGCTGAAAGTATCATTCAATATTTCTGAATACTTAATATAGTAAGGGACAGTGTCCATTACGAAAACATGCCTATTCAAATATATAGAAAATTTCACCTCCAAAAACTGAAAATTTTCGGATAAAAAAAAATGATATTTTCATATTTCTGCTCAAAACATAGATTGTGGGTCCTTGTTAGAACTGCCTCGGTGAGACGGTTCTAATGAGTACCCACATTCTATGTTTTTGAGCAAAAATAAGAAAAACAATGTATACACTTGTAACCCCAGTTTTACTGTATAAAAGTGGGGTTTAAGGGGGTCAATATTATATAGGCATGTTTTTGTGATGACAACCTGGTGAGACTAAGGGCTGATCTGGGTCTTCATATCCGCATGTGTGCTATGGAATCTTTTCTTATGTCTTATGGATTAGTTATATTATTGGACCCCTGGGTTTATTAATATGATCAGCAACAGTTATGTAAAATTACTTTTGAGCTGTGCTTTGGTAAAACCTACCTTAGGGCCATTATTAGCTCATTTTTTTTTTTTTTTTTTTTCTCCTAATCTGTTCTGCCAAAAACATTGTTGATATTTTTCTTTAATCTCCACTAAAACATGTTATGTTTACTCATTTCAGTCTTCTTTGGAGACAATTTGCACAAAAGGTCAAATCTATTTTCTGGGAAAAAAATAGATAAATATCAATCATTGGTCTACATAAGAGTGGGTATGAGGTAAAAAGTTATCTTATTCCTCAACAAAAACATCTGTAGTGGGTACTCAGTAGAAGTATCTCGCGGAGGCGCTTTCTAGTGAGTACCCACGACATATGTTTTTGTAGAGAAATAAGAAAAATATAGATACAACTTATCAAGAGCTATGTCAGTGTAATGAATTCCCAGTCAGCATTCTATGTAAATCTGTATCGGGCCGTCATCGGCCAGTCAGGGTAGCTGACGGGCCGAATACGGCCCGATGTACATTTACGTAGAATGCTAGCTGGGTTAGCCCAGACAATGGTGATGGTTGACTACTGCTGTTATGTTCATGACATGGAGTTTAATCTGCACAAATTCGGGTGAAGCACAGCAATATAAATGTTCTCGTGTAAGTGATGTATGCAGACTTGAGCCTCTTGTTTTTGTAGATTTATTTTCTGTACTAAGCCTAGTAACATTTTAATTAAGCAATAAATCATCCTAATGAGAGGTATTTTTTATATGGATTGTGCCAGGTAAAAACCTGGGCCCAGTTGTTCAAAGTGTCGTTAGCTTAACGAGCTCGTTAAGGGTCATTTTGTTAACTGTTTTAGCGGATTCAGTATACAATATTCTGATATTTTTTGCTGAAAAAATGTGAGTAACTTTTGCACTGCAAAAGCTACTCACATTTTTTCAGCAAAAATTTCAGCATATTTGTGTATCACTTCGATTTAAATTTTAACGAATCATTAACTAACGACATCATTAGCTTTGAACAACTGGGCCCTGTCTTTGAATGTATGTGGACAGAAAAGGCCACGATCAGCTTGCAGAATGATGTAAATATGCAAGTATAGAATATCGTATTCGATCTAATTACCGCACATACCCCTATAAGCGCACAGTCAAGAAATTCCGTAGTCTTCAGATTACAGCCAATGTACTTTTTCTTTACTTCTTTATAAATGCATATGTTGTGGGTACTCATTTGAATTGCATCGACTTGTCGATGCAATTCAAATGAGTACCCACAACATATGCCTTTACAAAGAAAATCTGAAAAAAAAATCGCATTATAATCATCAAATAAATCCTATTCTGATTTTTTATAGTGTACCCTTAGTAGGTAGATTCATATCTTAGCACAACTGAGTATTCCTAGTAATTCTGAAAACCTAAGCGCACAGTGCGGTAATTAGGTCGAATACGGTATGCTTAAAGACCCATTCACAATACAGCCCACAGTTTGCAATAGATTTTATACCAGTGAATGCATGCAATCATGCAGAGACATTTTAAAGATTTTCAGCTCACCAGAGCTTTGTTCAGGAAGAGCTTAACCCTTGTTATGCTGAATAAATTAAGATGCCACGGCTACTTCTAATATTCAGCCAATCAGATAGCTTGATCTCGATTGTTGTTTTAAGTTCACATGCTTAATGGCAAACAGTGCTGATCCAGATCATTTGGCTTCTTCAGAAGCCAACTGATCTGGATCTACACTGTTTGCAAAGGCAGGATATATCCGGGTTCAGCATGACAAGGGTTAACATATCTCCAGTTAAGGCACTTTTTCAACTAAAAAGGTATGATACTTGTTGGTTCGATTGTTAACCCTTGCCATGCTGAATAAATTAAGATGCCTAACCACTTCAAATTTTCAGCCAATCAGATTATTTAATCCAGATGGTTGATATAAATTCACATATTTAATGGCAAACAGTGCAGATCCAGATCAGTTGACTTCTTCAGAGGCCAGCTGATCTGGATCTACTTTGTTTGCAAAGGCAGGTTATATTTGGGTTCAGCAGGACCATGGTTAATTAATAAGAAGTTAAGGCATCAAATATTTAGGGTCAATATGGTAACTGTATGGTACTTTTACTATCATTTCAGGTGTGACAAGACATGTTGGAGATGCTATAAGTGACAGAACACTAAAAGCGAAAAACAAGATCATTGCCATTGGAATAGCTCCTTGGGGTATTGTGGAGAATAAGGATGACCTCATTGGAAAAGATGTAAGGAATGAAGGCACAGGTCATCATCATGAAAACATGCCTATATAACTTTGACCCCCTTAAACCCCACTTACATATAGTAAAACTGGGGTTTACATTATTTTTCTTGTTTTGCTCGAAA
This sequence comes from Anodontia alba, assembly GCA_964016985.1. Taxonomy (NCBI): domain Eukaryota; kingdom Metazoa; phylum Mollusca; class Bivalvia; order Lucinida; family Lucinidae; genus Anodontia; species Anodontia alba. The sequence continues at coordinate 20,883,860 of OZ024829.1, forward strand.
ACATAGATTGTGAGTATTCGTTAGAACCACCTCGCTGAGCCGGCTCAGTTGGATGCGCATCTGACTGGAGACCAGGAGGTCCTGGGTTCAACCCCCACCGAGGTCAAACATTTTTTGGTGGAGATTGATCACGAAATATTGTCTACGGTCATTCTCTCCCTTCCCTTGATTCAAGAAGGGCAGTTGTCAGTTTCTGGCGGAAGAATGTGCACAATATTGGTTAACCCCTTAGAGGACTAAGCCTGCCCAGTAAATCTGTGGTTAGGTAAACTGACCGCGCTCGACATGACCCCATTGGATTGACTGGGCCATAAAACATCAACACAGACAAAACTGCACGACACAAAATGACCCTCAAGGGTTGACGTGTCGTTAAACCCCAACACAATCAATGAGATGGTTCTAACAAGTACCCATAATCTATGTTTTGAGCAGAAATAAAAAAAATATCAGTTTTTTATTGAAAATTTTTAGTTTTTGGAGGTGAAATTTTCTATATATTTGAATAGGGGTGTTTTTGTGATGTTCTGTACACCTGGATTTCTACTATTTACATAGACCACAACCTCTTTATAACACTATTGCTGGGGTCAAAAGCAAACCAAAAAAAAAAAAAAAAAAAAAAAAAATCTAAACAGCTGTGTTGTATCAAATACAGGCTGTCAAGCCCTTCTTGTCTCTGAAAATGCCCTATTATCCCTACTTTTTTTTTTCCATGAGAAAATGGAAAAAATATATAAAAAAATTATATATAAAATAGTGTTTTCAGTGAAGCTTTACTAGTTTTGGTGTGTATAGTTATTCTTTCAGAATGTCTGTACAAAGTTTTAATATACCCTCTGCAAAAAGAAGTTTCAGTGGGGTATACTATTTTCATTCTGTCAGTTCATCAAATTTGTAACCAGATTTGGTAAATTCTTCCTTATCATTGATTGAAAATACTGTGTCCGCTGTAAATTTTGCCCTACTATCCCTATTTTTTTTTCCTTATAATCCCTACTTTTTCAAAAAGTTTATCCCTACTTTGTCCTTACTTTTTGGCAGAAGGGCACTTGAAATCCTGCAAACAAAAAACGTTCAAATTACAATGTATATAGAAAAATGACTATAACAAAAATGGATAGATTATTTAGAAAAAATGAACTTAAATGGTCATTATACCCTGCCACATTATAGTGGCAGGGTATTATGGAGTCGTTGGACGTACATGTGTCTGTCCGTCCGTCTATCAGTCCTACATCCCTCCGGCCGTCTATTCAGCCGTATTTCGTTTCCAGATGATAACTTGAGTAAACATCTGTGGATTTTTACCAAACTGGGTATGTGCATTGATATTGTGGAGATCTGGTTTGGGATTGCTAATGGGCAAATTTTGACGGAGTTATCTGCCCCATTCATGCCCATATTTTCGTTTCCGGACGATAACTTGAGTAAATGTCAAGGGATTTTAACCAAACTTGGTGCATGCATTGATATTAAGGAGATCTGGCTTGTGATTGCTAATGGGCAAATTTTGTCAATGTTTGACAGAGTTATCTGCCCACGACAGGATAATGGTGGGTTATTATAGTTAAACATTTTTATTTTTCTATATAATACATATATTTTTGTGTGGATACATTTTTTTTTTTTTTGGGGGAGGGTAGTGAGGGGGAGGCGGGGGGGGGGGAGTCCATCTTGAAGCTGTGCTATCTCAAAAAGTGCTATGATGACCCATGTTACAAAGAGGTTTCTGTGTATTTTATGTGATATGGCTGACCTTATGTTTGAAAATGAGGAGTATATATTATATCCCTTGTCCTGCTGAACTGGATATACCTTGCCTTTGCAAACAGTGCAGATCCAGATCATTTTTGGCTTCTGAAGAAGCCAATTGATCTGGATCTGTACTATTTGCCATAAAGTATGTGAATTACAATGCAGATCAAGTAATCTGATTGTCTGAAAATTAGAAATGGGTGTGGCATCTTAATGTATTCAGTAGGACAAGGGTTAAATTGGTTTCAGTGCATATCTTGTTGGTGTGGCATCAGCTTCAGTGTCAGCCTGACAGTTTACTTCTTAAAGGGAATTTATACACAGGCTATATACATATATAAAACTATGTAATCTTTAAATGCATTCTGCTCTGAAACTGCTGGACCAATATCCACCGTTTCATTGTTGTCCTTCTGTCAATGCGATATTGAGACTTTGTTCAAATGATTATGCTCCATCAACCAAGATGACCACAATGCCCTTATATGGTAAAACCACTTAACAGTCTTCTCCAAAGCTTTTAGGCTGAATCTTTGTAATACTATAATAGTATTGGAGAAGCAAGGTCTACCAAACTTTGTTCAGATGATAACCCTAAGTTAACCTTTGAAATCTTCATATACTTTTATGGGAAAAATTTTGAAGTCATTTTCACAAAATATAGTTATGACCAGAGCTCTAGATAAGAGGGAGGAAAGGATATTTCAGCATTGAATTTTGAAAATCAGCATTGCAATTTAAGTTGGGGGGGCTAAAAATATTCAATTAAATTTTGGATTTCAGCATTGAAATCAGATTTAGCGGGTACAAATTTTCAGTGGACCTTACATCTTTTAAATAAAGCACTTCCCTTTACATTTATTCTTGTATGAGCAGTAGCAGTATAGTAGATCAGAAAGGGTTTAACCCTTACAGCACCCATGACATTATGCATTCTAGGTTGTTTTGCTGTTGTTGCTGTTTTTCAGAGAAAATAAAGCTTGGCATTTCATGTGAATTGTCTGCTAATTCTCATGGAATGCCAAGCTTTATTTTCTCTGGAAAAAAAATAGAATTTTGTATGCTACACTTATGCTTGGTACTTTATGAGTTAAGCATTGCAAATAAGCATTTTAATGCAGGGGGTAAAATACTCATTTACCAAAATCTTATCTAGAGCCCTGTATGACTAATGGTTGAAACTTACAATATATAATTGAAGTATAACAAATGTAGCAAAGTGTTTTAGTTACAATCAAAATTTTATCTCCCTTCAGTAAATGTATGTATTAACCCTTGTCATGCTGAATAAATTCAGATGCAACACCCACTTCAATTTTTTGGCCAATCAGATTACTTGATCCAATTTATTTTATACAGATTCACATACATGATGGCAAACAGTGCATACCCAGATCAGTTGGCTTCTTCAGAAGCCAATTGATCTGGATCTACACTGTTTGCAAAGGCAGTGTATACCCGGGTTCAGCAGGACTAGGGTTAAATCATGACATCTTTAAATGACTTTTACTGTGAAACTGCTAAGCTAGTTTTCACCTTTAAATGGAGCCTTCTGTCAAAGGGAAATTGAAAATTTGAAATGGCTATACTCCGTTGACCTGAAGTAGCTTCCATACCCATAGATATTGAAAACCATTTAAAAATCTTCTCCCCGAGAAAACGTCGAGTCTTAGTATAGAGCACCATGGATGACAGATGTAAAACTTTGTTCTGATGGTAATAGGCACAAGTACAGACAGGCTTTCCTGTCCAGTAACAGGTATTCTTACAGTGTTAACCCTTGTCATGCTGAATAAAGATGCCACACCCACTTCTAATTTTCAGCCAATCAGATTACTTGATCTGGGTTTTTGATAGAAATTCACATATTTAATGACAAACAGTGCAGATCCAGATCAGTTGGCTTCTTCAGAAGCCAACTGATCTGGATCTACACTGTTTGCTAAGACAGGGCATGTCTTGTTCAGCAAGAGAAAGGTTATGAGTTGACGCTCAGACATGACGTCATATGTTAAAGACATTTTTTGTGCACAAGTAAGCTCTTGTTGTTTCCATTCCATTTACATTAACCAATATATGCCTTTTCTTTATTTTATTCTTTTCTTAGTCTTTCTTATGCAACAGTCTAATAGGATTTTGTCTGGCTGTTTTTACAAGTTTTAGGCAGTTTCTCAGACGAATAAACATAAAGTGATTTGTCTCTCAGATCTCTGAAATTGTAGCTATAGATAAGAGATATAAGCAGGAACCAGGATATGCCCTGCCATTTCATACAGTGTAGATCCAGATCAGTTGACTTCTTCAGAAACCAACTGATCTGGATCTGCACTGTTTGTCATTCAGTATGTGAATTTATATCAACAATGTAGATTGGCTGACAATTAGACAATTAGAAGTTGGCATGGCGTCTTAATTTATTCAGCATGACAAGGGTTAATTTTCCTGGAAAAAATAAAACATATGAGAAGTAACATCAGAAAATGTACCTTCTGACGCATGCTCAGGGAAGATTTAGATCAGCCTGTGCATTTGCACATCCAAAAACGAATCCTCACTGGGCATATTTTGGATAGCCAAGGGTGCAGAGTTTCTTCGTGTGGACAGTGAAAGCTTTGATCAGACAGTGCAGATGCACAGGCTGATTCGAGCTTGTGTCAGAAGGTACATTTTCTCATGTTGTTAATAAAAAAATAAAAATTTCATTTTTTTGGTTGAAAACAAAACCAAAAAAAAAAAAAAAAAAAAATAATTGCTTTTCTAATATGGTTTTATTGCTCAGTTCAAATCAGGATGTTCATCTCCATAGCTCCACATAATGTGATAAATTTATATTATTATTAAAGCCCAGCTGCACCCCCCCCCTACCCCCCCCCACCCCCCCACCCCACTCCCAGAGGCAGCTGTTTCACTTGAAATGTGTCTGAAAAATGGAGAAAAAAAATGTCTACTGCAGTGGTGCTTTAACTCTTAGCACTCTGGGTAAAAAATTCAGCAGATGGCATTTGAAATATTTTTCCTATTTTTTTTTTTTCAAGAAAACAGGGTTTTGACATTTCATGCCAATTGTCTCCAATGGAGACAATTTGCATGAATGTCAAATACTGTTTTCTGGGAAAATTAGAAAAATGCCATCAATTTGTTGTCTGCTGAATTAGCCCAGGGGGTGGTAAAGGTTAAAGGTTAACGGGTTAAATGTTTATATCTTCAGTCCTGTAAGTTTTAGTGGGATATTCTTGTTTGAAATTACTTGTCATGTAAATCAGGACAGTTCCAGACTCATCAGATTGCCACAAGCAGTTTTAGGATGGCTCAGATATTGGAAATAAATCCATTCACCAAATCACTGACAGTAAATGCTGATTTATTGTGTGATTGCAAATGTCACAGCAGTTTGGCTTCAAAAATGAAGTACATCCAGACAGAAATGTAAATGCAACTTATATTGTTTTTCTGTCCATCATACAGTATTGTGCTAAAGGAGCAGGCCTAAGTTATTATTCTTGCACAACTGTTCATGCTGTATGGTAAATGTTCTAAAATTTTAATCACTTTATTCCCTGCTGTTTGGCTGAAATTTTGCTTTTTATGCAGTCATTTCTTAAAGTGCCTAGTAGAATGGCAAACAGTGTAGACCCTGATCAGACATTTACTTTAGGAACAGTCTGATTTGGGCCTGCACTGTTTTCATATCTGTCAGAAACTTTGAATTTTAAGACATTTTCCATATACCTTTTTCCAGCCATGGTCAAATGGGCAGATTCAGGTGCTGTTTGAATATGATTTTTATCGAAACTGCTTAAGCAAGCAGGAGCAACGTATGGATCATTGTCGTGGTTGCTTAAGCAAGCAGGAGTGATATAGGGATCATTGTCATGACTGCTTTAGCAAGCAGGAGGAACATAGGGATCATTGCCATGACTGCTTTAGCTAGCAGGAGGAACATAGGGATCATTGCCATGACTGCTTTAGCTAGCAGGAGGAACATAGGGATCATTGCTGTGACTGCTTTAGCTAGCAGGAGGAACATAGGGGTCATTGCGATGACTGCTTTAGCTAGCAGGAGGAACACAGGAATCATTGCCATGACTGCTTTAGCTAGCAGGAGGGACATAGGGATCATTGCCATGACTGCTTTAGCTAGCAGGCAGAACATAGGGATCATTGCTGTGACTGCTTTAGCTAGCAGGAGGAACATAGGGATCATTGCCATGGCTGCTTTAGCTAGCAGGGGGAACATAGGGATCATTGCACTGACTGCTTTAGCTAGCAGGAGGGACATAGGGATCATTGCCATGACTGCTTTAGCTAGCAGGAGGAACACAGGGATCATTGCCATGACTGCTTTAGCTAGCAGGAGGAACATAGGGATCATTGCCATGGCTGCTTTAGCTAGCAGGGGGAACATAGGGATCATTGCCATGACTGCTTTAGCTAGCAGGAGGGACATAGGGATCATTGCCATGACTGCTTTAGCTAGCAGGAGGAACACAGGGATCATTGCCATGACTGCTTTAGCTAGCAGGAGGGACATAGGGATCATTGCCATGACTGCTTTAGCTAGCAGGAGGAACACAGGGATCATTGCCATGACTGCTTTAGCTAGCAGGAGGGACATAGGGATCATTGCCATGACTGATTTAGCTAGCAGGAGGAACATAGGGATCACTCTCTAGCATCATTGTTGGCATCAGTGACAAGAATGTTAAGACTGTGGGTTTAGCTCTGTTTCTCAAACAGCAAAGCATGTAGGCTAATGAAACTTAATATGCACATCTGCCATGATGTATCCTGCCCATTGCCATCGACCATTAATGACCTTGCCCTACTTTTTGCACTCAGCTAAACAATTTTAAGTCCACATTTAGCTCTGTTTCTCAAACACCCCATCGGAGCCACTTTGCATGAAATGTCAAAACTTGTTTTCTGGGAAAAATGTAAAAAATAATTTCAATATGTCATCTGCTGGAAATTTTACCTGGGGTTTTAAGCATGAAGCATGATTAAAATTTTATTGACTGGTATGTTAAAACCTAACTCTAATCAAACTACCTGTTGATTTGTCTAAAGTGTTAGTTTAAGGGGAATAGATGCCCTTTCAGGGGAGACAGCTGTTAGAAATGGGTTTTCTAACCTGTTAAAAGAGGTCTGCTCTAAAAGGAAAACATTTGCTCTTTATTTGAAGCAGATTCTTTCCTTTTAGAGTAGCCCTTTTTATACCCCATGGTTGGATTTCCATGTTTCTATCCAGCCCTTCCTCCCAACTGTCATCCGTCCATCAGTGATTATTTCATTTTCGGATGATAACTTGAGTAAATATCAATAGATTTTCGCCAAACTTGGTCTACCTGGTATGCAGTGAGAATGTAGAGATGTGATTTGGGATTGTTAATGGGCAAATTTCGTCTTCTGCCCACCACATGTCTGTATTTTAATTTCTGGATGATAACTTCAGTAATGTCAATGGATTTTCGTTAGTGGGTATGTGCATTGATATTGGGGAGATTTGGTGTTGGATTGCTGATGGACAAATTTCGTTAATTTTTGACAGAGTTATCTGCCTGCCACATGATAGTGGTGGGGTACTATCATTTCATGTTTTTATTTCAAAAGGGATTCATTGTTAGGAAAGCAAAAAAGGAAGTTGTTGCCCTTGTGAAGAATAGCAGAAAATGTACCATTTTGACCTTGTATGATACATGTACATATTTGAACTTGAAAAGATCACGTAAACTTGATAGACAAATAGGATCAGCTTTTGCATAGCCTATGTGAACAGTGCAGACTTATACAGAACATTTGCGGTTTAATCCAAGTCTACCTGTCCACTGTAAAGATTCCCCAAATACCTTATTTACTCTCAATATTGGGACACATGCCTGAGCAGTCAATGTAGAAGATCAGATGCTGCAGAATGTAGTCTGATCAGGGTCTTCACTGTTTGCCACTCCAGCTGACTTTATACACATTTATACTTGTATTAAAATGGATGTTAGAATTTTAGGAAAAGTATGATAAGAGTTAGGGTGTCCTATATTTAGGTTAATAGGATACCTGCCATATTTACCCTAAGTATTGAAACACCTCAATTCCTTACCATACTTGTTCTAAAATTTGAACAAGTACAATTTACTACCTGATGTTGTGTCTAAAAATTGCGAGATGAGTGACAAACAGTGTAGACCCTGATGAGATGCCACATTCTGTGGCATCTCATCGAATGTGGCATCTCATCAGGGTCTACACTGTTTGCTCAGGCCTGTTTGTCCAAATACATACAGTAAATACAGTAACAATTAATTTTTCAGGTCATCGTACCCTACCATTGTGTATCATCTCCCAAGACTAACTACTCTGTTTTAAACAACAACCACTCTTACTTCCTGTTGGTAGACAATGGAACTGTGGGTAAATATGGAGGAGAAATCATTTTCAGAAAGAGGCTTGAAAAGTACATAGCACATCAGAAAATATGCATAAGTAAGTACAGGAATTAATAAATGCATTCAAATGTTTGTCATAAAATGTCAGCACCAGAATTCCAGATGAGTCAAAAAAAAAAAAAAAAAAAAAAATGACAGTATTCTTTTTCTCCCATGTAAACCTTGAAGATTGACCTTGTCTTTTCAAATTGAATTTTTTGCAATAACCTTTCTTATGTCAGTTTGTGTAAAACCTGTCCTAGATAAAAGTTATAGAAGACAGATGCTGAAATATCCAAAACCATCCACAGCTGTACCATTCAGTAGTTTTCTTGTACACCCTTGGAGAATTTCACATTTTGAATATTCTCGAGTTTCTGTAATTGATATCCATGTGCATTTGTTTTTCTGTATGAATGTACGGGAAGAGCGATAGCCCAGCTGTCGGTGTTGGAATTGGCATCCACAAATATTTAAATTATACATAACAAAAACACGCCTATTCAAATGTATTGAAAATTTCATCTCCAAAAACTGAACTTTTTCAGATAAAAAACTCAGATATTTTTCATATTTCTGCTCAAAACATACATTGTGGGTACTCACTAGAACTGCCTCAGTAAGGCAGTTCTAATGGGTACCCACAACCTATGTTTTTGAACAGAAATATGAAAAATTTAGTATACCCCTGTTAACAACAATTTTACTATATAAAAGTGGGGTTTATCATCATATCATTATCATAATCGGATTTTTGATTAACGTGCAGGTACAGGGGCAACATCCACATCAGTGGGCCGCCTTCCAGATAGCTGGCTTGCTGCACGCATGGCAGATCTCACACCAGATCTCCAGGTACGTCTATCATGAGGGTTGATAGCCGAGAGCTTCCACTCTCTGCAATCCCTCTCTGTCAGCTGCTTCCATGTCATTTTGGGCCTCCTAGGCCCACGCTTTCCATCAACCTGTATGTCAAAGGCTGTCAACTGCACCATTGGAGTGTTCCACATGTCCATACCATCGGAGTCTTCTCTCCTTCAGAATGAGGTCCAGATCCTCAATGCCAAGCCGCCCAAGTAGCTCATTGGACCTGGTGGTGACAATGTCTTGTGGCCTGACATTGCAGATCTGTTTGATCATTGCGCTGTCATTTCGCTGCAGACGCTGGAGGTTCGGCTTTGTCAATGGCCAAGTCTCGCTGGCATGGAGCATTGCGCTCCGCACACAAGAGCTGTACACATGGCCACGTGTTTTGAAAGAGAGGTGGCGTGAAGAGAGAACTGGTAGCAGATCCTTGAACTTCTTCCAGGCGGTTTTCACACGTGTTATGGTTGAGAGTTCACAGCCACCTGCTGCTGAGAGCGTATCTCCTAGGTAGCAAAAGGAAGCTACCATCTCAAGCTTATCAGGTCCGACCTGGACTTCCTTCTGTGGTCTGCCATCCAAGGGGCATGCAGTTCCCTGGCACCGTGTACATCTGTAGTCAGGGTCCTTTTTCAAGCGCTTGAGCCCACTGCATTTCTTGTGCACCCAGTGCTTGCAGCCATTGCAGAAGATGCTGTTGCTGCCCACTCCAATGTGACAGACGGCGCATGGAAACTTGCCTGAACTCTGCAGGAGGTCCAGTCCAGTACCGCAGATCATGATCTTTGTCTTTCCTGCATTTACTCTCAGTCCTTTCTTCTCCATTGCTTCTTTTCCAAGTCAGGAGCCTTCTGACACATTCCTCAAGTGATTCAGCGATGATAACAAGGTCATCGGCATAGAGGTCCTCCCAGGGGACCCCAGAGCGGATCTCTCGTGATAAGGCTTCAAGCACAATGATGAAGAGCAGCGGGCTGAGTACTGATCCTTGGTGAACACCAACCTTCACTTCAAACTCTTCACTGTACCCCTCACCAACACGGACACAGCTCCGCATATTTGCATACATCCCCTGCACCAGTTGCACAATCCAATCCTCCACACCAAGTTTTCTCAGCGCCCACCAGATGACCTTCCGAGGTACTTGATCAAACGCCTTCTCCAGGTCTACGAAAGCCATGTAGAGTCTCTTATTGGCAGCTAGATACTTCTCTTGCAGCTGCCTAACAACAAAGATTGCGTCTGTAGTGCCTCTGCCTGGGACAAAGCCAAACTGGGAATTGTAGATTGTCACCAACTGTCTGATGAGGCCCTCCACAATCCTCTCCAGGATTTTCATAACCTGCTCTGTCAGCTTGAGACCGCGGTAGTTGCCTCTTTCCAATGCGTCCCCTTTTCCCTTGTGGAGGCAGACAATGAAACTCTGCTCTCAGTCAGAGGGTACCTTGCCATCACGAATGATTGCAACTGTGACGTCACGGATCATGGAGGCATCTCCACCACTATGCCTGATGGTCCCGGTGCTTTGCCAGCCTTCATCTGTGAGATAGCCTTCTTAACCATATCAGTGGTGATTGGGATGGGCGGGCCTTCCACTGGTGGTTGATATGACAGGTGGTCTGGGTCCCAGTCAAACTCAACGTTGAGAAGCCTTTGGTAGTGCTCTAGCCAGGCCTTCTGCTTTGAGTCTTCGCTCATTGACATCTCTCCTGCATCATTCTTCACAGGTTTGTCACCAACAACATCAGTGTTCTCTCTTCTAAACTTGTTAGCAAGGCGGTAGACTTCTGAAGACTTGGGGTCAATATTCTCGTAGACCTTCTTGTCGGCTTCTTGATGAGCATGGTGCACTGCATGTCTGGCATTTCGTTTGGCTGCATCGTATGATGCCCTAGTGCCTTTACCAGCCTTCCAGGCCTTGAAAGCTGTCCGCTTGGCAGCAATGGCCTTTTCCACATGTTCATTCCACCACCAGGTTTCACGACGCCAACGGTGTGGCCGAGTTGTGCCACATACCTCCTCAGTTGTCTTGAGCAGTCCAGTCTTGATGTTGTTCCAGATATCCTCAGTGGCCTCATCAGCTACACCTGCAGATGTGCTCACATGCAAGTTGAAGACCTCCTGGAAATGATTGCTTGTCTGAGGGTCTTTAAGCTTCCAAACTTTGATGCGAGGGGTGAACTTGCGCTTGGATTTTGGAGACACATCAATCCTCATGTCACAAACAAGAAGCTGATGTTGCAGAGCTACTTCCTCGCCAGGGATCACTTTTACATCTGTGACAAGTTTGCGCATGGTCCTATGGAAAAGGATGAAGTCTATCTGTGTGGCTATGTTTCCTGACTTGTACGTCATGAGATGGCTGTCACATTTCTTGAAACCATGTGTTCCCAAGAAGCAGGTCAAATGCTAGGGCATACTCTAGGATTCTCTCACCCTCAACATCTGGTTCCGGCCTGCCATATCCAATCCCACCATGCACTTCCCTGTATCCAGTGCCTGCACGGCCCACATGGCCGTTCCAATCTCCACATGGGATCAGAAATTCTGATGCTGGGATCCTGGCAGTCACAGCACGCAGCTGATCAAAGAACAGGTCCTTAACCTCATCACTTAGACCACTCTGTGGGGCATACACAGACAGAAAGGTAACCACACGCTGGCCGACTATGAGTTTCACTAAAATGATCCTGTCGGAGACTCTCTGAACCTCAAAAACTTTCTCTATCCACTCTTCACTTTAAGGGGGTCAAAATTATATAGGCATGTTTTCATGTTGTATCAAAGTATTTAAGAGGTCATATTATCCAAATCCTTTGTGGGATTTAGTTCATAGTTGACCTGTCCGTAATGTTATACAGTACCACCTTCACCCCTGCCTGTGATCTTGAGGTTAAAGTCATGGAGTTGGAATTTTTATGTGACACTTTTACTAGTTGCTATGTGAGTTGTTGCTAGAGACTTCTTTTTCTTTCTAATGATTGGACAAGCACAATTTTAGGCAAGCTTTTCTGCCTGGTGATAGGTCTAGGTAATGGTATTCCTTAGTAGCTGCTCATTATTAGTCATTATTTTACATTATAGAAAGTGTGGTAGCTCAATGGTGAGCGCACTGGCCTCTAGAGCTAAAGGTACAGGGATCAATTCCAGGTTTAGGCAAGGGATTTTTCGGTGTCCGAGCATGCTTTCATTCCTGTCATTTGCAGGCATGACATGACTACAGTTAGGGGTGTAATGATACACCTACCTCATGATACGATATGTATCGTGATACTGACCTCATGATACGATACGTATCGTGATACTTTTAATCAGACAGACAGACGAAAATTGAGATATTTTTATGGGCCAAACAGTCTATTGTGGCGAGTGCTTTTTAGCCGAATGGAATACGGTAGTTGTCGTAAGGCGAAAGAAGACGCTTACATCGATAATTAATGCATCAATAAAACAAAATTAAGTAGGATTCAACATAAAAACAACATTTAAGCAGTTTCTCTGCTATTTTTTTTTATCGCACCTGCTTGTAGCAGGGTGCGATATAGGCTTCCGATTTTCTGTCCGTCCGTCCGTCCGTCTGTCAACATTTATGTCGACGTTCGACATTTATGTCAAAGTTAGTATTCTAATCAACTACAAGACTAAACAGCCATCAAACCTTGCATGAAACATCTCCCTGACCTTCTGACTTTGCAACATTGGCGTCCGCTTTTCCGTATGTCTATCCATTCGTCCGTCCGTCTGTCTACATTTATGTTGAAGTTCGACATTTATGTCAAAGTTAGTATTTTAATCAACTACAAGACTAAACAACCATCAAACCTTGCATGAAACATCTCCCTGACCTCCCGACTTTGCGACATAGGTGCCAGCTTTTCCATTTGTCTGTCTGTTCATCTGTCCGTCTGTCCGTCTCTTAACAGTTCTGTTATGTCGAAGTTCGACATTTATGTCAAAGTTAGTATTCTAATCAACTACAAGACTAAACAACCATCAAACCTTGTATGAAATATCTCCCTGACCTCCTGACTTTGCGACATAGGTGCCTGCTTTTCCATTCGTCTGTCCATCTGTCCGTCCGTCTGTCTCTTAACAGTTCTGTTATGTCGAAGTTCGACATTTACGTCAAAGTTAGTATTCTAATCAACTACAATTCTACAACAACCATCTTTCCTTGCATGACACATCTCCCTTGCAAAGTGCTTCTCCTTAATGTACTGACTTAGCAGATACCTTGAGCTGGTGACCTTGACCTATATTTTGGCTGCAGTGACTTTGACATAATTTACATCAATGTTCCAGATCTCCTCAAGTGTAAGACCTCTAGCCACCAAACCTTGCATAGTGCTTCTCCTATATGTACTGACTTGGCAGGTATCTTGACCCGGTGACCTTGACCTATATTTTGCACTCCAGTGACACAAAATGACCCACAAGGGTTGACGTGTCGTTAAATATCTCCTCAACTATAAGGCCTACAACCATCAAACCTTGCATAGTGCTTCTCCTCAATGTACAGACTCTGCAGGTACCGACTGGGTGACCTTGACCTATATTTCACGCTCCATTGACTTTTACACCTTTTACGTCACCCTTCCATATGTCCTCAACTGTAAGGCCTTCAGCCACCAAACCTTATATAGCACTTCTTCTCGATGTACTGACTCAACAGGTATCTTAACCTGGTGACCTTGACCTATATTGTGCACTCCAGTGACTTTGACACATTTTATATTGATGTTCGCTGTCTCCTCAAATATAAGACCTACAACCACTAAACCTTGCATAGTGCTTCACCTCATTGCCCTGGCTTGGCAGGTACCTTGACCCAGTGACCTTGACCTATATTTGACACATTTTACGTTGATGTTTGATAACTCCTCAACTATAAGGCCTACAACCACCATACCTTGCATTGTGCTTCTCCTTGATGTACTGAATTAGCAGGTACCTTGACCCATGACCTTGACCTATATTTCATGCTCCAGTGACTTTTACACATTTTACATCAATGTTCCATTATCATTGGGCTGTATGATACGAAAAGTCAGTGCTGAAGAGATAGCCATTAGAGGGAATGGGACTGGCCTGGAATATATGTGCCTCACTAGGCACTTTGTCTACATTTTTTTTTCAACCCAGTTTTCCAAGTAAGCACTGTTAAGAATGAAATAAACTTATTTAATAACCACATTCTGATTGTGGCTCCTGTGACTTTTGCGCCAGCAGGTGCGATGACGCCTTCCGCGGAATTCTTGTCTTAATTTTGTCTTTCGAAGAATTTTTTTGGGGTGAACCGAACAGAACCGAAATTACCAAAAATGGACTGTGAACCAAACCGCCAGCTTCGTACTGTGGTGAACCGTACTTTCGGTGAATCGTTACCCCTCTAACTACAGTGCATAGTCCTTCTTTAACTGGAGGTCCCCTGTGCAGGGAAAATCACACCCTGTGCAGGTTAAAGAACCCTATGGTAATTCAAACGGGTTACTTGTAGGCCTTCATTCTGAAACCCGGAGTGTACAATGTACACCTGCCTAGAATGTCTGAGAGGGTGTATGGCAGTATATAGAGAAAGAAAGAGAAAGTCTTTTCATTAAGTTTGAAATGGAATCCTTAAGTAAAGGAGGTGCTGTAGAGATTTGCGAAAGATCATTTCAAAAAGGCTTACAAGTTGAAGGCCGCGCTGGAAGAGTAGAAGACAATCTAGCCTCCTGCTAGTCTGCCACCTCTTATTGAAAAGGCTCATTTACATTTAACCTTTGCTTTGATTTCATGAATAATGGGAGGTTCTTGATATGCGATTCATTCAGTCATGTTTCTCTGTTTAATCTTATAGCATATGCAAACTCCCAGAACCAGTGCTGTTCACTCATATAAGCCATAGGCCGAAGAAAAATCAGCCAAAGCACTAGATATGTGGCCTTGCTCAGGGGCAGGGCATGTACACTGAAAGATCCACGGAAAATGTGAAGAGCTTTTTTTCTTCTGATGCAGCTGATATGTTTTCTATCCTCTCAGCTCCCCCACCTCACCTTCAACAAACCTTACCTTTGGTTGAGGAAGATAGTCATAATGACAATAATTTCTTTTACTAACTTCTTGTTCTTACAGCCGGCCTCGGTGGCTCAGTTGGATGCGCCGTCCGACTGGAGACCAGGAGGTCGCGGGTTCAACCCCCGCCGAGGTCGGCAACATTCCTTCGTGGAGATTGATCATGAAATATTTTCTACAGTCATTCTCTCCCTTCCGCTGTTTCAAGAAGGGCAGTTGTCATTTTCTGGCAAAAGAATGTGCACAATACTGGTTAACCACTTAGAGGACTAAGCATGCTCAGTAAACGTGTGGTTAGGTAAACTGACCGCGCTCGACATGACCCCATTGGGTTGACTGGGCCGTAAAACCTCAACACAAACAAAATTCTTGTTCTTACAATCAGTCCAGTGAAAGAAGCCGTACAAAATACTGCACCCCAATTGAGGGCTTTGGAATCTAAGTTGAATTTTGAAGTGCTTTAAAATTCCAGGCATGTAATTTGTCTGCTTCAGTAATCATCATAAAGAATTTTTAGACATTAGAGCTTTCTGAGAAGCAGAATTATCATGCACAAACAGTTTCAGTCACGACGGTTGCAATTTCCCTGAAATATTTGATATGCTGTTGTTGTTAAGTTGTATTTTGTACTGCTGTGGAAAATTACAGCCTACTTTAATTGGTCTACAGCAGTAATAAACTAAACAGGGCCCAGTTGTTCAAAGCGTCGTTAGCTTAACGAGCTTGTTAAGGGTCATTTCGTTAACTGTTTTAGCAGATTCAATATACAGTATTCTGATATTTTTTGCTGAAAAAATGTGAGTAGCTTTTGCACTGCAAAAGCTACTCACATTTTTTCAGCAAAAAATTTCAGCATATTTGCGTATCACTCAATGTAGATTTTAACAAATCGTTAACTAACGACGTCATTAGCTTTGAACAACTGGGCCCAGAGTGCTAGATAAGAGGAGTAAATATTTCTTTCCTTTTCTCCACCAAAATATAAATTGTGTGTACTCACTTTCAGGTTGTTTGCCCATATTAAGAAAACACACATATTCATTTATATAAATTTCAGCACCAAAAACTGAAAGTTTCCAGATAAAAATTCTGATATTTTTCATATATCTGCTCAAAACATAGATTGTGGGTACTCATTAGAACTGCCTTGGCAGGCAGTTCTTAAGAGTACCCACAATCTATGTTTTTGAGCAGAAATAAGAAAAATAATGTATACCCCTGTAAACCCCAGTTTTACTATATAAAAGTTGGGTTTAAGGGGGTCAGTATTATATAGGCATGTTTTTGTGATGATTTGTTTGTTTGTTTAGCTTTAATCTCTCAAAAATAATTTTAGCTAGGGCCTTGAAAGTTGTTGAGCTCATTGGAGCTGAGGAGTAGATCACCTGTTTAACTTTTAAATAAATCTGATTGATTTTGTTAGAGTTGTGAACTTAAGCATTTTGTTGGGACAAGCATATAATTAGGGGCATGGTGTTTTACAAACATTTATATCTAGTTAGACATATCTCGTTGAGGTACACTTACATCTAGTTAGACACATCTCGTTGAGGTACTTCTAATGAGTTCCATGTCATATTCCATATGTTTCTGCTGAGAAATTAGCAACAATTTTTCATTTAGGTCAAAGAGGTGGCTGGGGGTACCTTATCTAGAGCGATCTGATTATAGAAGCAGACTACAGATGAGTGATTAAACAACAATTTGAGAAGATACCGTATTTGACCTAATTACCGTACCGTGTACTCAGGTTTTTCACAATTACTGGGCAAACTTGTAGTAAAATATGTATCCACCTATACTGAGGGTACACTAAAAAAAAAAGCTCAGCGAAGGACTTATCTAATGATTCTTATGCAATGTTTTTTGTGTTTTTTTCTTTATAAAGCATATGTTGTGGGTAATATTGAATTGCATTGACAAGTCGATGCAATTCAAACGGGTACCCACAGCATATGACTTTATAAAGAAGTAGACAAAAATTACACTGGCTGTAATCTGAAGACTACAGAATTGCTTGCCTGTGCACTTATAGGAACATGTGTAATTAGGTCGAATATGGTATGTGCACCCAGCAAAGATTCAAGGTTCACCAGCCTGTAAAACAGGGCACTCTTT
The DNA here is from genome assembly GCA_964016985.1 of Anodontia alba. Taxonomy (NCBI): domain Eukaryota; kingdom Metazoa; phylum Mollusca; class Bivalvia; order Lucinida; family Lucinidae; genus Anodontia; species Anodontia alba. The sequence goes on from OZ024829.1 coordinate 20,901,073, forward strand.
GGGTAATCAAGGATCCAAAATTTCTTCAGGCCCTGAGGTTATAAAACTTTTTTCATGCTCAACTCAGCTGAACATGAAATTTGTCCTGCTAATAAATCTCAAATTATAAATATAATAGCAAATTCTTTCTTGCTAAACATAGCTGAGCATGAAAATTTCTCTGATAATAAATATGAAAATGGCAACTATTGTTGGCATTTTCATATTTATTAGCAGAGAAAATTTCATGCTCAGCTAAGTTGAGCATGAAAAGGTTTTATAACCTCAGGGCCAGGCTGACAGTGAAGATAGAGCTGACTGCACATACTGATCTGAATCTACTCTGTGCACAGATCATCAAAGATACATTTCTTCACATTATGACTCATTAAATTTTAGACCTTGGGACGAGTATATTGAAGTCATAACGTTGTCAAGGTAGGCTGCTATCCTGAAATCTTGTTTAATGACTTCCTCAATATGAATCCATATTTTGTTGTTACCATAATTACCCAAAAAATTAAACAAACCCATTGATCTACCTGCTAGTGTGCCTTAAAATTACTGTCTGATTGGCAAACCTTGGATTAATTCGATTTCTGGTGAAAGAATATGCACAAATACTAGTAAACCACTTAGAGAACTAAACCTGCCCAGGAAAAGTGTGGTAAGGTAAACTGACGGGCTTGAAATGACCCTCATTGGTTGACTGGGACGTAAAACCTCAACACAGTCAAGATCCAGGCAAACACTGAGCAGTTTGATCTGGGTGTAAACTGTTTGCACAGGTCCCTCTGTCCAAATACTTGGAGATAATACAATATAATCTCCTGTTGTTTAGCATGTTAACAATATTATGTCATCTTGATGGCCAGTATCATGCGAGAAAAGGAACACAGGGATTTTTATCAACCATTAACCAGCAAAATTTATTTTAGCAGACATTTTGCTTTTAATGTTCTGAAAACAGGGCTATGCCATTCAGGCTGTCTTCAAATGTGACGGACTGAATGAAATACAAAGCCCTGTTTGGGGGTAAAACTAGACAGACTGTATGGTTCTCTACTTATCTAATGCACCTACAGGGGCAGGATATTGGTGGGGACACTGATGTTTCAATCTGCAAAGCTCTGGAACATGCACTTCACTACATGCACAATATGGTTTGGTCAAATCCCTGATAAAAGCCCCCACCCCTGGTACTTTATTCTGTTTTTTTGTTTTCAATAAAACAAATAATTCACAACAGTGAATATGTAAATGAAAACAGCTTAAAGGGGAACGTAGCCTTAAAAAGTATTGTCCTTTAAAGTAAAGAACTTTACAAACAATGAATTTTGACATAAATTTGATCAAAATCAGTGGAAAATTAAGTAAGTTATAGACAATTGAAGATGTTAACATTGGTGGAATGGGCACCGCTATTTTGAATATTTAATGAGGTTTCATAAAAAATGAAATTTGTTTCATAAAGGTAGTTATTCTAAAAAAGTTGGTTTATTTTGGGGGAAATGATTGCTTGTCACTAGAATAAAAAGATTATAAAAAATCTGTAGCAAAATTATTCTTAAAACCCCTTTATAATTTAGTTTTGTATATTTAATTTGGGCTGTGTGACGTCACAAAGCCTACAACATGGCAGCATCCATGACAGCCATTTTAAACATATTCAAACCACCATAACTTTTTTATTTCTAGGCTGATTTTGAAAACTCTTGCATCAAAATATTAGGCTTGTTAAGCACTTTACACCAAGATATACTTACAGCTTATATTACATTCCCCTTTAAAACAACATGACTGAACTCCTTGCCCTTACAAAAGTTACAGCCCCACTGTTCTCTTTACATAGTACTATTTAAAGTAAGAAAAGACAGCAGAAGTCTGTTATGTGATGTAAAGAATCATCTTGGATCTTTCATACTTTCTGGTGATTGTGGAAACTCAGTTTTACTTTTAAGGCTTGGCACTCTGGGTAAAAATTGCAGCAGACAATATATTGAATTTTCTTTTCTTTTTTTTTTTTTTCAGAAAACAGGTTTTGACAATTCATGCAAATTGTCTCCCGAGACAATTTGCATAAAATGTCAAATCCTGTTTTTTTTTTTTTAGAAAAATATCACCATTTTGTCATTTGCTGAAATAGCCCAGAAAGTGCAAATGGTTTAGAAACTGACATTGAATGTCTTTTTCTCTAAAGGCACTTTTCATTGCCCTTAATTTAAATCAGTTGAATTAAAGAACACCTCTGTCATCCTATTTTAACAAGAAAAAAAGTCCTGACACATCCATAGGACATTACTGACATAAAATCATGGCACTTAAGCCCCACTAAACCCTCGCTGTCCCAGGTCCCATAGGGGCAGGGAATGCAAATTTCTGGTGCAGTATCTTCCACGGAAATAGCTATTAACCAATCAGAAGTGCAAAAGAAATCTTGAAATATTTTATTTATGGAATAATATGAAAACAATATTTGTCTCAGTATGCTGCTTATCCGGAGCTCTGGCTAGTAATCGTTTGATGATACGAGCCAGCACACAACAAAACCTAAAATAAGACTTGTGCGACCAGCAAAGACTTAGATCAACTTGCGCATCTTCGCAGTCTGATCAGTCTTCACTGATTGCAGGTACCTTCTAAAGCCTCCAGGCTACCCACAGAGAGATAAACAAGGACACATGCCATACTGGGTGGATGTACTGTAGTACAGGCTGATCTTAGTCTTTGTTGGTCACATGTCTTATTAGTTCACCTGAACCAAAGGCTCAGGATAAGCTATTGTGATCACTTGCCATCTGTCATCGTCTGTCCATTGTCCATCTGTCCACAACTTTGAACAACTTCTCTGAAATCTCTGGGCCAATTTTTCTTCAAACTTCATGTGGAGCCTCCTGTTAAAGGGAGATTGAAAATTTGTACAAACAAGGGATTGAAAATTTATACAAATTGTCATGGTCCATTAAGTAAGATAGTTGCCATGCCCATATATGATAAAGATACTTAAACTCTTCTTCTCCAGAACCAATCATCATCTTCTCTAGAACTAAGAAAGCTTGAGGCTGAATCTTGGTATATAGCATTGATGCAACTTAAGCCTTGCCATAACAAGGTCTAATATAAGCCTGGGGTCATCATTTGATCAAACTTGGTATCTCTTGATCGGTAATGGGATATACGAAGATTTAGCTTCAAAGCTTTCTTGGGTCTGGAGAAGCTTCTTTTTACCATATATGGACATGCCGGTACAAAATGTTAAAAAATCATTTTCTCATTATGTATTAAAGACTAGTGGCTGAAAGTTACAATGTATGATCAAACTAGCAAACCCTTTTAGTTACAATTAAAATTTTGTCCCTTGGGGTTATCTGCCCATGTCCCAGGGATATGTACATGTATAAAATGGCGTAATCTTTAAACATCATCTTCTCTGAAACAGCTTGACCAATTTTCACCAGATTTCACATGGGGCCGTTTGTCCAAAGGGTATAGTCAGTTTGTTCAAATGGTAAAAAATAAATCCTCTTCTCCAGAACCAAGAAAGCTTTGAGGCTGATTAATGGTATATAGCATTTGGGACACAAGGTCTACCAAGTTTGTTCAAATGATGATCCTAAGATGACCTTTGGCCTTTTTACGACAAGGTCAAATTTGCTTCCCCTGGGAAAATGTTGAAAAATCATTTTGTAAAAATGTGTTAAGACTAATGACTGAAATTTACAATGTATTATTAAAGTAGTAAAACTTTTTAGTTACAATCAAAATTTTATCCCCCTGGAGACATCCGCCCTTGCACCTGGGCTATACACATGTATAAAAGTGTGTAATCTTTAAACATGTTTTTCTCTGAAACGGCTTGACCAATTTGTAGCAGATGTCACATTAGGTCTTCTGTCGAAGGGATATTGACAGTTGTTCAAATGGTTCTACACCATTGAACAAGATGGCCACCATGCCCATATATGGTAAAAAACTCAAGAAGCCTCTTTTCCAGAACCAAGAAAGCTTTTAGTCTGAATCTTTTCCTGTAGCCTTAGGAACACAAGGTCTACCAAATTTGTTCAAGTGATGATTTCAGAATGACCTTTGACATTTTTATGGCACAGTTAAATTTCTGCCCTTGTTGCTATGGCAATGCTGGAAGAATGTTGCATGGCATCTGCAGATATGTAATGGTTGTTTTACCCAGGTTAGCAAGCCCTGGCCCATGGGACTCTTGTTGTAGTTTTGTCATGGGCTGACTCTAATACAGTCGAACCTGGTTATCTCAACTTCGCATATCTCAAATTACTGCTTATCTCGAAGTGAAAATCTGGTCCTGGGGTGGTGGGGTGGTGCGAAGGTGTCATGTATCTTATGTCACCGGGGCGTCCAGCTGATATTGGCTTACAGTTGGGCAAGGCCTGCTATCCTTGTAGCAGGTAAGGGTAGGGAGGTGATGTTTTTATTTCTTCTGTTTCTTCACTTTCATTCCTGTTCTTCTTTCTTCCCTGTCCCTCTCTTTCATCTCTTCTGCTATCTCTTTCTGTCTCTTTTCTCCCTTTCTCTGGGAGATGACACAAAATGACCCACAAGGGTTGACGTGTCGTTAAACCCCAACACAATCAAATCAAAATCTGGTCCCTGTTTTAACATGGAAATCTAACAACAGGTAACAAAATATTGTGAAAAAGGGGAGAAATTGCTCCTTAGGAGCAATTTCTCCTCTTTTCCACAATATTTTTATATATCTCTAACTTCAGCCGGCCTCGGCTCAGTTGGATGCGCCATCTGACTGGAGACCAGGAGGTTGCGGGTTCAACCCCCGCCGAGGTCGGCAACATTCTTTTGTGGAGATTGATCATGAAATATTTTCTACGGTCATTCTCTCCTTTCCGCTGATTCAAAAAGGGCAATTGTCAGTTTCTGGCGAAAGAATGTGCACAATACTGGTTAACCCCTTAGAGGACTCAGCCTGCCCAGTAAACGTGTGGTTAGGTAAACTGACCACGCTCGACATGACCCCATTGGGTTGACTGGGCCGTAAAACCTCAACACAAACAAAAATCTCTAACTTCAGGAGTTAAATTACATATTCTTTCGTGAAATGTGATTATTTAATTTATTTTTTCCTCAATTCTGCAAGTCTGATATGTTGAAGTACGGATATCTCGGAAGTATTTAAGAGAGTCCCTTGCACTTCGAGATAACAAGTATCGACTGTATATAATATGAACCACAATGTGAGAAATTCTTTATTCTGATGTGTCAGCCTGATGAAGACTTAAATCAGCCTGCACATCCTGGCAGTCCGATCATTCTTCTTTGTTTGCATGAAAAACTTTGCATCCTTGGCTATCCAAAATGCGCCCAGTGAAAATTATGATCAGGTTGTGCGAATGTGCAAGCTGATCCGAATCTTTGCTGGGTGCACATGTCTCGAAGGTATGTTTTGCAGCTGATATAATTGTTGAGCCAGACTGTTAAGACCTTTCACACTGCTTTCACCGTTATCTTATTTCCATTAGATAATTGAGGCCCTGCAGGAAAAACAAAAACACGAAATTAAAAAAAAAAAAAAAAAAAGGGAAAGAAAAAAAAAAAGAACAAAGTACGAAATGCAACAGCAAAGATCATGTCCTCACAGTTTGATCAGGATCTTCACTGTTCCCTTTTATACACTTAAAACCTTCTGAATATATTATACTCCTGTAAGTCTTATAAAGCTCAAATTTCATGATGGAGAATTCTTGAGACAAAATATGTCAAGTTTGCAAAATAATTGGGAGTTTGCACCAAAGATGGCTACCTTGAACAATTGAATTTTCTTCTCCAAAAGTGCATGGTCGATTCAGCTCAAATTGCATATGAAACATCCTTTGGACAAGATCTTTAAGGTTTGCAGAAATAATTGGAAACCAGAACCTAAGATTTCTACGGAAATCATTATACAAAGGAACCTCTTTATAATACGGTTCATGAAAGCACAGTTTCAATATAACACAACTTAACCCTTGTCCTGCTGAATAAATTAAGATGTCACGCCCACTTCAAATTTACAGCTAATAAGATAACTTAATCCTGATTGTTGCTATAAATTCACATATTTTATGTCAAACAGGGCAGATCCAGATCAGTTGGCTTCTTCAGAAGCCAGCTGATCTGGATCTACACTGTTTGCAAAGGCAGGGTATATCTGGGTACAGAAGGACAAGGGTTAAAGAAGGACTCCAAAAGTATTGTATCCAAACAGAAATGTATAGATTATATAGAAAAATGACCATTTATGGTCATTTTTTTTCTATATATATTCATTTCTGTTCAGAAATGTATAGATTATATAGAAAAAATGACCATAAATGGTCATTTATGGTCATTTTTCTATATAATCTATACATTCCTGTTTTCAGAAATGTACATATATAGAAAAATGACCATAAATGGCCATTTTTCTATATAATCTATACATTTATATTTTGATACAGCAGAGTTGTTTAGCTAACTCAGTTTTTGATTTTGATCCCAGCAAAGGTGTTACAGAGAGGTTGTGGTGTAACTAAACAGTAAAAATCTTTTGTGGCTTCTTCAAAACTGCAATGCCAGTTGAACTGGAATTGCATTGGAAGTATTCTTGGGCCGTAATCTTTCAGTATTGCTAAAACTGTTCAGAAATAGCATCCAATCTAGCTTCCATGACCACATAATGGTAAAAAGATTTAAAGGACTTTTCTGAAAACACAAGTGGACTATCTGTGGAAGACAACATCATCACATCTGGATACCCACCTTAGTAGCAAGGTGGGTAAAAATTCCAACAGACGGCATTTTGAAATATTTTTCCAGAAAATAGGCATTGGCATTTCATGCAAATTGTCCCTTAGGAAGCAGTTTGCAGGAAATGTTATAGCCTATTTTCTTGGAAAAAAGAGAAACTATCACCAATCTGCCCAGATTTAAAAATAATTGAGCTGTAACATGAGAGACCTTCCATTCACTTCAAGGAACGGGATCTTTGGCTATTTAACATTTACCACACTATGGGCAGATTCAGCAGAAGGCAAACTGATTATATTTTTCTTATTTTTCCTAGAAAATAGGATTGACACTTCATGCAAATTGTCTCCACAGTTATATTTTTCTTATTTTTCCTAGAAAATAGGATCTGACACTTCATGCAAATTGTCTCCTGAGGAGACAATTTGCATGAAATGTCAGATCCTATTTTCTAGGAAAAAATAAAGAAAGTATTTCAGAATGTTGTCTGCTGAAATTTTTACCCAGCATGCAAAATGTTAACAAACATCTGATCAGACTGCATGGATTTGTTGGCTGATAAATCTCTGTTTTTGCAGGATGCACATGTCCGAAATGTACCGTTGTTACCTAAGTATTTGCTCAGACAGGCCTGAACAAACAGCAAAGACCCAGATCGGAAGCCACAGATTGCATCATATGATCAGTGTCTACTCTGTTTGCCACTCATCCGTCAGTTTGTAAGAAATACCAACAAGTAGTGAAATGACTTGTTCAAATTTTGTCATGAAATAATTAAAAATCAACAAAGAAAAGAAAAAAAAAAATATTGTCTTAGATAAAAATTCCAAACAATCACATTGCATAGATCAGAACAATTTTGGCCATAAATATATTGTTAGGTTAAATATTTGAGAATAAAACACAGAAACAGAAAAGATAAATGATTTCTGATAAGAAATGGTCAATCAGATCAAAATATTTTCATTTAGAATAAAAGGCAAAGCAAAAAATGTCTTTCAGACAGATGTCGAAAGGACAGTCGTCATGCGTATATAATTTTGACCCCCTTTAACTCCACTTTTATATAATAAAACTGGGGTTTATAGGGTATACATTACTTTTCTTTTTTCTGCTCTAAAACATAGATTGTGGGTACATGTTAGAACCGCCTTGTTGAGGCAGTTCTAACGAGTACCCACAATCTATGTTTTAAACGGAAATATGAAAAGTACCAAAATTTTTTATCTGAATTTCATTTTTTTGGTGGTAAAATTTTCAGTATATTTGAATAAGCGTGTTTTTGTAATGAGAGTGAATACAGTATTTTTCTCAAATTGTGGTTCATGTGACTATTGGAATACTGAACAATCAGTAAAGGATATGACAGACTGTCAATTTTGTCTTGTTTTTCTCTCTCCGTTCTGTTGGCGCAGACTGTGGTAATGTTATTGTGTCAAAGGAGAGAACTTGTCAGTTTGTTTTATGTCTGATAGCAGCTCAGTGTTACCATTCACAACTAGCACAAAAACCTTGAATTTTCAAGTCTGGCATAGAAGTGTATTGGTAAAAGGTACTTTAGCCAGCGCACAACAAAATCTACAATAAGACTTGTGCGACCAGCGAAGACTCAGATCTATAAAGGTTGCCTTTGGATACAAAGCATAAAAGAAATAAAAGAAAAATCAGGGCCCAGTAACTGTTGTTCAAAGCGTCTTTAGCTTAACAAGCTCGTTAAGGGTCATTTCGTGAACTGTTATAGCAGATTCAATGCACAATATTCTGATATTTTTTGCTGAAAAAAAAATGTGAGTAGCTTTTGCACTGCAAAAGCTACTCACATTTTTTCAGCAAAAAATTTCAGCATATTTGCGTATCATTCTATGTAAATTTTAATGAATCGTTGACTAACGATGTCGTTAGCTTTGAACAACTGGGCCCAGGAATCTTGGTTGTATTGAGACTCTTCACATGGCAACTGTGAGTTTGCAAGGCTGCATATCCATACCTCCCCTCCCCCCACCCCCCTTCACCTGTAATACATAATACAGCTGTAATGCATATGAACATTGAAGGCTCTGGTTGATCTGCATGATCATGCAGTGAGATCAGGACCTACTCTGTTTGCATTCAGGAAGTCTTTATTTGGTAAAATCTGCCATCTGCAAGAGAACATAAATGTTCATACTGATCTGGACTATCCATGTAAAGTGAAAGCTTTGGTCTTACTGCATTCATGTCTTATATGAATCTATCATATTTATCCGAAGTATTGGGGCACCTTACCTTCTTATCATACTTCACCTAAAATTTGAAAATGTTCATTTTTGCTATCTATTAATGTGTGTAAATACTGTCGGATGAGTGGCAAACAGTGTATACCCTGATCAGATGCCAGGTTCTGCAGCATCTGATCAGGGTCTACACCGTTAGCTCAGACATGTCTGTTCCAATACTTAGGGTAATTATGGTACGCCCTATGGTGCATAGTATTCTGAACATTATAAGATGATTCTTTGATACTCTCTGTCAGTTCCAAACTTACGTTTTTACAGCGAGTGGAGTAAAGGGACGTGGGGTACCAGTTATATGTGTTGTACTAGAGGGTGGAGCTAATACAATTAGGTCCGTGTTAGAGTATGTGACAGACACGCCTCCCGTTCCAGTAGTGGTCTGTGATGGAAGTGGCCGAGCTGCTGATCTTCTTGCCTTCACTCACAAATACTGTCTTGATGATGGGTGAGTAAATCTTGATGCTCTGTCATAGCTCCTGGTAATTACGGTCACAGGAAAATATTTTTTTATTTCTCCATGAAAATATATGTTGTGGTACTCATTAGAAGCACCTCACAGAGGCACTTCTAATGAGTGCACAACATATGTTTTTGAGGAGAAATTAGAAAAAAAAAATCAATAATTTTTGGTATTTAAAAAAAAAAACAAAAAAAAAAAACAATGCCCTATCTGGAGCTGTGTCTATAAATGTGTTTGCATTTTTCACTTCACTTGAGGCTTGCTGCAGAAAAACAGCATGAGCCTTTGTGTACATGCTGTAAAGACCAGGGCCCAGTGGGGGTGGTCGGGTGGTGCGAAGGTGCTGTGTATCTTACATCACCGGGGCGTCCAGCTGATATTGGCTTACAGTTGGGGCAAGGCCTGCTATCCTTGTAGTGGGTAAGGGTAGAGGGGGAATGTTTTTATTTCTTCTGTTTCTTCACTTTCATTCCTGTTCCTCTTTCTTCCCTGTCCCTCTCTTTCATCTCCTCTACTCTCTCTTCTATCTCTTTTCTCCCTTTCTCTGGGAGACGACACAAAATGACCCTCAAGGGTTGATGTGTCGTTAAACCCCAACACAATAAAAAAAAACCAGGGCCCAGTTGTTCAAAGCGTCGTTTGCTTAACAAGTTCGTTAAGGGTCATTTCATTAAATGTTTTAGCAGATTCAATATACAATATTCTGATATTTTTTGCTGAAAAATGTGAGTAGCTTTTGCATTGCAAAAGCTACTCACATTTTTTCAGCAAAAAATTTCAGCGTATTTGCGTATCACCCGATGTAAATTTTAACGAATTGTTAACTAACGACATCGTTAGCTTCGAACAACTGGGCCCATGTTCAACCTGCACATAAGAATATTAGCAATTTTCTTAAGTTTCCTATTTATCCTAAATATATGGGCCAATAGCTCCTCACCGTACTTGTTCTGGAGTATGAACAAGTACCTTTGACTTCTTGTTGATGCCTCTGAAAACTGCTTGATGAGTGCAAAGAGTATATAGAGTATATATAGATGACATGTCTGATTTGGGTCTACACTGTTTGCTCAGGCCTGTTTGTCCTAGTACTCAAGATGGTAAATATACTATAATTTCAAACACTTTGTAAATATACTATAATTTCAAACACTTTGTTCCACAAGTTTTTGGCATAAACTGTGCTTTTTCTTGTTTCCTGAAATACTTAGTGGAATGGTATACACTGATCAGACCGCTCCTCAAGGAGCAGGGAGCATTCTGATATGGGTCTGCACTGTTTGCATATACCATTTTGTCAGAAACTTTAGTGTATGGAGTTTAAGGATATTTACCTTAACTAAGTACTCAGACACCCATTATGAAAACATGGCTAGTCAAATATATTGAAAATTTTTACAACCAAAAAAGGAAAATTAATTTTCATCAGATTAAAAAATCCAATATTTTTCATATTTCTTCTTCTTAAAACATAGATTGTGGGTACTTGTTAGAACTGCCTCAGTGAGACAGTTCTAATGAGTACCCACAATCTATGTTTTTTTTTTAGCAAAATAAGAAAAATAATGTATACCCCTGTAAATCCCCATTTTACTATATAAAAATGGGGTTTAAGGAGGTCAGAATTATATTGGCATGTTTTTATGATGTAAACTCCTTACTGTATTTGTCCTAAGATTTGACCAGAACCATTTGGCAACCTAGCTCTTAATGCATGTGATTGTCACATGACAACCACCTGCAGTAATTTTAAAATGGTGATGCTACCAGATTGATGCAAATTGTAATGGCATGTGCGATCTGGTTTCTGCAGTTTTCTTCACTTTATCGGTCACCAGATAGGTTGAGTGCGGGCGGTGGACTGTAAACGTAACAGTAATTGATGCCCATCACCATAAATCATCAAATTGCCATAAAGATTAAAATCAGTGAAAACAAATGCTTTTCTTTCACAATTTTCTGTATTTCAGTAAAAAAAAAAAAAATGGAAGCCACTTATCAACCATTGTAAAATGACCACCATCATATCTGCATGGCAGTGGACTACTAATAAAAAAAAATAGAAAGTCATCTACTACAATTTTGCATAGCAGTTTAACCATTATCATTCTCTAGGCTAATTCAGCAGATGATAAATTGATGATGTTTTTCTCATTTTCCCCAGAAAATAAGCTTTGACATTTCATGCAAATTGTCTCTTCAGAGACAATTGGCACAAAATGACAAAGCCTATTTTCTGGAAAGAATCAGAAAAATATTTCAAAATGTGTTCTGATGATTTTTTTTACTTACCATATTTGACCTAATAACCGCACATACTCCTATAATCGCACAGTCAAGCAATTTCCGAGACTTTTGATTACAGCCAGTCTACTTTTATACACTTCTTTATAAAATCATATGTTGTGGGTACTCATTTGAATAGCCTCAACAAGTCGAGGCAATTCAAATAAGTACCCACAACATATGATATTATAAAGGCAGTAAAAAAGCATATTGCATAAGCATCATTAAAAGACATGCATACACTCCTCTGCTGAGCTTTCTTTAAAGTATGCCTTTATTAGGTATATTGCACTACACATTTTTTTCCAATAATTTTGAAAAATCTATGTGCACAGTGCAGTAATTAGGTTGAATACGGTATTATGCTAAATGTAAAGGGTTAATATGTTAAACAGTTTTATTCTACTACACTTTCAGGACAATGCCAGAGCAGCTGCAGGATCAGCTCATACTGACCATACAGAAAACCTTCCAGTACTCTCAGGAACAGGCCGAGAAACTCTTCATAGAGCTCATGCTCTGTGTTAAGAAGAAAGAACTGGTAAGAAATGTTTAACCCTTCTCATGCCACACCCATTTCTAATTGTCAGCCAATCAGATTACTTGATCCAGATTGTTAATATAAATTCACATGCTGAATGGTAAACAATTCAGATCCAGACCATTTGACTTCTTCAGAAGCCAACTGATCTGGATCTACACCGTTTGCAAAGGCAGGATATATCCGGGGTCAGCAGGACATGGGTTAATTTCATCCAAAGATTGCATAAGCTATTATTTTGGAAAATGTCATGAAAATGGAACCTTACCATATCAGCAGACAACAAATACCTTGATAGTAAACTCATCCATGCCATCTCATCAGGAGCTATACTTATACAAGAAAAGCCACACATGAGGATTCAAATAAACATCACGAAAACATGCCTATATAATTTTGACCTCCTTAAACCCCACTTTTATATAGTAAAACTGGGGTTTACCGGGGTATACATTATTTTCCTTATTTCTGCTCAAAACATAGATTGTGGGTACTCGTTAGAACCGCCTCGGGATGTTTTTGAGCAGAAATATGAAAAACTATCAGAGTTTTTATCTGAAAATTTTCAGTTTTTGGAAGTGAAATTTTCTATATATTTGAATAGGAGTGTTTTCATAATGGATTCATTTTGAAATCCAAGGTGTTCGATACCATTACGAAAACATGCCTATTCAAACATAGTGAAAATTTTACCACCAAAAAATGAAAAATTTCAGATAAAAAATTCTTATATTTTTCATATTTTTGCTCAAAACATAGATTGTGGGTACCTGTTAGAATTGCCTTGTCAAGGCAGTTCTAACGAGTACCCACAATCTATGTTTTTGAGCAGAAGTAAGAAAAATAATGTATACCCCTGTAAACCCCAGTTTTACTATATAAAAGCGGGGTTTAAAGGGGTCAAAATTATATAGGCATGTTTTCATGATGTTACTGCATCACTTTGAAATCAGAGAGTAAGCTACTCCACTGCCAGAAACATTATCTGAAACCCTGGATAATGTTTCAGGAGATACAAATACCTAACTACAGAGTCAAAAAGTGCTTCTTATGAGTACCCACAACATACATTTTCATGAGAAATAAAAATATTTACTTGATACCCCCTATTATCTAGAGCTATGAAATAAAATTTTGGAAACTTTGGAAATGACAGCCTTCTGAGATGCTTAACCCATTAAAGCCAAGTGGAGTCTTATACCGGGTCCATTACCAGTGGAATGGTGTCTGGTTAATTTGTATTATTACCATGTTTAAAAGACATTCCTGAATTTAATGCAAACATTGTGGAACCAGATCAGATGCCGTGTTCTGCTGTGTCTGATCTGGGTCTACAGTGGTTGCCAATGTCCCTTTTATTGGACTCCAGGCATAAATTAAAACCATTATGAAAACGTGCCTATTCAAATATACTGAAAATTTTACCACCAGAAAATGAAAATTTTCAGATAAAAAATTCTGATATTTTTCATATTTCTGCTCAAAACATAGATTGTAGGTACTCGTTAGACGTTCTAAAGAGTACCCACAATCTATGTTTTTTAGCAAAAAAAAAGAAAAGAAAAACAATGTATACCCCTGTAAATCCCAGTTTTACTATATAAAAGTGGGGTTTAAGGGGGTAAAAATTAAATAGGCATATTTTCGTGATGTCTGCATACTAGGTAAAGATTTCAACAGACAACATTTTGAAACGGTTTTCTTATTTTTTCACAGAAAATAAGATTGGACACTTAATGCATATTGTCTCCATGGAGACAATATGCATGGAGTGTCAAACCTTATTTTTGGGGACGTAAGAAAAAAATACCACCAGTTTGTCGTCTGCTGAATTAGCCCAGAGAGTGATATAGGTTAAGATTTTACCAGTAGTATTTATCAAGTACCAAACTTATTTGTATATTCTTCTCTTGCAGATTACAGTGTTCCGAATGGGAGAAGGAGCACAAGATATAGATCTTGCCATACTGACGGCTTTATTGAAAGGTATACACATAGTGTATGATCAGACAGCTTTCATTCAGAAAGTGTCAACAACCTTCTGTTATTTCTTAAAACTTTTGGATGAATGAGGAAAAAATGCAGACCCTGATCAGACAAATGCAGTGTATCTGATCTGGGTCTGCACAGGTTTTGCTAAACCTTGTCTGTCCCAATATTTAGGGTAATTACCATAGAATATGAAATTTTGGAAATTAACCTTGGGTAAGATATTTCCCAAAATTTTCTGGAATCTTGATTGATTGATTGATTTGACTGATTGATTGAGTGATTATTTATTTATTTATTCATTTATTTATAAATTTATTTATTTATTCATTTATTTATTTATCAATTTATTTATTCATTTATATATTATAGTAAACATGACATTTAGGTATATGACTATAAGACTGACAGGCCCAGACAGATGTAAATATCCATGGAATTCTTTTGCAGTATCCGGTTTTTATTTGTCAGAATGGGTGATTATCTGGTTGCAAGAATCAGGCTAATCTCAATCTTAACCTTTCTCTTGCTGAACACGACATGCCCTGTCTTAGCAAACAGTGTAGCTCCAGATCAGTTGGCTTCTGAAGAAGCCAACTGATCTGGATCTGCACAGTTTGTCATTAAATATGTGAATTTCTATCAAAAAACCTGAATCAAGTAATCTGATTGGCTGGAAATTAGAAGTGGGTGTGGCATCTAAACTTATTCAGCATGACAGGGGTTAAATGTTGAAATACAACATTAGCATAGCGCTAGATAAGGCACATTTTTTAACCAAGACATACTGATATTTTTATTATTCTAGAAAAATATGTGTTGTTGGTACTCGTTAGAAGTGCCTCAGTAAGGTGCTTCTAATGAGTACCCTGGTCCTGCTGAACCGGGATATGTCCTGCCATTGAAAACAGTGTAGATCCAGATCATTTGGCTTCTGAAGAAGCCAACTGATCTGGATCTGCACTGTTTGCCATTCAGTATTTGAATTTATATTAACAACCTGGATCAAGTAATCTGATTGGCTGAAAATTAGAATTGTGTGTAGCATCTGAATTTTTTCAGCAGGACAAGGGATAACATATATTTTTATTGGAAAAATAAGAAAAATACTTACCTGGATACCCAAATTGTGTTTGTTTTATTCCTATAGGTACAAATGCTAGTGCACCAGATCAGCTGAGTCTAGCCTTGACCTGGGACAGGGTAGATATAGCCCGGAGTCATATATTTGTCTATGGTCAAGATTGGCCAGTAAGTTGTGTTTATTTTTTTCTTATCAGACCCAATTTATTGTTGAACTTTTGGCAGATCACACAAAATTATATAGATAAAGAAGTTTTATGAAGACAATAATGATCCTTGATATAAAGTATTTTCTGTAAACCTTTAAAAAAAGAATTTTAGCAGGTTTGAGCTGCAAACCCTTCAAGTTTCAGGCTTTTGAGGTCAAATTGGTTTATACATTTACATAGAGAAATTGTTGGAAGGTTACTTTTTTGAAATGTATAAGAGAACGGAAAGAAATTTATCACAAGCCTTCATTATGATCAAATCATGAATGTTTTATTCTGCATGCGTAGTCTGTCTTTGCCCTTGGACTGTTTACATGTATAAATTGAGGGGGAAAAAAATCTGCAGAAAAGCTCATTGAAAGTGATTTTTAAAGAACTTATGTTTGTTTTTGCAGGAAGGATCATTGGAACAGGCAATGATGGATGCATTGATCAATGACAGGGTAGACTTTGTAAAACTGTTGTTGGAGAATGGTGTTCATATGCAAAGTTTTCTTACTATTCATAGGTTGGAGGAACTCTATAATACAGTAAGACCTGGGCCCAGTTGTTCAAAGCTAACGACATCGTTAGTTAACGATTCGTTAAAATTTACATCAAGTGATACGCAAATATTCTGAAATTTTTTGCTGAAAAAATGTGAGTAGCTTTTGCAGTGCAAAAGCTACTCACATTTTTTTCAGCAAAAAATATCAGAATATTGTATATTGAATCCGTTAAAACAGTTAACGAAATGACCCTTAACGAGCTTGTTAAGCTAACGATGCTTTGAACAACTGGGCCCTGATTTTTAACTTATAACCTACTGAATTCAGATATTGGCATCATTCCAAATTGTTGCATATGGCATTCTGTTTTTTGTTGTTCTTTTTTTTCTGAAAAACTAAGCCTTGATGTTTCATGTGAATGGTCTGAGTAGACCATTCATATGAAATGTCAAGCCTTATTTTTCTCAGGAAAAAGAAAAAAAGAAAAAAAAAAGAAAAAAGATCTTAGACATTGTGGTCTGTCTCTGTGTCATTTATGCTTTGAGGGTTAAAATAGTATACAATGTACTTTTTCTCTTGAAAAGGCTTGGCAATAGGTTTCATGTTAATTGTCTCTTTTTCCAAATAGTGAATTGCCTTAATCCAAAGAGTAAAGAGTCTAATTTAGATACATTGTCACTGAAGTTATACCTTTATAAGCAACAATGTAACAGTAAACTGAACTCCGCGTATCTCCAGGCAAAGGCTTATTTTTATTAACAACAACAAAAAAGTATTTGTCAATGAAAAAAACACAAGACAAAATATTTAGACGTAAACGTCTAAGTACCGGCGCAAATTTTGTTCATATTTACATAGAGATATGGGAGAAAGGTATATTAAAGTTTAATAAATTTTCAATGTAACAGTTAAAGAAGAACAACAATGTGATTCTTTAATGTTTGCGTTTATTAAGCTTTATGAAATTTCTTCATTGAATGCTGTTTATAACACAGTTTGTTATAAGATCTTTTATATTTGCTGGGGTCGTCACAAACCGACAAATAACTTTAAAAATGTCTGTTTCTTTCAGAGACAAGGTCCCTCCAATACATTGCGTTATCTAGTCAGAGATGTCAGGAAAGTAAGTATAATAGTTTAATTTTTAAATTTTACATTTGCTTTGTTAACAAATATTTGTGCAAAGTGTGTACAACTTTTTTATGAATTTTATGAATTTGCTGGGAAAGACAAAAGTGATTTGCTCCAAGTATATTTTTGAGATAAAGGTGTCTGATTTTCTGTCTGTCCATTCTTCTGTCCATTTCTGAATAACTATTACACCTTTCTCCATAACAAGTACACAAACAGTTGGGCATCAATTTATGACCATGACCTATTTTTTATGGACTACACCACAGCCTCATTAAAACACTATTGTTGGGGTCCATGGCATAAACGGTGTTAGTTAAACAACCGTGTTATATCCAAACAAAAATGTATAAATTATATTGAAAAATGACCATTTATGGTCATTTTTCAATATAATCTATACATTTTTGGGATCTGTGTTTGAACCGTGTTATATCCAAAACCATGTTATAACCAACCATGTTATAAAGAGGTTGTAGTGTATCATTTTTATGTCAAATTTAGTTGCCCTAGCACTCAAGTCCATTTCTGAATAAGTTCACACTTACAATCATCTTCCTTGGCATATTCTTTCTCTCTATCAAGGACAAACAATGGGGCATCATTTTATGGCCTTAAGCCATTTTTCACATTTATTGACTTTGCCATTATTTTTCTTTTTTAACATCAACCCTACTATTTAGCTCCATTTCTGATTAAGTCTGATACCTACAATTATCTAACTTGTTCTTTTCCTTTACAGGAGCTCAAACATTGCCGTGGCATTTTATGACTCTGACCTGTATTTTGCAGTTCAATGACTTCATCATTTTTGCATTAACCCTAGAGTTTAGCTCTCATTTCTGATTACTGTATGACCTACAGTCATTAAACCATACAGTTCCTCTCAAACAGGGACTCTGCCACTGTGCTGTCATATTATGACACTGACCTGTCATAATGACTGTCATTTTTTGCCTGAACCTGAGCATTTAGCTCCATTTCTGAACAACCATATATAGTCATCAAACCTGGCATACACTTCCTCACTAACAGGGATGCTTACACTTTGTTATTCTGTACATGAATTTTTAATACTTTGTAATACTGACCGATGCAGGCTTTATGGTGAAAGAATGTGCACAAGTACTGGTGATCCACTTAGAGGACTAAGCCTGCCCAGAAATAGTGTGGTTAGATAAACCTAGTTAGTGAGTGATCAGGGTTAGATTAACCTAGTTAGTGAGTGATCAGATTTTTAACGCTTCCAGGCAAATGAGTCGCATAGAGGCAGCGCCAGATAAACTTAACGGCTCGACATGACTTCAGTAGTGTTGACCTGGCTGTTAAGCTCCAAACCAACCAACCAACCAACAGTTGTTGGCATGTGTGACACCACCATCTGCAGAATTCTTGTTGGAGTTTGACACCCTCTGCCATGCATATGGATTTCTACCCTTATGCTAGTCCCTAAAATTGCCTAGCCTAACATACTACAAACTGATTTCCTCCTAAGCTGGTTTTCAGTAGCATAGCTAGATATGTAATAGAAAATAAGGAACAGTTTAGCATTTCTATTTGCCACCTCTACCAGTAATGTTAATAATGATCAAGCATTGAAGTGATAGGTCATTTATATGTCAAGTCTCACATCACAAAAACATGCCTATATAATTTTGACCCCTTAAACCCCACTTTTAAAAAGTAAAACTGGGGTTTACAGGGGTATACATCATTTTTCTTATTTCTGCTCAAAAACATGTCTTTTTTTCTCCACCAAGACGTTTTGATATTTTTGTTGTTTCTCTACAAAACCATACAGTGCAGGTAATCAGAAATGACTGTGTAATGCTGATCAATTTGTATAGTAATTGTCCTAACTTTTCTGACAAAATGGCATATCAAATAATGCAGATCCAGGTCAGCAGTCTGATCATGGTCTAAACTATTTGCCATGCCATAAAGTTTTTTTGGTGTGTTTTTTTTGTTTTTTTTTTTACAAACACATGAAAAATCAAAATTTAGTAAAAAAAAGTATGAAATAAAGTGTTTGAAATTTTAGGACATTTACTATACCCACAATATAGTCTAAAGCTGAATAGGCTCATTTGACTACCTGGTGCTTAACCCTTGTCATGCTGAATAAACTAAGATGCCACACCCATTCCTAATCAACAGCCAATCAGATTACTTAATTTAGATTGTTGACATAAATTCACTTACTGAATGACAAACTGCAAATCCAAATCAGTTGGCTTCTTAGAAGCCAACTGGTCTGGATCTACACTGTTTGCAAAGGCAGGGTTCAGCAGGACAAGGGTTAAAAGATATTGATAAAATGGCAAACAGAACAGACCCTGATCAAACTGCTTTATTTCTGCTCAAAAACATAGGTTTATACTGTTTGCTCATGGCCTCGGTGGCTCAGTTGGATGCACCGTCTGACTGGAGACCAGGAGGTTGCAGGTTCAACCCCCGCCGAGGTCGGCAACATGCTTTCGTGGAGATTGATCGTGAAATATTTTCTACGGTCATTCTCTCCCTTTGGCTGATTCAAGAGGGGCAGTTGTCAGTTTCTGGCGAAAGAATGTGCACAATACTGGTTAACCGCTTAGAGGACTAAGCCTGCCCAGTAAATGTGTGGTTAGGTAAACTGACTGCGCTCGACATGACCCCATTGGTTTGACTGGGCCGTAAAACCTCAACACAAACAAAAACTGTTTGCTCAAGCCTACCTAGCCTATTGTATATTTTGTTATTGATTTTTTTTTCTCCAGAAAGTAGTACATACCATTGCTTTGGAGAAAATTTTCTCCACTGGGGACTAGCTGAATAATATGACAAGCATTTTTCTTGGCAATCTTAAAAAAAAAAAGCTCACTCTGTTATTCCCTGCTAAATTTATTAGAGCATAATAAAACGTTAATATCCCAGACAGATTAAGTGTCTAAAGAGGAAATATTACGTAAAAAAACCCCCAACTTTTCTTGCTTTGTCATATGAAGTCAGACTGATTAGTTTTTTGTTTTTCATGCCACAAAAGGAAGAAGTTTTAACTTAACATCTATTTCTGTCTCAGTCTATGTGTAATGATTTATTGCTTTTAGTGTGCTGGGTAGAATTTCAGTAGGAGACATTTTAAAATATTTTTCTTGTTTCTTCACAGAAAACAAGTTTTGACATTTGATAAAATTATCTCCTAAGGAGACAATTTGCATGAAATGTCTAAACCTGTTTCTGAGAAAATGAGAAAAATATTGTTTTGTCTGCTGAAATTTTACCCTGAGAGTGGTAAAGGATAATGATTTGAAGTTAATGTATCTACCAGCATCATTATCTTCAAAGTCTTTATGCAAATTATCATGCTAATTTGGGCCCAGTTGTTCAAAGCTAACGATGTCGTTAGTTAACGATTCGTTAAAATTTACATCGAATGATACGCAAATATGCTGAAATTTTTTGCTGAAAAAATGTGAGTAGCTTTTGCAGTGCAAAAGCTACTCACATTTTTTCAGCAAAAAATATCAGAATATTGTGTATTGAATCTGTTAAAACAGTTAACGAAATGACCCTTAACGAGCTCGTTAAGCTAACGACGCTTTGAACAACTGGATCTTGAACTTTAAAATGTAAGTAATTTGTAGAAAAGCATTCAGAATTTAGGATTAACCTTTAGGGTGCTAAACACAACTGCAGTAGATGACATTTTGAAAAAAAAAAAAAAAAGAATATATTTTTCAAAGAAAATAAGTCATGAAATTTCATGTGAATTGACTGCCAAGCTGCCAAGCAAGATTCACATGAAATGTCTACTTATTTTCTCTGAAAAAAAAAAAAAAAAAAAAATAGAATGTTGTCTGCTACAAATTTTGCTTGATGTCTTCTTACTGGATGCAAGCTGCATTCAGAGAAACTATACACATAGCTCCAGATAAGAGGGCGGGGGATATCTAATGATTATTTTTCTTATTTCTCCATGAATACATGTGTTATGGGTACTATTCATTAGGAGTGTCTTGGTGGGGCACTTCTATTGAGTATTCACAACATATGTTTTCATTGAGAAATAAGAAAAAAATACCTGTGTTTTTCAGTTGAAAAAAGCACCTTATCTTGAATTATACCATTACCATATACAGTGGAACATCAATGGCTCGAACGTCTTTGGGACCATGGAAATTCGTTCGAGATATGGCCATTGACAGTTAATCATGGCACCAGTTCAGGAAGCAAATAGCAATAATTTTGGGAAACCTTTTCAATTTTCTACACAATGATTGTATGTTGAGTGTACTCATTAGAATCGCCTTGATAGGTGATTCTAATGAGTACACACAACATACAATTGCATGATAAAATAAGAAAAAATCCCTATATATTTGTTTTCTTGAGCTATTGGAAGAATTTTGTAGGGACTGAAAAAACAGTTTGAATCATCCACCGTTAACGAGCCATCCGTGTTCGAGCCATTGAGGTTATACTGTGTATGCTTAGTTAAGAGTCAGATCAGTTTCCAAGACTGTGTAGCTTGGTCAATCTTCCACAAGCTCTCTGTGGATAGACCAGGATCCAAGTCTTCTGCAGGCGGATAGCTAAGACTGATCAGACTACATGGATGCACAGGCTGATCTGAGCATTTGCTACGCACACGTTTACCAAGGTACATCTTATTTTGTGACCAATGTGTGCCATGCATAATAGGGCCTTTGCCACATGTAGATAGTGATAAATATATTCACTCTAATATGTAGACAGACAGACTCATTACGAAAACACGCCTATTCAAATATACTGAAAATTTTACCATCAAAAAATGAAAATTTTCAGATAAAAAATTCTGATATTTTTCATACTTCTGCTCAAAACATAGATTGTGGGTACTCGTTAGAACCGCCTCGACGAGGCGGTTCTAACGAGTACCGACAATCTATGTTTTTGAGCAGAAAAAAGAAAAATAATGTATACCCCTGTAATCCCCAGTTTTACTATATAAATGTGGGGTTTAAGGGGGTCAAACTTATATAGGCATGTTTTCGTGATGCTTGAGCAAACAGTGTAGACCCAGATCAGGGTTAAGGTTAGGGTTAGTTCCATAGATCACAGCATCTGATCAGGGTCTATACTGTTTTCTTGGTAAGTGTTAATGAAGTGTGATTATTCCACTGAAGGTACATAACTAGTACTGTTGCTTGTGTTTCAGCATTTTCCTCATGGGTATCGCTATACCTTGCCAGATATTGGTCTAGTCATACAGCACCTCATGGGTGGTGCTTTCAGGGCAACATACTGCAGGAAGAGGTTCCGACAAAAGTACAATGCTTTAAAAAGAATTGTAAGTATTTACAGGGTAAAATTTCAGGAATCGACAAATTGGAGATGTTGTTTTTCTCTCTCTCAGAAAATAGGGTTTGACATTCATGCAAACTCTCTCCTAAGGACAGTTATCCTTTTGGAGGCCTTGGTTACAGATTGCATGCAGAAGTATAAATGAAGATACTCAGGAAATGCCACAATCACGAAGCACAGCCCTTCTGAGCACCTATAGAAGGGAGATGATGAGGAACAAATAATGACAGACATTATGAAAACAAGCCTATTCAAATATACTGAAAATTTTTCCTCCAAAAAAAATGAAAATTTTCAGTTTAAAAAGATCTGATATTTTTCATATTTGTGCTCAAAACATAGATTTCTGGTACTCATTAGAACCATCTCAGTGAGGCAGTTCTAACGTGTACCCACAATCTATGTTTTTGAGCAGAAATAAGAAAAATAATGTATACCCCTTTAAACCCCAGTTGTACTATACAAAAGTGGGGTTTAAGGGGGTCAAAATTATATAGATGTGTTGTTTTTTTTATGACAAATGCCACATACAAAACCACCGATGCCCAAACAAGGAGGAACTGCCTTGGAACGATCAGTAGGAAAACTACTGGAGTGCTTAAACCAGTTTTACTAGCGTGAAACTTGCAATACTTCTTGAGATAGAAACCAAACTTCTCCACTCATTAAGAGGTCTTTGTTTTATCCATTTAAATAATATAACTGTAATCTGATCTGCCCACAAATAATGTCAGAAATAAACTATAAAGGATTCTTTATATTTTATTCCAGCTGGTATTAGGGCTTTTAAAACTTATGTGAGGAAGAAGAGTAATTTTCAAATCTATAGCTTTTCCAGTAGGCAGTTAAGTCTTTGTATAAGTAACAAGGGCAGTGGTGAAGTATTTTGAGAGATAGCAATCTCACCTTAATCAAGGATGTGTTTTTTTGCAACAAATTAACTGCAAAGTTCCACACATTTCATGTAAATGCTGTGTTAACCTTTACCATTCTCTGGGCTAAATTCAGCAGGTGACATACTAATGTTTTTTTTTTTGTTTTTTTTTCATATTTTTGCCAGAAAACAGGATTTGACATTTTATGCATATTGTCTTCAGTTATTTTTGCGACAAAAATAAGAAAAATAACATCTATGGAGACAATTGCATGAAATGTCAAATCCAGTTTTCCAGGAAAGAGGAAATAACAAATTCTTCTCAGAGATTTTTCCTTAGACAGAACATGAGCATAGGCCAATGACTCATCTCACTCTTTGAAAAGAGTAGAATGTGGCATGAAATTTGAAAGGTGAAATCTGATTCTTCAAGTGTATTTGGATCAGGCTGTGAATCAGCTGTCTTTTAGTTCATCTAAATGAAGTTTAGGATGAGCTGTAGTGATCTATTTGCTTCTCTTATCTGTCTATTATATAAATACTTTTAGAATTAGTAGCTTGTCTGACTGAAGACCCAGGGGTCGCAGGTTTGAGTCCCAGCTCAGCCACATAACTTTTGTGGAGATTGATCATAAAATCATTTCTACAGTCATTCTGTCCCTTCCCCTGCTTCAAGTAGGGCAGAATCTGTTGTCAGTTACTGGCTTAAGTATGTGCACAAGTGCTGGGCCCAGTTGTTCAAAGCTAACGACGTCGTTAGTTAACGATTCGTTAAAATTTACATGGAGTGATAGGCAAATATGCTGAAATTTTTTGCTGAAAAAATGTGAGTAGCTTTTGCTGTGCAAAAGCTACTCACATTTTTTCAGCAAAAAATATCAGAATATTGTGTATTGAATCTGCTAAAACAATTAACGAAATGACCCTTAACGAGCTTGTTAAGCTAACAATGCTTTGAACAACTGGGCCCTGGTTAACTGCTTAGATGACTAAGCCTGCCCAGGAAAAGTGTGAGTATGCTAACTGATGGCTTGACATGACTTTTACAGTGTTGATTAGGCCGTCAAACTCAACTCAAAAAAGAACTTGTCCCTGAAAATGTGGAAATACTGCCAGTCCTTCAGTATATGAAATGCCAAGGAAAGGCAACAGTCATAAAACACAGCCCTCCCAAGGCCTCAGATAAGATTTTAGTTACATGAAATGACCACACAAAACAGCAGTTTGTCAAAAAACAGAATGAATAAACAAAGATAGAACAGACAAACTGAGAGGTACGAGTACCACCTGGGAATGGTCAACAGTAAGACTGTGGCAGAATTTAACTCTTTCACTGCCATAAGGATTGATAATAAGCTTTTGCAAATAGCATAGATCCAGATGAGACGGCTCATTATGAGCGGTCTTATCTGGATCTATGCTGTTTGACATTTAGTCGTTCAACTTTACATATAATGGTCAACAGTAAAACTGTGGCAGAGTTTTAACTTGCTTTAACAGACATCTTTTGCAGGGCATTTGTGCTAAAGATACAGTTTGATCAAGGTATCCATCAGCAAGTAATCAAATGGAATTGTTGAAAGTTTAAGATTAGTAAAGAATCAAAATGTCAGAGTATTGAGGATAATTACAGTACATTGTTTATAAATATATACTGTTTATTTATTTCAGAATACTGCTGGTAATAGTGTAGGTAACATTGGTCAGATAGTGACAACTATGCCAAATTTTGTGTGCAATACAAAGCCAGCAGAGGAGTTATTTCCCTATCCATTCCATGATCTCATGATTTGGGCAGTGCTCATGAAGAGACAGAAGATGGCTCTGTTTATGTGGCAACATGGGGAGGAGGCCATGGCTAAGGTAACCAATGATTAACATACCACAAGAGGGTTATCAAAAAAGTTTGCAATACATTTTTGTGTCCAGCAGTTAAGCCTTTAAGCGCTTAGCAAAATTGTAGCAGACAGCAAAATTGTAACAGATGACATTCTGCTTGTTAACTTTCTTTTGGAGAAAAATAGGGCTTGCCATTTTGTCTGCTAGGAAGAGGATTCGCATGAAATGCCAAGCCTTAGTTTCTCTGAAAAAAAAAATCTACAATGTTGTCTGCTGCAGTTGTGATAAAGATGTTTATTTGCTAGAAGATTGTGGTACCTTTTGTGTTTTTGATATTTTGCCACCATTTGCTGAATAGATAACTGTTGATGAGATGTCATTCTTCATTTCAGTTTCTCTTTCTTAATGCAGAAAGAGTGTAATTTAACCCTTAACACTCTCTGGGCAAATTCTGCAGAGAACAAATTGGTGATATTTTTCTCTTCTTCTTTTTTTTTTCCAGAAAGGAAAGGCTTTGATATTTTCTTAAGAGAAAATTTGCATCAATTATCAAAGCCTCTTTTCTGGAAAATAAAATATTTCATAATGTCTCCTGATGAATTTTTTACCCAACATGCTAAGCATTAAGGGTGAATTTGTTCTTTACAAGAGAAGCTATTGTCATTGGGATTTCAGTTGTTCATTGCAAGAGTTATCTTTCTTCACAGAGAAAGTGAGTTTGCAATTTGAAATGTATTTAACCCTTGTCCTGCTGAACCCGGATATACCCTGTTTTGCAAACTGTAGATCCAGATCAGTTGGCTTCTGAAGAAGCCAACTGATCTGGATCTGCACTGTTTGCCATCAATTATGCAAATTTATAGCAACAATGTGGATCAAATAACCTGACTGGCTGAAAATTAGAAGTGGGCATGACATCTTAACTTATTCAGCATGACAAGGGTTAACAAATTCTCTTGGACAGCACCCAGATCAAGGGTGTTCATTCATTTTCACTTGCAAATTTCATTAACTTTATATGCATTACTATAAACATTAGATTAACCCTTAAAGCGCCAAGAAAACTTGCATCTGAAAATGTCGTCTGCTTATGTTGTCTGCTGCATCTTCTTGCAAACTTTTCAAACTTACATTTTGCATATAGGCAGCAGTCTGATCTGGGTCCATACTGTTTGCAACAATGACTTTTAAAGTAAAAGGCAGAAGACAAAGCAGACGACAATTGTTGTGATTGGTGCTTTAAGGGTTAATTCATAATCCTAGCTCTAGATAAGAGGGGGTATCAGATAAATAGTTTTCTTATTTCTTGAAAACATATGTTATAAGTACTCATTAGAAACACCACAGCAAGGTACTTCTGAGTACCACACTACATATGCTTTTGTGGAGAATTTGGAGAAATGAGAAAAATATCAATACTTTTTGGTTGGAAAAAAACAAAAGAAAAAAAAAAAAAAAAAAAAAAAAAAACAGAAAAAAACAACAACACCTTACCTAGTGCACTGATAATGTGTGAAAAGACCCTTATGACATATGCAGGTAAGGAATACCCAGATCAGCCCATACCAGTATGTCCTATATGAGTAACAAAGGCCTAAGTCAGCCTGCACATTCAGGCAATCTGATCAGAGCCATTGTTTTAGACTGACAATCATTGGATATTATAGAATGTATATATATATAGGTGGTGATAAGGGTCTGCTATACTTGAAGCAGATGGGGGAATGGGGGCCATGTAAACCCTTGTCTGCTAAATAAAATGCCATGCCCACTTCTAATTGTCAGCCAATCAGATAACTTGATCCAGGTTGTTGATACAAGTTCACATATTGAATGATAAACAGTGCAGATCCAGATCAGTTGGCTTCTGAGGAAGCCAACTGATCTGGATCTACACTGTTTGCTAAGGCAGGGCATATGTGGGTTCAGCAGGACAATGGTTAGTATTGGTTCTATATATATCTGTATTGACCTTTGCTTTTTCCCCTCATCCTCTTTTATTTCTATCTTTCCTCTCATTTGTGAACTGTTCTGTCTTTCTCCCTTCCTTTGACATTTCCATGGGTGAAAGTTTTCAGTATTAATACTGAATTCAGTACTGAGAAGATTTTGCCTCCTATATAAAGTACTGTCGACTCTCGTTATCTCGAATTCCAAGGGACTCACTGAAACACTTCGAGATATCTGTACCTTGACATATCAGAGTTGAGAGAGTGAGGAAAACAATAAATTGAACAACCACATTTAACAAATGAATATGTAACTTGACTCCTAAGTTAGAAATATATATATAAAATAATGTGGAAAAGAGGAGAAATTGCTCCTTAGGAGCAGTTTCTCCTCTTTTCCACATTATTTTGTTACTTGTTGTCATAGTTTCATGTTAAAACAGAGACCAGATTTTCACTTCGAGATAAGCGGTAATTCAAAATGCTTAACGAGGTTCGACTGTATAGGGAAAAAGGTAATTTTCAGTATTGGAAAAGTAGATTGAGTATTTCTGGGACATTCACCTCTGCATTTTATGTGAATCATGTGGTAGGCAGATGATTTGCACAAAATGTCATGCCTTATTTTTTCTGAAAAAATATTTCAGAATGTCCCCTGTTGCAGTTAGGATATGCACTTTAAAGGGGAACTCAACCTTAAAGTATTGTGCTTTAAAGTAAAGAAATTTACGAACAATGACTTTTGACACAAATTTGATCATAATCGGTGGAAAATTAAGTAAGTTATAGACAATTGATTATTTTAACATTGGTGGAATGGGCGCCGCTATTTTGAATATTTAATGAGGTTTCATAAAAATTAAAATTCCTGTCATAAAGGTAGTTATTCTCATAAAGTTGGTTTATTTTGGGGGAAATGATTGCTTGTCACTAGAATTAAAAGATTATAAAAAGTCTGTAGCAAAATTATTCTTAAAAACCCTTAATAATTTGGTTTTGCATATTTAATTTGGGCTGTGTGACATCACAAAGCCTACAATGTGGCGGCATACATGACAGACATTTTAAATATATTCAAACCACCATAACTTCCTTATTTCTAGGCCGATTTTGAAAACTCTTGCATCAAAATAAATGGCTTGTTAAGCACTTTACTCCAAGATATACTTACAACGTATATTGCGTATATTGCATTCTCCATTAAGAATTAATTGATGTATATGTACTTATGATAAATATTCTGGCACTACACATGCCTAAGCAAGCAGTGTAGACCTTAGATCCTAAGGAACTGTCTGATACGGAGTTACATTGCTTGTCATTCTACAAGTACAATTAAGAACAACACCAGGGCTTAGTTGTTCAAAACTTAATGAAGTTGTTAGCTAACATGATGCTACAATTTCTATCTTGAGATATGGCAATTACGTGGATATTTTTTTGCTGAAAAAATGTGAGTAGCTTTTGCATTTGTAACCTGCCAAGCTTGGCCATTTTCAACTCAATCCTAGCGAGGCGCTTCTAATGAGTACCCACAACATAGGGTTTTGTGGAGAAGTACGAAAAATATTTACCTGATACCCACATTTATGTAGATGTATGGTAAACTATTTATCAATATATATCGTGCTTGTCTAAAGAAATGTATAACATATGTATTGCTTGTAGGCCCTTATGGCATGTAAACTTTTCAAGGCCATGGCACAGGAAGCTGATCAGGATGACCTGGAGATAGAAATACCAGACGAAATAAGAAAATATGCAGAGTAAGTTTTATTTGTTGTTGCAAATTAGTTCTAAAATTTGTGGAATACGAACGCAAATATAAGTAAATAATGTAAATATGTTATGAAATGTGTAAGTTTAGAATAAGAATGTTGCACAGATATAGTTTGACCAAAACAGTGGCAGCTGCATACCATTTGTATGGTGTAGATGCGTTTACAGGAATATGTATTATACCCTGCATCACAATAGTGCTGGGTTACTATATTTTTCGGCTGAATTTGGTCTGTCATTCATTCGTTCATGTGCAATAGTTTCATTTTATATTTCCTGAATCTCATTTCCATAGCATTTAGCGCAATTTCTGATTAACCGTATAACCTAGAATCTTCAAACCTGGCATATACTTCCTCCCTAACAGGACCACAAACACTTGTGACCTTTACCTACATACCATGCTGCAGTGAATTTGTCATTTAGTGTTTTAACTTTTTATACCCCACCACATGATAGTGGTGTGGTATTATGGTTTCACGCTTGATGTCCGTGTGTCTGTCCGTCCGTATTTCGTTTCCGGATGATAACTTGAGTAAACGACAATGGGTTTTCACCAAACTTGGTACGTGCATTCATATTGTGGAGGTCTAGTTTGGGATTGCTAATGGGCAATTTTCGTCAAATTTTGACGGAGTTAACTGCTCGAGACACGCCCATATTTTTGTTTCTGGATGATAACTTGAGTAAAGATCAATGGATTTTCACCAGACTTCGTATGTGCATTGATATTTTGTGGAGATCTGGTTTGGGATTGCTAATGGGCAAATTTCGTCAAATTTTGATGGAGTTATCTGCCCGAGACAAGCCCATATTTCCGTTTCTGGACGATAACTTGAGTAAATGTCAACGGATTTTAACCAAACTTGGTACATGCATTGATATGAAGGATATCTGGTTTGGGATTGCTAATGGGCAAATTTTGTCAACTTTTGACAGAGTTATCTGCCTGCGCAACACGATAATGGCGGGGTATTATTGTTTAACATTCTTATTTATAATACTGATAGGTGCCAATAGGCTTAAGTAGAATTTTTATTTGTGCTCATGAAATTTATTACAGAGAATTCCAGACCTTAGCCCTAGAACTGTTGGAACACTGCTATAAGATAGATGATGATTACACACAGCAGCTGTTAACATATGAACTGAAGAACTTTAGTGACCAGACATGTCTCAGTCTTAGTGTTGCCGCCAATCACCGCAAGTTCATCGCTCACACCTGCTGTCAAATACTGCTGAATGACATGTGGATGGGAGGACTTAGGATGAGAAAAAGTACAAGTTTAAAGGTAATATGCAAGACAAACCAATTTGTCGTCTGCTGAATTACCCCAGAGAGTTGTAAGTGTTAAGGGGAGTTGATACACTTCCAGAGGGGAGGTAAATTATGTCAAAAATGTTTAGTCTCCTTCCTGACAAGAGGTCTACTCTAAAAGAAGAGAATTTACTCCCCATGGGAGAAAGTTGTTTTCTTTTAGAATATATCCTTTCTTCAGAAGAGATTGGTGTACAGAAAAGCGAACAGATACACTACAACCTCTTTATAACACGGTTATAAAACAGTTTTGGATATAATGCAGTTCAAAGATATATCCCAAAAATGTGTAGATTATATTGAAAAATGACCATAGTATAATCTTTACATGTTTGTTAGGATATAAAACACGGTTGTTTAACTAACACAGTTTAAGCTATGGACTGCAACAATAGTGTTATAAAGTGGTTGTGGTGTAGTTTCAGAAGTAGTTGCCCTGTGTTCTTGTGGGGGAAGGTGTAATACTGTTTTCAAGTTGTCTGTCTGTCCATCCAATATCCCCATGGAAGAAAGTTGTTTTCTTTTAGAGTAGATCCCTATTCAAAAGAGATTTGGTGTACAGAAAAGCAAACAAAGAGTTTCAAAAGTAGTCTTCCTTGAAAAACTAATGTCCCTAAAATGCTTATTATAATAAGCCATGCAAACTGTGTTTGGGGGAGGTGTAATGCTGTTTTCAAATTGTCCGTCTTTCAATCCATTACATTTTGGTTACCATGTGAGGGTATCTAATAAGCACTGCTTATTGGCACCTCGTTTAATTACAAATTGGTCTTATATTAAATGTATGATCAGGTAGTGCAGTGCACATCACATTTCCTTAGATAAGCCTTATTTTTATAATGTCATTTTGGATATCCAGTTGGTAACATTTGGAAATTTTAACAAGAAGGCTGAGTGAAAAATTTACATGTTGGTTGTTACCACCCATATTGTGTTTTCATAAAAAAGAATGACAACAACAAATAAAGAATATTTTCTGAATACTCCCCTGGTATAGATCAGCCTAATATCTTCCTGTATATTGTAAGTGTTCATAGGAATAATTATACCTCCCGATATGTTGTAGGTGTTGATAGGAATACTGATACCTCCCTACATATTGGCACTAGAATTTAAGAGTAAAGAGGAGTTACAGTTGATGCCTCAGACAATGGAGGAACATTTAGATGAGTTAGAAGATGATGCTAGTGAAGAAAATGTGTCTGTTGATTCTTTTGAAGATGATCAGGTAATAATTTTCTTTTATGCCCCCAACTTCAAAGAAGTTAAGGGGGCATATTGTTTTTTTTTTGGCCTGTTTGTGCATCAACCTGTCCATCCGTTACACTTGTATACGGTCAGGAATGTTAGAGCTAGGATCCTGAAATTTTTATGCTCCTGCCATAACGAAGAATGTTGGAAAGAGCATATAGTGTTAACCCTGTCCGTCCGTCCATCTCTGAGATGGCATTAGCAATTTGCATTAAGTTTTTCAGGCATAAGCAATTTGTGTTTAAGTTTTTCAGGAGGATGCTTTTGTGTCCTTTGGACTTATTTCTAGTATGTATTGCACCAGCATGTATGAAATAAGTGGACATATATTTTTTTGTTTTTCCATTGGGGTTTTCTTGTGGAATTATTCCCCTTTTTCGACTTGGGCATTTGATGGCAGATGGTGGGTACTTTGTGTGCACAACTTTGCTACAATTTTATACTGATTGATTTGAAACTTTGCAGGTCCTGTTGTCATGGTCTGTAGATGTGCATGTGGTTTTGGCATTATTGTCAATTTAATTTTTGTCACTTTGTTTGACTTTTAAACTTAGCCATTTACGTCCATCTATCCATTATGCTTTGCATATGTTCAGAAATAGTTAGAGTTAGGATCCTGAAATTATATATATAGGTCTGTGTTCTAGTATATATAGCATCAGCATGAAAAATAAGTGGACACATATTTTTCATTTTCCAGTCGGGGATTCTCCATGCAGAGTTATTCCCTTTTTCGACTTAGGCATTTGACAACAGATAGTGGGTACCTTGTATGCTTTACTTTTCATACAGGTTTATACTGATTAATTTGAAACTTTGCAGGCTCTTTTGTCGTGGTCTGTAGATGTGCATATGGTTTTGGCATTATCCTCAATTTTATTTTTGTCACTTTTTGGATTTTTGAACTAAGCCAGTTTTTGATGCATAAATAAGTATTACAGTCAATTCTTGTTTAAGGGAAAATACATAATTGGAGGCACAGTGTTGGAGTTACTGTCTGTTGTCCATGATTCATCATCCAACTCTTTAAACAACATCTCCTCTGAAGCCATCAGGCCAATTTTTATCAAATTTCAAATGGTGCCTCCTTAGGAGTGGGGAATGAAAGAAATGGTCACACGCCATCAACCAAGATTGCCCCATTGCCATATATGGTAAATACATAAGGTACACACATTTATCATTCTATAGCATTAGTGTACATCTGCGTCAAAGTTAATTATATTTAATTTGAAAGTGTGTGGCTTGGGGTGGGGGTGGTGTTTGTGCAGTATTCCTGCTTTATGAAAGGTGTTTATGTTTTTACATAAGACATTTGCAGGTGCCATAATTGATTTAACATTTCTTTCATCAACATTTCTGACAAATTAGCAAATGCAAAGAGTGCATGCCAAGATCAGACTATGTCAATTAGGATCTACCCTGTTTGTCAGTCCACCAAATATATTTTGAAACAAACACTTAAAAAAAAATAAAAAATTAGGTAAAGACAGTATGATATGAAATAAAGTTCAAAACTTAAGGATGTTTACTCAAACCCTTGATGGCTGTACAAACCAGATGAAACTGCTCCCATTTTGATATGTGATAGTTTGCTGTTCAGCCAGCACATTTTAGACACATTACGGTAAATGTCCTAAAATTTCGGACACTTTTATCCATTATTTGGGTTATGGATTTTGTTTTTATGCTGTGGTTTCTTAAAATTTTTAGTGGAATGGCAAACAGTGAAGACCCTGATCAGACTGCTCCTTCAGGAGCAGTCTGACCTGGGTCAGCACTGTTTGCATCAGCCATTTTGTTACTGTATTTAATGTACGAAATTTTAGGACATTTACAGTGCTAGTCAAATTGACATTCATATTTTAGAATAAGTATGGGTAGGTGGTGCAGTGTTCCACTTTATGATCATAATAATTTTTCTGTTTTCTAGAATGATTACTGTGATGAGCTGGAGTCCAGCTTCACCTCGGCTGCTCAGATTAATGTCAAGGAGAATGGGAACCTGCCAGGGGATACCAGCATGTACTCCAACCACGTGTATAAGAAGAAGAAAAGTCCTCTGAGGCTGGGAAAAAAGATTTATGAGTTCTATAATGCACCCATCACCAAGTTTTGGGCCCATACGGTAAGTTCTTATATAAATGTGTAAAACTGCATGGATACACTTTGAAGATTTTCCACTGATTTTGAGAAGGAAATCAACTTTTTTGTCGTAAACACGCCTATTCAAATATACTAAAAATTTTACCACCAAAAAATGAAATTTTTCAGATAAAAAATTCTGATGTTTTTTATATTTCTGCTCAAAACATAGATTGTGGGTACTCGTTAGAACTGTCTCATCTATGTTTTTGAGCAGATATAAGAAAATAATGTATACCCCTGGAAACCCCAGTTTTACTATATAAAAGTGGGGTTTAAAGGGGTCAAAATTATATAGGCATGTTTTCGTGATGTTTTTTAAGCTTGCCTATCTAAAATAAAGGTAGCGCTAAAGCAGTCAAAATGGAGGCGGCATTGGTTAAAGTACAGTCAGCCCTCTTTATACCGACACTCAATACAGCGACAAAATTGGTCATAATGACAATTAGAATGTCACGAAACCTTTGATGAAGAGGTGACAGTTAATGAGAAATTATGCAAGAATATTGCATTAAAACTTTAAGCAACATATTTTAGATATTTGTTAAATGAGTAAATAAGAATAAAACAAGGCCTTTCTTACATATCATTCTGTCCAT
The DNA here is from genome assembly GCA_964016985.1 of Anodontia alba. Taxonomy (NCBI): domain Eukaryota; kingdom Metazoa; phylum Mollusca; class Bivalvia; order Lucinida; family Lucinidae; genus Anodontia; species Anodontia alba. The sequence continues at coordinate 20,935,344 of OZ024829.1, forward strand.
TACGGATTCTTTACAACAACAAATTAATTTTAATGGCAACATCTTTGGGAACAAATGCTGTCATTGTAACGAGGGGTCACAGTATTTGGTTAAAAGTTTTAAAAGGATATATCTCCAAAAACTCAGGATGGAAGTAGTTCATTCTTGCCTTGTTGTTAGATACTAGTCTGAAGTTTTCTGCTGTACCCGACCTGCTTGAGGTCAAGGTCACAGAATTAGAAAAAAATTATGTTTAAGTTTTTGGTCAAAGTTTTTAAAAGGTTGTATCTCCTGAACATCTTGATGGAAGTGGTTCATACTTGGCTTCATGTTAGATACTGTACTGAAGTTTTATGCTATCCTTGCCAAAAAGAGTGGCATTGAGGTCAAGTTCATAGACTTAGAAAATTATATATTTAGAGGCAGAGTGTTATTCAGGCGAGCCGTGCTGTCCTGCAACAGCTCTTATATAGAAGACCTCTTTTAAGAGGGGGAGCAAAAACAATTTTGACAGATTTCTCTCCTTTGAAAATCCCCTTTACTGACATTTAATACCTTTAAATAATAACAGCTAAGTTCCTATTTGATTAGCTGGAATCTAAATATTGATCACTTTTAAGGAAACTAGATACTCTTTCAGGGGAGACAACTCTGTCTCAGTCGTTTTGCCTCCCTTCTGAAAAGGGGTTTTCTCTAATAGGAAAAAAAATAATCCAAATGTCCAGCATTTGTTTAGATGAACCCCACAAATATAACCAATCTACTTGAGACGGAATTCAGCTCCTGAGTGTATGGCACCTCATTGCTCAGCCTTTCTTTATCATCCTTCCGTCATCTCGATATGACTTAAATAATGTTGAAAGGGATGTAAAGTACCAAATTATCATAACTAACCATGCTCAGTCCACACTGTCCCATGCCACCCTTGTAGGGTGGCATGGGACAGTCTGGACTGAGCATGGCTAGCTGCAGGGTTTGTCACGATGCACCAAGGAAAAATTTTATTGTCCATCTATAATGTAAACTCTTTATAAGCAAAAGGCATTCACCACTAAAATTGTAATGTTAAGTCCATTTTTTCTTAAAAACTTTTCATTTTTCTTTACAGGTCTCCTACTTTGTTTTCTTGTTAATCTACACATTTATGATCTTACCGAAAACTCCAGATAAACCTCGTTGGCAGGAATATTATATTATGGCATACGTCTTCTCTCTGGCCGTAGAGAAATTCAGACAGGTAAGTCTTATACAGCAAAATCTGAGTGTAGCTTCACCTACTAGTAAATTAGAATTAAAAAAACAAAAATATACTGACCCAAAAAAGAAATGCAACACTTCTGAACTGCTAAGTAAAGTAGTATATTAGTACATTATTGTTTTTTTTTTCAGTTGCATGCTGTTGCACAATTTCTGCATGTATACTTTATACTTAGGAATAAAAAATTGATGATTTACATACATTTTTTGATCACTAGATCAGTTTTATACTCATAAAGTATGAGTCCTCATTTCTTTGCCATTTAATAATGTTTTGTATTTATTTTTTGGGTCAGTATATATCAGGGAATTGTTAAGGCATATTTGGTGATAATAATTGAATAATTTTCTCTAGTTCTTCATAAAAACGTGTTATCAGTGAGGTGCTTCTAATGAGTACCCACAAAATATGTTTTTATGGAGAAATAAGAAAAATTATCCCAGAATTATCACCAAATACTCCTCCTTAACCCTTGTCTTGCTGAATAATTAGGATGCCACGCCCATGTCTAATTTTCAGCCAATCAGATTACTTGATCCGGATTGTTGCCATAAATTCACATACTTAATGGCAAACAGTGCAGATCCAGATCAGTTGGCTGATCTGGATCTACACTGTTTGCAAAGGCAGGGTATATTCAGGTTCAGCAGGAGAAGGGTTAACAATTCCTCTGATATAGACACGTAAATTACACCAAAACATTGTGGGTAACGAATAAGTTGTTAACCCTTCTTTTGCTGAACACGACATGCCCTGTTTTAGCAAACAGTGTAGATCAAGAAATTAGAAGTGGGCATGGCATCTTAATTTATTCAGCATGAGAAGGGTTAATAATGAGCACCCTCAATATATGTTTGGTGCAGAAAACATGGCTGTGGATGAAAGGAGGACTGTCTGGATGAATATTTAGCTTATTGCTTCATGAAACCATATTGTGGTACCATATTTACCCTAAGTATTGGGACACCTTAAATCAATACCATACTTGTCTTAAAATTTGAAGAAAAAAAAAAAGCCTATTTTACTACCTGTTGATATAAAACAGTGCTGGATTAGTGGCAAACAGTGTATACCCTGATCAGATGCCACATTTTGTGGCATCTGATCTGGGTCTACACTGTTTGCTCAGGCCTGTTTGTCCCAATATTTAGGGCTATTACGGTACTTACTAGAATGTCTTGCTCTAAAAATGCTCAAAGTATAAGTATTTTTGAAGTAAGTTAAATAGCAACAGTTTTTGGTGAAGAAAGTCATATAATAAGAATAATTTGCCATGAAGCACAGCTCACAATAAGAAGGATATTCAGATAAACATATATTGTGCAGGCTTATAGTACTGTAATAACCCTAAGTATTAGGACAGATAGCCTTTGCAAACAATGTAGACCAAGATCAGATGCTGCAGAATGTGTTTGCCATACATACAGCATTTTTTTAGACACATCAAGTAGTAGTAGAATGGACTATTTTAAATTTTAGATAAGTATGGTAAGTAGATAAGGTATCTCAATACTTAGAGTAATTACGGTAATCATTGTCGGTTGGGTATTTCATGAGTAGCCACAACATTAGCTATGACCTAAGAAAATGTGTCATTGATTTTGTGCCCAGTGAAGGCTCGGATCAGCATGCAGGTCCACATCTATGGATAACCAGGGAGTAATACATGGTACTTCAAGTGAACAGTGAAAACTTTTCAGACGGTCTGGTAGTGGAAGCTGATTTGAGAATTCCCTCAAAAAGTACATTTTCTACAACCTGCGTTTCAAATGTTTCTGGTCCTTTGGGATCAGCCAGCCCATTTTCAGTTTAGGAAATAGGTTTTCTTTCAAAGCAGTGCCAGGAGGCATGAATGGTGTTGCAAATGACCAGACTAAGTAAAACCAAGTCAGCTATTTTCACTTTTTTGAATGCCCATAACTTTGAAAAAGTAAGGGGGCATACTGTTTTTGCTTTGTTCATCTGTTTGTTCGGGGGTGGTCGGGTGGTGCGAAGGTGCTGTGTATCTTACATCACTGGGGCGTCCAACTGATATTGGCTTACAGTTGGGCAAGGCCTGCTATCCTTGTAGTGGGTAAGGGTAGAGGGGGAATGTTTTTATTTCTTCTGTTTCTTCACTTTCATTCCTGTTCCTCTTTCTTCCCTGTCCCTCTCTTTCATCTCCTCTACTCTCTCTTCTATCTCTTTTCTCCCTTTCTCTGGGAGACGACACAAAATGACCCTCAAGGGTTGACGTGTCGTTAAACCCCAACACAATCAAATCATCTGTTTGTTCCATATTTGGTTCATCACACTTTACCGGGTGTACAACTACAAGATATCACGGAAAGTATTTGAACTAGGGCTTTGATATTTGGGCCAGAAATGTACAAAAATAGTAAGGGTAAATATTTAGAACACTTTATTTCATAATATTTTGGCCTAAATTTTGTTGTTTTTTTTTTGCGCTGTTGTTTCTTAAATACTTAGTGGAATGGCAAACAGTGTAGACCCTGATCAGACTGCTCCTTCAGGAGCAGTCTGATCTGGGTCTGCACTGTTTGCATATGCCATTTTGTCAGAAACTTTGGTGTTCAATATTTTAGGACATGTACCATAGTTAACTGGATTTATATGATTGGATGCAAATGAGCAGGCTTGGCTGTGTCTGAAATGAAGTCTGCTGCTAGAAACATTTAGTATTCTTGTACAAGGGAGGTAACCACATAATGATTCTAGATTTCTCTGACAGTGATTACCTGCCTGTTATAGACCATATGAAGCTGCAAATAGTACTGTTACAATGTATTCAATTTAACACTTAAAGTGGTAAACAAAATTGTAGCAGATGAAAGTGGTAAACAAAGTTGTAGCAGATGACATACTAATTTTTATCGCACCTGCTTGTAGCAGGGTGCGATATAGGCGTCCGATTTTCTGTCCGTCCGTCCATCAGTCCGTCTGTCAACATTTATGTCGACGTTCGACATTTATGTCAAAGTTAGTATTCTAATCAACTACAAGACTAAACAACCATCAAACCTTGCATGAAACATCTCCCTGACCTCCTGACTTTGCAACATAGGCGTCCGCTTTTCCGTATGTCTGTCCATTCCTCCATCTGTCTGTCAACATTTATGTCGAAGTTCGACATTTATGTCAAAGTTAGTATTTTAATCAACTACAAGACTAAACAACCATCAAACCTTGCATGAAACATCTCCCTGACCTCCCGACTTTGCGACATAGGTGCCAACTTTTCCATTCGTCTGTCTGTCCGTCTGTCCGTCTCTTAACAGTTCTGTTATGTCGAAGTTCGACATTTATGTCAAAGTTGGTATTCTAATCAACTACAAGACTAAACAGCCATCAAACCTTGTATGAAATATCTCCCTGACCTCCTGACTTTGTGACATAGGTGCCGGCTTTTCCATTCATCTGTCAGTTCGTCCGTCCGCCTGTCTCTTAACAGTTCTGTTATGTCGAAGTTCGACATTTACGTCAAAGTTAGTATTCTAATCAACTACAATTCTACAACAACCATCATACCTTGCATGAGACATCTCCCTGACCTCCTGACTTGGCAGATATGTTGGCCCAGTGACCTTGACCTATATTTTGCGCTCCATTGACTTTGACACAATTTACGTTGACGTTCCAGATCTTCTCAACTATAAGGTGTACAACTACCAAACCTTGCATAGTGCTTCTCCTAGATGTACAGACTTGGCAGGTACCTTGACCCGGTGACCTTGACCTATATTTGGCACTCCAGTGACTTTGGCATATTTTACGTCAATGTTCGATATCTCCTCAACTATAAGGCCTACAACCATCAAACCTTGCAAAGTGCGTCTCCTCAATGTACTGACTTAGCAGATACCTTGACCTGGTGACCTTGATCTATATTTTGGCTGCAGTGACTTTGACATAATTTACATCAACATTCCAGATCTCCTCAAGTGTAAGACCTCTAGCCACCAAACCTTGCATAGTGCTTCTCCTATATGTACTGACTTGGCAGGTATCTTGACCCGATGACCTTGACCTATATTTTGTGCTCCAGTGCCTTTTATACATTTTACATCAATGTACAATATCTCCTCAACTATAAGGCCTACAACCATCAAACCTTGCATAGTGCTTCTCCTCAATGTACGGACTCTGCAGGTACCTTGACTGGGTGACCTTGACCTATATTTCACACTCCATTGACTTTTACACCTTTTACGTCACCCTTCCATATGTCCTCAACTGTAAGGCCTTCAACCACCAAACCTTATATAGCACTTCTTCTCGATGTACTGACTCGGCAGGTACCTTGACCTGGTGACCTTGACCTATATTGTGCACTCCAGTGACTTTGACACATTTTATATTGATGTTCAGTATCTCCTCAAATATAAGACCTACAACCACTAAACCTTGCATAGTGCTTCACCTCATTGCACTGGCTTGGCAGGTACCTTGACCCAGTGACCTTGACCTATATTTGACACATTTTACGTTGATGTTTGATAACTCCTCAACTATAAGGCCTACAACCACCATACCTTGCATTGTGCTTCTCCTTGATGTACTGAATTAGCAGGTACCTTGACCCGTGACCTTGACCTATATTTCATGCTCCAGTGACTTTTACACATTTTACGTCACCGTTCCATTATCATTGGGCTGTATGATATGAAAAGTCAATGCTGAAGATATAGCCATTAGAGGGAATGGGACTGGCCTGGAATATATGTGCCCCACTAGGCACTTTGTCTACATTTTTTTCAACCCAGTTTTCCAAGTAAGCACTGCTAAGAATGAAATAAACTTATTTAATAACCACATTCTGATTGTGGCTCCTATGACTTTTGCGCCAGCAGGTGCGATGACGCCTTCCGCGGAATTCTTGTGTTTATTATTTTCCAGAGAAGAGTTAATGATATGCCTTATTTTCTCTGAAATTATATATATGTACCATATTTACCCTAAGTATTGGGACACCTTATGTCCTTACCATATTTGTCCTAAAATTTGAAATTTTGCTACTGCTTGATGAGTCTAAAATATTGCTGTATGTATGGCAAACCGTGTAGACCTTGATCAGATGCTGAAATCTGGGTTTATACTGTTTTTGCAAAGGCATATCTGTCCCAATACTTATGGTAAAATAGTAGATATACAGTCCAACTTCAATGGCTCGAACATCTTTGGGACAAGGGAAATTTGTTCGAGTTAAGGGTAGATCAGGAAGCAAATTGCAATAATTTAGAGAAGTCTTTTCAATCTTCTACACAACAATGGTATGTTGAGTGTAGTCATTAAAATTGCTTAGATCAGGCATTTCTAGTGTACCCAGTGCTTGCAGCCGTTGCAGAAGATTCTGTTGCTGCCCACTCCAGAGCGACAGACAGCACATAGAAACTTACCTGAACTCTGCAGGAGGTCCAGGCGCGTACCACAGATCATGATCTTGGTTTTTCCTGCATTTACTCTCAGTCCTTTCTCCTCCATTGCTTCTTTCCAAGTCAAGAGCCTCCTGACACATTCCTTGAGCAATTCAGCAATGATAACAACGTCAACGGCATAGAAGTCCTCCCAGGGGACCCCAGAACGGAACTCGTGTGACAAGGCTTCAAGCACAATGATGAAGAGCAGCGGGCTGAATACCGAGCCTTGGTGAACCTTCACTTCAAACTCTTCACTGTACCCCTCACCAACATGGACACGGCTCAGCGCATTGACATACATCCCCTGCACTAGTCACACAATCCACTCCTTCACACCAAGTTTTCCCAGCGCCCACTATTTATTTTGTTTCTGCACTGTCATTGGCTACCTCTGTTTCTCTCTTTCCTCTTATCTACTTCCTCTTCTGTCCCTTTTTTCTCATCTCTTTGAGACTACACCAAATGACTCACAAGCATTGACGTGTCTTTAACTCTTTCAGTACCAAATTTCTGATTACATTTGTAGTGTGCTTTAGAATTTTTAACAAAATAATAGATTGGAAAGAAATTACATGTAACGCTCAAAGACTGAATGTCAAACAGCAGAGATCCTGATGAGATGGCTCATTATGAGCCGTCTCATCTGGATCTAGGCTGTTATTATCGCCTATGGCAGTGAAAAGTTTTAAACAACAATTAAAACAAACAGTTTGACAGTTCTGAAATGCAAATTGTCGCCTCTGATGTCAGTTTGCATGACATGTCAAACATTACTTTCTGGGAAAATAAGATATCTGCTGAATTTTCCACAGAGAGTTCTAAGATTAATTTCAGAGAGATTAAGACTGCACTCTATAAACTTCATTCTCAGACAGAACTTTTAGACTTGGGTGTTTCTTTTAATATTCTCAAGACCTGTATTTTTAGAGTTTTGTCTTGTATTGAGTCAGGTTTATAAAATGCAGTCTTTAATTTTTATTTCACTCGGGACTAATTCAGCAAACAAGAAATTGAGATTTTTCTTATTTTTCCCAGAAAATTGGATTTGACATTTCAAGCAAATTTTCTCCTAAAAGGAGACAATTTGCATGAGATAATGCTAAAGCCTATTTTCTGGAAAAAAATAAGAAAAATATTTCAAAATGTCTGCTGAATTTGTACCAAGAATGCTAAGCATTAATGAAAATAGTTTCCTAGATTAATGCAGTTTTTCATTAGATTCTGAAAGTATTCATTAGATCGTGGATAAGAATTTGAGAGGATGTCAAGGGGCTATGTTGGGAATTGCCAAATGTAGAATCAAGAGTGATGTCTGACTCATAGCTCTGTATAATGGAGGCTATCAGTGGGTATTTGTTGTGGGTTATCATCAGAAACACCTCAGTGAGACACTTCAAATGAGTTCCACAACATAATGTTTAATTAACAGATGTTTGTTGTGGGTACTCATTATTTTACCATATGATATGACACAAGTAAACATGATCTGACTAATTTACCAGGGGCCATCGGAAAATATCCAGGCTTTTCATGTTCTGTCTTTCCACGTGCAGCTACCCATTTTACACATAAGCAAAAATTGCATTTTATTGCCTATAAATTGGTCACTTTATTTTCAATGTGAAGTATGTACACACAAAGTTTTGAGCATTTAAACAAGTTAGGTGTTAGAGCTGCCATGGACTCTAAATTGGAGGAACAGAGATCTGTAATAAAATTCCTACTTTTAGAGAGTGAAAAGCCTTGCCTCATTTTCAAAGGTTGCAGATTTTTTTCTTAAGCCTGCATATCCCATTTAACCTTTTATAGCTGGGTTTCACAGTTTGTGGGACAAGCCTAGACCAGGGAGGCCTGCTGAGGCAGTGACCCCTACATTGGTGGTGAATGCTTTTATAAATATAATCTACAAAGATCGCAAAGGTAGTTAATCAGTTAAGCATCGGTAAAGTGTTGGCACATCAGATTTTACATGAAAAACTAGGTATGAGCAAGGTAAGTGCAAGGTAAGTGCAAGGTAGGTGCTGAAAACAGCTGACAGAAGACCAAAAGGCATCCAGGGTGACCATAGCAAAATAACATTTGGGGCATTTTAACCATGATAAAAATAAGTTTTTGAATGCTGAGAATGAAACACTACTTTGTTTGCATATACCAGTTAACTTTTACCACTCATTGGGCTAATTCAGCAGACAACAAATTGGGTGATATTTTTTTTTTCCCAGAAAATGGGCTTTGACATTTCATACAAAATTGACACAAAATGTCTAAGCCTATTTTCTGGGAAAAATAAGAAAAAAATATTTCAAAATGTAGACTAAATTTTTTACCCAACATGCTGAGAGTTAATATACTTGAGGTTCCATTTCTCAGCTTTTTGCAAGGCAGACAACTTCCTCTTTGCTTTTCTGCAAACCAAGCACCGTCTTGAAAATGGCAACCTCTAAAGAACTTACTCTGAAAAAGAGCAAATTCTTCCCCTTTAATTCTTCTAATTTGTCATCTGCTTTGTTTTTTTTTAACCCATTGTAGACTGAATGAATTCACTGACACTAGCCGGCCTTGGTGGCTCATTTGGATGCGCCGTCCGACTGGAGACCAGGAGGTCGCGGGCTCAGCCCCCGTCGAGGTCGGCAACATTCTTTCGTGCAGATTGATCATGAAATATTTTCTACTTTCATTCTCTTCCTTCCACTGATTCAAGAAGGGCAGTTGTCAGTTTCTGGCGAAAGAATGTGCACAATACTGGTTAACCGCTTAGAAGACTAAACCTGCTCAGCAAACGTGTGGTTAGGTAAACTGACCGCGCTCGACATGACCCCATTGGGTTGACTGGGCCATAAAACCTCAACACAAACAAACAAACAAACACCCACACTATATATTGGAAGAGTCCAATTTCAATTTTAGGTTGGTCAGGCTAAGAGATTTAGGTATTCCTAAAGAAAAATGGTTAAACTATTTGCAAACAGTGAAGACCCTGATCAGATGCTGCATTCTGCGGCGTCTGATCTGGGACTTCACTGTTTGCCAATTACCTTTTTCTCCAGACTACAATGGATTAAACAAACAGTCGATTGAAAGAAGTTTATATGTAAAGTTGAAAGACTGAATGTCAAACAGCGTAGATCCTGATGAGACGGCTCATTATGAGCTGTCTCATCTGGATCTTTGCTGTTTGCAAAAGCCTATTATTATCGCCAGTGGTAGTGAAAGAGTTAAGGAGAATGGACACAACTTCAAGGGGAATCACTCATAATGCTTTTGGAGCAAATTCTTTCCTTTAAGAGTAAACCCATTTTTTGAATAGTTTTAGATACCAAGGAGGCAACTTCCGGTCTGCAAAAATTGTCCCCCTTTGCAAAATGGCAGCAAAATCTTTCAGGTGTATTCAAACTTCCGGTCTGCAATAATTGTCCCCCTTTGCAAAATGGCAGCAAAATCTTTCAGGTGTATTCAATCACCTTGCAAGCAGTTCCTCTTGTTTGATACAGCCAAAGTAATCAGTTTCAACCTTTAGCATGCTGAGTTAAAATCTAAAAGACAATACTTCAGTTGTTTTTACTGATCTTTCCCTGCAATAAAAGTTAGCCATTCACTCAGGCATTCTCCACCGAAATAACAGGGAAAAAAAAAACAACAAGAAAAACATCATGTCAAAAATTTTCTTGTTCCCTAATATGTCCTAGGTTAACTTGATAATGTCGCCGATTAGCTACTTAAACTCTTAAAGTGCCAATCAAAGTTTGTAGCAGTCGACATTCCAAATTTTTTTTTATTTTTCATGCAAAATAAAAGTGCTTGGCAGACAATTCACATGAAATGTCAAGACTTGTTTTCCATGAAAAATAAAAATTAAATTGGTTATCTGCTGAAGTTGTGACTGGAGCTTTAAGGATTATGATACAGACTGCAGTCAAGATACCAGAAAGTTGGTAATGTTATCAAGTTGGTCTCAGAGGTTTTTGACATCTGCAGGCAACTGATCTATTCAGAAAGACTTCATGTAAATCATATGGGAATATACTGTAATACCTCTTAGTATTGAAACAGATGGGCCTGTGCAAACAATGTGGATCTAGATTAGACACCGCAGAATGTGACATCTGATCAGGGTCGGCACTGTTTGCAAATAGTTCAGCCAGTTTTCTCTAGGAATATCTAAATCACATAGCCTGACATTCTCAAAAATAGGAATGTTCCAATACAAAGTGTGGGGAGAGTTTAGTCTGTCAACATAGATTTAGGAGTTCAGATGATTATGTATGAATACAGCAAGTAAGGTATAACACATTCAACTGTCCAGACTAAATATGGTATACATTTTGTGAGGTATCTATATTGTGCGTGCAAATGTCCTGGGAGGGGTGCTTCTAATGAGTACCCACAACATATGTTTTTATGGCAAAATAAAAAAAGAAAATACCTTATTTACCCTGAGTATTGGAAGACCTTCTCTACACACCATACTTGTCCTCAAAAAATTTAAATCAGCCATTCTCTGTCTGTTGATGTGTCTAAAATATTGCTGTATGTATGACCAACAGACCCTGGTCAGATGCTGCCTTCTGCGGCATCCAATCTGGGTCTACATCGTTTACATAGGCCTATCTGTCAAACTTGTAGACCAGAAAAAGTGCCTTATCTGGAGTTATATAGTGAATAAGATGAAGGATTTCATTGGCTGATTGCAAATTAATAAGTGCTTCAGTACATGCCATCTAAAGATAAAGTTTTTACGGTAAATGTCCTAAAATTTCGAACAAAATTAAATAATTTCAGTTCTTGCTGTTCGAAATTTTAGAAATTATGATTTGCTAAAACATTTACTGTTCGAAATTTTAGGACAGATTCACTTACAGCCAAAATTGACCTGGCTATCGGACGCCTTCTGACACCCGAAACGACAAAAAAAAAAATACCTACACGACGAAAGGGTTTTCTTATTTGCTATGTGTGATTAAACTGAATGTGAAATTGTATGAACTATTAAAATAATTACCACACTGATGTTTGTTTTCAATTCCATCCGATTAATTCTTTGTCGAATAATGTTTCTCATAACAAAACAATTAATTATCCGGTACACTAATTAATCGCCAGATACGTTTATTTGACACTCTGGGAAAGTGCCACTTTCTAAAAATAGGCTGGCTTAGTCCACTGTCTTCTTACGTAACAACCCTCTTCACTTTACCGCACTGAGATACACAAGCTGACGTGGCCAAAAAATACTTCAAAAGGTTACCGCACATTTGTTCTTTTTTGAGCCACTACAGAAACACGAAAGTCGGTGAAGTGTACTGAGTTTAAATGTGAAAAGCGCAGACTGATTAGAATTTCCGCCATTTTGAAACACAGTATTCACACTGCTTGCTGACATAATGCATTCTGTTGGTGATATGCGTAGACCCAGATCAGACCGCCCGATACATAGACTGCGCGGATGCGCATGTTGATCTTGTCTATGCTGGTCTCAAATGTCATAAGGTCGTTTCTATTGGAAATGACTCATACATAACGAATAGCGCGGACAACCAGATCTGAATGCAGCCTGATCAAGATGAAAGATTTTAACTCTACACCAAACTTAACTACCTATGCCAAACCTGTGAACTACCATAATCGTTTTTAGCAATATTTCTTACTTAAAAAAATGTATTGTCATTTAAGTTTATTGCAAGAATTATCTGTCATCAATAGTAATCCTTTCGTTAGATCCCTGTTCAGGCGAAAACGGCCCTTTGTGCATTTGTGTAAGTCAGATCAGAATGCGAGACGCAGTCTAGTGCAGGTTGGTGTCCACTCAATTCACTGATTAGGTCATTGGTATAAAACACTGTAATACATGAATCGCAATCTCCAGCAAGTGCACAGACCAATCACATTTTGCAACAAATGATTAGGATCATTTTGGCTTGTTGGGACCTATCATCTCTGTTGTGACCACTACCTGTACTGAGCATAATGACAGTCACGCGGTCAGATAGGAAATATTTTGCTGGAGGCGTTAATCCCCACGATGAAAATGTTTTCGGCGTGCTTATTGAAACCTTTAGCACGCTAAACTTAAATATTAGCGGCAGATATTATCGAAGGACACAGTGTACGGACGAGCAGGAAAGAATGCGCGGATGCACTTGCTAATTTACAATTTTGCATGTAGCGCTTTCTTACTGTCGCATGTGCGTCACGCTTTGCAGAAATGATCAGGTCAGCTTTGGAATTCTGGTATAGCGGCCACACGACTTACCGAAATACCAGACTACTACTGAAATACCGATGAAAAATACAAGAATACCTACTGGCTTTAATTAAGAAATGAATATACTCGGAGGACGATCTTGAAAAGCCCAGAGGCCAATTCCCCTACTCCCCCAATTAGTTTCATTCCCTTGTTCTCTGCGGCGCCTGATCTGGGTCTACGCTGTTTGCATAGACCTGTCTGTTCCAATATTTAGGTTCTTTAAATTTTTAATATGTGCTAGTTTCGTATGCATTTCTGACGAGAAATGGCTCTATAAAATCAGTTTGTTTTTCTCCCGAAGAGGTTTCCGCCACGATTTCATGTGATGTACCGCTACGAGCATGTGGTTTCTTAATGCGGGGCAAGGGAAATGTTGCTTTGTGACTTTTCATTTTCTGGGTATTTTAATAGTTATAATGTTCTCAATATATACATAATGTAAAAGAATAACAGTACTAATATTTATTTATACCCTGGTAAATGCAGAGTAAGGTCCTCACTCTTTACTGTTTAAAGGGAGCTGATTGCATATGCCTCGATGATGAATTTTACGGGTTGGACCCAGCGTTGTTTTTTTTTTTTTTTTTATTAATCAGGGGCGAATCCAGGATGATTTCTGAAGGGATTCGATTTGATCGAATATCCGCACTTACTCTACGTATTCAGACAGACAGGCCTGAGCAAACAGTGTAGACCCAGATCAGATGCCGCAGAACGCATTTAAACCTTCACTGAAACTGTATTGTATTTAACCAAAGATTTGTAATCTCTCCAAGAACTGGAGTTTACATGCCTGTTTGTTACCACAAACGGCAAAATCTGACTGCCTTTGCATCGGAAGATGATCCAAGTCTTCACTGATTGCACGTCTTATTGTCCTAAAAGTGTTTTCCAAATTTCCCTGTTCCCCCTAACTATTTTCATTCCCTCTTTCTCTGCAGCATCTGATCTGAGTCTACAGTTTGCACAGGCCTGTCTGTCCCAATACTTAGGTTCTATTTTTAATACCTGCCAGTTTCATATACATTTCTGACGAAAAAATGCTCTATAATTTAACGAACATAAGTGTGTGTTTTCCCACTAAGCAGTTTCCGCCACGATTTCTCGTGACGTTACCGTTCAAGCACACGGTTTTTCATGCGGGGCAAGGGAATGTGACTTGTATTTTCTGTATTTTCACATATATTTTTGTAATGTATACTGGAAATCTGTCCCAGACCTGCAGTCGTCGTCCGGTGGCGTATCTGAGCAGACCCATGAATATCTACGTAGGTAAAGCAATAAGACATACGAAGTAGTGATGAGATACACGAACAAACAGCAAATAGATCGTACAGCGCGGATCCATAGATTTATCCTGGCCTTCTTTTTTCAACTGGAATATTTATCATGTCTGCCACAAAGTAACAACAGCTCTAGATCGCCTGCGCATAATCTAACCCTAATCACGCCGACATCCACGTGACTGTCGCGTGGAAATGGCTGTGATGGAAGTCTTTTTTTTTTTTTTTTTTCTTGTGAATTTTCAATCAGTATCTCCTGGGCTTGTATAAAATTAAAATATGGTTCCCATGCCATTTATGTACATAAAATTCGTTATGACACTGCTGTGTTCATTTACGTTTTGCGGTGGCTTTCTACACTACTACTTTAGTTCCCAGTTCCGTAACGGAAAAAAAAAAAAACGTTACCGAAATTAGAATGTGCCGATAAAAATTTACTTGAAGAAAGCTGTGTTCGAAATTTTAGAAATCCCCTTTTTGCAAAACCTCTACTGTTCGAGATTTTAGGACATTTCCAGAAATTATTTTGGGCAAAAATATTAGGTGTTCGAAATTTTAGAGTGTTCGAAATTTTAGGGCATTTACCGTACCCTAAATTTTTGGACAGCTTGTCTCTGTAACCCTTACCACTCACTGGATTAATTCAGCAGACAACAAATTTACAGTATTTTTCTTATTTCTCTCAGAAAAAAAGCTTTTGACATTTTATGCGAATTGTCTGGAGACAATTTGCATGAAATTTCAAAGCCTATTTTCTGGGAAAAATAAGAAAGTATCATCAATTTGTTTTCTGTTGAATTAGCAAAGAGAGTAGTAAAGGTTGACCATCACGAAAACATACCTATATAAGTTTGACCCCCTTAAACCCCACTTTTATACAGTAAAACTGGGGTTTACAGGGGTATATATTATTTTTCTTATTTCTGCTCAAAACATAGATTTGAGCAGAAATATGAAAAATATCAGAATTTTTTATCTGAAAATTTTCATTTTTTGGTGGTAAAATTTTCAGTGTATTTGAATAGGCGTGTTTTCTTAATGATACTTATCCTAACACTTGAGCATGTCTTTCCAGTAGCTGATGCTATGTCCAGGCCTCCTAGCGAAACCTATAAAACCTATAATAACCTATAATTTTGTGTCAAACCTATAAAACCTTTATTTTGTTCATAAAACCTATAAAAAGCCTGTATTTTCATGAAAAAACCTATATTTTTCACTTTTTGAACCTTCTCGCGACTCAGCCCTAACTTTTCTTCAAAATGCCCTACTATTTTTACTTTTTAGTCCCAAAAAAGTGATGAAAACTGTCAAGAAATTGTATTTTTTTCCTTGCTCGCTTCGCTCGCTCGGACTATGTAAAATTCAGATCAACTTTATCTGAATAATTGTGGTGCAAAAATTCATCAAATATTTTTTCTTCAGTTTTAAATCTCTATGTGAGTTTGGAAGAACCTTTTTTTAACCTATATTTTTTATTGAAAAACCTGTAAATAACCTATATTTTGAGTAAGAAGAACCTACATAAAAACCTATATTTTCAAAGTGGGCCACTAGGAGGCCTGTATGTCTAAAAATTGATAGATGAGTGGCAAACCATGTAAAAACTGATTAGATGCTGCATTCTGTGGTATTTGAGCTGGGTCTATCCTGTTTTCTCATGCATGCCAGTCCAAGTACTCAGAATAAATGTGGTATTATGCTTGTTGCAAAGCCTGCATGATTAAGTGTAAATGTCTCTGATGTCTGATCAGTCTTATGTAAATGCTGGTGGTTTCCACTCCATCACGAAAACACGCCTATATAATTTTGACCCCCTGAAACCCCACTTTTATATAGTAAAACTGGGGTTTACAGGGGTATACATTATTTTCCTTATTTCTGCTCAAAACATAGATTGTGGGTACTCGTTAGAACCGCCTCCTCGAGGCGGTTCTAACAAGTACCCACAATCTATGTTTTAAGCAGAAATATGAAAAATATCCGAGATTTTCATCTGAAAATTTTCAGTTTTTGGAGATCAAATGTTCTATATATTTTAATAGGCGTGTTTTCGTAATGAGTGTAAATGTCTCCGATGTCTGATCAGTCTTATGTAAATGCTGGTGGTTTCCAGTCTACAGTGTCTCAAAGCAAACAGCATTGTCTGCTGTCTGAGTAGATACAGGGCATGCTTTTCTGGGGCTTCATTACGAAAACAAGCCTATTCAAATATACTGAAAATTTTACCACCATAAAATGAAAATTTTCAGATATAAATTCTATTATTTTTCATATTTCTGCTCAAAACATAGGTTGTGGGTAATCGTTAGAACTGCCTCGACAAGGCGGTTCTAACAAGTACCCACAATCTATGTTTTGAGCAGAAATAAGAAAAATAATGTATACCTCTGTAAACCCCAGTTTTACTATATAAAATGGGGTTTAAGGGGGTCAAAATTATATAGGCTTGTTTTCATGATGTTTGCTGTTAGTATATCAGGGGTGAACTTGAGAATTAATCCTGAAGCAAACATTGTAACCATTTTGATTTACATCATCCAATCAAATATACGAGGGGAGTTCAGTAAGTTCGTAGAACTCGGGGGTTTAACTCACAGATTGGAAGATGGTTTCAACATTATTTTTCAATATAATCCCCCTTTACTTCAATGCATTTGGCCCACTTTTCTTTTAAGCAGTCTATGCCTTTGAAATAAAAGTCATCTATTTGGTCCTCAAACCAAGCTTCTGTAGCAGCCTTGGGCTCATCATCGTCCCAAAATCTCGTTCCACGCAAGTGGGACTTCAAATTTCGAAACAGATAATAATCACTTGGGGCCAGGTCTGGACTGTATGGCGTTGATTTAACTGCTTGAACTTGCACTCATGAATAGCCGCTTGTGCAACTCTGGACTTGTGTACAGGGGCATTATCATGCAAAAGAAGGACACCAGCAGCTAGCTTTCCCCTTCATTTTTCTTTAATAGCAACCCTTAATTGTTTAATGACATTGGCATAGTATTCTCCTGTAATTGAAGTACCAGCAGGCTTATAATCTATCAACATAATCCCTTTGGAGTCCCAAAACAACCCCAAAACACCGTGGCCATTACCTTGCTGGCTGATGGTTGGGTACGAAATTTCTTAGGTGGGGGTGAGCCAGGGTGCTTCCATTGCATGGATTCTTTTTTAGTATCTGGGTCCCAGTGGTGAAGCCAAGTTTAATCTCCTGTTTCAAGACGAGTGTGAAAGTCTTCTGGATTGGCATTGTACACTTCCAGAAGTTCTTGACTTGACTCCACCCTTTGCTGACGATCTTGCATGTTCAGGTTTCTGGGTACCCACCTGGCAGATACTTTTGACATGCCTAAATGTTCATGGATTATAGTGTAAACACTTCCATTAGAAATACCACATTCTGGCGCAAGTTCGGCAACTTTGATTTGGCGATTGTTTAGCACAAGTCTCTCAACACGGTCGATCATCTCCTGGCTGATGACATCAGCAGGGAGACCTGGCCTTGGGTCATCTTCTAAGGAGTCTCGCCCACGTTTAAATTCTGCTGACCACTTTGCCATTGTGGAATACTTTGGGCTATTATCACCATACACATCAGACATGCGCCAGTGGATTTCTTTGGCCTTTGCACCCTCTTAGTGAGGAACTTTATGACTGCTCTGACCTCAATATTCTGACTTTCCATTTTTGCCTATGGGTATAGGTTTTCAAACAAAAAGTAAGAGCAAAAAGTGTACGTGTTGACTGAACGGCAGTTATCATTCACTGACAAAGGTTTACACTGCACAAAAATGAAAAAAGAAATCTTGAATTGTATAAAAAAATACCGAGTTCTATGAACTTTTTTAACTACCCTCATATTTCAGGCCGCCGGTAAATACCCACTTCCAGATGGCAAATTTACTTGTGGGCAGAGCTTAAGCGTGAGCTTGCTGGAACTGAAGAAATGAACAAAACAATTGTTGAAAAACATCTTGATTATATATATTTCTAATTGATTCGGGGGATTTCGCTTGGCACTTAGATAAACTAGGGTGTCTAGGGAATAAACAAGAGTAAGTCTTCTGAAATGATATGTTCAGTCTTGTTACAAATCTGCATGCAAAATAAATAAGGGTATCATTTGCTGTCAATGTTTCTTTCCTCCCGAATCAATCGAATAACTACCCTGAAGGTACTATTTTGTATATTTCTGTTTTACTATTTTGTATATTTCTGTTTTCATGGGGAGGAGGGGGTGGGGGGGGGTGAACCTCCATGACCTGTGTCCCTGTGTGCACAATCATATCAGTGAAGCCTCTGTCAATATATTCTGTAGTTTCCAATGATTATATAAGAGGGCATCAAAAGCCCGGATCAAACTGTATGAATGCACAGGCTGATTGAGGCCTTCTTAGCCTGCTTATGCAGGATGTTAACCTTTACCACTCTGGATAAATTCAGCAGACAACAGACTGATGATATTTTTTCTTATTTTTCCCAGAAAATAGACTTTGACATTCCAAGCAAATTGTCTCCTCTGGAGACAATTTGCATGGAATGTCAAAGCCTATTTTCTGGGAAAAATAAGAAAAGATTATTTCAAAATGTCATCTGCTGAAATTTTTACCCAGCATGCTACACATTAAGGTCATTGCTTGCAGGAGATTCATTTGTACTTTTGTGAAGATAAATTGCAATTTTGCTAGTGAGACTATGTTCACATTAGCTATTAGCCATAACAGGATATGATCATCCGTTTATTTTAATGTACAGACAAACACAATCCTGCGTAATGTTGGCACTCATTTCTATCCATCAGTGAAAGTCAGACCAAAGGACTTGTTAAGAAGAAGTATTTGGTGATAATTCTTAGATAATTTTCTCCAGTTTGCCATAAAAGCATATGTTGTGGGTACTCATTAGAAGCGCCTCACTGAAACGCTTCTAATGAGCACTCACAATGTATGTTTTTATGGAGAAATAAGAAAAGTTATAAATTATTGTCAAATACTCCTCTACTGAGATTGTATCAAGGTTGTCTGTATTTATATGCAAGTGTAAATTGTACTTTATATTTTCTCTATTTTATATTCCATATAGTTCAGTGTACTTTAGATAAACTGGGTAACCAGTTTAACCCTTAAAGTACCAAGCAAAATTGTAGCAGACAATGTTCTTTTTTTTCTGATTATTATATTTGAGAGAAAATAAGACTTCTGTCATGGTTTATTTTGTTATAGTTCATCTTTGAATGTGTGTGTCGCTTACATTCTTTTGTTTTGGATAGCCATTTGGCCACTTTGTGGGAAAGTAACTGTCCGTTTGCTTTCTGCTAGTGATGTTACATTAGGGTCTAGTTATTTCGTGTTTGTGTTTCTTTCCGTTTGATGTCTCTGATGGGAGGTGTGGGATAATTGCATTGATTCCTGATCATTGCCTTCCCTTCTATTTGGCATTCCATGTACATTGTCTGCTATACAGATAATTTATATGAAATTAATGTCAAGCCTTATTTTCTCTGAAAAATGAAAATAAATGTATAAATAAATAAATAAAAATGTCATCTGCTGCAGTTGTGATTAGCACATTAAAGGCTCCATATTCCTCAAAAATAGACATTTCATTATCCAAGAAAGGGTTAGTAAATTGATATATGGTATTAATACAATCATAAAATGTGGCATCTCGCAGCCTGTAAAATTTCAGTTAGTCTTTCATTCTTGAAATGAAATGATTTTTATGGTATCTCTGATGAATTAATGTTGCGAACTAGAGATATGATAAAAAAAATCTTTTCATTTTTGATCCAGTTGAAATATGAATGACTAACTGAAATTTTACAGATTGTCAGATGCCACATTTTATAATCGTTTTAATAATATATATCAATTGATTAAACCTTTCTTGGATAAAAAATTGTCTATTTTTTAGGAATTTGGAGCCTTTAAGGGTTAGATATTTTTTTTATTTTTTCTTCATGAAAGCATGTTGCGGGTACTTATTGGAATCAGCTTGGCAAGGTTAGTTCTAGAAGGTGCACACATTGTTTGTTTTCCAGATTATTCTAATGAGAACCCACAAGAACATAATGTTTCAACTGATTATTAAGGAATGGCCGAAGAAGTTTCCTTGTACAGTATTCTGATCAGTATTTGCTGTCCGAAACCCTTGCCTTTTCTACCAAGAAAGTGCTCTAAAATTCTGATAAGACTGCAGATGCACAGGCTAATAAGAGTATTCATTGCACAGTGCATATATGAGAAATGGTTGGAAAATATCCAGACTTTCCATGCTCCTGTCTTTCCATGTGCACCTACACCTATTATACATGAGCAAAAACTGCATTTTATTGCCTATAAATCAGTTCATTTTCATTGCGATGTGTGTATACACAAAATTTTGGTATATGTTAGGGCTACCATGGACTCTAAGCTGGAGGAACAGAGATCTGCAATAAAATTCCTGCTTTTAGATGGTGAAATACCTTGCCACATTTTTCAAAGGTTGCAGAAAATAGAAAAGTTTTTTTTCTAAAGCCCGCATGTCCTTCAAGTGGTAATTGTTGTTCCACCCTCTGTACAGCCAAGACCTTGCCCCCTGAGATTTTTATTTGTTTCCAGAACTGGAAAAAAGGCTTGCTGGAAAGAAATTTATGAGACCAGGGCAGCTTTGATTTCAGCAGTAAATCGGTACCTCACCAGTAGGTCTACTTCTTTGTTTGCAGAGGGAATTTGAAAGCTCCAACTAAGATGGCAAAATTATATAGTGGTAGGCAGGGAATACTTCGAAAAAGAATAAGAAGAATTTTTGAAAAATATTAAAGGCTTTTTGAGAAAGAGCAAAAAGTCTGGATATTTTCAAACCGCCTCTCGTATATGTCCAAAGGTACATTATCCCATGTAGTTAATAACTTATGATTTCCAATATCCTGGTAAATAAAACCCACTTGTGGGCACATTAGGTGTAATTGAGATTTTCAGCTCTGTAAATATGTAAATAACAGAAATGTATCTGACAATAATTCTTACTTTTGTCTTTTTATTGGGTTTTATGGAAGAGAATTCAATATTGTTTCATAAAGAGGTTTACTGTACATAGTCCCTGTCTGTACTGGGAAACCCTTTGTTATTGGAAAAAATAAAAATAAGAAATGGACACATTTCCTTCGGAAAGTATTACATCAGGGCCCGGTTGTTCAAAGCGTCGTTAGCTTAACGAGCTCGTTAAGGGCCATTTCGTTAACTATTTTAGCAGATTCAATACACAATTTTCTGAAATTTTTTGCTGAAAAAATGTGAGTAGCTTTTGCACTGCAAAAGCTACTCACATTTTTTCAGCAAAAAATTTCAGCATATTTGCATATCACTCAATGTAAATTTTAACGAATCGTTAACTAACGACATCGTTAGTTTTGAACAACTGGGCCCTGAAGTCAATTTTTTATCTTCTTAAAATTGATTTTTTACAATATCTTTTAAAATATGAATTCATGAAAAACATATGTCTTTGTTGTCAGTTTGTCAGGAGAATGACCTTAGACATCTTATAGAAAGGAATTTCATATTTCTGTAGTTTTTGCTCTGATCAGATAGACATTGCAAATTATCATTTTTTGAGCATAATCTAAGTTTGATTCTGTCAATCATGCTATTCAGATTAAATATACCAACAGCCTACTTAAGATCTAGAACACTACAAGTTCAACAAAGTGTACATCTGGAGGGTTGTTACATAAACCTTTTTTTTTGTACATGTTTCAGTCTGCTGCTTGTAAATAAACCTTAAGAATAAACAGGGGCCACTAACCAGACTCATCCAATGATGCTGACTGGGTTTGTGTTCATGCTAAGAAAAATGGAAACATTAATTACTTGGTAGTCACTGATTATACTTTATTTTCTCCATGCAAAATATATTTATCCATGGAAGATTTTGAATGATTCGCATAGTTTAAAGTTAACCATCCATTGAGCAGGTGACAAAATGTTGCTACAGTCCATTAAGAGTAAGATGCTTTAAAGTGGGGAAACTGATATTTTCAGGCAAACTGTAATTGGCTTAAAGTTGCATTAGATTAACACCTTACTCAGACTGAGCAAGAGCATACAATTTGTTATAGAGGAGTATTTGATGATAATTTTGGCCCCAGGTACTTCTAATGAGTATCCACAACATACGTTTTTAGCTCTCCTGAGCACGAAGTGCTCAAGGTGAGCTGTTTGATCAGTCAGTATCAGTCGTTCATCTGATGTGGCCTCAACAATTGCTTTGAAAGCCTACTCCTCCTACACCCCTGGGCCAATTGACTCGAAACTTGGTAGGAAACATTGGGGTGACTTGTAAATCAACAATAGCTAAAACCGTTCCGATCGGAAATCCAAGATGGCCGCAATCTATTTTTCGCTTCTTCTCCTGAACCTAAAGGCCAGTTGACGTGGTAGTAAGCATCGGGGTGACTTGTAGATCTAAAATAGCTAAAATCATTTGGATTGGAAATCCAAGATGACAGCCATCATGAAAATCTATTTTTCCTCTCCTGAACCAAAAGCCAGTTGACTCGAAACTTAGTAGGAAGCATCGGGGTGACTGGTGTAGATCAGAAATAGCTAAAATCATTCCATTCAGAAATCAAAAATCTGTTTTTTGCTTCTTCTCCTGAACCAAAAGCCCAATTGACTTGAAACTTGGTAGGAAGCATCAGGGTGACTTGTAGATCAAACATAGCTAAAGTCATTCTGATCAGAAATCCAAGATGGCTGCCATGGCAGCCATCTTGAAAACCAAATTTTTTGCTTCATCTCCTGAACCAAAAGGGCATTTGACTTGAAACTTGGTAGGAAGCATGGGGGTAACTTGTAGATCAAAAATAGCTAAAATCATTCTGATGGGAAATCCAAGATGGCCACCATCTTGAAAATCTATTTTTTGCTCCTTTTCCTGAACTGAAAGGCCAGTTGACTTGAAACTTGGTAGGAAGCATTAGGGTGACATAGATCAATAATAGCTAAAATTGTTCCAATCATAAGTCCACAGTAGTCGCAATGACTGCCATCTTTAAAATCTTTTTTGGCTTTTATCTCCTGAACTGAAAGGCCAATTGACTTGAAACTTGGTACGAACCATCGGGGTGACTTGTAGATCAAAAACAGCTAAAATTGTTCTGATGGGAAATCCAAGATGGCCACAATGGCTGCCATCTTGAATATCTATTTTTTTTGCTTCTTCTCCTAAACCGAAAGGCCAATTGACTTGAAACTGGGTAGGAAGCATCAGGGTGACTTGTAGATCAAATATAGCTAAATTGGTTCTGATCGGAAATGCAAGATGGCCTGAAAATCTATTTTTCGCTTCTTCGGAACCGAAAGGCCAATTGTCTTGAAACCTGGTAGGAAGCAATGGGGTGGCTAGTAGATCAAAAGTAGCTGAAATTCTTCTGATGGGAAATCCAAGATGGCCACCATGGCCGCCATCTTGAAAATCTTTCTCTTCTCCTGAAGCAAAAGGCCATTTGACTCAGAACTTGGTAGGAAGCATCAGTATGACTTGTAGATAAAAAAATCTGTTTTTTGCGCTTCTTCACCTGAACCAGAAGACCAACTGACTCGAAACTTGGCAGGAAGTATCTGGGTGACTTGTAGATCAAAAATAGCTAAATTTTATCTGATCAGAAATCCAGTATGGCCGCCATCATGAAAATCTATTTTGAACTTCTTCAGAACAGAAAGGTCAGTTGACTCAAAACTTGAAAGGAAGTGTCAGGGTGACTTGTAGATTAAAAGTAGCTAAAATCATTCTGATCGGAAATCCAAGATTGTCACCCTAGCAACCATGTTGAAAATCTGTTTTGAACTTTTTTATCCTGAACCAAAAGGCCAAATGAGTTGAATCTTCATTGGAAGTATCGAGATGATTTGCAATTCGGAAGTAGCTAAAAATCATTCTGATTGAAAATCCAAGATGGCCACCATCTTGAAAATCTATGTTGAATTTCTTCTCTTGAACCGAAAGCCCAACTGACTTGGAACTTGTCTGGTAGTCAGGTGAGCGATATAGGACCATCTTGGCCCTCTTGTAATGGAGAAAAAAGAAAAATTATCCCAGACTTATCACCAAATACTCCTCCTTAACAAGTCCCCTGAGGAGGCGGAAACCTTTTTGCAAGTCAGCTGTGGTTATTATTAAAAGCTTATAGCAGGGGCATACCTTTCATAAACCAATTATTTACCTATTTACCCTAAGTATTTGGACACCTCAACTCCTTACTGTACTTGTTCTTAGAATTTGAACAAGTACAATTTACTACCTGATATTGTGATTAAAAATTGCTGGATGAGTGACAAACAGTGTAGACCCTGATGAGAGAATGCATTCTATGGCATCTTATCTAGATCTACACTGTTTGTTCAGGCCTACCTGTCCAAATAGTTTGGATTACGGCTTTGGTACCATGACCGCAACTACTTTTTAACACTAGGCTGGTGTCTCTGCCTGGTGGACGGTCCGTCTGTCCCTGAGGGCACTGTCAATCTAGTATTATTAACATGGTCGCACATATAAATGGATTTATGAGTTTGGATTACGGCTTTGGTACCATGACCGCAACTACTTTTTACCACTAGGCTGGTGTCTCTGCCTAGTGGACGGTCCGTCTGTCCCCGAGGGCACTGTCAACCTAGTATTATTAACATGGTCGCACATATAAATGGATTTATGAATTTGGATTACGGCTTTGGTACCATGACCGCAACTACTTTCCCAGAAAAACCGGTAGACAGTATGCATGAAAGGCAAAAAAATGTCATGAAAGGTCAAAACATGTTTGCCTGCTCCATAGTGCAGTAGTTAGATTAGCATGTCTGACGTCAGATCCAGTGGCCACGAGTTTGAATCTCAGCTGGGCCATAATGACTTTTTGTCTAAATGCATCATGAAGTCATTAATATTATTATACCCTCAGCATACAAAGTGTGCCAAAGGGGTATATAGTTTTCGTCCATTCCGTTAGTCTGTTCATCCGTCTGTCCTTCCATCTGGATGTGATTCTATAACCAAGTTTTACTTCGAAGGTTTTTGATTACTTATAACTCTGCAGCTACTGATCAAAAACTTTTCATATTTGGTATGGGGGTACCTGGGAGGGTTCTCTTTCATTCTACATGTATGAAACCCTGGGTCATGCACCAGGGCCGGGTTAGAGGTCAAAAAACCGTAAAACCTCAACACAACAACAATACCGAATTTGAAGCTGCCATTAATTTCAGCACTCACTTCAACAGATTGATCACGATTTCCTGGAGAAAAAGCCCATAATACCTGAATCATTTCCAGTGAGGAAGAAGAAGGAATAACAGTAGAACCTATGTATGTCACTCATTTCATTCGCAATAGTACACAGTAGGCGCTGGTCTCTTGTAACCTTTTTTTTTTTTTTTTTTTTTAAGTGTCTTAAACAGTTCCCGGTTTACACGTGACTGTCACATGACTTTCTAGTCACGTGACCATCCTCTTGCTGGTAAATGGCCGCCTACGATCGGCAAATTATATGTGAAAATTCCAGGTAAATTGAGGCAAAAATAAGGGAGTAATGACTGCTCAAGCAGGGGTACCCCCCTCTTACAGGCCTGTTTCAGTTATTTCTCAGCACGCTAAAGGTTAATATCTTTTAGATTATTTAATGGATTAACATCATAGTTGGTACAATGCGTCAGTGTGACCATCAGATTAATTTCTCAAGTATATGTAGGTCAGTGACCTATATTTTATGGCCCAGCAAATTTGCTTCATGTCTTGAAGACTATTTACTCCAGGAAAGTTGTACTTGGGATGATAGATCAGTGTCACTCAGAGACTGGCATTGTAAACTATATCCTGCCTTATGTCATTGTCATTAACTTTAAAATATTTCATAATTAAGAAATGGCACCGGCTAGGGGTATTTGTGACCCTCTGGGTATGGGCACTTGCTCTAGTTTGTATGGTCATTCTTCCCTTCCACTGATTCAAAAAGGGTAGTTGTCAGTAACTGTTGCTGATGAAAGTATGTGTACACAGTACCGGTTAACCACTTAGAAGACTGAGCCTGCCCAGGAAAAGTGTTAGTCGTATGACTGACCAGCTCAACATGGCCTGAGCAGTGCCTACTGGACGGTAAAACTCCAACTTAAACCTTAAATATGAAAAAGTTAAAAAATGTTTTGTGCTTTTTTTTTTTTCCAGCATGCTTATAGAATGACACATTTATCCCCAGGGCATGTCTGTCAGTAACCTGGTTCTGGCAAAAAAATGTGCAAAAGTACTGGACTCGGTTGTTCAAAGCGTCGTTAGCTTAACAAGCTCGTTAAGGGTCATTTCGTTAACTGTTTTAGCAGATTCAATATACAATATTCTGATATTTTTTGCTGAAAAAATGTGAGTACATTTTTTCAGCAAAAAATTTCAGCATATTTGCGTATCACTCGATGTAAATTTTAACGAATCATTAACTAACGATGTCGTTAGCTTTGAACAACTGGGCCCTGGTTAGCTGCATAGAGGACTAAGCCTGCCCAGGAAAAAGTGTAGTTAGGTAACTTTACGGTGTTCAACATAACCCTAATGGGTTGACAGGGCTGTCAAACCTCAATACAAGCAAAAATCAGCACCCTGGAGCTGTGGATGTTTACATATGGACACCTTATTACCCAGGTGAGCCATTCAGGCTCTCATAGGCCTCTTTTTATCAGATCTTTGTACGGAAGTGGTTCTTTTATAAAAACCTTTTAAAAGAATGAAAAACCTTTTAAAAATACCTTTA
This sequence comes from Anodontia alba, assembly GCA_964016985.1. Taxonomy (NCBI): domain Eukaryota; kingdom Metazoa; phylum Mollusca; class Bivalvia; order Lucinida; family Lucinidae; genus Anodontia; species Anodontia alba. The sequence goes on from OZ024829.1 coordinate 20,962,300, forward strand.
CATAACTTGCTGATTTCCTGATGTGACGTCAAACCTGTATGACAGACTTTTTATTCTCTGAGCACATGGTAGAAGACCGCAGCGCTTACAATATTTGCCCAAAGTATTCCGACAGACATGCCCCAGCAAACCATGTAGACCCAGATCAAATACCATAGAATGCCACAGCTAATCAGGGTCTACACTATTTGTTAGTTTTTCGACACATCAGTAGCTTGGATGTTTTCAAAATGGTAGAACAGGTTTGGTAATAGCATGCTGTATAAAAATTTCATCAGACAACATTCTTTTTCCCCCTAAACAGGCTTTGACATTTCATGCAACTTATCTCCTTTTTTCTGGGAAATGTAAGAAAAAATATCATTAATTTGTCTTCTGCTGAATTTGCCCAGAGAGTGGTAAAATGGCTTCATCAGTTCATTCTTCTGTTACTGTATTTCTCTTAATTACTGCACTGTGCGCTTAAGTTTTTAAAAATTACTGGAAAAAAAATGGAGTAAAATATCTTCCTAATAAGGGCACACTTTAAAGAAATGTTAGCAGAGGACTTCCTCAGGGGCATATTTAACCCTTGCCTTGCTGAATAAATTAAGATGCCATGCCCACTTCTCATTTCCAGCCAGTCAGATTACTTGATCTGGGTTTTTGATAGAAATTCATAGATTTGATGACAAACAGTGCAGATCCAGATCAGTTGGCTTCTGAAGAAGCCAACTGATCTGGATCTACACTGTTTGCTAAGACAGGGCATGTCATGTTCAGCAAGAGATGGGTTAATGATGCTAAAATTATGAAATATGTGTTCTGATTTTCTTTATGCAAGCATATATTGTGGGTATTCATTTGAATTACCATGACAACTTTTTAAAAGCATATGTTGTGAGTACTCATTTGAATTGCCTCAACTTGTTGAGGCAATTCAGATGAGTACCCACAACATGCTATTATAAAGAAGTAGATAATATTACATGGACTGCAATCTGAAGCCTACGAGATTGCTTGACTATGCAAGCAATTAATTAGATCGAATATGGTATAGTATTGTCTTCTTATTTGACCGATTTTTGTGTTGCAAATTACAAGATTGATATGTCAAGTGAAGGTTCTAGGCAGGAAATTGTTAAAAGTTTTTATATGTTTTTGATTTATCAGGGTTTATAGAATAGATTCTAGACAAGTTTTTAAAGGAAAAGAAACAAAATGCAAAAGCAATGGCATTGGTTCTAAATATCCACTTTAACAGCTGGTTCTTGGGTCACCATGGTTTTGCAGCTTGGACTGCTGCTGCAGTTTACTAAGGTTACCATATACATGCCTTGGAGTTCCACTTGATGCCAAGAATTTGAAGCACTGGCACACATTTTGTGACTTTCCAAGGTATATGGAAATACTTGACATTAATTGAGAAGGCCTCTCATATTGTTCCAGTGCAGGCAATAGAACTCCATGACAGTTCATGGATTGCATTACTCTGGCATTCTCTACTGCAAAATGGCATCTCCTGGCAATCTGTGGAATGCACTGGCAAAGAATGGGTGCATATCATATTTTAACCCATCACGAAAACATGCCTATATAATGTTGACCCCCTTAAACCCCACATTTATATAGTAAAACTGGGGTTTACAGGGTATATATTATTTTTCTTATTTCTGCTCAAAAACATAGATTGTGGGTACTCGTTAGAACCGCCTCACTGAGGCAGTTCTAACAAGTATCCACAATCTATGTTTTGTGCAGAAATATGAAAAAAATCCGAGTTTTTTATCTGAAAATTTTCATTTTTTGGTGGTAAAATGTTCAGTATATTTGAATAGGCTTGTTTTCGTAATGTAAATCTTTGTCATGCCTGAGCAAGCAGTGTAGATCCAGATCAAAGTGCTTCTAAAGTAGTTTGTGTTAGAATCTACACTGATTGCAGTCTGTACTTTCTAGACACACGGCATCTGATCTGGGTCTACTCTGTTTGCTCAGGCCTGTCTATCCCAATATTTAGGGTTATTTCGGTAATATTTTAGACAATGAAAAATAAGTTTTAGCTTCAACATAAATAGTTCAGATATAAATGCTGAAATATAAGCTTTGAGTCATCTTAATTGATATCAGAGAATTTATTTAATGTACAAATAAGACAATTCAATTGATTTTGTTCTATGAAACTGTTTGTGTAAAAAGGCCAACGATATCTGCACCATTTTGAACAAAAGGTCATGTGACTTTGCATTATTTATAATTCAGAAGGGAAAATGTAATGTGATTACCACGTGGACTGCATTTTTTTGCCATGTTGAAAATAAGCTATTGATGCCCTAGATTTGGCAGTTTCGTAAAAAAAAAAAAAAAAAATCATTAGTCTTAGCGTGAAAAGTGGATTTAATGGATAATAGTGCAGTAGTCAGTAAGGGCTGTTTTCAGCTTGGTCTAGATTTTTATACCCCACCACACAATAGTCGTATGTCTGTCCATCTGTATTTCGTTTCCGGATGATGACTTGAGTAAACATCAATGGATTTTCACCAAACTTTGTATGTGCATTGATATTGTGGAGATCTGGTTTGGGATTACTAATGGGCAAATTTCGTCTACTTTTGATGGAGTTATCTGCCAGAGACATGCCCATTTTTTTTGTTTCCGGGTGATAATTTGAGAAAAATGTCAAGGGATTTTAACCAAACTTGGTACATGCATTGATATTAAGGAGATCTGGTTTGGGATTGCTAATGAGCTAAAGTTGTCTGCCTGTGACATGATAATGGCGGGGCCTTATCATTTTAAGTTTTTATTCTTTTCATCATGCAATTTATACAACAGCAGTGTATTTCTGAAACCAAGCTTTGAGGACTAAAGAGTGGCCTTGTATCTAAAGCATTTCAGGAGTTAGATGATGCTGCCATTCGTTTTTTTGGAAAAACCAGTTTGACACAATACTGAATTTAGCTTGAAAATACTTGGGGTTTATAAAAAGCATCTTGGGTATCAATCTTTAACTCTATGGTTGAGTCCATGTATTGTAGTTCAGCTAGTCTGACATGCTAGCTTCTCAACTTGTCTGACATGCTAGCTTCTCATTATAAAGCTGATAATGAGGTCAGTAGGAGGTTCAATTGACATAATTGTTGTCACACACTTTTCTGGCATAGGTATGATTCAAACAGGCAGATCAGTACTAAATGCTAAATAAATAGCACTAGCCTGTTGTGTTTATTTGTCAGAACATACTTGAATGTATTATGACAGTGTTGTCCTGGGCCCAGTTGTTCAAAACTAACGATGTCGTTAGTTAACGATTCGTTAAAATTTTAATCGAGTGATACGCAAATATGCTGGAATTTTTTGCTGAAAAAATGTGAGTAGCTTTTGCAGTGCAAAAGCTACTCACATTTTTTCAGTAAAAAATATCAGAATATTGTATATTCAATCCGCTAAAACAGTTAACGAAATGACCCTTAACGAGCTCGTTAAGCTAACGACGCTTTGAACAACTGGGCCCTGATTTCAAAAGTACAGATAAACCAGCTCATCTAATATACATCTTAAAATTCCACAAACTGCTATGCAAAGTGCTAATCACAACTGCAACAGACAACATTCTTATTTTTTTTTTTTTTTAATTCCTAATTTTGTATTTTTGAGAGAAAATAAGGCTTGACATATCATGTGAATTGTCTGCTTGGCAGACGATTTTACATGAAATGCCGAGTCTTATTTTCTCTGAAAAATAATAAAGGAAAAACTACAATTTTGCTTAGCACTTTAAGGATTAAAATTCAAATAGAAATAAGAAAAACTCCACAAAACACAAAACTTTAATATCAACTTTGCAAACAGTAACAATTACCATAATAACCCTAAGTATTGGGGCAGTCAGGCCTGAGCAAACAGTGTAGACCCAGATCAGATGCTGCAGAATGCCTATTTTAAACATATCCGCAGGTAGTCATCACGAAAACATACCTATATAATTTTGACCCCTTTAAACCCCACTTTTATATAGTAAAACTGGGGTTTACAGGGGTATACATTATTTTCCTTAGTTCTGCTCAAAATACAGATGGGTACTCGTTAGAACCGCCTCGCCAAGGCGGTTCTAACGAGTACCCACAATCTATATTTTAAGCAGAAGCATGAAAAATATCAGATTTCTTTTGTCTTAAAAAATTCATTTTTGGATGGTACAATTTTCAATATATTTCAATAGGCATGTTTTCGTAATGTGGAACAGACTTAAACAGGTATGATAAGGAGTTAAGATGTCCCAATATTTAGAGTGAATATGGTACATGATAAACAACAGTATGAGCAGTATCCCAATAATTACCGTATTCAACCTAATTACAGCACATACCGCTGTAAGCACACAGTCAAGCAATTTGGTAGTCTTCAGATTACAGCCAGTGTACTTTTATCTACTTCTTTATAAAAGCATATGATGGTGGTACCCATTTGAATTGCATTGACTTGTTTACAGGGGTATACATTATTTTTCTTATTTCTGCTCAAAAGCATAGATTGTGGGTACTCGTTAGAACTGCCTCGGTGAGGCGGTTCTAATGAGTACCAACAATCTATGTTTTGAGCAGAAATAAGAAAAATATCAGAATTTTTATCTGAGAACTTTCAGGGTTTTGGTGGTGAAACTTTCAATATATTTGTATAGGCATGTTTTCGTAATGCCCACAACATATGCTTTTATAAAGAAAGTCAGAAATTAACAACAACACTAAAACATTGCATAAGCATCATTTGATGAGTCCATCACTGATCTTTTTGTTTTAAAATGCTCCCTTAGTCAGTAGATACATGTTTTAACATATTAAGTTTTCCAAGTATTTCTAAAAAAACCTAAGCATACAGTGATAAATAGGTAGAATACAGTATATTTATTTCTCCATAAAAAACATATATATTGTGGACTCATTGGAAAAGCCTTGGCAAGGTGCTGCTAATGAGTACTCATAATGTGTATTTTTATGGTGCCAAAATACGAAAATATTGTTTTAGTTTTTTGGCTGAATAAATAAAAAATAAGGGCCCTTACCTGGAGTTATGCTGTACAATATGTTTTAACGCTTAGCACTCTGGGTAAAACTTTCAGCAGACCACATTTTGAAATATTTTTCTTCTTTTCTGGGATAAGTAAAAAAAAAAAAATATAATCAGTTTGTCATCTGCTGTATTTGCCAGAAATGTGGTAAAGCTTAACCCTTGTCCTGCTGAACCCGGATATACCCTGCCTTTGCAAACAGTGGAGATCCAGATCAGTTGGCTTCTGAACAAGCCAACTGATCTGGATCTGCACTGTTTGCCATTAAGTATGCAAATTTATAGCAATAATCCAGATCTAGTAATCTGATTGGCTGAAAATTAGAAGTGGGCATGGCATCATAATTTATTCAGCAGGACAAGGGTTAATTAAGGACTCAGTTCCAGAAAACGTGATTTAATTTTCAACCAAGAAGTAGAGGTGGGCCAAGCGCTCAAGGTGAGCTATTGTGATCATCCCGTGTCTGTCGTCCATCATCCATTGTAAACAATATCTTTAAATTACATCTCCTTTAATTGCTGGACCTATTTCCCCTAACTTTACAGAAATAGGTCACTCTAGCCCTTTACCATCACGAAAACACGCCTATATAATTTTGACCCCCTTAAACCCCACTTTTATATAGTAAAACTGGGGTTTACAGGGGTATACATTATTTTTCTTATTTCTGTTTGAAGACATAGATAGTGGGTACTTGTTAGAACTGCCTCTCCGAGGCGGTTCTAACGAGTACCCACAATCTATGTTTTGAGCAGAAATATGAAAAATAACAGAGTTTTTTATCTCAAAATTTTCAATTTTTGGAGGTGAAATTATCTGTATATTTGAATAGGCGTGTTTTCATAATGCAAAATTGCTAAAATGGTTACGCTTCACTGAACAAGATGGCTGCTAGAGCTATAAAAAATACAAAAATCTTTAAACAACATCTCCTAGGCCAGTGTCCTGAATTCAAAATAATTTCACAGAAATGTTCCTCTTATGCCTCTTTACCAAAATTGCTCAAATGATTGTATTTCCACTGAACAATATGGCCACCAGAACTAAACACTGGGAAAACAAATCTTTAATTGGGATCTCCTATAGCCAGGAATGTTCCTCTTATGTTCCTTTACCAAAATTGCTAAAATGGTTATGGTCCACTGAACAAAATGGCCACCAGATCTAAAAGTAGAAAAAAAATCTTTAAATAACATCTCCACTTAGGCCAGATGCCCACTTTCAAAACAGTTTCACAGAATTGTTCCTCTTATGCTTCTATACCAAAATTGCTTATATAGTTCTGCACTGCTGAACAAAATGGCCACCAGAGCTAAAAAAAAAAAAAAAAAAAAGAAATCTGAATGTCCTCACCTTTTAACTGATTTCAAAATAATTTCAAAGAAATGTTCCTCTTACACTCCTTTACCAAAATTGCTCAAATGGTTAAGTGTGACCAAACAAAGTGGCACCAGAGCTAAAAATAAAACAAAACAAAAAAAATCTTTAAACTACATCTTCTCATAGGCCAATGGCCCAGTTTTGCAAATGTTCCTCTTGCTCTCTTTTACAAAAATTGCTAAAATGATTCTGCTTCATTGAACAAGATGGCCGCCAGAGCTAAAAATAGAAAAAAAAATCTTTGAACGGCATCTCCTCCTAGTCCACTTGCCAGATTTCAAAATAACTTGACAGAAGTATTCCTCTTAGGTCCCTGTTACCAAAATTTTTAAAATGGTTCTGCTCTGCTGAACAAGATAGAAGCCAGAGCTAAAAATAGAAACATCTTTAAACATGTATTGCCCAATTTTCAGAATATATTCACACAAATATTCCTCTTATGGTCATTCACTAAACTTACTAAAATAGTTCCACTCCAGTGAACAAGATACCCTCACAAGCTATAGATAGAAAACAAATGGGCTGGCGCTTGACAAAACCAACAGAATGGCATGTGAACCAAGCAAAAACTCAGATCAGCCGGGAATCCATCCAGAGTGATCAGTCTTAGCTATGTGCTCGGTGGGTAGCTAAGTACCCAACCAAGCTTTCTTCATGCCAACGGCAAAGACTTTCATTAGACTGGGCGGATGCCCAGGCTAGTGAAGTCTTCGCTTGATGCATGTGCATTTTGTAGCTTTTGTTTTGCCCTGACTCAAATATCTTTAGTCCACATCTCTTTTGACCCCTGACACAGGTGAGCGGTCCTGGGCCATCATGGCCCTCTTGTTTCTCTTTGCACCACAAAAACCACAAAAACAATAATGATGTGATATGGCATCCAATATATCGTGTTCATGGAGAAATACAGAAATATTTATCTGGATACTTTTCTTTATCTATAAATACAAGTTACAGACCAGTCTGTTTAGCCATGCTGTCCATTCAAGATCTTTGCGATTTTCTGTCTAGATTCTCTGATGAATAGTATATGCATTGTGAGAGCAACAAAGGTCCTGACTGGACTGAAAAAAAAAAAAGAAAAATCTTGCTGATGCAGACATTGTCTGTTCCTTGACTCAGTTTCAGGTGAAACAAGAAAACAAAATAGCATATTTACCATTAGCATTCAGCGGGAAAGGCCTGTGCAAACAATGTAGACCCTGATGAGATGCCACATACTGCACCGTTTGCCAGTCATCCAGCAATTTATAGACACAACAACAAGTTTTACATTGTACTTATTCAATTTTTAGAACAAGTATTGTAAGGATATAAGGTGTCTGAATACTTACGATAAATACGGTACCATAATAATTCTAATAGAGACCCCAGTTACAGTGTTCTTCCTCTACTATATGGTTGTGTGTCAGTTAACTCTTAAGGCTTAACACTCTCCGTAAAATTTTCTGCAGACATTTTGAAATATTTTTCTTATTTTTCCCAGAAAACAGAATTTGACATTTCATGCAGATTGTTTGAGGAGACAACTTGCAAGAAAGGTCAAATTCTATTTTCTGGGAAAAATAAGAAAAATATCATCAATTTGTTGTCTTCTGATTTAGTCAAGAGAATACTGATAAAGGTTAATGCCTAGCTTGATGGGTAGAAATATTAATTGACAACATTTTGAAATATTTTTTACTTTTTCCTCTACCATAGGTTTGTGTATCATTATGTCTCCCCTTTACAAGGTAGGGAGACATATTGTTTTTTCCTCAGTCTGTTAATCTGTCACAAAATTGTGTCCACTCTCTATTTGACACTTTACAGAAATATGAAGCACTATGAGACAATTTGCAGAACACATGAGCCATAACTCTTGATTTTCCTACTTTTGGAGTTTCAGCCCTTTGAATATCCTAAATAGTAATTTCCGTGTAGCTTGAAATCCATTTTGAATATTTACATGAAATTTTACACAAAATTTTAAGCAACATGGGACAATATGCAGAATTGCAAGAATTGTAACTCTTGGTTAATAATTTGGAGTTACAGCCCTTTGAACACATTTAAATAGTGATTCTAGAATATACCTGTATTCACTCAATTGTTAAGCACCATGAGATGATGTGCAGAACACAAGAACCATAACTCTTTTTTACCTACTTTTGGAGTTATGGCCCTTTGAACGGTGTTAATACTTTATATCCTTTTCACTTGTGCTGAGCTTAACCCATTGTAGTCAGGAGACCCCTAAAAGGGTAATTGGCAAACAGTGCAGACCCAGATCAGATGCTGCAGAACATGTCATCTGATCAGGGCTTTCACTGTTGCAAACAGCCATTTTTCTCTAGGAATAACTAACTCTTATTGTCTCACCTACCTAAAATTGAATTTGGACTCTTCCAATGTATAGAGTAAGGGAGCTCATTCAATCTACAATGGATTAATCTGCTAGCTTATTAACCCTGATTAACTGTACAGAAGAAGATTTTGCACTGGGGAGCCAGTGGAATAAGTGTTTGTTTGTGTTGAGGTTTTATGGCCAAGTCAATCCATTCGGGTCATGTCAAGCGCGGTCAGTTTACCTACCCACGTGTTTACTGGGCAGGCTTAGTCCTCAAAGCGGTTAAACAGTATTGTGCACATTCTTTCGCCAGAAACTGACAACTGCCCTTCTTGAATCAGCAGAAGGGAGAGAATGACCATAGAAAATATTTCATGATCAATCTCCACAAAAGAATGTTGCCAACCTCGGCGAGGGTTGAACCCGCGACCTGGTCTCCAGTCGGATGGCGCATCCAACTGAGCCACTGAGGCCGGCCATTGGAATAAGTAAAGCAGGTGATTGTCAGTTGATTTTAAAAGTCACTTGAACTGCTTGTGGTACAACATCCAATGAGTCCTGAAAAAGAAAAATAAACATTAGATACTTCTTCTTGGAAACCTCTTGTCTTTATCATGCTTGATCTGAAATTTTAACCCTTGTCATGCTGAATAAATTAAGATGCTGTGCCCATTTCTAATTGTCAGCCAATCAGATTACTTGATCCACATTGTTGATATAAATTCACATACTGAATGGCAAACAGTGCAGATCCAGATTAGTTGGCTTCTTCAGAAGCCAACTGATCTGAATCTACACTGTTTGCAAAAGCGGTTCAGCAGGACAAGTGTTAGTTAACAAGTCCTTTTCACTAAATATTGATGTACTTAAAACTGTAGGATAAATGGCAAACAGTGTAGACCCTGATCAGATGCCACATTCTGCAGCATCTGATCTGGGTCTGCACTGTATACTAAAGCCTGCTGGTCTGAAGACATAGATCAAAGGTCAGTTTTGGAGGTATTTGATTCATACTTTATATAAAAGTATTTGAAGCAAGCATCTGAAAATCGAAAACAGCATCAATTTATCTTTATTAGTTCCCGAGATATGAAGAATTGTAGTTTGAAATACAACAACATCATTTGCCTCATTAATATTCATGAGCAAATTTATGACATCATAGAGGAACAATGATTTTTTTAAAAAAATTAAATCATTTAATAACTTTAAATTTTGGAATACTATATGGTTGAAATTTGCATAGAAGCATTTTGTATATATTTTTAACTAATGAAAATAAAATTGAGAATATTCAGGGCAAAAATGTTTAAAATATTAAACTGAAATTCCTACTTAAATGATTTAAATTTCAATTTAAATGGTCCAGAGTAAATCAGATTGGATGATAAAGTATGAATTTCATTCCAAAAGTCTTACATTTTAATATTTCTTTAGACCAAACTAAAAGAAAATGTTTCAAAATACTTTTTAACTTGTTTTAAATCTTTTTAAAAATTGAATTTAAATGTTGAAATGTGGACCTACGGCTTAAAATTCTACTTCAACATTTGAAGAATGACAGATTTTGCAAGTATTGTTTGTTACAAACTCTGGCTGAGTATTCAAGAGTAAACTTTATTTCGGTTTAAAATTTTAATTACAAATTTGAAATCTTCTATGATGTCATAGAATGATGCATTGTAGGTAATTATCTGTCAAAAGCAAGGAAGGTACCCCATGCTTGAAAAATGGTCTGTGTGTTAAACAAATTGGCATAACTTTTGAACAGATGGAAATTTTTTCATGAGGTTTTCCACAAAATAATCCTCTCAATATCCACTACCATAGATTTTTAATTCATTAATTTAATGAATTTCTCCATAAGTGATCTTTAAATACAGTAAATGAACCTTACAGTGTATGCAACTAGCATAGACCCAGATCAGTGGGCAAGGTTCATATTGTTGTTATTTTGATACATTTTTGTTTAGGTTTGTGGAATCTTGCCTTCTTTGCGTGCTGAATTAAATTATCAAGGGACATCATATGATGAGCAATGTGTTGGAAAAAGGCCCTTAGTAGTGTTGTATGCGAATAGTGACGGTCCAGTTAAGTGCACATCAGTGCAGTCTGATCATGGCTTTCTCTCTTCATCTACATATATACTACAGTATCTATTTATTCTGATGTAGACAACAAAGGCCCAGATCAGCCTGCACATATGTGCAGGCTGATCTGGGCCTGTGTTGTCCCGAATTGCAAATGGGCCATCTTAGTTTGTTTTACATCATATAACTCCTTCTCCAATACTTTAGTGGGAAGAACTGAATTTGCCCTGAGTGTTTGGACAGACAGGTCTGCGCAAACAATGTAGACCCAGATCATATGCCATAGAATGCAGTGTCTATTCAGGGTCTACATTGTTAGCCGTATATCCCAACAAATAATAGTCACAGCTATGCGCTTATCACCATGTTGATGATGTAGGATGTACTTCCATTTAAATTTGGACAATTGAGTCCTCCGTGAAATCACCTGACCAGTAAATGACATCAAAATCTGACCAACCAAAATAGCTTACCAGTTAACGGTTAATGTTATTGCTTAGACAAACAATATTACCTATGTACTTTTTCTTGATAAAAACAGGTACGAATGCAGTTTTCATTGACAAATACAGGTATCATGATATTGTTTGTCTAAGGATTTACGCATGGGCGTGGCTGTAGCCTTCTGACGGAGGAGTCAATTGTATCTCAGCCAGGTGTTTCCAGTGAGTACCCACGATTTATTTCATGTATACTGTATTTACCCTAAGTATTTGGACACCTCAACTCCTTACCATGTTTGTTCTAAAATTTGAACAAGTACAATTTACTGTCTGATGTTGTGTCTAAAAATTGCTGGATGAATGGCAAACAGTGTAGACCCTGATGAGATGCCACATTCTGCAGCATCTCATCTGGGTCTATACTGTTTGCTCAGACCTGTTTGTCTGAATACATACAGAAAATACAGTAAATAACAGGGCCCAGTTGTTCAAAGCGTTGTTAGCTTAACGAGCTCGTTAAGGGTCATTATGTTAACTATTTTAGCGGATTCAATACACAATATTCTGATATTTTTTGCTGAAAAAATGTGAGTAGCTTTTGCATTGCAAAAGCTACTCACATTTTTTCAGCAAAAAATTTCAGCATATTTGCGTATCACTCGATGTAAATTTTAACAAATTGTTAACTAACGACGTTGTTAGCTTTGAACAACTGGGCCCAGAACTTCTCTTTAGAATACTGCCTCTATCGGAATATGTATATATTCAGATGAAGCATCAAGCCATAGTTATTGGTAAAAGTAAGAAAAAAAAAATCACTTGTTATTTTTGCCAATGTCACCTACAGCATGCAAAGCATTGAGGGTTATTAGTATTTTAAATGGGAAAAAAAAAAAAAGACAAAACTTTCTGCCAAGAAAAAAAAAAGCATTATTTTTACTGTAAATGTTAATGCCTCCTGACCATACTTATCCTAAAATTTGAGCGTCCATTGTACTTCCTGTTGATGTGTTGAAAAACTGTTGGATGAGTGGCAGTCAATGTAGACCCTGATCAAAGACCAGATTGTGTCTGATCTGGGTCTTCTGCACATTTTACTCAAGTCTGTCTCTCCCACTACTTAGAGTAAACATGTTAGATTATGTCTTGCCATTACTTAAAGTGCCAATCACAACTGCAGCAGATGACATTTTGATTTTTTAATTATTTTTTTTATTATTATTTTTTAGAGTAAATAAGATGACATTTCTTGTGAATCATCTGCTAGATCAATGATTCACATGAAATATAAAGTCTTATTTTCTGCTCCATTTTATAGCCATTTGCTTGGTTCATTTGGCATTTTTTTTTGTTTGTATTTTGTATTTTTCAGAGTAAATAAGATTGAGAATATATGTTAATTGTCTGCTAGGACAGACAGTTCATATGAAATGTCAAGTCTTATGAGAATGTCATCTGCAGCAAACTTGCTTTAAATGTTAATGTAATAAAAGATTCATATATTCAATCTGATATACGTTACCATATTTACCACATGTATTCGGACAGACAGGCCCAAGCAAACAACATAGACCCAGATGGGATGCTACTTAATGTGGCATCTCATCAGGGTCTACACTGTTTGCCACTCATCCAGCAATTTTTAGACACATCAGGTAGTAAATTGTACTTGTTCATATTTTAGAACAAATGTGATAGGGAATTGAGGTGTCCTAATACTTAGGGTAAATACGGTATATGTTCCATATTATATACATGCCATCACGAAAACACGCCTATATAATTTTGACCCCCTTAAACCCCACTTTTATATAGTAAAACTGGGGTTTACAGGGGTATACATTATTTTTCTTATTTCTGCTCAAAAACATAGATTGTGGGTACTCGTTAGAACTGCCTCGTCGAGGCAGTTCTAACGAGTGTCCACAATCTATGTTTTGAGAAGAAATATGAAAAATATCAGAATTTTTTATCTGAAAATTTTCATTTTTTGGTGGTATAAAATTTTCAGTATATTTGAATAGGCGTGTTTTCGTAATGCAAAGTTTAAGCACTCTGTAGGATGAAGCAGGAGATATAAATTAGTAATATTTTCTTTCTCAAAAAAAAAAAATAAATAAATAAATGAGCAAGCACATGACAAAACTTACAATAAGCCTGTGTGACCAGCAAAGACTCAGATCAGACTGTACATCCACCCAGTTTGGCAAGGGTTCTCATTTATCCCTTTTGATAGCCCAGAGGCTGTAGAAGGCACATGCAATCAGTGAGGACTCATCAGACTGCACAGAGGCGCAGGATGATCTGAGGCTTTTTCTGGTCACACAAATCCTTTTGTAGGTTTTGTTTTGTGGTGGCTCCAGTATATATAAAAAAAGTTCTTAACCCTTGTCCTGCTGAACCCGGATATGTCCTGTCTTTGCAAACAGTGTAGATTCAGATCAGTTGGCTTCTTCACAAGCCAACTGATCTGGATCTTCACTGTTTGTCATTCAGTATGTGAATTTGTATCAGCAATCTGGATAAAGGAATCTGATTGGCTGAAAATATGAAATGGGTCAGGCATCTGGATTTTTTCAGCAGGACAAGGGTTAAACGCTTTCTGCTTTTATTTTTAGACAGCAAGTTAAAATTCAAGTTTTGAACTTTGGAACCTCTCTAGCATGTTAATTTTTTCTGAGGTTTGAAATCAGCCAGAAAAAGAAATACTTCATTTATTCAGATATCCTGCCTCCTCCCAATTTACCACTTAATGTACTGAATAAAAAAGAGGGAACTTGGGAAGGGGAGTCACCTCCCAGCTTACGTAAGTTTTTTTTTTAATATAGCAGATTAATCATTCAAATCTGGTTTAAGGAATTTTGAAAACCATTTTAATTCAAAGGAGACAGACTGAATTCAGATTCTGTTACGACACATTTGCTTATATATCAGCCAGACCCAAATGTTCAATGCATCATCAGCTTTACAGTCATTAAACCAGAATTTTCATTTAAATACTTTTACAAAAAAAATTAAATACAATGATAATTTTGGGACAAAAAAAATTAGTAGCATCTCTAGAGCAAAAGCTACTTGTTTTTTTCCTTTTATAAAAAAAAAAAAAAAAAAAAAAAAAATATGGTGTATTTTTATCCATAATATATATATATATATATATATATATATATATATATATATAAATATCAGTGTATTTTTATTATTTTTTTGATTAAAGAAATATCTGTGTATTTTTTTTATTTTTGTTTAACTCAGAAGTTCATTAAGCTTTCAAGATTTTGAACAACTTGATTCTGGCCTGTAGATAAAATTCTTCTTCTTTTCTTTTATTTCAGTAAAATATTGTGATTTTTTTCCTTTTTTTCCATCATGGACATCATTCATTTTTGTGAATAAACAGGAAAAATAATGTGGATATCCATTTAATCTGGAACATAACAAAATATAAAAAATAATTAAAACACTACCTTGAAAAATATAGCTAATCATAATGCCATAATTCTTAATCTGCCTACGGTTAGGGTAGAATTAGAGTTGGAATCTTCTTTCGTTTTAATCAAAATCATGGCTATTTCTTTACCTTGATTGTCTGCAAGTATATAGAATACTGTAATAACCCTAAAGATTGGGACAGGCCTGAGCGAATGGTGTAGACACCAGTCAGATGGCACAGAATGTGATCAGGGGCCACACTGTTTGCCATTTCTCAAGCATTACGAGGGTCCTGCAAAAAGTTTTGTCACTGGGTTTGGATTACTTCAGTGCTACATTTTATCAAACATATTTTTATTACAAACCTTCAAAGTATTCCCCCTTTACTGAAACACATTTTTGTAACCTTTTTACCCAGTCGCGAAAAGCAGATAAATAGTCTTCTTTTGGTATCTGTTGGAGACACTGATAAATAGCGCTGCCAAGAGAACTTCTAGATGTATACTTATTTCCAGAAAGCATTTTCTTAAGCCTTGGCAATAGAAAGAAGTCACAGGGACTCAGGTCAGGTGGATAAGGTGGATGGTTTAAAACTTTCACCTTTTCAAAAGCCAAAAAAGACTAAACAACCTCACACTTATGAGAGGAGGATTTGTCATGTAAAAGGTGGACTCCTGACCATCCTTTGCTTGGCCGTTTCTTATTGTAACAAATAAATTGGTCAGTGTATATGACTGCATCTATTTCAATTTGAAATAACTCCTTCAGTTGGAAAGCAATTTGGATGAAATAAACGGGTATCGTTAGCTATTCAACACACCATTCAAGTGCAGTGAAGCATTTTAAAATATACCTGGGATAAAACTTAGGAAGCCTATTAGTGACAGAACTTTTTGCATGACCCTCGTAGACTTATCTTGTATTTTTCAAATTTTTGGACTTATGGTAAGGAATTAAGGTGTCCCAATAATTAGGGTAAATACAGTAATATCTGAGTGGCATTTAGCTGAAAGATGCCTTTAGGAATATGCAAAAAGATCTAGAATCAGCCTGGTGATCCATATGGTACGATAGTTTATTCACATTTTCATACATGTACTAAAACCACTTTATGCTTGATGCAGCTAACATCACAAAAACATGCCTATATAATTTTGACCTTCTTAAACCCCACTTTTATATAGTAAAACTGAGGTTTACAGGGGTATACATTATTTTTCTATATCTGCTCAAAAACATAGATTGTGGGTACTGGTTAGAACCGCCTTGCCGAGGCAGTTCTAAAGAGTATCCACAATCTATGTTTTGAGCAGAAATATGAAAAATATCAGTTTTTTATCTGAAATTTTTCAGTTTTTGGAGGTGAAATTTTCTATATATTTGAATAAACGTGTTTTCATAATGTGTATGCTTTTGTTTGTCAATTTGTTTTGTGTACATACGGTATTTACCCTAAGTACTCAGACACCTCAAATCTTAGCATACTTATTCTAGAATTTGAACAAGTATAATTTACTACCTGATGTTGTGTCTAAAAATTGCTAGATGAGTGGCAAACAGTGTAGACCCTGATGAGGCACTGCAATCTTTAGCATTTCATCTGGGGCTACACTGTTTGCTCAGGCCTGTCTGTCCAAATACATATAGTAATACACAATATACAATGATTTCATGGCTGTTTGAGGAATAGTCATACTATTCCACTGAGGTACTGAGTATGGGCCAATGTACTATTGCCCGAGGGCTGTCAGAGTTGCTGAGGGGCAATTGTTTTGACTATTTGTCAAACAGGCATGGAATAACTGGTTTATTACGCAACTAATACTGAAAAACTTATTGTTTCAGACATTTAGGGCAAATTTAATTAGCATGCCACATAGGTACTCACAAAATAACCTTGTGATGTTTGAAGTCATTTCCATGACATTTATTTGCAGTAGATAAAACTATTGCCTGGTAAAAATATGTTATTTCAGATCTCATTACGAAAACATGCCTATTCAAATATACTGAAAGTTTTACCACCAAAAAATGAAAATTTTCAGATTAAAATATTCTGATATTCTTCATATTTCTGCTCAAAACATAGATTGTGGGTACTCATTAGAACTGCCTTGGTGAGGCGGTTCTAACAATACCCACAGTATATGAGTTTTTTTAGCAGAAATAAGAAAAATAATGTAGACCCCTGTAACCCCAAGTTTTACTATATAAAAGTGGGGTTTAAGGGGGTTAAGCCGACCTCGGTGGCTCAGTTGGATGCGCCGTCTGACTGGAGACCAAGAGGTCACGGCTTCAACCCCCGCCAAGGCATTCATGCCATAAGCTGTGGATTAAAATCTGTGAGATAAGGCAAAATACTAAGGGAGATTTGACAAAATTCTGTGAGATTTTCTTAAACATCACTTTGGTGTTCCCACAATATAGTCTTAAGTCTTCTTTTTTCATGTGAGAAGCTTATGAAAACCACAACAGTGTGTGATTTATGTTTATTTCTTCATAAAATCTGTTGTAAAATGGTCTGAAAATTCTGTGAGATTAGAATTTTTTATGGGAATTGCTTTCCAGATGGGCCAAATTCTGTGAGATTTTATCTCACAGTGTGAGATATGGCATGTATGTCAAGGTCGGCAAAATTCTTTCGTAGAGATTGATCATGAAATATTTTCTGCGGTCATTCTCTCCCTTCCGCTGATTCAAGAAGGGCAGTTGTCAGTTTCTGGCGAAAGAATGTGCACAATACTAGTTAACCCCTTAGAGGACTAAGCCTGCCCAGTAAACGTGTGGTTAGGTAAACTGACCGCGCTTGACATGATCCCATTGGGTTGACTAGGCCGTAAAACCTCAACACAAACAAATTAAGGGGGTTAAAATTATATAGGCATGTTTTCGTGATGTTTTTTGGGAATAGTCAGAAATTCTACCCCAAGGTGCCATGGGCAGTTCCATGTACTGTTACAAAGGTCAGTGGTGTAATGAGCTGTCCACAGTAGCAAGGGACAATAGTTTATACTATTCTGCAAAACAGGCATGAAATAACATGTTTCTGTTTTATTACTAAACCAATGCTTATTCGAATAACCTCTCATTTTTGCCATTAAGAGCAAGCTTATAATTAGCACACATTGTTGGTATAGTCAAATCCATTGACTAGTCAGTGTGACATCAAATATGCAAGGTGTAGCCCTGTATGCCAGTTAAGCAACAATTAGTGCTAGATAAATAAAACTATTACATTACTTTATTTATATATAGCTGGATTCACTTGCACATGGCATGATATTGGTCATGTTCAGAAAATTGAGCTGCTTGTTGATGGTTGGTGATTCTTTCTGCATGCTACATTTAATCCACCACCATACATCGTTGACCTTTTTGTGTTTACAAATTATGTTGAAAATGGAATTAAATCTCTAAATGCACCATCCCTTTTTCAGGTTTATTAATTCAATGAAATCTGCACTAACACATTCGCTTGTCACACAGATAGCCAGGATTCATGAAATGTATGCTTGAAACATTAGGCCAGAAATAAATATCTGTGTTTCAGGTGGCCTCACCGACCCTACCCAAAGGCCACTGGTCGGTAAACTTTTTTTTTGTGCCATGTGATTCTTCTCAAGCCACTTAGTTCCATTTAAGTAAATAGTGTGACCGCCACCAATGTCTCTTTCAGACGTTTGAAATCAGCGTCTGCTTGATTGTTGGCATTCTTTCAGTCAATGTGAAAAATATCCGATTTTTGGGAGGGGGCGGGGGAGGGGATGGGGGGCGAGGGGGCAGGCATTTACAAGCTCTGATCCTATTCCAATACTATGCCCATTTGCAGTATTTGGCTGCAATACCACCCACTGCAGTCAAAATAACCAGAAGAAAATAGCTGGAATTCTTTGATATTACATTAATTTGAAAAAGAAAAAAAAAGGAAGTTTTTCCTACCTGCCGAACCTATTTTTTTTTTTCTAGGGTTACAGGATTTTTTAAATCTCTTAATTGCAGTCATCTTTGATATACAGATGCAAATCAAGTTAATGAACTGGGCCAACTGAGGAGTTTTTAGCAAAACTGAGCAGTTGCATGTGTAGTAATTTGACCAGATTTACTTTCCCTGATCAACCATAGGCCACTTGTTCAGAGAATCATTATGTAAACTTAGCCATTAAGCCAACATTTTTATTTACTATTTTTTCACAAAAAATACATCAATATATTAATTTTAATAATAATAATAATAATAATAATAAAATGTGACTGTGACTACTTATTTTCCAGGGGATGGGGGGCAGTGGGGGTGCATATAGTATTAATGCTGTCTATACATCCTGTACATACATTCATTCATATGTACGAAAAATGTTTTCTATTTGTTATCTTTTGATATATTGGATTCATATTTTATACACAGGTATATAGTCATAAAATATAGGGTAAAATCCACCAATTATAGTTATGGCCTTTTTCAACTTCATTTTTTGTGTCCATACATATGAAAAATGGTTATCGTTTGATATCTTTTGAAAAAATTAGTATATTGGATTCATATTTTATACACAGGTAAATAATATTAAAATATCTGTAATTTAGGGTAAAATCTGCCAATTATTATGGGAGTTATGGCCTTTTTTCAGCTTCATTTTTTGCAAAATGCTTGTGGTAAGGTGAGGATGGCTCCAAGGTGGGACATCTGTCATATTGACACATTTCTAGGTTTTAATAAAATGCTTTGGTGTATTGAAACTTTTTGTACTTAACCCTTACCCCAATATATCTTGCCTTTGCAAACAGTGTGGATCCAGGTCAGTTGGCTGATCTGGATCTGCAATGTTTTCCATCACGAAAACATACCTATATAATTTTGACCCCCTGAAATCCCACTTTTATATAGTAAAACTGGGGTTTACAGGGGTATACATTATTTTTCTTATTTCTGCTAAAAACATAGATTGTGGATACTCGTTAGAACCGCCTCATCGAGGCGGTCTTATTTCTGCTAAAAACATAGATTGTGGATACTCGTTAGAACCGCCTCACTGAGGCAGTTCTAACGAGTACCCACAATCTATGTTTTTAGCAGAAAACATAGATTGTGGATACTCGTTAGAACCGCCTCACCGAGGCGGTTCTAACGAGTTCTAACGAGTACCCACAATCTATGTTTTTAGCAGAAATATGAAAAATATCAGAATTTTTTATCTGAAAATTTTCATTTCTTTGGTGGTAAAATGTTCAGTATATTTGAATAGGCTTGTTTTCGTAATGCATTTAGTATTTGAATTTGTATCAACAGCCTGGATCAAGTAATCTGATCTGCTGAAAACTAGAAGTGGGCGTGGCATCTTAATTTATTCAGGTTTAAGTTTTTAACATCACATTATTTCAGTGACATTTTAAGGGGAATTGAAACACTTTCAGAGAGGCAGCTTGTCAAAATGGTTTTACCTCCCTTCAGAAAAGGGGACAGCTCTAAAAGGAAAGCCAAAGGGAGCAAATTCTTTCCTTTTTAGATTCCTATGGGGACAACAAGTTTCTATAGGGGCCTTTGATAATCGATATCAGGGCTCTAGAAAATGCCAGCCCTTCAGTCCTCAGACTGAATTTTACTGGCCCAGACTGATTTGCAGTCTCAGAAGGAAATTAGACATATCAGTCCAGAAATGTTTTACTGTCTCTAAAAATTAAACATGAAGATAAGAGCTTTGTATATTGTAACACTCTTTTTTTTAAAAGGAAGAATTTGGGAGAATTAAAGGAAGAATTTGGGAGCAAATTCTTTCTTTTCAGAGTAGTCTATTTTTCAGAAGGGTCTTCTGATATGCAGGAATGCAGAAAGAAAGTCAAAAAATGGTCACCCTTGTAAAAATAGCAGAAAAGTTACCAAGTTGTTAAGTCCCTTCAATTAAGCAGTCATTATTTTCAGGGCATTCATAATGAGAAAAGTCACTCTTATAATCTTTTACTTTACTGTAAGTTAACCTTTACCACTCTCTGGATTAATTCAGCTGATGACAAGCTGGTGATAATTTCTTTATTTTCTGGTAGAAATACAAAAAATAATATATTTCAAAATGTGACCTACTGAATTTTTTACCCAGCATTAAAATGTTTACGCATCACGAAAACATACCTATATAATTTTGACCCCCTTAAACCCCACTTTTATATAGTAAAACTGGGGTTTACAGGGGTATACATTATTTTTCTCATTTTGCTCGAAAATATAGATTGTGGGCACTCGTTAGAACCACCTCGTCGAGGCAGTTCTAACGAGTACCCACAATCTATGTTTTTGGGCAGAAATATGAAAAATATTTGAATTTTTGTCTAAAAATTTTCAATTTTTCGATAATTAACTTTTCAGTATATTTGAATAGGCATGTTTTCTTAATGGTAATGCCTTACTTCCACGATTTAGGTACATGTTGTCCATCAGTGGGAAAGATGTCTCCTGACCACTGCCACTTCTGCTTGCTCGAAACATCAATTTGGGTTTGGGCTCTCTCCGAGTATGACACAGCTTACGTACAAGCTTTGAAAATCCACAGCGGAAATTTTGTCCAGTGGCACAATACAAAAGAAAGTTGATTGCATGGTTGATGTAAAGTATTATATAACATATAACTTTCACCAGCAATAACGTAGCTACTTCCTCGGCGGTTCGTGGATTAAGGGGCAACACAGTGTATAATGCACTTGGGATGGTGGTGGCTATCCACACAAATGAAATACACAGTAAGGTTATTGCAAGTTTACGGTGGTTGTATCTTGTCCGACGATCGTCCTTTGTCATTTGACTGACAATAACTTGCCTGTGCCTGATTAAACTAACGATAATAAGTGTGTTGAATGTGAGTAAGGAGCAGATTGGAACAAAGGAATACACAGTTAAATGAACCCATGGTACCACTTCCTTATACAAAAAGTCATTATCTCGTAACATTGCACATTTTTTTTCACCAGTGATGGGGTCTGAGAGTAGCTCGGCTGTCCAGAACAAGTGTGCATTGAGAAGAAACAATGCTACTACTATAGCCACTGTTGTATATCTGGCACGTGTTGTACTACACAGTGATGTAGCTTTCAGTGGAAACCACACAACAATAAACCGTTCTATGGTAACGGCTACGATAAGCCATGCGGATAAGTGGAGGCTGAAGTATGCGAGAAACATGAGTGTTTTACAGCTGGCGTCTGAGATATGAAGCAGCTCAAACTCCGACCATGTCCGAATCCAGGTCTTGAAGGCACTAACAAACAGAACAATTGTGTCGGCAACTGCTAAAATAGCGAGGTAGAAATATGTGGATGTTTGACGCATTTCCCGCTGTAACATAAGTATGAAACTAAGAACATTGCCCGTAGTTCCAAATATAATAACAACAGGAAGGATCCATATAAGTAGAGCAATTGCAATCTTGTACATGCCCGTTTCTTTAATTGATGCACCCATATAGTTATGTCTGTCTGTTTCGTTTGTCACATTTAAATGTTGATCAGTAACGTTAATCCATGTGGTCAGATTATAACTAGGTGATGATGACACCATGGTAGCATTAATCCACATTGTAAGATTAGAATGCGATGAAACTCGTTCTGTAGACATTCTTTAATCCTTTCAGTCTGGCAACCAAAACCAGTACATGTGCAAACAGTGTAGATCCAGATGAGACATAATGAGCCATCTCATAAAGATCTACACTGTTTGCCAGTCTGTTCTTGATTTAAGACTGAAATCCCTATTTGCATCAGTGGACAACTCCAAATTCAAGAATGGAAGAGTCCACGTCAGAAACTGAGGGATGAAAGAGTTAAACGTTAAAATACTAATCACGGCTACAACAGATGACACTTTGAATTTTTTTTTTTTTTTCATTTTTCAGAGAAACTATGATTTAACATTTCATTTTCATAGAAAAGTAACAAAACCAGTTTTAGAATGTCACCTACTGCAAATTTGCTAAGTGCTTTAAGGTTTAAATGTAGTTTTGTAATTTCATTTCCATCTGATTCTCTGTCTGGATTTGATACCTATATTCGTTGATGCCATATATCCGTTTACTCCAATTTGATCCCCTTATTTTGTCCCTGATCACATGGGACTGCCTTACACAGGATCAATTGTTTGTATTTTAATGCATATTTCAGTTCATGTCTTGCTTTGCTTGTGAAATTGAATTCTATATCTGGATCCTTAATTGAGTTTTTGTAATGCTAAACAGCTCATCTTTCAAGTACACAGCTCCAGATTAGGTGTGTTTTTTTACTCATCACAAAAACATGCCTATATAATATTTACCCCCTTAAACCCCACTTTTATATAGTAAAACTGGGGTTTACAGGGGTATACATTATTTTTCTTATTTCTGCTCAAAAACTTAGATTGTTGGTACTCATTAGAACTACCCACAATTTATGTTTTGAGCAGAAATATAAAAAATATCAGAGTTTTTTGTCTGAAAATTTTCAGTTTTTGGAGGTGAAATTTTCTATATATTTGAGTAGGCACATTTTTGTAATGTACCATAAAGTACCTTATTTACTCTAAGTATTCGGACACCTCAACATCTTATATTTGTTCTAAAATATGAACAAGTACAATTTACTACCAGATGTTTTGTCTAAAAATAGCTGGATGAGTGGCAGACAGTGTAGACACTGGAGACGCTGCATTATGCAGCATCTCATCTAGGTCTGCACCATTTGCTCAGTCCTCAGTGTCCAAATACATAAGGTAAATATGATTTTAGTATTATTCTTATTTCTCCTTGAAAACATACCTTGTTGGTGCTCATTAGAAGTGCCTCACCAAGGCACTTCTAATGAGTACCCACAACATTATGTTTTCATGGAGAAATAAGAAAAATATTTACCGTATTTACCATATGTATTCGGACAGACAGGCCTGAGCAAACAGTTTAGACCCAGATGAGACGCCGCAAAACGCGGCGTCTCATCTGGGTCTACACTGTTTGCCACTCATCCAGCAATTTTTAGACACAACATCGGATAGTGACTTGTACTGGTTCAAATTTTAGAACATATATGGTAAGGAGTTGAGGTGTCCAAATACTTAGGGTAAATACGGTATACCTAATTTCCTCTCTGGAGCTATCAGATAGTATCAGCTATAGTGTCCCAGTATCACAAATACTTGTCATTTTGACCTAATAATTTACTATAGCTGAAAATCAGTTCCATTTGTTGGAAACCACATTTTGAATTTGACACATTCCTTATTATTAAAGGTCAGATTCCATTACATGGAATGTGTGAAGTACTTGGACACCAGAAAATTCTTGAAATTCATATTTTGGCTTCAAATTTGAATGGAATGCCTGAATGTTTAGAAGAGAAAAAAAATCATAATAAATCTTATCATTTACCGTTTTTTTTTTTTTTTTTGTTTTTTTTTTTTTGTTTTTTTCAGAATTTTGTTTTTTAAAAGTCCTGCATATGCACAGGTTCTGTGGAATGTTCTATAGAACCTGTGTGTACACATGATGGTTTAAGCATTGCTTAATCATTACGGAAACACGCCTATTCAAATATATAGAAAATTTTATCTCCAAAAACTGAAAATTTTCAGATAAAAAACTTAGATATTTTTCCTATTTCTGCACAAAACATAGATTGTGGGTACTCATTAGAACCGCCTCGCCGAGGCAGTTCTAATGAGTACCCACAATCTATGTTTTGAGCAGAAATAAGAAAAATAATGTATACCCCTGTAAACCCCAGTTTTACTATATAAAAGTGGGGTTTAAGGGGGTCAAAATTATATAGGTATGTTTTCGTGATGTTTACTGACATTTATAGTTCAGCTCTGACCCACCCCCTACAACCTACATCATAACGATGATGATGACTTGCATTTTTGTCAGTAACATGTTTTTCAGAATCTTGCTGAATTAACTAGGGTTTTCAGAAATTTAGAGTATTAACTTAGCGCATAAAATTTACTGACATACGGACTGTCTGTCTTTCAAAATATCAGGCTTCTGAAACCTATCGGATATTCAGACACTTCAACCATCCATGTTGATGTACAATAATGCTAATCATTTAAGCGTTATTGGTCGAAGTATCTTCAATAACAAGATTTATTTGGCATTATGCATTATGCACACTTCATGCATTTGGCATAAATCCGAACAAATGATACTGTCGCAGCTATGTGCATTTCACCATATTGATTACTTAGGTTGTTGCCCCTGAGCCAGTAGGATCGGGATGCTGTTATTATTTTCTGCAATACTTCTAAGTTATTGAACTGTTATATCATTTACTCTAGATTTTATACTTGATCCTTTTTTTTGCGGTCATTGACCCTATAATGTTAATGGATTCTTCCATCAATTTCAGTCTTGTCAGGAGAGTCCATTATGTATTTAACCCTCGTCCTGCTGAACCCGGATATACCCTGCCTTTGCAAACAGTGTAGATTCAGATCAGTTGGCTTCTGAAGAAGCCAACTGATCTGGATCTGCACTGTTGCCATTAAGTATGCAAATTTATAACAACAATCCAGATCAAGTAATCTGATTGGCTGAAAATTAGAAGTGGGCATAGCATCTTAATTTATTCGGCAGGACAAGGGTTAAATTAAGACACACTATATAGACACAGATTTAATTAATTGCTTATGTAGGTCATGATGTTATAGTAGTGTAGGCTTTGGTCAGCATCACAAAAACACACCTATATAATTTTGGCCCCCCGTAAACCCCACTTTTATATAGTAAAACTGGGGTTTACAGGGGTATACATTATTTTTCTTATTTCTGCTCAAAACATAGATTGTGGGTACTCGTTAGAACCGCCTCGTCAAGGCAGTTCTAACGAGTACCCACAGTCTGTGTTTTGTGCAGAAATATGAAAAATATCAGAAATTTTTATCTGAAAATTTTCATTTTTTAGTGGTAAAATTTCCAATATAGTTGAATAGGCATGTTTTCATAATGGATGCCACATATTTTGCAGTGATGTCTGATCAGAGTCTATACTTTGAGTTCGCGTAGGTCCTTTCTCTCTTGTGATGATGAAGTTCCAGGAAGTTTTATACTAGAGGTTTCCTCTTCCTATAGATTATGTCTACCAGCCATGCAATAAAGCTGCTATTTCTGAAATAAAGAGAAAAGAATCTATGATTGAATGAGTCCCATCATAACAAATGGGGTCTGTTGGGAACAATGAAGGCCATTAGTAGCTCAGTAATCATTAATACAGACTTGTCAGGATCTTCGCTGTGCACAGTCTAAATCATAGGCTGGCTTTACGAAAACACGCCTATTCAAATATATAGAAAATTATTTCTACTCAAAACATAGATTGTGGTACTTGTTAGAATCACCTCGGTAAGGGATTCTAACAAGTACCCACAATCTATGTTTTTGAGAAAAATAATGTACACCTCTGTAAACCCCAGTTTTACTATATAAAGTGGGGTTTAAGGGGGTCAAAATTATATAGGCTTGTTTTCCTGATGGGTATAAAATGTCTTGGTAAGCAGTGAGGGTTCTAGTAAGACTGCAAATTTTCGGCTTGTTTTGGACAGGCACTGTTTACCCATTTAAGTCAGGAAACCCCAAAAGGGTGCTAAGCAAAAAGTGCAGACCCAGATCAGACGGCACATTCCGTGGTGTCTGATCAGGGTCTACACTGTTTGCATTAGATACAGGAATTTCTATAAAATATGGTAGAAATAAAAACTAATTAGACACCCTGCTATTAGAAATAGACCGGTCCAAAGAGTTGTGGCAGAAGAGTCTATTATCGACTTCATTGGGATAAGGTCCATTGCCATTGATTCAAGTGTGTTGTAACAGATTGAAGTGTTACCTTATAGAGCTGTTACATTTGGTAGATTATTTCTGTCATTTTTGGATGGGTGAAAAATCCATCCTTTAACCCTAGTCCTGCTGAACCTGGATATACCCTGCCATTGGAAACAGTGCAGATCCAGATCAGTTGGCTTATGAAGAAGCCAACTGATCTGGATCTGCACTGTTTGCTATCAACAATCTGGATCTAGGAATCTGATCAGCTGACAGTTAGAAGTGGGCGTGACATCTTAATTTATTTAGCATGACAAAGATTAAAATAGCGATTATCCGGGCAGGTGGGCATTGGGCATCGGGCTTCGTCCCAGGTTAACCTTTTGGTAAACCTTTTTTTAAAAGTTATATGTTACCTTTATTCTTTAGTAGATTGCTTTCATATTTAGTAGGGATGTAGAGAAGGACCATAAAACTTGTCACATGCAACTCTCACTTTCTTCATTATGTACTTATCTACCCTGAAGCTGAAATCTTGTGCAGGCCATAACTCACGTACTGTTTGAGATAATTTGATATTTGGTAGGGACATATATCAGGTCAAGTAGGAGTGTTGTATGCAAGAAGGACAACTCTTGCTTTGTTATTTTTTCTAGATATCTCCCCTGAACAAATTTTTAGGCCAAATTGTTATGCACTCGATAACATCTTACTTCTTTATGAAATATTTTGATAATATTTATGTTTTTAACAACAATGGAAGCTGAAGGCGAGAGTTGGAAACCTGTAAAGCTAGCTTATGCCCCTAAGTACTTTTTATCCCTTTGCACAACAAAGTTGTGGGGTCGGCCTCGATGGCTCAGTTGGATGCGTGGTCCGACTGAAGACCAGGAGGTCACGGGTTCAACCCACGCCAAGGTCAGCAACATTCTTTCTTGGAGATTGATCATGAAATATTTTCTACAGTCATTCTCTCCCTTCCGCTGATTCAAGAAGGGCAGTTGTCAGTTTCTGGCAAAAGAATGCGCACAATACTGATTAACCGCTTAGAGGACTAAGCCTGCCCAGTAAAAGTGTGGTTAGGTAAACTGACCGCGCTCGACATAACCCCATAGGGTTGACTGGGCCGTAAAACCTCAACACAAACAAACAACGAAGTTGTGGAGGGGATATAGGGTTTGTCCAGTACATAGATATGTACGTACGTTCGTATGTGTGTTAACCTTTTGTTATCGCTCTAACTCTTACATTTATGGATGGATTTTAATGTAACTTTTAACTTCGACTTCAGAGTCCAGGGCACAAGGTCAAGGTCACTGTGGCTATTTTTAAAAAAACTTTATCACCACTCTAGAGCCTACATTTGTTAATGGACTTTAATATAACTTCACACAAATGTTGAGTATGACAATATCTCGAGCGAGATCCACTTTCAGGATCCCGGGCTCAAGGTCTATTTTTAGAAAAACTTTTTCATCACTCTAATGCCTACATTTATTGATGGATTTTAATATACCTTCAACAAATGTTGGGTATGACAATATCTCCATCAGGTTTGACTTTAAGGGTCCTGGGCTCAAAGTCAAGGTCACTGGCTATTTTTAGAAAAACATTGTCATCACTCTAGAGCTTACATTTATTGATGGATTTTTATATAACTTCACACAAATGTTGGGTATGACAGTATCTCAAGCAAGTTTAGCTCGGGGTCCTGGGCT
Source organism: Anodontia alba (assembly GCA_964016985.1). Classification (NCBI taxonomy): domain Eukaryota; kingdom Metazoa; phylum Mollusca; class Bivalvia; order Lucinida; family Lucinidae; genus Anodontia; species Anodontia alba. Next base: position 20,990,507 of record OZ024829.1, read on the forward strand.
CAAGGTCAAGGTCACTGACTGTTTTTAGGAAAACTTTGTCACTCTAGCGCCTACATTTATTGATGGATTTTAATATAACTTTAAAAATTCACACAAATGTTGGGTATGAAAATATCTTGAGCAAGTTTGACTCAGCGTCCATGCCTCAAGGTCTAGGTCACTGTGGCTATTTTTAGAAAAACTTTGTCATCGCTCTAGTACCTACAATTATCAATGCATTTTAATAAAACTTCACACAAATGTTGGGCATGACAATATCTGGAGCAAGATTGACTTTCAGGGTCCTGGGCTCAAGGTCAAGGCCACTGTGGCTATTTTTAGAAAAACTGTCATCTCTCTAGCGCCTGCATTTATTGATGGATTTTAATATAATTTCACACAAATGCTGGATATGACAATATCTCAAGCAAGTTTGACTTTAAAGGTCCTGGGCTCAAGGTCAAGGTCATTGTGGCTATTTTTAGAAAAACTTTTTCATCGCTCTAGTGCCTATATTTATATTTATGGATTTTTATATAGCTTCATATAACTGTTGGTTATGATAATATCTGGAGAAAGTTCAACTTTCAGGTAGCTGGCCTCAAGGTCAAGGTAACTGGCTATTTTTAAAAAAAGCAAAACTTTGTCATGGCTCTAGCCCCTGGATTTATCAATGGATTGTAATGTATCTTCACATAATTGCTGGGTATTATAATATCTGGAGCAAGTTCAACTTTCAGGTTGCTGGGATCAAGGTCAAGGTAACTGGCTATTTTAAGAAAAAAACTTTTATAAATGGATTTATAAATGGATTTTAATATATCATCACACATTTGTGGGTATGATAATATCTTGAGCAAGTTCGACTTTCAGGTCAAGGGCAAGGTTGACATGACTGAAATATTTTCTCTCATGTGAGATAAAATCTCTCCCAACCTGAAAATCTGAATGTTTACAATACTGTAGCTTAATGTCAAGGTCATATATGACCTTTACACTAAGGTCACAGGCTTTTTGTTTCTTCATTTTTATAACTATTATATGTCATGAAATTTCCCACTTCAGTGTTTGCCCATACCAAGTAGTCTTGTGCGAGGGGATTTGTATCGCCTATAATGCCTTGTTGTTAAATGTTGTTTACTGTTTCACTTACAAATGTTTTTCTTTTAGTAATTTTGTGACAAAAGATCTAATATCTATCTTTATTAGCTCGCCTAAGCAAGAAATGCTTGGTGAGCTATTGTGATCAGTCAGTGTTCGTCATCATTTGTGCAGCATCAACAATTTGCTTTAAAGGACTGCTCCTTCTACATCCCTGGGCCAATTGACTTGAAATTCGGTAGGAAGTATTGGTGTGTCAAAAGGAGCTATAATCATTCGGAAATACAAGATGGCTGCTACTGTGGCCATCTTGAAAATCTATTTTGAACTTCTTCTCCTGAATGGAAAGGCCATTATGGACACGAAACCTGGTAGGAAGTTTCAGGGTGACTTGCAGATCAAAAATAGTAAAAATGGTTTTGATTGGAAATCCAAGATGGCAACCATCTTGAAAATCTATTATGTGCTTCTTCTCCTGAACCAAAATGCCTTGACTCAAAACTTGTTGTGACGTATAAGGGTGACAGTGACTCGCTGATCAAAAGTAGCTGGCCTCGGTGGCTCAGTTGGATGCGCCGCCGTCTGACTGGAGACCAGGAGGTCGCGGGTTCAACCCCCCCCCCCCCCCCCCCGCTACAGTCGCCATCTTGAAAATCTATTTTGAACTTTATATCCAGAGCAAAAATGCCAACTGACTTGAAACTTGGTAGGAAGTATCGAGGTGACTTATAGATCAAAAATTAACTAAAATTGTTCTGATCTGTTGTTCTGATTGGAAATCCAAGATGGCTGCCACAGTCGCCATCTTAAAAATCAGTTTTTGAATTTGTCCTGAATGGAAAGGCCAGTTGACTTGAAACTTGATAGGGCACATCAGGGTGACTTGTAGATCAAAAGTAATTAAAATTGTTCCCATTGGAAAATCCAGGATGGTCGCCCTAGCCACCATATTGAAAATCTATTTTAAAGTTTTTCCCTGAACCAAATATGGGCAGTTGACTTGAAACTTCATTGGTGACTTGTAGATCAAAAGTAGCTAAAATCATTCTGATTGGAAATACAAGATGGCTGCCATCTTGAAAATCTATACTGAACTTCTTTAGAGTTCATACATGTCAGGGAAATTTAATTTTTTTCAAGGTCAGGGAATTGTCAGGGAATTCTGTGTGTCAGGGAAAAATGAAATTTTGCAAAAATGTCGGGGAAAAATGAAATTTTGCAAAAATGTCAGGGAAATGTCAGAGAATTTTACATTTCAGCCTAATGAAGCAGGATGTTGGGTCCCAATGTATTTTTCTTGCTAAAATCATAAAATTTGCAGCTCCAATATTGTCAGGGAAATTTGAATTTCCTTCAGGGAAAAGTCAGGGAAATATCAGGGAACCCTGTACTTCTCTTGAACAGATGAAACTCGTCCGATAATCAGGTGAGCGATACAGTGCCATCTTGACCCTTTTGTTGATCTAAATAAATAAATAAAGAAATAAATCACAGCCCCAGATAAGGCTCCTTTTTCAGTGGAAAATTATTGATATTTCTCCATGAAAACATGTTATGGGTACCCATTAGGGATTTCTAATGAGTACCCACAATATATGTTTTAATGGAGAAATAAGAAAAATATTATCTGGACTGAACATGAAACTAAACCCTTACTTAGACTGAACATGAAACCAAACCCATAAATTGAACATAAAACTAAACCCTGAAATGAACATAATATTAAAGCCTTAAACTGAACATGAAACCAAACCCTTAAACTGAACATGAAATGGAACCCTTTAACCCTTTTCCTGCTGAACCCGGATATGTCCTGCCTTTGCAAACCATGTAGATCCAGCTGATCTGGATCCACACTGTTTGCCATTCAGTATTTGAATTTGTATCAACAATCTGGATAAAGTAATCTGATTGGCTAAAAATTAGAAGTGGGAGTGGCATCTTAATTTATTCAGCAGGACAAGGGCTAACTGAACAAGAAACCAAACTTTTAAACTGAACATGAAACTAAACCTTTAAACTGAACATGAAACCAAACCCTTAAACTAAACATGAAACTAAACCCTTAAACTGAACATGAAACTAAACCCTTAAACTGAATATGAAACTAAACCCATAAACCGAACATGAAACCAAACAATTGCAGAGCAAAATTGTACAGGCAACATTTGAATTTTTTATCATTTTTCAGAAAACCTAACATTTGGCATTTCATATGAATCATCTGCTACATAAAATGCCAAGCCTTATTTTCTCTGAAAACTACAAAACAACAACAACAAAAAAAAAAAAAAAAAAAAAAAAGAGAAAATGTTGTCTGCTGCCGATGTGCACTTTGGGTGTCAAACAATGTCATGATATGGTTTTAAAAGGAGCTAATCTTACCTGTAAATTATTAAATACCATGCAAGCCAATCCAAAATACACATTTCAGCGAAAAATAATTGTCTGTCTTTAACAATGGTGAAAAAAAGAATAATAGTTGAGAGTTTCAGCAAAAGTTGTCACCAGTGTTCTAAAGCATCTGAGAATGTGTCAACATCACAAACTGTATTGGAAGATGGACTAATAGAAATGTTGGCCAGTAGAATTGCAAACAAAGGCTTGCCATTTTACATGTGTGATAAAAACAAAAGGAATAATGGATCCTAATGGTGGCCAGCTGTTGACAATACTGCTTATCTATTACAGACAGGGTATGATGTTAATATTTCAACAAATCTCGTATTGTTACTTTAAAAGCAGGAAGTTTCATATCAAACAAATGTATGGATTTAAAATGCTGAAAGCAGTAATGAAACTGTGGCACGAATAGGTCCCCAGTGTAGGAAAACCAACATTTTTTCACTGGAAGTGAAATTTCTGATCAGCCAGCACAAGCCAGTCTTGATAGGATCTTCACTACATGCTCCATAACTTGATCATAAAATAATTTTCATGGTCATTCTCCCGCTTCTGTTGATGCAAGAAGGGCATTTGTCAGCTGCTGGCAAAGGTGTGTGCATAAAGTAAAGTACTGGTAAACCGCTATGAGGACCAAACCTACCCTGGAACAAGTACAAATAGGTCAAGTGACTGACTCAACATGACATTAACAGTGTTGACTGGGCTGTAAAGGAACAAATCCAATCAAATCACTGTATGCCATAAGTGATCAGTGTCTGTACTTTAAGGGAAATTCATACATTTTAACCCATGCCTTGCTGAATTAATTAACATGCCACACCCACTTTTAATTTCCAGCCAATCAGGCTACTTGATCTGGGTTTTTGATAGAAATTCACATCTTTAATGACAAACAGGGCAGATCCAGATCTGTTGGCTTCTTAAGAAGCCAACTGATCTCGATCTACACTGTTTGCTAAGACAGGGCATGTAGTGTTCAGCAAGAGAAAGGTTAAGGGAGTTTTCCTCAATTCTGAAAAGGGGTCTATATACTCTAAAAGGAAAGAATTTGCTCCCTGTCAGAGCAAAGCTTTTCCTTTTAGGGTAGATGCTTTTTCAGAAGGGGATTGATGTACAGAAAGGCAAACAAGAAGTAACAAAAGTTGTTTCCCTTTTCCAAATATGGCAAAAATTATACAAAGTACATCCATTCACCTTTAAGAGAAATAATAGTTCTACACAACAGTGATTCTAGATAAATGAAAAGACATGTTGTGGATACTCATTGCATTAGCACCTCGGTGAGATGCTTCTAACCAGTACCCACAACACAATATTTTGTGCACAAATAAGGAAAAATATCCATATTTTTTGGTTAACATTATGAAAACAAGCCTATTCATATATACTGAAAATTTTACCACTAAACAATGAACATTTTCAGATAAATATTCTGATATTTTTCATATTTCTGCTCAAAACGTAGATTGCAGGTACTCGGCGAGGCAGTTCTAACGAGTACCCACAATCTCTGTTTTTTAGAGGAAATAAGAAAAATAATGTATACCCCTCTAAACCCCAGTTTTACTGCATAAAAGTGGGGTTTAAGGGGGTCAGAATTGTATAGGCATGTTTTTGTGATGAACAGTGTCTTATCTAGAGCTCTTGGGAAACATCTGTTTGATGCGTTTGATGTGAGACAGTGTTTGAAGTTAATTTGGTGAGTGTTTCTCAGATGGAGCGCAGAGCATGATATAAATGGGCTCTATATCTGTGGAAATGTGAGCAGTGTGTCTGGATGGCTTTAGAAATTACATGTATTCTGGATAGATTGTAGAACTGAACATAAATGGTGACTTGAGCTTTAACCCTTCTCATGCTGAATAAATTAAGATGCTACGCCCACTTCTAATTTCCAGCCAATCCGATTACTTGATCGGGGTTTTTGATAGAAATTCACATATTTAATGACAGTGCAGATCCAGATCAGTTGACTTCTTCAGAAGCCAACTGATCTGGATCTACACTGTTTGCTAAGACAGGGCATGTCGTGCTTAGCAAGAGAAGGGTTAAAAGAAGGGTCCCAGGGGCTCCTTTATGTGACGATAAAATATGATTTAGGGGTTTATCGTTTTAAAGAGGTTAACCCTTTAACTTGTATAAATTGCATGTGTGTCTCTGTGGCAATAATTCTTGTCTAGCTTTAACTTTGTGATACATAAAGAAATGACACGAATATAGGCCACAGCAAGATCATATTTCACATGCAACTGCCAGCTCTCTTCCTTGAGGGTCAAAGTCATGCTTCAAAATTATCTTTAGGGACCATAATTTATCATAGTAATCACACCTTGTATGCATGCATGGACCATAATTTATCATAGTAATCACACCTTGTATGCATGCATGCATTCATTCATCCATCCATCTGTCCATCTATCTGTGTGTTTGTCCACTTTTTATGCCCCCGCCATTTTCAATAAGGGGGGAGGGAGGGGGGGGGAAGCATATAGTATCACCGCTGTCCCGTCAGTCCATCGGGTCCGTCCGTAACACTTTTGGTTTCCGTGCGATATCTTTTGAAAGGATTGGTGTATTGGATTGAAATTTTATACACAAGTATATAATCATAAAATGTAGGCCATGTTCGATTTACGGTAAAATCCACCAATTATTTTGGGAGTTATGGCCCTTTTCAACTTTCAAATTTTATACACAGGTATATAATCATAAAATGTAGGTCAAGTACGATTAAGGGTAAAATCCACCGATTATTTTTGGAGTTATGGCCCTTTTTCACCTTTGAAAAATGGTTTCCGTTCCATAACATTTGAAAAGATTAGTGAATTAGATTCATATTTTATACACAAGCACATAATTATAAAATACAGGTCAAGTTTGAGTTAGGGTAAAATCCACCAGTTATTTTGGAGTTAAGGCCCTTTATCAATATTGAAAAATAGTTGAAAAATGGTTTCCGTTCGATATCTTTTGAAAAGATTAGTGTATTGGATTCAAATTTTATACACAGGTATATAATCATAAAATGTATATCAAATTGGATTTAGGGTAAAATCCACCAATTATTTTTGGAGTTATGGCCATTTTTTAGCTTTGAAAAATGGTTTCCGTTCCATAACTTTTGAAAAGATTAGTGAATCGGATTCATATTTTATACACAAGCATATAATTATGAAATATAGGTCAGTTTTGATTTAGGGTAAAATCCACCAATTATATTTGGAGTTACAACCCTTTTTCAACGTTGAAAAATAGTTTCAGTTTGATATCTTTTGAAAACATTCATGTATTGAATTCGAATTTAACACACAGGTATATAATCATAAAATGACCCCTCATCCAAGCGTTCGTGATGGATGAGGGGCATTATTGGAATGAGACCTGAGGCCTCGAGCATGTATGACATTAGCAATTAACCTGGCTAGGAACTACCTGGATGCTCTTTCAAAGATTTTAAACCTGGAGTATATATGGTAAAACCATGTGACTGAGCCATATATAACCAGGTATTCATTGTTCAGCACTTCATATTTTCAAAGTTATTTTGTTGCCTTACTAAAATAACTGAATAATGGGTGGGTACACACAAAATACATTCCGCTGTGGAAACACTTTCATCTCACCAAAGGGATTGGGTCATACATGCTCGAGGCCTCAGGTCTCATTCCAATAATGCCCCTCATCCATCACGAACGTTTGGATGAGGGGTCATTATTTTCATTTCGACCTTCGGCTCTCTCACATGTATGACATTAGCATCTTTAAAGTAAGGCAACAAACCAATCAACAAATAATGAAATACCAGCAGAATATAATGGTTTAATTGATGAAAAAGATTCCACTAACTTATGATCATACCAAATCAAAATCACTTAAACTGAACATATAAAGACAACTAATATATTCAATGAGGAACTTTCCTTGAATAGTAATGGAAAAGTATGTCAAAATACGAATTAAGTTCCAAACTAAGTGAAAAATATATAGTAGAGACTAATATGCAATTATGTGCTGAGTAATGGAAGCTGGAAAGCTAAAAAACACTTTCTATTACGTATTTTTATACACTTTCAAGTCAATATCAAGAAACTCCAAATTAAGTTGAGTTTCTTCTTCATCCTTCACAGTTGTTACATAATGATAATTATTTGTATATATTTTTTCCCAAACTAGTTACTTTAACTGGTATTTTGTCTGTTAAAATACAAACTATTCTTTCTCCAGAACATATTTAATAGTTAAACATGAAAAATTTTATGAAAAAGAGCTGAAATAAAATCACTTTTCAGTAGCTGATATAAATCTCTGCTAAATAAGAGAACATATAAGGCTATACACTGTAATATGATTTTTCTGCCTTATAAGAAGGCTATACACTGCAATATGATTTTTCTGCCTTATAAGAAGGCTATACACTGTAATATGATTTTTCTGCCTTATAAGAAGGCTATACACTGCAATATGATTTTTCTGCCTTATAAGAAGGCTACACACTGTAAAAAAAAAAAAAAAAAAATTTTGCCTAAAAAGAAGTGTTCATGATAAATAATAAATTTGTATCAAGTAGAACACAGTATTTGATGTGCACTGCAGATATTGCAAACTGACCTGCAGAATAAGAATTTGCATTATTTTGTTCTTTGAACAGCTAAAAAGATAGCATTCATTTTTAAATTATTCCGGTAAAACTGTTGGTGTACAGTTTGGTAAGATCATAGATCATCTGAGTTTTACTAAGATCACATAATGACCTCTAAAAAGCACAGTTGCTGGTAAAAAACTGAAAGAAGTTATTTTTATAGTATTATTTATACTCTGAATTTTCTAATTCGAATTTTCTAATTCAGATAATTTGATATCAAGCACTAAGTCTAAATGGTACTAAAAACGCTTCAGTTTACTATCAGTATAGAAATGCTAATAAAGCTCAATAAATTTGGAGTATAAAATCTAACAACAAAATATTAATTCAAGGCTAACTGAGTAAATTGTATGTATGTAAAAAAAAAAAAACTTGATGGCTGAAACAAAATTTTCTTCAATCTTGATTATTTAATGAGTACCCTGTTAATAAAGCCTTTGATCAGACACTCAACTGGTTATAGAAAACAATCATTCACTATGGCCTGTGAATGTTGGAGATAAAATGTTATATTTTTGGTAAAATTTTATGATAAAAAAGTTCTACTTTAAGGAACAAAACAGTTGTACTGAGGCTGTAGATACAAATGAGGATGTAGACAGTTCTACTTTTAAACCATGTTTTATGGTCTGACCCAGTTAAGCACAAAAAAGTCACAGCTCTATAAAGAATCAGATGCTTGCTATTACTGGAAAGAAAAATTTTTTGAGGTCTGAAATGGGGGAAAAGGCTTTTTATTCCATATAAAATTGCCTTTGTTTTTACCAACACCTTCAAAAAAGACAAACTTCTTGAATATCCACTCTAAGAATTCAATCCACCTAATCAAGCATACAAGTATGGTATTTCCAAACTCAGATTGAAATTCAATATGCCATATCAACTTGCTTAAAAGTACACCATCTGTACTAAAGTGTGAATGTCAAGAAATTAAACTTATTCAGTGGCTATAGTTACTAGATAAACTAAATTCGAATGTATTGGAAAAAGTCATTACTTACCCCAAATGAAGAGTTTATTCCAAAACACTAGATATTTTTCCCATTTCAGATGATATACTTACCAAACCAGTACTCTCATATTTTTCCTACAACTTCAATCAAACAAAGCAGACAGATGGTCTCTCATCGAAACCTATTTTCAACTGTTGCTTATATCATTTCAGTTATGCAGGACTAAATCATTCTATTGAAAATTAGAATATACTGACAAACAGTTAAATAAGAAATCAAGTTCTTCACTTAAATATTTTGGGAACATGAACACTTATTGACTCTTTAATATGGAGGTTAAATACCACAGGTATCTTTTATTACTAAATATATATATGGTCATAACCAGCATTGACCATAAATGGCTTTTAATTCATGAATTTGATATGACACAAAGAAAAGGTACCAACAGTGCCTTACTTATCAATATACTCCAAAAATATATGGAACTAGCCATAATTTTCTATTGGATAAATAAAATATGAACCAGCTACTCTTGAAACTCTATATAAGCACATGCTGTAAATTTTCATCAATCATTGGTTGTTATATGATTCCTCCCTTTAATTAAATATTACTCACATAACAGTCCATGAATCAAGACTTGTTTGGACAGTTTAAAAAACTGCAGAAACTGCTCTAAGTTTGGCCGAAGTTTTGAGATAGAAGAAGTCAGCATTTATCCAAATCCAGAGAACTAAGCCCCAACAACCCACAAGGTTGAGGGACTAAAGTAAAGTGAAGTGAAGAAAACTGTAACAGCTATAATCCTGGCCTACAAGACATCAAAAATTGTAATAAAATACATATCAAGTTGCGTTAAAGTCTATATATCACGACCATGTGACAGCATGTATGCTATCATGCTAAATTACAGAATCAAACTTGACATGATAGTTCTTATAAACTGGCTGTTCATATTCAGCTGCTCTTGGAGCATTACCTTAGTATAAGAGTGTATTTTGCCTAATTTGACCACTCCATCAATGGAACACATAAAATTTTCAATCAGACAGCAAAACATAAAATGGGGTTTAAATGACCCTCCAAAATTTCTATATGTGAAATGTAAATGAAGACTTTTAAATAAAGATCCCCCAATTAACTGAAAGCAAAATCCAATTAACATTTAAGGATGCAGAAGATTGTGTTTAAGCTATAGGATTATGTATAGCTATGAAGGTGTAAGTGAACAGCTCTGTAAATCATGGTCAAAGAGCCACTAAAACAGTCTATATTATTTTGAACATCTTTATTCTTTCTTCAGTGTCAAAAACTGTATTCTGTGCATACTGAATGTGCATGACTACAAAATAAGCTCAAATGGGATATAGTACATTCATCTCGTGTTATTTTTTTTTTTTTTTTTTGGGTATATAGATCTGGATATGCCAGAATATAGGCATGGATATGCCTTTATCAGACCATATCTAATTTTTGTACAAAAAAGAAAAAATATTCCAAAATAAAGATAAAGAAATTTTGATCACCAGCAACCTCCTGAATATGTGAAAAAATATAACTAGAATTTAAAAAAAAAATCTAAAGCAGGATTTCTTCATTTTTTAAAAATTCAGTTTAGCATTGGTCCTTTTTAGGCCATATAACTGTTTCTGGTCCTTTCTAGGCCATGTAACCATTGTCTTTCTAAGGTCATATGTTGAACTATAGTTCTGGTCCTTTTGAGGCCATATAGATCTTTTTGAGCTTATAAAGTTCTATGAACTAATGTTCTATACGAAAATTGCTTATGCAAATGTATATTTCAGCATAGTTAATCAGTAGCATTATGGAGTAAACATTATAGAAACTGATTCATTCTTTCATAGGAACCCTATGAATAAACTTTCAACAAGACCTTTAATTTATTGCTGCTTTTTCAGAAAAGTTTTGTTCAAACTCACCCAACTGAGCCGCCCTATAAATATCATTATTATACATGGAAGGAGGCTTTACTATAATGTATCTTAAATTCATTTCATAATTTCTATATTTACTTTAAATAATGTAGTTTTACATAATGTTCTCTCCACTGAGAAGAGAACTTCCAAAACATGTTTTTTGTGTTTTATAAAACATGCATGTATAATACTGTGTAACGTATGTAACATAATTTCTTATAAGCCCATTATCTTCCTCGAAGACAAAGCTTTTACAGAAAACATCTTCCTATGTGTTTTCTCCTGGGGTGGGGGGTGAGGTAAAGAAAACAAAATCCGTGGTTTCATAGTCAACATGGAACATTGGAAAAAAGATTCAGCCATGTTTTATTGTGTAATACTCTTTATGTCATAAAGGTAAAATTGTACAGTAATTATCTCAGGGTCACTGTGTAACCAAGCCCAGTACTGTTCATAATACAATATAATTGACACAAGAACAGTATCAACTGAAGAAGAAATAAACTGACTGCTTGCACAATGTGCTAAGCAAAATAAAACATTTTATTATTAACAAAAAATTTCACAATTTCCAAATTTTACTGTGTAAAGAGCATCCTTACCTGTCCCTTGCTAAGTTAAATATGAAGTGCTGAACAATGAATACCTGGTTATATATGGCTCAGTCACATGGTTTTACCATATATACTCCAGGTTTAAAATCTTTGAAAGAGCATCCAGGTAGTTCCTAGCCAGGTTAATTGCTAATGTCATACATGTGAGAGAGCCGAAGGTCGAAATGAAAATAATAGAGGTCAAGTTCCAAGTAGGGTAAAATCAACCCATTATTATTAGAGTTATGGCCCTTTTTCACATTCAAAAGATGTTTTCCTTCTGATATTTTTAAAAAAGGATTGATTTGTCCCTTTTTTCAACTTCATTTTTTGCAAAATACCTACATGTGGTTGAGGATGGTCCTGGGTGGGGGCATCTGTGTCATACTGACACATTTCTAGTTATGTCTGGCGCATAATTCTTCTTCTTCCAATTAAGTGCATAATCCCGAGGGCATAGTCACACCATGTATATGTTGTATATGAAGCGAATTTGACACAAGTGTACCCCAGGTCAAGATCATTTGTCACATGCTAAGCCCATATCCCTGCCTTGAAGGTCAAGGTCATCCTTGAACTTTCTATAAATTTCCTTGGTAACTTTGTGTCAGTAGTTTGTGTCCAGCTGATATAACTGTGATGCATAAAGGAATTTTGAAATGATTTTAACACAAATATTCTCCACAAAAAGATATGTATCCCTACTTTGAGGGTCAAGCCACCCTTTGAAGTTATGCTTCTTCAGCATATAGTAGCCCTTAATTCTCTTTGCTGAACATGACATGCCCTGTCTTAGCAAACAGTGTAGATCCAGATCAGTTGGCTTCTGAACCAACTGATCTGGATCTGCACTGTTTGTCATTCAATTTGTGAATTTCTATCAAAAACCAGGATCAAGTAATCAGATAGGCTGGAAATAAGAAGTGGGCATGGCATCTTAATTTATTCAGCATGACAAGGGGTAGTATCACTTCTTGTGACAGCTCTTGTTTAACACTTTGCATGCTGGGAAAAGATTTCAGCAGAAAATATTTTGAAATATAATTCTAATTTTTCCTAGAAAATAGGATTTGACACATCATGCAAATTATCTCCTAAGGAGACAATTTGCATGAAGTTCTAGGAAAAATAAGAAAAATATCATCAGTTTGTCATCTGCTGAATCTGCCCATAGGGTGGTAAGTGTTAACCCTTGTCCTGCTGAATAAATTAAGAGGTCACGCCCACTTCTAATTTTCAGCCAATCGGATTACTTAATCCAGATTGTTGGTATAAATTCACATACTTCATGGCAAACAGTGCAGATCCAGATCAGTTGGCTTCTTCAGAAGCCAACTGATCTGGATCTACACTGTTTGCAAAGGAATGGTTTATCTGGGTTCAGCAGGACAAGGGTTAATGCTTAGAATGCTGGGTAAAACTTTCAGCAGACAACATATTGAAAATATTTTTCTTATTTTTCCTAAAACAGTTTTTGACATTTCATGCAAATTGTTTCCATTGGTGACAATTTGCATAAAATTAATTTAAATCCTGTTTTCTGAGAAAAATAAGAAAAATACAAATGTACCAACATGTCATATGTTGAATTTAAGCCCAAAAGTTGCTAATGGTTATGATTTAAAAGCAGCTCACTGAAAAGATTCTAGTGAGACCCTACAATGTATGATTTTCGTAGAAAAGTATTGCAGAAAATATTCATCTGTTTACTTTGTTTTTGTGGAGGCTTGAAATGGTGGTTTGTAGGATTATGATCAAAAGCTCATGATCAAAGGATCTGAATAATAATAAGACACAGGTGTAGCTGCCTGAATTGTTAGAGAAGCTCATCATACAGGTCTCAGCTCTCCATGCATTACTCCAGACAAGAATAAGAAGGATGTCTGTGCTGTATTTAACCCTTGTCATGCTGAATAAATTAAGATGCCACACCCACATCTAATTTTCAGCCAATCAGATTACTTGAACTGGATTTTTTGCTAAAAATTAACATACTTGATGGCAAAAGGCAGGGTATATCTGGGTTCAGCAGGACAAGGGTTAAATGTCCCCACAATTTTTTCTAAAGATCCCAAAACTCCATCATGTATCTTAACCCATTGTATACTAAATAGACTCTCGCACACTATTTAGACGAGTCCCATTTCAAACTTTAGGTACATCCGGCTATGAAATTTACATATTCTTAGAGACAAAATGGCTAAACTATTTGCAAACAGTGGAGACCCTGATCAGATGCCATGTTCTGTGACATCTGATCTGGATCTGCACTGTTTGCCACTTACCCTTTTACGAGTCTCCCGACTACAATGGCTTAAGATAAACTCCAAAGTAATAATCCCCAACCTCCCTTTAATTATTGCTACATCCTTTTTAGAATAAAAAAACAGTTTTACTTTATTGTTAGCTGTGAAATGATATTGTATCACTTCACTAGTGACTGATACAATTTATATTTTCACTCCTCTCCTCCCTTCGAATGACTGGTTTTCTTCATTTTTTTCAAAAGAGGATGTCACCTCCACTTCAGATTTTTGAATGCCTCTAACTTCTTTGTTTCTGAAGTATTAAACTACCAAGTTGGGTATGGGCTTTTGTAGTTAGAAAGTAACAAAAGCATTCTGGTTTCAAAATTATTTTGATTTGCCGAAATATTTGTTTTTCTCTCTCTTTGTGGTAAGCATTCAATGTCAGCGTCATAATGTTTCTGTTTTGCTTCACAATGTCAGTTATAACGTCAGAGTGCTAAAGCAAGAAAACAATAGAATAAAAAGAAAATTTACTTTTTTTCTGTAACTACCAGATATATTTTCACCTGGTGTAATGAAAACATTCAAATTTTCACTCGTGCTTTTCACTCATGAAAGTACTGACAGCATCTGTTAGTAAATTGTACTTGTTCCAATTTTAGAACATATATAGTAAGGAGTTGAGTTATCGGAATAATTAGGGTAAATATGGTACTTTTTGTCAAAGAAAAGCAATTTATCCAGAGCTAATATATAAACCGTATTCAACCTAATTACCACACTGTGTGCTTAGGTTTTTTCTCAAAAATGCTGGGAAAACTTGTGGTAAAATATGTACCTACCCATACTAAAGGTACACTTAAAAAAAAAAAAAAAAAAAAAAAAAAAAAAAAACAGAAAAAAAAAAAAGAAACTGACTTACCAAAATATGCTTATGTGATGTTTTTTTTATGTTTTTGTTTTTTTGTTTTTTTTCTGATTTTCTTTATAAAAGCATATGTTGTGGGTACTCATTTGAATTGCATCGACAAGTTGATGCAATTCAGATTGGTACCTACAACATATGCCTTTATAAAGAAGTAAGCAAAAAGTATACAGGCTGTAATCTGAAGACTATGGAATCGCTTGACTGTGCGCTTATAGGGGTATGTGTGGTAATTAGGTATAATACGGTATATGTTGTGCACCTGGTCTGCCACAAAAGCCTATTTTACACATTGGTGAGACAAAAAAACCCAATGTTTATGCCAGATCTGAATACACTATTCTTCAATGTATGAGACTGTCAAAGTAGAAGAAGACAATATATTTAGATCTAAACGTCTAAGTACCGGTGCAAATTATGTTCATGTTTACTTGGAGATATGGGACAAGGGTATACTAAAGTTTAATAAAGGACCAGTCTCCATAAGGCCTGTTATGGCCACTTTAGATTTTCTTCTAACTTTGCCAGCTTATACTACTATGTCTCAGCTGGCATGTGACGACATATCAAGTCAGTCAGTAGCATGTTCTATAACCACATGCATGATGAAAGTGGCTGGGGAAATTCAATACGGTTGAGGGTCCTTTGACTAAAATGTTATTATATATTATTAAGATGCCTGATCCGAAACAAATTGTTTTAGTCTGCTACATACACTTTTGTACCTGAGAGATAATGGCAATATCTGAATGGAACTGTTGTCAGTTTTGGTTAAATACTCGCTTACAAGACATACCTAATTTTCAGTGATTTTCAATGCCACAACTTTACGCAAAACCACAACATGTTTTTATTTTTGGTGTGATCCCAAAGATATTTGGCAGCTGAATAAAAACTAAAATGGATATTTCAGAATTATGGGGGATTTTTTTCTACATTGACTCATTTTTAAATTGTCTGCCCCTTGATTTTGAACTTTTATTTTCAATATAGACTTATTTTATATTGACTTAATCAGTGCACATATGAGGTATTATTTATATCATTGCACACTCAAAAAGTATGTACAGCAACTCGGGAATTTATTGAGCAATCGGTAAGTTTCTGTGCTAAAGGCACAACTGAAGTGGGTGAGGGCAGTTTCACCTAGACTCCTAAACTTAGGTGTAATTATGCCCCAAAGTTCAAAGAAGTTGGAGGGGCATATTGCTTCTGGGACGTTTGTGCGTCCATCCGTTACGCTTTTTATACGCCCGTTTGAAAAACGGGACGTATTATGTTACAGGGTATGGCGTCCGTCCGTCTGTAAACTTTTTCGTTTCCGGCAAACTCCTCCTACAGTTTACATCCGATCAAGCTGAAACATGGTGTATAGTTAGACCATGATGTGGCGCAGCGCATATTGTTTCGGGGTTACAGTCCACCAAATGTTTGCAGAGTTATCCCTTAGAAAATTTCTGTAAACTTTTCATTTCCGGTTAACTCCTCCTACATTTTACATCCGATCAAGCTGAAACTTCATGTATAGTTAGACCATGATGTGGAGCAGCGCATATTGTTTTGAGGTTACAGTCCACCAAATATTAGCAGAGTTATGCCTCTTTGAAAATTTCAGTAGACTTTTCGTTTCTGGCTAACTCCTCCTACAGTTTACATCCGATCAAGCTGAAACTTCATGTATAGTTAGACCACGATGTGGAGCAGCGCATATTATTTCGAGGTTACAGTCCACCAAATATTAGCAGAGTTATACTTCTTTGAAAATTTTGATTAATTTTTAGTTTATGGCTAAATCCTCCTACAGTTTACATCCAATCAAGCTGAAACTTCATGTACAGTTAGACCATGATGTGGAGCAGCGCGTATTATTTCAAGGTTACAGTCCACCAAATATTAGCAGAGTTAAACCCCTTCGAAAATGTCTATTAACTTTTTGTTTCCGGCTAAATCCTCCTACAGTTTACATCCGATCAAGCTGAAACTTGATTTGTAATAAGACCATGATGTGGAGCAGCGCATATTGTTTCAAGGATCCAGTCCACCAAATATTAGCAGAGTTAAACCCCTTTGAAAATTTCTATTAATTTTTTGTTTCCGGCTAAATCCTCCTACAGTTTACATCCGATCAAGCTGAAACTTAATAAATACTTACACGATGATGTGGAGCAGCACATATTATTTTTAGGTTACAGTGCACCAAATATTTGCAGATTTATGCCCCTTTGAAAGTTTCTGTAAACTTTTCACAGCATATTGTTTAGAGGTAATAGTGTGCCAAAGGCTCATATGAGCTTATAATATAGCCATGCTTCTGTGGTGTGTCCTCCGTCAGAAAGCACTTCTCCCTAGAAGCAGCAAACTTCTCCCTTAATTTCTTGGCCAGCTTGGACCCTTAGGTTACAGTTCACCAAATATCAGCAGAGATTATGCCCGGCCCCAGTGAATTTTTTTATGCCCCCAACTTCAAAGAAGTTGGAGGGGCATATTGCTTCTGGGTTGTTCGTCCGTCCGTCCGTCCGTCCTTCCGTCCGTCCGTCCGTCCGTTCGTCACGCTTTTTGATGCATAGCATAACTTTAAAACCGTGAATGCTACTGTTTTGAAATTTCATATATGGATTCCTCATGAAAAAATAGCTGACACGTATTTTTTTTCTTGACAGGATTATGCCCCTTTTCTGAGTTATGGCCCTTGGAAAAAATATGGATGCAATCTTGTCAGCAAAATATCTCAAAAACTATTAAAGCTAGAGCCTTGAAACTTGATGAATAGACTGGTAGTGATGAGTAGACAACCTGATGAACTATTGAAGAAATTCTGAAAAATACTTCATGAGTTATGGCCCTTTGTAATTTTGGGCATTTTTATCTTGTCAGCAAAATATCTCAAAAACCGTTGGAGCTAGAGCCTTGAAACTTAATGAATAGACTGGTAGTGATGAGTAGACAACCTGATTAACTTTTGAAGAAATTTTGAAAAATGCCTTTTGAGTTATGGCCCTTTGTAATTTTGGGCATTTTTACCTTGTCAGCAAAATATCTCAAAAACTGTTAGAGCTTGAGCCTTGAAACTTAGTAAGTGGATTTGTAGTGATGTGTAGATGACCTGATTAACTTTTGAAGAAATTCTGAAAAACACTTCATGAGTTATGGCCCTTTGTAATTTAGGGCATTTTTAACTTGTCAGCAAAATATCTCAAAAACTATTGAAGCTAGAGCCTTGAAACTTGATGAATAGACTGGTAGTGATGAGTAGACAACCTGATAAACTTTTGAAGAAATTTTGAAATATACTTCTTGAGTTATGCCCCTTTGTAATTTTAGGCATTTTTATCTTGTCAGCAAAATATCTCAAAAACTGTTAAAGCTAGAGCCTTGAAACTTAGTAAATGGATTTGTAGTGATGAGTAGATGACCTGATTAATTTTTGAAGAAATTCTGAAAAATACTTCATGAGTTATGGCCCTTTGTAATTTTGGGCAATTTTACCTTGTCAGCAAAATATCTCAAAAACTGTTGGAACTAGAGCCTTGACACTTGATGAATAGACTGGTAGTGATGAGTAGACAACCTGATTAACTTTTGAAGAAATTTTGAAATATACTTCTTGAGTTATGCCCCTTTGTTATTTTGGGCATTTTTATCTTGTCAGCAAAATATCTCAAAAACTATTAGAGCTAGAGACTTGAAACTTTGTGAATTGATTGGTAATGATGAGTAGATGACCTGATTAATTTTTTTGTAAATTCTGAAAAATATTTCATAAGTAATGGCCCTTTGTAAATTTGGGCATGTTTCCCTTGTGAACAAAATATCTCAAAAACTATTGAAGCTGGAGCCTTGAAACTTGATGAATAGATTGGTAGCGATGAGTAGATGACCTGATTATGCCCCCAGTTTCGAATGAAATTGATGGGGCATATTATTTTGCCTTCATTTGTCCATCCGACTGTTTGTCCGTTCATCAAGCCTTTTTTGTGCATGCCATATCTTAAGAACCCTGCACGCTAGGGTTTTGAAATTTTATATTTGGGTTCCCAATGAAAAAATAGCCGACCCATATTTTGTTTCTTGTCTAGCATGTTTATTTAAAGTTATGCCCCTTTGAAAAAAATCAGAATTAAATCTTGTGAGCAAGATATCTTGAAAAGTATTTAAGCTGGGTTCTTGAAATTCGATACAGTGAGTGGGAATGATGTGTACATTACCCAGTTATATTTTGAGAGAATTCCATGAAAATATTGATAAAGTTACGGCCCTTTGCAGTTCTGCTCATTTTGACCTTGTCAGCAAGATTACTCGAAAAGCACTTAAGCTAGGGTCTTGAAATATTATAGGCTGATTGGGGATGATGTGGAGATTACCTGGTTTGTTTTTTAGGGAATTCCATGAAAAATTGATGTAGTTATGGCCCTTTGTAGTTCTAGGCATTTTGACTTTTTCAGCAAGATGTCTCAAAAAGTATTTAAGCTAGAGCCATGATATTTGGTATACTGATTGGGATTGAGGAGGAGATCACCTGAATAAATTTTGAACCAATTAAATGAAATGTTGGAGTTATGGCCCTTCGCAATTTCGGGCCATTTAATGTCATTGCTTTATTGTGTATAGCATAAGTTTAGAACCATGTATGCTAATGTTTTGAAATTTCATGTTTTGATTCCTCATGAAAAAATAGGTGATCCGTATTTTTTTCTTATCCCAGTCATCTCCTATTTTAGAGTTATTTCCCTTTGATAAAATAACATTGAAATCATATATTTGTACTGTTGTTACCGTCATGGCTAAGCAGTGTTGGAGTCAAACAGTGTTAGAGTCAGGCAGTTGGGGGCATAGTGTTTTACAAACACCAGCTCTAGTTTTTGTAATTCCACTTACAGTTTATATCCGGAGCACTGAATTATACAGGAGCCAGTTAATGTGCTGCATCTTATTACTTGCCACGGGCGTATAATGCCCCGCTTGGCGGAGCTCTTGTTGATGCATAGTATAACTTCAGAACAGTGCATGCTAGGGTTTTGAAATTTCATATATGGATTCCTCATGAAAAAATAGCTGACACATATTTTTCCCCATCAGGATTATGCCCCTTTCCTGAGTAATGGCCCTTTGAAAAAATATGGATGAAATCTTATCAGCAAAATATCTCAAAAACTATTAAAGCTAGAGCCTTGAAACCTATTGAATAGATTGGTATTGATGAGTAGATCACCTGATTAACTTTTGAGTAAATTCTGAAAAATACTTCATGAGTTATGGCCCTTTGTTGCTTTGGGCATTTTTACATTGCATGCTTTTTGATACATAGCAAAACTTCTGAACAGTGCATGCTAGGGTTTTGAAATTTCATATATGGATTCCTCATGAAACAATAGCTAACACATATTTTTTCACTATCAGGATTATGCCTCTTTCCTGAGTTATGGCTGTTTGAAAAAATATGGATGAAATCTTGTCAGCAAAATATTTCAGAAACTATTTGCAAAGACAGGGTATATCCGGGTTTAGCAGGACAAGGGTTAAAACTGACCCGACACATTGTGACCATTGTAAACCAAAATTAGCTTGCACATCTGCAGAGGTTGATCAGGGTCTATGATGTTCACTAACAAAATACATACACCAGTCAGTGAAGAGTCAGGTCAGATTGCACAGCTATCTGAGTCTACACTTGTTGCAATTTGATTGACCGGTGAGGGAATCACACTGGTCTCTCAATATAGCTTTGGATTTTTATTTACGGTAAAGTATTCTATTAGCTCACAAAGGATTTTTTATATTTGCCGGGATCGTTGGTGTGTGACATTTCACCCACGCATTTAAGTGTTTGTATCTGTCGGGAACACCAGTGTCTGACTTTTCATCCAAGCTATTAATTTGTTGATTTCGGTAGTGTCTAACTTTGAATGCGCATGTTGAGACACTCAGAGCGGCTAGGACCTGGTTATCTGGCTGAGAATGCTTGTATGAGCAACTAGCTAAGGTTCTGGCGAGATTGCACTATTGTGCAATGAGTTAGAAGATCGCTAAACAAGCTGCACAAATAAGTGTTTCAACCACAGTGAAAGTTGAGGAAACGCAGAACAGTAATAAACAGATTTGCATACTTACTATTGAAGTTTCAGCCAGGTTAACTGCTCTAAGATTTTTGCATAAATTTTATAACTCTGTCCCCTAGTGGCTATGTTTTTTTTTTTTAATGCATTATGACTGAATCTTGATGGAGGGTCACCAAGGGTACATTTCTGCCAAGTTATACTGAAATCTGTCCAGTGGTTTCTGACAAGAAGATTTTTAAACTGTTTTATATAGATATCTGGGAAAATAAGCCCCGTCCCCTAGTGGCCATGTTTTTTGAAGAATCATGACAAACTTGGTAGAGGGTCCCCAAAGGAACACTCATACCAAGTTATATTGAAATTGGTCCAGTGGTTTCTGACAAGAAGATTTTTAAAGTTTTCTATATAAATATATAGGGAAAATAAGCCCTGCCCCCAAGCAGCCATGTTTTTTGATGACTCATGCAGGCCCCCTAGCAGTCTCTCTTAAAAATAAAGGCTTTTTATAAAGGCTATTTTTGGCCACATAAAGGTTTTTCAGGATAATTTTGTACAAAATAAAGAGCATTTGACGGTTAAATTTCTTGGCAGATTCCAAGCAAAAGAACTTCACATCATCGTCTCTCAAGCAAAATAGGGGGGGAAAATTGCAGAGACATTCTGATATTTTCATCTTTAAATGGTAATGACAATATTAACTTGCATTTCTGTTTACAAACATACAAATCTAAGTAACAGAACTACAATTTGTTGTCACTAAATGCTCCATATTTACTCCTCTTGCATTTACAAATTGCCAAATATAAAGGTTTTCTCATTAAAATACAGGTTTTTACAGGTTTTCAGCCAAATTAAAGGTTTTAAAGGATTTCAACAAAATTAAAGGTTTTAAAAGGTTTCCCTAGGGGCCCTGATTATGATTGCTTAAGCAATTGTGCTAGAGGGTCACCAAAGGTTTTCTCATCAAAATACAGGTTTTTACAGGTTTTTCAGCCAAAAAGGTTTTAAAGGATTTCAACAAAATTAAAGGTTTTTAAAGGTTTTAAAGGTTTTCCTAGGGGCCCTGATCATGATTGTGTAGAGACTGATCATAAAATATTTTCTACAGTCATTCTCTTACTACTGCTGATTCAAGAAAGGTAGTTGTCAGTTTCTGACAAAAGAATATGCACAAATACTGGTTAGCTGCCTAGAGGACTAAGCCTGCCAAGTAAAAGTGTGGTTAGGTAAGCTGACTGGCTCAACATGACCCAAATGGGTTGACTAGGATGTAAAACCTCATCTGAACAAATACATATAAGATACATACATGTACTTACATTGTTTTAGGAACCATTTTAAATTTATAAAGTCCAACTTGAAGACTGTTGCTTTTCCTGCATCTGCTACCAGAACAGAACAGAACAGCTTTATTGATCTAACATGCAGGAGGTACCATTTAAATGTCATAAAACTTGAAATTTCCTGCTGGGTAGAAAAAGTCTGACAGACTGTAACAATGCCAGTGGCTTTATACAAACCATAGCCATGAATCAATATTGAAATTTGTAGACTCATTAATAAAAATATAATGTCTGAATTATGTCATCTATTAGCCGTGATTAGGAGTTCTCTGTTTGCTTCCATTAGTCTAAGTTGTCAGCCTATGAATGTACAATTAGGTGTCTTTCTCATGCCTTGCTAACCCTTAATATGTTCAGGTCAGAACTCTAGCAGACAATATTCTAAAGTTACATTTTTTTTTTCTGTGAAATGAGACTTGACATTTCATGTGATGCTAAGCAGACAGTTCACTTGAAATGTCAAGCCCCATTTTGCCATCTGCTGCTTTTGTGACAGGCACTTTATGGTTGAATTATCCAACCCCCAAAATATGGATATTTTTCTTCTTTTCATGAAAACTTGCATAATATGACCTTTTTAAAGTAACGTGAAAAATACCTACAGTAAAACTGGATTTATCCCACAAAGAATTTAAAGATAGGCTCTCTTTACCAAAGTGACATTATGGGGTGGTTGGATTGGAATAAGGTTGTGGAGTGAACTTGTACATTGTGTTGCATCATAGAATAAACTGCCTTTATATATTGCATATAGGAAGACATTAACATTTTTCAGGTTTTTATGTCCCCAACTTAAGGAAGTTGGAGGTGCATATTGCTTTTGGGTTGTCCGTCCATTGTTCTCTTTCCTTGTGAGCAGGTATCTTGTCAACGATTTGAGCTAGGACTTGAAACTTGGTGAGCTCATGGGGGCTGGGGAGTAGATCACCTGATTAACTTTAAAAAAAAAAATCAGATTATTTTTTTCATAGTTATGCCCCTTTCCAGCTTTTGTATTTTGTATGGACAAGCATTTATTTAGATAAGTGGACAACTTTGGACATATTGTGGGGTTAGGGTGAACCCATTCTGACAAATCCAATAAATACATCACCTTTGTGTCCCAAAGGTATCCAGTTAGGCTTATTCTTAAATTATCACCATATGAGTAATGATAGACTTGGACAAATAGACATTTCCAGGGTGCTGCACCCTCAGTGTCTTTTTACACACATTATGGGGGCATACAACGTAGCCCATATAACTGACTGGAGTGCACCCTGTCTTGTACCTCTATATGGAAGTTTTTGACATGTGGTTAGTATTACTACTTGATGAATACAGGTCATTTGACATAATTAAAAGTCAAGGTCACAGACTTTGAAATTTTATTAACATTCCAGTCAGTTTGTATGCTTGGCTTATAGTTGTGGAAGTTTTCTGTCCAAGCTGTTGGTGTGTGGTTTAGTATTGCTACTCAGTAATGGGTGGATATGAGTCAGTTGACATTATCTTGCTGCTTTAAAACAAAGCATGACCAGACTGCACTGATGGGAAAGCTGATCTGAGTCCTTGCTGCACACACATGTCCAAAGGTACATTTTGTTAGTTTTCAGCTTTGATATTTTTACTGTCAGCTCTGCTTTTTGTTTGCATATTAACCCATTGTTTTTGGAAGAATGCAGCATCTGATCAGGGTCTCCACTGTTTGCAAATAGTTTAGCCATTTTTCTCTAGGAATATGTAAACTCATAGCCAGACATACTAAAATTGAAATTGGACTCTTCCCTTATATAGTGTGGAAGAGTCTATTCAGTCTACAGTGGGTTAAAGTACATGGTAAATGTGTTTATAAATGACACATTAAACATCCTGACAAACTCACAAAAGAGTGGAATTTATATTAGAATCTAAAAATGATTGATTATTCCTTTTGGAGCCTATCACAACTGCAGCAAACATTTTCATTTTTATTTTTATTTTCAAAGAAAATAAATATTGACAAGCAGACAAGTCACGTGAAATGTCAAGAGTTATTTTCTCAGAAAAATGAAAGAAAATTAGAATGTTGTCTGTTACAAATTTTGCTTGGTGTTTTACAAGTTTAGATCCATCCCACTCATCTACGTCAGCAGATGGACCCCATTATCATTATTATACCTCACACAAGTATTGCTTCATCCTGCCTCCATGATTTATCTGTTTGAATGCTTTCTGACTAATCTTTCATAGCTCTAACTATCACATGCCATATTTCTGACACCTCAACTCCTTACCATACTTGTCCAAATATTTAACAACTCCATTTTACTACCTGTCATTATGTCAGATATCTGTGGGATGAGTTACAAGCAGTGTAGACTCTCATTATGAAAACACGCCAATTCAAATATACTGAAAATTTTACCAACAAAAAAAAAAGGAAAATTTTCTGATAAATATTCTGATATTTTTCATATTTCTACTCAAAACATAGATTATGGGTACTCATTAGAACCACCTCACTGAGGCAGTTCTAATGAGTACTCACAAGCTATGATTTTGAGCAGAAATAAGAAAAATAATGTTTACCCCTGTAAACCCCAGTTTTACTGTATAAGGGGTCAAATTATATAGGTATGTTTTCGTAATGTGATCAGAATCTTCATTCTCTGACATCTGATCTGTTATGTTTGCTTAGGCCTAGCTGTCAGAATACTTAGGGACAATACAGCAGCATATGTTTGATTTTACCAGAAAAATCTTTTCTTCTTGAAACCATTCATCATGGCTGCTCAGTAGAATTGCCAAGCCGAGGCAGTTCCAATAAGTGTGCACAAAATAAAGGTTTATTGGAATATAAGGGAAATGTATATTTGAATATCCAGTTTAACTAGCCCTAATACTGTATTTGACCTAATTACCCACAAGGGTTGACGTGTCGTTAAACCCCAACACAAAAAAAAAACTGCTTTTGCGCTTAGGTTTTTCAAAATTACTGGGAAAACTTGTGGTAAAATATGTTTCTACCTATTTAAAAAGGATCGGCAAAGGATTTATTTGATGATGTTTATACGATTTTTTTCTGATTTGTGGGTACTGAATCAACAAGCCAGTGCAATTCAAATGGGTACCAACAACATAATTGCCTTTATAAAGAAGTAGACAAAAAGTACACTGGCTGTAATCTGAAGACTATGGATTGCTTGACTGTGAGCTTATAGGGGTATGTGCGGTAATTAGGTCAAATAGGGAAATACATTTTGGGTTGCTCTAAATTAAAAGAATCATAGCTCTAGGTAAGAGAAGTATTTCTTTTTCATTTTCCCTTCTTGATTCCAGTAGCAACTATTCACATGAAAAGCCAAGTCTTATTTTCTCCAAAAAATCATAATATTAATAAAAAAAAACTAAAAAAATCAATGTTGTCTGATATAATTTTGCTTAGCTAAGTTGAGAAGTTCAAATATTTGAAATGGCATCCAAGATGGCCACTGTGACCTTATACGGTAAAAACCTTTAAAACACCTCTATTTTAGTCTGCCTGTCTGAGTATGGAACTAATTTAAGTGCTTCTTCAGTTTTTGTTAGATTTTCATTAGTTTTCAGAAATGATCTTGATCATGATGAGTTCAGGTTAACCAAAAGTGATGTTGTCTGCTTTTCGTGAAGTAATAAAAGAAATAGATATATGTATATATATATACAGTCCTCGATAGATCAAACACCAATGGCTCGTTTACCATGGCTAATTCAAACTCGTTTTTGAGTCTCTACAAGTTCTTCCGATAGCTCAAGAAAACAAATATTTGAGGAAATGTTCTTATTTTATCATGAAATTGTATGTTGTGTGTTCTCATTAGAATTGCCTCATCAAGGCAATTCTAATGAGTACACTCAACATACAATTATTGTATAGAAAAAAAAAAAAAAAAAATCCCTAAATTATCACCATTTGCTTCCTTACTTGGCACCATAATTAACCCTCAGTGGCTCGAACCACCCATGTCTCGAACAATTTTCTGTGGTCCCAAAGATGTTCAAGCCATCGAAGTTCGACTGTATATTTATATAATCTTTGGAAACACATCTTGTTGGTCTCATTGGAATTGCCTAAGTGAAGCAGTTCCAATGAGTGCCACAAGATATGTTTTGCTGCAAAACATCACGAAAACATGCCTATGTAACTTTGACCCCCTTTTATATAGTAAAAATGGGGTTTATAGGGGTATACATTATTTTTCTGCCATTCTAATGAGTACCCACAATCTATGTTTTGAGCAGATATATAAAAAAATAGAGTTTTTTATCTGAAAATTTTCAGTTTTTTGGAGCTGAAATTTTCTATCTATTTGAATAGGCATGTTTCCGTAATGTCGACAAAGATGATTCCATTGAGTACCTGTAAAATGTGTTTAAACTTTTGGTGCAAAAATGAAATTTTAACTTCAATTATGGATTTATCTGGAACTATACAATTCTTTTACCATTTCTGGAGACATGTTTATTGCCATTGGGTTTATCAAGTGCTCAGTAAACAATGTAGATCAAAAAAAGTCACTAGTATATTGACATTTTCTCATTGTGGTTTCTGAAAGATTGGATTTCTAAAGTTTCCAGAGCTTTAGATAATCTGCTTGTGAATATCTCCAGGGAGCTACAACTTTACAATTAGCATTCTGGGTGAAAATTTCACCAGACGAAATTTTTAAATATTATCTTATTTTTTCCAGAAAATGGGGTTTTGATCTTTCATACAATTTGCATGAAAGGTCAAAGCCCATTTTGTGGGAAAAGTAAAAGAATGGTCAATTTGTTTCTGTTGAATTTGCCCAGAGAGTAGTTAGATACCTTCAGATAAGGTGATAATTTTGGTCAATACTTAACCCTTGCCATGCTGAATAAATTAAGATGCCACACCCACTTCTAGTTTTCAGCCAATCAAAATACTTGATCCGGGTTGTTTGATTCAAATTCACATACTTAATGACAAATGATGCAGATCCTGATCAGTTGGCTTCTCCAGATCCTGATCAGTTGGCTTCTCCAGAAGCTGATCTGCATCTACACTTTGTAAAGGCAGGGCATATCTGGGTTCAGCAGGACCAGGGTTCAAGTGCCAGTCAAACACAGCTGCAGCATACAGCTTTTTTATTTTTTTTATTTTTTTTTTTTAATTTTTTGTATTTGTTTTCAGTGAAAATTAGGCTTGATATCATGATATTATTAAACAACTCTTCTGAAACCAATTGGCCAGTTTTGATCAAATGTCAGTTATATTGTTGAAATGGGATTGAGAGTTTGTTCAGATGGTCACACTCCATTGGCTGTCATGTCCATATATGGTAAAAAAAATAAATAATAAAAACTTATTCTTCTTCTTCAAAACCAAGAACTGCTCAAAGTGATGGTGTATGCAGGGCTGTTTCACTCAGGTGAGCAAGCCATGGCCGTCTTTTTTTTTTTTTTTTTTTTTACCCCACCCCTATCCAATCAAATAATCTCCCATAAAGCCGAGACATGCTACAGAAGAAAATACAGGCTTTATTTTTGTCACACCTGCTTTAGCATGGGCGACTTAAGTGTTCAAGTTTCTGTATTTTGTACATCTGTCCATTTGTCTGTCCATCCATTCATCCATCTGTCAACATTTATCCTTGTCTTCTGAGCGCAGCACCTCTTACAGTTTTATGCTGATCGTTTTGAAACTTTGCATGCGTTTTCTTCATGGTATGAGGATGTGCATGTAGTTTCAATCCTCATTTTTTCACCCTCAATATATAGACAGTGGGTCCCTCTTGTGAGCGCAACACCTCTTGCAGTTTTGTACTGATCATTTTGAAATTTTGCCTGTGTTGTTTTCATGGTATGAGGATGTGCACATGGTTTGGATATAATTGTTAAATCTTTTTTTTCTTTACTTTTTCTACATTATGAACTTAGTCATTTTTCACCCTCAGTATATCGACAGTAGGTAACTCATGAGCACAACTCCTCATACAGTTTTATACTAATCTTTTTGAAACTTTGCACATGTTTTCTCTGAAGATGTGCATGTGCTTTTGATATAATCTTTGCACTAATTTTTGTCACTTTTTAGTCACCTGAGCCGAAGGCTCAAGGTGAGCTATTGTGATCACTCACCGTCTGTTGTCGTTGTCAGTCTGTCCTCCCACAATCTTTATAAACAACATCTCCTCCTAAACCACTAAGCCAATTTTAACCAAAGTTCACAGGACTGACCATTTGGTGATACTGACTGAAAATTGTCAAAGATTTGGAATCTATGCAGGATTCTGATTGCCATGGCAACCAAAAGAAAAAACTTAAAAAATTTTTTTGACAGAAACCATTGGACCAGTTTCAATATAATTTGGCAGAAATATTCCTAGTTGTTCAAGCCATGATGATTCTGTCAAAAAACATGGCTGCCAGGGGGCGCGGCCTATTTTTTCTATATATATTTATATAGAAAGTCAAGCCATTATGATTCATCAAAAAACATGGCTGCCAGGGTGTGGGGCTAATTTTCCCTCATAATCATCATAATCGGATTTTTTATTAACATGCAGGTACAGGGGCAACATCCACATCAGTGGGCCCCCTTCCAGATAGTTGGCTTGCTGCACGCATGGCACATCTCACACCAGATCTCTAGGTACGTCTGTCATGAGGGTTGATAGCCGAGAGCTTCCACTCTCTGCAATCCCTCTCTGTCAGCTGCTTCCATGTCATTTTGGGCCTCCCAGGCCCTCGCTTTCCATCAACCTGTATGTCAAAGGCTGTCTTGATTGCACCATTGGAGCGTTCCAGTCTTCTCTCCTTCAGAATGAGGTCCAGATCCTCAATGCCAAGCCGCACAAGTAGCTCATTGGACCTGGTGGTGACAATGTCTTGTGGCCTGACATTGCAGATCTGTCTGATTATTGCCCTGTCATTTTGCTGCAGATGCTGGAGGTTCGGCTTTGTCAATGGCCAGCCGGCATTGGTGGCTCAGTTGGATGCGCCGTCCGACTGGAGACCAGGAGGTCGCGGGTTCAACCCCCGCCAAGGTCGGCAACATTCTTTCGTGGAGATTGATCATGAAATATTTTCTACGGTCATTCTCTCCCTTCCGCTGATTCAAGAAGGGCAGTTGTCAGTTTCTGGCGAAAGAATGTGCACAATACTGGTTAACCGCTTAGAGGACTAAGCCTGCCCAGTAAACGTGTGGTTAGGTAAACTGACCGCGCTCGACATGACCCCATTGGGTTGACTGGGCCGTAAAACCTCAACACAAACAAACAATTTGTCAATGGCCAAGTCTCGCTGGCATGGAGCATTGCGCTCAGCACACAAGAGCTGTACACATGGCGACGTGTTTTGAAAGAGAGGTGGCGTGAAGAGAGGACTGGTAGCAGATCCTTGAACTTCTTCCAGGCGGTTTTCACACGTGTTGTGGTTGAAAGTTCACAGCCAGCTGCTGCAGAGAGCAAGTGTTTCAAGCGCTTGAGCCTACTGCATTTCTTATGCACCCAGTGCTTGCAGCCATTGCAGAAGATGCTGTTGCTGCCCACTCCAGTGCGACAGACAGCGCATATGGAAACTCGTCTGAACTCTGCGGGAGGTCCAGTCCCGTACCGCAGATCATGATCTTTGTCTTTCCTGCATTTACTCTCAGTCCTTTCTTCTCCATTGCTTCTTTCCAAGTCAGGAGCCTCCTGACACATTTCTCAAGCGATTCAGCGATGATAACAAGTTCATCGGCATAGAGGTCCTCCCAGGGGACCCCAGAGCGGAACTCTCGTGATAAGGCTTCAAGCACAATGATGAGGAGCAGTGGGCTGAGTACTGATCCTTGGTGAACACCAACCTTCACTTCAAACTCTTCACTGTAACCCTCACCAACACGGACACGGCTCCATACATTTGCATACATCCCCTGCACCAGTCACACAATCCACTCCTCCACACCAAGTTTTCCCAGCGCCCACCAGATGATCTTCCGAGGTACTCGATCAAACGCCTTCTCCAGGTCTACGAAAGCCATGTAGAGTCTCTTATTGGCAGCTAGATACTTCTCTTGCAACTGCCTGACAACAAAGATTGCCAAACTGGGAATCGTCGATTGACACCAACTGTCTGATGAGGCCGTCCACAATTCTCTCCAGGATTTTCATAATCTGCTCTGTCAGCTTGAGACCGCGGTAGTTGCCCCTTCCCAGTGCGTTCCCTTTACCCTTGTAGAGGCAGACAATGAAACTCTGCTCCCAGTCAGAGGGCACCTTGCCATCACGAATGATTGCAACTGCGATATATATCTATATAGAAAACTTTAAAAATCTTTTTGTTAGAAACCACTGAACCAATTTCAATGTTACTTGGCAGAAATGTTCCTTTTGTGACCCTCTATCAAGATTGTTCAAGCCGTCATGATTCTTCAAAAAACATGGCCGCCAGGGGGTGGGGTTTATTTTCCCTATATATCTATATAGAAAACTTTAAAAACTTACCCGTAGGAAACCACTAGACCAATGTCAATACAATTTTGCAGAAAAAAGACATGGCTACTAGGGGGCATGGATTATTTTCCCTCTATATCAATATAGAAAACTTTAAAAATCTTCTTGTCAGAAACCACTGGACCGATTTCAATATAATTTGGCAGAAATGTTCCTTTGGTGACCCTCTACCAAGATTGTTCAAGCCGTCATGATTTGTCAAAAAATATGGCTGCCAGGGGGCAGGGCTTATTTTTCCTATATATCCTTATTGAAAATTTTAAAAGACTTCTTGTGGGAAACCACTGGACTAATTTCAATTTACCAGAAATTGGACTATCATATTTCTCCTGATCAAAAAATTTATACAAAAATCTTACAGCAGTGAACTTGTGTTAGTATGCAAATCTCCTTGCTCAAGTGAGCAATATAAGACCATCATGGTCCTCTTGTTTCTATTCTATGAACTTTGTCATTTTCTGACCTCAGATGTATAGGCAGTGGGTATATTGTAATTGCAACTCCTCATACAATTTTTGTACAGGTCTTTTTGAAACTTCGCACATGTTTTCTTCAGATTCTGCAGATGTGCATACGGTTTGTATATAATTTTTTAATTTATTTTTTTCACTTTTTCCACTTTAACTTTGTTATTTTCTTACCTCAGATTTTATGAAAGTGTATTGACTATAGGTACCTTTTGAGTGCCACTTGTCTTGCATCATACGAGAATGTGCTTGTGTTTTAGATGAAATTCCTATATTAATTTCTTTACCTAATTTTATGAAAGTGTCTAGACTGTGGGTACCTTTTGAGCTCAACTTCTAATGCATCATATGAGAATATGCATGTGTTTTTGATGAAATTCCTATATTAATTTCTTCTACCTGAAATAAACATTACATTTTGGTGTACTTCAATCTATATTATTAATGTTATCATTACTGGTCTGTCCTTTTAATGTTTTTATTGGGTATCAAAAGAATGATTATAGTGTATTGTCTCTTATCAGATCACAGCTGCTACTGTAGAAAATATCAATACTGCAAATCCACAAAAAATCTTAACCCTTGTCCTGCTGAACCCGGTTATACCCCGCTTTTGCAAAAAATGTAGAGAAGTCAACAGATCTGGATTTGCACTGTTTGCCATTTAGTATGTGAATTTATAGCAACAATCAGGATCAAGTAATCTGACTGGCTGAAAATTAGAAGTGGGTGTGGTATTTTGATTTATTCAGCATGACAAGGGTTAATCTGTAACACAGAGATTGGCAAAGGTTAACTTTCAAAAATGTTCTAAAATTCTTCCAGAATAGATGAAGCACATTCTAAGAATAGTTCTTGAACAAGTCTTCCAGAAATTTGAAAACTTCATGAATAGTCTAGAACATTGTAATGCTAGAGTTTTGTGGAGGTGAAGAAGCCAAGGACTTCAGACACCTCAACCTCTGATAGGACTAATGCTGGGATCCAAAGTAAAAATCATGTTAGCTAAACAACTGTATTGTATCCAATAAGGCTGGCACAATTAATCAGATAATCGTTTAATTGATTGATAAATTCCACAAGAATGATTATCGTTACAAATTTGCTAATAATCGATCATTTGATTTCTTGTCTGTTACTTTACCGTATTTATCCTTAATATTCAGACACCTCAACTCTTTACCATACTTTGTCTGAAATTTGAACAAGTACAGTTTACTACCCACTGTTGTGTCTAAAATAGCTGGATGAGTGGCAAATAGTGTAGACCCTGATGAGACGCCGCATTTGCGGCATCTCATCAGGGTCTACACTATTTGCTTATGCCTGTCTGACCAAATACATACAATAAAGTATAACATATAGTGAGAGTCATGCTCAGACAGGTAAAATTATGACCAAATCCTCAGTGATTACTGATCGATTATTGATCACTATAGTAGGTCGGCAACATTCTTTCGTGGAGATTGATCATGAAATATTTTCTACAGTCATTCTCTCCCTTCCGCTGATTCAAGAAGGGCAGTTGTCAGTTTCTGGCGAAAGAATGTGCACACTACTGGTTAACCGCTTAGAGGACTAAACCTGCCCAGTAAACGTGCGGTTAGGTAAACTGACCGCGCTCGACATGACCCCATTAGGTTGACTGGGCCGTAAAACCTCAACACAAACAATTGATCACTATAGTAGGACTGATAATCAATTATCTTTTAGCTCTGATTAGCCAACCTTAGTATCAAAAAAAAATAAAAAAAATGTATGGTTTAGATTTGATCTAAAAATGGCTATAAATGGTCATTTTTTTTTTTTTTGAAACCATCTTATATACATAACCATCTTATAATGAATCATCTTATACAGAGGTTCCAGTGTTTTAGGAATATGTCAAACATAATAAGCTGTAAGGTGTAATGAAGCACTTGCATGACAGAACCATTAGTGGTCCCAACCCAAGTCTCAAGGTCCTAAGTTCGATCCAGCCCAGCACGGGCCCCAGTAGCCTAGTGGATAGGAGAGTTGACTCTTAATCCATTTGGTTTCTCACTGCTGTGGTTCGAGCCTCGCTCGGGTCACATGTGGGAAAGCCAAGTTCTGCTTACAGCTTACAGATGGTCAGGTGGTTTTTCCCCGGGTTCTCCAGTTTTCGCCCACGTTTGATGAATGATCGGCTCGATATAAGTGAAATATTCTTGAAAGGGCCGTAAAACCCAAATCAAAAAAAAAAAAAAAAAAAAGTTGGATCCGGCCCAGGAAACAGAATTTAGCTCATGGCTTTACAGTTTTATTGTACAGAGCTGTTTATTCATTATTACCTTTACATCATTTGGGTATCACTGAAATACTGTTAAAAGAGCCATAAAAATGGTTCAAATGGTTGTGAGCAATTAAACAGGATGGCCGTCTTGCCCATATATGGTAGAAACACTTAAAAATCTTCTTCTCCATTACCAAGAAAGCTTTGGGGCCTGATCTTGGCACTGTTATAGCATCATAGACTCAAGGTCTACCAAGTTTGTTCAAATGGTGACTGTAAGAGGACATGAAATCTACAAAATGGCGTAATACATGTATATTAGTTTCTATGTATTCCCAAGTTGTCAAGCTATGTAAAAATTAAAAAAAAAAAATGTAGAAAGAGTAAAAATTCAGTCCAAGTGCTCACATCAGTTACATGAATGTAATGTTGAAATTACATTTAGTGTGATTGTTTTAATGCCATGCCTGCCAAAGGCAGCAATGGGGCATATAGCCTTTTGCAATGGTGTTATGTGCATACATGCATATATGTCATGTTCATAACTAGAGTCTAACAAATGTTTAAGTTTACATTCAAATTTACATAGATATTTACATCCGTTTTTCTCTTGGAGATCATAACTTGGATACCTTTTATGCTTGGAAGTTTGATATGCTACTAAATATACTTACCCAGACCTAAACCTGCAACTCTGTACTAGAGTTGCTACTGGGTCATGCACCTGGGGTGGGGCTTGTGGTCAAAATGTATAACAGCTCAGATTGAGCATTTGGAAAATAGTTGCTGATATTTATGCATCCAGATATTGTTGCCATATTGGCAAAGTGCAAAGGATTGGGGCATTTGGGTACTTTGGACACATGTCTAGTTTAACCCCTAAAGTGCCAGTCACAAATGCAGCAGACCACATTTTTTTTTAATCCCAAAGAAAATGTCTTGACATTTATGTGAATCTTCCAAGCTGATTATTCATATGAAATGTCAAGACTTATTTTCTCTGGGGGGAAAAAAAGTAGAATTTAGTCTGCTACAAAGTTTGCTTGATGCTTTAACACTTGTCCTGCTGAACCCGGATATACCCTGTCTTTGCAAGCAGTGTAGATTCAGATCAGTTGGCTTCTGAAGAAGCCAACTGATCTGGATCTGCACTGTTTGTCATTAAGTATTTGAATCTGTATGAATAACTTGAATAAAGTATTCTGACTGGCTGAAAATTTGACATGGGCATGGCATCTTAATTTATTCAGCATGACAAGGGTTAAGAATTCAAGAAGTCAGCTTACTTTGCATCCGTTGAATGGATTAAATTGTAAGAATTACAACTGCCTTGAAATGACCGCAGTTTCCCGGATATCTGGGTAACATTTAGCAGATCTGTTCAACGCAATTAGTAGTTTTTGTTGTTGTTTTTTTAACCTCATTATTTTCCTTGAAAACATAGTTTGTAAGGTATCATTTAGTCAGGATGTTATGTCATATCGAGCTATAATAATGACAGTGTTTGTCTAAGATTAGAATATCTTCAATTCTCTAATATTCAGGCATCCTTAGTTCCTTCCCATATTTACCTAAAGTTTAAACAGGTCTGTTTGATTACCTGGGCCCAGTTGTTCAAAGCATCATTAGCTTAACAAGCTTGCTAGTGGTCAAAATGTTAACTATTGTAGTAAGTACAATATCTAATTCACAGGTTTTTTTGCTGAAAAAATGTGAGTAGCTTTTGCAAATGCAAATGCTACTCACATTTTTTTCAGCAAAAATGTTATATTTAATGATCAAAGTTTTAATGATACATTAACTAATGACATCGTTAATTTTGAACAACTGGGCCCTGGTAATGTATCAGAAAAGTGCAAGAATTTCAAACAGTATACACTCAGATCAAACTATTAATTGAGGAATAGTTTGATCTTGGTCTACATTGTTTTCTTGGAGCAGTCTGTCTGCATATTTGCTGTAAGCCTGATAGGTTGCTTTGACCCTTGTCCTGCTGAATAAATTAAGATGCCACGCCCTTTTCTAATTGTCAGCCGATCAGATTGCTTGATCCAGGTTGTTGATATATATTCACATACTGAATGACAAACAGTGCAGATCCAGATCAGTTGGCTTCTTCAGAAGCCAACTGATCTGGATCTACACTGTTTGTAAAGGCAGGATATATCCGGGTTCAGCAGAACAAGGGTTTATTGAAAATTCTCATGGCTTTTACTGTTTATTAAGCTAAAGTAGAAAGTAATGTAAAAGTGCATATAAAACTATGATACCTCCATTTATGCTAAGGTTATATGTCCTACAATTTTGTACAGTACAATATCTGACAAGATGCCATATGCAATTTGTGCAGACCCAGATCAGTCTTATTAGGTCTACACAAATTGCCATTTCACTAAGTATTTGAAGAAACAGTTGCAAAAAAGCACAATTTAGGCCAAAAAGGTGTTGGGGGAGAAAATGTTCAAAATCTAAGAAATTCACCATAACTATTATTTGTGCTTAACTCTTTGCCTGCTGGGTATTTTTGCATGCTTTTTATCATCTGTGGATTCTTTTAAATTAACATTTTTGAAAAAAATCTTTCAGAAATACCATCAGAGTGACGAACAGTTTGGATCCTATCAGGCCCGACATTTTGTCGGACCTCATCTGGGTCCAAACTGTTTGCAAAGGTTATCAGCAGACGACAAGTTACCACTACAATATAGGGATATTAAACCATTTGGGGAACTGTTTTTAGCAGATAATAGAAATAATTGCCTTACTTTTCTCACAAAGTATTGCAGTTGGCATTTACATGTGAAAAATTCACGTACCTAATGTTGAGCCCTCTGCTTTGCAGCTAATGCAAAAACAGAACTGTCATTTATAAAACACATCTTGTTAATGCAATCGTTTCTTTATCCTGTGAAAGAATCATTTTTAAACATAATTTTTAGTAAAAACGATTTACACCTTAGCAGGTTACTCCTTTAGCTGAGAACTTTGACAAAGTTGGTCTCTGCTAAAATTTCCTTCAGTGTCAGTTAATTGTATTGAGGTTTTACGGCCCAGTCAACTCAATGGGGTCATTGTGAGTGTGGTCAGTTTACCTAACCACACTTTTTACTGGGCAGGGGAGATTTCTGGAGTAAACTGATAAGGTGATTAAAATATGAAGCTCTATTTTCAAGGAAAATAAAATATAAAAATCTGTAATACTGCTACTTAAAGTCAGCATACATGGCTAATCATAATTTTTAATTATGTTTTCAGGTGATTGCCTCAGAGCCTACAAGAATTGGGATGAAAATTAAAGTATTCTTTGACTCAATATGGAACATTTGGGACACCTTTGCCATATTGGTCTTCACGTCAGCTGTGATAGTCAGACACTTGCCAGTAACACCAAAAGCTGCGCGGATGATCTATGTTGTAAACATTGTATTCTGGTATGTCCGCATCCTGGAAATACTTAGTGTGAATAAATACCTGGGGCCTTATGTAAAGATTATTTCAAAACTGGTAAGTATTTTCTTTCATTAACTCTTAAAGCCCTAAGATAAATTTTAGAAGAAGACATTCAATTTTTTTTTTTTCAAATGATCTATTCAGAGAAAGTATAACTTGGCATTTCATGTGAATTGTCTGAAAGGCAGTCAGTTCACATGAAAGGTCATGTTTTTTATTTTCTCTGAAAAAAATATATATACATATACATGTATATATTTATATGAATGAATATAATGTATGAAACTCAAAATGTCGTCTATCTAAAGAACACCCAGCAAAGAACAAAGCTTCATTGTTGTAGAAACAACATTCCTACTAAACATGTTCTATATTTCATTACGAAAACACGCCTATGCAAATATGCAGAAAATTTCACCTCCGAAAAACCGAAAAATTTCAGATAAAAAGCTCTGATATTTTTCATATTTCTGCTCAAAACATAGATTGTGGGTTCTCATCAGAACCGCCTCAGCGAGGCAGTTCTAATGAGTACCCACAATCTATGTTTTGAGCAGAAATATGAAAAATAATGTATACCCCTGTAAACCCCAGATTTACTATATGAAAGTGGGGTTTAAGGGGGTCAAAATTATATAGGTATGTTTTCGTGATGTTAAACACTTTTCTTAAGAGCAGAGAGCACTCATAAATGCTCACCATTGGAAAGGCAACTCCGAGAATGTTTTAAGGTGGAGTATTTCGTGATAATTCTGGGATAATTTTTTTCTTATTTCTCCATATAAACATATGTTGTGGGTACTCATTAGAAGTGCCTCACCCTTGTGCTTCTGATGAGTACCCACAACATATGCTTTTATGGAGAATTGGAGAAAATTAACATCAAATACTCTCCCTTAACAATTAACCCTTATCCTGCTGAACCCGGATATACCCTGCCTTTGCAAACAGTGTAGATCCAGATCAGTTGGCTTCTGAAGAAGCCAACTGATCTGGATCTACACTGTTTGCCATCAAGTATGCAAATTTATAGCAACAATTGCGATCAAGTAACCTGATTGGCTGAAAATTAGAAGTAGGTGTGACATCTTAATTTATTCAGCAGGACAAGGGTTAAGACCTGAAGGCTGTTACTGTTTTTGCATTGATTGGGTCTCACTTGTTGTCAAACATGGCGACTCATTTGTCTATTAGAAATTATTATTATCATTATTATTATTATTTTTTTTTTTTTTTTTACAACTGGACGATTATTTCTGACAAAATATATATTG
The DNA here is from genome assembly GCA_964016985.1 of Anodontia alba. Taxonomy (NCBI): domain Eukaryota; kingdom Metazoa; phylum Mollusca; class Bivalvia; order Lucinida; family Lucinidae; genus Anodontia; species Anodontia alba. Next base: position 21,028,598 of record OZ024829.1, read on the forward strand.
ACATTACATGTAAATTTCCTCCAACAGGGACAATTTACATTACATGTCATATAAAGCCACATTGTCTAAAAAGAATATATATATATATATATATATATATATATATATATATATATATATATTAACCCTTAAAGAGCTATTAAAACAAGCGGATGTGATACAGAGGTCCGCTTTTCGTCTGTCCATCAGTCAAAATTACAACCATCCTAGTATTCAAGCCCATTTCTAAATACTATTAACCTACAATCATCTTACATTTCTCTGATTAACTGTATGATCTGTAGTTATAAAATGTACCATAGGCTTCCTCTCTAACAGAGATGCAAACACTACAGTTTCATTTTATGACCCTGACCTACATTTCACAGACTAATGACCGCATCATTTTTACATCAGTTCTTGCATGTATCTCCATTTCTGATTAACCATGTGACCCACATTCATCAAATCTGGGATACGCAAACATTACATATAATTTATGATTATGACCTATATTTGATGGTCAAATGACTTGGTTTGGTTTGTTTGTGTGTGTGTCAGTCATCAAACTTGGCATACACTTCCTCACTAACAGGGACTCGAACACTATAATATCATTTTGTGATCATGGCCTGCATATCTTAGTCCATTGACTGTCATTCTTTACATGAATTTTTAACTCATATGTAATACTGATAGGTACTGGGAGGTGTGATACTGCCTTCCACAGATTTCTTATTTCTTAATAGCTCCTATAGCTGGATCATTAATGTGGGCTCCATTAACTGTCTTCTGCAAAATTTTGTTAGCATATGATAAGACAAACATGATCTAATTATAGTCTTTTTTATCATCTGTAGCAAATTAAATCAATAAGAACAAGAAGAAACCTTGGCTTCACTAATGAATAAAGACCTTCTGCATAATTTTTAGTCCATAACCCATTTATGTTGAGTGGACTCTTCAACCACAACTCTTTCGACTGGTCTGTTTCCGATAGCAGGGTGTATGGTTAGTTAATTATCATTACTATGCTTTATAGAAATTCCTGTCTTGAATGCAAACAGTGTAGACCCTGAGCAGATGCCTGATCTGGGTCTGCAATGTTTGCCAATTACCCTTTTGGGGGTTTCCCGACTCGGACTAAAATGGGCTAAATTAAGACAAACTTGTTTGTCATTGATCTTCTAATTGTCATCTGCAACAAGGTGAGAATAATAGTTACAGAAAGGGCATTTGTAGACTTGCCTAAGTCCCTACATTTGTCTTTGTTGTAGTCGGCCTCGGTGGCTCAGTTGGATGCGCGTCAGATTGGTGATCAGGACGTTGCGGGTTCGACCCTGCCGGATTGCCAACATTCTTTTTGTGGAGATTGACTATGAAATATTTTCTCTAGTAATTCTCTTCCTTCTCCTGATTCAAGAAGGGCAGATGTCAGTTTCTGGCAAAAGAATGTGCACAATACTGGTTAACCCCTTAGAGGACTAAACCTGCCAAGTAAAAATGTGGTTAGGTAAAGTGATGGCACTTAACATGACCACATTGAGTTGACTGGGCCGTAAAACCTCAACACAAACAGAATTGCCCTCTTTTATGTTGGAAATGTCACTTTAAGAGCAAAATATTGTAACAGCTCCTTTAGTTTTTATCTCAGAATGTTGGAAACACAGCCATAGGACTTGATTTTTTTTTTTTTTTTTTTTCATAAATATTAAAAAAGGAAATCATTGAACCGGCTTGGGCATTTCTAGGGCATTTGGTGAGGATGCAGGAAAACAGAATGAAAAAGACTTGGACCAATATGTTTATTTATAAGCAGTCTGGCCAGAATTTTTGCTGGTTGTGGCCTACATGATATTATTAATGAAGAATGTTAATGTTTACCACCCCATTGGAAATTTTAGCAAGTGACAAATTGATGATATTTGTTTTATTTTTCCTAGAAAAATAGACTTTGACATTTCATAAAAATTGTCTCCTTAGGAGATATTATGCATGAAGTGTCAAAAATTTATGTCAAAGCCTATTTTTCTGGTGTTCTTCCAGGAAAAATAAGAAAACTATTTCAAAATGTTGTCTGCTGAAATTTTACCCAGCATGCTATTAAAGTTAAAGCTGCCAGTAAGACACAGTGACATACAGTTATAATTCTCTTTGTTCTATGTAATATGTAAGCAGATCTTCCATTTAGCTTGATTTATTATTCATGCATAGGAGATGGTCAGGAAACTTTATGACCAAAAGCTTAAGATAAGCAGAACATCTTGACAAATAATATTCAGAGGATTTGTTTCCATCTGCCATACTGTATTGTCCATTTCCTAGAAGAAATATGAAATTGTCAATCAGGGAAGGGGTACCAACAGTGTTGACAAAGGAGAAAAAAATTGTGATTTCCTGTTTGCTGTACACCAATCCCAATCTAAAAAGGGTTCTACCTTATTAAACAGGAGAGAATTTGCTTCCAAGAGGAGCTTTTTCTTAAATCCCCCTTGCTGCCATTTTTTGGAGGGAAATGATTTTTATAAATAGGAAGTTGCCTCCTTAGTATTTCTAGCCTTTCAAAATGGGGGCTACCCTTAAAGGATGCCCCCACCCCTTAGGGAGCTAATTCTGTCCTTCAAGAGTAGCTCCCAATGAGATTAGAGTTAGAATCCCCTGAAGTTTTACAAGGCTGAAGACACACATAGCAAAAGGTTCAGTTTCTCAGGTCGCGGTTCATTTGTCTGGAGCACAAATTAAATCTGGTTCATAACCAATATATTATCTAGAATTATTTTGATTCTGCTGTCTTCATCTAGGGCATTTATAAGGAATCGGAATCTTCATGGCTTAGACAGACAAACAAAAGCCTAGTCAATTTCAAGCATTTGCATAGTCCGGTCAAGAACTTTGTTGTCCATTTATAGAATCAGTGAATACAGCCATTGCACCAGATAAAAGGAGTACCATATTTACCCGAAATATTGACCCTTGTCCTGCTGAATAAATTAAGATGCCATACCCATTTCTAAGTTTCAGCCAATCAGAACACTTGATCCTGATTTTTGCTATAAATTCACAAACTTAATGGCAAACAGTGCAGATCCAGATCAGTTGGCTTCTTCAGAAGCCAACTGATCTGGATCTACACTGTTTGCAAAGGCAGGGTATATCCGGGTTCAGCAGGACAAGGATTAAGACGCCTGGGCCCAGTTGTTCAAAGCATCGTTAGCTTAACGAGCTCATTAGTGGTCGAAACGTTAACTGTTCTAGTAAGTACAATATCAGATTCACAGGTATTTTTGCTGAAAAAATGTGAGTAGCTTTTGCAAATGCAGCCGAGGACAAACTGATGATATTTTTCTTATCTTCAGTGAATCACTTCTAATGAGATCCACAATACCGTATTCAACCTAATTACCGCACTGTGCACTTAGGTTTTTCAAAAGCACTGGGAAAACTTGTAGTGAAATATCCAGCTACTTTATCTACATTTTAAAGAAAGTTCAACACAGGCCTTCACAAGGAGCGTATTTAATGATGCTTATACGATATTATTTTCTGTTTTCTTTATAGAATCATATATTGTGGGTACTTGTTTGAATTGCCTCGACTTGTTGTACCCACAGGATATGTTTTTTTATAAAGAAGTAGATAAAAGTACACCGGTTGTAATCTTTTAGATTACTAAATTGCTTGACTGTGCGCTTATAGGAGCTTGTGCGGTAATTAGGTCGAATACGGTATATGTTTTCGTGGAGGTTAGAGAAATATTTGTTTGCATAGGCCTCTTCTCTAGAGACAACAGTAGGGGACATATTGTACTCTCTGAGCATCTTGTTTATTTGACTTTTTTTTTTTTTTTTTTTTTTTTTTTTTTTTTTCAGCTGCGAGATATGTCCTATTTTGTGATAATAGTGTTGATTGTTCTGATGAGTTTCGGCATCGTCCGACAAGCTGTACATTACCAAGAGGAAGAATTTTCCTGGTTCCTGGTCCGCAGCATGTTCTTCTACCCATACTGGATGATCTATGGGGAGTTATTTGCTGATGAAATTGATAGTAAGTTTATCTGTTAAACCTGTATTAACCCTAAATATTGGGACACCTTAACTCCTTACCATACTTGTCCCCTTAACTCCTTACCGTACTTGTCCTAAAATTTAAAAAAATTACTACTGGTTGATGTGTCTAAAATACTGCTGGATGAGTGGCAAACAGGGTAGACCCTGATCAGATTCTATATTCTGTGGCATCTGATTTGGGTCTACACTTTGCTCAGGCCTGTCCATCCCAACAGGAAATTTTCTTACAAACATATTTTTGACCAAATTTCATTTTTTATTTTATTTATTTATTTATTTTTTTACATATTTTTGTATGTATGTGTCCTTAACCTTTCTCTTGCTGAATACAACATGCCCTGTTTTAGCAAACAGTGTAGATCCAGATCAGTTGGCTTCTGAAGAAGCCAACTGATCTGGATCTGCACTGTTTGTCATTAAATATGTGAATTTCTATCAAAAGCCTGGATTAAGTAATCTGATTGGCTGGAAATTAGAAGTGAGTGTGGCATCTTAATTTATTCAGTATGACAAGGGTTAATGTGTACCATGCAGGGTGAAAATTTCAGCATATGACATATATTTGAAATAATTTTATTGTTTTTTCCAGAAAATAGGCTTTGCCATTTCATGCAAATCATCTCCTTTGCCTGAAATGTCTAAGCCTGTTTTCTGAGAGAGAAAAAAAATACCACTTTGTCTTCTGCTAAATTTGTCAAGAGAGTAGTAAAGATTTTTGGCTTAGTTCTTTTGCTTTTGGCTGTGGAAATGCCATGCCCAACTTGTCCAACTTGTCCCATTTCCCGGATTACAAGTAAAATTTCAATTTACTTGTCCTGGGACAAGAACTTTACAGCTCTATCTAAGAAGAAAATCCAGATTGTGTAATATATATTTTTTCTTATTTCACAAAAAAACAACATTTTGGGTACTCATTAGAAGTGCCTCACTGAGGCACTTCTAATTAATACCCACCTCATGTTCTCATGGAAAAATGAAATGTCAATATTCAGGCAAGTAAATCTTGGTTGGAGCGGGCCCCCATAGCCTAGTGGATAAGATAGTTGACTCTTAATCCATTAGGTTTCTCACCGCTGTGGTTCGAGCCTCGCTCGGGTCATATGTGGGAAAGCCAAGTTCTGCTTACGGATGGTCAGGTGGTTTTTCTCTGGGTTCTCCGGTTTTCGCCCACCTTCGATGAACATTCGGCTCGATATAAGTGAAATATTCTTGAAAGGGCCATAAAACCCAAATCAAAAAAAAAAAAAAAAAAAAAATCTTGGTTGGACAAGTGAATTTTGGCCATTTACTTGTCTTGTCAGTGGAAGTCATTACGAAAACATGCCTATTCAAATACACTGAAAATTTTACCTCCAAAAAATGAAATTTTCAGATAAAAATTTCTAATATTTCCATATTTCTGCTCAAAACATAGATTTTGGGTACTCGTTAGAACTGCCTCAATTATGAGTACTCGTTAGAACTGCCCCAAAAAGGTGGTTCTAAGGAGTACCCATAATTTGTTTTTTAGCAGAAATAAGAAAAATAATGTATACCCTGTAAACCCCAGTTTTACAATATAAAAGTGGGATTTAAGGGGGTCAAAATTATGTAGGTATGTTTTTGTGATGAATAAAATTTAATAATTCAACAGCCCTGTTGTCATGTAAAAATTAGGCAACAATTTGAAATATTTTATTTTCTCTGAAAATTGGCTATGATATTTCATGCAAATGATCTAGTAAGGACACAGTTTGCACGAAATATCAAAGCTTCTTTCTGGTTTGTATTTCCTATGAAAGGAGATAAATTGCATGAAATTACAATCCTGTTTTCTGGCAAAAATATTGTCATTTGCTGCTTTTGCCCAGAGAGTAATAGAGGTTAACCCTTTAAGTGCCAAGCCAAATTGTACCAGATGACATTCTAATCCTTGTTTTTTATGCCCCTGCATTGGATGATGCCGGGGGCATATAGTTTTTTGGTTTTCCATATGTGCCTATGAATGTACGTCCTTCTGTAGGAATGTGTGTACGTACATACGTATACGTGATCCTGTTAGACTCAGGTTAAGGCATTTGTACCAGGTAGAATTTTGTAGTTTTATACTCAGGTACCCCACAGTAGGGGCATCCGTGTACTGTGGACACATTTCTAGTTTAAATATTTTTTCAGATAAAATAAGGATTTACATTTCATATAATTCATCTGGCAGATGATATGCATCATGAAAACATGCCTATGTAATTTTGACCCCCTTAAACCCCATTTTTATATAGTAAAACTGGGGTTTACAGGGGAATACATTATTTTTCCTATTTCTGCTCAAAACATAGATTGTGGGTACTTGTTAGAACTGCCTCTGAGAGGTGGTTCTAACAAGTACCCACAATCTATGTTTTGAGCTGAAATATGAAAAATATCAGAATTTTTTTATTTTTGAATTTTTTTGGGGGTGACAAAATTTTCAGTATATTTGAATAGGCATGTTTGTAATGACATGAAACCTAAATTTTTATTTTGTCTGAAAAATAATTGAAAAAAAAAAAAAATATTTTTAAATGTCATCAGCTGCACTGTTGATTGATACTTTAAAAGGTTAAGGTTGTTTTATTCTTGTTTTCTTTTTTCTTCTTTCTCAGCACATTTCAATTAATTTTCATACAAGTACATTGCACCCAAGTAATAGATGAAAGTGAAATAAGATCTGTATCAGATGTTTTTTTTCCAGCTAAATAAGGCTTATTATCAGTCATCATATGGTTCTGGAGATCATCTTGGATTTTATTTGTCTGTTATTGTCATGGAGGGCTGCAGTAAAATTCCCCTTTTCAGAAGGGCAGAAAAACAAAATAATGACAGAGATGCCTCTCCTGAAAGTGTAACTTTTCCCCTTAGAATGAGGCTTGTCACACAAAAAGGGTTATAGCACATATTGAAACAGTGCAGATACACAGGCTTGTTCACATACAATCTACCATATTATTTACTCTAAATATTCAGACAGCTCAACTCCTTACCATACTTGTTCTAAAATTTAAACAAGTACAATTTACTACCCAATGTTGTATCTAAATATTGCTGGATGAGTGGAAAACAGTGGGGACCCTGATGAGACTCCGCATCCTCTGGGGTCTCATCTTGGTCTACACTGTTTGCTCAGGCCTGTCTGTCTGTATACATATAGTAAATAAGGTATCCTAAGTCTTCAGACACCTTAATTTCTTACCATATTTGTCATAAAATTTTAGGCAAGAAGTGGCCCTACTCACCTACATATAGGTCATACTAAACTTACACATTCTTATCTACTCAAAGCAGAAGATCAGCCAGTTTGCTTAACCCTTGTCCTGCTGAATAAATTAAGATGCCACACCCACTTCTAATTTTCAGCCAATCAGATTACTTGATCCAGGTTGTAGATACCAATTCACATACTTAATGACAAACAGTGCAGATCCAGATCAGTTGGCTTCTTCAGAAGCCAACTGATCTGGATCTACACTGTTTTCAAAGGCAGGGCATATACGGGTTCAGCATGATAAGGGTTAAGCTGTAATGAGTTATTTATGGTGAAGCACTTTCTGATCAACTGAATTGAATTCTGTTACGTGCTACGTCAATTTTCCAAACAAAAAATGACTTGAGATATTTATTTCAAGATGTACCAGCTGATAACACACTAATGTTTTTAAAACACATTAATCTTTTTAACAAAATATAACTATTTTTATTTTTTAATAACTTCTAGTTTTACATTTTCATGCATATATGACTTATCATTATAGCCGTTTCATTACAAAACCAAGTTAGTACACCATCGTGACGCAAATGACCCTCAAGGGTTGATGTGTCATTAAAGTTGAACTCATCATCATCATCATCATCATAAAATTTGAACAAGCCTATTTTTCTTTATCATATGACATCACTGTTATTCAGTGGATAACGTCATGTCATAAAAATCATAAAAATCGTATAACCACACATTACATAACACTTTGGCAGGAACAAGTAACATCATGGCAACATCCATGTCAGCTGGCCTCGGTGGCGCAGTTGGATGCGCGTCCGACTGGAGACTAGGAGGTCGCGGGTTCGACCCCCGCCGAGGTCGGCAACATTCTTTCGTGGAGATTGATCATGAAATATTTTCTACGGTCATTCTCTCCCTTCCGCTGATTCAAGAAGGGCAGTTGTCAGTTTCTGGCGAAAGAATGTGCACAATACTGGTTAACCGCTTGGAGGACTAAGCCTGCCCAGTAAACGTGTGGTTAGGTAAACTGACCGCGCTCGACATGACCCCATTGGGTTGACTGGGCCGTAAAACCTCAACACGAACAACAACATCCATGTCAACCATGCATTTTCTGTTGAACAATTGTCAACTTTAAAGGCGATAAAATCCAATTTAAAAGGGTCATATGATAAACAGAATCTTACACTCGTGGTCATTTAATATGAAATTTATGAAACTCGCCTTCGGCGAGTTTCATAAATTTCATTTGAAATGACCACGAGTGTAAGATCCTCTATATCTGTTGATGTAATTAACTGTATGATGATTGGCAAATAGTGCAGACCCTTTTTGCTAAAGGCTGTTTGAATACTAAGGATAAATACATGTATGATATCAAGAACATCCACTTCGGCAACCTGGGACCAGTTGATCAAAGCATCGTTAGCTTAACAAGCTAGTTAGTGGTCAAAATGTTAACTCTTCTAGTAAGTACAATATCAAGTTCACAGGTATTTTTGCTGTAAAAATGTGATTAGCTTTTGCAAATGCAAAAATATTAGCATATATGCCATTTTTAATTATCAAAGTTTTAATTATACATTAATTAACGACACCATTAGTTTTGAACAACTGGGCCCTGGTGTTGTGTATAAAATTCAGTATAATAATAATACTACTACTAATAATAATTTTAATAATAATAATAATAATAATAACAATAATGACTTTATTTATAGAAGATGCTCAGTTGAAAAAATCCAGTCCCCTGAGGTCCTCTCTTCTAGTATATACGTATACATACAATATTCACTAATATTTTAACATGAAGTACTGTATTCGACCTAATTACCACACATACCCCTATAAGCGCACAGTCGAGCAATTTCGTAGTCTTCAGATTATAGCCAATGTACTTTTTGCCTACTTCTTTATAACAGCATATGTTGCTGGTACCCATTTGAATTGCATCGACTTGTCATAAAGAAAATGAGATAAAAATCACCTAAACATCATCAAAAAAGTACTTTGCTGATATTTTTTAAAATTGTACCCTTAGTAGATATATGCATATTTTAAAAGTTTTCCCAGTGATTTTGAAAAACCTTAGTGCACAGTGCGGTAATTAGGTTGAATATGGTAACACAGATTCTAACTATAGATACAAGCTTGAAAGTTGTCACTGACAGATAATTACTAGCTTATTTTCCACTCTTAATTTTTTGTGCTTGAACTGTTGTTTTGAACTTGTTTAATTGTCTCTGCTATGGCATTCCTGATTTTAGAACCAGAATGGCTGAATGAGTTTCAGAAAAGTTCAAGGCACATACAGAAGATTAACAGGAGTTGATCTTAATAAATGCTCATGAACCTCATTTGTGTATTAGAAAGCTCAGAGATACTGGCAAACAGTGCAGACCCAGATCAGACTGCTCCTTTTAGGAGCAGTTTGATCTGGGACTATACTGTTTGCTTAGGCCTATCTATCAGAATATTGAGGGTGAATTATGTACTTTCTTGCAGCATGTACGGATCCAGTAAGAGCTGAACAGTTAGCAGCCGGTGAGATAGATATGATGTGTGTCTATGGGTCGTGGATCGCCCCTGCCCTGATGTGTATATATCTTCTCATAGCCAATATTTTGCTAGTTAACCTATTAATTGCAAGATTCAAGTAAGTAAAACTTTGGGCCTTTGATAATATACCTCTAGATAAGAGGGGTGTCTGGACAGTTATTTATTCTTACTTGAGTTTTCTTATGACAAAACCAACAAAATTGCATGTCTGCCCAGCAATTACTCAGATCAGCCTGGGCATCCACCCAGTCTGATCTTTGCTTTCTGCACGAAGAAAGCTTGGATCCTTAGCTACCCATTGAGTGCACAGGGAAGACTGATCAGACTGGGTGGATGCCCAGGCTGATCTGTGTCATAGCTGAGCGCACATCCATTTTGTTGGTTTTGTCATGATATTGCTCATTTCTCCATGAAAACATACATGTATGTTTTTGGCACTTGTTAGAAATATGTGAAAGAAGAAAAAAAATCAATAGTTTCTGATGAAAAGAAAAGCATTAATTGGAGTTCTGTAAATAAGATAATTTATGTTATATTGTTATAAACATATATATTGTGCTGGGCTCCATAGTGCAGTTGGTAGCACAAATGACTGCAGGTCCAGGGATTCTGAGTACTACCAGTATTTCCTGCAGAAACTTAAAAGGGCCCTGAGAATAACAGGGCCCAGTTGTTCAAGGCATCGTTAGCTTAACAAGCTCTGTAAGGGTCATTTCGTTAACTGTTTTAGCAGATTCAATACACAATATTCTGATATTTTTTGCTGAAAAAATGTGAGTAGCTTCTACTCACATTTTTTCAGCAAAAAATTACAGCATATTTGCGTATCACTTGATGTAAGTTTTAACGATTCGTTAACTAACGACATCGTTAGCTTTGAACAACTGGGCCCTGATTAGTGCTAAAGGTCAGTGCTGGCAGGATATGATCACATGTTAACTCTTGACATGCTAAATGAAATAAGATGCCATGCCCACTTCTAATTTTCAGCCAATCAGATTACTTGATCCAGAATGTTGATATAAATTTACATAATGACAAACCGTACATATCCAGATCAGTTGGCTCAGAAGCCAACTGATCTGGATCTACACTGTTTGCAAAAGAAGGGTATATCGCGGTTCAGCAGGACTATGGTTAATTTTCATTTCATTTGTGCTTAGTTATCACCAGAACTTTTTTATGTGAAATCCATGTTGTTGGCACAGGGTTGTTTTAGGCTGAACTGTGTACACACAGATCAAATTGGTCCAATAAGGAGGGTCTACACCATTTGCTGTACAATCAGCACTGTGTAGAAAAGTTTAGGTAGTCAAGTCCACTTGCTGAAATGACTCTTCCATAGGGGGTACATAACCACACACACATGAATAAGTTAATTTACCTTAGACAGACATTACCAAATACTTTTAAAATATACAGGTAAAAATCAGTATGAAATGTTTGTCTAACTGTTACCATTAGATTTTCACAGGTGCCCTCACTTTCATTGATTATCAGCCAGTTCTGTAGAGGATCAGTTGTTGGAAAAGTACGGAAAAACATATTTGACCCAGCACACAAAAAAGTGACCTTGTTGTTTAACCGGTTTGTGCCCATGCCCAGTCCCCTATTTGGGCTACAGATATGAGTTTTTTGCCAGAAGTTTCCTCAAGGTCTCTACTACATGTCTGCAAACAGCAAAGGCTCTGATGAGACTGGGTATATACGCAGGCTTGCTTGAGCCTTTTCTGGTCAGGTATGTGATAAGTACCCTTTTCTTATAATGGTATTCTTTCTTTGATTTCAGTGCAACATTTCACAAGAATAACGCAATGTCAAGAGAAATCTGGAAATTCCAGCGCTATCAGCTGATTATCAACTACGAACTTCGTCCAATCCTTCCACCACCTCTCATTGTATTCAACCATATTTACTTGGCTCTTAAATTTATCAGGAGACGTTGCCAGGGAAAAAGAGATACTTTTGATTCAGGATTGAGTAAGTGATTGAGTAATGGTGGATCTACAGATAACATTTTCTTGGATTAATCCTTAAAGTACCAAGCAAAATTTTAGCAGACAAAGCAAAATTTAAGCAGACAACAGTCTTAAAAAAAAGTATTATTTTTCAGTAAAAAATAGGCTTGACATTTCCTGTGAATTGTCTGCTAGGCAGACAATTCACATGAAATATCAGGCCTTATTTTTCCTGAAAAAAAAGAAAATATAATAATAATTTTATAATAAATGAGCCAAAGTGGTGTCTGCTGTGATTGGTGCTTAAAGGTCAATCCGTTTTTGCCTAGAAGATTCCTCTGTCTTGGAAGTTGGACTAATTGCAGCACTAAAGTTTTCAGTGTCGCTTATAGTAAAGGGTACAGTTCCAGATCAGATTCTGCTTTCTGCCTATCTGCTTTGTGAGACATTAGGCATTAAATGGGTGAAAAAATATTAACCCTTAAAGTGCTTACCACAACTGCAGCGGAGGACATATTGATTTTTTTATTATCTAACCTGAGCAAATGCTTGGGTGAGCTATTGTGATCACCCTCTGTCCATTGTGCCTCATCTCTTGTCAACAGTTAGTTCGTTAACACTCTAGTCACAATTTTTACTTAATCTTAATGAAACTTGGTCAGAATATTTGCCTTTATGAAGTCTAGGTAAAATTCGAAGCTGGATCTCTTGCAGTCAAAAACTAAGTCCAGGCCAAATCAAAGGAAAACCTTGTTAATGCTCTAGAGGTCACATAAAATTTAATAAGCATATATTAGTTATCCAAATTTAAATTTTTAGTATTTTTTTATCTTTTTATTTTTCAGACATTTCATGTAATTCATTTGTGGAGATTCATATGAACTTTTAATTCTGCTTTCTCTGCAAAAGATTGCAGGTCCCCGTAGCCTAGTGGATAGGAGAGTTGACTCTTAATCCAACAGGTGTCTCACTGCTGTGGTTGGAGCCTCGCTCGGGTCAAAAGTGGTAAAGCCATGTTCTGCTTACGGATGGTCAGGTGGTCTTTCCCCGGGTTCTCCAGTTTTCACCCACCTTTGATGAACGATCGGTTTGATATAAGTGAAATATTCTTGAAAGGGCTGTAAAACCCAAATAAAAAATATAAATAAAAAATCTGCGTAAAATTAGGAGAAAGTCATAAATTTGCTGTCTGCTGATCTTGTGATAAATATCCAGGCAATCTGATTAGGGCTTTCACATTTTGCTAGTTGGTTTCTACAGTATTCAGGCAAACATGGAAGCCTTTGACCAGGCTTGACTGTTGCAAAGGCTGATCACAGGTCTTCAAAGTTGGCATGATGTAGTAACTAATCAGAGGCCTTGTTTAAGAAGAGTACTTGATAATTCTATGATAATTTTCTCCAGTTCATAATAAATATGTATGTTGTGGGCATTCATTAGAATCACCTCAGTGAGATGCTTCTAATGATCTACCACAACATACCTCTTGATGGAGAAATAAGGAAATATATCCCAGGACCCAGTTGTTGAAAACTTAACAGAGTTGCTAGCTAATGTGACGTTAAAATTTCTGTCTTGAAATATGGCAAATACATTGATACTTTTTGCTGAAAAAATGTGATGAGCTTTTGCATTGCAAAAGCTACTCACTTTTTTGCAGTAAATATATAAATGTATTTGAAAATACCTTAGCTACAGCAGTTAACAAGTTTGTCATTAATTAGCTTGTTAAGCTAACAATGCTTTGAATAACAGGGCTCTGAATTTTATTTCATGACAAATACTCCTCCTTAACAAGTCTGTAACTTGATTTTTATGCATGACATGGCTCATAGACTGAGATGGACAGAAATGGTGACACATGGGATTCTCAAGACTTTAATGAAATTTTAATGTAAATCAAGATGATTGAAATAATACATGGTACAATCTGAGTAGAAGCCACTGGTTTATTGATCATTTGTCGGAAACCAGAAACACAAACAAAACCCTATCATAGTTATCTCTGACAGCTTTTAGCTTGCTGAAGGCAAACTCAACAGATATCTCCATAAAAAGGCATTATCTTCCTCACATCACGAAAACACGCCTATATAATTTTGACCCCCTTAAACCCCACTTTTATGTAGTAAAACTGGGATTTACAGGGGTATACATGATTTTTCTTATTTTGCTCAAAAACATAGATTGTGGGTACTCATTAGAACTGCCTCGCTGAGGCAGTTCTAACGAGTACCCACAATCTATATTTTAAGCAGAAATATGAAAAAATATTAGAATTTTTTATCTGAAAATTTTCATTTTTTGGTGGTGAAATTTTCAATATATTTGAATAGGCGTGTTTTCGTAATGAAAAAAAGATGTATGTTTTTCTTGGTTCTCCATGTAGTCACTCATGTAAGCCTTTTGTGTGTTTTAGCTTGCTTGTACAAAAGTACAGAAAGAGTTATTTATCAACAGCATAGCCCCAGATAAGGGTTACTTTTTATCTGAAAAGTATTGTATAGAGTTACACATACCCTTGATTTACCTAGAAAACTTGTCTTATACACTTGGCATAGTAGGGTTTGTGTCTCTGCAACTTCTCCTACAGTTTTCAAGATAATGATTTGAAACTTGCAGCAAAGTAAGAATATAGGCTGGGCCTGTTCATAAAGGTCACAGAACTCTGATCAAATTTTTATTGCTAGAGTTACATACCCTGGATTACTTAAAAATTTTGCCTTATACACTTTGCATTTGTTCAGAATAATAAATCTGCAAAGGCAAACTGGCAGTAGCAGGGACATTCATCCTCTTTAGGGATCATCTATTTTAAAAGCATATTTTCCAGACCTTATAGACTTGGTTTATATTTGGTATGGTGATAGATATAGGTCCAAAGTTTTATTCAGTAATACATCCCCGACTCTCTGTCTATGGCCTTAAGGCACCTGTTCTTTGAGCACAGACGGCTCTTGTTTTCTTTCCATAGGATCATTGTGCCTATCTGGTAACTTGAAAAAATGAGTTCTGCTTAACCCTAGTCCTGCTGAACCCAGCTATACCTTGCCTTTGCAAACAGTGTAGATCCAGATCAGTTGGCTTCTGTAGAAGCCAACTGATCTGAATCTGCACTGTTTGTCATTCAGTATGTGAATTTATATCGACAACCTGGATCAAGTAGTCTGATTGGCTGAATATTGGAAGCAGGCGTGGCATCTTAATTTATTCAGCATGACAAGGGTTAAGCTGGTGCTAGTGGGGTGTTGGATCCCTGCAAACTTCAATGCTGCCTTATGAAGAGTCTCAATGAAATAGAGACTCTGATTTTTCTTTATGCCACTGGCAGCAGTGGGGCATACAGCCTTGTTATAGCTAAGATGCTTTTTTCAGTACAAAAGTATTGATATTTTTTCTGATTTCTCCACAAAAACATATGCTATGGGTACTCTTTAGAAGCACCTCTGTGAGGGTCTTCTATTGAGTACCCACAAGATATGTTTTCGTGGGGAAATAAGAGTGGGGTTTTACCTGATATCACTCTTATTGTCCCCCGCCTTTTCAAAGAAAAATGGAGGGACACTGTTTTTGGTTTTCTGTGGTGCGTGGTTCCGAGTTTTTAGTAGGTACTTTGTCCCCTTAACTCCTCCCACAGTTTTTGTCCGATCCTTTTGAAACTTTACAGGTGTTTTAAGGATGGTCTGAAGATGTGCATGTGTTTTATTCAGAATCCTGAAATAATTTTTTATCACTTTTTCCGCATTTTTAACTTAGACATTTTTTGAGTTCTAATATTACAGAAGTCTATAGAGAGTAGGTACCTTGTCCCCTTAACTCCTCCCACAGTTTTTGGGCGATCCTTTCGAAACTTACATGGGCTTTTAGGATGGCCTGAAGATATGCATGTGGTTTTTTCAGAATCCTGAAATAATTTTTTATCACTTTTTCCGCAGTTTTAACAGACATTACATCACTGGGGCGTCCAACTGATATTGGCTTACAGTTGGGCAAGGCCTGCTATCCTTGTAGTGGGTAAGGGTAGAGGGGGAATGTTTTTATTTCTTCTGTTTCTTCACTTTCATTCCTGTTCCTCTTTCTTCCCTGTCCCTCTCTTTCATCTCCTCTACTCTCTTCTATCTCTTTTCTCCCTTTCTCTGGGAGACGACACAAAATGACCCTCAATGGTTGACGTGTTGTTAAACCCCAACACAATCAGTCAATCAGACATTTTTTGAGTTCTAATACTACAGAAGTGTATAAGGAGCATGTACCTTGTCCCCTTAACTCCTCCCACAGCTTTTGGCCGATTCTTTTGAAACTTTACAGGTGTTTTAAGGATGGTCTGAAGATATGCATGTGGTTTTTTTCAGAATCCTGAAATTAATTTTTATTTATTTTAGACATTTAGAACATAGACATTTTTTGAGTTCTAATATTACAGAAGCGTATAGGGAGTAGGTACTTTGTCCCCTTAACTCCTCCCACAGTTTTTGGCCGATCCTTTTGAAACTTTACATGGGCTTTCAGGATGGCCTGAAGATATGCATGTGGTTTTTTCAGAATCCTGAAATAATTTTTTATCACATGCATGTTGTTTTTTTAGAATCCTGAAATAATTTTTTATCACTTTTTCCGCATTTTTAACTTAGACATTTTTTGAGTTCTAAAACTACAGAAGTATATAGGGAGCAGGTAACTTGTCCCCTTAACTCCTCCCACAGTTTTTGGCCAATCCTTTTGAAACTTTACAGGTGCTTTAAGGATGGTCTGAAGATATGCATGTAGTTTTTTCAGAATCCTGAAATTATTTTTTATCACTTTTTACACATTTGGAACTTAGACATTTTTTGAGTTCTAATATTACAGAAGTCTATAGGGAGTAGGTAGCTTGTCCCCTTAACTCCTCCCACAGTTTTTCACCGATCCTTTTGAAACTTTACGTGGGCTTTTAGGATGGCCTGAAAATATGCAGGTGGATTTTTCAGAATCCTGAAATAATTTTTTACCACTTTTTCTGCATTTTTAACTTAGACATTTTTTGAGTTCTAATACTACAGAAGCATATAGGGAGTAGGTACCTTGACCCCGTAACTCCTACCACAGTTTTAAGCCGATCCTTTGAAACTTTACAGGTGCTTTAAGGATGGTCTGAAGATATGCATGTGGTTTTTTCAGAATCTTGAAATTATTTTTTATCACTGGTTTCCTGCTTCAATACTTAGGTAATTGATACAGGACCAATGGTCCTCTGGTTAACTTTACCATTTTTAACACCTCAAATAAAAATAAGGTGGGGGACATAAATTCCCCATGGAATTTGCTTGTCTAGACCATGGTTGTTTTTGTTTCTGTTTTTTTTTTATTTTTTTTTATTTTTATGTGTTCATTGTTCCAAGGGCAACCTTTAGAAATTTTATTTATCAGTTATATCTTATCTTAGCTGCATAAAACTATTATAAATTAGTTTGATTTATTTCCAGAATTGTTCTTGTCGCATGATGATATGGAGAAACTCCATGATTTTGAAGAAGAGTGTGCTGAGGATTATTTCCGAGAGAAAGAAATTCAACTGCAGTCATCATCTGATAAGAGAATACAAGTCATTAATGAAAGGTAGGCTTTGAAGGAGACTGGATACGTATAGTAGATTTCCACCAATGTTACAAGAGAGACAACTTTCGTGATTTCCTGTTTGGCTATTCTGCACACCAAGCCATATCTGAAAAGAGGTTTACTCTAAAAGGAAAGTAGGGAGCAAACTCTGTCCTTTAGAGCAGATCTCTTTTCAGAAGGGTGGGTTTGAGGGCGGGGGTGGGTGGGAGGAGAATCGCCTTCCCCTGAAAGTGTCATTTCCCCTAAATCTTTAAACTCTCAGCTCCGGATAAGGTGAAAATTAAGATGTTTTTTTCCAGGGTCCAGTTGTTCAAAGCGTCATTAGCTTAACGAGCTCGTTAAGGGTCATTTCGTTAACTGTTTTAGCGGATTCAATATACAATATTTTGATATTTTTTGCTGAAAAAAATGTGAGTAGCATTTGCACTGCAAAAGCTACTCACATTTTTTCAGCAAAAAATTTCAGCATATTTGCGTATCACTCAATTTAAATTTTAACGAATCGTTAACTAACGACATCGTTAGCTTTGAACAACTGGGCCCAGTTTTATATTTTCATGCATACTTGACTTGTTATTATTATAGCCGTTTCAATACCAAATCAAATTAATATTCCATTTTGATCAAATGACCCTCATGGTGTGTTAAACATGGTGTGTTGATGTGTTGTTAAACCTGAACTCATCAACATCATGAATTGAGATGTTTTTTTTTATAGAATAATTGTTACTAGTAAAGAGCTGTCATCTCATGAACCTCATAATTTCTGACCCACCCCTCGCCCTCCCTCCCCTCTTCCCCTGTACACTACCAGTGATGAGAGTCTACAGTGCTTGCCACTCATCCAGGAAGTTTTGGACATATTCATGGGTAGTAAAATGGACTTTTCAAAATTTTTAGACAAATATGTAAGGGTTAATGTGTGAGAATATTTAGGGTAATTACAGTACAGTAATTTTCCTTGTTGTTTCAGGGTGGAGAACATAACAATGAGATGGGAGGATATGAGCCAGAAAGATAATGCAATGAAGCTGTCACTACAGGGTGTGGACTTCCGACTCTCAGTGCTGGAAGAAATAGCATTACAAAACACTGAAATTCTGAATCAGTTAAAGAATTTCATGTGCCAGTATGACACAAGATCTAGAAACGTTAGTGCTTCAAGTGATAGGAGTGGCAGTCGGGGTCGTCTGGATAGTGAAGAGTCGACAACTGATCAAGGAGATTTACAGCAGTATGCAGGTTCATCACAACCTGAGGATGGTTCTGGTATCGGAGGAAGGGAAACAACTCCTGGACCCAGTGCGGAAACCTCAATGACTCCAGCTTCCAACGTGACAATGCGTAGTATGCCATCTCCTATCTTAGTACATTCCCGCAAGTCTGTGAAAGATGAAAACATTCAAAGGGTCACTGATTTATCTAAACCACAAGCGAAATCAAGTCATGCATTAACTCGACGTCTGGAAAGGCAGGCTAGTTTGAAACAACGTAGGTCACTTCCAAAAGTGCTGGAACATTTGAAGGAACACGAGGGACATGAGGGTAACACAGCCGAAGAATCATTGAGACCTTCTTTAAGTGAACGCAGACATGCATCAAGGTTACATATAGATACAAATCTCACAGCACCCGATACCGAGTTTAGCAATTCTGGCAATTCTGATGTTTTGGATAAAGCTGAAACAGATGTGAATAATTCTAGTGCTGTCTATAGTACAGCACATATGAGTGCTGACACACAGGTGAGCACCCAGTGTCCTGCAAGAATAGGTACTAATGAGACAACGATGGATGCCCCAGGGCTGCTGATGAAATCAAAATCTTATGAGTCACCTTTAATAGTTCAGATACCATATTCTGGAGTAGGTACCAATGAAGTCCCGGCTTCTTTTGCTTCACCATTCACACCTATACTAACCTCTTTAAGAGCAGAATATACCACTATCACTGACATCATAGATACCACATGTATGATCAATCGTACCCCACCCAGAAGCCCAACTTCAGCACACCCGTTCTACAATGAAGGAATGTGGGATGATGAAAAGAGTGAAAATCTGGCGTGCTTATCAGAACATGCTGCCCTCAAACATGCAGAAGAACAAGAACATCGAAAAATGGAGAAAGTTATACGGCACAGACTACGACAGATTTCTATGGATGAAAGTGACAGTATTAGTGATATAGCAAAGCTTGCAATCAGTGAAATGGACGTCACTGATGATCCTCCCTCTGAACATGAAGATGACGATATTCCGGGTTCTGCTGAGAACATACACGTACCCTCTTTGTTCAAAGAAGCAGAAATGAGTCACGAAGACAGTGGACCTGTTACCTTTGATGCAATAGAAATTCGGATCCGCCGTGCTTCCTCCAATGACACAGAATCTCACCTAGACTCTGTAAAAACTTGATGATAGATGCAGTTTTAGTCAAGTGATATTTATTGTTGATTTGTTATTGAACCAGATATTTATACTTGTACAAACAAATCTGATTATATTGTTTTAACCTATTGTAGTCTGGAGACCCCTAACAGGGTAATTGGCAAACAGTGGAGACCCAGATCAGATGCTGCAGAATGTGGCATTTTATCAGGGTCTCCACTGTTTGCAAACAGTTCAACCATTTTTCTCTTGTAATATCTAAATCACATGGCCTAACATACCTAAAATCGAAATTAGAATCTTCCATTATATACTGTTGGGGAGTTCATTTAGTCTACATTAGGTTAAATGAGATACATCATGGGAAAAGAGGTCTTTGGGGCATATGTGAAAAGGGAAAGACCAGATCAGCCTGCTGATTTACTCAGTCTAATCAGAGTCTTTGTTATCAACATGCTGTTTGCATATACATACTGTATTTACCCTTTGTATTCGGACACTTCAGCTTACCATATTTGTTCTAAAATTTGAACAAGTACAATTTACAACCTGATGTTGTGTCTAAAAATTGATGGATGAGTGGCAAACAGTGTAGAACCTGATGAGATGCTGCATTCTGTGGCATCTCATCTGGGTCTACATGTTTGCTCAGGCCTGTATGTCATGTATGTAAATAAATACAGAAGTTGTAGATAAGGCCTTCTTTTCAACCAAAAAAATATTGAATGGGTTTTTCATGAACAGTGCCATGGTGAGGCACTTTGAATCAGTGTCCACAACACTTTTATGGCAATTGGAAAAAAAATGTTTTCCTTAACCCTTGTCCTGCTGAATAAATTAAGAAGCCACACCCACATCTAATTTTCAGCCAATCAGACTACTTGATCCAAATTGTTGATGTAAATACACATTCTTAATGGCAAACAGTGCAGATCCAGATCATTTGGCTTCTTCAGAAGCCAACTGATCTGGATCTACACTGTTTGCAAAGGCAGGGTATATCCGGGTTCAGCAGGACAAGGGTTAATACCCTCTTACCTAGAGCTCTGATATTCCCAAGGACCCCTTTTCTCATGGAATGGTTGATATGTATTGTGTATAAATAGAACACAAAAGTAGTGAAAGATGGGGAACCATTCATGTGAACCTCTTTACGAGTAAAAAGCCATTATTGATATGCAGACAATGAAGGCCTAGATCAGGCTGAGCATTTGCACAGTTTGATTTAGACCTCCATTATCTGCTTATACCATCATTGGATATTGTTGAATATTTTGATGAACTCAGAAGATGCTGTCAGATCAGACTGTGGTATGCATTGACTTATAAGTCTTTTTCTTTCATGCATTTTCTCTGATTACTTCCTCATATGATAGCTCCAGATAAGGGGTACTACGTAAATATTTTTCTTATTCCTCCATGAAAACATATCTTGTGGGTACTCATAAGTGCCTCATCGAGGCACTTCTAATGAGTACCCACAAGATATGTTTTGTTGGGAGGTTTTTTTTATGGAGAAATACGATAAAATATCAATACTTTTTGGCTGGAAAAAAGTGCTATTTCATATATTATTGTTTTAGACTGCAGAGTGATAAGATGGTAATGTTGGTGCTTATTATTACATAAAACACGATAATGCAGGTTGTTATGTCCCCCTACCTATGGGGAGGGGGATAAATTGATTTTGATATAGTCAGAGTTTGCATTTGCATGACACTTTCTTGTATGCACAATATCCTATGAACCAGTGGTTGGATTCTTACCAAATTTTCCATGGATATAAAATTGGGACATAACAAAGAATTGATAAGATTTTGGTGCTTTTGACCTAATCTTCAAGGTCAAAGCAGAAGAAAAACTGAAAATTTGCGATGGGGGGACATCTATTTTCTCTGTTACCACCCTAACTGTTCAGTTAAAAAATAAAATGTTTTAAAGTTTTTTGACATACATTTTCTAAAATGAACACTAAATTTTAACTACTAACAGTGTTTTCAGAGAAAAGAGATGTCACCTCATGGTGGCTTTTCAGTTTTCTACCCCTAATGAATCAATAATTACTTGCCTAAATAATGTATGGTTTCATAAGTGGACAGTTATTCTGGAAAGTGTTTTTTGCTGAATTAGCCGAAAGTACATGTAAAAGTTAATTGATCAAACCATTTATTTCATCTAGTTCTACACAACTGTTAGTCTTGTTCAAATATTTAGGAAAAATATAGTGTCTTGTTTTTCTTCATATTTGTCACTTTTTATGATTTTTTGTGTGTTCTTATTTTTGTGATATGAAATAATGAAAATAATGAAACATTCTATTTGAATACATGAGAAAGCTATTTTTGGAAATGTCTTATTGATACAACCAAATTTTGTCTTTTTTTTTATTACAGGGGTATACATTATTTCTCTTATTTCTGCTCAAAACATAGATTGTGGCTACTCGTTAGAACCGCCTCGGCGAGTACCCACAATCTATGTTTTGAGCAGAAATACGAAAACTATCAGAGTTTTTTATCTGAAAATTTTCAGTTTTTAGAGGTGAAATTTTCTATATATTTGAATAGGCATGTTTACGTAATGTGATAGTGTAGACCCAGATCAGATGCTGGAAAATGCTGCATCTGATCAGCGTCTGAACTGTTTACCACTCATCCGGTACTATTTTTGACACATCAACATGTAGTAAAATAGACTTTTACAAATTTTAGGACAAGTATGACAAGTAGTTAAGGTGTCCCAATATTTAGGGTAAATATGGTGCTCCCTTGAAGCAGTTTTAGGAGAAATAAGAGTATTTATCTGGCTACTCCTCTTGTGTAGAGCTATGCTGGTGTCCTGCATTTCTTGGTGGACAGAAAAAGATACATTACAAAAACATGCCCATTCAAATATATTGAAAATTTTACAACCAAAAAAGGAAAATTTTCAGATAAAAAATTCTGATATTTTTCATATTGCTGTGCAAAACATAGATTGTGGGTACTCGTTAGAACTGCCTCGGTGAGGCGGATCTAATGAGTGGCCACAATCTATGTTTTTGAGGAGAAATAAGAAAAATAATGTTAACCCCAGTTTTACTATATAAAAGTGGGGTTTAAGGGGGTCAAAATAATGTAGACATGTTTTCGTTATGAAATAAGGCAGGTATGTAGTCTGATATGGGAGTTTGCTCTTGACCCATTGTAGACTTAATGAACTCCCCCACAATATATATTGGAAGATTCTAATTTCACTTTATAGGTATGTCAGGCTGTGTGATTTAGATATTCCTGGAGAAAAATGAGTGAACTATTTGCAAACAGACCCTGATCAGACGCCACATTCTGTAGAGTCTAATGTGGGTCTCCCCTGTGCCAATGTTACCCTCTTAGGGGTCTCCAGACTAGAATGGGTTTAGTGCTGCTAAATGTTGCTTCAGAATTTGATCATGTTGATATGCAAATCTTATATAATATCATTGTTATTGGCCTTGTTATTGCTTTTTTCAGATTTTTTGTTTTTGTTTATGCATTAATTGGCCAGCATCAAGTGAAGATGTGTCTTTGGGACATGTGTGGACAGTGCAGGCCCATATCAGCCTATACATTCATAGGGATACTGTAATATGTACCAGCAGACAGAAAAGTCTCTGGCAGACCTCTAGATAAGAAGGATATCCTCACATTTCTCTTAATTCTTCATGAACACACATGTTGTGGGTATTCATTAGAAGTGCCTCACCGAGGCACTTCTAATGAGTACCCACAACATGCGTTGTGGAGAAATACCTTTTGGTTGGTGGAAAAAAAAATGCCTATCTGATGAGACTGCTGATGCCTGGTCTGAATCAACACATTGCATGAAGACACATTTTCTTATCAACTTCAAGTTGTGTATCTATGCAGTCTGGTTAGAAAGTCTCTTTATCTCTCAGCACTCAGCATGCTGTGGGCAAATTCACAAGACAACGCATTGATGATATTTTTTAATAATAATAGTAATAATTCTCCTAAGGACAACTAAGATAACTTGCATGAGCTGTCAGATCTGATTTTCTGGGGAAAAAAAAGAAAAATATTTCAAAATGTTGTCTTCTTTAAATTTCACTCGGCATGCTAAGAGTTAAGAATATGCAAAGTCCAAATCTTGCATGTGCAAAGGGCAATGATCTTGACCACCCCTGTCAGGAAGTATAGGCTGGTCCGGGCTTTGCTGTTCACACCAGCCACACCATAAGAAGAGATTTGGGAAAGTTGTGAACAGTAAAGATCCCAGTCTGCCAGCAAAGCTGCATTTTCATCATTCACTGTATCCAGATATGGGATAATCTGGCCCCAAGGTTTTTCATGCTCAACTCAGCTGAGCATGAAATTTGTCCAGCTATTAAATCTCAAATTACTTACAATTGCAAATTCTTTCTTGCTAAATACAGCTGAGCATGAAAATTTCTCTTCTACTAAATATGAAAATGCCAACTATTGTTGGCATTTTCATATTTATTAGCAGAGAAAATTTCATGCTTAGTTGAGTTGAGCATGAAAAAAAGTTTTACAACCTCAGGCCTGGGCTTTGTCTGTATGCATGTCTCAAAGACACTTTTCCCATAGCATGGCCCATATGATAAGGTTTGAATCTCTCCAAACAGAAAACAACATAATGACATATGCAACCAGCATAGACTCCGATTATCTTGCACAACCAAACAGTCTGATCTGAATCTACACTATTTGTTAGCACAATGCAAGGACTTTAAACATTCTGTTATCAAATATCAAAGATTTTGATCAGACTGGGCAGATGCACAGGCTAAGCTGGGTCTGTGGTGGTTGCATGTCATTAGGTCAGTTTTGTTTGTAGTGGTTCATACAGGACTTTACCTGTACTGGGCCCAGTTGTTCAAAGCTAAGGATGTCGTTAGATAATGATTCGTTAAAATTTAGATCGAGTGATACGCAAATACACTGAAATTTTTTGCTGAAAAAATGTGAGTAGCTTTTGCAGTGCAAAAGCTACTCACATTTTTTCAGCAAAAAATATCAGAATATTGTATATTGAATCCGCTAAAACAGTTAACGAAATGACCCTTAACGAGCTCGTTAAGCTAACGACGCTTTGAACAACTGGGCCCTGGTATACAGTGAACCCTCCTTACAACGGCAGTATTTATCCTCCAAGACAATGCCATTAAAATGAATTTGCTGTTGTACAGAATACTTAATGAGCAAATTGATATGCAAGAAAGGTCTTGTTTTGTTGTTATTTCCTCATAGAACATATGTTTTGGATATTTGTTAGAATTGCCTCACTTTTCAGTCTTTTAAGTATTGAATACAATATTCTTGCATAATTTGTGACTAATTGTTACCGCTTAAGTGAAGCTTTCATGTCAAATTGTCATTATAATGAATTTTGTCGTTGTATCGAGTGTCAGTGTAAATGGTTGTTTGTATCTGTTTTATTGTGCAATAATCTAGTTGTTTTCAGAATGGAGACACTCTTATATTGCAGTAGTGGGATTCAAAAAAACTGCTTTTTTGCCTTATGAAAACACACCTATTCAAATATATTGAAAATTTTTCCACCAAAAAATGAAAATTTTCAGATAAAAAAAACTCTGATATTTTTCATATTTCTGCTCAAAACATACATTGTGGGTAGTCGTTAGAACTGCCTTGGTGAGGCAGTTCTAACAAGTACCTACAATCTATGATTTCTAACAAGTACCTACAATCTATGATTTTGAGAAATAAGAAATAAGAAAAATAATGTATACCCCTGTAAACCCCAGTTTTACTGCATAAAAGTTTAAGGGGGTCAAAATTATAAAGGCATGTTTTCGTGATGTACCAGAAAAAAATCAAAACATGGGATAAAAATTATATGAGCCATGTCCTGTCTTGGTATATGTGAACAGTGATGATGCAGATCAGTCTGCACATCCATGCATTCTGATCTGACAGGGATTTGCCTTTCCTTCTAAAGTTTCTGTAATTACCAGGGCCGAGTTGTTCAAAGTACTGTTAGCTTAACGAGCTTATTAAGGGTCATTTCGTTGTTTTAGCAGATTCAATACACAATATTCTGATAATTTCTGTATTCCTCATGTGGCATTATGGTCAACATTCATTTATTTTTAATGTAATTTATTTTGTATTTATTTTTTTAAGTACAAAAAAGCTCTAGTTTGAAATAGAGTAGTAATTTACACACTAGGTACTGTATCTACATTAGACAAATAATTACTTTCTATATTTGTTTCTGTATTGTTATACTTATCAACTATTTCCAAAGATTGAATAATGTCACTGTGCACTTATTAAGTCATCGGTGTTACACTTAAAGTGACATTATTTGAAAGTAACAACATGGCATCTATCATGACTACAAAATTAGAAATGCCATTTAAAAGTAAATACTAGTTTGATGATTTTCTGAATGTTGCCAGGAAAGTATGAAAAATTAAAGATGTATTCAGCATATTATTTTCTTTGTTTTGTTTTGTTTATAAGCGGTACATTTGTTGCTTGGAACTGCATATTTTTTGCGCAAGAACCTGAATTGTGAATTATGTCTCAGCAGCAGCCCCCACTCCCCCACCCACCCCTTCAGTGTCAGAAACATATTGATTTTGGACGTCTGACTGTCACAAAATCATGTCTGCTCCGTAACTTGAAAACTGTTTAAGATATTTTTAGGAAACTTTACAGAAATGTTCACCACCATGAGACTACTTGCAGAACACAAGAACCATAACTGGGGTTTACTTACTTTTGGAGATGGCCCTTTGAATATTATAGTGATTTTGGTCATAAAATGGTGTCCACTTCGTAACTTAAAAACCGTTCAAGATATTTTCACAAAACTTTACAGGAATGTTTACTACCATGAGACAACATGCAGAACACATGAACCATGAGTATGCTTTACCTGCTTTTGGAGTTATGGCCCTTTGAACATGGTAAATTTTAGTCATATACTCATGTCTGATCTGTAACTTGAAACTGTTTGAGATATTTTCAAGAAACTTTACAAAAATGTTAAGGACCATGAGATGACATGCAGAAAATAGATAACTGGTTTACTTTTGGCCCTTTGAACTGTGTAAATAGTGATTTCAGTCATATACTCCTGTCCGCCTGGTAAACTTAAAACTAGTGTGAGATATGTTCATCAAACTTTACAGAAAGGTTAACAACCATTAGACAACATGTAAAACACAAGAACCATAACTTGATTACTACTTTTGCAGTTACTGCCCTATGAACATTGTAGCGATTTCAGTAATATACTTGTGTCTGCTCTGAAACCTGAAAGCCTGTTTCAAATGTAATCCTGAAAACCTGTCTCAGATAATTTCATGAAACTTTACAGAAATGTTAACCACCATGAGACAATATGCAGAACACAAGAACCATAACTTGGGTTCGCATACTTTTGGAGTTATGGCCCTTTGAACATGGTAAATCTTGATTTTGGTCATATACTCATGACCAATCTAGTACTTGAAAACTGTTCGAGATATTTGACAGAATTTTACAGAAGTTTTTAGAACCATGAGACCACGCAGAAAGTAAAAAACATAACTGTTGTTTGCCTACTTTTGAAGTTATGGCCTTTTGAACAGTGTAAGTAGTAATTTTCATCATATACTCCTGTTCACTTGGTAACTTGAAAATTGTGCGAGATATTTTCATCAAACTTTACCGAAATGTTAACCACTATTAGACAACAAGTAAAATACAAGAATCATAACTCTTGTTTACCATTTTTGGAGTTATGGCCCTTTGATATTGACTCAGTGTTCAAAGCTGTCCTCTAAAAGGGGGGTGATATCTGTTTCCATGTAGAAAACAAATTCTAGACTTTATATCCGCTTCCATAGTATTCTTAACCCTTTCAGCCTTACAGACACTTTTGCAAACAGGATAGATCCAGATGAGACAGCTCATTATAAACCATCTCATCTGGATCTATGCTGTTTGCCATTTTGCTTTTTTATTTTTTGTTCTTTTTTTCTGAATCCCCTATTTACAAGAATGGACTTTTCTAAATGTAAAGATAGAATAACTGCAGAAAGTCAGGGGTGAAAGGGTTATTTTTTTGTTATTAAAGACCCAATGTTTGTCATGTATACTGCCAGAGAATTTTTTTTTGGATATCTTGCTTGTTGCCATGGAATTAAGTGCTATAATAGCAGTGTTTTACTTTGTTACTGCAAATATTGTGTTCAGTTTATTTTGATTATTGATTATTGTGATTATCCTGTGTCCGTTGTCCATCATAAATTCTTTCTTTGAACTACTACAGAACCAGTTTCCACCAAACATCACAGAAATTTTTTCACGCATGGCCCATTACCAAAATTATTCAAATGGTTCTGCTCAGCTGAACAAGATGGCTGCCCGAGCTAAAAATAGAAAAAAAAAAAATCTTTAAACAACATCTAGGCATGTGCCCATTTCAAAATAATTTCACAGAAATGTCCCTCCTATACCCCTTTTCCAAAATTGCTGAAATGGTTC
The DNA here is from genome assembly GCA_964016985.1 of Anodontia alba. Lineage (NCBI taxonomy): Eukaryota > Metazoa > Mollusca > Bivalvia > Lucinida > Lucinidae > Anodontia > Anodontia alba. The sequence continues at coordinate 21,056,885 of OZ024829.1, forward strand.
TGCTGGGCTGAACAAGATGGCTGCCAGAGCTAAAAATAGACAAGAGACAAGCTTAGCATCTAAAGGGTCTTCTTTCCAGGCTGGTGCTTCACAGGGTCTTCTTTCCCTGCTGGTGCTTCACAATTTCTTCTTTTCCTGCAGGTCCACCACAGGGTCCTCTTTCCCTGCTGGTGCTTCACAAATTTCCTACATTAAAATTTGCCATGGCAACCAAACAAACTGGCCACCTTTAATGGACATCTGTCATGCCATGACACCATCAGTTCCATAAGCTGTCTTGAACTCAGGTGAGCTGTCAAGGCCATCATGGTCCTCTTGTTTTAACATATCATTGCTAGATAAATTTACTTGAAATCACCTCATATATCATGAAAAAAAACACCTCATATCTCTTGAAAAAACCTCATACTTGTATGTACGTAAATTTTTACCTTAGATATTTGGACACTTTAACTCCTCATAATAATTGTTATAAAATTTGAACAAGTCCATTTTATTGCCCATCAGTATCTAAAATTGTTTGATATATTGCAGTCAGTGTGGACCCTGATCAGATGCTGCAGAATCTATGGCATCCAATCTGGGTCTACACTTTTTTGCACAAGCTGGTCTGTTCAAACAAATTGGTAAATAACTACCTGAAAACAATTAATAACTACCGATGCACATTGGTGGGTCATGAAAGTCCTAATCAGCCTGCACATTTGTACATTGTGATCAAGACCTTTACTGTCATCTTATCAGATCATATCTGAATCTTCATATATGCTGGAAGATACATATTGGTACAACACTGCTCGGGTGATACATTTGCAGTGATTTATAATGTATATTCAGGATATGGTAAATATCTTAAAATTTCTAAGCTTTATTCCATTCTTTTTTGGGCCTAGATTTCTTTTTTCTTATCCAGTGGTTTCTTAAAAATAGTTAGTAGAAAGGCAAACAGTGTAGACCCTCAGGGTCTGCAATGTTTATATGCCATTTTGTCAGAAATGTTGGTGTATGAAAGTTTTGGACACTAACCATATGAGCCAGCACAAGACAAAACCGACAGTAAGACTTGCGCAACCAGCAAAGATTCAGATCAGCCTGTGCTTCTGCAGTCTGATCAGTGTCTTCACTGGTCACATTGCCTTCTATAGCCTCCAGGCTATCCAAAGAGGGATAAATGAGAATCGTTGTCATACAGGGCCCAGTTGTTCAAAGCGTCGTTAGCTTAACGAGCTCGTTAAGGGTCATTTCTTTAACTGTTTTAGCGGATTCTATATACAATATTCTGATATTTTTTGCTGAAAAAATGTGAGTAGCTTTTGCACTGCAAAAGCTACTCACATTTTTTCAGCAAAAAATGTCAGCATATTTGCGTATCACTCGATGTAAATTTTAACGAATCGTTAACAAACGACATCGTTAGCTTTGAACAACTGGGCCCTGAGTGCATGTACAGACTGATCTGAGTATGACAAGCACAGGACTTTTAGTGTCAGTTTTGTCGTGTGCTGGCTCATATGTGTTTTTTTTGTGTGTATATGTATTACACCACAACCTCTTTATTTCACGATTATGGTATCCATAGCATAAACCGTGTTAGTTAAACAATCGTATTATATCCAAACCAAAATGTATAGATTATATTGAAAAATGACCATTTATGGTCATTTTTCAATATAATCTATACATTTTTGGGAACCATCTTTGAACCGTGTTATATCCAAAATGGTGTTATAATGAACCATGTTATAAAGAGGTTGTAGTGTACTATTTTATTTACCCTAAATATCCAGAAACCTTCACATCCTTGTCTGAAGATCTGAGGAAGTCCCTGCATTTTACTATCTGATGAGGTGTCTGAAAAATGGCTTGATGGTTGGCGAACAGTGCAGACCCTGATCTGTACCATAATCTGCCATCTATTCTGGGTCTACACTTTTCATAGGCCTGTCTGTTTGGATATTTAAGGTAAATATTGTAAAGCGACCATTTGGGACTGAATAAGTACAGTTGACTCGTTATCTCAACCTCCTTTATCTCGAATAACCGCTTATCTTGAAGCGAAAATCTGGTCCATGCTTAAACATTAAAATCTAAGAAGAGGTAACAAGATAGTGGAAAAAGGGAGAAACTGCTCCTAAGGAGCAATTTTTCCTCTTTTCACAATATTTTCAGTATATCTCTAACTTCAGGAGTCAAATTACATACACATTTGTTAAATGTGGTTGTTTGATTTATTTTTTCCTGAATTCTGCAAATCTGATAAGTCGAGGTACGGATATCTCGAAGGATTTCAGAGAATCCCTTGGAGTTCGAGATAACGAGAGTCGACTGTATCTACACCTTGATTCAGCAGTCACTTTTTTCAGTCACTCGGTTTTTTCTTTGTGTGAAATGTTTGCAAAGGAGTAAGACTTATATTTATGTTAAAAGAAATGGTTAGGGTATTTTACATCTTGTCCTTTGTGAAATTATGCATAAATTGGTCACCTCTACATTTATTTGTTGTTCATTGTAAATATGATACTTAACCATACATTGTTTTAATCCTGCAATACAGAAGTTGTGGATACTGAGAGAAGTATTCTGCATGATTGTCATAAATTCTATCAAAATTAAACGGAAAAAATAAAGCAAATGAAAATATTACCATATTTACCCTATATATGTAGACAAATCTGAGCAACCCATGTAGAGTTAGATCAGCTGCCACAGAAGGTAGTGTCTGATCAGGGTCTACAATATTTGCCACTCATGCAGTCAGATTTTTGGACAGGTTTTTCAAAAAATCTGGGCCCAGTTGTTCAAAGCGCCGTTAGCTTAACGAGCTTGTTAAGAGTCATTTCGTTAACTGTTTTAGCGGATTCAATACACAATATTCTGATATTTTTTGCTGAAAAAATGTGAGTGCAAAAGCTACTCACATTTTTTCAGCAAAAAATTTCAGCATATTCGCATATCACTCGATGTAAATTTTAACAAATCGTTAACTAACGACATCGTTAGCTTTGAACAACTGGGTCCTGACCTTTAAATAGCGATGTCCAGGTGAGTGGGCCTCGGGCATCATCCCTGGTTTACTTATGGTTAACCTTTTTGAAAAACCCGTCCATAATGCCGTTAGGCATTTTTCTTGTTGAAAACATGAACAGGTGTTGTGACTCATCCAAAATAATGCAGTTATGGTATCCAAATATGACGGGTAAATACGGTAGTCATACATTTGGTCTATTTCTGTGTATTTCAGAAATGTAAAAATAATAATGATAACAAATGTTAAGCTGTTTTCCATGTTATCCTTAGAAAAAAGGACCAGAGAATTGCTGACAGCTAAGCTTTGGTCTTTTTTAAATTCTGTTATAGAATTTGAAAACCTGCAAAAAAAATATATTAGAAATCAGTACCATTTAAGGATATAACTGATTTTGAAACTACAGAATCTTCTGTAATATTAATAAATATTTTATGGTCTCCATATTAATTGTGTAAATGCAGAATCTGATCTTTCATTGAGAATGCATATTCCAGTGTAAATATCAAGTTTTATGGAGCTTATTTCCATCTAATAACCATTTATTGGGACTAGATACACTTGGTAGATTCTCTACCATTTTATACAAGAGAGACAATTTTTGTGACTTCCTGTTTTCCTTCCTGCACACCTATTCCCTACTGAAAAGAGGTCTGGTCTGAAAGAAAATAATTTTGTCTTAAGAGAGCCAATTCTTTCCTTTCACAGTAGAATCCTTAAAAATTAATTTACACATGAGTTTTCTCCCTTGAAAGTGTATCAGTCCCCTTAAATAGTACAGAAATGTTATGTCATTGTTATGGTAAATATCTTAAAATTTCATACACCAAAGTGTCTGACAAAATGGCATATGCAAACAGTGCAGACCCAGATCTTCAGGAGCAGTCTGATCAGGGCCTACAATGTTTGCCATTCCACTAAGTTTTTTTCAGAAACAACTGCATTAAAAGCAAAATTTAGGCAAAAAAAGTACGAAATAAAGTGTTCAAAATTTTAGGACATTTACCGTAACCAATTTTTTTGATCTCATGCCAGAAGAATATTATTGTGATATCCCAGTCTGACACCAGAAGAATTTTAATGCTTAACACTCTGGATAAAAATTTCAGCAAAGACATTGAATATTTTTCTTATTTGTTTCCCCAGAAAAGAGGATTTGACATTTCATGCAAATTGTCTCAAATAGAGACAATTTGCATAAAAAGTCAGATCCTGTTTTCTTGAAAAAAAAATTTAAAAAAATATCATCAATGTGTTGTCTGCTGAATTAGCCCAGAGAGTGGTAAAGTTTTATGCCAATTACAAACATATTTTCCCTAAAATTTGAAACGAGGTTTTTGAAGAATAATGTTGATGGAATGGCAAAAAAAGTGTACCCACTGATAGGATGTTCATTTAGAATAAGAGTATAGTTATTTCGAGCCTGTCTACATGCGTAAATGATATTGTGGATCTTTATTAAATTGATCCTTAGGAGCTTCCGTCTCCCTACCAGGCCCTGAGGTTATAAAACTTTTTTCATGCTCAACTCCGCTGAGCATGAAATTTGTCCTGCTAATAAGTCCCAAATTACTAACAATTGCAAATTCTTTCTTGATAAACATAGCTGAGCATGAAAATTTCTCTGCTAATAAATATGAAAATGCCAACTATTGTTGGCATTTTCATATTTATCAACAGAGAAACTTTCATGCTCAGTTGAATTGAGCATGATAAAACCTTGGGGCCAGGCTTGTCCTAAAATTTGAACTAGTCCTGCTGCATCTGACCAGGGTCTACATTTCCCTCAGATACACTTATTTGATTTTACAAAGCAAACTGTGATCTCTTGTATTTCATATCATTAAGTCTGATTACTGTATTAACCCTAAGTATTTGGACAGACATGCCTGAGCAAAGTGTAAACCCAGATCAGTGTATACACAGTTTGTCACTCATCCAGCATTTTTTTAGATGCAAAAACAGGTTGTCAAATGGACTTGCTTAGACAAGTATATTAAGAGGATATTGTGGGAATATCTAGGGTAAATACAGTATTTGTCAGAAAGCTTATGCTAAAAATGTTTTCATCACAAAAATCTATGATATTTTGACCCCCTTAAACCCCACTTTTATACAGTAAAACTGGCATTTAAAGGGTATACATTATTTTTTATATTTCTGCTCAAAACATAGATTGTGGATACTTGTTAGAACTGCCTCTTTGAGGTGGTTCTAACAAGTATCCACAATCTATGTTTTGAGCAGAAATATGAAAAATATCAGAATTTTTACTCTACAAAATTTCATTTTTTTTTTTTGTGGTAAAATTTTTAGTATATTTGAATAGGCATGTTTTCGTAATGAATAGCCCAGATCAACCTGTGCACATGCTTTTTTGACCAGACCCATCACTGCTGGTTTACAGTCACTATATAAACGTATTGAACAAAGAAGGTTGTGATCAGATAGCTGATGATCAAATTATCTTGTATAGAAAAAAGTTCTTTGAATGGCAAATAGTGTAGACCCAGATCAAACTGCCCTTTAGGGGCAGTTTGATCTGGGTCTACACTGTTTGCTCAGCCATGTCTGTCCCAGTATTTAGGGTGAAAACAGTATACTGTATTGTTTTCCCAACCAGTTGCTCTGTTGGTAGAGTGTCTGTTTTCATATTGGGAGGTTGTGGGTTCATCCCAGCCAGGTCATATTGAAGACTTTCTAAAATTTGTACTAGCCGTCTTGCAGTTGCTGCTCAGCAATTTAGGAAGAGCTAGAACTTGCAGCGTTGGTATCATTGTATGACTGTTGGTAGTATCGGGTCTGTATTTGATGCATGATACTGCTGTGAGGCACACTATAAAAAAGGGATTGGTTCCCACTCTCACATCCAGACACCTTCACATGAGATGATTGATGACAATGAAATTAATGCTTAGTATGCTTGGTAAAAAATTCAGCTGAAATAATTTTTGACATTTCATGCAAATTGTCTGAATCTTATTTTCAGGCAAAAATAAGAAAAGAGTCATCAATTTATCGTCTGCTGAATATGCCATTAACATGCAGCTCAAACAGAATTTGTTTTCCTATATCATAGATAATTAAATTTGTCCAGTATTATAAAAGTACAGAATGTATATATTTGCCGTATTTTTGGCAAACATGTTGATTACAAATAGATCTGCATTTGATATCTGTCCAGATTATTATTTTCATTTTTATCTTTTGTGTGACTGTTTTTATTCTAAGCATGAAGAAAAAGCAATTATTTTCTTTCCTGGTGATGTGAAAAAATGTATAGTGTTTGTCTAATTCTTGAACTTTGTAAATAATGTATGAATTAGAAGACTCCATGTGTGGAATTTTTAATCAGCATTTTAAACCATTAGAACTTACACTGTAAATAGGGATTATGCTAGCCTGTGCAACATTGTTAGGATCTTTGCTGTGATAAAAGCCTTTGCAACCTAGGCCCAGTTGTTCAAAGCTAACAACATCGTTAGTTAACGATTCGTTAAAATTTACATCAAGTGATATGCAAATATGCTGAATTTTTTGCTGAAAAAATGTGAGTAGCTTTTGCAGTGCAAAAGCTACTCACATTTTTTCAGCAAAAAATATCAGAATATTGTATATTGAATCCACTAAAACAGTTAACGAAATGTCCCTTAACGAGCTCGTTAAGCTAACGACGCTTTGAGCAACTGGGCCGTAGTTGCTAGTTGGGATCCTCACTGTGAGACTATAGGATTGTGTTCATGTTGTCCATAGATTGCATCATGTACAAGTTTTTTTGTCCTTGGAATTAATGGAGCTGCAACCTGAGAGAATGTACCTATGACAGAGGGTCTGGATGGGGAAATCAAAAAAATGCTTATCGTTAAAAGATTAGCCTTTTAATTAGTAATCGATAAAGCTATATAGTTTGGATTTTTTTGGCATAATCATTAAATTCTACATCACAAAAATCAGTAGTCACTAAAATTTTAGGCCAAAAAAATCAATAAAAAATAAGGCCATTAATCAGTAGTCAATTAACCCCATCCAGACCCTCATGACAGGTGCACCCAGCATGGATTCAGATCAGCCTGTACAGCTTTGCGGTCTGACTAATCGTCACTGTCTACCTGAAGAAGCCATGGATTCCTTTGCTGCCCAGTGAGCTCTCAATGAAGACTGAACAGACTGCAGGTGCACAGGCTGATCAGAGCCTTTGCTGGGAGCACGCCAGAAGTTACATATTCAAACACACTGCAGCTCCTTTGTAAATATTGACTACCGTATATTTGACCTAATTACTGCACTGTGCACTTAGGTTTTTAAAAAATACTGGAAATTTTATACTGAGTGTGCACTTTAAAACAAAAAAAAAAAAAAAAAAGATCAGCAAAGACTTATAAAATGATGCTTTATGTGATGTTGTGCATTTCTTTTGTTTTGTTTTTTTTTATTTTTTCAAGATTTTCTTTATAAAAGCATATGTTGTGGGTACCCATTTGAAATGCATCGACAAGTCGATGCATTTCAAATCGGTACCCACAACATATCTTTTTATAAAGCCAAAAAGTACACTGGCTATAATCTGAAGACTATGGAAATTTGCTTGATTCTGTGCTTATAGGGGTATGTGCGGTAATTAGGTTGAATATTTGATGTAATATGTAATTACCGCACATACCCATATAAGAGCAAAGTCACCCAATTTCTGAATCTTCAGAATATCGCCCTTGTACGTTTTCTATAAAAGCATATATTGTGGTTACCTTATTTATGCTAAGTATTTGGACACCTCAGCTCCTTACCATACTCGTTTTAAAATTTCAGCAAGAACAACTTAACACCCGATGTGTCTAAAAATTGCTGGATGAGTGGTAAACAGTGTAGCTCCTGATGATCTACATCTGGGTCTACACTGTTAGCCAAGGCCTGTCTGTCCAAATGCATACGGTAAATACGGTAGTCATTACCTCATTTCATATGAGTACCCAAAACCCCACAAAATATGCTTTTATAAAAAAAAAATATAAACACACAAAAATGGCATAAGCACCATTAAATCATCTGCTTATTTGTCTGTCCTTATTTGGTGGATATTTTTTTCTACATTTTTTCAGTAATTTTGAAAAACATAAGCTCATAGTGTGGTAATTAGGTGGAATACAATATGTTGAGTGTTTTGTCTTAGTTCGGGTAATGAAATTGTTATGTTGTTAATTACAAATGTTAGTTTATAGCAGCATTTGTGATAAACCATTGATCTATATTTTTGAAGATTTTTAAGTCTGATTACACCATTCACCATTTTTGTTTTGTATGTGTTTACTGTAAATGTCCTAAAATTTTGAACACTTTATTCTATACTTTTTTTTGGCCTAAATTTTGCTTTTTATGCTGTTCTCTCTTAAAACAGTTAGTGAAATGGCAAACAGTGTAGACTCTGATCAGACTGCTCCTTGAGGAGCAGTCTGATCTGAGTCTGCACTGTTTGCATATGCCATTTTTTACAGAAACTTTAGTGTATGAAATTTTAGGACATTTAGCATATTGTATGATAATGTTTATGATAATCCATTATTGTGGATATAAGACTTACCATAATTACTATTACAATAGTGGATAGTGAAAACCTTAATCAAACTACAAAAATGTAGGCTGATCTAGTTTTTCACTGGTTAAATATGACTTCATATTAACCCTTGTCCTGCTGAAATTAAGATGCCACTCCCACTCTAATTTTCAGCCAATCTGATTCCTTGATCTGGATTGTTGCTTTAAATTCACATACTTAATGGCAAACAGTGCAGATCCAGATCAGTTGGCTTCTAAACCAACTGGTCTGGATCTACACTGTTTGCAAAGACAAGGTATATCTGGGTTCAGCAGATTAAGGGTTAAGCTAGGTTTCCTCACAATATGGCTTTGTCAAATGATTACATGGCCTTGTACCAAGTTTTGTAAAAGTGTTAAAAGAGCCCATACATTATTTTATTCTTCCAAGAAAATATTTTCCTTTTGTATTATTCAACATTCTTACAAAGACTTTGTTCAAAGATGGCGATTAAATTAGTGCTTAACTTTCTGGGTGCCAAAACCTAAATTCTGAGACACAATTTTTAGCTCACCTGAGCTGAAAGCTCAAGGTGAGCTTTTGTGATCACTCACCGTCCGTCGTCGTCGTCCGTATGTCCGTCCGTCCGTCCCTCCGTCCACAATCTTTAAACAACATCTCCTCCTAAACCACTGATTGGATTTTGACCAAACTTCACAGGAATGATCCTTGGTTGGTCCTCTTTCAAAGTTGTTCAAATGGTTCCGGTCCATTGCATATCTAGGTCACAGGAGCTAAAAGTAGATTTTTTAACTAAAAAGAAGAAATCTTCTTGTCAGAAACCACTGGACCGTTTTCAATATAATTTTGCAGAAATGTTCCTTTGGTGATCCTCTACCAAGATTGTTCAAGCCATTCGGATTCGTCAAAAAACATGGCTGCCAGGGGGTGGGGCTTATTTTCCCTTTGTATCTATATAGAAAACTTTAAAAATCTTCTTGTCAGAAACCACTGGACTGATTTGAATGTAATTTTGCAGAAATGTTCCTTTGGTGATCCTCTACCAAGATTGTTCAAGCCATTTGGATTTGTCAAAAAACATGGCTGCCAGGGGGCGGGGCTTATTTTCCCTATGTATCTATATAGAAAACTTTAAAAATCTTCTTGTCCGAAACCACTGGACCGATTTCAATGTAATTTTGCAGAAATGTTCCTTTGGTGATCCTCTACCAAGATTGTTCAAGCCATTTGGATTCGTCAAAAAACATGGCCACTAGGGGGTGAGGCTTATTTTCCCTATATATCTATATAGAAAACTTTAAAAATCTTCTTGTCAGAAACCGCAGGACTGATTTCCATATAATTTTGCAAAAATGTTCCTTTAGTGATCCTCTACCAAGATTGTTCAAGCCATTTGGATTTGTCAAAAAACATGGCCGCCAGGGGGCGGGGCTTAATTTCCCTATATATCGATACAGAAAACTAAAACTCTTCTTGTCAGAAACCACTGGACCGATTTCCATATAATTTTGCAGAAATGTTCCTTTGGTGATCCTCTACCAAGATTGTTCGAGCCATTTGGATTAGTCAAAAAACATGGCCGCCAGGGGGCGGGGCTTATTTTCCCTATATATCTATATTGAAAAATGTAAAAAAATTTCTTGTCCGAAACCACTGGACCGATTTCCATATAATTTTGCAGAAACGTTCATTTGGTAATCCTCTACCAAGATTGTTCAAACCATTTGGATTTGTCAAAAAACATGGCCACCAGAGGGCAGGGCTTATTTTCCCAATATATCTATATAGAAAACTTTAAAAAATCTTCTTGTCCGAAACCACTGGACCGACTTCAATATAATTTTGCAAAAATATTCCTTTGGTGATCCTCTACCAAGATTGTTCAAGCCATTTGGATTCGTCAAAAAACATGGCCGCCAGGGGGCGGGGCTTATTTTCCCTATATATCTATATTGAAAAATGTAAAAATTTTCTTGTCCGAAACCACTGGACCGATTTCCATATAATTTTGCAGAAATGTTCCTTTGGTGATCCTCTACCAAGATTGTTCAAACCATTTGGATTTGTCAAAAAACATGGCCACCAGAGGGCAGGGCTTATTTTCCCTATATATCTATATAGAAAACTTTAAAAATCTTCTTGTCCGAAACCACTGGACCGACTTCAATATAATTTTGCAAAAATATTCCTTTGGTGATCCTCTACCAAGATTGTTCAAGCCATTTGGATTCGTCAAAAAACATGGCTGCCAAGGGGTGGGGCTTATTTTCCCTATATATCTATATAGAAAACTTTAAAAATCTTCTTGTCAGAACCACTGGACCGATTTCCATATAATTTTGTAGAAATGTTCCTTTAGTGATCCTCTACTAAGATTGTTGGAGTCATTTGGATTCGTCAAAAAACATGGCCGCCAGGGGGCAGGGCTTATTGCTAGAAAAATGTAAAAATCATCTTGTCCCAAACCACTGGACCGATTTCCATATAATTTTGCAGAAATGTTCTTTTGGTGATCCTGTACCAAGATTGTTCAAGCCGTTTGGATTTGTCAAAAAACTTGGCCGCCAGGGGGCAGGGCTTGTTTTCCCTATATATGTATCTATATAGAAAACTATAAAATCTTCTTGGCAGAAACCAATGGACCGATTTCAGTATAACTTGGAAGGAATGTGTCTTTTGGTCACCTTCTTCCAAGGTTGTTCAAGCCATCATGATTCGTCAAAAAATATGGCTGCAAGGGGGTGGGGCTTATTTTCCCTATATATCTATATAGAAAACTTGAAAAAAAATCTTCTTGTTTTCCCTATATATCTAAATAGAAAACTTTAAAAATCTTCTTGTCAGAAACCACTGAACAGATTTCAATATAACTTGGCAGGAATGTTCCTTTGGTGACCCTCTACCAAGTTTGTTCAAGCTGTCATGATTCGTCAAAAAACATGGCCGTTTGGGCGTAGGGCTTTATAGCTATATAAAACTTTTTAAACCACTGGACCAATTTCAATATAACTTGGCAGAAATGTTCTTTTGGTGACCCTCTTTTAGGATTCAGTTCAAGTTGTCAAGATTTGTAAAAAAAACATGGCTGGGGGTGTGGTGGAGGGGGGTGGGGTGGTTAGTGCTATAAAGTTTATACAAAAATCCTAGAGCAGTGAACTTGGCTGAAACTTAACAGTAAATACGCAAATCTGTTTCGTCAGGTGAGCGATATAGGACCATCATGGTCCTCTTGTTTTGTTATTTTCATGTGATTGTGTTGAACAGGGAAAAACTATAATTGTTGCATAGTGTCCTGGGTCACGGTATAAACAGATGTGGAATATTATTTTCCCCAGAAAATAGACTTTGACATTTCATACAAATTGTTTTGTCATACTCCATAAAATAGGGTTTGACTTTATGTGTAAATTGTCTCAGGAAAGAGAATCTGGTATTTAATGAAATTTTATCACTTCAAATTCTGTTTTCCATTTCTGGGAAAATAAAAACTATGGCAAAATGTCATTTGTTGAAATTTTTACCCAGCTTGCAAAACATTAAACAGGGTATTGAAAGGATTATTTTTCATCCTTCTCCATGAAAATTTGTTCTAAGATCATATAAGAACCCTCCTATAAACTTAGTTATTCTAGTGACAGAGGACTTGTTGAAGAGGAACATTTGAAGATAAACCTGGGATGATTTTCTCCAGTTCTGCACAAAAATATTTATGGATACATTTCTAATATGTACCCATATCATTTTTTTATGGAGAAATAAGAAAAAATATGCAAGAATTATCACCTCCTTAACAAGTTCTCTGTAGTGAGATCTTAGAATGTAGATTTTGTTGAAAAAAAAAAAAAATACATGAAAAAAAGAAAATGTGTAATTGAAACAACCAAAAAAAGTACTGTATATGTAATATCCCTAAGTATTGGGACAGATAGGTCTGAGCAAACTATAGACCCAGATCAGACACTGCAGAAAGTGGCATCTGATCAGGGCCTACACTGTTTGCTACTCTTCCAGCAATATTTTGGACTCCTCAACAGGTAAGAAAATGGACTTTTCCAAATTTTAGAAGCATGGTAAGGAATTGGGGGAGTCCCACTTAGTGTAAATATGGTAATGTCCACTACAGGCCTAATAGCTCCAGATAAGAGGGGTTAACCTGATGTTTTTCTTATTTCTCTGCAAAAACATGTTATAAGTGCACCTGGGTGTCACACTTCTAACCAGTATCCAGTGTTTTTGTGGAAAAGTAATAAAAATATATATATATTAATTTTTTTGTTCATCATGAAAACATACCTATATAATTTTGACCCCCTTAAACCCCACTTTTATATAGTAAAAACGGGGGTTTACAGGAGTATATATTATTTTTCTTATTTCTGCTCAAAAACATAGATTGTGGGTACTCATTAAAACTGCCTCCCTGAGGCAGTTCTAATGAGTACCCACAATCTATGTTCTGAGCAGAAATATAAAAAATATCAGAGTTTTTTATCTGAAAATTTGCAGTTTTTGAAGATGAAATTTTCTATATATTAGAATAGGCGTGTTTTCGAAATGGGGGAAAAAAAAAAAAAAAAAAAAAAAAAAGCCTTATCTGGAGGTGTGGACCATCTAGTTGATGTGATAAGATTTTTGTTGAGAATATATGTATTTGTGTTGAGACTCTATGGCCCAGTTAATCCAATGGGATCATGTGTGCAGTCAGTTTACCTAACCACTCTTTTCCTGGGCAGGCTTAGTCCTGTAAGCGGTAAACCAGTATTGTGCACATTCTTTCGCCAGAAACTGACAACTGCCCTTCTTGGAACAGTGGAAGGGAGAGAATGACCATAGAAAATATTTCATGGTCAACTCTGCACGAAAGAATGTGGCCAACCCGGCGGGGGTTGAACCCGCAACCTCCTGATAACCAGTCGGACACGCATCCAAGGCGGGCGAGAATGCATACATATACAGTGACTGAAATCTAGAATTTTTTGTCATAATCCACCTCCATATGTCTTTCCTTTGCCATTGAGTTTCCAGATTTGATTCCAGTCATGAGATTTGTATATCATTAAATGTCTTAGATGTCCGGAGTATCAGAAAAAAAATATCGAAGTCAATGTTTTGTTTATTTTTCTTTTTTATCCCATATCATAATTTTTCTTCAATATTAGAGGATAGCATGTCAAGAAGACAGAATAAACAACAAACAATGTACTGTTATAACAGTACATGTATGTTTTTTATTGTTGACTGGTTTTGGTCATACAATGACCTTTATTAAGACCATATTGTCATAAGAAACTATTCCAGGGCCCAGTTGTTCAAAGCTAACGATATCGTTAGTTAACGATTCGTTAAAATTTACATCGAGTGATACACAAATATGCTGAAATTTTTTGCTGAAAAAATGTGAGTAGTTTTTGCAGTGCAAAAGCTACTCACATTTTTTCAGCAAAAAATATCAGAATACTGTGTATTGAATCCGCTAAAACAGTTAACGAAATGACCCTTAACGAGCTTGTTAACCTAACGACGCTTTGAACAACTGGGCCCAGGATAACAACTACCAAAGTATGCTTATCTGATTTAACACATAGCATGCTGGGTTTAAATTTCAACAGATGTTTTGAAATCTTTTTCTTATTTTACCAGGAAAACACTGATATTTCATGCAGATTGTCTACTTAGTGGGGAAATCTAATAAGCACTGCATACTGACCTTTATTATTTTCTCAGAAAACAGGGTTTGACATTTCATGCAAACTGTCTCCATGATGACATCATATTTCTTAAGCTCTCACTGCACTTCTCAAAGTAGATGACACTGAATGCCAATGTCACCATTTTTAAGGTGAGCCAAGAAATGGTTCAAGTTTTATTCCTGCCTACAAATTCAGGCTACACACAGAATAATAGTTTACAGACTACTGTTTGCAAAATTATTTCCTTATTTCACTACTATTCAAACTAGACTCAGTGAAATCCTATACTGACAGCTGATAAATTGTATTAAATAGTGCACTCAACTTCACCCATCAATCATTTTTAACATTATTGGTAGCCCAAATAAGAGGGGGTATCCACATTTTTTGTTTTTATTTATTTCTCCATGAAAACATATTTTGTGGGTATTCATTAGAATAGCCCCAGTGAAGCGCTTCTAATGAGTACCCCCAACATACATTTTTTTTGACATAAAAATATTGACACATTTCCGTTGAAAAAGTACCTTATCTGGAGTGATGATTTACCCTTGTCCTGCTGAATAAATCAAGATGCCACACACTTTTCTAATTTTCAGCCAATTAGATTACTTGATCCAGATTGTTGATACAAATTCACATACTTAATGGCAAACAGTGCAGATCCAGATCAGTTGGCTTCAGAAGCCAACTGATCTGGATCTACACTGTTTGCAAAGTCAGGACATATCTGGGTTCAGCAGGACTAGGATTAACTCCATCCAGAGAAAAAGTGAAACACATTAGCAATATTCATGTGCATTTCCACTAAAGAAGTCATGTTTCATTCAGTACACCACTGTTACAGCTGATATATCATACTGTTCGCAAACTAGGACTCCAAAATTCTCATAAAAGTTGAGCAAGTCCCTTTTACTACTTTAATAGTGATGATCTGTCTAAAAACCACAGAATGAGTGACAGACAGTATAGATACAGATCTGATGCCACATTTCTGCTTCATCTGATCAGTGTCTATACTGTTTGCTCGGTTTGTCTGTCCCAATACTTTGGAGCAGTACGATACATAGTAAAATGTTGGGCTTTTGACAACCAGGGCCCAGTTGTTCTAAACCACAGGCGCTTGAAGTTTGGTCCATCAAACCTACTGAAAATCTCCAAATGTGAAAACTATGAAGCCATTTCAAAGAAATGGCTTACTGTCACTTTTGATTTTGGACATTATGAATTATTTATGGACAGAACTTTGAACTCCTGTGTTCAAAACTAACAATGTTGTTAGTTAACGTATCGTTAAAACTTTGATCATTAAATATGGCATATACCCTGATATTTTTGCTGAAAAAATGTGAGTAGCTTTTGCACTTGCAAAAGCTACTCACATTTTTTCAGTAAAAATAACTGTGAATTAGATACTGTACTTACTAGAGCAATTAACATTTTGACCACTAACAAGCTTGTAAAGCTAATGACGCTTTGAACAACTGGGCCCAGATGTGACCAAAAATCAAAATGATGATTGGCATCAACTGAGGGAATGAATACACTTTTAGAAGAGACAACTCTCTACCCAGTTTCTTGAAAATATCTTCAATGGCTTTAAAGGTATGAAGATAAATTCCATATGAAACAGAGACATAACTGAACTGTTCCTGTTCTCTGCACATGATCCTCTAATGATGCTTTATATTTATATTACATTTTGTGAAAATACCTTTATTGGTTTTAAAGTGAGAGGGACAAAAATTTTGTTTAAAAATTTTTCCGATGGATATAAATTCTCTTAAAAATTAAAGCTGTGTTATGGTTCTTGTTCTCCAAATATAGTCTAACAATGTTTTATATTTGTACAAAGTTTTGTGAAAATTTCTCTGCACATCATCTGCTGATGTATCTTTGTTCCTGACACCACTCTTATATAGAGCTATGTATTCTAAAGATGCAAGTTATTTCCAAGGTTTGCATTGCACCAGATAAAGGGAACATTTGGAAATACTTTTTGCGCCAAAACATACCTTGCAAGTTGAATTATTTCTGGACTCATCTCAGAGAAGTGTTTTCAATCACTTCTACAAACTATGTTTTGGTGCAAAAATAAAAGTTATCAAAAATTATCTGATGCTATAGTTTATAGTAACTTCATACAAAGGTCCTGCAAAAAGTTTTGTCACTGGATTCCGATTACTTCAGTACTACGTTTTATCAAACATTTTTATTACAAACCTTCAAAGTATTCCACCTCTACTGAAACATATTTAGGGGTGGTCGGGTGGTGCGAAGGTGTCATGTATCTTATGTCACCTGGGCGTCCAGCTGATATTGGCTTACAGTTGGGCAAGGCCTGCTATCCTTGTAGCAGGTAAGGGTAGGGAGGTGATTTATTTCTTCTGTTTCTTCACTTTCATTCCTGTTCCTCTTTCTTCCCTGTCCCTCTCTTTCATCTCTTCTGCTATCTCTTCTGTCTCTTTTCTCCCTTTCTCTGGGAGACAACACAAAATGACCCACAAGGGTTGACGTGTCGTTAAACCCCAACACAATCAATCAACTGAAACATATTTTTGTAACCTTTTTACCCAGTTGCCGAAAGCAGATAAATACTCTTCTTTTGGTATCTGTTGGAGACACTGATAAATAGCGCTGCCAAGAGAACTTCTAGATGTATACTTATTTCCAGAAAGCATTTTCTTAAGCCTTGGAAATAAAAAGTCACAGGGACTCAGGTCAGGGGAATAAGGTGGACGGTTTAAAACTTTCACCTTTTGGCAGAAGCCAAAAAAGACTTAACAACCTCACACTTAAGAGAGGAGGCGTTGTCATGTAAAAGGTGGATTCCTGATCATCCTTTGCTTGGTCGTATCTTATAGTAAAACTCTTTCACTTTCTTCAGTAAAGATTTCTTGTAGAATTGGCCAGTGACTGTATGACCAGATGGACAAGGCACTTGAAAGACTGGCCCACTTGAATTAAAGAAAATTGCGTACAATATCTTTTTCAAACTTATGGTTCTCTTTGGCAAAACATGGGCGTTTTTGATCTTTTCGCTTCCACTGCTTATTATCAGCCCTTCTTTGTGGCTCAAACATGTGCACCCAGGTTTCATCACCTGTTAGCAAGTTAGAAAGAAATAACCAGACTATTACAGCCTTTGTATGTTTTCAAAAGTTCCCGGGCACATTTAAGGCGTTTTGTCTTTTGCTCCTGAGCAAATGAGGTACCCACCTAGCGTAAACCTGCTCAGGTCCAAATACTTTTTCAGAATAGTTTGCACACTGCCTTCTGATATGCCAGTACAACTAGCTATATCTTTGACGGACAATCGCGCATCCTGTTCGACCACAACCTTTACAGCAGCGATGTCAGCCTTGGTAACAGAGGTTTTAGGCCTTCCAGGACAGGTATCATCTTCAACAGAAAATTTCCCAGCTTTAAAAGCTTTAACCCATCTAAAAACTGTGCGCATTGAAATGGTCTGCTGAGCCAATTGAAATACACTTTTCATATGGTCCATATATACTACACAATTCATTAATTATCTACTTTGAATCTATATTAAGCCTAATGCTGCATTTAATATAGCTACGAATTTCAGTCTTCTGGTCCATGTTCCAATGTAACAAGTAAATTGGTCAGTGTATATGACTGCATCTATTTCAATTTGAAACAACTCGGTCAGATGGAAAGCAATTTGCACGAAATAAACGGGTATCGTTAACTATTCAACACACCATTCAAGTGCAGTGAAGCATTTTAAAATATACCTGGGATAAAACAAAAGAAGCCTATTAGTGACAGACTTTTTGCACAACCCTCGTACTATATTTACCGATATATTCGGACAGACAGGCCTGAGCAAACAGTGTAGCCCCTGATGAGCAAAATGCGGCATCTCATCTGGGTCTACACTGTTTGACACTCATCCAGCATTTTTTGGACACAACGAGAAGTAAATTGTACTTGTTCAAATTTTAGAACAAGTATGGTAAGGACCTGAGGTGTCCAAATACTTAAGGTAAATACTGTGTCATAGATACTGCACAATGCTCTGAACAAGAATCAAATCTCTGTTCTTGTACAGTTTTCACTGCTGGCTCCTTCACTGGCTTCATAACTGGAGCTGGAACTTGAATTCTTTCAAGTAAATCCGAATTCTTCCATGTAAGCCAGAATTCTTGCAAGTAAACTAGAATTCTTTCAAGTAAATCAGAATTCATTGAAATAAACTAGAATTCTTTCAAGTAAGATCTTCCAAAAGACTCAGCATATGCATCTCCATCACTTGTTGAACTGAAATATACACAGAATATTATGAATTATGTGCAGTGTCAAGTTAAAAATGTGCCTTCAAACATGCGCAGATTCAGTTCATCCCGAACACGCCCAAAATATCATTTGGGCCTTTGCTCATATTCATACATACTGTAATATCCAATGATTCTGTTAGCAGACAGAGAAGGCCTTGATCAGATCGTGGATGTGCAGGCTAATCTGGGTCTTGGCTGTCCTCATATGCTCGAATACACTTTTTTTTCATGACACGGCCCATATGAAAATTCTTCATACTTTAAAATATTTCAAACTTTTTTTTTTTACATTTTTATTATAACCCACAACTTTGAAAAAGGAGACGAGGCACACTACTTTAGCTTAATTTGTTTGCTCATTATTTCATTTGTCACACTTCATCTTGTGTACAAGGTATCTCAGAAAGTATCTAAGCTAAGGTTTTGATATTTTAAGGACTTCAAATTACTGTATTTACCATAAATACTGGAGCACCTAAACTTAACATACTTGTCCTATAACTGGTAAAAGTCTGTCTACACAGTTTGCTCTGGGCCACTGTCCAATATTTAGGGTTATTGTGGTAGCCTCAAGCCAGAATTCTAATACATTATAGATATTTCTCCATGAAGAAGTTACTCTGCTTTATGAACAAATAAATAAATCCTGGGAATCAATGTCTGTTTTGGATAATGGGTACAGCTCATCCAAAATGACATATTTTTTTTTTTACCAGAATGGATACATATTCAGGGGAGGCAACTCTGACACACGTCTTCTTCAGTTTTAAAGCCAGCATTTCAATGTATTTTATAGTTCTAGCAATCTTTTTGTCCATTCTAATTTGCCAAATAACTAAAAACTTCCCCATTTCCTATATCATATAGTAAAATCATATGGCTACCAAGACAAATACATGTATTTTTTTTTATTTCTCCACAAAATATAAGTTGTGGGTACCCATTAAAAGTGCCTCAGCAAGGCACTTCTAATGGGCATCAACAGCAAATGCTTCTTTGGAAAATTAAGAAAAACTATCAAATTTTTAGGTTGAAAGAATTGCCTTACCTAGATCTATGGCTAAGAAGTTTACACTTAATATATGTTTATGTAACAGGATTGTTTTCAATACATTTTACTACAAGTAAAATCTGACCAACTGACCTAATGTTTCTATGTAAACATCTTATGGCAAACATGTCAAGATGACATGAAAGCCATCAAAACACTGAAATCACAGAATGGCTATGATAAGGAAGGACAGATGGACAAACACTTGTTAACCATTATGCTATTTTTACTACTGTATTTACCCTAAATATTCAGACTGGCAGATCTGGGCAAACAGTGCAGACCCAGGTCACACTTCTCAGGAGTAATCTGATCAGAGTCTACACTATTTGCCATTCCATTACAACACATTATATATGCATAATATGATGTTAAGAGGATTGGATACACCAGGTAGATTTTCTGCCATCTTTGTACAAGAGAGACAACTTTTGTGACTTCCTGTTTGCTTTCCTGCACATCAAGTCCCTTCTGAAAAGGAGTTTACTATAAAAGGAAAGAATTTGCTCCCTGGGAGCAAATTCTTTCCTTTTAGAGTAGACCCCTTTTCAGAAGGAAGCAAAAACAGGTTTGACAG
The DNA here is from genome assembly GCA_964016985.1 of Anodontia alba. Taxonomy (NCBI): domain Eukaryota; kingdom Metazoa; phylum Mollusca; class Bivalvia; order Lucinida; family Lucinidae; genus Anodontia; species Anodontia alba. The sequence goes on from OZ024829.1 coordinate 21,077,080, forward strand.
TTACATGTCATATTACAGAGAACTAACCTGCTTTATGGCCTTGACCTACAGCCAGATCCATTGCCATGTAGTCATCTTCATTTCTCAAGGTCAGATCGGCACCAAATTCCAGTAGCAGTTTCACACAGGCAGGATGATTGTTGAATGCAGAGTACATGAGGGCAGTGCTATTAGCCTGTAAATTCAAGGCTTCAAATTAAAGCTAAGCATTAGTGTGAGAAATAAAGTACAGTAGCAGATTTTCAGCTCTCTCCCTCTCTCTCTCTTCTTCCCTCCCTCCGCTCCCCCACATCCCCCACCCTCTCTATCATAACAGAGTGACATCTGCAATATTTAACATTGAAGTAAAACACCAAAACAAATTTCTCAAATGTCTGTTTTGATATTGCTGGTGGTATTCAAGAAATGCAGCTAAACACTGTTCAGCCAAGTGTGAAATAACAGATGAAGATCAGTAATGGTCGATGGCACTGGACAGGCTGCATCGTGGCAGATATGTGTATGAGATTTCATTTGTCTAGAAGCAATGGTCTTTGAGAAACTGACCTAAACGCACAGACTTAAATTGTTGACAATGACAAGGATGCCAATGTCAACAGCAATGACGGTGCATCCAACTGAGCCACCGAGGCCGGCAACAATGCTAGAAAGTGATCCTTATGTCACTCCTGCATGCTAAAGTAGTTGTGACAATGAATGTGCCGAGTAAACAAGTGCCAATCTCACATAATTATGTAAACAACAAACACCTAGACTAACTGGTGCATTCATGAAGTGCTGATCACAATCTACACTAATTTGCAGACAACTTATAATAAGTAAAACTTCATCAAAATACCAGTCTACAGAATAAAAGCTTACATTTTCATATGATCTTGTTTTGAAATACTTGAACGAAAATCTACAGCAAGGTGGACAGATGCAGATGTCAACTTGTATACACACAGCAGTGACAATAATAAATAGCACTTCCTAAACTTCATTTAGATGATAAAAAAAAACATGCTGTGGGTTCTTATTACATGTACCTTTACCACTCTCTGGACTCAGCAGATGAAAAAATTATTTCTTATTTTTCCCAGAAAATAGGATTTGACTTTTCATGCAAATTGTCACCAATTTGAATGAAAGGTCAGATCCTATTTTCCGGGTATCTCAACAGGCAATCTTGATAAGATACCACAAAATATGCTTTAATATGGAAATAAGGAAACATCAAAATATATATACATTACCTCATCTGTGTAATTGACATCTACTCCAAGTTTCAGTAAGAATTTCACAATGTCATGGTAACCATAGCAACTGGCAAACAAGAGACCATTCTCACCATGGGTACCAACAAGGTCAAGGTCAGCTTTCATCTCTACCAAATATTCCACTGTCGCTAGCTGTCCATTAGCACATGCCCATAACAGAGGGGTGAGACCATAATCATCAACACTGTTTATGTTTGCACCTGAAAATTATCAATTTAAATTCCACTATTCAGACCACTTGAAACAAAAGATCACTGCGCTATTACCAGCAGCTTTTGAACGTCCAAAATGGTTTCTTTCTCATTATATATGCTACTAATATGACCACTCACAATGTAAGCATAGTGACTGTCCTGATACGGTAATAAATGATATGATGTTTTATCAAATAATATATTTTTTGTAATCAGTAGAATTATATCAGCAAGGCAATTCCAAATTTGCTGGATAAGTGGCAATCAGTGTACCGGTAGTCCCTTATCAGATGCCTCATTTTGTGGCATCTGATCTGGGTCTTCAATGTTTGCTCAAGCCTGTCTGTTCAATGGTTATGCTGTTACTTTTCACATAAAATTGTAGAAATTTGTGATAGTAGCTTCACCACAGTCAATTCTCTCAAGAGAAATCCAAAAACAAAGTTACACATTATTTCCATGAAATTTTTAATACCGTAAGTTTTAAGACACCTTAGCCACCATCACTCTTTACCACACTTGTCCTAAAATTTGATCAGGATTGTTTTACTACTTCTGGATGTGTCCACAAATTTGCTGGACGAGCGGCAAACAGTGTAGACCCTGATCAGATGCTGCATTCTGCAGCATCTGATATGGGTCTTCACTGTTTGCTCAAGCCTCACTGTCCAAATACATACAGAAAATACAAACATACCATCTTGTACTTCCTGTTTGAGATAAATCAGTTCACCCTGTGCTGCCATCTGGTGTATGGTCAAATCTGAAATGTTAAAAAAAGCTAAGTATAATTTTTATAAAAAGAACCTTAATGAGCTAAACGTTTAACAATTTCTGTCACATGACAACCTGGCTTGCCTTAACCCATTTTAGTATAGGGACCCCAAAAGTAATCAAACAGTGCAGACCCAGATCAGATGCCACAAAATGTGGCATCTGATCAGGGCCTTCATTATTTGCATTAACCACAGGAATTTCTACATAACATGTAATAATAAACACTAGCCAGACTCCCTGCTATTGGAAATAGACCGGTCCAAAGTGTAGGGTGTCTGATTAGTTCTTATTATTACTATGTTTTCTAGAAATTCTTATGTTTAATGCAAACACTGCAGACCCTGATCAGATGCCACATTCTACTGCATCTGATCTGAGTCTGCACTGTTTTCCAATTAGCCTTTTGGGGTTTCCCGACTAAAATGGGTTAAAATTGTGATATGAACAAAAACACAAAAGTGATCAGTACAGCTCTTCCTGTACATTCAAGCATGTCATAAACTATTACTTTAACCACTAGATGGGCCATACCATGTGAAAGTGTGTCTAGGGCAAATGTGGACAGTGAAGGCCCAGATCAACCTGACATCTATGCAGTCTGATCAGGAACTTCACTGTCTGCTAACAGAATCATGGGAAACTACACAATGTATGAATGGAGAGCAGAGGCCTGGATGATACTTTGGGAATGCACAGGATGATCTGAATCTGCATTTTTGCACTTGCTCAAAGGCATTGTTTTTGCTTGATTTGGCTCAGATGATAAATATGTGATAATTTTAACCCTTGTCCTGCTGACCCTAGATATACCCTGCCTTTGCAAACAGTGTAGATCCAGATCAGTTGGCTTCTGAAGAAGCCAACTGAGCTGGATCTGCACTGTTTGCCATTCAGTATTTGAATTTGTAACAACAATCTGGATCAAGTAATCTGATCTGGTTGAAAATTAGAAGTGGGTGTGGCATCTAAATTTATTCAGCAGGACAAGGGTGAATACAATACATAAACTGCTTCATAATTCTGACCCAATATCTATCACCCTAAATCCACATTTTACTGCATGCATATAAAGTGGTAAATATCAGGGAATTACTAACAATACTAATTACCTAAATGTTGCATTTTTGTTTGTAATAACCCTCAGTATTGGGACAAATAGGCTTTTGCAAACCGTGTAGACCCAGATCAGATGCTGCAGAATGCAGCATCTGATCAGGGTCTAACTGTTTGCCATACATACAGCAATATTTTAGACACATCAAGAAGTGGTAGAATGGACTACAGTCGACTCATTATCTCGAATTCCAAGGGACTCACTGAAACACTTCGAGATATCCGTACCTCGACATATCAGAGTTCAGAGATTGAGGAAAACAATAAATTGAACAACCACATTTAACAAATGTATGTGTAATTTGACTCCTTAAGTTAGAAATATATATATAAAATAATGTGGAAAAGAGGAGAAATTGCTCCTGAGGAGCAATTTCTCCTCTTTTCCACATTATTTTGTTACCTGTTGTCATAGTTTCATGTTAAAACAAGGATCAGATTTTCACTTTGATAAGCGGTAATTCGAAATAAGCGAGTTCGAGATAACAAGGTTCGACTGTATTTCAAATTTTAGGACACATATAAAGTAGATAAGGCGTCCCAATACTTAGGGTTATTATAGTACTTGCCTTTACAACCTCAGAAATAATTTTCAAAATTGGCTTTAATGGATTTTTATGAGCAGCAAAATGAGAAACTGTACCTTCAGACATAAGCATCTAGCAAGACTAATCAGTCTGTGCATGTGTCACCTGATCATAGTCTTTGCAGTCTCCTGATAATATCTTGATTTCTTAATGTTCTAAGAGCACCCAGGGAGCCTTAGCTGAATGGTACATTTTCTCACATTGTGGCTATTATATGAGACGGTGCATGACAAAACCTACAAATATAGCAGAAAGTGAGCAAAGCTCACACACACCCAGCCATAGCTATCAGAGGTTTGGTGAACTAATTTTGTATATGCCCGTTTACCTTACTATTGCATGTGTGAGATGGCCAAAAGAAAAAAAAGTCTCAGCATCTCGTTTTTCACTAACACAACTTAAAATGTGTAAGTGAAAAACAAGATGCTGAGAAAACAATGTGTCAGGGTGTATACAAACTCTGAAGACTCTGGCTCTAATAGCAGTTGAAAACTCTGTGATTGATTTTTATGAAAAAGAAAGAAAAATGGACAAATAAAGAAAATGATAAGCACGAGGAAACTCATTCTCTCTTACCCAATACAACTAGTCATATCCAATGTTTATACCAAATTTCAAAATCCTAGGTGCAGTAGTTTCTGAGAAATCTTCGACAAAAAAATGTACCGCAGAAAAGAAAAATGGACAAATAAAGGGAATGATGAACATGAGGATGCTGAATCTGTCTTACATCATAAAAGTAGTTGTACTCAATGTTTGTAGGTGCAATAGTTCCTGATAAACACAGGGTTGACACAAATTTTCCAATGCATTACACTGGAGTGAGAGATGGATAAAAGGAAAAAGTTAAAGAAGGCAAAATAAATTTCATCATCCTGGATTTCTTATACACAACATACTTCAGCTCTCTCTAAGTGTATACAGAATTTGAAGACTCACTCTCATTAGAGCTGAAAAATTTTATTGGAGAAAAAGAAAAAAGGACAAACAAAGGGATGATAAGCATGCTGATTCTCTCTTACATGCACAATGCAACAAGTTATACCCAATCATATCATATCATTATCATAATCTGACTTTTGATTAAAGTGCAGGTACATAGGCAACATCCACATCAGTGGGCCCCCTTCCAGGTAGCTGGCTTGCTGCACACATGGCAGATCTCACACCAGATCTCCAAGTATGTCTATTATGAGGGTTGATAGCCGAGAGCTTCCACTCTCTGCAGTCCCTCTCTGTCAGCTGCTTCCATGTCATCTTGGGCCTCCCAGGCCCATGCTTTCCCTCAACCTGTAAGTGAAAGGCTGTCTTGACTGCACCACTGGAGCTTTCCACATGTCCACACCAGCGGAGCCGTCTCTCTTTCAGAATGAGGTCCAGATCCTCAATGCCAAGCCGCAAGTAGTTCACTGGACCTGGTGGTGACAACATCTTGCGACCTGACATTGCAGATCTGTCTTATCATTGCCCTGTCATTCCACTGCAGACATTGGAGGTTTGGTTTTGTCAATGGCCATCTCACTGGCATGGAGCATTGCGCTCCACACACGAGCTGTACACATGGCCACGTGTCTTGAAAGAGGTGGCGTGAAGACAGAGCTGGTAGCAGCTCCTTGAACTTCTTCCAGGTGGTTTTCACATGTGTTGTGGTTGAAAGTTTACAGCCACCTGCTGCTGAGAGCAAGTCTCCTAGGTGGCAAAAGGAAGCTACCACTTCCAGCTTGTCAGGTCCGACTTGGACTTCCCTCTGTGGTCTGCCATCCAAGGGGCATGCAGTTCCCTGGCACTGTGTACATCTGTAGTCAGGGTCCTTTGTCGAGGATTTATACAAATGTTTGTACAAATTTCAAAATCCTAGGTGCAGTACTAGTTCCTGAGAAACTCAAAAATTTTATTAGAGAAAGAGAAAAATGGACAAATAAAGGGAATGATAAGCATCAGGATGCTGATTCAGTCATATACAATACAACAAGTGATACCCACTGTTTGTAGCAAATTTTAAATCCTAGGTGCAGCAGTTCCCGAGAAACCTTTGACACAAATTTCCCTATGCATTGCATTTGGAGTGAGAGATGGAAAAAAAATGAAAAAGGTAAAAATAAGGCAATTTAAATTTCAGTATCGTGGTTTTCTTTTACACAATATACTTCAACCCTGTGTAAGTATATACAAAATTTGAAGTCTGGCTCTCATAGGTGCTGAGAAATCTGTGACAAAAAAAATTTCATTGGAGAAAAAGAAAACTGGACAAATAATGGAGAAGATAAGCATGAGGATGCTAATTATCTCTTACATGATACAAACAGGTCATACCCAATGTTTGTACAAATTTTCAAAATCCTAGGTGTGTAGTTCCTGAGAAATCTGTGATGAAAGATTTTATTGGAGAGAAAGAAAAGTGGACAAATAAAAGGAATGATAAGCATGAGGATGCTGATACTCTCTTACAGAATACACATTGTTTGTACTGAATTTCAAAATCCCAGATGCAGTAGATCCTGAGAAATTTTTGACAGAAAAAAAGTTAGCACACACACACACACACATATGCACAGACAAACGTTACAGAAAAGACAAAAACTATATACCCCTATATACTTTGTATGCCAGGGATATAATAAAACCTGTGTGACCAGCAAACACTCAGATCAGGCTGTACATCCATCCAGTATGGTAAGAATTGTAGGGTATCCCTCTTTTGATAGCCTGGAAGCTGTAAAGGGCACATGCGATCAGCGAAGACTGATCAGCCTGTACATCTACCAAGTATGGCAAAGGTTCTTGTTTATCGCTCTTTAGCAATCAGTGAAGAAGCTGATCAGATGCACAGGCTGATCAGAGTCTTCGCTTGTCTCATAAGCCTTTTTGTAGGTTCTCTCATACGTGGCTCATATGATTGTACATACTATGAAATACTGGCGTTGTGGTTTGGACGTTCCCCCTCTGTAGATTTGTCATCACAGTTGAAGGCTGTAAAATATTAATAATGATGTTTACAATAAATGTCCTAAACTTTGAACACTTTATACCATGTTTATTTGGGAGGGTTTGCCTAAATTTTGGTTTATATGCAGGAATTCATTACAGGTATCAAACAGAATTTGTTTTACTTTAATAACCCTTACCATCCCAAAACTTATTTACAAGCAACTTATCTAAAGCTGTGTAATAATCATTGTTGACTGCTATGTCACAGAAAAACAATGCAGACCTAGATCATTTGCTTCAGAATGCAGCATTTTGGCAGGTCTCATTTTTTTTCTGATAAAAAATCTGCTGATGATGATGACATTAGCAATTAACACTAATTATTACAAAGCTTTAGATACATGACTTTTCTTTGACTAAAAATGTTGATATTTTTCTTAGTTCTCCATAGCTCCAGATAAGAGAGATTATCAGGTAAATATATTTCTAATTTCTCCATAAAAACAAATATTGTGGGTACTCATTAGAAGTACCTCACATCTATCAACATGTTTTTTTTTGTAGAAAAATATGAGAAAGATTAAAACTTTTTTATTGAAACAAGTACATTATCCAGAACAAAGATAGATCTCATCAGGATCAACACTGTTTGCCTTCTGTTTTGATCTTTGTTCTTTGGTTTGGAGTTGAATGGCCCAGTCAACTCTATTAAGGCCATGTCGAACCGGTCAGTTTACTTAACCATACTTTTCCTGGGCAGGCTTAGTCCACTAAGTGGTTTACCAGTACTTGTGCATATTCTTTCAACTGCCCTTCTTGAATCAGCAGAAGAGAGAGAATGACCATAAAAAATATTTCATGATCAATGGCCAGAAAATAATGTTGCCGTACCCAGTAGGGATCGAACCTGCGACCTCCTGATCACCAAATGGATGCACACCCTGCTGAGAGTGACTCATTGTGTTTTGATCTCTGACCAAGACCCCTGTTTTGAACAATAGTTCTGACCAGATTTAAATAATGGAACAATGGAGAAACTCAGGGATAAAATGGTTAAGATTACTCTCTTACCCTGACAGGTGTTTCCTGACTCTTCACCTTTGTTGGTGACAGGGAACTATTGGAACTGCCTATTAATAGAAACAAATATAATCTGACTATAGCAAGAAAACACAACATAAAAACAGCAAAGACCCAAATCACTCTGCGCAACCATTGAGTTAGCATTTCACCATGTACATGTATATCCATTAACACTTAGCACTCAGGGTAAAATTTTCAGCAGACGACATACTGAAATGCTTTTCTTATTTTTCCTAGAAAACATACATGCAAATTGTCTCCAATATTATCAACTTAGTGTCTGCTGAAGAGAGTGGTAAAGGTTAATCCAACACTCATTCATTCTCACTAGCCATCCATCCAACACATTGAATAAAAAACATATATATTTTTTTGTTATTTTTGCACCAAATTATGTCACAGGGGTACTCATCAGAATCACCTACATCAGGCAATTCCAGTGATCAAACACAAGAAATGTTTTTGTGCAAAATAATATCTTTAGATCACTCCATTTACCTGAAGTTATGCCCTTTCCAAAAAGTCATCTGTTTACTACTCTAAGCAAACTACAGTTGACTCTCGTTATCTCGACCTCGCTTATCTCGAATAACCGCTTATCTCGAAGTGAAAATCTGGTCCCTGCCTATACATGAAAACCTAACAACAGATGGAAAATATTGTAGAAAAGAGGAGAAATTGCTCCTAAGGAGCAATTTCTCCTCTTTTCCACAATATTTTCAATATATCTCTAACTTCAAAAGTCCAATTACCTATCAGTTTGTTAAATGTGGTTAATCAAATTATTTTTTCCTCAATTCTGCAAACCTGATATGTCGAACTACGGATATCTCGAAGTATTTAAGAGAGTCCCTTGGAATTCGAGATAACGAGAGTCGACTGTATAATGGAATGGATACACCTGGAAAAGGAAATAACTTTCACAGAAAGTATGAATCCTTTCAAAATTAAGGATAGTTCTTAAAGGAAACAATCTGCTCTGCCTCACAGAGGTAGCAACATCTAGTAGGGCTGTCCTTGATTATCGCGATATCGATGAATCAATATTTTTTACCCATCAATACAGTATCGACACACAATGTAGAAGTATCAATATGTTAACATCCAAAATTATTTCAATGTAGACATAAAGTTTGATACCATACAACTGAAAAACAAAAAGAAATAAGAATGCAGGCTTCTTTATTTGGACATCCAGAAATATATAATTTAAATCTAATGTGTTCTTATTACCTAAGTAGACTGCATAATCATATTCCTGTTGATGTTACATTTGAACACTGTGTTAGCTTGGCAGTTCACAGTTGCTTACGGATCATATAAATCAACTAAAAAACATAGATTACATAGTCAAACAGACTGGAATAATAAAGCTGTATCGGTAATATGCTGTTACTCTGATATAATGCCCTACATAAAAACAACGGTAATTTCCCTTGCACCTTCAGGAATATCATAGCATACAAACACATAGTACATTATTTGTGACACCATTACTGTGATAAATGAAAATAGATGTAAAAAGTATGAGAAAACTTTTGAGGCTCAAATACCTTCAGTTCACATCTTAAAACTAGCTTTATATAACATAATTTTTGGATTTCAACATGACAGAAATCTTTTTAAAGTAGTAAACGTTAATGATTTGATATATCACAATATTTACTGTCGATATATCGATATGAAAATGTTCCAATAAATAACAGCTCTAAGTCATCTAGTTTTAATGAGCAGGGAAGTTAATATTTATCATTGTCCATTCATCTGAAAACCCTGTCTTGCATAATGCAGCTCTTGTTTGCAACCGCTCCCCTCCACCCACCCCGACTCCCACTCCCCCGGCTGACAAAAGGAACCTTACAACAATCTGCAATAACCTGAATATTGCACATCTTAAAAGTGTTGGAAACTGGAATTTTTTCAGTGTCTATAAATTGGGTTGATTCATATATGATGCACAGTGGCACATCTTAGCTAACAAATTTGCATACGGGTTGTGCGAAAATTACATGCATGTTGTTATGCCAACCATATTACCAAGATACCTTGAATCGATAAAACTAGGGCTGGGTATTGCGAAAAATAAAGTACCATGGTATACCGCTGTATTTAGCAGAGTACCCTGGTACGTACCACGGTATACTGCAACAGTATTAAATTTTGCAGAGGTCATTGTGAAATTGCCAGCAGTAGTGGCCATTTGGTTGATATGCCTACATCTGATAAACCATCTCAATCATCTGTGCTGAGTTTTATTTTCAATGAAATATTGATTTACATGTATATTGTAATAGAAATTTATATTCTAAATTAAAAATCAGCAGTGGAGAGTGGAGACTGGAAATACATGTAGGACCATAAGTCAGCAGTTTCCAGCACTTAATGCTTTTGACCTCTTCCTGCTTATTATCAATTTTATAATTGCATATTTACATCCCTATAACCCCTGTTATACTTACATTAAGTATCAAAATTTATTGTTAAATACTGATGTATTTACTAAAAGTAATGGTGCATGTATATATATTCACTTCATCCATTGCCTAAGACATGAAGGCTTACCGTTTGCAAATGAAATTCAATGGTTTATAACTGAAGCACACCATTTGAAGCTGTTTCAACTTCAACTGTTTCATTATTTTGGAGACTTATGGTTTTCTACAATAGACTGTTGCTAAAAACAGAATCATTAGAATACCTTGGTATAGGCAAGTGTACCACGGTACATACCATGCCAAAGAAATACCGTGGTATACCCGTGTACTGGTATTTTTGCACACCCCTAGATAAAACACTTGTGTTGCCCTAGAAAAGGACCTTTAAGGAAACCGATTCCCTAAAAATTAAGAAAATAATCAGTTATACACAAAGAAAGGATAAATTCCATCTCTTATGTTTGTTTTGTGACATTGTTCTTCGTATTGACACAACTGAAAAGGAGCAGTTAAATGATGTCACGATGTTTGGAAATGACAATGTCATAGTTGGAGTACTACACCATTTCAAAACTGTGCTACTCCTGTATTTTTCAAGATAGATCATTCAAAAGTTTAGAAATGACTGCATAGATATAATTTTCAAAATATGCATCATTCTGAAACTTTTCATAATTTGCCACAGGGTTCCTTTCCTCAGTCAGAAGCCCATTTATTGTTCACTACAGTACTACAGTTGACAATGTTCAAACTGATGGAATATTGTCGTAATTCCCAATATTCCATCAGTCTGAACATTGGAGACAACTTCTGTGTCTTTCAGGGCTCAGTTGTTCAAAGCATCGTTAGCTTAACTAGCTCGTTTGTGGTCAAAATGTTAACTGTTCTAATAGATACAATATCTAACTTTACTTACAGGTATTTTTGCTGAAAAAATGTGAGTAGCTTTTGCAAATGCAAAGGCTATTCACATTTTTTCAGAAAAAAATATTAGCATATACGCCATATTTAATGATCATAGTTTTCATGATACGTTAACTAACGACATTGTTAGTTTCAAACACCTGGCCCCAGTTTGCTTCCTGCAGATCAAACATCTTCTGAAAAGGGATCTGCTCTAAAAGGAAAGTATTTGCTCCTTCCTTTTCAGAAGAGAGGCAAAACAATCATGACAGTTATCTCCACTGAGAGTATCAATTCCTATTAACCCATTGTAGACTGAATGAACTCCCCCACACTATATATTGGAAGATTCTACTTTCGATCTGAGGCATGTCAGACTATGTCATTTATATATTCCTAGAGAAAAATGGTTGAACTGTTTGCAAACAGTGGAGACCCTGATCAGACGCCGCATTTTGCTGTGTCTGATCTGGGTCTGCACTGTTTGCCAATTATTTTGCGGCGTCTGATCTGGGTCTGCACTGTTTGCCAATTACCCTTTTAGGGGTTTCCAGATTACAATTAGTTAAGGTGAATCCTTCAATTTTGCAATGGGAGACAACTTTTGCTCATAGCAAGTTGCCTCCCTTGTATCTTAAATTTCAAATATGATACATGTAGCTACTGTAAATGTCCTAAAATTTCAAACACTTTATATCCATACTTTTTTGGCCTAAATTGTGTTTTTTATACAGTTGTTTCTTAAAACACTTAGTGGAATGGCAAACAGTGTAGACCCTGATCAGACTGACCCTGAAGGAGCAGTCTGATCAGGGTCTGCACTGTTTGCACGTGCTATTTTGTTGGGAACTTTGGTGTACGAAATTTTAGGATATTTGTTAAAAATATTAAAAATGAGATTTAATTCCTCAAATTCTTACTCTTAAGAGTAGCCCTAATGAGAAAAGAAGCAGAAAATGAATAAAGAAATCATTTCATGTCTCCACTGAAGTTATGAGGCTGAGACAGGATTCAAACTTGAAACCCCTGGATCGGCAGTCAGACCCACTAACGACAGTGTTATGTTGTCTGGTGCTGTTCTTGCTGCAGCTTTAAGGATTATTCTAACATGACGTTAACCTTATGGAAACGTTACCATGATCAAACTACAATAATTCACGTTGTCAACGTAGTGCATGAAAAGGGCACATTTGATGCCGTCACATGTAAACATTTACTTCTGCCAATGTCCGCTCTAAAATAGCTCTTTGGCAAACATTGCACTGATGTCACTTTTTCATTATGTATCATGTTAGAATTATAATAATTTTTCTCTGCTGTGAATTATCGAATAACGCATGTTGTTGTTGGGCAGATGTGATGCCCTCCAACACCATGCATTATTTGACGATAATTCACAGCAGAAAAAGATTTACCTTCTGCTAACACTGAGGCTACTTCCAGGTCATTGAGTTCCTGGTCACTATCAATTGGTGAGACCAATCTCAGAGCACTCAACTTCTTCACTGGCGAAAGTAGTAATCTTCGAGATCCATCTGGGGACAACTTCTTCGAGGCACCATTATCTTTACTCATCTTTGACTTCCCTTTAACTGGGCTAATCGCATCTTCCTCAAAGGAATTCATCTTAACCTGGACAGAAGAATAAGTATAAATGCCTTTTCTTATGCAGTATTTATAAACCTTAAAGCGCCAAGCAAAATTTGTAGCAGACGACATTTATTTTTTTTAATTTTTCAAAGAAAACAAGTTTTCACACGAAATATCAAGATTTGTTTTCTTTGAAAAATTAAAAAAAATATTTCAAAATATCGTCTGCTGTAGTTGTGATTGATGCTTTAAGGGTTAAATATTTGGACAGACATTAGAGCTGGGGTGATATCATCAATGCATTGATATATCATTTTTGTGATATCACTGTATTGTCATACAGATGGTTAGTATCTTGTGCAGAATACCCTCGTCAAACGTGTGAGTGATATCCGTATCAAAATTTGGCAATACAACTTCTGAGGTTCAGCATTTCAAGTGACGTTAGAAAACTTCCTATTGCAGCACAGAACCAGACAGGTAAGCATGATGACGTCACTTTAGCATGCGGAACAAAACATTGAAAATCTCCGCGTATTTGCATTTCAAAATTGAATCTATCAGAAGAAAAAGGGAATATAATAAATATATTATCACTACAGTCATTTGATCTGTCGCATAGTATCATGTCTCGTGGATGTTCCAAGATCCTAAGCATTTTGAGATGGAAGCATGCACTCAACGTGATACAATGCGTCAGATCAAGTTATTGTGGTAATAATGTGTATATCTTCTATAGGTCACAGTGGGAATAAAGCTGAATGGAAAGACAAATATCTCATATCTCATCTTTGATTATTTAAATAAAGGACCTACCTAAATTTATTTGGAGGCAAGGTTTTAAACCTGAGTACTGTATTTTGTGTTATTTTAAGGCAAGGTAAGATCACTTTGCCTTAAAATATTTTAACATAAAATCCAGTACTCAAATTTAGTTAGGGTATTTATTTTAATATTTATTATTTAGCAAAGATCAAAAGTTAGTCAGGGTGTGTGTGTGTGTGTGTGTGTGTGTGTGTGTGTGTGGGGGGGGGGGGGGGGGGAAGATTATTAATGGAGAAGCGTCCTCTAGTAAGCTCGGAGAATTACGATATTCCCATGCAATGTCACCTAGGTAATTCCTTCGATTCTGTGGGTTTGAAAAAAAAATGGAAACTAAAACTCATACAATCCAGTTTTGAAGGCGTTGTTGTTGGAATCCGTCACCATTTTCTACCCAACAGAAAAGAAATATTGAATAAAACTCTATCCTACAGTTAGTGATGTAGCCGCTCATATTAAAACAAAGAAACAACATGTGATTCCTATCTTACGGCTGTCAATATTTTCAGTGATTCTTATCATATGGAGCTACCCCTGTCATCGTACTTTCCTAGCTGTTGGTTTCTCCAAAACAATTATTGCATTTTAGCAGAACATCCCAAGCCTTCTACTAATTTACAATAGTTGTCTACTTCCACAAAAATGGCACAGAATGCATAAAATGGCTAAAAACCTCAACAAAACAGCATTGTTTGACAAAAGTGTGGTTCCTATCAAGAGGCAATGATTCTTTGTGCAAAGAAAATCAGGAAAACGGGATCTTTCTAGCAAAAAATAATCACGGTGGAGAGAAGCTAGTTCCAGTCCTGGCACTCTGCACTAGGATTTACATCTGAAAGCTGTCACAATCAAGAGAAATAAATGAAAACATACCCTGAATCGAAAGAAAAACACCGTTAAAATGTGTGAGATTACCACATGAAGGGTTCGAAATTAACAGTAGCAAGTAGCAAATTTGCTACCTGAAAATTCAGTTTGTTACCTGGTCAAACTGTTGGTAGCAAAAAGTTGCTACTTGGTATAGTGACCTGAACACTATCAGCTTTAAGTGTTTTGAATATCTTCAGTGCAAATAAGACTTGGCATTTCATCTGACTCATCTGCCAAGCAGACAATGCACATGTAATGTCAAGCCTCATTTTTGCTGAAATAAGACTTTGAAAATGTTATCTGCTAAATATGCTTAACACTTAACCCATGGCAAGGAGGCAACACCTTTTGCTGCCATGCAGATGCATTTTGCTACCTACTTTCAGACCAGGTAGCAACTACTTGCTTCTTGCTAAAAAAGTTAATTTCTAACACTGACATGTGTATCACGTGATTGGCCACTCTGGGAAAGTATGAGTCTATGTGGTACTGAGACTGCGACGGTGAGTATGGTACATAAAATTTAAATTTCTAATTTCTGTGAGATGATGGTGATCTACAGCAACAAGACTGGATTTTATTTTGTACAGTAAAACAAAGGAATTTTGAACAAAATAAAATCAATCTTGGCCCGGGGCTGTACAGTTTAAAATTTGCAGTGAATAAGTTTTGTTAGGACATTGCTTTACCTGTCAGTAGACCAGATAAGAGGAGTAAATTGCTGATAATTGAAGGATAATTTTCCTAATCTTTCAATGAAAACATATGTTGTGGGTACTCATTTGAACCATCTCAATGAGACAGTTCAAATGAGTACCCACAACATATGTTTTCATTGAGAGATAAGAAAAATTATCCCTGAATTATCACTAATTTACTCCTCTTATTTGGTCCTCTGCCTGTATGAAAGAACCAACTCAAAACCTGTCAATGTCCTCAGGCAATATGTCAAAACTTAACACAGGTACTTTACAGAAGGGTATAATTGGGCCAGTTTTAGCAAATGCCATAAATAATTCAAGTATTTGGATACTTGATAAATAGGCCTATGCAAACAATGAAGAAAAAGTACATCAGGGTCTACATCTTTTCAAATTCAAATGTCATTGTTTAGATGCAGAAATATATGACAAGATCACACTCCAACTATAAATTATGACAGGTCAACTTTAGCCACTTAACAATTGTCCAAATGTATATAACTTTTACAGTAGGTCATCTGACATGAGAGACATTGTTGACAGCATGCACTCAATAAACATGAAATTATATAAGTCAGTAAGTTACTGTAAAAACACTAACATTTTCATTTTCCATATTACATGTGTGGAGACAGTGAAGGCTCTGGTTGGACTGCACAAATTCAAAGCTGCACCAGAAATGCCTCTTTTGGCACATGCCTTTACCATTATCACATGGATTAGTCAATTCTGATCTGGATCTGCAATGTTTGCCTTGATCTGTCTGTCCGAAAGTATAATACACTGTTAAACAACCATGTTATATCCAAACAAAAACATAGAGATATATAGATAAAAGACTATAAATGTTTGCCAATTTAATTACTTTGATTATTTGCTAATCCATATCAGCTAATTCATGTGTGAAACTTCAATTCTCTTTGATCTCGAAGATGTATTTTTTAAATTTTCTTTTATCTCAAAGATGTATTGAGTGTTTTAAACAAACCAATACAGAGTCATTTAGTCTTTAAATGTATACAAATCAAAATAATTATCTCCAATATTCTTGTTTCTTGTCAAGCTGTCATACTAGAAATGAATTTTTTTTTTTCAATTCTATTCCTTCTGACTTATTTTATTTAAATATCCATATTGTAGTCGTATTGTAATCGTCAAAGTAATCATGATTACAGGCTGTTTTGCAATGTATTTGATTACAATTACAATTACTTGTAATCATAAAAATCAATGATTACAGATTACATTTCGATTACTCAAAACTTGTAATCAATTACATGTAATCAAGATTACTGATTACAATTACAACAGGTCTGATTACAGTAAGATTGGTTTGTTTGCCATTTTCCAGGTTATCAAAAATTTCTTGAGTGAAGCTGACAAGTTGGGTTTCACAGCTGTGTTTAGATCGGAAACCATGCTGGAATAAACTGAGGAGACTGTGTGTCATAATATTGGAGACTAGGATATGTTCCATAAGTTTTGAGGAGATACAGATCAGGGAGATAGGTCTGTAATTAGACAATTTGGATTTCTTTCAGCACCCTTGGGTGTAGTCCGAGTCTTCTCTGACATTTAAGTGGCTTTTCTTTATTTTCATATTTACCACTTACTAGTGGTAAATATCAATATAAAGAAAAGCCACTAAAACATCAGAGAAGACTTGGATTACCTTTAGTGAAGATCTGAACCACAGGAATTTTTACCATTCAATTTTTCTATCAGTTTCTTTACTACAGATTCGCTCAAACAAAGACACATATTCCATTGCGTCACAGCCTAATGACCCTGTTAGTGAAATATGCAGATAACAGATCATACCTCTGTGGTGACCTATAACTCTCAGATGGGTAGGAGCCACACAGAAGGTAAATGGCTAGAAGTATATATATATATAATATATAAAATAGTTTTTATTCATTTATCCATTTGAAACTATTTTGATAAAGTAGAGAATTTGAAGATTAAAAAGTTTATTTAAAATCACTTAGATATGTTTTTTTTTCTTTTCTTTTATTGTTATCTATCTATTTATCATTATTATTATTTCAAATCGGAAATTAAACATTTAAATCCACTATTACACACAATCCATCATAACTGTGCAAGAACTTTTAGGAATAAACTGGCTTTTATTATCAAGTGAAACTTAACTTTTAAAACCATTTTGAAACATGAAATTTCACTAAAAAAGTGATAAAATTTATTAGGTTTCTGTGATGTACATATTATTTTGTTCTTAATTTAAAACTTGTGATAATAGCTTGGGTAAATAAAACAATGTCTGGCATTTCTTCATTGTTCAATGATTAATGGAGAACATTGATTTAGAAAATAAAACATTTTATAGCTTAAAATTAAGCTCAAAATAATTTATTTTATGACAAGTTTGGTAACAAATTTTGATCTTTTGAATTATGTGTTCATCTTTTACACATAAATAAAAGTAAATAAAGAAATAGATATTTTTTTTTTTTTTTTTGGACAACTCTGAAAACTAAGAATTCATCTATTTTACTTTATAACTAAATAAATATACATAAAAGTAAAAAAAAAAATGCATAATTGAATTTAGGCATTTCTTATAAAAATTGATTAATAAAATTTATAATTAATTTAAAAATCAGGTAAAACGATGAACAGTTTATTAGATTGTATTAATTTTCCCCCTTTCTGGCCCCACCTAAACAGACTTTGGACAGAGTTAATCCCCTCATAATAATTTAGATAAGACCAGCCTTTGATGTGAGCCACCACTATCAGGGCTGTATATTGGGTGCAATCATGATGGACCACCCCAGCCAAGCGGCAGAAAATATGTGTCTTTAAAGTTTCTAGACTAAATCCTCCACTTCTGTCATTGAAGTCTGGGATATTGTCTGTATCCTCTATTACAAAAAACGTCTTCGAAAAATGAGTTCAATTAATCAACCTTTCAACTGTCAGTGCATCGGATCAACATCTTTACAAGTGATTTCGAATCCTGAGTCCTGACAGTAATTACTAATTAATTCTTACCTACCCATACAAAATGAAGTGTCAGAATGTATTGTTCCTATTTATAAAATAGACTTCTAGTGTCTAGAATAGTCTACTTTGAGTTAATTGTCGAGCTCTGGACAATTAAAAACTAAAATTGCAACTCTTCCTCAACAGTTCTCCTATTTATATCTGCAACTGTCTGTACCTGAAGAAATACATACCTTCATCTTCTTATCTCTGTATTAACTCCCAAGGTTGGGACACCCAGGTTAGCTTCTGGTAAATCTTCTTAGTTCACGTTCGTTATTATACTTATAAAGTTTATACAGGAGAGGGCTGGTGTTGTGTAGATCATAGGGCATATATACAGGAACACGGGAACACGTTGTAACTTATCCACAGAAATATATACACTGAAGGCGCTGTACACGTCAATTATATCTTAATCACTGTTACTCTGCTTCAGTTTATGAACACGCTGTAGATGCAACCTATAGCATAATTCAGACGATACTCTGGTGATATCTCTGATCGCATGTTCACAACTCAACTCTGGGAATATGGAGCAGTCTAATATGCATTTAACAAGATTGTTCTTTGCTTGGAATACATTTCTCCATTGATTTATGCCAATATGATTTATGATTGAGTCTCTTACTTTTGGATAGAGCAATTTCCGCTGATTATGTAACGCTGGACAGTCCAGTAGCATATGGGAAATGTCCTCATCATTCAGACCACAACATTTACATGTAGCACTTTCAGCTGACTTGCTAAACTTATGTTTACTAGTCTGTAACAGGTATGTTCCCGTGATCATTCGCGTTTTTACAATACCCATCCTGACGTCTGCGACAGTAGACTCTATTGTTGACCAGGCACTATGCGTATGACCGATTTTGGTAGAGTTTATGTCCATGTAACAGAGAGTAGATTTTTCGCGAGCTTCACTATGTAGAATTTCTGTCCAGTATTTTGAAATTGCTTTTTTGACTTGAAATCTCCATTGTTCTTTTGTAGACAGACTATCTTTTAATTCACTTAATGGTGGTAACTCGTACAAGTTTAAAACGTCTTGCACACGGCTGAAGAAACTCAATTTATTGTCCAGGTTAATAGCAATCTGTCTATCTGATAAGCCTTTTACTGTTTCGTTCGTAGATACGAGTATGTTGTACAACAAACTTAGCTGTCTTTTGTGGATTTCTGCTTCTAACGGAAGTGCACCTAACTTCTAGAAGGTACACAGCACAGGTTGCGACTCTGATTGGCAGTGACTGAAATTTCTTGAGATTGTCCAGATGAAATTTTGAGAGAATGTTCATTTGGGTATTATTCAGCGGAAGCACTTCTAAACCATATAATAGTCTTGGTACTACATAACTTTGATATATCTTGTACGACACTTTAGGGTTGAGTCCATTCGACCCATGGACACCAGTATTGATCAATGAGTACAATGTTCGCCGAGCAAGGCTTAACCGTTCCTCAATGTTTAACACATTTTCATTGACTTCAGATCTAAATAGTCCTAAGTGGGTTGTTGATGATGATAACTGGATTGTCTTATCTTCCATATCCAGAGAGAATGACTTTTTGGAGATACTCTTGTGAGAATTTAATAATACTGCATTTGATTTATCCGGATGGATTGTTACACGGTCCTGAATCGCATTCCGCCTAGCAACATTCATCATTATCTGAAGTTCGTTTTCACAGTTCGATAGGAAAGCGAGGTCATCTGCACACGTAGGGCAGCTACAATACGTTGTACCAATACAGAAACCCAGACGGTGCTGCTGTAGTTCTATCAGGCAGGGGTTGATATGTCTTGTATAGAAATGGAGATAAAATGCCTCCCTGGCGTACCCCCTTTTGAATTTTGAAGCTTTCACTAAGTTCCCCTATCCATTTGACCTTAGAGGTTAATCCTGTATACATGTCTTTAATGATTGTCCATAACGATGGGTCAACCCCTGCTTCATAAAGTTTATCTAACATTATTACATGGTTCACCACATCAAAGGCTTTTTTACTATCCAATGTTACCAAGAACAACGGAGCGGAATTCATTTTTGCTTCTGCACGTGCCTCAGATACGATCAGGGCAGACATAACTGGTGACAGTCCCTTTGTGAACCCAAACTGGAGAGACGATTGTTCAAATGTTTGTGATATACGTGGTAGGAGAATACTTTCAAATAGCTTTCCTATAATTGGAGTAACTGTGATACCTCGGTAGTTATCCATATTCGTAGGGTCTTTTGATTTCTTTAAGACAGGAGTTAGTATCCCCGATTTGAAAGCTGAAGGCACATGTTTTTCATAAAGTATCTGATTAAATAAGCCTGTAATGTCTTCTATGACTGCACTTCCGGCGTGTTTCAGATGTTCTGACACAAGTCCAAACTCATCAGGAGCTTTTTTGGAATTAAGTTGTAAAATTGCCTTTTTTTGTTTCTGACACTGTGATCGGATCAAGAGTTATTGAGCTTTCTTGACAGATTTGGGTTATAAGTTCATGTCGTGTATTACACATTTCAAGAAAGGCGGAATCATACCTCTCGTCCTTGGGAACTGATAGGTCTTCAAAATATTTCGCGAAGACTCTCCTCTGTTGTTGTGGTGACGATATCTCTTCGTCATTCACCATAAGACTGGAAGTCGATGATCCCTTTCCTCCCCTGTTTCTCCGAATCAACTGATAGAACTTATCGGTTGTAGGGTTATCCATTAAAGCATCGTAGAATGATTTACGATCTAGAAATTTTTCTCTTCGTAACTGTTTTCTTAAACTACGTTTAGCTTTAATATTGTCCCTGCGTAGACTATTATCCAGCTTTCCACTAAGTACCCAGAGATCATATTTCTCCTTACATGTTTTTAAAAGTTCCTTAACTTTTGATGATGCTTTCCAGGCTGGTCCTTTCAACTTAATTGTCTTACTCGGCACAGCTTTTTCGGCTGCCCGCTGTAATATGACTGTCAGTTGATCTAACCTTTCGTCTATTGTATTTTCAGTATTAATGTCACGTTTCTTCAGTTCCTTCTCAAGAATGTTTTCATATGTATAACTGTTTACTTTTTCCCATTGTAATTTTCTAACAGATTTACCTACTTATTACTGTAACTGCAACGATGAATAAATTCATCAACAGTTATGAGAGCGTGAAAAAAAAATCGAGGCGAAGTATATATAATTTTCTGTTTTTTTTTTTTTTTGTTGTTGTTTTTTTTTCTGTTTTTGTTTTTAATGGACGTCACCAAGCGAAAGAACGTCTTCGAACATGCTCAAAAGGTGCAGACCCAGATCATCCTGCGCATGCCCCCGCTCAGTATGATCGGGTCCATATAAATACCGGAAAGCACCAAAATACCGGAAAGCAACCAAAATACCGGAAAGCACATGGAAATACCAAAAAGCACTTGTAATAAGGGTATTTTGAGCTGAAACTTGTAAATTATAAATTGTCTATGGTATATTTACTAAATGAAATTAAATATTGACCCCAACCATTTCCGGTATTGATAGAATTGCGGGTCAGGTATCCAACGTAACCGCGTGAGAAAAGTATATGTATGTTTGACTTTATGTCAATGTTGAAATTATGTCGTTGAATTTTAATATTGTTTTCATAACAATAAATTAAAATATTTTTTTTTTTTTTTTTTTTTTTTTTTTTGTGGAGCTTTAACACCGAATTCCCAACATGGCCTATGTCAGTTAGAGCAGAAATAAGAATAGCCACTTTTTCCTGTTAAAGGTTCGACACTACATTGCCCTTTTAACGTCTTAATACTTCTCTATATCATATCGCTCTCAATTAGAAATACAGAAAAGAGCTAAAACATTTCATTGTTTATTATTTTATTTTATTATCAAGCTATTTTTATTTAGGAAAGACAATAATAATAATAAAAATTACATATACAAGTTACAAAAATCCCAATGAGCACTTAACGTGGGACCAACGTTGAACCGACGTTGATTCAACGTTTCTGTTTTCTTTTTCTTTTCTTTTTCTTTTTTTTCTGTTTTATTTATTTTTTTTTTTTTTTTTTTATTTTTTTTTTTCAACGTTGTGGACCTGATGGGATACCTGCTGACGGTAGCCAACAGATTATAAGCAATCACGGAAACCTTTAAGATTTTAATGGTCGCATTAGACATTTATTTAATATAATTACATACGACCATGCTTTGACCGTTTAATATAACTGAATTACTGTAATAAGGTACGCAAATCCTTTTTTTTTTTTTTTTTTTTTTTTTTTTTTGGTTTTATTTTAGTGGATTATCAAGCAGGATTATGAGAAAAAATAAAAAATATTTAGTCACTGGAGACTGGAGCCAGTCTACGTATGTCAGATCCTTTAAAATATATATATATAAATAAAAAATGAACAACAATCATAAAATAAATTAGATTTATACTAATTTAGTAATGGTAAAAGATTACATTTCCTTTAAAAGAAAAGGTAAATTGAATAAACCAATGCACTGTAAAACTTTAATATGAACCTGCCCAGTGTGCACACAACGTTACAATAACGCCAACCAGACGTCAGTTCAACGGTGTGTTCTTCTGAGTGGGTACAACCAAGCCACCAAATTGTGTGAGCCTAGTGATAGTGGTGGCTCATTGCAGCATGTGCTACAGCGGATCTATGCACAGTTTGCGCTGAGAGTACATCTTATTTCATTACGAAAACACGCCTATTCAAATATATAGAAAATTTCATCTCCAAAAACTGAAAAATTTCAGATAAAAAACTGATATTTTTCATATTTCTGCTCAACACATAGATTGTGGGTACTCGTTAGAACCGCCTCGCCGAGGCGGTTCTAACGAGTACCCACAATCTATGTTTTGAGAAGCAATAAAAAAAATAATGCATACTCCTGTACACCCCAGTTTTACTATATAAAATTATAAATTATATAGGTATGTTTTCGTGATGGGTTTGAATAGTTGTGCCCCGGCTACGATTAAACAGTTTATAGCACAATCGCTCGTAAAAAAATATAGCCAGTGTTAAATGTGTAAAGTAAGAAATCGTAACGAAGTAATAAGTACTAAAATAGGGTCTCAATGGGGTTTACTGATTAGCGAATTTCCGCCCGAAAAGAAAAAAAACGATCAGCAAATTTTAAGGGCAGAAATTTTATACCGGTTAGCTATTTCATCAGGTCTAAAATTTACTGATTAGTGATTTTTGTCATCAAATGTTTACTGATTACTTATTTTGGGACAAAAATTAACAAATTACTGATTTCACAGGTACCCATTGAGACCCTCATTCAGGTAGGCATAATGACGAGCGCGAACTGAATAATATATAATCTAAAATGATTTTGATTGCTCTCATGACTGCTTGAAATCGTGAACATTCACGATTTCAAGCTGTCATGAGAGCAATCAAAATCATTTTAGATTATATATTATTCATGTAATATATTTCTCTTAGACAAACAATACATTTTTTTTTTTTTTTTTTTTTTTTTTTTTACCATATACAAGTGCTTTTCGGTATTTCCATGTGCTTTCCGATATTTTGGTTGCTTTCCGGTATTTTGGTGCTTTCCGGTATTTATATGGACCGAGTGTGATCTGGGCCTTCGCTGCCCGCGCTTACCCGAAGGCAAATTTTCGCTTCTTCTTCTTCCCGGTCGAGGTCAGGAGTCTTCGCAGACTGTAAAACTGACCTTTTGGTGCAGCTCAACAAATCTTTTGTACGTGCACTGCGATATTTGTCAATCAAAGGCCAATAGATGATGTGAATTTCGATATTTTTCGCAAATGCCCACAGATGCCGTGGATTACGATATTTGTCAATCAAAGGCCATCAAGAGATGCAGTGGATTAAAAGCCCACAGATCACAGGCACAGGTTGAACCCCTTCAACTAATTTTCCTAATTATACGGTTCAACACTGTTTATCAAATTTCTCTACAACGTCCGCTTCCATTTAAAAAATGGAAGCGGACGTTGTAAAGAGATTTGATAAACAGTCGACTTTCGTTTCTCGAAGTCCAAGGGACTCTCTGAAATACATCGAGATGTCCGTATCCCGACATATCAGATTTGCAGAATTAAGGAAAAAATAAATCGAACAACCACATTTTTTAAATGAATCTGTAATTTGACTCCTGATATTAGATATAAATTAGATATGAATTGAAAATATTGTGGAAAAGATGAGAAATTGCTCCTTAGGAGCGATTTCTCCTCTTTTCCACAATATTTTGTTACCTGTTGTTATTTTGTTACCTGTTGTTAGAGTTCCATGTTAAAACAGAGACCAGATTTTCACTTCGAGATGATCGGTTATTCGAGATAAGCGAAGTCGAGATAACGAGAGCTGACTGTACAGTAAAACAACACACTGGGGACAAATAAAATGAGCCCCAAAGTCAGAAATCGTATCTTCGGACATGTGCGCTCAGTCAAGATTCACATTACGAAAACACGCCTATTCAAATATATTGAAAATTTTACAACCAAAAAAGGAAAATTTTCAGATAAAAATTCTGATATTTTTCACGCCTACCAAACGAATGAATGCGTAACCACCGGTTAGGAACGTGAAACAATTAGATCGACAGCCCGTGAGGGATAACATGACTCAAAAAGGTAAACAAACTTTGCATTTTGTGTGTTTCATGAGCGATATAAATGTTTTGAGGAAATTATTAAAAAAAAAAAACACAAAAAAAAACCGGGGAATTACATTCAACTGCCCATTGATATTGGCGTCTGTGGAATAAATCTCAGACCACCTACTTCACGCATATTGGCTGAATTATTTTTCGCATGCTGAAGGTGTACAAATGTACCGAAAGGCATAGAAAACACGTGGTAATTCGTGGTGTTTTTTGTCCTTTATTTAATTTTGTGCTTTGCCAGAAGTTCAACATATTATCACGCACACACGATAGACACATGTGGTTATTTGTGTTATGGATATTTTGGTTGTTAACGCAGCATTGTGGAAAAATCGCCACGGAAAGAGTCGAAAATGGCTGGTTACGCATAAGATCTACATAAATGCAGACATCTTCAATCTCCTGAATCATAGTGTATAATGACTTTGTTTGTGTTTTCACACCAATTCAGTGGCCTTGCAATTGTCTGAAATGAAATTTAACAGGTTTTGGATTTTTTTTTTCTGCGAAGAAGTGCTGATCTGCCATTTTTTGCTGGTTAAGCATTAGATTGTATGGTTAAGAATTCGATGGCAACAGGAGAAAAACACAGCATTTGTTCCCTTTGTAAATGCCAGCGATTTACTATAATAACAGATGGTCTACCTATGATTTGTTTGTTGTCGTGAAATCATCAGATGCAGAAAGTCATGGTGAAAAAGGGTTTTCTGGACAAGGCCATTGAAATACTGGATTTCAAGCTTATTTGACTGAATGGAGCATCAATTCATATATCAGAGGTCATTATTTACTTCTGTAGAAAACAAAAAGGCCAGTTTGCGTTTCATAATGGCGCATAACCTTATATCATTTTTCTATGGTTAAGCATTGGATAATCCGGTTAAGTATTAGAAACTCGCTGAATGTGTAGAAATGCGGCAAAGTGAAGTACAAATGATAATATATTTGTAAGATCATAGCATGCCTGTTTGACAAGTCTAGCTTGGTCTGGTATTTGGCATGTGATGAAGATGCTAGATTTGAGGCGCAAGGGTTTCTGGTTCGATCGCCGGTCAGGGCAATCGACGGGAATACTTTCTTAGCAGGTCTAAGTCACTCCATACTACACTTGAAAACAAATTATTTGTACCGCTGTCTGTAAAAGTGACGGTTTATTTAGCTCAGATGTTGTAATTCGTTTAATCTGTGCATATTATGATTATTTTGTACCGAGTTCAGGCTTACTGATATTCGTTGCCTATTACAGTTAGTTGATGAGCTAGAATACTTTCAAGCAAACTCAACAACTAATTAACAAAAAAATCGCTGCAATGTTTTGAGATAGTTCAATTACATCTGTATGTCGCGTGGGTTGTAAATAGAGCGTCGATGTATTTTTTTTTTCACTTTTTGTAAAGTTTTTCTCGATGATAAGATGCATTTAAAATTATGTTATAAGGTAAAACGTAAACTGGTCATAGTTTACCATCCGTTTTATCACACCGGAAAAATACGGACAGGTATGTTGGCTATTTTTGAATCGACAAACAACGCTGTTTTGAGCATTGTGTACGATTTCTTTGTTCCATCAACGAATCTTAGCAGTAATTTGCAGGGTTTAGCTAGATCTATATGAATTATCAAGATTCCATGAATTTTAGCTCTGTCCGTATTTGCCCGAATTTAACCTTCATTTCACGGATTATATAAATTAACGTTATCTGTATATTATACAGCTGTCCGTATTTTCCCTCTCTTTGTTCGTACTTTCCCCACCTCGTCCGTATTTCGCCGGATCTGGGTCACACACATTTTATCTTTATTTAAAGGTTTGTGTGCTCAGAGTTTGTGTGCCATTAAAAACATATGTGCATGCAGCAAAGTTAGAAGCTAATGAATATATTTCTGTATGATTTGCATTCCTTTTTACTATGGGAAAAAGTGATTTTTTTTTTTTTTTTTTTTTCAACATCACGAAAACATACCTATATAATTCTGACCCCCTCAAACCCCACTTTTATATAGTAAAACTGGGGTTTACAGGGGTATACATTATCTTCTTATTTCTGCTCAAAAACATAATTGTGGGTACTCGTTAGAACCGCCTCGGCGAGGCGGTTCTAACGAGTACCCACAATCTATGTTTTGAGCAGAAATATGAAAAATATCAGAATTTTTATCTGAAAACTTTCAGTTTTTTGGTGGTGAAATTTTCAATATATTTGAATAGGCGTGTTTTCGTAATGAAAACCAATGACTAGAATAACTTTTTTGTGCATAGGCAGTTGCGACAAATGATTTTGCATTAAATGATGGCAACAGTTTGCAAATTTACTTCTTCTGTGTAAAGCGTCAAGGAAAAAAACGACTTTCTGGAAGATGTCGGAAGTTCGGTAGATCAGGGAGAAATGTCATCATTTTCAAATGAATTTTATGTCAGAAAAAAGAAAAAAAAAAAAAAAAAAAAACTGGGAACGAAAACTATGCTAAATAACGAAATAACAAATGTTTCTCTTCCTTATACTTTAGCGTAACGTCAACATGTGCTCATGAGGTCAGTAAAGATCATCACGAAAACATGCCTATATAATTTTGACCCCCTTAAATCCCACTTTTATATAGTAAAACTGGGGTTTACAGGGGTATACATTATTTTTCTTATTTCTGTTCAAAACATAGATTGTGAGTACTCTTTAGAACCGCCTCACCGAGGCGGTTCTAACTACCCACAATCTATGTTTTGAGCAGAAATATGAAAAATATTAGAGTTTTTTTATCTGAAAAGTTTAGGTTTTTGGAGGTAAAATTGTCTATATATTTGAACAGGCGTGTTTTCGTAATGTGTCATTACTGACAAATATGGTGATAGGCAGGCCTATTGATCCAAGGGCATGAAGCGGGAAATCACGTCATTTCAAACAGTGAAAAAGACTACGCATCACGAAAACATGCCTATATAAATTTGATCCCCTTGATCCCCACTTTTATATAGTAAAACTGGGGTTTACAGGGGTATACATTATTTTTCTTATTTCTGCTCAAAAACATAGATTGTGGGTACCCGTTAGAACCGCCTTGCCGAGGCGGTTCTAACGAGTACCCACAATCTATGTTTTGAGCAGAAATATGAAAAAATATCAGAATTTTTATCTGAAAATTTTCAATTTTTGGAGGTTAAATTTTCTATATATTTGAATAGGTGTGTTTTCGTAATGAATATATTGTTATGAAAGCGGCCCGTTCAAACCGGTTAGTGGTTTTTATTATTTTCGCTGTTTAGATGAAAATAAGAAATTGAGCTCAGTGTATGTAACAAGGACCAATGCTTTTATTTGCAGATTTGATGAACAAATGAGATGCCTACTGCACCGTACCCGGAATTATAACACTTCTTTCCGCCATGCCAACTTTGGACAAAAATGCTGCTATTTTCTTGCAAATCTCGACAGAAATGTGCTAATACTACTGGTAGGCATCACACTTTTGAAAAACAATGCCAGTTTTGAATGTTTATTTCCCAAATGACACATTTTGCAACGGTTTCATACGTACTGGAATATATTATTTGTAAATAGGCCTATATATGATAGTCCATACCTGTTTCAGTTCAGTACCTGTCTCATGATTATTAGCAGAGAAATCAAGAGGAAAACATAATGATAGGAGTCACACCGTGTGATAAATGTAATTCCGAATATTACAACTAAACGACAAGAGGGCCATGATGGCCCTGTAACGCTCACCTGAGCAACATAGCACTTTGAGAGAGACTGATCTAGAACTGATCAAGGCAAACATTCTGATCAAAGTTCAAAATGATTATATTAACAAGTAAGACAATGTAGCATGTCTAATGGACTGTGGAATAAAGGTCAAGGTCAAATATGAGCAATATTTATGATGATTATTTAAAAACTGTGACCTCTGGAGTGTTAACAGTTTTCTGCTGATTTGGCCAGGTCACCTAGTTATTTACCCCATGTGACTCAGTTTCAAACTTGGCTTAGAAATCATCAAGACAAACATTTTGAGCAAGATTCATGATGATTGCTTCAAAAATGTGACCGCTAGAGTGTTAACAAGGTTTTCTGCTGATTTGGCCAGGTGACCTAGTTTTTGACCCCAAGTGACCCAGTTTCAAACTTGACCTAGAAATCATCAAGACAAACAAGTTGAGCAAGATTCATGATGATTGCTTGAAAAATGTGACCACTAGAGTGTTAACAAGGTTTTCTGCTGATCTGGCCAGGTGACCTAGCTTTTTACCCCAGGTGACCCAGTTTCGAACCTGACCTAAAAATCATCAAGACAAACATTTTGAGCAAGATTCATGATGATTGCTTAAAAAATGTGACCGCTAGAGTGTCAACAAAGTTTTCTGCTGATTTGGCCCGGTGACCTAGTTTTTGAATCCAAGTGACCCAGTTTCGAACTTGACCTAGAACTCATCAAGACAAACAATTTGAGCAAGATTCATGATGATTGCTTGAAAAATGTGACCACTAGAGTGATAACAAGATTTTACGCCGATTTGGCCAGGTCACCTAGTTTTTGATCCCAGGTGTTCCAGTTTCGAACTTGACCTAGAAATCATCAAGACAAACATTTTGAGCCAGATTCATGATAATTGCTTCAAAAATGTTACAGCTAGAGTGTTAACAAGGTTTTCTGCTGATCTGGCCCGGTGACCTAGTTTTTGACCACACGTAACCCAGTTTCAAACATATCCTAGAACTCATCAAGAAAAACATTTTGAGCAAGATTCATGATTATTGCTTCAAAAATGTGCCCGCTAGAGTGTGAACAAGGTTTTCTGCTGGTTTGGCCTGGTGACCTAGTTTTTGACACCACGTAACCCAGTTTCAAACTTGACTTAGAAATCATTAAAACAAACATTTTGAGCAAGATTCATGATGATTGCTTGAAAAATGTGATCGCTAGAGTGTTAACAAGGTTTTCTGCTGGTTTGGCCCGGTGACCTAGTTTTTTGACTCCACGTGACCCAGTTTCAAACTTGACTTAGAAATCATCAAGACAAACATTTTGAGCAAGATTCATGATGATTGCTTCAAAAATGTAACCGCTAGAGTGTTAACAAGGTTTTCTGCTGATTTGGTCAGGTCACCTAGTTTTTGACTCCAAGTGACCCAGTTTCGAACTTGACCTAGAAATCATCAAGATAAACATTTTGAGCAAGATTCATGATGATTGCTTCAAAAATGTGACCGCTAAAGTGTTAACAAGGTTTTCTGCTGATCTGGCCCGTTGACCTAGTTTTTGATCCCAAGTGACCCAGTTTCGAACTTGACCTAGAAATCATCAAGACAAAAATATTGAGCAAGAGCCATGATGATTGCTTCAAAAAATGTGACCGCTAGAGTATTAACAAGGTTTTCTGCTTATCTGGCTCAGTGACCTAGTTTTTGAACCCAAGTGACCCAATTTCAAACTTGACCTAGATTTAATAAAGGCAAACATTTTGAGCAAGTTTCATCAAGATTGGGTCAAAACTATGACCTCTAGAGTGTTAACAAGTTTTTCCTTTGATTTGACCTAGTGACCTAGTTTTTGACCCCAAGTAACCCAGTATCGAACCTGACCTAGATTTCATAAAGGCAAACATTCTGACCAAGTTTCATCAAGATTGGGTCAAAACTGTGACCTCTAGAGTGTTAACAAACTAATTGTTGACGACGAACGACGGACGACGGACGACAGACGACGACTGACGACGGACATAGGGTGATGACAATAATTCACCCTGAGCTTTTGCTCAGGTGAGCTAAAAATGGATAGGAGTCGCACTCCACCACTACTAAATTTCAAGATATACGCCCTAGACTGTTTCTGAAATAAAGAATAAGACACCTTTTTTTCTACTACCTAAAATTAAGTCTTACCTATGTTTGATAATAGAAGTGTGCGTGCGTGCGTGTGTGCTATAATAGTCAAGGCTGACGGACAGCGCGTATACCCATCACGAAAACACGCCTATATAACTTTGACCCCCCTTAAATCCCACTTTTATATAATAAAACTAGGGTTTACAGGGGTATACATTAGTTTTCTTATTTCTGCTCAAAAACATAGATTGTGGTACTTGTTAGAACCGCCTCGTCGAGGCGGTTCTAACGAGTACCCACAATCTATGTTTTGAGCAGAAATGTGAAAAATATCAGAATTTTTTATCTGAAAATTTTCATTTTTTGATGGTAAAATTTTCAGTATATTAGAATAGGTATGTTTTCATTCACATTCTCAGTGTGTAACGCTGTTCATGTTTTTGTTAATGTGGCTCCACATACGCCGCACATAAAACTCATTCTCTGAAAAATAACACATTACGAAAACACGCCTATTCAAATATATTGAAAATTTCACCACCAAAAAAAAAACTGAAAGTTTTCCGATAAAAATTCTGATATTTTTCATATTTCTGCTCAAAACATAGATTGTGGGTACTCGTTAGAACCGCCTCGAATCTATGTTTTTGAGCAGAAATAAGAAAAATAATGTATACCCCTGTAAACCCCAGTTTTACTGTATAAAAGTGGGGTTTAAGGAGGTCAAAATTATATAGGTATGTTTTCGTGATGAACAGTGAAACATAAAACTCGGTCTGGACAATTACTAGCATTAGATTATAGTGATGTTACATTCTATTCTGCAGCTACTGTAAATTAAAATGAGAGAGAGAGAAAAAAAAAGACTAGAAAACACCTGTGTTATCAGACCATTAGGTGTTTTCGGGTCTTTCAGGCTGATGATTCTCTAGCAATCGCACGAAATTATCGAAATTTCATTCAGCTCCTCAGACACACTAATAACGCATCGCGGCTACCAAATATATAGACCACAGAAGAGAAACATGTGTTCCATAAATAAGAACCTAAAATTGGTGTGTAATGGGATAAAATGGCTGAATTCTCTGCTCTAGAGGCAAATGATAGTAGTAGAATTCAGACGATGCTATACCGTAGCCTGTTCATTTACCGCCTGTGACATTCAAATTGTTATTTTTACAAGGCTTTTAAAGGAAATCTGTGTTCTAGTGGGCTGAATTGGCTTTTTTTCACTTCATAACAATTTATACCCCACACAAACTGATCAAAGCGCAAAATCCGAATTAAACTTGCTTCAAGACTACAAACATTCGAAATACAATGTAAAAGCAAAGTGTATGCGAGTTCAGTTTGCCTGGATGCAAAATTGACTCATGTGATTCCTATCCTCCTAAAAATAAGTAGACCAGGATGTCGCGGGTTCAACCCCTGCCGAGGTCTTCAACATTCTTTCGTGGAATTTGATCATGAAATATTTTCTACGGACATTCTCTCCCTTCCGCTGATTCAAGAAGAACAGTTGTCAGTTTCTGGCGAAAGAATGTGTACAATACTGGTTAAACCGCTTAGAGGACTAAGTCTGCCCAGTAAACGTGTGGTTAGGTAAACTGACCGCGCTCGACATGACCCCATTGGGTTGACTGGGCCGTAAAACCCCAAACACAAACAAACAAACAAATAAGTAATGTGACTACTATCATACATAGTGACCCCTATCACGAAGCGTTTTCCGTTCTTCTCCGGGAATAACAATAAAATTAAGCAAGAAACAGTTTTCAACAATCTTACATATAATAATGCTATTAGCCTATTTGCATAAATTCGTTGCAGATTTTGTTTTGGCAAAAACATCATTCAAAACAGCATGCTCATACAAAAATGTGATTCCTATTTGCTGTAACAAAAATTTCTGAGAGACATTTTAAGCAAACCATATGTTTTTGTTTAAAATGGAACATGACCGAACAAATGTTTTCAAAGCCTGGGCACGCTGCACTAGTTGTCGTGACTGAAACTAACCTAAAAGAAAGAAAAATGTTGAAAAATATACCTCGAACACAGATACTTGGGGTCAGTAGAGCTTTCTTGCAGTAAGTAGAGCGGATGGTCTAAAACTGATCTCTTGGATATAATTACCACGTGGTCACGTCTAGAAATCGTTTGAAAATAATGATATTTTATGAATATGATATAATTACCACGTGGTAATTATATCCTATCCATAAAATATCATTATTTTCAAACGATTTCTGGACGTGACACAACCATTTATGACTTAAGGTGTTGTTCAAGTATAATAAAATGCAAAAATAAAGAGAAAAAACAAAACAAAAAAAAAACAAAAAAAATCCAGAGATCAGTTTTGGACCATCCGCTCTACTAACTGCAAGAAAGCTCTACTGACCCCAAGTATCTGTGACCTCGAATTGACCAGAAAATATCCACAAATCTGTGAGATTACCAACTGCAAATCACGTGATTGTCCACCCTGTAAATGGTCCCTTTACGATAGAGTCCAAAAGCGTAGCCAGAACAAAATTATTTTTACGCACAGTCAGAAAAAAAAATCTTGACATTATGCCTAGAATCGCTTAAAAAACTCTTAAAGGAAAACATTTAAAGGGAGCAAGTTCTTTTCTTTAAGAACAGCCTCTATAGCAAGAAGCATTTTTTTCTATGTTAATGGCACTTTATTGTAAACATTTTTCTTACGCAGGTTACGAACATGCGTAATGACATGCGTGATGTGCGTAATGAGCGCTACGTCTATGTCCAAAATACTTAGGGTAAGTATGGTAGCCGTTAACCTTTTCAGACCAATATAAATACAGTTGACTCTCGTTATCTCAACCTCGCTTATCTCGAATAACCGCTTATCTCGAACTAAAAATCTGGTCCCTGCCTAAACATGAAAATCTAACAACATGTAAAAAATATTGTGGAAAAAAGGAGAAATTGCTCCTCTTTTCCACAAAATTTTCAATATATCTCTAACTTCAAGAGTCCAATTACACATAAATTTGTTAAATGTGGTTAATCGAAGTAGTTTTTTCCTCAATTCTGCAAATCTGATATGTCGAGGTACGGATATCTCGAAGTATGTCAAAGAAACCCTTGGAGTTCGAGATAACGAGAGTCGACTGTACCTTTGCAAACAGTGATTTAGACGTTTCATCAGGATCTACAGTCGACTCTGAAATACTTCGAGATTTCCGTACCTCGACATATCAGATTTGCAGAACTGAGGTAAAAATAAACCGAACAACCAAATTTCACAAACGACTATGTAATATGACTCCTGAAGTTAGATACATTTTTACCTGTTGTTAGATTTCCATATTGAAAACAGGGACCAGATTTTCACTTCGAGATAAGCGGTTATTCGAGATAAGCGAAGTCGAGATAACGAGTCGATTGTACAATGTTTGCAATTTATCTGTTTTGGATTTATCACTACATTGTTTATCATTTTGTTATTTTGTTTACCATTCTCGCGGTATGATCAGTTTTTGCTGTTCGCCTGAACCATTTTGGTTCTTGGCTATCCACAGGGCGCACAGCGAGCAGTCTGATTTGAGTCTTCACTGGGCGCATATTGTGTCCAAAAGTACATTTTCTTACATTAAGACTCATTTGATACATTTCGAAAACACGCCCATTCAAATATTTTGAAAATTTCATCACCAAAAACTGAAAGTTTTCAGATAAAAATTCTGATACTTTTTCAGATTTCTGCTCAAAACATAAATTGTGGGTACTTGTTAGAACCACCTCGGCGAGGCGGTTCTAAAGAGTACCCACATAATAAGAAATACAATGTATACCCTTATAAACTCCAGGTTTACTATATAAAAGTGGGGTTTAAGGGGGGTCAAAATTATATAGGTATGTTTTCGTGATGAGGGTGCCCGGAATTTGGCAGAAACTAGCATAAATCAGTCGATAAGCCTAATCTGAACGTTGTAACATATTTGTCAGCTTATTTTCTCACATAAAAACTAAAATAGATCATAATTGATCCGCCTCGTAAGATAACCTAACCTTCACGCATATCCGAACTGCGCATGCTCAGAACAGACAGCGCACATGCTCAGAACATAGACCTACCGCCTTTTTGAAAACATATACATGGTAGAAATTATTTCTTTGCTATATGGAAATGTCCTGGCCAGACTACGCGGATGCACAGTCAGGTCTGGGCATGCGCATTTCAAAACTGCCCGAAGACATTTCTTTTCTCATGACAGAATTCATTTCTAGGTATGAACCGTAACATGAGAAAGTGCCATTGCATAGTGCGAATGCCGAGATCATACTGCGCACCAACGCAATCTGGCATATGATTTCGCAAGTCGCCAATGTTTTCTACAGTAACCAATGATTCTGTTAGAGGATAATGAAGACCCTGGTCAGACTATGCCAATGCGCTAGCCAGTCTGGGCCTTTCTTGTAAGCATGCACGATAAGGGTTGTATTCTCAAGACATCCCTTATGTAAGCCTCAAACTACCAAACAAAATTAGTCTATTTTTTGTTATTAGTTTTTCAGGGAAAATAAAACTTGGCATTTCATGAATGTCAAGCCTTATTTTTCTAAAAAAAAAAAAAAAAAAAAAAAAATGATAAAAATATCTCTAAATGTCTGCTGCAGCTATAATTAGCGGTTTAAGAGTGAATTAAAAGCGAAGATCTAGATTTTTATTGAAGAATGTTACATACCGTATGTTATTTCCATTACAGAAAAAAGTAGATAAGTGCTAATCAGATTCATAGCACTAAATGCATTTTATTCCTGGTTGCATAATAGCTCGATGACGTATGATACAAAGCATTTCATCACGAAAACATGCCTATACAATACTGACCCCCTTAAACCCCACGTTTAAATAGTAAAATTGGGGTTTACAGGGGTATACATTATTTTTCTTATTTCTGCTCAAAAACATAGATTGTGGGTACTCGTTAGAACCGCCTCGATGAGGCGGTTCTAACGAGTACCCACAATCTATGTTTTGAGCAGAAATATGAAAAATATTAGAGTTTTTTTTTTTTTTTTTTTTTTCTGAAACTTTTCATTTTTTGGTGGCAAAATGTTCAGTATACTTGAATAGGCTTGTTTTCGTAATGAGTGGGAATACGTCAGGGGAGCCTACTACACGAGAAGGAGTCTTAGGGTCATAAGCTGACAGATAAGTCGGAAATCAGCCCACTCATCTACAACATCACGAAAACATGCCTATATAATTTTGACCCCCTTAAACCCCACGTTTATATAGTAAAACTGGGGTTTACAGGGGTATACATAATTTTCTTATTTTTGCTCTGAAACATAGATTTTGGGTACTCGTTAGAACCGCTTCGCCGAGGCGGTTCTAACGACGAGTACCCACAATCTATGTTTTGGGCAGAAATATGAAAAATATCAAAGTTTTTTATCTGAAAATTTTCAGTTTTTGGTGGTGAATTTTTCTATATATTTGAATAGGCGTGTTTTCGTTGTGAAGCAATGAGTATAGCCCTTGCGGTTCTTGATATATGTTTAATATACGTTTATATGAGATCCTGTAAGCGGATACCGAATACCCTGATTAGACTGCGCAGATTCGAAATGGTGGGGACATTCCATGCCTGCACAGGTCCCAAAGACCTTTTTCACATGGAGAGGATAACGCTTTGCACTCTGGGAAAAATGTTTAGCAGACGACATATTAAAATATCTCTTATTTTTCCCTGAAAACAGGTTTTGAGATTTCATGCAAATTGGAGACAATTTGCATGAAATTTCAAAACATGTTTTCTGGAAAAAATAAGAAAAAAAAATCATGAATTTGTCGTTTGCTGAATTTGCCCAGAGATTGGTAAAGGTTAAACTATTTGTATTGGACCGACTATAGAAAGAAAAGATAGACAGGTCTATAAAACAATGATAAATGGGAGATAGTTAAGCACTTGTTCATCAGCACTTTCTAGATGATGACATATGATCAAAGCAATTAACCCAGCTAGCATTCTACGTAAATCTACATCGGGCCGTCATCGGCCCGTCAGCTACCCTGACGGGCCGATGACGGCCCGATATAGATTTACGTAGAATGCTGACTGGGAAGAGGCTGATAATTTACTCCACTGCGAAGGTGTATAAACCTATGGTACATGTACGTCTGAACAGTTCAGAAACACTCCCCGCAGCCTGAGTCTTCCAGACTGAATGTCAATATTGAGTTCCATCACTTACCTGGCCCCGAGGTTATAAAACTTTTTTCATGCTCAACTCAGCTGAGCATGAAGTTTTTTCTGCTAATAAATCTCAAATTACTAACAATTGCAAATTCTTTCGTGCTAAACATAGTTGAGGGTGAAAATTTCTCTGCTAATAAATATAAAAATACAAACTATTGTTTGCATTTTCATATTCATTAGCAGAGAAAATTATGTCAGGCTCAGCTGAATTGAGCATAAAAAATGTGTTATAACCTCGGGACATGAATGCCTTAAGCCTTTCATCCCTGAGTCTCTGAAGTAGACTTCTCCATTTTTGAATCATGTTAAAACCATTGTTCCAAATTGAGGTCTAAGACAAAATTCAGAACGAAATGGCAAACATTGTAGATCCTGATGAGTCGGCTCATCAGGGTCTACACTGTTTGTAAAATGGTGTATTGGTGAGCAAGGCTGAAAGGGTTAGTATTTTATAGACTAGCCACTAGACTGATAATAATAGTCTGATTATTTTTTTTTAAAGATAGTCAACTTCTTAATAATGGCAAGTCTATTTGGTAGAGTCTCCAATACATACATTGGACGAGGATGGAGAAAGGAGATTAGGCTAGCTAAAATATTATACTGTTCATGCTTAATGTCAAACGGATAGCTTCGTTGCCATAATTCATTTTAACCCCTAGTGGCTACTTTATATCGTAACATTTATTCAAACAAGATATTATACATACTGTAGGCCTGTATATATTTTCTTCCCAAGTATATATCAATCACCGATACTATATAAAATACAGTTCTTCATGATGTAAAAAATCTTGTATATATATATATATATATATATATATATATATATATATATATATATATATATATATATATATATATATATATATATATATATATATATATATATATATTCAGGTTTTTATACAGTTGTTTCTTAAAATACTTAATGAAATGGCAAACAGTGCTGACCCTGGTCAGACTGTGCTTTTGAGCAGTCTTCCCAGGGTCAGCACTGTTTGCATATGCCATTTTATCAAACTTTAGTGTACACAATTTTTGGACATTTACCAAACAGCTGATTGTATCAAAACAAAAAAGTAAAAATGACCAGACTGCAGATCAAAAGGCTAATCTAGTCTGCATTCCATCCCAGCGGGCAAATGACGTAAATATAACGTCGCCTCAACGTCGATGCAACGTCGTGACGTTGCATCGACGATGAGGCGACGTTATATTTACGTCATGTGCCTCGCCTCAACGTCGATGCAACGTCGTGACGTTGCATCGACGTTGAGGCGACGTTATATTTACGTCATGTGCCTGCCGGGATTTGAATGAAGACCCCCTTTGTTTGACTCTATAGTATATTTCCATTTCACGTCACAAGGGATAGTATATATTGGAATTTTGCCAAAATATTAGGAGGGACATAGCATTTCCTACACCGATTGCCTGTGCAGCACATTACGAAAATACGCCTATTCAAATATATTGAAAATTTCACCACCAAAACTGAAAGTTTTTGGATGAAAACTCTGATATTTTTCATATAACTGATCAAAACATAGATTGTGGGTACTCGTTAGAACCGCCTCGTCCTGAGTACCCACAATCTATGTTTTTTTTAGCAGAAATAAGAAAAATAATGTATAACCCTGTAAACCCCAGTTTTACTTTGCAAAAGTGGAGTTTAAGGGGGTCTAAATTTTAAAGGTATGTTTTCATGATGAAAGACTCAGATCATCCTGCAGATCCCTAGTCTGATCAGTGTCTTGGCAGAGCACTCTGTGGGTAACCAAGGATCCATAATATCTTCAGAGATTTATGAAGAGCATCTAATAATTCTGAAGCTGTGAATAATGATATACCAACTAAGAAAATACTCGACTATCTTGAAGAGATCGGACTTTTTAATAAAATATAATCAGTATTTTTAATTAAAATCATTGATACTTTATCTTTTTAAAATGACCACATCAATCCTAGATATTTTTAATTTCTCATTAAATAAAATCATCATATAATAGAAAAATTATTAGACGCTATATGCCCTTTTAGGGTTGAGCGTCTATAAATAAAATATCCATCCATCCATCCATCTAATAATATGGAATATGCAAGTATGGAGACCCAGATCAGACTTCTGTTTGCCATTTCACGAAGTAATAAAAAAATAGCTTCATAAAGAGCAGCCGGCCTCGGTGGCTCAGTTGGATGCGCCGTCCGAATGGAGACCAGGAGGTCGCGGTTCAACCCCCACCGAGGTCTGCAACATTCTTTCATGGAGATTGATCATGAAATATTTTCAGCAGTCATTCTCTCCCTTCCGCTGATTCAAGAAGGGCCGTTGTCAGTTTCTGGCGAAAGAATGTGCACAATACTGGTTAACCGCTAAGAGGACTAAGCCTGCCCAGTAAACGTGTGGTTAGGTAAACTGACCCCATTTGGTTGACTGGGCCGTAAAACCTCAACACAAACAAACAGAGCAAAAATTAGTCCCCAAAAACTACTGAATGATGTTCAAAATTTTAGGACATTCACGGTAACTCGTTTTAGTGAGACTCTGCAACAGTGTGATATGAGCAAAGGTGTCTTGAGTAAATGCAGGCAATAGAGATCCAGATTAGCCAGCGGAGAAAGTCTTATTAGGACTATTTTAAGAACTTTGCTGTACTTAGATATTTTCTGCAGCAGCTAATGATTCTGTAAGTGGACAGTGAAGATCCTAATGACAGCGCGGATGCACAGTCTGATCTTGGCCTTCTGCATATGCCGGAAGACACTTTTTTGCATGGTGGGGCCTAATGTTTTCATTCAAGAAAACCAATATTCAGATCTTCTGACGTTGAAAGCTGAACTGAACACTTGTCTACTTATGACTGTATGGGAAGCGTCAGGGTGGCCAAGTTGTTAGCCCTAGTCCTGCTGAACCCCAATATGTCCTGCCTTTGCAAACAGTGTAGATCCAGATCAGTTGGCTTCTGAAGAAGCCAACTGATCTTGATCTGCACTGTTTGTCATTAAGTATGTGAACTTATATCAACAATCTGGATCAAGTTATCTGATTGGCTGAAATTTAGAAATGGGAGTGGCACCTTAATTTATTCAGCAGGACAAGTGGTTAGAGCTCCTAACTTTGGATGACAAGGTCCTTGGTTCGAATTGCACTAGAGGTGGAATTCAGCTCCTGACAGTACTGCGCATTGTTGCACACAGCCTTTCATTATTGTCCTTTCATCTTCTGGGTATGACTAAAGTAATGTTGAAAGGGACGTAAAACACCAAATGATGACTGTATAGTGCTTCATTATGAGCCTTTCATTATCACCCCTTTGTCTCGATATGACAATATGTTGAAACAGACGTAAAACCAGTATGGTGCTTCATTCAAATCATTGCACAGAGCTTTTCATTAACACACCTTTCTCAACTCGATATGAGTTTAATAATGTTGAAAGGGGTATAAAACCCAATATGGTGCTACATTGCACAGTCTTTAACCCTTGTCCTGCTGAAACCGGATATATCCTGCTTTTGCAAACAGTGTAGATCCAAATCAGTTGGCTTCTGAAGAAGCCAACTGATCTGGATCTGCACTGTTTGCCATTAAGTATGTGAATTTATATCAACAATCTGGATCAAGTGATCTGATTGGCTGAAAATTATAAATGGGCGTGGCATCTTAATTTATTCAGCATGACAAGGGTTAATTATCACCCCTTCATCTTTTCAATATGAGTAAAGTAATGTTGAAAGGGAGGTAAAACACCAAACTCTCTACCATATTTGGACAGCTTAATACCTTCCCATACTTAACTAAAACATGAACATGTCTATTAGACTAACTGATGAGACATCCAAAATAGGATAAAATGGCCCATAATAGTGTAGACCTGATCAAGGGAACAGTTTGTTCTGGGTCTGCACTGATTGTCAAGGCCTGACCAAATAAGTAGGGTAAATGTGTTTGCTGGTAAAGATTGTTGTTACTGAGCATAATCATTATGAAAACACGCCTATTCAAACACATAGAATTTTTTACTTCCAAAAACTGAAAATATTCAGGAAAAAAAAAAATGATATTTTTCAAATTTCTGCTCAAAACATAGACCGTGGATACTCGTTTGAACTGCCTCGGTGAGGTGGTTCTAGCAAGTACCCACACTCTATGTTTTTGAGCAGAAATAAGACACTATTGTATACCCCGTAAACTCCAGTTTTACTATATAAAAGTGGGGTTTAAGGGGGTCAAAATTATATAGGAATGTTTTTGTGATGTTCAGACATCAAATCTTTTGACTGTCCAAAGTATGTCCATTAGCCCATTTACGTATAGTGGACTCTTCAACCATTTCTCTTTGGACCAGTCTGTTTCAAATACCAGGGTGTACATATTGTGGCATTCAATAGAATTGCCTCACTGGCGCATTTCTACTAACCCATTGCAGTCGGGAGACCCGTAAAAGTGTTATTGGCAAACAGTGCAGACCCAGATCAGACGCCGCAGAACGCGGCGTCTGATCAGGGTATCCACTGTTTGCAAATAGTTTAGCCATTTTTCTTTAGGAATATGTAAATCTCATAGCCGGGTGTACCTAGAATGGAAATTGGACTCTTCCAATATATAGTGTGGGAGAGTCTATTCCATATACAATGGGCTAAGCAGTACCCATACTCCAGTATGGAAGTTATAAAATCTTGACCTGCTTCAGCAGGGTAGAATAGTCAAATTGGATTGTTAAAGGGACATAAAGATGATAAATCAAATGAATAAAAAGAAATACCGTATTTATCCTAAATATTGGGACACCTCAGCTCCTTTCATTACTTATTCTAAAATTTTAAAAAGGTCTATTCTACTTACTGAAGTGTTTACAATGTTGCTGGACGAGTGGCAAACAGTGTAGACTCTGATCAGACAGCGTTTTGCGGTGTTTGTCTCATGCCTGTCTGTCCTGATACTTAGGGTTATTACGGTATTTGGCTGAGCTAAATGCCAAAAAGCACATCGAAAAACATTAATTCTGTCAAGAGTTATGGCTGTTTCAATACATCTCGGGATTTTGTCAAATGTGAAGCTCATTGGCACTATAAATATCTGTCCCACAAAGCACTAATCTGTGATGTCATATAGGGTTTTAAATTTACATTACGTTACCTAACAATGCAGTTGGGGAACTGGACCCATATGTTCCCCTATGGTATATAGTACAACCAGAATATGGTGGGGGTGGGGTGGATTGGGTATACATAGTTAGGTAAACTAGCACAATACTGTAAATGTCTTAAAACTTCATGGATCTGCACTGTTAAATTTGCATATGCTGTTTTTGTCAGAGATTTGTGTACATCAAACTGCTGGAGTCTGATTAGGGTCTACACACTTTGGCAGTCTGATTAGGGTCTACACACTTTGGAAGTCTGATTAGGGTCTACACACTTTGGAAGTCTGATTAGGGTCTACACAGTTCGGCATTCCACTAAGCATTGTAAACAACCACTGCATAAAAAAGCAAGTTCAGCCAAAAAAGTATGGAATAAGTGTATAGGACATTTACCTTATTTCTGTTCTTTGAGAGGACTTGATACTGGTAATTTTCCATCATTTCACAACTTTTATGATGTCCTGTTTGCTTTCCTATACACCAAATCCCTTCTAAAACTTGAAGGGATCTACTCTCAAAGGAAAGTATTTATATACGCCAGACACCGGGTACATGATATCATAATGTACAGTTAGCAGCTGAC
The DNA here is from genome assembly GCA_964016985.1 of Anodontia alba. Taxonomy (NCBI): domain Eukaryota; kingdom Metazoa; phylum Mollusca; class Bivalvia; order Lucinida; family Lucinidae; genus Anodontia; species Anodontia alba. Next base: position 21,119,785 of record OZ024829.1, read on the forward strand.
TGCATTGAGTAACGGATCCAGCTTATATTATTCTCTTAATTATTAATTTAACGCTTAGCACTTTGTGTAAAATTTTCAGCAGATGGCAAATTGAAATATTTTCTTATTTTTCCGAGAAAACAAGATTTGACATTTCATACAAATTATCTCCGTTCCCAGGAAACAAGATTTGACATTTCATACAAATGTACCAATGTACTCAATGAGGCGGTTCTAACGAGTACCCACAATCTATGTTTTGAGCAAATAAGAAATAATTTATACCCCTGTAAACCCCAGTTTTACTATATAAAAGTGGGATTTAAGGGGGTCAAAATTATATAGGCGTGTTTTCGTGAACAACAGACGGTCAGTTCAACCACTTCACACTGATTCTTCGGGGGCAATATTTTTTTAATCCTTCAACCCCTGACTTTCGGACGATAACTTGTGTAAATGTCAAGGGATTTTAACCAAACCTGGAACATGCATTGATATTAAGGAGATATGGTTTGGGATTGCTAATGGGCAAATTTCATCAATGTTTGACAGAGTTATCTGCCCGCGACACGATAATGGTGGGTAGTATAGTTTAACGTTTTTATTAGTCAGCTCTGGCCGGCCTCGGTGGCTCAGTTGGATGCGCGTCCGACTGGTGATCAGGTCGCGGGTTCGATTTCCGCCGAGTCCGGCAAGATTCTTTCGCGGAGGTTGATCATGAAATATTTTCTACGCTCATTCTCTCCCGTCGGCTGATTCAAGAGGGTCAGTTGTCAGTTTCTGGCGAAAGAATGTGCATAAGTACTGGTTAATGACTTAGAGAACTAAACCTGCCAAGGAAAAGTGTGGTCAGGTAGCCTGACCGCGCTCGACATGCCACTCATGGGTTGACTGGGCCGTAAAATTTTAAAGAGACATTAAAGAGTATTCTCGGCAGACCGAACTTTATGTCAATATATACATAGCAAGAAGAAGCAGTATCAAAAGTCTCTCCCCTCCCCCGCCCCATCCCTGTTATCTCTATATATATCTCCAGACATCAGAGTATTATATCGGCAATCCATATTCTCGACCGGCTGAATTTTGTGACAGTCAAGATATGACAAGAAGCAGAGTCAAAAGTCTCGTCTGCTAATCTTTATATTATTCTCTAGACATTAAGAGTATTCTTGACAGGCTTGTCTAAACATACTAAGGAGCAGCTTTAGAAATATCCTATTATTTTGCACACCTAAAAGAGTATTCTAGGCTTACCGTAGTTTGTGTCGGTCATTTCGTAGCAAGGCATTTCGAAACTACGCCTATTCAAATATATTGTAAATTTCACCTCCAAAAACTGAAACGTTTCAGATAAAACTGATATTTTTTTTTTCATATTTCTGCTCAAAACATAGATTGTGGGTACTCGTTAGAACCGCCTCGACGATACTTGGGGTATTCATTGATGAAAACCTTTCTTGGACTCCACAGATTGACTATCTTTGCTCTGTTATATCGTCTAGAATATCGCTTCTTAAGCAACTGTCAAAATACGTGTCAGTGGAGGCATAGAAGATGTTTTACTAAGGATATATTCTACCTTTGATAGATTATGGGTCTAATACGTGGGGAACAACAACCAGTACAAATATTGGCAGACTGTTAAAGTTACAAAAACGCGCTGCGCGAACAATTCTACGAGCTGACTATACCACGCCCTCAACACTAGTGTTCAGTGACCTTGGCTGGCAATCTGCACCAAAACGAATACTCTATAATAAAGCCGTCTTAACATACAAGGCAATTAATAATATGACACCAAATTACATCTCAGACTTGCTAACACCAATGTCGATGGCTCATGTTCGATCACTCAGGTCATCTGATAAAGGTACACTTACAGTTCCTAGATCAAGGTCTGCGCTCTTCGATCGCTCTTTCTCATACACAGCGCCAAAACTTTGGAATAATTTACCTCAGACTGTGCGAGAATCTTCTTCCTTACAAAGTTTTAAAAAACAAGTCATTAATTTTATTTAAAAGTTCAGATCCTAGTTTTTACCAACCTTTTCAGTGCGTTTTATTGTGTGTTTTTATGTTTTGATTTTTTTTTATGCGCTGCTATGCAACAAATAATATTTCTTTCTGACGCGTTCTGCTTGAATAGACTACAATGCAAATAATCTGTCGAGTGCTGGTGGCTGAGTGTGTTGTCTAGACATTGGGTCTGCCACACGTTACTCGGCCTCTAGCTCTCGACAGATTGCTGTAAATGTTTGTGTCTATCTGGCGCGACGCAGGAGTACTGGAATAAATCGTAAGATTTTTAAATGATCATACAAAATAGTTTTATCTGATAGGGAACTAGCATATGTACCAAGTGTTCACTACTTTGTTATGCATGTATATAATTAATTTGTTGTACATATTGTTCATAACGTCTTAGATGTATTAGTTTAATGTGTGTTTTACAGAGGGCAACATGGTAGAATAGTTTTATTACTAAATGTGTTTTACCCTCTTAAAATAATGTACAAATAAATAAATAAATAAAAGTACCTACAATATATATTTTTGAGCAGAAATGAGAAAAAAATGTATACCCCTGTAAACCCCAGTTTTACAATATAAAAGTGTGATTTAAAGGGGTCAAAATTATGTAGGCATGTTTTCATGATGGGGCAGCTTCAAAAGTCCCCTCTGTTATACTTTGCGTTACATTGTATTCGTCACGTACCGAATGCTGTACGTTACGAGGGCGAGTCAATAAGTAACCAGCCTAACTTATTTCCGGTTGAGATCCACCTCTTCTTTTTCGATGTAATTGCCCTCTAGTGTGATGCACTTAGACCAACGGTGTTCAAGTGCCATCAGCCCAGAACTGAAAAAGTCAGGGTCCTTTCCATTGACCCACTCCTCAACTGCCGTCACGACTTCTTCATCAGACCGGAAATGAAGTCCACGGATATCCTTTTTCAAGTTTGGGAACAGGAAGAAGTCGCTAGGAGCTAGGTCAGGCGAATAGGCAGGATGTGGTATTAATTCATACCCGTTTCGCTCTACAGCATCCATTGCAACTTTGCAAGTGTGGACTCTCGCATTGTCCTGTTGCAGCAAATCGCCTTTAGAGAGTTTACCTCAGCGTTTTTCACGGATAGCGGTTCTCAGCTAGTCTAACAAGTTTGCATAGTACACTCCAGTTATTGTTCTTCTCATGGAACATAATAACGCCTTTTGCGTCCCAAAATACTGTGGCCATCACCTTGCCAGCAGATGGTTGCGTCTTGAACTTCTTTGGCCTCGGGGACCCAGGCCCTACCCACTGACGACTCTGAGCTTTATTCTCTGGCTCATAATAATGAACCCAAGTCTCATCTACAGTCAGCAGACGCAAAAGAAAATCATCTTTTGACCTAAAACGCTTCAACAAGGCGATGCATACTGATGCTCTGGTTGCCATTTGCTCATCGCTAAGGGATTTGGGGACCAAACGGGCTGTTACCTTGCGCATACCCAAACGATAATGTAAGATTGTTGAAACGCTATCATGCGAAATGCCTAATGCCTGCGCTATTTCTTCCACCTGAATTCGCCTATCAGAGTATACCAGATCCCGACTTTCTTTCTTACACATATCTTCGTCAGTGGCATCCAGTGGACGTCCAGACCTGGCTTCATCTTTTAAAGACGTTCTACCGCGTTTGAATTCCCCTACCCAGAATTTAACCTGAGCTTAAGATGGTGCAGAAGACCCATAAACGTCGGCTAACTCGCCGTGTGTTTCCTTGCCTGTTTTACCTTTTACCGAATTACAGCACGGTACTCAACTTTAGATGAAAAGCATGCCTTTGCATCACTAGCCATGTTTGACATTCAATATCTTATTGAAGAATAACTCGATACGCGTGTAATTTTGTACCCATGTATAAATCATATATTGAAACAAAGCATGAAAATCGTGACCGTCTCGGTCCATCGGAAATAGGATAGGCTGGTTACTTATTGACTCACCCTCGTATAAAACACGTACCGTAATAACCATAAATATTGGGTTAGACAGACCTGAGCAAACAGTGAAGACCCAGATTAGGCGCCGCCTGATCAGGGTCTTCATTGTTTGCCACTCATCCAGCACTATTTTAGACACACCAAGAGGTAGTAAAATAGACCTGTTCAACTTTTTGGACAAGTATGGTATGTAGTTAAGGTGTCCCAATACTTAGAGTAAACACGGTATATGAAATTTTACTGGACCTGTCATTAGACTGTACTCGTGCTTAAAGGCACCATATTCCTTAAAAATAGACATTTTATTATCCAAGAACGGTTTAATAAATTGATATATAGTATTACAGTCATAAAATGTGGCATCTGAAAGCCTGTAAAATTTCAATCAGTCTCTCGTTCTTGAAATGAAATGGTTTTTATCGTATCTTTGAATTAATGTTGCCAACATAAATTCAGCGATACGATTAATAACATTTCATTTTTGATCTAATTCAGAACGAGAGACTAACTGAAATTTTACAGGCTGTCAGATGCCTCATTTTATGATCGTATTAATACTATATATCAATTTAATAAGCCTTTCTTGGATAAAAAAATTGTTTTTGAGGAATAGGGAGTCTTTAACTATCATATGATGCGCAAAGCACGAAATGGGCCCTTATGCAATTTGCGGACAACGCAGGCCCAGATTAGCATGCGCATCCATGCAGGCTGGTCTGGGCATTCTCTATTCGTCGACATATACTAGAATGTAAGCGGACAACGCAGGCCCTGATCAGCCTGCGCAAATGCGCAGGCTGATCAGGGCCTGCTTTGTCCGCAAATTGTATAAGCGCCCTTTTCGTGCGTTGCATATCGTATATTACATTTCTAAGTCTGCGTCCTTGATGTCAGTGTCATTGTCGGGTGGAGTTTTGAGTGAATACAATTTTATACAAATACCTAACAAGCGTCAATTAACTTACCTTCATACAGCCGGACATTGTCGGAAATTTGGTGTTTCTGCAAGAAAATGTGTACTCACTTAACTAGCATTTTACATTAAAATTATGAAGAGAACTTTTAAAAGCATCTTATAAATTACGTCTTTTTTCTGGACGACGGTGCGGCTGCTACGGGCCTTTAAAAACTTCCGTACAGGCGAGCTAATAAACTTTTGCATAATTAAGACGGTTAGAATAGAACTCCGGTTTAATTTAAACTTGCACAATACTATTTTCAAAAGAATTCGGGGGCGAGTAGCTGTCAGAATCGTGAACACTTTGTCAAGTTGATTTCAAAATTGAAATGTTTTTGTTTGACAGAACAACTGACGGATATCCTGAGGCTTTTTAGATAATATCACAAATATTGTTTTGTTTCTGAAAATGATAATTACAATTTAACCGCGCCATGAGAAATGGATTTTCGCGCAGTTTGATGGGCACTTCAGCTGTTCATTTGCAAACTATTCTTTCTCTGTTTACACAAACTTATTGAATACCGCATTAAATCGTCGAGAACCTAAGACAATGAGTAGACTACGCTGATGAGAATATCAGCCTATACACCGAAGAATCTTTTCTCGTGGCACCATCTTTTGGAGACAGCTGAGTGTTCGCCAAGTTCTTTGTAAACAACTTAAATTAGCTGGGTCCCTCTGCTTTTACTTTAAGCGTAGCGCTCAGTACACACATTACACCTGCGTAACACGCGTAAGAAAAATATTTATAATAAAGTGGCATTGACATAAAATATTTTGTTTCTTTACCATAGGGGCTGCTCTTAAAGGAAAGAATTTGCTCCCTCTGGGAGCAAATTCTTTCCTTTAAGAGTAGCCCCTGTCTTCGAAGCGATTCTAGGCATGGTTTTCAAGATTTTTCCTGGGTGTGCGTAAAAATAATTCCGTTCTGGCTATGCCACTGTTTTTCATTTGCAATTCATTTAGTATTGCATCCATTTCATTGAGAAATCTAATGCCAATAAAGCTTCATAATATCAGAAAGTTCTGTACAAATACACTATATAATGTTGATATCTTTTTCCTGTTGATACGGAAAGGTATAAAGTTAAAAATCAGTTAAAATACACTGTGGACTTAGAGAACAGAGCATTCTAGTAAGAAAGACTTTCGACATCTTTTGGAAAGATGTTTTATTCTAAATGAAACTGTTTTGTTCTGACTGACCATATTTTATCAGGAACCATTTGTCTTTTCTCTTTTCTGTGCTTTGTTTTTAAATATTTACTGTAAAGTTGATTTTACGGCAAAAAAAAAAAAAAAAAAAAAATGGGTCTGACATGCAATTTCTATAGTAAATTGGAATTGTTTTTTGAAAAAAAAAGTAGATTTTTTTTTTTGCCTTTGTTCACTGATTTTAAACTATTGATGTTCCATAACAATATTTTGAAAATTTCAGAAATTTTGAACAAGTGGAACTGGTTGAAAACCTGCATCCAACCTACCTACTTATCGATTTTTGCAAACTTTGCAGCCATTTTTACAAAGGGAAAAATTGGCATTTTTTCGAATGTTTTTTTCTTTTTTTTTTTCTTGAAACACTGAATTGAATAAAACGTCTTGTGCATGGGTAGTTATGACAAATAGTTTTGCATAGAATCATGATAAAAGTTTGCACCACGCCAAAAAACAAAAACAACAACAACAAAAAAAAAAAAAAAAAAAAAAAAAAAAAATAACGACTGTCTAAAAGATGTAGAAAGCGAAGTAGTTAGTATTTTGTCTACCTTGCGCTTTGCCTAGCGTTTTGCCTATCAATAAAGTTAACGTAAAAACTACTGAGACACAACGTGAATGATGTTCCTGATAACGTGAGTCTAGTGAAGACTGACCCACCTTCCAAATGCTAATCAGAATAGTCGCTTGGCTCTCTATGCATAGCAAACGACAGCAGACAATGAAGACTAATCACGCAGGCTGATCTGGATCTTCGCCGATCGCTCGTTATAATGGATATTTCCTCATGTACCGGCCAAATTTGTATTTTCTGTACCTTGCAGTGTCTTCGAAATAAATCAGAAATGCATGTTTTGTACCTGTAAACAAGTTGATTGCACTGTTGTTATAGACTTCCTGACTGATACGAACAGCTGCACTGGGATCCGTATATATTGATATTTGCCAGCATTGAAGAACCTCACCAGCGTACGCAGGGGTGTTACCAGAACGCACACCCAGGAAAAATCTTTAAAAAAATCCTCCCTGGTATCGCTTCCAAAATGGAGGCTACTCTGAAAGAAAAAGAAAAAAAAATGACCCCAGACGGAGCAAATTCTTTCCTAAAATAGTAATCCCTATTTTGGCGACGATTAAGTATTTCCTGTATGAGCAGCCGTTATGGTAAAGAAGCAAACATTTTATGTTGGTTGATATTTCTTTATTGCAAATATTATTTTTTTTATTACGCATGTTTCGCACGTGCGTAATAAGCGCAACCCCTATCCGTAGCGTAGGTTTCCTCAAAGTCTGACCAAGAGTTTCACTGTTTGCTTTTTATATTCTGCACTGTAGTTGTGATCAATTGAAGCACCCACATGTACCTGAGCGTTCGGACCTGGCAATGCGTTTTAACATGACAAATTTTATCCGTCGGACACGGCCTTGGTGGCTCAGTTGGATGCGCGTCCGACTGGTGATCAGGAGATTGCATGCTCGAACCCCGCCGGGTCGGCAACATTCTTTCGTGAAGATTGATCATGAAATATTTTCTACGGTCATTTTCTCCCTTCGACTGATTCAAGAAGGGCAGTTGTCAGTTTCTGGCGAAACAATATGCACAATACTGGTTAGAGGACTAAGTCTGCCCAGTAAAAGTGTGGTTAAGTAAACTGACCGCGTACGACATGACCCCCTTGGGTTGAATGGGCCGTAAAACCTGAATACAAACGAAGGACAGACATTTTCGCATGCAACTTAAATTGTACTGCATCCGCCCTTTATCAGTTACCGTGTTTGCGGGGACATTTTTGGCGTTTTGTGATGATGAAAGATTGTCAAGATGAATCTATTGTTAAAATTTAATCAGATTTTCTTTGGCTTTTTTTTGTTGACCCAATTCTTATATTTTCCTTCAAAGTAAACAATAGCAACAAAAATCCAAGAATTCTCTATTGAAGTGACTTCCTTGAAACTTTGCAGTAAGGGTAAATTGTTGAAAAATCATTTTCTCAGAATTTATTAAAGACAAATAGCTGAAACTTACAAAGTATGATTAAAGAAGTAAAACTGTTTGGTTACGTCAATATTTTTGGGTTATCTCCCCTTGTACCAGGGCTATGTACATGTATACAATCGTGAAATCTTTAAACGTCTTCTTCGCTAAAACTGCTTGAACAATTTTCACCAGATTTTACAATGGGTCTACTCATCACAAAAACATGCCTATATAATTTTGACCCCCTTAAACCCCATTTTCATATAGTACAACTGGGGTTTACAGGGGTATACATTATTTTTCTTATTTCTGCGCGAAAACATAGATTGTGGGTACTCGTTAGAACCGCCTCGCCGAGGCGGTTCTAACGAGTACCCACAATCTATGTTTTGAGCAGAAATATGAAAAATATCAGAGTTTTTCATCTGAAAATATTCTGTAGTTTGGAGATGATATTTACACTATATTTGGATAGGCATGTTTTCGTAATGTGTCGAAAGGATGTTGACAATTAGTTCAAATGATTCTGTGCCATCGAACAAGATGGCTGCCGTGCCCTTATATGGTAAATACCTAAAAGTATTCTTCTCCAGAACTAAGAAATCTTTGAGGCTGAATCTTTGTATGCAACACCCAATTACGAAAACATACCTATTCAAATATACTGAAATTTTTACCACCAAAAAATGAAAATTTTCAGATGAAAAATTCTGATAATTTTCATATTTCTGCTCAAATCATAGATTGTGGGTACTTGTTAGAACCGCCTTGCCGAGGCGGTTCTAACGAGTACCCACAATCTATGTTTTTGAGCAGAAATAAGAAAAATAATGTATACCCCTGTAAACCCCAGTTTTACTATATAAAAGTGGGGTTTAAGGGGGTCAAAATTATATAGGCATGTTTTCGTGATGCAAAGTCTACTAAGTTCGTTCAAATGATGATAATAGGATGACCTTTGACCTTTTTACGGTAAGGTCAAATTTGTGTCCTGGTTGCTGTGGCAATACTGGAAGAATTTGCATGGCATGCAGTAGCTGTTCTTTATCAGGTGAGCGAATCGTGGCTTATAGGCCTCTTATTTCAAGTCGCAGTCTATATATAAAATTATGAACAATGGTGTAGAAGATGTCCTGGAAGATCCACAATCACAGATCGTAGTCTACCAATGGTACCAAACAAATAATGACAGAAAAGCAAAGCAATCCAGCTCCCCACCCCTCCCCCTCCTCCCTCCTCCCTAACGACGTGATCACAATGCCAGACAATTTCCGCCGTACATAAAATACAACAAACAGGACAAACCATGTCAAAAAGCCCCGCAGTGACCAGCTACAAGGACACATAAAATATAAACAATACTAGAACCACCGCCTTAGAACGGTCAGTAGTGAAAATTACATTTCTGAAAGGCGGAGAGCGAAGGCCTGGATCAACCTGCGTATCTGCGCAATTTGGTCAGGGCCTTTCTCTATCAGATTACAGAATTATTAGATTATATCGATGTACAGCAATAACCCAATGTACATCATAGTGGATCTAAAACATTTACGTAGCTATCAAAGTAATCTTCACTGTCCCGTAGAATACACCAACATGAATATGACAGTAAATGGTTTGTTTTCTCTGCTTAACTAATACTCAACTGCTACGCGAATGCCACATATAAAAAGGTCATGTATAACTACAGAGGCGTATTTTCCTTACGACTGAAGATAATTTACTCCAAAGATAAATCTAAACATGAGAAACTGTCATTTTAGACATTGATAAGGGTTCATAAATAATCATATCAGCAAACTTTTCCAATTAAAATTGATTTCATTTTTAAAGGAAATGAATGTATGACAAACTCTTGCTCCTTAGACACCGAATCAGTTTGAGGGAAATTAAAATCTTAAGAACACTCTCAAACGACGTAAACGCGAATGTCATGAGTTTTCATGATCAAATAAGGATTCGCTAAGTTCCGGTATAGCTGTAAGCTCTCCACATAAATCCTCGCATAAATCAAAAGGGTTTTCGTAAATTTTAATGTCTTTAAATCATTAATGCACGCTTGCTATGTATATCCCAAACAAATAGTGTCAATTATTAATATAAAGTTACATTTTACAGGTATAGAGCCGGTAAAGCGGAGAAATCGGGGGATACTCATATCCTGATAATTCGACAGTTTTAGAACACTTTAGTTAAACGCATCAAAATTTCAGAAGTCCTCTTGACGTTCCACAAACCTGTTCCGTTGTACAGAAAATGTTAGAAATCATGATCATAATTTTGGTAAACGGTTTTCCACTTGCATAAAGGAAAGTCTATAATGTATTCTACGGGACATTTTTTTTTCTGCATTTCCGATAATAAACGTGTCCCAGCTCAAAACAGTCTCAATAAGGAGGTTTAAATGTTCATTTTTAAGACAATCAATGCATAAAAATGAGAAATTCATAATATCAGGAATAGCTTCAAATAATTTACGAATGTCATTTATAGAACAGAAACACTCAGGAAGCCTGCCCAAGAAACGTGTTTTCTGTTGAAAATTGCAATTCGTTCTGGGTATGAAGTTTCAAGAAACACCATCAATGATTCATTTTAAACACGAATGTCAATCACTTGATCAACAGAAATACTCTTATCGCTTAAGAACAACCATCTAAGCCTTGGGTATTTGGTGACTAATGTATGTGTTATACGGGATTTATAATATTGAGTAGCCTCTTGAAAATACAGTATGTCTTCACTGTTTTTGTTGTAAGTTCAAACCTACACGTAACTGACAATATTTTGTACACATAGAACCACAGGAGGTTCCATTCAAATTTGTGTTTTAAGCAATACACATATTGTGTTATAAAATGAAATCCTACTGAGTTAAGACCGGATGCTATGTTTTAGACATTGTAAGCTTACATCGCTGGTTCCAGGCTGGAGTCACTTTTATCACTGTCCCGTAAAATACGTCCCCTAAAATACTTTTGCACTTCTGAAATAATTTTTGACAAATATATCCGACAAAAGTTACTAGGTATGTGTATTTATCACACCGAGTTGTCTGTCTTCCGTTATAGAGAGTGAGCATCATTTCTCTGACTATATTAGATCACTTTAGGTAGGCTCGTAAAAGACAGCTGAAAAATATCGTTTTTTTTTTTTTTTTTTTTTTTTTTTTTTTTTTCTGAATAGCATTACTGCATCAAAAACAACTTCAGGGATCTAGAATATCATAAAATATTTTCGTTGTTAGTTGGGATAAGTGATTCCTTATCTCGGAGGTAAGAAAACAAGACTAATTTGCCTGGTCCGAAAACAGGAGTCATGTCTTTTATACTTGGGCTCGTAGAATACACTAAACTCAATGATAAAACTGAATTGTGAAACAAAATTTCATTTACATTTAATGTTAAGGCATTTGTCACCGTTTGAAAATATCTGTCATTGGCAACATTTCTAAAGCTTATCTAACCATATTAATGTCGAATGTCTGCAAAAGAGTTTACTTTAAACTTAATAATAACGAGGGGGTAGGGGTGGGAGTGCGGTTGGGGTGGGATAGTAGTAGTGCTGGTGTGGTGGTGGTGGTGGTGGTGGTGGGGGTGGCTCTTCATCATTAGGTGCCAGCATATTTTCTGTATGTGTGTTGGAAGTTAGCTCACAACTGAAACATTTCAGGTAGTTTCAGAGATACTTCAGAACTTTAATTGGTTACCTATTCCATAAAATTACAAAAATTGAATGTTTCGTGCTATGACACTATTTGTCCCACTTTCTTGAGAATAAGTGAACTGCTGATTCTTGTTTATGGTTGAGGATTGATGGATGCACTGCTGTTATGTCAGGTACATTTGTTAGAAGAGATGAATTCATCGGATCGACGAAAACAACATGCCTGGCTAAGAACATGATTAATTTCAACCACATTATTTTGTATTCAAGAATAAAAAGGGATGGATTAAAGCTCAAGAAAACCTACATTATGGGATACATTTGTGAACAGTTAAGTCCCAGACAGCCTCTGTATCCAAGCAGTCTTTTCTTTGTACGCATACATATTTACTGGATAAGCAATATTTTGAAATTTTTAGATTGAAATACTGACCAGTAAAGGCCCTGAAGAAGCTGTCCAGACTTATCTTGGCATTTCCTATTCACATTTGCAAGTTTATTTCCTGTTTCCTTATCTTGGTATGTCAAAAAAACATGCTAGTTTCCCTTTCAAATTGTGATTAACGACCTCGTTACTTCTGGTGCATGGAAAGGCTCAGAAAAAATCAACAAGGAAATAAATATGCCTTCAGGATAATTAACTGACACGAGAATAGTTATCTTCTCTCTCGTTAAGGGCTACTTCTAAAGGCAAGAATTTGCTCCCTCGGGGAGCAAATTCTTGCCTTTATAAGTAACCCCGATTGTTGAAGGTTTCAGATTCTAAGGAGGCAACTGCCTGTTCGCCAAAATAGTCTCCCTTTGCTAAAAGGTGATAATATATTTCAGATGTATCCAGTCACCTTAAAAATAGAAAGATACCAGATTTATATCATTTGTTGCGTCAATCAGAAATAGCCCACAGAGCATATGCGAGCAGCAAAACCTAGATCAGCATGCGCGTGCGCACTGAGTGATAAAGTTTTTTTTTTTTGCTCACTGATTTGATAGAAGCTGTATTCTCTGCTAGACAATGCTCTGATGTGACCGGGCGGATGCGCAGGGAGATCTGTGCGCATAAACGAACTTCCTCTTTGTCGATTACAGCACAGATATTTTTATTATTTATACTCATTACTATGGTTTTCTTTTTGGTATATGCGAAACAAAGAAGTCCATACAACTCTGCGTGTACATGCAATATGATCAATCTCTTCATCGTTCTCCGAACCCAACAGGCATACAACATTGAAACAGCGTCGTTTAAAAAAAACGACGTTGTGTGGTCAGTGGAAATACAAAATAAAAGGTCCCTATATATGAAGTGAGTCAAGAGAAAATTTGTACTGTGAAGGCCCAGATAGATCCGCCTGCGCACCTGCGCAAGTCTGGTCTGGGCCTCCGCTGTAGTTTACAGAATTAAATTGTATCGCGCTAGGGTTTTACGTAATCTAGATCAGCAATCTGTCAAAGGAGAGGGAATACATTTTCAGGGGAGACAAATCTGCCAAATTGTTTGCCCCACTCTGGAAAGAAAGGATTCCGGAATCTGCAGTCAGACGGGTGCATTGCAGCTCTTTTCAGAAGACCAGAAGAGATGCATTGCAATCTTCTGCAATGGATGCTATTGGTCGCTCAATTTACAAACACCAGGACTGTTTTGGTGATTTTTGTTACTTTTAACGTAACTGTCAACAATCCTTTAGTTATAGCATGACAATGTCTGTCACTCGTGTGGCAGCGGCTCTAGTGAAGTCAACAGATAAAGTGGACTTGCTCAAATTTTAGTACAAGCGTGGAAAGGAGTTTTAACCCTCCCATCCCTGGGTTTCCCTGAGTGGACTCTTCTATCCTTGAATTTGGATACTTCCACTGCTATAAATAGGGATTTAAGTCGTAACCAAAGAGCAGAATGGCAAACAGTGTAGATCGTGATGAGACGGCTCGTTACGAGCCGTCTCATCAGGATCTATACTGTTTGTACATGTATCTGGTTTGGTCTAATCGGCTGAAAGGGTTGAGGCGTTCGAAATTAGGGGTAAATACGATAGTTATAAACAAAGCCGTAGACCCAGATCAGAACGCGACACCTGATCAGGATCTGCACTGTTTACCATTCATCAAGCAGTTTTAAATATGTTACCAAGTCGTGAAATTAACTTGCAGGACAAGTATGGTATGGAATTAGATGTCTGAAACGTTAAGGTAAATAAGCTGCTGGCGAATAGTACAGCATTGATCAGACTGCGCAGATTAATGTCTGATCTTAGTCTTCGCAGACACGAAACAACTTAATAAAAATAGTCCTATTCACAGTCGAACCTTAATAGCTCGAACACCGATGGCACGTTTACCATGGCTAATTCGAACTCATTTTTGAGTCCCTACGAAACTCTTCCGCTAGCTCAAGTAAACAAATATTTAGGGAAATTTTCTTATTTTATCATGAAATTATATGTTGTGTGTACTCATTAGAATCGCCTCATCGAGGCGATTCTAATGAGTACACTCAACATACAATTATTGTGAAGGAAATAAAAAGAACCCTTGAATTATCGTTATTTGCTCTCTGACCCGGCACCATGATAAACCCTCAGTGGCTCGAACTACCCATGTCTCGAACAATTTTCTATGGTCCCAAAGATGTTCGAGCCATTTAAGTTCGACTGTATTACTTGTTGACGTGTCTAAATGCTGAGGGAGGAGTCGCAAATAGTGGGATGTTCATCTGACGCAGCCTGTCTGTGGCATCTAGTCTGGGTCTACACAGTTTGCTCAGGCTTTTCTGCAAGAGTACTTAGGGTTAATATAGTCAGCCAGACAGATCTGGTGGCTCCACTCTGTAGTCCTAAAACAAAATTCAAAAGGCACATTTTTATTGTCCCGCCGCACAAAGGCAACACACTATTGCTTCGTGCATTTGCATGTCAAACAACAATAAACATTGCTTATCTATAGTTTATTTTCCCAAAAATTAAGATTATTCAGATTTATTGGACATTGTCACAGAACGCTCCCGTTACAGATAACGTTTTGTTTTGTTTGAAAAATAATTGGCACAATTTCTTATCTCAAGAATAGTCTATACAATATATATAAACGTAACAACCCTACGTATTGAGAGAGAGAGAGAGAGAGAGAGAGAGAGAGAGAGAGAGAGAGAGCAAACAATGTAGATCCTGATCAGACGCCGCGTTTTGCAGCGTCTGATCAGGGTCTACATTGTTTGCCAATTATTAAGCAGTCTTTACATACATCAACAGATAGTAAAAACTATTTCTTCAGATTTTAAGACACGAAGTAAAGGTGTCCGAACGCTTAGGATAAATACGAGAGTCTGTACGATATGTATTGTCAGAGGCCTGGTGGAAATCTAACTCTGATTAGTTTATACAAATGTAAAGCGGTAAATTACTTTGTCAAATTCCTCCATTTACAATCTAAATCTGAAACGGTTACGGTGACATGTCAAATAACAGTCATTCACCAAACCCAGCTAGCATTCTACGTAAATCTACATCGGGCCGTCATCGGCCCGTCAGCTACCCTGACGGGCCGATGACGGCCCGATATAGATTTACGTAGAATGCTGACTGGGAACACCAAAGGTGTGCCGCAGGGAAATTAACCTTGAGACGAATGCCACAAATCATGAGACACTATCCTCAGAAGTCTGAACTGAGAATACTGTGGAAGTTGGGAGAACATTCGAACCTCTACTTGTTGCAGGGAAGAAGCTGAATTTTATCGGGTCTGGCGAAGGGCACTTGAAAAATAAATAAGTTTAAGCCTGTGTGGTCATGAGATCAGATAGCGGTATATTTGCTCTGATCCGTTAGACTCTCATAACTTCAATTCGAGGTCCAGATCTTCTTGAATAAACTTCACAGTGAGGGTACAGGAATGTGCTAGCATACTCCAGGACTGACCGCACCAGCCATTTGTAAGCCAATTGGTTTACCCCAGCAGAAGAGATTTCCTCGGAGTAATCATAAGGTTCTGTTTTTCCCGCGTTCACATTTTACTGATGTGTGTATTGCACGGCCCGGCAATTGTTTGTTGGAACGGCCAATGGTGTACATTCATAGACTTTCATTTATCATCTCGCAGGATCAGTGAATTTCCGAGGTTTTGATTAGTCATGGTATTACGTATTAGCAGGGCATGGCGTAACAGTTTTCATGAGGAAAGAGCAAATTCTACCATTTTAGAAAAAAAAAAAAAAAAAAAAAAAAAAAACTGTCGAGAAGCAAGAGGATAAATATGAGGTATTTGGCGAGAGCATGGCCCGAATTTCGGGAAGACATTATTTTACAATCTGCTATCGCTGTAATTTAGTGCAGACAGACTTTGTTAGGTCTCTTTGCTATCACGTGAGAATATAGCAATTGTCAGCGCCCGATCAGACGATCAGGCCCCGAAGTTATAAATTTTTTTCGTGCTCAACTCAACTGAGCATGAAATTTTCTCTGCTAATAAAATGAAAATACCAACAATAGTTGGTATTTTCATTTATATTAGCAGAGAAGTTTTCATGCTCATTTATGTTAAGCAAGACAGAGTTTGCAATTGTTAGTAAATTGAGATTTATTAACGGGACAAATTTCATGCTCAGTTGAGTTGAGGGCGAAAACAGGTTTATAACCTTGGGAACAGGTAAAGGACACACATTCAACATTCAAGTTGAAGTTGTGGAATGTGCTGTGACCAATAATAGGTCTGATCAGGGCTTTGCTATTCGAATTAAGTTTCTATGTCCCACAGAGACGTCGAAGAGTTAGTACGTAGTTTAATCAGGGCCTTCGCTGCGCGCATTAGATATCTATGGCTCTTAGAGTAGTCGGAGAATTAACACATAGTCTGAACAGTGACTTCTCTGTTCGCATTAAGCTTCTATATAAAATGTATTTTGAACTAAACAATCAGGGCCCAGTTGTTCAAAGCTAACGACATCGTTAGTTAACGATTCATTAAAATTTACATCAAGTGATACGCAAATATGCTGAAATTTTTTGCTGAAAAAATGTGAGTAGCTTTTGCAGTGCAAAAGCTACTTACATTTTTTCAGCAAAAATTTCAGAATATTGTGTATTGAATCCGCTAAAACAGTTAACGAAATGACCCTTAACGAGCTCGTTAAGCTAACGACGCTTTGAACAACCGGGCCCAGATTAATAATCAGGACCCAGTTGTTCAAAGCACCGTTAGCTTAGCGAGCTCCTCAAAGACAATCGCGTTAAAGGTTGTAGCTAAGGTAGTTTCAAATACATCGCTTTTGCAATGCTACTCACATTTTTCAGCAAAACGTATCAATGTATTTGCCATATTTCAAAACAGAAATTTTAACGTCACGTTAGGTAACAACTTCATTAAATTGAACAGTTGAGCCCAGATTAATATGATCCATAGGTTGATGTCAGCATTCAGTAATCGGAATAGTTTAAATGTCAAAGAAGGTTGAGGTGGGGGTTAATTTTATTGTCTCGTCAAAGTACCTATGGTTATGACTCGAATTAGGCCGCGTTCAGACTAGAGACTTGATCCGGATCAAATTGCGTTCACACTAGCAAACAAGTTGATCCGGATTAACTATGTTGTGTGAATGCGGTCTAATTAGATACTTTATCACAGCAAACACACAACGTCGTAGCAACGTCATTCCGAAGTGAGATGGTATTTTCCAATAATGTTTCATTCATGTATGTGGTACGGCTCCGTTTAATCTGCTTCCTATTGCATTTTACCGGCTGGAAAAATCATTCACCTCTTTCTTGCTCAGGAACATCCTCGACTGTTTAGATTTGCTGTAGCTAATGTTCTCATCAGATTCTGTATCTGTCCAGACATTGTTTATATTTAAGAAATAAATTATTCCAAACTGTGCTCAAATGCCTAAGATAAAGCACAGTTGAGTTTGGGTTGTACCCATTTGAGCACGAGCGAGCGCAGCGAGCAAGTGCTCAAATGGATACAACCCAAACTCAACTGTGCTTTATCTGGGGCATCTGAGCACGGTTCGGAATAATTTATTTCTTTTCTAACACCCCTCATTGAGCGAGTTTTGCATAAATGAATTGTTTTATTGATTTTCAATATAAATTTTATTACCTGACTTCCCCTTTTGTAGTTGACAATACCTCTTAAGCATTACGTCACGCGATTACGGTTACACGGTTCGATGACGAATATTCAAAATGGCGGATAACTTATGCGAATCAGCTGACGGTATAAAATATAAATAAACGATGTATTAATATAAAAACTTAAATCCTGTGTTCATGAAAGAATTGCAAAACGTATTAAAAATTTGAGTGCCGCGATGGACTTTAATAATGACAGATATAAAACAGCAAATAAGAATGTTAACCGACTTACTTTCGTTTTCGAACGTCAACAAATACACGATGGAAACAAGAAGTAAAACGAATGTGTTTGGTTTAAACAATATTTTATTTCAATTTGTCGAAACATTTACATTTAAGTACATAAACAGAATACAACGGCACAATCATACAGGATTTGAAAACAAGCATATCATGCTTCTTTGAATCATCTCCTGCAATAAAGTTACACTATATGTGCGAGCTAGCCTGCAAAGCATATTTGAAGGCAATGTCACCATCAAATATCCAAGCAGCATTTAGAAAGACAGGCATCCGTCTTTTCAGCAAACAAACAATTTCCCCTGACAAACTCTTCCCAACAGAAGCCTTCAGAGAAAAGGAGCCAGTAAAAAAAGTAATGGCCATGAAAGGGGGGGAGGAATAAGTGAAAAAGTTCCTTGAGCTTAAAATTGAAAGAATGTCTGCTGACAAGTGCTGTGACTGTGGAAAAACAAATGAAAAGAATGATAATGCAACAATCAAAAGGCCAAGTCCTGGAGGGTTAGCTATAACTGAAGGTGAATATGAAAATAGGATGACAGATTATGAAAATGCAAGGGAACTGCAGTCTAAAAAACAAAGGAAGGATAAAGAACCAAAGAAACCAAGTAAATGTCAGGAACAAAAAAATGACAATACAAAAAGAATATGGGCAAATCTGGAAATAAGGAGAGCTCCCCTATTCCAACCATAACTTACTCTCCAAAACCTTCAACCAGTGGAATCAATATCCTACAAGCAGAGGATAGTGGTGATTCTGAAATTGAAGAAGAAGAAAAGTGTTGTGTGTGCAGGTGTTTTTCACCCCCAGCAGCCAAAAGACGTCCATATCTTGTCATTGTAAAATGGGCACAGTGTGATAAATGTGATCACTGGGTTCACTTGGAATTTTGTTCCACTAAAAAATTTGTGAGCAGGCATGGGGCGTTTTTGTGCTGTCATTGTGAATAGTAAATTCCAGAAATTCAAATTCCAGAAAATTTCAAAATATACTGTTCTCAGTTATGTTGTAGTTAAAATTTTGACTTTTCCTTCAATATTGACATTTCTGTTTTTAT
Organism: Anodontia alba; assembly: GCA_964016985.1. NCBI lineage: Eukaryota > Metazoa > Mollusca > Bivalvia > Lucinida > Lucinidae > Anodontia > Anodontia alba. Next base: position 21,138,991 of record OZ024829.1, read on the forward strand.
CAGTTATAACACACTGTAAAATATGTTAGTTGTCTTTTGGTTGAAGATTTCAATATTTCTGACCTGTGAAAATCTCAAGTGATATGGATCACATATTAAAACTAACAAAACCGATAATTTGGACCTCTAACTTTTGGAGAACACTCTAGCTGACGTCATCAGCCTTCATTCGGAAAGCCTGGGCACTCTTCCAACGCTATTCACGAAAGTATGAGAAAGCGCCAAAAGGACTCAGACTGCGATTGGACTGGATTTGGGGTGAGTTTTAACAACAAAAATGAGGTCACTTGAATCGATCTTTGTTACAAAATGAATATGGCCGAATCCTTTATTGCTTTTTAATATAATATTGTTTTCTTACTGTCTTTGTTTATCGGCGATGATCGGATACCGATTCAGGTGCACGAAAGTACGAGAAAAGAGCATAATCCGCAGTATCCAGTGTTACTGTAAGCGGGCAAGGAAGGCCCTTATGCCTTCCTTGCCCGCATATGATATAAAGGGCTTTTTTCCTGTTATGCGTATCCATTCTATTACACTACTTATAAATATAGGCGATTTACAATTATGGCAATTTCATACCTTTCCTGAGAAATTATGTGGTACTGATATAATTACGTCTTTATTGCCCAGATGAGAATTGTTGGCGTCTTCCTAAAGAATTTAACGACTTTAAGGAGATCAATTCATGCTAAGATCTTATTATTGCTGACATTGTCTGGTAGAAAACTATGATATGTTCCCTACTTAAGAAGTGAATAACACTGGACGCAAATCCAAATTAGTCAGATTAGAAAATATAAAATAATTGTGATATGTAGACTGGCATGTAAATTATTCGGGCTTACTTGTAAACACTTTTCATTCTGTCAATCTTCGAGTATGAGGAAATTTTAGTTTTCTAGCTTTGCTCAGAAATCTTGACCCTTCAAGTTAGCTTTAATTTTTAGGTCTGTGTTCTTTGCTCTCAAGAGCCATTCCTCTTAAAATATATTCTTATAAAAGTAGATTGTGCCAATGAATCGTACAAAGAACATCTTTTTTTTTTCTTACAGTATTTCACACTGCTTATCCGCTATAACCAATAGATTTCCATTCGCATAAACGTTTCCTGCCGCCTTTCTGCTTATTTGACACTTTCAATATGTCATTCTGCTAATTTCACACTTTCATTCTGCCATTCTACTAGTTTCACACTTACATTCAGCCATTTTTCTAACTTTAAGGTTTCATCCTGCCATTTTGCTAATTTCACACTTTATTCTACACCTCTGCTAACTTTATATTAGTAAAAATTTTCTCAGATTTCGAGTTTTGAGTATGTGTTCATTTGTGTCGAGTCATTCCTCTTATCATATATTCTAATAAAAGAAAATCCTGCTAATGAATCGTACAAAGATGATACTATTTTTCTTGCATTATTTCTCACTGCTTATCCGCTGTAACGTTTCCTTCTGCCCTTCTGCTAATTTGACACTTTCATTCTGTCATTTTGCTAAATTCACGCTTTCATTCTGCTATTCTGATAATTTCACTTTTTCATTTTGCCATTCTATTAATTTCACACTTTCATTCTGCCATTTTGCTTATTTCACTTTCACTCTGATATTCTGCTTATTTCACACTTTCATTCTACCATTCTGCTTATTTCACTTTCACTCTGATATTCTGCTTCTTTCACACTTTCATTCTACCATTCTGCTTATTTCACTTTCACTCTGATATTCTGCTAATTTCACACTTTTTTTCTACCATTCTGTTTATTTCACTTTCATTCTGACATTCTGCTAATTTCACACTTCCATTCTGCCATTCTGCTTATTTCATTTTCATCTGCCTTTCTGGTAATTTCACACTTTCATTCTTCCATTCTTTTAATTTCACGCTTCCATTCTGTCATTCTGGTAATATGCTATTCTGCTAATTTCATAGTCATTCTGCCATTGTGCTAATTTCACACTTTTATCCTGCCATTCTGCTAATTTCACTTGCATTCTGCCATTCTGCTAATTTCACTTTCATTCTGCCATTTAGTTAATTTCACACTTTCAATCTGACATTTTGCTAATTTCACTTTCATCTTGTCATTCTGTTAATTTCACACTTTCATTCTGCCGTTTTGCTAACTTTATACTTTCATCACTTCACCCAGTCCTTTTACGGTTATGGTGAATAATGCTGCGAAGGTTCGCATAAATATGAATATATTGTATCAACCGATTTAATTGTATCCCATTTCTTCAAGAAAACATGCAACGAAGTCTATTTATTCCACTCTTCAACCTTTATCACTCTGTAGACTAATTCAGCAGACGACAAATTGGTTATATTTTTCTAATTTTCCCAGAAAACATGATTTGACATTTCATGGATATCCTGGTTTCTTAGAAAAATGAGTAACAATATTTCAACATGTCTGCTGAAAATTTTACCCAAAGTGCTACCCGTTAAAATTCCCACCACACCTTTCCCTCACATTCATAGCTGGACAGCTATTGCATCTTTTTCACCAGTGTCACATTACGAAGACACGCCTATTCAAATATATTGAAAATTTCACCACCAAAAACTGAAAATTTTCAGATAAAAATTTCTGATATTTTCATATTTCTGCTCAAAACATAGATTGTGGGTACTCGTTAGAACCGCCTCGCCGACTCGTTAGAACCGCCTCGGCGAGGCGGTTCTAACGAGTTCCCACAATTTATGTTTTTGAGCAGAAATAAGAAAAATAATGTATACCCCTGTAAACCCCAGTTTTACTATATAAAAGTGGGGTTTAAAGGGGTCAAAATTATATAGGTATGTTTTCGTGATGAGCATATACGCTGGTACTGACAATAATAAGACAATTTATTTCTGCTTTAACGCTTTGCATGCTAGGTATAATTACAGAAAACGACATTTTGAAATATTTTTATTATATTTCCCAGAAAATTAGGTTTGGCATTTCATGCAAATTGTCTCATTAAGAGACAATGTGCACGAAATGTAAACCTTTATTTTCTGAAAAAAAAAAAAAAAAAAAAAATAGCCGTTTGTGGTCGTCTGAATTCGTCCAGAGATAGTAAAGGTAAATATCGTACTACTGGAGAAAATTGCTTTGTCAAAGTCACCAGGGACCACTACTGTCATTTTGATTTCAAAAGTACATCCGAGATACAGTACAGGAAATCAGCACGCTACATGTAAGCCGCGCTCTGTTAAGATGTACTTTTTTGTTTTGGCCGTATGCAGGACAGCGAAGGCCCAGATCAGCCTGCGCATATAGAACATAATAATCAAAAATACAGGATTTTACATCACGAAAACATACCTATATAATTTTGACCCCCTCAAACCCCACTTTTATATAGTAAAACTGGGGTTTACAGGGGTATACATTATTTTCTTATTTCTGCTCAAAAACAAATATTGTGGGTACTCGTTAGAACCGCCTCGCCGAGGCGGTCCTAACGAGTACCCACAATCTATGTTTTGAGCAGAAGTATGAAATATATCAGGATTTTTTATCTGAAAATTTTCAGTTTTTGATGGTAAAATTTTCAGTATACTTGAATAGGCATGTTTTCGTAATGATTACAGTGTGTGGCTGCGCTGGCTGATCTAGATCTTTACTGGTTACATCCCGTGTAATTAATGATGAATCAAAGGTATAGAAAAATGGTTTTGTGCGATCAATGACGGTGGTTGTGCAGTCTGATCCTTTGCTGTTCTCTCATGCTTCATGTGCCATTGAAATCATGACAGACTAGGGTATTACGCTTCGTGTGTGGGCCGCACAATGCGAAAACGTGTCTTCGAGCATACGCGGACAGCGAAGGCCCAGATATGCCTGCGCATCCGCGGAGTCTGATCAGGGATTTCGCTGTCCACTAACAGAATCATTTGACACTTTAAAATGTATTAATTGAGAGCAAATACGCGGATTAGAATTTGCGAATGCGCTGGATAAATCTGAATCTGTGCATTTTGCGTATGCACGAAGACACCTTTTTGCTTGGCGTTGCCCATATGCTGGAAGCAAGTGCTTTAAAAATGTATATGTGTAAAGACAGCCCGTTACGTATATATGTGTAAAGTCAGTCTTTTAAGTGTATATGTGTAAAGACAATCCATCAAGTGTATATGTGTAAAGACAGCCCGTTAAGTGTATATGTGTAAAGACAGTCTGTTGTGTATATGTGTAAAGACAGTCCGTCAAATATATATGTGTAAAGACAGTCCATTAAGTGTATATGTGTAAAGACAGTCCGTTAAGTGTATATGCCAAACGAAAATGCGTCAACTATATGTTCAAAGACAGTGCGTTATACTACTGGTATATGCTAAAAGACTGTTGAATGAAAAGTACAGTGTATTGTTCAAAGACAGTGCCTTAGAGTATATTGCTCAAAAACAGTGCTTAAGAGTATATTGATCAGATATTGCTTTAGAGTATGTTGCTCAAAGACAGTGCTTTAGAGTATATTTATCAAATACAATGCTTTAGAGTATGTTGCTCAATGATAGTGCTTTAGATTATATTGATCAGATATTGCTTTAGAGTATGTTGCTTTAGTGTATATTGATCAAAGACAGTGCATTAGAGTATATTGCACAATGACAGTGCTAAAAGGTATATTGGTCAGACAGTGCTTAAAAGTATGTTGATCAAAGACAGTTCTTAAGAGTATATTGCTAAGACAATGCTATTGCTCAGAAAATGCTTTGGAGTATGTTGCTCAATGACAGTGCCTTAGGGTATGTTGCTCAGACATTGCTTTAAAGTATGTTGCTTAGACAATGCTTTAGAGTATGTTGTGCAAATACAGTGCATTAGAGTATATTTCTCAAAGACAGTGCTTTAGAGTATGTTGCTCAAAGACAGTGCTTTAGAGTCTCTTGCTCAAAGACAGTACTTTAGAGTATATTGCTCAATGAAAGTGCTTTAGAGTATATTGCTCAGACAGTGCTTAAAAGTATGTTCATCAAAGACAGTGCTTAAGAGTATATTGCTCAGACAATGCCATTGCTCAGAGAATGCTTTGGAGTATGTTGCTCAGAGACAGTGCTTTAGGGTACGTTGCTCAAAGACATTGCTTAAAAGTATGTTGCTCAGACAATGCTTTAGACTATGTTGTGCAAAGACAGTGCTTTAGAGTATATTTCTCAAAGACAGTGCTTCAGAGTATATTGCTCAATGATAGTGCTTTAGAGTATATTGCTCAGACAGTGCTTAAAAGTATGTTGATTAAAGAAATTGCTTAAGAGTATACTGCTCAGAAAATGCTATCGCTCAAAGAATGCTTTGGAGTATGTTGCTCAAAGACAGTGCTTTTAAGTATGTTTCTCAGACAATGCTTTAGAGTATGTTGTGCAAAGACAATGCTTTAGAGTATATGTCTCAAAGACAGTACTTTAGAGTATGTTGTGCAAAGACAGTGCTTTAGTGTATATTGCTCGAAGACAGTACTTTAGAGTATATTGCTCAATGACAGTGCTTTAGGGTATATTGCTCAGACAGTGCTTAAAAGTATTTGATCAAAGACAATGCTTAAGAGTATATTGCACAGACAATGCTATTGCTCAAAGAATGCTTTGGAGTATGTTGCTGAAAGACAGTGCTTTAGAGTATGTTGCTCAAGGACAATGCTTTAGAGAATATTGCCCAATGACAGTGCTTTAAAGTATGTGGCTCAGGCAATACTTTAGAGTATGTTGCGCAGACAGTACTTTAGAGTGTGTTGCTCAAAGACAATGCTTTAGAGTATGGTGCTCAAAGATAGTGCTTTAGACTATGTTGCTTAAAGACAGTATTTTAAAGTATATTGCTCAAAGTCAGTGCTTTAGATCTGACTATGTTGCTCAAAGACATTGCCTTAGAGTATATTAATCAAAGACAGTGCTTTAGAGTCTCTTGCTCAAAGATAGTTCTGTAGAATATATTGCTCAAAGACAGTGCTTAATAGTATATTGATCAAAGACAGTGCTTCGGGCTATTGCTCAAAGACAGTGCTTCAGAGTATATTGCTCAAAGACAGTGTTTAATAGTATATTGATCAAAGACAGTGCTTCAGGCTATTGCTCAAAGACAGTGCTTTAGAGTATATTGCTCAATAACAGTGTTTTAGAGTATGTTGCCGAAAGACAGTGCTTAAGAGTATATTTCTCAAAGACACTGCTTTAAGGTATGTTGCTTAAAGACATTGCTTCGGAGTATATTGCTCATTGACAGTGCTTTAGAGTATATTGTTCAAGGACAGTGTTTCAGAGTATGTTGCTGAAAGATATATTGCTAAAACATGGCTTTAGAGTATATTGTTCAAAACCAATGCTTTAGAGTATATTGCTCAGATAGTGCTTTAGAGTATATTGCTCAAAGACAGTGCTTTAAAGTAAATTGCTCATAGACAGTGCTTTCGAATAAATTGCTAATAAACATTCCTTTGAAGTATAGTGCTCAGATATTCAAAGATAGTGCGTTATCGTATACTGCGTCGACGACAGTGTTAGCATATTTTGCTGGAAGATAGTGAATCATGGCGTTCACTATCAAGAAGCTTGTACTGTATGCAGTGAACAGCAAAATTATAACAGACGACATTCTAAATGTTTTATTATTTTTCAGGGATCATTACGAAAACATGCCTATTCAAATATATGGAAAATTTCACCTCCAAAAACTGAAAATTTTCAGATAAAAAACTCTGATATTTTTTATAATTCTGCTCAAAACATCGATTGTGGGTACTCGTTAGAACCGCCTTGTCGAGGCGGTTCTATCGAGTACCCACAATCTATGTTTTTGAGCAGAAATAAGAAAAATAATGTATACCCCTGTAAACCCCAGTTTTACTTTCTGAAAGTGGGGTTTAAGGGGGTCAAAATTATATAGGTATGTTTTCGTGATGGTGAAACTTAGCATTCCATGTGAATCGTCTGCTAGGCAGCCTTTTCACATGACAAGTCAAGTCCTATGTTCCCTAAGAATAAAAAATAAAATAAAATAAAATAAAATAAGATGAAATAAAAAAAAAAGCCGTCTGTTGCACTTGCGGTAAGCGCTTTAAGGATTTGACCTTTACCACCCTCTGGGCTAATTCAGCAGACGAAACATTGATGATATTTTTCTGTTTTCGTTGAAAAAAGAGTTTGACATCTCATGCAAAATGTCTCCAATGGAGACAATTTGAATTAAATGCCAAAACCTATTTTCTGGGGGAAATAAGAAAAAATATTTCAAAATGTCGTCTGCTGATAATTATGCCCAGAGTGCTAAGCGTTAATAACTGCAGGAATAATTATGCATGGAGTGTGCGACAGACTCCCTGTAGTAAAATTAATAAAACATTTTTTTTTACATCTGTGTACAAAAGCGACATACAAACGGAATATTATAGACTACAGCAAATAATACAATAGCGACATTCAACGAATGTGACTTTGTTTCAGTGTTATATCAAAAACTAGAAATTCTGGGGTCCTAAATTCTTACCATGCACATGATCTGGTTCTACACTGTTTACTCATGTCTGTCTGTCCAAATATGTCAAGTCAATACGGTCATACAGCTTCATATTTGAACCCTTGTCCTGCTGAACCCAGATATACCCTGCCTTTGCGAACAGTGTAGACCCAGGTCAGTTGGCTTCTGATATGGATCTGCACTGTTTACCATTAAGTATGTGAATTTATATACACTCCCTGAATGAAGTAATCTGATTGGCTGAAAATTAGAAATGGGTGTGGCATCTTAATTTTTTCAGCAGGACATGGGTTAAGACTGGTTACGAAAATATGCGAAATAAATTGGGTATAATGCGTTTTGGTGGATGTAACGATATGTGCAATTTAGACATTACAAGTACTTGAGTATGACAAACTACCAAATATAAATTAACAAAATACCATTACCACTCTTAGGGCTTATTAAGCAGCCGACGAATTTATGATATTTTCCTACTTTTTTCCATGAGAATAAGCTTTGATTTTCCATGCTAAGGAGACAGTTTGCATAAAATATCAAAGCTTAATTTACGACAAACAAAGAAAACATTTCAAATTATCGTAATGAAATGTTTAGAAAGCAGGCTAAGCGTTAATACTTTTTTTTTTCTTTTTGATATAAACTTCAGAAATAATATTCAGCTCCAAAGTTATATGTAATTGAAATCAAAAGGCCGAACAAGGCTATTTAAAGGCACTAATATATTTGTTACTGTTTACCGCCATGATAAATAAGTTCGTTACCCATGTTCGAAGAGATAATGGAGAAGAGAGGATTAGAGGATTATATTTATACTGAAGTATATATGTTTTAACCCATTTCAGACTACCTAAACTAACCACCCCCCCCTCCCACTCAACTATATATTGGAGTTGAATTTCAATTTTCAGTACGTTAAGTGTAAAGTTATTTGATTTAGATTTTCATAGAGGAAACTGGCTAAACTATTTGCAAACATTGCAGACCCTGATCAGACGCCGCATTCTGCAGAGTCTGATCTGGATCTACACTGTTTGTCATTACCCGTCTGGGGTCTACAGACTAAAATCAGTTAATAAATGAATGCCATAGATACTACCCAGTCAGCATTCTACGTAAATCTATATCGGGCCGTCATCGGCCCGTCAGGGTAGCTGACGGGCCGATGACGGCCCGATGTAGATTTACGTAGAATGCTAGCTGGGTAGATAGTTCAACACTGAATAAAGATATATATTATATAATCTGGGACGAGACCAATACGAAGTTACCAAATCGTATGTATGAAAAGCTAACACTCTGTTCAGAATGCAGCGCATCCACGAAGTCTTATCTAAGAGTGTGCATGTCGCATGCACATCTCAATAAAGCAAACAGCGTAGACCAAATGAACAAGCCAAAATACGGTACTTACCAGGACGTGGTGCGATTAATGTCGCCTGGAAGAGGAAAGATGTTAACAGTTCAAGTAGGGCAGTCGCCTAAGGAACACCAAAAATGGAGTCAACCTTCTTTATACCGACACTCAAGACAACGACAGGATTCCCGATAATGATAATGATGACTGGCACGAAAACTTCGCTCAAGAGATGGCAGTTAAATAGAAATTATACAAGAACATTGTATGCAATACTTCAAGAAACATATGTTCTGAATATTTGTTAGAATCGCCTCACCGAGGCGATTCTAACAAATATTCAAAACATATGTTCTGTGTGGAAATAAAAACCAGGCCTTTTTTGCATATCATTCTGCTCATTAAAGATTCTTTGCAACTGCAAATTTATTTTAACATCTTTTGGGAACAAATGCTGTGGTTGTAACGAAGGCCCACAGGATATGCAAATTGAACGAAATGTATCAGTTTTCGCGGACAGTCTTCAAAGAAGAAGATAAACAATATGGCGACTTTCGTGGAAAACATACTTTCATTGATTTTTGTAAAGAAAACAAGTAATTTTTGCAAAATAATAATGATAATAATAATAATAATAATAATAATAATAATAATAATAATAGTAATAAATAAATAAATACCCCCCACCCCTTGAGTTCCCTTTAGTTTTCAGCTGACCGTCATCACGAAAACAGGCCTATATAATTTTGACCCCCTTAAACCCCACTTTTATATAGTAAAACTGGGGTTTACAGGGGTATACATTATTTTTCTTATTTCTGATCAAATACATAGATTGTTGGTACTCGTTAGAACCGCCTCGATGAGGCGGTTCTAACGAGTACCCACAATCTCTGTTTTGAGCAGAACTATAAAAAATATCAGTTTTTTTATCTGAAAAATTTCAGTTTTTGGAGGTGAAATTTACTATATATTTGAATAGGCGTGTTTTCGTAATGATTTGCCTGGAAAATTCATTTAAAATCACATATTACTGGGCAACTGCTGTTGAATATATGTTTTTTGGTTTGCTTCTTGCTTGAGTATCTTCGTATGATTGTGTCACACAGCAAACTCCATGGCCATACAGCGAGGGTGCTTATTTGATGTTGGAATAGACCGCGAAGCCCTTTTTCATGATGCTGTACAATTTCGTGTATCAAAGCTGTATCAAACACTGTGGCATGAGCTTCATCAAGAGAAAATATTTTTTGAATTTCAATGCGGACAGAGGTTTCAGATCAACCTGCACACCCCTGAAGTCTGATAAGGGTTTTCGCTATCGTCTGACAGAATCATTTGGCAGAATCATTGGATACCGTAGAATGAGTGTATGAACGGGCCACAAAGACGATGCTGAGACTGTACGGTTGCACAGTATGATCTGAAACTGCGCATTTTGCATATGTTCGAGGACACCTTTTCTGTTGACGCGGGACATTTATTGGAACAACCATGCTATTAGCCCCAACGTCAGAAAATGTACGTTTGGACATGTGCACCCAGCGAAGATTCAGATCAGCCAGCGCATTCGCGCAGTCTGATCAGAATCTTCACTGGGCGCATTTTGGATAGACGATGATGCAAACTTTCATTATGCGGAAAACGAAGACACTAATCAGACTGCGCGGATGCGCAGGCTGATTTGAGTCTTCATTGGGCGCACATGTCAGAAGGTACGTTTTCTCACGTTACGAATCCCATATCTATTGACCCTTGTCTTGCTGAATAAGTTAAGATGCCAGTCCCATTTCTAATTTTCAGCCAATCAGATTATCTGATCCAGATTTTTTATAAAATTCACATACTTAATGACAAACAGTGCAGATCCAGATCAGTTGGCTTCTTCAGAAGCCAACAGATCTGGCTCTACAATGTTTGCAAAGGCAAGGTATATCCAGGCTCAGCAGGACTAGGGTTAAACTGGTAGCCGCCTTACAAAAAGAACTGAATGGAACAAAAATATCAGCCTCCCCTTGGAAATACACTTTACTACAGCTGTGGAGACATGATATAAAGTAGAAACCAACTGTTGAAACATCCAAATTGAATAAACATCTACCGTATTTAACTAAAGGTTTCAGACAGGAAGGTATTAGCAGACAGTGCACACCCACAGAACACATAATCGATCAGGGTTTACACTGTTTATTACCTATCCTGCGAGTTTTAAACGCATCAGCAGGCAGATAGTCAAATATAAGTTACGTGTCCTGAGAGAGTGCAAAATTTTGTTTAATTTCTACAGGTATTTTTAAGACTTAAATACAGCTAAGTTGCCAAAATCAACCAGAAATTGCATACTTCCTGTTAGTTGCACTGTAATCTTAGGGGAAATGTGCAATCTACATTATGTGATTTATACAGGTGGTTCAGCAGAAATCATATGCAGTTGAATTTATCATCACGAAAACATACCTATATAATTTTGACCCCCTTAAACACCACTTTTATACAGGAAAACTGGGGTTTACAGGGGTAAACATTATTTTTCTCATTTTTGCTCGAAAACACAGATTGTGGGTACTCGTTAGAACCGCCTCGGCGAGGCGGTTCTAACGAGTACCCACAATCTATGTTTTGAGCAGATATATGAAAAATATTAGAATTTTTTATCTGAAAATGTTCCTTTTTTTGGTTGTGAAATTTTCAATATATTTGAATAAGCGTGTTTTCGTAATGGACTTAGAAATTAAAACGGGGCATCTGATTGTTGGAATGGTAGGCTGAGCAGTAAGCCAAGATATTATTCTGGAATCTACTACATGCCAATGCTGCGTAGTATTATTGAGATACCGTCGACACTCGTTATCTCGAAGTTCAAGGGACTCTCAGAAATACTTCGAGATATCCGCACCTCGACATATAAGATTCGCAGAACTGAGGAAAAAAATAAATCGAGCAACCAAATTTCACAAATGAATACGTAATATTACTCATTAAGGTAGAGCCTTGTGAGGCTTCTTAAAAGCTTCTGTTATTGTATATGAGTATTCGGACAGACGGACTAACTGATCGATCAATCAACCTAAACAAAATTGCGGCTTCTGAACAAGGTTTACAGAATCTGCTACTCATTCAGCTGTTTAACCCCTGTCACGCAAATATATTAGGATGCAACACCCACTTCTAATTGTCAGCCAATCAGATCACTTGATCCAGGTTGTTGATACAAATTCACATACTGAAAACCAAACAGTGCAGGTCCTGATCAGTTGGCTTAGAAGCGATCTGGATTGACAAATAGTGCAGATCCTGGATAGTCTATCTATCTAGTCAGATTTTACGCTACCAGGCAGCAGAGCCACATAGAGGCAGCGCCAGAAAACTCTGGATTATTTTACCCTTGACCTTGGCTTGAAACGGTGTCCATGTATTATTCATACGCAGACTGCCTCGCCTGATCGAACCATATGCATAAAAGGTCAAGGTCTGTAAATTTCAGAATTTAAGATTCGGTCAAAAGAAAAGAGCTTGAATACGTGTGTATTACCAACGCACACTGTAATCTCACAGTTGCTCACTTGTGCCACCAAACCGGGAGAGCAGTAAAAGGAAACCAAAAGAACCAACAACCTTTTTATCCGGTAGAGGGCACCTCTTCCTCCTCCTCGTCACACCAGCAGCAAGCATATAATCTTCTTTCTGCGACCCCGACGGCTCCTTTTAGGGTCATCCAGCCATGGATATTTTGGAGACACGGTTAGTTAAAGTTAGTTGATTAGAGCCTCCTACACCGACCCGCTGGGCGCCAACGAGTCCATGGCTGATTTGTCGGTGTTTTTCTCCTTCGGCATCTTGGCCGCCACCTTGTGGTCGTTGCCGCCACCACACCACTTCGAGTTGTGCCGTCCGAAAATTCGTGGTGGTCAGAAGCCAACTGATCTGGACCTGCACTGTTTGCAAAGACAGGGCATGCCCGTGTTCAGCAGGGTCAGCTTCAAGATACATCAACACATAGTGAAATTGACTTTTTTTAAAATTTCTAGGGTGTATGGTAAGAAGTTAATGTTTCTGAATACTATGGGTAAATAAGGTATTATAAATTGCTAGTGGCATGGCAAACAGCACTAATCCTTGCCGGTCTCCGCGCTCTGAGTCTCTAATCAGGATCTGTTCCCTTTTTGGTGACACTAAATATTAACCGTTAAAGTGTCAAGCAAAATTTGTAGCAGACGACATTTATTTTTATTTTTTTAGTTTTTCAAAGAAAACACGTCTTGATATTTTCTGTGACTCGTCTAGACAATTCACGTGAAATACCAAGACTTGTTTTCTTTGAAAAATTGAAAAAAATATTTCAAAATGTCGTGCGCTGCAGTTGTGATCGGTGCTTTAAGGGTTAATAAGTTGAGTGGAAAGTCGGAGGCAACATTACTATTGATTTCTTTGAATTTGTTAAAGGTCACTTCAACTGTAGATATTAACGCTTTGCACTCTGAGTAAAAGTTCAGCAGAAGACATTTTGAAATATTTTTCTTATTTTTCCAGAAATAGCTTTTGACATTTCTTGCAAATTATCTCCTGTGGTAACAGTTTGCATTGAATGTCAAAGCCTATTTCCTTGAAAAATTAGAAGACTATTATCAATTTGTCGTCTGCTGAATATGCCCTGAGAGTGGCAAAGGTTTAGCAGGTTATTCGGTCCCCTACAAACATTATTGCAAAAACAAGTGAATTTGAAATTACAAACATTTTCTTTCTCGTTTATCTTTCCTTTCTCAGAACTTTGACATTTCAGAGATAATCACACATTTGATGAATCTGATATTTTATTTGAAGACATCATTAAATCAATCAGTTCGTCGACTGAAATATAAAATAAAGACACAAATTCACATTTCAATCAAACTAAAATAAGCGCTGCGATTCTTGGTATTCATAACGCTGTCTTGTTTAATGGGAACTGTTATGAATCATTGTCTGTCCTATTGCGTAGGGTGACTATAAATCCCTTTTCAGAAGGGCAGCTATACAATATTGCGAGAGTTGCATTCGGGAAACAACTCTGTTAAAATTGTTATGTTGCCTGGATGCATGTCAAAATTGTTATGCTGCCCGGTGCAACTGTCAAAATTGTTATGTTGCCCGACTGCAACTGTCAAAATTGTTATACTGCCCGGTGCAACTGTCAAAATTGTTATGCTGCCCGACTGCAACTGTCAAAATTGTTATACTGCCCGGTGCAACTGTCAAAATTGTTATGTTGCCCGATTGCAACTGTCAAAATTGTTATGCTGCCCAGTGCAACTGTAAAAATTGTTATGTTGCCCGATTGCAACTGTCAAAATTGTTATGCTGCCCGGTGCAACTGCCAGAATTGTTATGTTGCCCGATTGCAACTGTCAAATTGTTATGCTACCCGGTGCAACTGTCAAAATTGTTATGTTGCCCGATTGCAACTGTCAAAATTGTTATACTGCCCGGTGCAACTTTCAAAATTGTTATGTTGCCCGATTGCAACTGTCAAAATTGTTTTGCTGTCTGGATGCAACTGTCAAAATTGTTAAGCTGCCCGGAGGCAACTGTCAAAATTGTTATGCGACCTGGATGCAACTGTCAAAATTGTTTTGCTGCCTAGATGCAACTCGGCCAAAACTGTTTTGCTGCCCGGATACATGTACTGTTTTCCTGTCCGGGTACAACTTTCAAAATTGTTTTGCTGCTTGGATGCAACTCGGTAAAAACTATTTTGCTTCCCGGATACTGTTTTGCTGCACGAATGCAACTATCCAAGTTGTGTTGCTGCCTGGATGCAACTATCAAACATGTTATGTTGCCTGGACGCAACTCTGTCAAAATTGTTATGCTGCTCGGATTCAATTGTCAAAATTGGTTTGCTGCCCGGATGTAACTGTCAAAATTGTTATGCTGCCCGGCTGCATATCTGTCAACATTATGGCGCTGGCGGGATGCGCCTCATCAAATTTTATTTGCTGCCTTCTAAAACACGGATCTTAATTTAGCCTAAGTATTACTACAAACAGATTTTCCCAGATCAGACGCTGCAGAACAGGGTCTACACTGGCTGCCATTCATTCAGCTATTTATAAACATATGAACAGGTGGTAAAACGGTCTTTTTCTAAGTTTAGGATAAGTATGATATGAGGCTAAGGTTATCCGAATACTTAGGATAATTACAGTAACTGTGTGCTATTTAGTAGTATAGAGACAAAAAAAAAAAAAAAAAAAAAAAAATAAATAAATAAATAAAAAACACTCAAAAAAGAAACAACAACAACAACAAAACAACAACAACAATAAAAAAACCAAACTAGAGCAAGTCGATGGCGTGCCATCGCAGATCCCTGTGCCAGCGCCATCGCATATCTCAGTGCACATCGAAATTCCAAATGCGTTCCTTCAGTCCTCATCCGTAGGGCTATTACCTGTGACAGCTTCAAGGTTCTAGCTCAAAAAGCGTAAGAGGAGTTGTGTGACAATAAAAAAAGACCCAGAATCCTACTTTTTGACCTCTTGTGCCCCTAGGCATGCCCCGGGCAAAATGTTTTGCACCACTGTATTTTACTCTTCATTACCTTCAATTTGATATGCAACATGATTATGTTTGTACAAAATGGATTTTGAACCCTTCGGGGCCACACACCCTGGCCCTGTCCCCAGGGTTCACATCAAAATTCCAAATGTGTTTCTCCAGTCCTCATCCAAAGCGCTAGCGCCTGTGAAAGTATCGAGATTCTAGCTTAAATGGTCTAGGAGCAATGGTGTGACATTACAGACGGACGTACGGACAGCGTCTTCGAAAAGCGCGGGGATAAAAAAAACATAGACATCCGGTTATACCATTATGTATTTTTCTGCCTCTGTCCGACAGAAATGTTTCAGAACAAGCATATGTTTGATCACATTATACATGATTTTTTCATATAAAATTGTTAATTTAAGGGGACTTGATACTCTTGGTGGATTTTTCACCATATTTACAATGAAGACCATTTCCTGTTTGGGTTCCAGCAGACCAAACCCCTTTTGAAAGGGGTGTACTCTAAAAGGAAATAATATAGTCCCAATGGAAGAAATTATTATTATTTTTTTTTTCATTTAGGGTACGCTTTTTTCTTAAGGAAGTAAAAATTAATTTCGATAGAGTTGCTTCCCTTGAAAGGGTATCGATACCCTTAACCCGTCAGCAGATGTGCAGAGAAAGTTACTAATGATACATATATTATTCAGACTGTAGTGAAAGTATCTCATATAAAATGTGCTCCAGAGTATGATTTCTTATTACAGTCGAATCTCAATAGCTCGAACACCGATGACTCGTTCACCATGGCTAATTCGAACTCGATTTTGAGTCCCTACGAAATTCTTCCGATGGAGCAAGAAAAAAAAATGTTTAAGGAAGCTTTCTTATTTCATTATAAAATTGTATGTTGTGTACTCATTAGAATCGCCTCTTCGAGGCGATTCTAATGAGTGCACTCAACATACAATTATTGTGTAGAAGATCGAAAGATTTCCCAGAATTAGCGATATTTGCTTCCCGACCTGGCGCCATGATTAACCTTCATTGGCTCGAACTACCCATGGCTCGAACAATTTTTCATGGTCCCAAAGGTGTTCGAACCATTTAAGTTCGACTGTATGTTCTTGTACAGTTCATCATAGTGTTTTGGTCTTCATAACAATTTCTAACCAATATTTAGTACATGTATTCACACATCAAACGTGACGCGTAAGCTTGTTTCCTTTTATTTCTACTTTTGACAGTTCCATAGCTGTTCTTGTAAATCGCTGTCGTACTTGATGTCTTCTGGTATTTGCACCATTGAACATTTGTTAATGTTAATAAACCAGTAGTGTTTGTTGCGTACAATTAATTAATACATCAGAATTTGCCGGATGCGTATACTGCGATTGGGCCGGGGCTGTAAATTACGTTACCATCATTACATTTACTAGAAAATGTAGAATTTTTACAGCAAGTAATGTGGAGTGTATGTAGGTATACAGCTTAAATATCATGTTTCCCGAAAGCCCTCATACAAGCCTCAGGCATACAAGTATACTTGGCGTGGCTATATCAATAAAGTGTACAAGTGACTCGAATATCGGAGAAGAAAGTCTTGAGATAGAATAGAAGTTATCAAGTATGCTATAAAGAAAAACCTTTAGATATACATTTCAAAGGGAGATACTGATACAAGATTAGGAGTGTAACTGATGCCAGTTTTACTTTCAATCGAAAGGAAAAATCTGCAATTTTTATGCCGATCTCATGCCACAAGTCTTGATAAGATAACCAATTCTTCAGCAGTCGCCGTGTGCGGTTTAACATAATGTTTTCATTGCAATCGCAAAAGATATATATTGCTTAAGCCACAATGTCAAAAAGTGTACCTTCGGACATGTGGGTCCAGCGAAGTCAGATTAGCTTGCACTTTCGCGTAATCTTACCAGAATCATCACTGGGCGTATATGCGATAGACAAGGATATACAATGTAAAGTTTCTTCATGCGGACAACGGAGACTCTGATCAGACGGCGCGATGCGCAAGCTGATTAGTGTCTTCGTTTGGTGAATATGTTGAAAGGTACGTTTTCTCACGTTGTGGCTCATGTTTATTGCAATCGCAAAAGATGTACACTGTTTACAAGTTCACTTAAACAGCCAGTGATTGTATAACAGGCAGACCAATTACTGTCATTGAATTAATTTTGTTAAATTACAATTCTCATAAACATTTCACTCCTGTTGTGATGCAACGTATCAGTTTGAAACAATTTCGCACATGCTAATTTTCTTGATATAAACCAAATCACTTTAAGATCTCCCCACCCACCCCGAATCCGCTTTTATTACCTTTATATTAAAAGTAAATAAGTGAACTCAGGAACTGATACAATCAGACCCACTTCAAATTCTTAACATCAAAGGGAAAGACAGAATAATACAATTAAACAACCACAATAAGAACAGATAGCAAGCAGAGTTGGCAGCCCTTTACCCAAAAAAAAACAAAAAAAAGACAACACTGTAACCATCACGAAAACATACCTATATAATTTTGACCAACTTAAACCCCACTTTTATATAGTAAAATTTAGGTTTACAGGGATATACGTTATTTTTCTTATTTATACTAAAAAGCATGGATTGAGGGTACTCGTAAGGACCGCCTCAGCGAGGCGGTTCTAACGAGTGCCCACAATCTATGTTTTGAGCAGAAATATGAAAAATATCAGAATTTTAACTGAAAATTTTCTGTTTTTGGTGGTGAAATTTTCAAAATATTTGTATTGGCGTGTTTCCGTAATGCCAAACTTAACTGAATATATCTTTAACTTACACAATTTTTAAAAGAAGAAGAACAACAACAACAAGAAAAAAAAACAACATTGGTAAGTGAAACACTATAGAACATTTAACAAAAAGTACCACAATGAAAGTACCGCCTTGGAACGGTCAGTAATAAGTAACTAGGGGTGGGGGTTGGGGTTGGGGGAAAGGGGCTGGAGGAGGGGGGGGGGGGGCTCTAAAGCTAGCTTTACTGGATCCCAGCCCTCGCCCTCAGCTTCCTTTGTGATAAAATCATAAATATATTTGTTCGGTCCGCGTGGAGATCTTCAACTTAACCATGAATCCAAAAGTGGAACAAAGATGAGGACTCAACAGAAATAACGTGGTGAAAAGGGAGATTTGCCTCTGAATTAATGAACCATTTCTTTTTATAAATGCGAGTAAGGCATTCATATCTATTTTAATTACTATTGTTGTCAAAAGCAACAATATGTGGTAGAGAAGTTTGTGGAGAGATCCATTATATTTTCAGATGGCGGGAGGGGATGGGGCGGGGGGAGTGGGTGCAGGAATAAAGAGTGAGGGGTGGCTACTACATCTTTTTAAAAGGCAAAATCTTTGAAACGTTTGCATTTCCATAATCCTTGGGAGAATCTTTCTATATAGACTATCACAGCTGTTCTTGTTACATGTTCATTTAAGATTAAAATTTCCATAAACATTATAAAACGAGAGAGAAAAATCATCTAATTAAATATCACACGACAATTAGGACTAGAAATAACAAAGTAGTAACAAGACTGTTGCAGACTGTTAGACAGATCACAGGCTTCTTGTCAGCAAACTCAACCTGCGCATTCAGCCTGTACGACGACTACAAGGCAAGAAAGTGCCAAAGAGATTGGATGTCTCCAAGCTGAAACAAGACAGCAAGCATTTGTCAATGACATCTGTAGCCGTTTAGATGCACTGGAACACAATTCTGAAGATGTAGATGAGAGCTGGACAGTCTTCAGACACATCGTTCACTCTTCAGCAATGGATTCCCTAGGACCAGTATCTCACAAACACCAAGACTGGTTTGATGAGAATGACAAAGAAATCCAGGAACTCCTTGAAGAGAACACCAAAAACACAAAGCATACCTCAGTGATACCAGCTCAGTATCTAGTAAGACTGCCTATTCAAACATATGTAAGACAGTTCAGACTAGGCTCAGAGACATGCAAGTCTCCTGGCTGAGCTAAAAAGCTGATGAAAATGGGTGCTCCAACAGAAGAGAAAATGCAAAAAGGTGTGGACCAAGTATCCGACTAATGTGACCGCTATGATCTAACAATCAGCATAAAAAAGACTGAGGTAGTATATCAGCCAGCGCCTGGAAAGCGTTACAGGGACCCTACCAAAACAGTGAAAGGTCAACGATTGCAAGTAGTAGACAAATTAACCTACCTTGGAAGCACATTGTCCAGAGTTGTGCATATTAATGATGAAGTCAGTGCCAGGATTGCCAAAGCTAGTGCAGTATTTGGCCGACTACGTGGAAGTGTTTGGGACCGAGGTGGAATCAGACTTGACACAGAGCTGAAAATCTACAGATCCGTGGTGCTGCCAACACTATTATACGCGTGCGAAACTTGGACCGTTTACCAACGGCATGCCAAAAGACTGATCCACTTCCATACAAACTGTCTTAGAAAACTTCTAAAGATCTAGTGGCAAAACAGGATTCCAGAAACAGAAGTCCTGAAAGGGGCAGGGATGCAGAGTGTACATACTCTTCTGAAATTGGCACAGTTAAGATGGACAGGCCATGTTGCCAGAATGCCTGATGAACGTTTGCCAAAGAACATCCTCTATGTAGAGTTACAAATAGGAAAACGCTCCCATGGTGGTCAGAAGAAGCAATACAAGGACACACTCAAAGCCTCCCTTAAAGACTTCAGCATACCAACAGAGTCGTGGGAACAGATTGCACAGGATCGAACAAAGTGGCGAGGCCTCATAGAAAGGGTGCTGGCGAATACGAAAGAAAAAGAATCAGCGAAGCCGAGCAGAAACGTGCGCAGTGGAAAGACAGAGCTATGGAATCACCAACAGAGCTTTCTTCCTCAGACCTCTCTTGTGCTATCTGCAACAGGCAGTTTAGAGCTAAGACTGGTCTCATCAGCCATCTTAGAACACACAAATAATAATACTTCACGCATTTGATTAGGATTGGTCATTATCAGTAATGACAGACGAACTTATATATCAAGATTGTCCAAGCCGTTATTATTCTCAAAAAACATGGCCGCCAGAGGGTGGGCTTATTTTCCATTTATATTGACATAGAAAACTTTAACAATTTTCTCGTCAGAAACCACTGGACTGATGTGAAAATAATTTGACAGAAATGTTCCTTTGATGACCCTCTACCAAGATTGTTCAAGCCATCATGATTCGTCAAAAACTTTGTCTCTAGGGGCGGGGCTTATTTTCCTTATATGTCTATATAAAAAAACATTAAAAATCTTCTTGTCAGAAACCACTGGACGGATGTCAATACTATTTAGCAGAAATGTTTCTTTGGTGACCTTCTACCAAGATTGTTTAAGCCATCATGATTCGTCAAACATCAGGGCCATGATGGCCCTGTACCGCTCACCTGATTACCAGACAAGTTTGAGTCAACTGACCTTTCGGTTCAAGAGAAGAAGTTCAATATTGGTTTTCAAGATGGCGGCCATCGGATTTCCAGTCAGAACGATTTTTTAAGCTACTTTGATCTACAAGTCGCCTCGATACTTCCAATGAAGTTTGAGTCCATTGCCCTTTTGGTTCAGGAGAAAAAGTTCAAAATAGATATTCAACATGGCTGCTAGAGCGACCATCTTGGATTTCTGATCAGAATGATTTTAGCTGTTTTGATCTACAAGTCATCCTGCTACTTCTTATAAAAGTTCGAGTCAATGGGCCTTTCGGTTTAGGAGAAGAAATGAAAAATAGATTTTCAAGATGGCAACTATGGCGGCCATCTTGTATTTCTGATCGGAACGATTTTAACTATTTTTTTTTTATCTACAAGTAACCTCAATGTTTCTTACCAAGTTGGCAAGTCAAATGGCAACTGTGGCGGCCATCTTGTATTTCTTATCGGAACGATTTTAGCTATTTTTGATCTACAAGTCACCTCGATTTTTCTTACCAAGTTTCAAGTCAAATAGTTCGGAACGATTTTAGCTATTTTTGATCTACAAGTCACCTCGATTTTTCTTAACAAGTTTCAAGTCAAATGGCCTTTCGGTTCAGGAGAAGAAGTGAACAATAGATTTTGAGATAGCCGCCATGGCAGTCATCTTGGATTTCCGATCGGAACCATTTTAGCTATTTTTGATCTACCAGTCACCCCTATGCTTACAAAGTTTCGAGTCAATTGGAATTGGCCTTCCGGTTCAGGAAAGCCATTTTGGATTTCCGATCGGAACAATTTTAACTATTTTTGATCTACACGTCATCTCAAAGCTTCCTACCCAGGTTCGAGTCAATTGGCCTTTCGGTTCAGAAGTAGCGAAAAATAGATATTGAAGATGGCCTCTGTGGCGGCCATCTTGGATTTCCGATCGAAACATTTTACTTTTTTATCTACAAGTCGGCCTGATGCTTCCTACTAAGTTTCGAGCCATCTTGGATTTTTGATTGGAACAATTTTAGCTATTTTTATCTACAAGTGACGATTCCTACCAAGTTTTAAGTTAATTGGCTTTTCGGGTCAGGAGAAGAAGCGAAAAATAGAGTCTAAAGATGGCTGCCATGGCGGCCATCTTGGATTTCCGACAGGAACTATTTTAGCTGCTTTTGATCTACAAGTCATCCCGATGCTTCCTACCAAGTTTCAAGTCCATTAACTATTTGGTTCAGGAGAAGAAGCGAAAAATAGATGTTCAAGATGAACACCATGGGAGCAATCTTGGATTTCCGATCGGACCATCCAGCAGGTTTTAAATACATCAACAGGCAGTACAATGGACGTCTTCGAATTAACACTTATGGGCAGATTCAGCAGAAGACAAATTTAAAGTGATGATATTTTTTCTTATTTTCCCTAGAAAATAGGATTTGACTCTTTATGCAAATTGTCTCAATAGGAGACAATTTGCATGAAGTATCAAATCCTATTTTCTAGGAAAAATAAGAAAATATTTCAAATGTCGTCTGCGGAATTTTTTACCCAGCATGCAAAGGGTTAAGGCGTCCGAATATTGAAGGTCATTACGGTAAGCATTCCAGCTGACCTTGAGTTTGGCAGGTCAGTTAACTCTTAACATGCCGGGTACAAATTCCAGCAGACGACATTTGAAATATTTTTCTTATTTTTCCAGATAAGAGGCTTTATTATTTCATGCAAATTGTTTCTTTTGGAGACAGTTTGCATGACATGTCAAAGCTGCTTTTTGGGAAACTAAGAAGTCTGCTGAATTTGCCCAGGGAATGGTAAAGGTTAATTGATGTTGATGAGGGAGGCATGCCTGTGGCAGGTTTAATAGACATCTGTAGATAATAGATTTGAGGTACATTGATAAACCAGATAAAATAATTGAATGACCTCTTTGATTGTAAGGGCAACATTCGTAAATACATAGATGAACGTGTTGTTTACATTTAAGATATTTTCAAGAACTGTTACTGTTTACAAACAGTACACTGCAGCCATTTTACTACGAAAGACCATTGGAGACTTCAGAAAGCGCATGGGTTGTGATGTCATGACACAAAAACAAATAAACAGAGAAACCACAACAACAGATAAAGATAATAATAACAACAACAAACAATGGCGCTTCTAATGAGTTCCCAAAAAATGTCTTTGTATAGAAGCAAAATATCACAAGGATATCCCCTCATTACGAAAACACGCCTATTCAAATATATTTATAAATTCATGACCAAAATCTGAAAGTTTTCAGATAAAAATCCTGATATTTTTCATATTCCTGCTCAAAACATAGATTGTGGGTACTCGTTAGAACCGCCTCGCCGAGGCGGTTCTAACGAGTACCCACAAACTATGTTTTTGAGCAGAAATAAGAAAAATAATGTATACCCCTGTAAACCCCAGTTTTACTATATTAAAGTGGGGTTTTAGGGGGTCAAAGTTATATAGGCAGGTTTTCGTGATGTCTTATCTGGCGCAATGTTATCATCTTTATTATCGCGCTTGGATTGGTAATGAGTAGGATTGTTTGGCACGGTAGTAAGTACCTTTTGTTCACTGACTTCTTAGTCCATAGAGTAAGACATTCGCCTGTGTTTTCCTGATAATAACCTATTCCAAAGAATTATGGCATTGCTATCTTGCTATCTATCAGTTTCATATAGACACACATATGCATGTATTCAATGAGCATATTCTGTTGATGTATACACAAAACAAAAAAATATATAAACTTAATCATTTCAGTTTTCTTATGCAATGACCTCATTACAAGGCAGCAGTTGTATATGGCCTGCAGCCTGCAACCCGCAGCCCGCAGAATAGTCAGTTTGGTTTAAACGGTGGGATAGACAGATAAAGGCCGGGACGTTTGGCCGTGCAAATTAACACAGTGTTTGGCCTCACTTTGAATGACAATAAACTTGCTAAATTATACCTTGCTCCAAAGCAATACAGTTTGACCACTAAATAATGATGCTTATAGGCAATATAGAGTAACTCTACTACCAACAGAATCAATGTAATCTGTATTAGCTAGTCATTTTGCTTTAAAATAACAGGGGTACGGTATTATAAATCAAGAACTATAGTATTAAGTTAACCTTATAAAATCCAGAGAAGAGGATACATGACTGCAAACAGTAAACCGAATACATAAAACATTAGTAACATCGTATCTGTTTTCCTGTTAAAGTAAATCCTTTTTCAAAAGGGAATTGGTGTACAGGAAAGCACACAGGGAATCACAAAAGTTGCCTCCCTTGTCAGAACATCACGAAAACACGCCTATTTAATTTTGACACCCTTAAACCCAACTTTATATAGTAAAACTGGGGTTTACAGGGGTATATACTATTTTTCTAACTTTGCTAAAAACATAGATTTTGGGTACTCGTTAGAACCACCTTGCCGAGGCGGTTCTAACGAGTACCCACAATCTATGTTTTGAGCAGAAGTATGAAACATATCAGAATGTTTTATCTGAAAATTTTCCTTTTTTGGTTGTAAACTTTTCAATATATTTGAATAGGCGTGTTTTCGTAATGAATTAGCCAGTTGAGTACAGTCAGCTTAAGAAGACTGGGTATACTTGATTGATTTTCAATTTTTACCAAACAAACTATCAGAAAACAATAATAGCTACAACACGTTTTTAGGGGTGGGAGAGGTGGAGAGACAGTGGTTATTAAAAACTGGGGGCATTAGGTGGAGACCTCTTTACTAGAAACCATTTTCCGGGACATTTACAACAGTTAAATGTATAATAGGACAACGTGATAAATTCACAGACCAGCTTGATGTATTACAATGTCGTCTGTGAAAAACGAAAAAAAAAAAAAAAAAAAAAACAAAAAAAAAAAAAACAAAAAAAAAAAAAACAAAACAAAAAAACACAACAACAAACAAACCTGAATTTCCTGGACTAAATTAACGCTTAGCATGCCGGTAAAACTTTTAGCAGAGGACATTTAGAAAAAAAAAAATCTTATTTATCCCAGAAAATAGGATTTGACATTTCATGCAAAGTATCTCTTCAAAGCCTATTTCCTGATAAAAATAAAAAATATATCATCGATGTTATCGTCTCTAAAATTTACTCAAAGAGCGGTAAAAGTTAAGCTACACATAGCCAGAAGAAATGCAAATTTCTGGGCCATAACGTGAAACAGGACTCTTATCGCATATTTGGGCAACTACAGCCTGTGCATTTGCACTGACCAGACGGCCGACGCATCGGTTCATTTGGGTCTTTAGTGTTTGTACACGGCGTAAAAAAATGTGTAGTCTGGTTCCCGTCTTAATGTCTCCAGTGCTTAATTTTTTTACAAACATACACAGTCAATGTTTCCTTTTTAGGACTTGCCCCTTGTAAGGTATCCAGGTCAATCTGCTTTAACTTTCACCACTCTCTGTGCGTATTCAGCAGACGAGAAATTGATGATACTTTCTTATTTTTCCCAGAAAATATTTTAAGACATTTCATGCAAATTGTCTCCGAAATGTCAATGCTTATTTTCTAAGAAAAATATGAAAACATTTCATATTTCAAAATGTTGCCTTCTGAAAGTTTTACCCATCATGTTAAGCGTGAAGATTCCCCAGTACCAACCGAACACTGCACATAAAGAAGGAAACACTGTTTACTCAGGCATGTCTATCCGAATATTTTGGATAACTATGGTAACCATAAGTTTTGTCAAGCGTGGTATACCAGTTACATTAGAACAACAACTTTCTTTGAAATCCCTACAAAGGTTATCAAAAGGTTGTGTTGAATAATGTTTTCACAAAACTGTCAGAGAATTAAATGGTTACAGCCAGAAATTCATGAGTTTTTCATGTTAATTTTATTCAAAACTTTCTTTCTGATGCGTTTTACTTTTCAGGTGGCCAGCAAAATGCATTTACACAAATCAATGCTGATTATTGTTCATTATTTCTTAATACTGGCGCTGGGATTACCGTATCTTTTATATCTCTTTTAAATCAAACGAGTAACAGTGTAACAAAAACCATTTATGTTGGTGACTGATGCTTACAACCGTAACATACTTAGACTTCGTACTAAATGCAGTTCATTAAATTAATACATTTACCATAAAAATAACCGACACCGCTTTGCTGTTTTGGAAGTATTGAAAACTCTCAGCATTACTTCTTGCAATGTCAGTATTATCAAAGGCAAAGAAATGAAATGTTGCATGATTTCTCGGAACTCTGTGCTGTATCTCCAGATGTACTGTTGTTTGGGAATAACTGCCTCTTAGTAGTAGTACAGAATTCACCAGAGATCTAAAATGGTCCAAAGCATAATCAAGTAGTGGTAGTTAAATTTAAATTTTACCTACCTATTTTATTTTCTTCTATCGTCTTCGAAATGTATCATCACTATCATATATATGAGCAAACGCTTGATAAAACCTACAATAAGACTTGTGCGACCAGCGAAGACTCAGATCAGACTGCGCATCCGCGCAGTCTGATCAGCGACTTCGCTGATCGCATGTGCCTTCTACAGCCCCGGGCTATCCAAAGAGGGATAAACGAGAATCATGCCATACCGGTAGGATGTATAGGCTGATCTGAGTCATTACTGGTCAAACAGGTCAAATGGTAGGTTTTGTCGTGCACGGGCTCATACTTGTTTATCTTTACAACTACCGTGGAAGGTATGATGGAAATACGTTTCACTAGTTCAGGTCAAATCTTTTCTATAAACATAAAATATTATCATAATGTGGGAAGTATACTTGAATTATAATGAAAACCAGCCCTTCGACCTGTCTCGATCGAACTGACTCACTAAGGCTCCTTTTCCCAGCTAGCATTCTACGTAAATCGACATCGGGCCGTCATCGGCCCGTCAGCTACCCTGACGGGCCGATGACGGCCCGATATAGATTTACGTAGAATGCTGACTGGGTTCCTTGTTTTTGTTTCTGTTGTGCTCCTGTTATGGAGTTTCTTTTCCGTTTGTTATTTCAATACGTTATGTCAGATGCTTGCTTTCACGTATACATGTGATATTATTCAAATATGTATGCCGTATTTGAACGTGCAAACATTTATCACTTGTATTTACATTTCATTCAACGTAACACTTCATATCAGCATGCATTTATGTCACACTCTATATACGACTTGCCTTTTAAATACAGTCGACTATCGTTATCTCGAAGTCAGAGGAACTCTCTGAAATAATTTGAGATATCTGTATCTCGACATATCAGATTTGCAGAATTGAGAAAAAAGAGAACAGAACACCACATTTCACAAATGAATATGTAACTTGAATCCTGAAATTCGAAGCAAGATCTCCCCTTTCTCACAATGTTTTGTTTCCTGTTGTTAGATTTTGAAACAGGGAGATTTTCACGTCGAGATAAGCGGTTATTCGAGATAAGCGAAGTCGAGATAACGAGAGTCGACTGCACTCAGTACAATTTCTTTTAGAATCGGGAAAGGAATCACATTAGCACATTGCTTTCATCCCCATCCTTTAAACATTTTTCTTATGTATAATGTTTGTTTGCATGCCAAATGAAAATGAGAATGAAATATGTTTAAATCATTATTAATACATTATTGCATTATTGCAGTGCAGATAGAGATAAGTCTATACAACCGTGTATATGCTGCCATTAAGAAATAACCATTACTCGTTGCAGATAAAATGCTCTTCCTGATATCTGCAGATTCCATGTCGTACTAATCGAGAGCGCATGTCAGGTGTTAGCTGAAGTGTGCTTGATGGGTTGCTTGCCTACAGTTTTACTCTCAAAGTTTTGGGGTTTAGCCCATCTGACTCCCTCATAATGTATTTAAAATGCTGCTGAATGACAAATTAGTGCAGAACCTGATTAACATGTTACTTCAGCAGTTTTACATATGTCTACACTGTTTGTTCATGCTTTTCTCACTGTTTGTTTGTGCATTTCTCTCCAAATCATTATACTAAATATGGTAGTGTGGGAGGCGATCTAAGTTCCTCGGAAATGTAATATTTGTTTTTACCTCTATCACTTCTAGGCAAATTTAGCAGACGTCAATCTGATTATATTTTCTTATTTTTACCAGAAAAAAGGCTTTGCTGTTTCGTGCAAAGTGTCTCCTAGAAAACTGGCATGAAATATGAAAGACTATTGTCTGGGAAAAATAAGAAAAACTATTGTAAAAGTCATCTACTGAAATTTTTATCCAGCAAGTTAAGCGTGAATAAGTGTTGGCGATGAGCTTTATCAAGACAATGAGCTATTTTTGATGACCTCATTCAAAATAATGAAATATTACGAGAAAGAACTTTAGGGAACTATATGTTCATCAAAACCTAATTCATACGCATCCCTTTCACATCAAAAAAGTTATAACATAATGATTAATTAAGGCATATATCACTTTTTAGCAAGACGAATTAGGAATGGCCTTAGACATATGCGCCAATCGACGATTCTGATCAGACTGTGCATTCGCAAGTCTTATAAGATTCTTTACTGTGCGCCTTTTAGATAGGCATGTAGATACAGTTCTTCATGCGGAAATAGAAGACTAATCAGAATGTGCGGATGCGCAGGCTGGTTTGAGTCTTCGTTGGCGCACATCTACGTTGCGGCTCAACCGGCCGAGTCAAGCTTACGGGATGCTTAACCATTAAAGCGCCAGTCACAACTAAAGCAGACGACAATTTTGATTTTTGTTTTATTTTCAGATGAAAACAAGTCTTGTTATTTCATGTGAATCGTCTGCCAGACGATTCACCTGAAATATCAAATCTTGTTTTCTCTGAAAAAAAAAAAAAAAAAAGAATGTCGTCTGCTGCAAATTTTGCTTTGCGCTTTAAGGGTTAAGGCAACTTTACACTTGGTAGATTTTAAGCCGTTTTTACAAGGCAATTATGTGACTTCCTGTGTGCTGTCCTGCACAGGAATGCCCACCATCTGAAAAGAGGTCTTTTCCAAAAGGAAAGTATTGGCTCCAAAATGGATATAAACTCTTTCCTTTTAGAGAAAATCCCTTTTCAGAAGGAGGTTGGGGGGAGTGGGGACGGGGGGGGGGGGGGTGGGGAGGGGGGGGAACGATTTGATAATCGCCTCTACTTAAAGTCCACGCATTCCTCATAGCACATATGCGAACAGAAACGGTTTAGATGAACGTGTGTGTCGTCGCAGACTTATCAATGCCTCTTTATTTTCTATAGCAGATTTATCAGCACCCAAACACTCTGTAAGAGACATATGAAGGCCCGGATCAGACCTCGCAAATGTACGGGTTGATCTGAACTGGGCCTTTGCCGATGGCGGTAAGCAGGGTTTCACTTAATGCTTAATGTCACTGCTCCAGGTAAAGCGTACACTTGTAAATGCCTTTTTATTTGATAATAACTGGGCTTACTACACTCTGGTTTCTAAACAACATCATACTGTAGCCATTCATTCAACGTTTGCTGTAGTAAAATGGACTTCTTCAAATTTTAAGACTGATCTGGTTAGGAGTTGAGGTGTCCGAATATTTAAGGTTAATACGGTTTTTAACTATTTCAATTTAAAATGCCACGAGAATTCACTAAAGCCTCTGGCAAAAGTATTTTCTAAGCCCAAAGATAGATGCTAACTGTGATTGCTGACTTTTTCTAGCCCTCAGCTACAGCATGCCAGAGTCACATATTGTCAAATAACCCTTACCCCAGTAAGCATTCTACATAAATCTATAGCGGTCAGTTATCGGCCCGTTAGGGTAGCTGACAGGCCGACAACGGCCCGCTATAGATTTATAAATAATGCTAACTGGGCTTACTACACTCTGGGGCAAATTCAACAGGCGGCAAATTGACGATATGTTTTATTATTTTTCCCAGAACACAGGATTTGACATTTCATGAAAATATGAATGCATTATTCGCTATTCGCCATATACATAGCTTTGGTATTTGGTGTTTAGCTGTGCCCACCAAGCACGCAAAGTCATAACAACGTCGGCACAAGGCCACTTACGAAGTCGTACAACGTTCCGGAATGTACATTCACAACACCACGGCTCGTGCATAGCTCCGTGACGTCTTATGAATTGCTTTTCTTTACGCCTCTGACCACGAAATAGCCCTGATATAAGTGTCCCCAGAAGACTTAGTGGCCCTGATAATGTAATTATACTAAACAGTTCGGGCACTATAAATCCTTACCGTACTTATCTTTCTCTTGAGTACATTGTAAGTCCATTTGACTTAAGGAGCCATTGCTCTGACTTTGAATTGGGGTTTTATGGTTCTGTCAACACTGTTAAGGTCATGTTAGTTAAGTTAACCTATTCACAGTTTTGCTAGACAAGTTAAAACCTTTTAGCGGTTAACCAATGCTTGTGCACATATTTTCGCCAGTAACTGACAAATCCCCTTCTTGAATCAGCGGAAGGTAGAGATTGATCGTAGAAATAATTTCATGATCAACCGTCAGGAAAGGTATGTGACCGAGCTCGGATTCGGACATCCCTGGATCTGTAGTCAGACGTGTTACCGACTGCGCTATATCACGAAAACATGCTTATATAATTTTGACCCCCTTAACCCCCACTTTTATATAGTAAAACTGGGGTTTACATGGGTATACATAATTTTTCTTATTTTGCTAAAATACATCAAGTGGCATATGCCAACTGATTCATAGATTGTGGGTATTCGTTAGAATCGCCTCGTCGAGGCGGTTCTAACGAGTACCCACAATCTATGTTTTGAGCAGAAATATTAGGAATTTTTTATCTGAAAATTTTCCTTTTTTGACTTGTAAAAATTTCAATATATTTGAATAGGCGTGCTTTCGTAATGGATCTCGCGGGGTGGGAGGGTGGGGGGGGGGGGGGGGGGGGGGGTTGGGGGTACATCCCTGTTCTATCTTGGAAGTGACTCCCCACCCCCTCCCCGAGCACAAGGAAACATTGATCTGAGTGTACGCTGTTTGCTTAGAGATGTCTGTTCGAAAATGCAGGATGAATATGGTACTTACTTTGCTGAGTACAGAAAGTTCAATGATGTCAGTTAAAACAAAACAAAGAATCTTCTCCATCAATTTTCAACCCTTTCAGACCTGCAGACCAAAACATTTTAACAAACAGTGTAGATCCTGATGAGATGGCTCTCATCGGGATCTACACTGTTTGCAATTTTGTTTTCGATTTGTATCGGAAAGCCCTATTTGTAGTAGTGGACATGTCCAAATTCAAGGATGGAAGGGTCCACTTCAGAAACTCAAGGATGGAAGAGTTAAAACAAATCCAAGAATTTTCTCCATCAATTGTAAACATGCCTGCATGTGTGAGAGATAACCCTGGCATTATTGATAAGAAATTACAGGTGATGTTTCTGTCATAGGATATCGCTGCAAGTGAAGTTATCAGAGCAATGGAACATTGAGTATTTATTGCTGGAGAGATTTTACCAATCAACTGAACTGTTTACAGAGAATTGATAGCATTCTTATCAGCTCACGCAATTATTTCTTAGGTTTTTGTTTCCAAAAATATAGGTTTTGCAAAGGTCCGAAACTGAGGCCAGATATAACTGAATCACACCACGCGAAAACTTGTCACAGTTTACTGGGCATATGCGAACAGATAAGTCTGTGAATCCCACAGTCTGATACATGTTGCCGCTGTCCGCTGATAAAGAATCTTTGGGTACGGTAGAACATATGGACATAACATCACGAAAACATACCTATATAATTTTGACCCCCTTAAACCCCACTTTTATATAGTAAAACTGGGGTTTACGGGGTATACATTATTTTTCTTATTTCTGCACAAAAACATAGATTGTGGGTACTCGTTAGAACCGCCTCGGCGAGCGGTTCTAACGAATATCACAATCTATGTTTTGAGCAGAAATATGAAAAATATCAGAATTTTGATCTGAAAATTTTCAGCTTTTGGTGGTGACATTTTCGTAATGCGATGAAGGCCCGGATCGGAGCTGATTTGGATGCTGACTGATCTCCTTTGCAGTTCTCACATGCCCTGAAGACATCTTTTTGCTTGATACTGTCCAGAGCTGTATCGAAGCTAGTCCCCACCCATACTGTTAAGTACACGGTTCACATTCAATTTTGGCCGAACAACAACAACAACAACAACAACAGCAGCAACAACAACAACAATAGATAATAAATATAATATGATAATAATAATAATTATGGTTATAATAACAATAATAATACACCAACAGAGAAAAAAAAATCTTAAGAGCCCTAAGCAAGAGCAGTTGGCCCAAATCGTATATTATGTAGGATTAGGTAAGTCACGTAATTAAACCCCTCTTGGTGTTGTGTAGTTCATTCGACCCCTTTGTGAGAGTGTACCTTTCGGACAGTCTAGTAGTCTAACAAGGTTTCCACGGACGTTCTTTGAATAGCTAAAGATCCAGGTTTATTTAAGAGAAAGCGGAGACTCTGATCAGACTGCATGGATGCGCAGGTTGATTTGGGTCTTCGATGACCGCACATATCTGAAGATACATGTTTTCACTTTGTGGCTAGTTTCATTTCTTTGCAATATATTAATGCTTAGCACGCTTGGTAAAATTTTCAGCAGACGAGATACTGAAATATTTGTCTTATTTTTCAAGAAAACAGGATTTGGCATTTCATGCAAATTTTCCCCACTTTAGACCTTTGCATGAAATGTCAAAGCCTGATTTCTTGGGAAAAAAATCAGACAAAGTTCATTGATTTGCCGTCTGCTGAATTAGCCCAGAGAGTGGTAAAGTTTAAAACAGCCGGATCAAAAAGATAACCTGCCTATTGTAAAGTGAGCTTCCCAATGAATGATTAAAGAGTGGACGATAACAGATATTAAAGTGTGAATCAGCCAATAGCCAAAGGATGTACCTGCAAAGCCTCGCAAACTATAACAAATCTTGTTATATGAGTTTTAGATTTCTTCGTAAAAGGAGGTTAGTCTTTTTAATAAGTGAAAACTGATAAATCACATACCAACTTCACAATATTAACTTGTACGGATTAAAATTAAGTGTCTGTAAATTGAAAACTGGAATTATCTCGTTAAAGTAATAGACGGCGACTGTCCATTCCCTGAATTACTACAAACCGTAAGTTAACATAAATTGTTTATTTTAATGTAAACGCATCCAATGCTATAGGCTATGGTGACTAAGGGCCTTATTTTCACAAAACATTGTATTACCGTATTTACGTTTTGTTTTGCCAACCGACAAAACGTTGCATCGACGTTGATACAACGTTTTATCTGTATCTTGGGGAACACCAGATAATGCAAGCTATCAGTCAGAGCTCGCACAATTTACGACAACAAAGGGCTATTTAAAATTCAAGAATGCGCCAATCCAATTAAGTGTTTTCTCTAACAACATTATGTACATCACGAAAACATGCCTATATAATGTGACCCCCTTAAACCCCACTTTTATATAGTAAAACTGGGGTTTACAGGGATATACATTATTTTTCATATTTCTGCTCAAAACATAGATTGTGGGTACTCGTTAGAACCGCCTCGGCGAGGCGGTTCTAACGAGTACCCACAATCTATGTTTTTGAGCAGACATAAGAAAAATATTAGAATTTTTATCTGAATTTTTTTCATATTTTGCTGGTAAATTTTCCAATATATTTGAATAGGCTTGTTTTCGTAATGCATAGTCATGTTAAGGAGGTATCAAACTCCAATATGAAAATGCCAACCAGGCATTCATTATTCAGCATGTTTTGGCCCAATCCCTTAGGACGGTTACCGTCTGAGCTTCGCCACTTGATACCTTCGAAAAGCACGTTGATTTTCAGACAATAGTTTTTGCTAACCAAAGTGACCCACGATCTGCGAGCACACAGTACGCTTTAAGAGCTTGCAATGGATGCTTGTTAATATGGAAATAGGTCGATAATTATTGGACAGAGTATATGAAAGAGTGACATATGTTCGCTAACTCTGCGGGTATTCCACCAGAATCAAGATACTGTTGAAAATGGTGGGTGATTATTGGCCCAAGTTCATCGGCCAACTCTTCAGAAATCGTGGATAAATTTGTTTTCGGACCCAAAGCTTTAGGGGGGAGGGGGAGAGGGGGGGGGGGGGCTCATTGCTTTGTGAAGTTTTATTTCCTATAGGGGTAACACTAATTTCCTTTATGACCGGGACTAACAACTTGAAGCGGATCACTTCTGTTAACTCTGTCCTTATGAATGCACTAGTGGACTGACTGTTATCCTAAAGGTATAACAATACCGAATTGCCAATGCCATAACCATCCAAACTGAGTACTGAATCCTCTTTCAGCTTTCGCTGGATAGTTTCCACTAAACAAAATTTTAGTTGGGTGGGATGAATAGACCAATGTTAACACAAAGTCACACAATAAAATCATTCTGAACCTCGTAAACGGAGAGTATGTTCTAGCCTCGTTCTAGAAGTGGTTGGCAGAAAATTGTCGCTTACGCATATCAGACAGAGAAATAGCCGAAGTTCCCCACCCCCCACCCACCCCCCCCCCCCCAAAAAAAAAAAAAAAAAAAAAAAAAAAAAAAATCAAAGCAGTTTTCATTCGTCATCAGTTTCTTTTCAGAAGAGACTGAAATTTAAATGTTATAACCACAAATATTAACACATATTTTGACTATTTATTAGCTAAAACTAAGTGTTAAAATGATCACCATAAAGCAATATTACAGCTGCGCGCGTGCCTGCTGATATCGGAAAAAATATCTTTGAAACAGTTGTATTTAGCTTAGGAAATACAGTCAAATTTCTTCTTAAAGCTGTATTTTTAAACACAAGATAAAATTTAAGAGTGAATATTAACCAAAGGAATTTATTATCCAGGTAAAGTGGCTAGAATCAATTAGTATCGAACCGAAAATGTTTGTGCCAACCACAATTATTGATCACGTGGCATAATATTGTAGTCATGTGGTCAGTACCCCGGTTGAAAATAGTAGCAATAAAAAGGTCTATACTGTTTTCAGCATATCCACGAATCTGTCATTCCTTCAACAATTAAGGTTTATGCTCTATAACTTCATCAGTCTTTGTCCGATTTTATTCACTTTTTCACCAGGGACAGACGGGTTAGTATTACAAGAATTGAGTGTGCCTTTTTGTACATTCTTTAAATAAGATGTTTGTACTATGACTGATAGAGCATAATTTGTGAAATCAACTCTTACAGCTTTCGTTGGATATTTTCAAAGCCTTGCACATATATTTCAGAAATAGTGAAGATTTGCATGTGGGAATGTGATGCTGATAAAAAAAAAAAAAAAAACCCAAAAAACAAACAAACAAAAAAAAAAAAAAAAAAAAAAAAAAAAAAACCCCACACACACAACAAACTTTAAGACAAAATGGTTGGGATTTTAACTTAACCATTTCAGGACAACTGCTCCTAGTGAACGATTGTTAAAAGTGCATACTTTGTGAAAATCAACTCTTTTTAGAGCTTTTGTTGGATCTTTTCAAACCTGTGCACATACATTACAGACAGACTGAAGATGTGCATGTGAAACACTAATGCTGAACAATATTTTTTTTTACAAAATGACAACGTTTTTACTTAGTCATTTTACGACAACTGCACCTACATGTAGTCAATAATGGTTTAATACGAGTAGTGTATACTTTGTGAAATCAACTCCACTTACACTTTTCGTTGGACTTTTCAAAACATTACATATATGTTACAGACATATTGAAGATGCACACGTGCAAGTTTAATGCTCATTACGAGACACGCCTATTCAAATATATTGAAAAATTCACCTCCAAAAACTGAAAAAAAATCAGATAAAAAACTCTGATATTTCTCATGTTTCTGCTCAAAACATAGATTGTGGGTACTCGTTAGGACCGCCTCGGCGAGGCGGTTCTAACGAGTACCCACAATCTTTGTTTTTGAGCAGAAATGAGAAAAATAATGTATACCCCTGTAAACCCCAGTTTTACTATATAAAAGTGGGGTTTAAGGGGGTCAACATTTTATATAGGCATGTTTTCGTAATGTGAAAAACTTTTTTTGACAAAATGGCAGAAATTTTAACTTAGCCATTTTACGACACCTGCACCTAGTTTGTTACTAATCTGCAGTCACATGAAATTTCAAATTTCAAATTTTGGTATATATACAGTTGAATTGATTAACCTTTACCACTCTCTGGGCTAATTTAGCAGCCGACAAATTAGTGATGTTTTTTTCTTATATATATCCCCGCAATCTCTCTCTCTCTCTCTCTCTCTCTCTTTGTGAAGGGGTTATATACTGTTTTCACGTTGTTCGTCCGTCCGTCCGTCTGCCCATCTGTTACGTTTTGGTTTCTGAGCGTGTAGAATCTAATAAGCACTGCTTAATGACATTTCTTGTTATTTCTCATTTTACTAAGACAAAAATAAGCTGGTTCTTAAATATTCATAATGTCTTTTAGATCTAATGAGATTCCAAAACTTAATAAAGTGTGTAAAAATGGCAAAACCATGCTGGTATTTACCTCTGTGGTAACAAACTTACCTAGAGCACCTGGTTGCAAATAGTATAACTAAACAATTAATACTGCAATGCTATAGGGCATGTTAAATGTTTTGTTCAAATATTAATTTTTCTGTAGAAAACGTAAATTC
The DNA here is from genome assembly GCA_964016985.1 of Anodontia alba. Taxonomy (NCBI): domain Eukaryota; kingdom Metazoa; phylum Mollusca; class Bivalvia; order Lucinida; family Lucinidae; genus Anodontia; species Anodontia alba. Next base: position 21,175,441 of record OZ024829.1, read on the forward strand.
ATACCATCAATTTTTGTCAAATAAAAGGCTGTGCACACAAACATAAATGTGCATTTTATGACAATACGCATAATCATTCACTTGAAATACGGCTACTTCTGCTTTTTATAGAACATGTATTTTCCTAAAGCTACCAAATGAGCCAGCGCACGACAAAACCTAAAATAAAACTTGTGCGATCAGCGAAAACTCAGATCAGCCTGCGCATCTGCGCAGTCTGATCAGAGTCTTCGCTGATCGCATAGGTCTTCTACAATCCCCGAGCTACCCAAAGAAGGATAAACGAGAAACTTTGCAATACTGGGTGGATGTACATTTTTGAGTCTTTGCTGGTCACACAGGTCTTATTGTAGGTTTTGTCGTCCGCTGGCTAAAATGTAATGGTATGGAGAAATCATGGAAGCTGGAACAATCCCCTAAGAAGCTACAAAAAAAAAAAAAAAAAGACAGATTGCCTATGTTACCGTCAGTGGTCCTTGATACATTTTCAAAGGGAACGACTTTGTTAAAATGAGCCAGCGCACGACAAAACCTACATTAATACCTGTGTAACCAGCAAAGACTCAGATCAGCCTGTTCATCCACCCAGTATGGCAAGGGTTCTCGTTTATCCCTGTTAAGCCCATGCGATCAGCGAAGACTCTGATCAGACTGCGCGGATGCGCAGGCTGATCTGAGTCTTCGCTGGTCGCACAAGTCTAAGATAGGTTTTGTCGTGCGCTGGCTTAAATACCTTTGCCTCCGTCTAATCCAAAAGGGAAAGAATTTGCTCCCAACCCTCTCAGAGTAGACCACTTTTCAGAAGGGGCTTGATGTGAAGTAAAGCAAACAGAAAGTCACAAAAGTTCTTTCCCTTGAAAAATATCGTGGAAAATTGACCAAGCGTATCCAGACAACTTACGATGAGCCACGACAAACAACCACGGTCCTGATCAGACTGCCTGAATCGCGAATGCTGATCTGCGCGTTCTGATATAGTTTAACACTTAACCTCTCTGGACCAGACGACAAACTGGTGATTTTTTTTTCAAAATGTCGTCTGCTGAAATTAATACATAACATGTTAAGCGTCAAGGCACTTGTTTTGTGTTGAGCACCAAATATAGCGGCGTTTCACTGTCGTTTGTTTTAATTACTCTTCAATAAATGATTTCTGTTGAAGAAGACATGACAAACCTTCCTTGAGAAAACCACAATGTGAGTTGTGCCTTAGAAAAATTGAGCTTGAGGAGAATGGATGTACTTTCAGAGAGGCATGTGTTAACCCATTTATGACGAATGAACTCTTCTACCTAAACAACTCATTGGACAAGCCTATTGCTAATAGAAGGGATGTCTGGTTAGTTTTTATTTTTACCATGTTTATGGAAATCCTTGTATTAAATGCAAACAGTGTAGACTCTGATCAGACTCCGCGTTCTGTGGCGTTTGATCTGGGTCTATTCTGTTTGCAAATGCCCCTTTTCTGGGACACTAGATTAGATTTGAATGGGCTGAAATTTTATTGCTTCCCTTCTGAAAAAGGATCTTCTCTAAAAGGAAAGCATTTACTCCTTTCCCGTTATCTGCGGACATCTTTTGCAGAAGGGACTTGATGCTTATGAAAGAAAACGCGGAAAATCTAAAGTCTCTTAAAGGCCTAGGCAGACCACGAGATCCCAGACTAGCCTGTACATGTTCACAGTTTGATCAAGACATCAACTATCTATTTATGCATTGGATACAGTAAAATGCTACCCAGCTAGCATTCTTTATAAATCTATAGCGGGTCGTTTTCGGCCCGTCAGGGTAGCTGACGGGCCGATAACAGCCCGCTATAGATTTATAAAGAATGCTAGCTGGGTAAGGCCCTAAAACATTGTTTGAGTTCGCTGTTCTTCGAATACAGCTTTCGTAAGAAACGACTCATTCCCTTACGCGCAAACAGCGAAGATTGAGATCGACCTACGCACAGTCTGTCTACAATATTAATTCTCTAAAAGACACATCACTAAAACTGTAAATGTAACTATTGCAAAGCTCTGGATAAGAGGAATAGCCGTGAATATTATTTTTTATTTCTCAGCGAAAATGTGTAGCGTGTATTCATGAGAATCTCCTCGCAGAGTCGCTTCTCACGACTACAGCAAATGTCCCAAACTTTCGTACACCAAACTGTCTGACTCAGTGGCATATGCAAACAGCGTAGTCTGATCTGGGTCTACACTGTTTGCCATTCCATTAAGCAGTTCATACATAGCAAAATTTAGGCCAAAAAAGTATGGAATAAAGTGTTCGAAATGTCAGGGCATTTCCCGTATCCACAACACAAATTTGCGTGGAAAAATAAGAAAAACTTAATATCAATATTTTTGGTGTGTTTAATATCTGGAGTTATGGGATAAGCGAAACTCCTGCCCAGTTGCACATACATAGCATATTGTTGGTTTTCACGCGACTGACGATGAATTTCTCAGGATTCAGATGGAATTTCTGTCAAAAGTTATTTGAAATGTAATTAAATTGTTCTGTCCTATCCAAACATTCGTTTTAGAGTTTAAGGATATCGTGCAACGTCGATTATTATTCCAACAGGTTTCGACAGTGCAAAACTACATGACCATACTGGGAGTATCTGACAAACATTTCGCCATGTGAAAAGGAAAACTTCGGGTATATGCGAACATTAAAGCCAAAGATCAGTCAGAGAATTGAAACAATCCGATTCATCGATATATTCTTTATGTAAGCCGGCAGTGAATGCCTTAACCAGAGTGCAGGGATCGCAGAGTGAGCTGAAACTTCGTTGTCCGTACATGCTCCGATGACACTTTTTCGCACGGTCCGGCCCATATATATGAAATATCATCACCTTGTCGTCTGCTGAATTTTTCCGAGCTCACACACACACACACACACACACACACACACACACACACACACACACACACACACACACACCACACACACACACACAGAGATACATATATATATATATATATATATATATATATATATATATATATATATATATATATATATATATATATATATATATATATATATTTTTTTTTTTTTTTTTTTATTTTCCAGACATTAGACATATCAAGTAAAATGTCTCCTTATGAGACAACTTGAATGGTTTATCCAACCATACGTATGTAAACGTAATTTTCTAAATATAAACCGAAACGTACTTAGCGCTAAAAACGGCTAAGGTCCTAACTTGATATTGTGTACAAAATGTACATGTAATTACGGGAAATGCGCAGGCGTGGATTACACAGTGCGCATGCGCAGTTTAAATCTGCGTATTTTAACTATGCATCACAACACTCTTATTTGAGTAGAATGGGTATACTTAGTAGATTTTTCGTCATTTTCGCCAGAGGAGACAATTTCTGTGGCGTTCTGTTTGTTTCACTGCACGTCATGTCCCTTCTGAAAGGAAGCTATTCATTTCGAAAACATGCCTATTCAAATATACTGAAAATTTTACCACCAAAAAAATAATGAAAATTTTCAGATAAAAAAATCTGATATATTTCATTTTTCATATTTCTGCTCAAAACATAGATTGTGGGTACTCGTAAGAACCGCCTCGTCGAGGCGGTTCTAACGAGTATCCACAACCTATGGTTTTGAGCAGAAATAAGTAAAATATTGTATACCCTTGTAAACCCCAGTTTTACTATATAAAGGTGAGATTTAAGGGAGTCAAAATTTTATAGGCATGTTTTCCTCATGTTCTTGGAGGAAAGGCTTTCCTTAAAGAGTGGACACTTTTAAGAAGGGGGCAAAACAATTTTGACAGAAATTTCTCCCTCGAAAATGTATTAAATTGCCTTAAGTGAAACATTAGAAACAGACAAAAAATCCAAAGAGCAAGTCTTTTTTTCTCCTTGTTAGTGTTTCCGCCAAACAAATTTGATTTGTCACATAAAAAAAAAAATCAACAACTCTGTGTGATTAAATTACTCTACAAACCGAAAGTGTTTGTTAGTTAGATTTTTTTTTAGAATGAACGTTACCACTCTCAGGCCTAATTCATCAGACGACAAACTGATGTTCTTTTTTTTTTTTCCAGAAAATAGGCTTTGACATTTTATGCTTATTGTCTCATAAGGTGAAAGTATGCATAAAATGTCAAAACTTCTTTTTGGGGAAAATAAGAAAAGTATTAAAAACACGTTGTCTGCTGAAAATTTCACCCAGCAATCTAAACTTTGAACTGATTTTACAGATGGAGCTGGCTGATAAACGGTCTTGAACGGGGTTTTGTGTGACATTTTATAAATTTTCAGATTAAAACTGTTTCAATAGAAATCGACATCACATCTGAAGTTTTTGAGGAATTTCTACAGAGATTGTCGCCATTTTTCAAAGGAAGGCAACTTTCGCAAAAAGCATTTTGTTCCCCAGGAATTCTGTCATTTCAGATATGGGTAACTCTTACAGAAAAAAAAAACATCACAAAAACATACCTATATAACTGTGACCCCTTAAACCCCACTTTTATATAGTAAAACTGGGGTTTACAGGGGTATACATTGCAGAAATATGAAAGTATCAGATTTTTTTATGTGAAAACTCTCAGTTTTTGGTGGTGAAATTTTCAATATATTTGAATAGGCATGTTTTTGTAATGTTTCACTTTAAAAGAACAAAAGCTTTTTGTAAGAAAAACCCTCAGAAAGAATGAAGGCAGGTGTTTTCATTTTAGAGATATTTACCTTGAAATTGTATCCATTCCCATTACAATTTCCAGGAGATACAGACAGGCCATAAGCACACCGCATTTACCCTAAAAAGTTCGACAGGCATGCCTGAGCAATTGATTGAGCCTTTCAACAATATTTTAGTCATATCGAGCCGTCTCCGAAAGAGAACATTACGAAAACACGCCTATTAAAATATACTGAAAATTTTACCATCAAAAAATGAAAATTTTCAAATAAAAAATCCTGATATTTTTCATATTTCTGCTCGAAACATGGATTGTGGGTACTCGTTAGAACCGCCTCGACTAGGCGGTTCCAACGAGTACTCACAATCTATGTTTTTGAGCAGAAATAAGGAAAATAATGTATATCCCTGTAAACCCCAGTTTTGCTATATAAAAGTGGGGTTTAAGGGGGTCAAAGTTATATAGGCATGCTTTCGTGATGAGGAGAGATAAAGAGACAAGGCAACAACTAGGAAGAAGAATACAGCTACTCCATACTTTGTACATACATACAGGTGTTTCCTATAGACTCTTCCATATAGCCAAATTAGTAAAACGCCCAAATGCCAAACGTTTCTGGCAGGCACTGTTGCTCCATCCAACCATCTCCTCTTCCCAAACACAAACAATGTATGGTATCAATCCTAAATATTGCAACTCCTTATCATCAAACTTGTCCTGAAATTTCACCAATTCCATTTACTATCTGGTTATGTGTTTAACCCATTGAAGACTGAAAAGATTCCCCCATATTATATATTGGAAGAGTCAATTTTCAATTTTAAGTATGTCAGGCTATGAGACTTAGATATACCTGGAGAAAAATGGTTAAACTGTTTGCAAAATGTGGAGACCCTGATCAGACGCCTCGTTCTGTGGCGTCTGATCTGGGTCTGCACTGTTTGCCAATTACCCTTTTAGGGGTCTCCAGACTACAATGGGTTAATAACTGCTGGATAAGTGGCAATCTGTATACCCGGGTTAGATATATATATATATATATATATATATATATATATATATATATATATATATATATATATATATATATATATATATATATATATATATATATATATAAATTGATCCCCACTACATAACCAACATTTTCACCAAATTGTTTGAAGGCTCAATGCTTTAGTAATTTTGCTGGAATTTGTGACATTGTGTTTAAAGGTGTGGACATTCGGACGACGGATAGGAAGTGATCACTATACATCGCAGCTCATCCTGAGCTTCACCCAGGTGAGCTAAATAGCAAATGTGTTCAACATTAGAGCTGACATTTTTAGCTAGAGAAACTTACATAAAAATAACAATCAGCTAGTCGATTAACATACTGAAAAGGAAATATTATGGCCCGCTAATGTAATTACTGGGTCTGTAACAGATTATCTATTAGCTGAGATCTATATATGCGTCAGAGATATATACTTCAAGACACACAGCAAGCGACCATACTGACATATGAACCACCAGCGCGAGACAAAACTTACAATAAGACCTGTGTAACTAGCAAAGACAAAAATCAGCCTGTACACCCAGTATAGCAAGGGTTTTCCTTTATCCCTCTTCGGATAGCCATGGACTATAGAAGGCACATGCGATCAGCGAAGACTCTGATGAGACTGCTCGGATACATAGACTGATCTGGGTCTTCGCTTATTTTTATTGTAGTTTGTTCGTGCCCTGGCTCATTTATGCTAACTAAGCCTACCGCACAGCCTTATTACGTTCATTGCGAACTTGTTTTTCCCAATCTACAAGTTAACAGGCACACGTAAACCCTGATCAGACTGGGAAGATCCCAATTATATTAGAAAACGTTTGTATCACAGTTGTATAAAATCTGCAGACGGCAATTTGATTTTTTATAGGGTTTTTGATCTTCGGAGACAGTTTGCATAAAATGTCAGTCCTCTTATATGGAGAGAATAAGAATAAACAAGAGGCCCATGGGCCACAATTCGCTCACCTAATAAAAACAGCTATTGCATATCTGTAAATACTATGCAACTTATTCCAGTATTGCCCCAGCAACTGGGATGCAAACTTGACAATACCATAACAAGGTCAAAGGTCATCCTAGCATCATTTGAACAAACTTAGTCGACTTTGAGTCCCCGATGCTGTATACCAAGATTCAGCCTCAAAACTTTCTTAGTACTGGAGAAAAGATTTTTAAGTGTTTTACCATATATGGACATGACAGCCATCTTGTTCAATAGCACAGAACCATTTGAATATTTTTGTTTTCAAAATACTTTCAACAGAAGGCCCCATGTGAAATCTGGTGAAAATTTTAGCGGTTTCAGAGAAGAAAGCGTTTAAAGGTTTCACGATTTTATACATGTACATAGCCCAGGAACAGGATCAGATAGGAGTACATTTTGAGAAAATAACTTTTCAACATTTTCCCCTTTACAAATGTATGGGGACGCAAATTTGACCTTACGGTAAAAAGGTCAAAGGTCAACCTATGACAATCATTTTAACAAACTTGGTAGATCTTAAGACCTTGATGTTATATACTAAGAATCAGCCTCAAAGCTTTTTTAGTTCTGGAGAAGAAGATTTTTAAGCGTTTGTATCATTATTGGCATTGCGGCCATTTTATTCAATGGCTTGGAACTATTTGAACAAATTGTTAATACCTTTTGACAGAAAGCCTTACGTGAAATCTGGTGAAAATTGCTCAGCCGTTTCATAGAGGAAGCTATTTAAAAAGTACACAACGTTATACATATATAGTGTATATATCCCAGGGGCAAGGGCAGATAACCCCAGGGGAAACATTTTGATTGTAACTAAAAAGTTTTAATAATTTAATCATACAGTGTAAATTTCAGCCAGAAGTCTTTAACCATTTTGAGAAAATGACCTTTCAACATTCTCCCCTTATAAATGTATAGGGACGCAAATTTGAGCTTGCCATAAAAAAAGGTCAAAGGTCAACCTACGGTCTTCATTTGAACAAACTTGGTAGACCTTGAGTCCTTGATGCTATAGACCAAGATTCAAACTCAAAGCTTTCTTGTTTCTGAAGAAGAACATTTTTAAGTTTTTTTTACCATATATGGACATGGCGGACATCTGGTTCAATGGCATGGAAGCATTCAAACAAATTTATAATATCCTTTCGACAGAAGGCCTGATCTGGTGAAAATTGCTCAAAGAGGATTTAGAGAAGAAGACATTAAACAATTACACAAGAGTTTTAAGTGTTTTACCATATATGAACGTGGCGGCTAGCTTGATTAACGGACCGTGACCATTTGTACAAATTTTCAATCCCACATTATAAGAAGGCTCCACATGAAGTTTGACGAACGAACATTGGCCCAACGGTGTCAGAGGAGAAAGCGTTCAAAGGTGTGGACGGACGGACAGACGGACGATGGAAGGCAAGTGATCACAATAGCTCATCCTGAGCCTTCGGCTCAGGTGAGCTAAAATAATTTATCGTCTGCTGATTTTGCAAAGGTTGGTAATAACACAATACATGGGCCTCGCCATGGGAAAAGAGACCGTCATGGTTTATATAAAATCGACCACATCTCAGGACAGTAGCTATTAAATCAAATTCTTTTGTCTCCTTTTAAAAAAGCGGTCTGTTCTAAAGGAAAGAATTTGCTCCTTTTGGAGTAGACCCATTTTCAGAAGGGTTCAGTTTGCAGGAATTCAAACAGAAAGTCACTTTCCTTTTCTCTCCCTTTTCAAAAAATAGTGCAAAATCTGCCAGATGTATCAAGTCCCCTAAGTAGAATCGATACACTTTCAGGGGAGGCAACTCTATCAAACTTATTTGCCTCTTACCGCTTGTCATGCTGAATAAATTAAGATGCCACGCTCACTTCTAACTGTCAGCCAGTCAGATTGCTTGATGATACAAATTCACATACTGAATGACAAACCGTGCAGATCCAGATCAGTTGGCTTCTTTAGAAGACAGCGATGACTCTGATCAGATTGGGCGGATGCCCAGGCTGATCTGAGTCTTTGCTGGGCGCACATGCAGTTTTGTAGGTTTTGTCATGCGCTGGCTCATTTTGTATCCGGTCGGATTCCTTGTCTAGCCAATGCTACACTTGGGGTATATCGGAGAATGAGCGGACAGCGAAGGTCATGTTCAGTATGCGCATCTGTACGGTCCGATAGTCTGGTCAGGTCTTCCTGTCCACTTGCTGAGTTATCTGATTATATGGCTTTGCATCACGAAAACATGCCTATATAATTTTGACCCCCCTTAAACCCCACTTTTATATAGTAAAACTGGGGTTTACAGGGGTATACATTATTTTTCTTATTTCAGCTCAAAAACATAGATTGCGGGTATTCGTTAGAACCGCCTCTGCGAGGCGGTTCTAACGAGTACCCACAATCTATGTTTTGAGCAGAAATATGAAAAATATTTGAATTTTTTGTCTGAAAATTTTCAATTTTTCGGTGATTAACTTTTCAGTATACATGTATTTGAATAGGCATGTTTTCGTAATGGCTTGAAGATTATGAGCTTTATTATTGACATATGCTCCCAAGATACCTTTTCTCATGTCCAGGATATATATATATATATATATATATATATATACATGTATATAGTTGACTGTATCTATCTCGAACTCGCTTATCTCGAATAACCGCTTATCTCGAAGTGCCTAAACATGAAAATCTAACAACAGGTAAAAAATATTGTGGAAAAGAGCAGAAATGGCTCCTTAGCAATTTCTCCTCTTTTCCACAATATTTTCAATATATATCTTAACTTCAAGAATCCAGAATCCAATTACACATATATTTGTTAAATGTGGACAATCAAATTAGTTTTTCCTCAGTTATGCAAATCTGATATGTCGAACTACGGTTATCTCGAAGTATTTCAGAGAGTCCCTTGGAATTCGAGATAACAAGAGTCGACTGTATATATATATATATATATATATATATATATATATATATATATATATATATATATATATATATATATATATATATATATATATATATATATATATATTTGTGTGTGTGTGTGTGTGTGTGTGTGTGTGTGTGTGTGTTCTATTTATGTATGTATTCATATGCATATTTACGGTAAATTAAATTTCGAACACTGAACGTTCTGAAGAAATGACATATGCGAACAGTAGTGACCCAGATCAGGCTGCTCCTGAGCAGTCTCATCTGGGTCTACTCTTTTTGCCATTCCACTTAGGGTATTAAGAAACAACTGTATAAAAATTAAAATTTAGGCACAAAAGTAGGGAATAAAGTGTTCGGAATTTTGGGATATATAATATCTTGTCTATGTTGCTCGTATGGCGATAAGAGCCGTTTTTTACACTTTACGTCACATCCGAAAAAAAAATCGGTAACGGGTCTCTTATCATTCTAAATCAATTAGTGATTGATAAATTATGAGGTTAAAGTCTCCTGGGAGTCTGCAATAGAGATTATATATGTGCCGATTAGCCCGATTGTTAGATTAAATGGATTTTTGTAGAGTTTGTACTAATTTTGTCGCCTATCTGTATATGAAGCATGGTTTCAGTATTAATATTGTCAGTGCTTTATTTAGACAATGAACTCTTAGGTAAAACTTTCATCAGTTAACATTTTGAAACATTTTTCTTATTTTCCCCAAAATAGGGTTGGCATTTTCATCATTTCATGCAAATTGTCTTCCCAATTTGCACGAAATGTCAGATCTAATTTTAATTAGAAAATAAGAAAATATCCGTAGTTTGTTTTCTACTAAACCTGTCCAGAGTGTGCCAAGTGTTAATATAGCTGCGAAACGGAAATACCTATTTTGGCAACTTATATCAAGTGGACAAATAAGAAATCAGGATTGGAATCAAAGTGAAACTAGAAATATCACCGAAGCTGATTAATATTCAGACAGCAACGCTTTGATGCAGTACCATGGGCAAATAACCGTGTAAAACTTTTTCAGGCACAGGCTGCCATTCATCATGCAAATGATTTCTGTGAGTTTATGAAAAATCTTTCATAATCTGTATACTTAGTTCTCTCCACAAGTTCCGACAGACGGACTAAAGTGCCCAAAGCAGCCATTATGAAAGCATGCTTATTCAAATATACTGAAATTTTTTACCATCAAAAAATAAAAATTTTCAGATAAAAAAATTCTGATATTTTTCACATTTCTGCTCAAAACATAGATTGTGGGTACTCGTTAGAACCGCCTCGCCGAGGCGGTTCATACGAGTACCCACAATTTATGTTTTGAGCAGAAATAAGAAAAATAATGTATACCCCTGTAAACCCCAGTTTTACTATATAAAAGTGGGGTTTACAGGGGTCACAATTGTATAGGCATGTTTTCGTGATGTCTTTTTTATGCGATGAAAATACATTTTGTGTCATGCTGATCACTTCTTCGGGGAAAAAATGAAGGTACGCAGAAAGGGCCACCGTCACGACACACAAGCACCAGACAAGAGTAAAATACACAATGGAATGGCAAAACAATTAAACCCTCGAAACGAACAAATAAAGAGTAGAAGCAACAGAAATATCGCGCTGGCATGGTCAACAATATAGCTTTGGGGTCGGGCAGAGGCATAGCTTTAAATAAAATCTATAAAAGTTTTGAAAACATAAAGTTTGTTTTTGAAAACATAAAGGTTGTCCTCACATCTGATCTTATAGTCGGGCAACCCTTGTAATTAGTCCTGATACGTCGGATAGTTCTAAGAGCATATTTGTTTTTTGTTGTTTTTTTTGACTTCTTGTTTACAGAAGATGGGTCATTATGTGTATTTTCTCAGAGAAGGGGAAAAATGGACAGAAGGGCTAATACATGAGGAAAAAGAGAAATACAGGAGGATGACGGAAAAAGCGATTGGAACTTTAATGCTTACATACCCGCGGCCAGCCATCTCCATTTACCCCTTCTGCTGTAAGTACAGCAGACTCTTACCGCCACCCTACCCCCCTTACCAGCTCCACATACAACAAAAAATGCCATCTTACCCCTTTCAACTCTACAGACCAGAAAAAATGCTTTGCAAACAGTGTAGATCCAGATGAGAACGAGCCGTCTCATTAGGATCTACACTGTTTGCCATTTCTATTTTGCTATACTGTTTGGCATTTTGTTTAAGATTTTTGTATATGCGGCATCCCTTTTTGAGATAATGGACATCCAAATTCAAAGACGGAAGAGTCTACTTCAGAAAGTTAGGTATGAAAAGGTTAACATTGTGATGAAACATAGATGACCTGACTACAAACTGAAAATCAAAACAAAATCTAAATATTGTTTTAATTAAGCCATTGCATAGCGCTTCTAATGAGTACTTTCAAAATACGTTTTTGCGGAGATATCAGAAACATATCGATATTTTGGTCTAAACTGGCTTATATAGGGTAATGGTTAAGAAGTGTATGTTTTTAAAAAAGGTATGTTAACGTAATTTGAAAGCAGCACCATCTCGCCTTTCAGGTTGTCTTGCCAGGACAGAAATGTATATGTGTTTCAGACCTGGCAAGCTTCTTCAAGGTTACCGTCAGATATGATTTCTCTTGCAGCTTCCATCGTGTCCTCATTTGAAACTGGCATGGCTTGGTGAAAATATCCCGTAAGCTGAATATCGCTACATGTAGCAACTGAGCCGGGGCACAGCATTTCCTACAAGATTGTATGTGCGCCAGGCGAAGCCCCGGATTAGCTTGTGCAGGCTGATCAGTTTTCGCTGTCTGCGTGAAGACGCTTTAGATCCTTGGCTAAACACATAGTGCCCTGTGAAAACTCTAATAAGACTGTGCGGATGCGCAGGCCTATCTGAGTCTTCGCTGGGCGCATACGCAGTCTTGTAGGAAATACTGTGCCCCGGCTCAATTTGGTTGAGCCTCGCAATGAAAAAATGTGTCTTTGGGGACAAAATGCGAATGGTAAAAATAACCAGCCAAGCTGCACAATCTGATTAGAGCATTTGCTATACATACATGTAGTCTAAAGCAGGCAATGTTTTTTAGCGGACAGTGAAAACCTTGATCACAATGCGGGTTGTACAAGCTTATCTAAGCTTCGCTGTCCGCATGTGCCCAGTAGGCAAATTTTCACATTGCGTGACTCGTTCCTAATGTAGCGCAAAGTTATTTTAGAGATCGCGGAAAGTAGAAGAATCAAGGATAAGAACATTTTATCGTAGAACGAATCCGGTTAAAATGAGGTAACATAAAGGCATATCAGTGAAGGTAATTTACCTAAGTGCCTTCGAACATGGAAAAATGTACCTTATAAGAAAACTGCGCTCAGCACACGCGCATCCTTGCAGTTTGTCGTAAAATGGATCCAGGATTATTTGACAGGGGATCCAGGATTATTTAGTAGGGGGTTCAAAATTTCTGAGGGTATGTGTGTCGATTTGATCAGTTACCATACTTAGTTACTCTATGTATTCGGACAGATAGGACTGAGCAAACAGTATAGACCCAGATCAGACGCCGCAGAACGCGGCGTCTGATCAGGGTCTATATTGTTTGCTACTCATTCTACAGTTTAGACACGTTTATAGATGATAAAATGAAATGAATTTGTTGAAATTTTGGAAGTATAAGGTAAAGAGCAAGGTAAGCGAATATTTATAAATGTAAATATGGTATAAAAATCTATCAAATTCAAAAGTTCTGGAAATGAAATTTTCAGTCAAACGGAGATTCGGCTGAACTTCCGATCCCCTCTCCCAGGATCCGCCCCTGTACCTTATGAGAACAATGCGATCGGCGTATAAGCATCCTTGCCGTTTGTTCAGGCGATTCACTGACAGCTGGATAGAATAATATGTAAAGTAATTGCTGAGACCATAAGACATTTTTATATGTGGGTAATTTGGAATTTCGCTATTTTGCAGAATTCGTAATCCCAGCGGGCACACGACATTGTAACAACGTTGTTTCAACGTTAATTCAATGTCATTGACGTTGAATCAACATTGAAAGGACGTTGTTTTCAAAAACGTTGAGTTTCTACTTGAATGCACAATGAACATTGTCGTCCATTTGGGTTCATTAACAAGTTTCATTATCTTGTCTGTATCTTCTTTCTGTCAATTGTGATTTTAGTGATTGATAGTTAGATAAATAGAGCCACGATCTGTTCAAATCGTCTAATTGGTGGGTAGATAGGGCACTGTCCAGTAAAACCTCTAATTATGCTTGATTTTCAGTATTAAACCAGAATAAAACTGCCACACGGTGCCAAGGCTATCGGGGTCATCTGGGTACATATACACGGAGGTAGAGTAGTTCTCGTATGTCCCCATGAAGACGTTCGACGTGACGTAGAGTCTATGGTGCTGATTCCGCTAGCATCGGCGTCTGCAGTTTCTTATCTGCATGATATTTCTTGACCAGTGGGCGGAATCCTATATGGACAATGCCCAAAGCTTGATGTAGATTCATCATGCTAACTCTTTCGGTGCCAAATTTCAGCTGTCGTCTCCTCTTTTTTTTTTTAAACAAACTATCAATTGGAAATATGTTTATATTCTTACGACATGAAAGTCGCAGCAAAGGAATGAAGCATAGTTAAAAATAATCCCGCCTAACGTGTGATTCGAGCCCGGTCTGTCCGGATAAAAATCCAGTGCTCTAACCACTGAGCCAAAGAGTCGACCCCCTGACACAAGTATCAGAGATTAAATATATATCTACAAGCTGTGCCTAATCTGCCAAGGCAGATAATCGAAGGTAGGAGTGCTAGGCCGTAACATTATGTAAAGTTGAAAGACTGAACGTCAAACAGCGTAGATCCTGATGAGACGTCTCATCTGGATCTACCTATTTACCATATGTATTCGGATAGACAGGCCTGAGCAAACAGTATAGACCCAGATGAGACGCCGCAGAACGCGGCGTCTCATCTGGGTCTACACTGTTTGCCACTCATCCAGCAATTTTTAGACACAACATCGGGTAGTGAATTGTACTGGTTCAAATTTTAGAACATATATGGTGAGGAGTTGAAGTGTCCGAATACTTAGGGTAAATACGGTAAGCTGTTTGCAAAAGCCTTTTATCATCGCCTATGGCAGTTGAAGAGTTAATATTTCAGGTTCTGCACTATTTTACACAGGGCTCTAAATAAGATTTTGGTACAAAGAGTATTTTACCCCCTGCTTTACAGCTTAATGCTTAAATGCTCATTTGTAATGCTTAACTCTTAAAGCACCAATCTTAAGTGTATAGCATAGAAAATTCTAAGTTTTTCAGAGAAAATAAAATGTTGAGTTTCATGTGAATTGTCTGCTAAGCTTTATTTTATCTGAAAAAAGAGAAGAAAAAACACTAAGTAATGCATTTGTCTTTGAAGTTTAGGGTTAAGCCCGTTCTGCTCTAGTGCACTGCTCATGCTCACAACAGATTCAGTGTGAGTGGAATTGCTTCATATTAAAAGACGTAAAGTGCACTGAAAAACTTTACCCCCTAAATTTGATTTAAATGCTGAAATCGTTTTTTTTTTTTTTAGTATTTTTACCCCCTCAACATCAATTTCAATGCTGAAATACCATTTACTCACTCTTATCTAGAGCTCAGATTTTACACTCACCCAGTTGTTTTGTAGATGCATCAACGTGGAGCCAGACGTTAAACTTTTAGAAGTATAATAAGGAGCTACGGTATCGACTATTGATGTAAATACGATAATATAAATCGGAACAGACGTGTCACCATTGACAACACCTGAGCCGTGTCATGCGAAAATGGGTTTCCGCAAAGGCCCAAATCAGCTTCCGTTTAGTAGGACCAAGGTCTTTGTTGTACGTCGATTTAGTCTACAGTGGTCAATGAGACTGTAAGAGAAAGTCCTGAACGAACTGGACGACGAATGAGCAGGCTGATCCTTGCTTTCGATCTCTATATATCGTTAAACGTTATCATGACGGGGCTCAAATATAGGGATTCTTTGGCAGCAAAAATGTATAATTTCATTGAGTCAGTTATCTACAATCGCTTAATTTTTATACCAATACATTTACTGGGACAATATTTAAAGGAACCCATTGACTTCTGAGAGAAAATTAAAAGCTATTTTGAAACCGCGCCACCCGCAGCATACCCAATAGGTGCCATGCATGCATCAGTGCTCGCGGGGCATGGCCCAGACACTGATCCGCTTTGCGTATAAACATTCCTTATGCCATTGACCTTTTGTCTCTTTCTACTTGAATTTGGGGGTTCTCTTAAATAGTTTCTCTAATATATATATATATATTTTGTCTTGTCTTTTGTGATCATTGAGTCCATTCTGGGATTTTTTAATATTGTATGAGGGCCACTGATGAGTCTACCTTGCCGAAACTAGCTAATCTGGCCCAGACAATATGGCCACTTCAGGAAGTTTCATTTCTTTGTGTGTATTCATTGTTCTCAAGGGTCATTCCTTTAAGCATATATTTATTTTCTACTATAAAACTTATCTGGAGCCCAAAAGTTAATGAAGAGCGCAAGACACTTTTGCCTCCAAAGGTTAATCCAAGGATGGCAGTTTAATTTAAACTGACTCAATACGTGCAGAAGAGTTCACACACTGGATTAAATTATTGTGCCCTTAAATTGTTTGTTTGTGATTTTATCGCTGTCTGGATGAGCATTTCAAAATAACAATATTAACCCTTGTCATGCTGAACCCGGATATACCCTGTCTTTGCAAACAGTGTAGATCCAGATCAGTTGGCTTCTGAAGAAGCCAACTGATCTGGATCTGCACTGTTTGCCATTCAGTATGTAAATTTATATCAACAGTCTGGATCAAATAATCTGATTGGCTGAAACTTAGAAGTGGGTGTGGCATCTTAATTTATTCAGCAGGACAAGGGTTAAGATGTGGTCTCCACATCAAAACTGTTCTACATGGATTTGCTAAACGGTTATACCAAACTTAACTTAAGTATTCGGACAGACCGACCTAAGAAACCTGTGTAGACTCAGATCGGATGCCGCTGTACGCGGCGTCTGATCAGGGTCTACACTGTTTGCCACCCACAGCAGTTTATTTTCACATCAAAAAGTAGTAAACTGCATTTGTTTAAATTCAGGAGAAATTTGGCAAGAAGTTAAAGTGTCCGAATAATTGGGGTAAATAGGTGAAAGTTGTCTGCGCGCCATGAAAAAAAAAAGGTCTGCGCAAACACCAAAACCACAGATTAGCCTGCGTATCCAAGCAGCCTGATCAGGGCACTTGCTACACCATTGTATCGATATATTATCCGCAGAATCCAGTTATTCTGTAAGCAAACCGTATTAGACTGCGCGCATGCTCGTGTTGGTTTGGTCTTCGTTGTGCGCATACATGTATGCCCGGAAAACCCGCTTTCTGTAAGGACCACAAGTAAACCATTGTAAATATTGTGTGAAGCTATTGTGGAGTGAAATAAAACGTTAGAAAAGCGTCTGTAATAAGCGGAAACGGATTTTAGACTTTTACATTGAAGAAATTGTGCAGGTGGGTAAACCTTTGATCACCTTCCCATGTTGTTACAGGCACCTATATGAGAGAGATACTGTACGAAGATAAGGTTTCGAAGTTTTGAGCAACCAGTATTCCATATCGCCCTGGTGCCAGTTTCTCGATAAGTCAATATGTGACGGCTTAAAGGACCGGTCTCTTGGTCCATTTGCGTGTGGGTTGGTTAAACCCTAATTTATTATTTTTTGTATAGTTACTTCCTTTTTCAATTGGCAGTTAGTGATGTGTGTGTGTGTGTGTGTGTGTGTGGTTTTGTTTTTACAGGATATTCTTCTACAATTATCGTGTGCATTTTATATCGATTTTGCATATGATTAGGCAGCTCTGTGATAGTATATATGTGATGTTATACACCAGGACGAGACTCTAATGAACTAATAAATAAGTACCTAAGTACCTTGACCATAGTAAGACACTTCTGGATCAATGAATCATGTTTCAGAAGTTATACATGCTTAGGTATACAGGCTACAATATGAGGAAATGTACCTAAATATGGCATGCGAGCCTTGCCTGAAAAACAAAACAAAACAAAAAAACAAAAAAAAAACAAAAAAAAAACAAACAAAACAAAAACAAAAAAAACAAAACAACAAAAAAAAAAAAAAAAAAAACAACAACAAAAAAAAAAAAAAAAAAAAAAAAAAAATTATGGTTAAAAGTGCCTTATGTAAGTAGACTACATTTCACAAACATGTACGTGTCTAAATGTAGAGGAGGGACTCTTATTGATCAGCATCAATTTTTGACTGCACGGTCTGTCAGGACCTTTGCTGCATTTCTATGTTATAATGTCGTATCATTTAATGTGCACTTGTATGTATTTAATATATCACATTGAGCCACACGATAGAGTAGCTTTTGCCGCTAATTGTGTATCCTCTTTAACCCATTGGAGACTTAATGAACTCCAATACACTATGTATTGGAAGATTCTAATTTCGATTTTAGGTATGTCAGGTTATGTGATTTAGATATTCCTAGAGAAAAATGGCTGAATAATTTGCAAACAGTGTAGACTCTGATCAGATGACGCGTTCTGCGGAGTCTGATCTTGGTCTTCACTGTTTGCCAATTACCCTTTTAGGCGTCTCCAGACTACAACGGGATAATCCTTGCCATGTGGAATAAATTAAGATGCCACGCCAACTTATGATTTTCAGCCAGTCCGATTACAAATGTACTTGATCCGGGTTGTTGATACACATTTACATACTGAATGGACAAACAGTGCAGATCCAGATCAGTTGGCTTCTTCAGAAGCCAACTGATATGGAACTACACTGTTTGCAAAGGCAGGGTATATCCGGGTTCAGCAGGACTAGGGTAAAACATTGTATAGCTAGAAACACAATTCAGTTTTGCATCTTGTAACTGTTCACCAATCTTTGGTTTCATTTAAGGGGAAGACATACACTTTCTGAGGGGCGACACATCTTTCAAAGTCGTTGACCTCCCGTCTCAGAAGGGATTTAGTCTAAAAGGGAAGAATTTGCTGTCCTTGGAGCAAAGGGAAGAATTTGCTGTCCTTGGAGAAAAAAGAAGAATTTGCTGTCCTTGGAGTAAAGGGAAGAATTTGCAGTCCTTGGAGCAAATTCTTTCTTTTTAAAGAACACCCCATTTCAGATGGAACTGATGGCAGAAAGACCAAAACTGTCTTCCTGGTAAAAATGGCAAAAATATACTAACTATTATTCATTTCTCCTAACCCTTTCACCCCTTAGTTCCTGGAGTGGTCTCTTCCATCACTGAATTTCGACAGGGCCATTGCTAAAAGTAGGAGTCAGGTTTAAACTGGAAAACAGAATGTCAAAGAGTGTAGCTCTAGGTGAGAAAGCCCGTTACAAGAATATAAAGTAACACACTGTTTCAAAAACATGTGGGCGATAAATAGCTTCAATGAAATGTCAGCAAGATGCTTCTACTCATATTTCAAATTTACTGCTAACACGTCTCAAGACAGTATGAGTTTCGATATGCCAGAATTTTTCAGGGGACGATACATTTGGAAAGTTTCGCCCATTTTTTTTCACAAGGGACACAGCTGTTGTAACCTGCTCATTGCTTTCCTGCACGTCTGAAAAAGGATCTTCTCTTTCCCGTGGAAAAGGGCCACTCTAAAAGGAAAGAAATTGCTTCCCGCGGAAGCAAATTCTTTCCTTTTAGAGAGACCCCTTTTTAGAAGAGAGGTAAATAATCATAATAGACTTGCCGTTCACGAAAATGAATGCATTTCCCTTACTATAAGGAAAAATCTGAGATGCAAGGTCTTTACAAATCGCCTAAAGTGACGTCTGTTGTTTTACGGACTGTAGCGAAACGAATTATTTATAATTCTGCACAATCTAAATAACATTAAAATGTTACTCCTAAAAGGAGAGAGCCAAATAATTTTGATAGACTTGCCGTCCACAAAAATGTGTGCATTCACCTTGAAGAAATATCTGAGATGCAAGGTCACGACAAATCGCCTAAAGTGGCGTCTGTAGGTTTACTGACTGTAGCGAAACGAATTATTTATAAGACTGCACAATCTAAATAACATTAAAATGTAACTTGGTTTGTTTGAAGTTCTAATTTAGTTGAGGTATATTGTAAAATTACATTAAGCATAATGTCGTGAATACACAAGTGAAATGGATTTTGACAGACTTGAACCTCAGCAAGCCGTTGAAAATTATGTAAAGTATTAGGGAATTTACACAAAAGAAGCGTTACAATTGACATGATTGCTTATATACAGACAACGAATCCCTTAATTTTACTTTCTCTCTAAGTTGATAAAATAAATGGCAAAGGTCTCCTGAGTCAAATGCTAAAAAATCTACTTAAACAAAACAACAACAACAAAAAAAAAAAAAAAAAAAAAAAAAAAAAACAATATGCGCATACTGGGCCTGTCTGTAACTGGACCTAATATGATAGAATGGCGCCATCCCAAGTTGGCTCTCTTGTTGACATTCGATTGGGGTCTAAGTCCTTCGCTTTATAAAATTGACAATACCGTGTTTACTCTAAATATTCGAACACTTTAACTGCTTACCATACGTGTCCTAAAATTTCATGTCGGTTTTACTACCCGTACTTATGTTAATCAAAGCACTGACAGCACTGGTGGGTCGATTCTTTCTGAGTGTAAGTTGGGAAAATGGTCCTTGACGGGGATTTAAGACTGTTTCATTTAACTCTTTACTTCCTGTAATTTAAGTAAACAGTGCAGACCCTGATCAGACGCCGCGTTCTGCGGCGTCTGATCTGGGTCTGCATTGTTTACCAATGTCCCAGTTCAGGTTTTACAGTTTACCCACTTTACAGTGCACAGTGACATCACAGCGACAAGAATAGTGCGGCTATAAATAACTGCTACCTGGATTTTGTACAACCGCGTGGCTGAATTTCATTGGTCGATGATAATCACGTGGACAAGTACGTTAAGGAAATTTTGACCTTTGTACACTATGGCTCGATTGTAAACAGTCGACTGAAACGATTGAGGAGCGGAAAACCGGAAATGCTGGATGAATGGCAGACAGTGTGGTCCCTGATCAGACGCCACGTTCGATGGCGTCTGATCAGGATAGACACTGTTTACTCAGGACTATCTGTTTGAATACTGAGAGTAAATACGTATCCATTGTGTGTCTTATGGTATTGTTCAGATAGTATTGTACATTTTGTAGATGGTTGTTATCTTTTTGTACTATACGTTGAAATGCCTTGAAAGTAGGGTTAACATTTCATTTCACTATTTCAAAATGTCTGCGACTAGTTTTCATGAATGAAAACTAGTCGCAGACATTTTGATATAGTCGTATATTGATCATGAAAATAGGGCTTGTTATGTCACGTGAATTGTCTCCTGAGACAATTTGCGTGAGATGTCAGTCTATTTTCCGGGCAAAATAAAAGATTACGCAATATTTTGGTTTAAACATATTTTATTTCCAAAATACAATGATCATACATGCATAGATGACATATACACAAACAATAGGATTAGAACGGAAGCATAAGCTTATTAAGTTCTTCTCCTAGTACACATACATAATTGTCATTAGGTCATAGCAGATTATCATTATTACAAAGGTACTTAAAATCTCAAGGACTATGACAATATGTAATCAGAAACACAACCATTCATTGTAGTAGAATGGAAATAAATCAAAAGCGCAGTAACGAAGGATAACATTATACCACAATGATGGTTTAAGCGAAAATGAAAAAGAAGCAAAGAAAAAAAAAAAAAAAAAAAAAAAAAAAAAAGACAACAGAAAAAGTAATCCGCAGCGATAGGGACGGAAAGCTTCACATGATATAATTCTTAATCATTACGTAGGTAGCTTTATACTGACCTCATGAAGTAATACTTTCTAGAAAAAAATGAAATGTTAACCAATTTTCTGGGCAAACTAACACTTTTTCTCATCTACTGACTTCGCGTTTAGCGTACAAGTCGTTTTGTACAAGAAGTCAATATGTTGGTATGAGGCTTACCAGAAACAGCACTTCTAGAAGGTCAGGGTAATAAATGGTTTGCGCTGTAGCCTGTCTATTTTCCGTTTACTTTCTGACCTAAATGGTAGTCTAGGTACATGTATAATAGATGGTAAATATAGGTTTACTCTACCGACCTAATCGAAATATTTATGGGCCGATCAATTAGTACTAGTTCTCAAAGGGCAGCAGTTGAACTTCTTTTGTCAACCTACCGGGCAGACCTGACTTTGATACACATTCGCATCGAACCTCTGTTCTGTTATTAATCTAGTTACAGTCTGTGTAAAACCGAATGTAGATGACGATATACTAATGTATAAGGGTGTGATGTCACGGTGGAATATTTATTGTCACATTATTTACTTTTGCAAATTTATTTCGGTAGTATGGGGAATTAAAGTAATACAGACAATTATAACTTACCGGTTGAATTACTCACCTGTCAACATTTCTAAACTACGTGTCGATTGTATTTAGAGACACCGGTAATACAGAATAACGACGTAAATATAGTACAGACATTGGCAATTTCCGGGGCGTGTTTATGACCATGGAATTCTCTCTTAATTCGCTCCTGGTTTAAGATAATAAGAGTCAATTTAATGAAGAACAGTAGTGTATAGACAGGCGCCAAGACAAAAAAGAGAGTTTACCCCTCTTTCAATGTTAACCGTGCGGTTACAGCTAAATTACATATTTTGTTGGCGAGACATAAGCGCTGAATCTCTGAACGACATAATACATAAGAGAGGTTATCATAAAATGCTTTCTCATTACGAAAACACGCCTATTCAAATATATAGAAAATTTCACCTCCAAAAACTGAAATTTTCAGGTAAAAATTCCGATATTTTTCATATTTCTTCTCAAAATAAGAAAATAATATGCACCCCTGTAAACCCCAGTTTTACTACATAAAAGTAGGGTTGAAGGGGGTCAATATTATATAGGCATGTTTTTGTGATGTACTTTTCCACCAAATGGGTACTCATTCGAAGCGCTCACCGAGACACGTCAAATAAATACCACAGTATATGTTTTCGTGGAGAAATAACAAAAAAAATATCAATAGTATTTGATAGAAAAAAAAACGTCTTATCTGTTGCTTTGAGCATTTTGGTGAATTCACTAAGTTTTATAAATGGAGGAGGTGCTATGGAAGTTTATCTCGTATGCTGAGACTGGACGGCATATTGACGAAGAAAATGGACATTATCATTGTATTGGTTACAGAATCTCTCTCTCTCTCTCGCTCTCTCTCTCTCTCATAGCTTACGCGTGCTCATTTTTATAAGCGTTTTTTGTGTTTTGGACCATTGATATAGCTTGACATGAATAAATTTTCAGCTTACTGTCAGATCCTGATACTTTAGATTTATACATGTCGAAATGTATATCAAGTGCCAAGGAAGAGTATTTTAACCTTTTTCATCCTTGAGTTTATGAAAGAGACTCTTCCATTTTCGAATTCGGTCACATCTGTTGTTGAAAACAGGGGTTTCAGTCAAATTCAATAACAGAATGCCAGTGAAGATCCACATGAGACAGTGGATCAATGGTAGTTTTTCTACAGTCAAATTACTTTTTCAAGGTTGTTGATACAAATTCACATTCTAATTCACAAACAGTGCTGATCCAGATTGGTTAGAAGTCAACTGATCTGGATCTGCACTGTTTGCAAAGGCAAGGTATATCCAGGTTCAGCAGGGCTAGGGTTAACCAAAATTAATTTACCCAAGTAGGGCCAAAATAGATGAATTTCCCCTAACAGCCAGAAGGGGAACAAATTCGATATATTTTTTATGAGCTTTCAGGATACCATATGCATCAGAGCCATGTCCAACTAGGGTTGGGGTGGGGGATGGGGGCATCTATTGGCAGCTAAAATGTAAATTTTCAGGTTCTTTAATTTTTTAATGTCCAAAGTTTTGCATATCGGATTAACCATATTATCCCTGCAGACCAATACTGATACTTTTGTAAACAGGGTAAATCCAGATGAGACGGCTCGTCACGTTACTACAACCCCTTTTTGCAATAATGGATCTGTCCAAATTCAGAGATTGAAGAGTCCATATAAGTAAACGTGTCTCTGGCCCAGAAAATCTCCGTACGTTGGAAAAAAGTATCAGATAAATCTTATTTCCAGAGATTAACCCTTGTCATGCTGATTATATTAAGATGCCGCGCCCACTTCTAATTTTAAGACAGTCAGATTACTTGATCCAGTTTGTAGACATAAATTCACATACTGAATGATAAACAGTACAGCTACAGATTAGTTCAGAAGCCAACTGATCTGGATATATCACTATAAAAAATTCCATAGATTTTACGGTAAATACTGGCAACTGGCTGCCAGCGTCTTTACCGTAAATGTTTACTTGGGCCCGTAGAACTTTTGCAGGAATAATCTCGTAGGATAGAGTAAGGATGTGAAAGCTGAAGATACGGTGCGATAGCTCAGATCCCTACAGTGTCCTATAAGTACCTGCCTTGCCCTACACTGTCCTATCATGCGTAATTATTACTGTAAATACAGTCGACTCTCGTCATCTCGACCTCGCTTATCTCGAAGTGAAAATCTGGTCCCTGTTTTTAAAATATTGTGGAAAAATGAGAAATTGCTCCTAGGGAGCAATTTCTCTCTTTTCCACAACATTTTCAATATATCTCTTAACTTCAGGAGTCAAATTACATATTCATTTATTAAATGTGGTTGTTCGATTTATTGTTTTCCTCAATTCCGCAAATCTGCTATGTCGAGGTACGGATGTCGTGAAGTATTCCAGAGAGTCCCTTGGACTTCGAGATAACAAGAGTTAACTGTAATCTACTCCAGGAAGCATTCTTTATAAATCTATAGCGGGCCGTTATCGGCCCGTCAGCTACCGGACGGGCCGATAACGGCCCGCTATAGATTTATAAAGAATGGTTACTGGGACAGGAGCCCGTAAAATTTACGGTACATATACTGGTAGCCAGTGGCCAGTATTTACCGTAAAATCTACGGGATCTTTTAACAGTGTGTATACACTTCGCAAAGGCAGGGTATATACGGTTTCAGCAGAACTAGGATAAATAATAGAGAATAAAACATGAAACATCGTAATTTTTTCTGTTAAGATAAATAGTCACGCACAAGCTGTCTTAGGAAACACAAGACCAACCTATCCTGGGAATTGTCGCGTGATGACGTGTTGGCCACAATGCAACGTTATATTCAAGTAAACATGTAATGCGTCAATCAAAACATGGAGTCTACATGTAGGAGGCATATACAGATAAAACACAGATTCTGATCAGGACCTGTTAAACTCTACCTTGTCCAAAGAAACTGTGCACGGACATCGAAGGCCCTGATCAGACTGGGCACAGATTCAGTTTCGTAAACTGATTAGTTTACAATACCTACATGTATGTTATTGATTTTTCATAAGAACCAAAACATATAAAACACACCGTTTTGTTAGAAAATGCAGAAGGAAAGACAGGAAAGGCATAAACGAAACTACTCAATGGTAGTTTTTCTATTTAACTTTGCAGAATTCTATCAAGCGTTCTTCATATGATGTGCAACATGACAAACGTCCCCTTGTCACATCTGCGGGAAACGAAAACCGTGCCTAGTCCGCAGTCTGTTCATGATCTTTTCTGTTAAACTGGGCACAATGCAAGTAGCAGGGTATGAGAGGTATTTTGCTGTACATCAATATATTCTGCAGTATCTAATGATTCTTAAATCGGACAGTGAAGGCAGTCTGATCAGGGTTTTCACTGTCCGCACATGCTCGGATCAGCTTTTCGCATAATGCGACTAATTTGGAAATAATCTCCACGAGGGGCGCCCAAAAGCTACGCTGTGCTCTACACAGCTACAAACAACGCAGAAAGGATAACTATGTGCCGGTGTAGTCCGGTCACAAGCCCTTTCTTTCCTGTAGACTAACATAAATACCTTTGCAAACAGTGCATATCCAGATGCGACGGCTCGTAACGTGAATCTGGATCTACATTGTTTGCCATTTTGTTATTGATGTTTGACTGAAACCTCTATTTGCAATAATGGATGTGTCCAAATTCAGAGAGGGAAGAATCCATTTCAGAAACTCAGGAGTGAAAGGGTTTATTTAATACCTCTCGTAAATCATTTTATTCTTTCCTATTATTGCTCCATTCATGTCATGTATTCAAATAACAAACGAGATCATTGCGTGTCCAGAGATGGTTATGCTCCAACCGCCCGTACAAAATCTAGAAAATAAAATTTCAGGAACGTAACATAAGTACAAGATATGATCAATCTGTGTATTTTCATGACAAGCAGAACGAAGTATTTTGGCATTACGCACAGTTTATGGACTTGTTTAATGTGAGTGGATACATTGATAGATTTACCACTACAGTTGACTCTCGTTATCTCGACCTTGCTTATCTCGAATAACCGCTTATCTCGAAGTGAAAATCTGGTTCCTGCCTAAACATGAAAATCTAATAACAGGTAATAAAATATCGTGGAAAAGAGGAGAAATTGCTCCTAAGGAGCAATTTTTCCTCTTTTCCACAATATTTTCAATATATCTCTAACGCCATGAGTCCAACTACACATATATTTGTTAAATGCGGTTGTTCGATTTATTTTTTCCTCAAGTCTGGAAATTTGATATGTCGAAGTACGGATATCTCGAAGTATTTTAGAGAGTCCCTTGGAATTCGAGATAACGAGAGTCGACTGTATTTTAAACAAGATATATAACTTTTAAAAATTTCCTGCTTATTTTTGCTGCAATCCATTTTGCAAAGGGCTCTACTCAAAACAGAAAAGAATGCACTCGCAAGGGGAGCAATTTCTTACTTTTAGAATAGACCACTTTTCAGATGGGAGCAAAAGCATGTTCGACAGAATTGTTTACCTTAAACGTGTATCAGTTCCTCTTAACTCATTTAAGACTGAATAGACTCTCCCACACTATATATTGGAAAAGTCCATTTTCGGATTTAGGTATGTTAGGTTATTTGATTTAGATATTCCTAAAGAAAACTGGTTGAACTATTGAGGCCGGCAAGTGTCCTTTGAAAATATTTAGAATAACATACCTCCAGTGTAAGGATTACCATCGTACCTTTTGAAAGACTGTTTGCCTGTTTTTTTTCTAGGTGATTAAATATTGATTAATGCAAGTTTCGATCGAGAATGAAATCTCTTGATATATTTTCTAGAAGATAATTCCTTTATTCCCCTTTGATGATTTCCAAACATGGAACATTAGATGGTTTTATTTCTTGTTAACATATATGTTTAAACATCAATAGAAATTATAATATTAGATTTGATGAAAAATTGTCAATTATTTGGAAGCAGCAACTGGAACTGTCCATTTTATACATCTGTTGA
The DNA here is from genome assembly GCA_964016985.1 of Anodontia alba. Lineage (NCBI taxonomy): Eukaryota > Metazoa > Mollusca > Bivalvia > Lucinida > Lucinidae > Anodontia > Anodontia alba. The sequence goes on from OZ024829.1 coordinate 21,202,534, forward strand.
AACAAATAATGTTTCAGAAATAATCAAGTATATTTTTGCATTACGTTTGTAAATAAATGAACTTTTCTCTTGACAGTTTACTGTTCCCTTCCTCATCTGAAATTATAGTTGACCTCCCCACAGAGACAACCCGATTCTTGTCTTTCTTCACGTGATATTTCTTTTGACTACAATTATAGTTTCTTTTGTACCATCACGAAAACATGCCTATATAATTTTGACCCCCTTAAACCCCACTTTTATATAGTAAAACTGGGGTTTACAGGGGTATTCATTATTTTTCTTATTTCTGCTCAAAAACATAGATTGTTGGTACTCGTTAGAACCGCCTCGGCGAGGCGGTTCTAACGAGTACCCACAATCCATGTTTTGAGCAGAAATATGAAAAATGTCAGTTTTTCATCTGAAAATTTTCAGTTTTTGGAGGTGAAATTTTCTATATATTTGAATAATGAATAATAGTTAAAATAGTTTGGATTTGGACATCGCATCTATAAAACCTTCATTCATTTGTTATATTATTTTCTTTTTTCTCCTATAAACAGATCTTGACGTTATTCATCTTTGAAGACAGTTCGTATGAAATGTTTAGCCCTATTTTCTGATAGAAATAAGACTAAGAAGATAATTCGATTTACCTCTAGGATAGATAAGAAAACAGCGTCACTTTATCGTCGGCATCTACTCGTATTAAATCCATAAGGCCAACGGTTAAACTTTTGAAAAGTGCGTCTGGAAGAAATCTTGATGGAATTTACGAGAACCAGCAGGAAGTAGTGTTATAGAAAATTCATAAATATCAGGGAAGGTAGAATAAAACAGCTGGAAAATGAGTAAAATCAGTGGTTATATTTTATTATATTTCTGTTGTATTTGTCGGTAGATAATGGTTCGAATCGTTTACTCTTATAGCAGATTGGTACAAATAACATACAGTCGAACTTCAATGGCTCGAACATCTTTGGGACCGTGGAAATTTGTTCGAGTAACGGGTAGTTCGAGCCACTGAGGGTTAATCATGGCACCAGGTCAGGAAACAAATAGTGATAATTTAAGGAAATCTTTTCGATTTTCTACACAATAATTTTATGTTGAGTGTACTCATTAGAATCGCCTCGATGAGGCGATTCTAATGAGTTCCCACAACATACAATTTCACTGTAAAATAAGAAAATTTCCCTAAATATTTGTTTTCTTAAGCTGTCGGAGGAATTTCGTAGGGGCTCAAAAACAAGTTCGAATTAGCCATGGTAAACGAGCCATCGGTGTTCGAGCTATCGAGATTTGACTGTATATGGTTGAGCCTCATGAAGAAGAAAGTACTTTTTCGTAAGTAAATGTACATGTATGAGTAGCAAAGACACCAGCCTTACCAGGGTCTACGTACTCCACTATCAATATCCACTATCAATATTCACATGCCTATATAATTTTGACCTCCTTAAAATAAACGTCAAGAAGATTGCCTTTGGAAACAAAGCACACACCACGGTTCAGAAAATGGGAGTCTCGGTTTTATTGAGCCTCTTCATAAGCAGTAATGAAATTTGCAACACTGCTTACGCCCTCTAGCATATACATGAGCAGAACTCCATCTTCTAATGTACCATAATGGGCCCAATGATCCCAAAGGAAATGAAATATAATCTGCACTAAACCCTACTTTTATATAGTAAAACTGGGTTTTACAGGAGTATACATTTTTTCATATCTTGCTCGAAACATAGATTGTGGGTACTCGTTAGAACCGCCTCGCCGAGGCGGTTCTAACGAATACCCACAATCTATGTTTTGAGTAGAAATTTGAAAAATATCAGAATTTTTTATCTGAAAATTTTCTGTTTTTGGAGGTGTAATTTTCTATATAATTTTTATTAGAATCGGCGTGTTTTCGTAATGATGTCATGAAAACCCCGTGCACAGGCTCATATCGATCTATACTGGTCGTATATGTATATGATGGTGTGATGTTCCCAGATCTGGTGCTCGGTGTGTATTTATGCAAGGGCGTGGAGCGGATGTGACGGACAGGAGTAACGTCACGACATACGTATTTTAGGCCAACAATGTAGACTTTGATCAGATTGAACAGATATGCAGACGTATCTGGGTATATACTGGTCATCTGTGCCATAAGAAGTTAATAATAATTTTATACAGATGCAACAGTGACCGTATTGATTTTAAGGACGAACGGGCTTGGAAAGTGGTTTACTTCTTGTAGCATTGTAAGAGCTCACATGTATAACATTATCAAAGTCAGACAATGCTAACCATGATATCATAATGGCTTTTATTTGAGGCAAGTGCTTTTACTATTATGTGATAATAGTGGGTTTTGTGAACACATGCGCTTTTACCCTATTACACTGTGCAATTTGCAAAAAATCACCAACTGCTTGAAATTGAGGACTCACAGATCTTCAAGTCCATGGGTTCTTGGTTTAAACAGCGTTTATGTGTATGTATCGTTACTGAAAAATATAAAACGTAGCTCATCATATCATGATTAGCATATCTCTACAGAAGATCATCTGACATTTGATGTGATGTACGTCATCACCATCGTAAGAATCAGTGTTGATAAAGGAATGGGTCCCTGAAAATTCGAGCAATCATCACGAAAACATACCTATATAATATTGACCCCCATAAACCCCACTTTTATATAGTAAAACTGGGGTTCACAGGGGTATACAATATTTTTTCTCATTTCTGCTCGAAAACATAGATTGTGGGTACTCGTTAGAACCGCCTCGCCGAGGCGGTTCTAACGAGTACCCACAATCTATGTTTTGAGTTTTTTTATCTGAAAATTTTCAGATTTTGGAGGTGAAATTTTCTATATATTTGAATAGGCGTGTTTTCGTAATGACTTTGCAGATCAGTCCGCTTCATGCGGATCCATTACGAAAACATGCCTATTCAAATATACTGAAAATTTTACCACCAAAAAAATGAAAAATTTCAGATAAAAAATTCTGACATTTTTAACTTTTCTGCTCAAAACATAGATTGTGGGTACTCGTTAGACCCGCCTCGACGAGGCGGTTCTAACGAGTACCCACAATCTATGTTTTTGAGCACAAATAAGAAAAATAATGTATACCCCTGTAAACCCCAGTTTTACTATATAAAAGTGGGGTTTAAGGGGGTCAAAATTATATAGGTATGTTTTCATGATGCGGAGCTTTCGTCTACTCGTCTGTATGCAGGTTTCAGGCAGTTTTCTCACGATTTCTGCTATGAATATAAACATTCATAGTCAAATGATCCCAACAATTAAAATACACATAGATTACATTTTTTTAAGAAAAAAGTGTTTTGATAGATTGTGCTGTAACGTAGAAAGATAATTATTGAATAAACGTAGAAAATGTGTATGCCAGCAAAACAACGATTCAGAAATTTAGTTTAAAATATATTAGTCTGAACAGCCATGCATATATCTATGTTTGTTTTATTCGAAACGTTTGTCTCTCCATCCGGAAGAGCGCTTAACTCCTTTACCCCTGAGTTTCTGAAAGAATCCATCTCCGACTTTGGTCACATCCATTGTTGCAAATAGTCAAAAATCAAAATCGTTGCGAACAATCTCATCTGGATCTGCTCTGTTTGCAAAGGTATATGTATTGGTCCGCAGGGTTAAAAAGGGTTAATTAAGGGGCACGAAACCAAGAAGCGGCCTCTTGAAGGGAAATGCAACCAAAAACGAAGCTTGCAAAACCATTGTTCTGCACGCACTGTCACAAAAACAAGCATTACCTAAATATTTCGTCTGCTGATACTAAATAATATATCATTTGCATTGTTTCGATAACGTTTAACATTATGAATAAAAAATTCAGCAGACGACATTTTGAAATAGTTTTCTTATTATTTTTGTTTTTCCAGTAGATAGGCTTTGCTTTGACGTGTCTTGCAATTAATTTGCATGAAATGTCAGTCTATTTTCTCGGAAAAATAAGAAAAGTATTATCAATGTGTTGTCTTCTAAATAAGCTCAGAGAGCGATTAAAGGTATAAAAACGGCAGTAAAGTTGCAGTTATTCCTTTTTTTTTTTGGAAAAACGCTGAAATTTAACCCTTGTCATGCTGAATAAATTAAGATGCCACGCCCACTTCTAATTTCCAGCCAATCAGATTACTTGATCCAGGTTTTTGATAGAAATTCACATATTTAATGACAAACAATGTAGATCCAGATCAGTTGGCTTCTGAAGAAGCCAACTGATCTGGATCTACACTGTTTGCTAAGACAGGGCATGTCGTGTTCAGCAAGAGAAGGGTTAACCTTTAGATGCTTTGCCCAAGGAACGTACATATTTGAGCCGAATCATATTTTCAGGTATATGCACTCAGCGAATATTCATTACAACCTGCGCGTAGTCTGATCAGACTCTTCGCTAGGCGCATTTTGGATAGCCAAGGATGCAAAGTTTCTCCATACGAAGAACGAAGATTCTGATCAGACTGTGTGGACGTGCAGATTGATTTGAGATATCGCTGGGCGTACATGCCCGGATGAGGAACAAATAAAGGCAATACAAACGACACATATGAAACCACAGACGCACAAAGAAACAGAAGAATCCCTTGGAACGGTCAGTAGGAAAAGAACTGGGGTGGGGGATAGGGAGTGGGTAGGGGTGGGGTGGGAAACGGGTTTAAAACCAGTTTTATTTGCGCGATACTTCACCCTTAATTCTGAAGCAGCTCGAAATTACATTATACGTTCAGTCCGCACAACGGTCGTCCACTACCTAATACGAAACATATCACAGTGAAACGCATACTTGTGTAATAAAAAACCTGTGAAGGAACACAGCAGCCTCAGTTGTATTGAGACGCTTCATATGACAGCAGTATAGTTTGCACCCCGCCCCGCCCTCCCCGTTCTCTCCCGCCCCGCTCCTAGACTATAGTTATAGTCCATTCGGTATGTCTGTTTCTTTTGATAGACAATATTTTCTTTTCTTTCATACAATTTTTTTTTTTTTTTTTTTTTCGTTCCTGTCTAACTCAAGCTGAATGAAGAGATTTGAGCTATATATACTGGTATCAGAGAGATAATGTCTTATTATTTTGGCAGACATTGTAGAATTTTTCTTAACCTCTTATCTCTTATGCTTATGCAGTCTACCCCGACTCAGCATCGGTAAAAGAGAAACTCGATTTTCCAAGCTACTAGAATGGGTTCTAGGAAGCTAAAAACAAAAGCTGCTCTATAATAAAGAACGGAGAGATCTTTTTATGACCGCCACACGGCACTTAACACCAGCTGCACTAGTTTGAATAAAATCTATAAAGAATACAAATTGTGTTTTTAGAAAACTACCTCATAAAATTTCTGGCGCGTTCAGCATACAATAAACACTTCGCCAAAGTCGTCATGTCTAAGGTAAACCAATTTAAGAGAAATGAACGAGCAAAATAACAACACTGCAAACAGTGAACGCGGAAAAAAGGATCGACAAACACAAACTTTGACTAGTTTAATGTTTCCCTGAGTAACACAGTATACATAAAAATGAAAAACAACGACCAGACGGAAAATCGGAGCCCTGCCTCCCTGGCTTTATGTGTTTCCTCGCTGATTGTTCCAAACAATTTGCGGATTTTTGTTCGTATGCTGATCATAGTAATTGTACTGATTTGTTTTGTCGATCTAAAGCTCCTCTTCTCTCCTTCCTTTCATGCCTCGAGATGCTTTGCTTCGGGGTTTTCGCGTTTCTTTGGTATCTCCATATATATGTTTGTTAACCTTCAACCCTTTCTACCGGTACAGCTCCCTGTGCAAACAGTGTACATCCTGATGAGACGGCTCATTATGATCCACACTGTTTGCCATTCTGTTTTTGATTTTAGACTGTAACCCTATTTGCATCAGTGTACAAGTCCTAATTCAAGAATGGAAGAGTCGACTTCATAAATTCAGGGGTGAAAGGGTTAAGGTTCTTGCAGTAAAATGTACATTTGTAAAGAATTTTCTGAGAAGTTGGGCAACAAGGACAGAGAAGATATACTGCACACACTGTACGAAACAAAACTCTTACTGCCAGTTGCAGAAACCGTTTACCACATCATTTTAGAAGGTAAATCAAAATTTTGGCAGGCGACTTTTAAAACTAATGCTTTTTTCGGGAAAAGAAGTCACGATTGTCCATGTAAATCATGTGTAAAGGCAGATGATTCACATGGAATTGCATTGTAATATAGAATTATTTTCTCCAAGCAGAATTCACATGCAATGTCAAATCTTAGGCTGATATTTCATGTAAATTGTCTGCCCTGGACTGCTTATAATCCATTCAATAAGTCCATATCTATAGTTGTATGACAATAAGCTTTTCTCAAAGAGATCCTTTACATGTATGTTTTTTCCTACTTTATGGCAAGAGTTATATAACATTTTTGTGTCAGAGAAACAATATCTTAGTTTTTATTTGTTAGACTTAGTTTGAACAAGTCTGATCTCTTGGACGAATGCGAATCTACATATACGTCTGCCCTTGCAGACGGTTCACATGAAATATTAAGTCTTATCTGTTTCCAGGCGGCGCACCACAAGAAATATAAAGACTTTTCAGAAAGCAATGATAATAATATCATTGTCATGAGCCTGTTGCTGTTGTGACTGGTGTTGCAAGAGTTAAAAAAAACTTTGTTGTAATGGCTATAGACTACCATCGATTTTCCTAATATATTTTATCCTTTGTTTTTGCAAATCTACAGTCGACAACTTTTTATGATTTTTATTCAAATGGTCAATACTGGGTACTTGCCTAACAGCAGTTCCTCTGAAAGTTTCAAAACAAGAAGCGGAATGGTAGGTTATGTGTCACGTAATCAACATACGCCTCTTAGAAGGCACTACACAGATCTTGTAGGCGGTCACGGCAGGTGTAAGAATAAGTTTTACCCTAGGCGACTTTCTACTAGCATACTGCTCCGATTCTGACATCAAAGCAGGTAAAATACTTAACCCTTGTCCTGCTGAACCCGGATATGTCCTGCCTTTGCAAACAGTGTAGATCCAGATCAGTTGGCTTCTGAAGAAGCCACCTGATCTGGATCTTCACTGTTTGCCATTAATAATGTGAATTTATATCAATAATCTGGTCTTTTCACAGAGATGACATCTGATTGGCCGAAAATTAGAAATGTGCGTGGCATCTTAAATTTTTCATCAGGACAAGAAACAGGCAAAAAACTGAAAATATTTAATATGATACTATATTCGTATTGAGCCAACATGGTCATCAGCAAATTTTAACACATTACGAAAACACGCCTATTCAAATATATTGAAAATTTCACCTCTAAAAACTGAAAGTTTTCAGATAAAAATTCTGATAATATTCATATTTCTGCTCAAAACATAGATTGTGGGCACTTGTTAGAACCGCCTCGACGAGGCGGTTCTAACGAGTAGCCACAATCTATGTTTTTGAGCAGAAATACGAAAACTAATGTATACCCCTGTAAACCCTAGTTTTACTATACAAAAGTGGGTTTAAGGGGGTCAAAATTATATAGAAGTATGTTTTCGTGATGATCTTGTTACCTGTTGTCTGCACCAAATGTCTGTCTTCAGCGTCCATTTCTAATGACCGCACCAACAATATGTTTCTTTTCGAGGAAATAACAAAAACGACAACATTTACGTTCTCATGTAAAATTTAGAATCTATTACGGCAAGAAGACTGTCGTGTATTGATCTGTCATTAACCTCCTTCGGAGACATCGAGGCCATATTAAATGTAATCCCCCTTCTCGTTTCTTCATTTATACAACTTACATTTGCTGTCTTTTCACAGAGATGACATCAGGTCACGATAATCAATTAATCGATCAAGAATAACTTCTAGTTCGAGACTAGAACATTGGCCTCAAATCTTATGTAAGGAAGTGATATTACTGGGAACAGAAACTACAGCTATAATCTGAAAACAAAAGGTCGAATTAATATTCGTGAAAACTAAACTAAACAACAACAACAACAACAACAAAACAACAAAACAAAACAAGAACAAAACAAACGAACAAACAAGACAACAACACACACACGCACGCATGGATGACGAGCTTTTTCTACAGATATACCCTTTGAATGAAATCCACTCGGGGGGGTAACTTCCTATATATGGCATAGTACGGATGTGCGTGCCGAATAGCCCCCTGTTTCAGCACTGCCAGGTATATGATTGGCCCCCTTTTTTTAACAAAAAGTATATGACACCCGATTTTTCAGGATTCCTGTGTGAAAGGCCCCCATTTTTCTGACATCCTGGTATATGCACATATTTTTCGCTCAGAGATTTTTCGAGGCTGCTTATGTTCTTGGTATTACATGAATTGACTATGATATTTGTGTAATAACCAGCAAAAAATGGGTGCAAAAAGTCAAAGGGCAGTATATGAATAGGTCAACATTTTGAATGATCAAGTATATGAATGGGTTCGTTTTTTCTAAGGCCAGGTATATGAATGGGGTAGGTTTTGAAATACGGCTCGCACACCCGTACCAAAATTACCCCTAAGTTACCCCCCCCCCCCCCCCCCCCGAGGAAATCAATGTCCGGCCATATCATCTAAACCGATTAAGGAAACATCACCAGTGGGTTTGTTCATTCACCCTGGCATGTACAATGTAGATATGTCGCATGAAGAAAATAGGTCGTACTGAGTTATACCGCTTTATAGAAATCCGTGCCTAAAACGATCTTGTAATACATGATTCACACATTTCTGATATACATGTATCAAGTAATTATAGCAAAAACGAATTATTGAATCATGTACGTTACATGATCATTAAGTGACCTCAAAATAATCAAGGGTTCTCTCCAATATAATTGGATGATGTCGACGTTATGACGTCAACGAACCTGTTACGCTGTTAATACTGCCTTCCAGTACAGCTATGTGATAGTGCTCGATTGTCACGCAAGCGGCCCGGGTTCGATTCCCGCCCGGGCCGGATATTAGAATTTTTTCTTCGTCTGTTACTATATGCTATTTGTATATTATATACAAAGAAATTCTAATAAAGCCAAGAAATAATTACTTTCTTAGTTTTATTCTTTCGATTGTGAGGGAGATTATCGGCAACTTGTCGTTCCTCTGGCGCTGGGTTTTATCGCAATAAGTACTACTGCAAGTTAGGCAGTCGTAGGCTGGGGCACCAGATTTTCTAGTTTCGTCGAGAAATGAATGGGATTTTTCCACCAGTCAGAAAGCAGGAAAACGCATAAAAATAAATAAAAATAATCATTAGGTGTTGAAATTATGAGAGCCACCAACGGGAAATGAAAGGAACCAAACGAAGAGGAAGTATAGCAGAAATTCTAGCCTTGGAATGATCAACAGCAAATCTGTTGTGGGGCTTAACCTGGTTTTAGAAGCGCTCAGCCGGATTATATGTAACTAGAACTGTATCAGGATTAAGGGCGAGGGTCTCGCCCTTAATCCTGATACAGTTCTAGCTACTCGTACATGTACAAGCACTTGTTCGATCCGCGTATCTGTTCCCTATCTGATCAATGGATTAACACAGAAAACATACAAATTAACGTCAACACAATAATGAAACATAGACGAAAGTCAGAGCTAAAGAAACCATCAGCAGAATCACTATAGACGAATAAAGTTAGGCACAAGTCATCTATAAATGGTTTAGGGTTGAGCTGTCATTGAGTTTGCGGCCCGATCCACCGTCGTACAATTTTATATATAAAGAGAGTTTTAACTTAAATCTTCTAAGTTGGTTTTTGTTTAAACTTAGCTGGAAATACTTACCGCTTGCATGCACCTGATCATACCTAAACTTATTGGCGGCCTCTATGTTAGCGGTTTTAATTCTAAAACACATGGTGAGTAAAGGCATTATAAAACCTGTCTTATGATTTACGTTACATGTAACAGCGCATAATCAAGGCCAGACAGCGCATATATATGCTTTCAGGCCCCGAGGTTATAAAACTTTTTTCATGCTCAACTCAGATGAGCATGAACTTTTCTCTGCTAATAAATATGAAAATGCCAACAATAGTTGGCATTTTCATATTTATTAGCAGAGAAAATTTCATGCTCAGCTATGTACAGCGAGAAATAATTTGCAATTGTTAGTATTTTGAGATTTATAAGCGGAACAAATTTAATTCTCAGCTGAGTTGAGCATGAAAAAAAGTTTTATAACCTCGGGCCCAGGTAGGATATTTAGGAGAATGGACAAATCTTCAAGAGACATAACTCTGATATCAAAACAAGTAACCTTGTTCTGTCTTCATGGCGGATACTCTTAAAGGAAATGATTGGGAGGAAATCCTTTCTTTAAGAACCAGCCTATCTTTCCTTTAAGTGTTTGTCATGATTAAGTACATGTACTAAGGAAGCAAATTTTTGTTCTCAAAAGCTTTTTTTCCCTTTAAACACACTGGATAGGCGGATGTCGCGAACGGTCGAGAGAGTCCACGGACGAGGATCATTCTATTAAGAATCCTGCGTTTTGACTGCCAAAAATGACGGTCGACGAACGCGGATTAATCGTTTTTGATTTCGATTGGCAGTCGAAAACATTGTTTATTATTAAATTGCTCCGCGTTAGTAGATGTTATTTTTCGTTCAGGATTGCCGCTTATCCGGTGCGTTAAAATGATTTGCAAATTTCAACTTTAATATTGCCTTGTCATAATATTGTCTGATGGAATCACTCGTAACCTGGTAAGGTTTCAATGCTTCGTATATGAGTCTGTGTGGTGTGGGACTTTCAACTGAAGTCACCCGCAGCGGTAAAATGTTGATTCAGCATTAGATTTTGTAATTTTAAGTGCATCTACAGTACAAATGAAATCAGATTTGGCTAGTTTTCTTAACCTTCTCCCAAGATGGTATCTTTTGGCACCAAACAGAATTTATATTCTACTTATGCGAGAATGCGGCAAAACGTTTGGAACAAAATTGACCCACAAGAGGAAACAGACTGAGCGGGACCTTTGTCGCTCACTTTCAAATCATTGGCTAACCTGACCTATTTCGACGTATATTGTAAAGAGAAAGGTGTGATCAGACTGCGCGGATGCGCAGTCTGATCAGGCCTTTCTCTTTACAATCTATGCTTTTGTAATTTTCATTTGCTATAAAGATCTTTTTCTTGAGTTGCGCATTATTTCTCTGATATAAACAGAACAGATTTCTAAACGACTACAAGGTGGCGAATATTCAAACTTTGGTGCAATTATGCTATTGATGCGTTGTCATCGGCGATGAATATATCTGAATAAATCAGGCACAAAAAGGCAGGAAAGAGATGCATAGATTGAACTTGAAATAAACATAAAAAAGATTGCCTTTGGAAACAAAAAACACAGTACGGATTAGAAAATGGGAGTCTCGGTTTTATTTTATTGTTCATTTAAAACTAAATATTGCTATGGAAAATAAGTTCTCTATGCATTATTAATGCTAAGCTTAACACAAAAGTGGGCATTTGCAAACAGTGTATTTCTAGGTCAGATGCTAAGCATGGGCTTCATCGTCTACCATTTTTATTTGCAGCTATGACTTAAATTGAAGTCACAGCTCCAGTTGTGTTTGTTTCTCCACAAACCGTACGACAATCAAAAAGCGAAGGTGGTGACTTCCATTACGAAAACACGCCGATTCATATATACTGAAATTTTTTACCACCAAAATATGAAAATTTTCAGATGAAAAATTCTAATAATTTTCATATTTCTGCTCAAAACATAGATTGTGGGTACTCGTTAGAACCGCCTCGCCGAGGCGGTTCTAACGAGTCCCCACAATCTATGTTTTTGAGCAGAAATAAGAAAAATAATGTATACCCCTATAAACCCCAGTTTTACTATATAAAAGTGGGGTTTAAGGGGGTCAAAATTATATAGGTATGTTTTCGTGATGGACTTCTTCTCTGTTCAAGAATATTTTACATTAATACCTGGCTCTAACTCACCATTCTCTGTGATAAAATGGACAGGACTGCAAAAGTGATGATATTTGTGAACGTTTGCTTCAGCCATGTATAAAAATAGTTGGCCAAAATGCATACCATTACGAAAACACGCCTATTCAAATATATAGAAAATTTTATCTCCAAAAACTGAAAATTTTCAGATAAAAAAAACTCAGATATTTTTCATATTTCTGCACAAAACATAGATTGTGGATACTCGTTAGAACCGCCTCGCCGAGGCGGTTCTAACGAGTATCCACAATCTATGTTTTGAGCAGAAATAAGAAAAATAATGTATACCCCTGTAAACCCCAGTTTTACTATATAAAAGTGGGGTTTAAGGGGGTCAAAATTATATAGGTATGTTTTCGTGATGCACATCAAGAATTACATTCAACGCCTACGTGTTCTACCGATTTCTGGTCACTCTAAAAAGTCTACAAATAACAGTTACAAATGACTGGCATGTGGACAGCGGACGCACTGATTACATGGGCTATAGCGGACGCACTGTTTACATCGGCTACAGCGGACGCACTGATTACATAGGCAACAGCGGGCGCACTGATTACATAGGCTACAGCGGACGCACTGATTACATAGGCTACAGCTGACGCACTGATTACATAGGCTACAGCGGACGCACTGATTACATAGGCTACAGCGGACGCACTGATTACATAGGCTGTATTGTTTGTGTTGAGGTTTTACGGCCCAGTCAACCCAATGGGGTCATGTCGAGCGCGGTCAGTTTACCTAACCATACGTTTACTGGACAGGCTTAGTCCTCTAAGCGGTTAACCAGTATTGTGCACATTCTTTCGCCAGAAACTGACAACTGCCCTTCTTGAATCAGCGGAAGGGAGAGAATGACCGTAGAAAATATTTCATGATCAATCTCCATGAAAGAATGTTGCAGACCTCGGCGGGGGTTGAACCCGCGACCTCCTGGTCTCCAGTCGGACGGCGCATCCAACTGAGCCACCGAGGCCCATAGGCTGTATTGGGCCAGACCTGTTCTCATACGTGGTAAAAGCTTGTTTCACGTGAAAAAAAAAGATGTTTCATTTGGAATCTGTTGTGTCGTCGACGACACTTCTCATTTGTCTATAATAACTCAAAGGATTGGGAAAATTAAACAACTCAGTTAAACTCCGCAAATCAGTTTAAAAATGCCCTCAAAGAATAAAGATAATAGTATTATCTAATTTGTTTTCTAATACACTAAGCATGCCGGGTATAAGAGCAGCAGATGACAGTTTGAAATAGTTTTCTTACTTTTACCAGTCTCCTTAGAAGACAATTTGCATGTGGAATTTAAAATCCTATTTACTGGAAAAAAAAAACACATCAGTTTGTCATCGGCTTACATTACGAAAACACGCCTATTCAAATATACTGAAAATTTTACCACTAAAAACTGAAAATTTTCAGATAAAAAAAGTCCGATATTTTTCATATTTCTGTTCAAAACATAGATTGTGGGTACTCGTTAGAACCGCCTCCCCGAGGCGGTTCTAACGAGTACCCACAATGTGTTTTTTGATCAGAAATAAGAAAAATAATATATACCCCTGTAAACCCCAGTTTTACTATATAAAAGTGGGATTTATGGAGGTCAAAATTATATAGGCATGTTTTCGTGATGATTCGTCCAGAGCATGATAAGTGTCATTTGACAGACATTGTAAAGACGGAAGCACAGTTGAAGACACGAATGACAATAATAGAATATTGTTACAATCGGATTGGAATGCAAAGACGTTTCCTTTTTGTTACAACTGCTCTGATCTTTCCTGATTTGTTGTTGATAGATCAATAAAGATGTAAACAATAAAGATGTAAACCGGATGTCTAGATGTTATGGAGGCTGGGAGACTTGATTCTAGAGTTTTTAAATTATTAATGTCGACCTACAACGGTGCTTCATAGCTCCAGACAATAGGCGTATTCGGATAAATATTGTCAGAGTTTATTTCTCCATGAAAACATATGTTGTGGGTTCTCTTTACATCACGGAAACATACCTATATAATTTTGACCCCCTTAAACCCCACTTTTATATAGTAAAACTGGGTTTTACAGGGGTATACATTATTTTTCTCATTTCTACTCAAAAACATAGATTGTCAGCGAGGCGGTTCTAACGAGTACCCACAATCTATGTCTTGAGCAGAAATATGAAAAATATCAGATTTTTTATCTGAAAATTTTCCTTTTTTTTTTGGTTGTAAAATCTTCAATATATTTGAATAGGTGTTTTCGTAATGAGAAGCGCCTCGGCGAGGCGCTTCGAATGAGAACCCATAACATATTTTTTCATGTAAAAATAAGGAAAAAAGAATATCAACATTTTTGTTGTTGAAAAACAAAGCACTTTATCTGGATTATGTTTGTATAACAAAATACCATGGTATGCAAGATGAGAATATGGGTATTTTGCTATATGCGGGTGGCGAATTTAAAATACGTTATATATTAGGGATGAACTTTGTAAAACAACCATACCGAATGTGCGATCATCGGAGACCGTGGTCAGCGTATACATCAAAATTGTCTGGTAAGTATGCTCTGTAAGTATTCATTACGAAAACACGCCTATCCAAATATATTGAAAATTTTACAACCAAAAACGGGAAAATTTCCAGATAAAAAATTCTAATATTTTTCATATTTCTGCTCAAAACACAGATTGTGGGTACTCGTTAGAACCGCCTCATCGAGGCGGTTCTAACGAGTACCCACAATCTATGTTTTTGAGCAGAAATTAGGAAAATACTGTATACCCCTGTAAACCCCAGTTTTACTATATAAAAGTGGGGTTTCAGGGGATCAAAATTATATAGGTATGTTTTCGTGATGTACGTGATATACATACGCGACTGACCGTGTTAATTGGTATTTATTGTATAACATTGTGTACATGTTGAGTCTATGACCATCTGTACTGGATCAAGTTTCTTTATATTCGGACAAATGACTGCACAGGCAGTGTAGACCCAACTCAAACTAAATAAGCATTTCGAACAAAGATTGCACTCTTTGCCATTTCGCTAACACATTCTGGCACACTAAAACGGCAAGGGATTACTCGAATATAGATATATCATTTATGTTGTTCTGTAAAATGAGACAGACGTGTCAATGGACAATAAATCTGAAAGAAATATGCCCTCTGCGGTATTAATTCTCCATTTTATTACCACACAAAAAGTAAAAAAAAAAAAGGCAAAACTATACCAGACAAGACTTAATAGCCGCAACGTCAGAAAACGTACCTTCAGACGCATGCGCCTAGCGAAGATTCAGATCAACTTGCGCATTCGCACAGTCTGATCATAATCTTCACTTAGTGGGTTTCTGGATAGCCAAGGATGCAACGTCTCTTCATACGGACAATGATGACTCTGATCAGACTGCGCGAACCTGCATGCTGATTTGAATCTTTGTTGAGCGCACATGTCAGAAGATACGATTCCTTGTGCTGCGTATGACTATTTCAGTAATGAAGGTTGCTTCGAAACAAGATACCTGTGAGCCTAACGTGAAAAAATGGTCCCCGTCGCATTAGCGCAGTCTGATCAGGACATTCCTGTCAGGGCACAGGTTCTGTAAAATATATTAGAATAGAGACAACCCTGATTAACCTGCCGACAATACCTAAATTCGGACACCTTAACTCCTTACCATGCTTGTCTTAACCCTTGTCCTGCTGAACCCGGATATACCCTGCCTTTGCAAACAGTGTAGATCCAGGTCAGTTGGCCAACTGATCTGGATCTGCACTGATTGCAATTCAGTGTGTGAATTTATATCAAGAATCTGGATCAAGTAATCCGATTGGCTGAAAATTTTAAAAGGGCATGGCATCTTAATTTATTCAGCAGGACAAGGGTTTAACTTCAACTACGTCCCTTTGAGTACCTGTAG
This sequence comes from Anodontia alba, assembly GCA_964016985.1. Lineage (NCBI taxonomy): Eukaryota > Metazoa > Mollusca > Bivalvia > Lucinida > Lucinidae > Anodontia > Anodontia alba. Next base: position 21,218,441 of record OZ024829.1, read on the forward strand.
AGATACCTTTAACTGCTATTTGAGTGGCAAACACTGTAGACCCTGGTCAAACGCCGATTTTACTCCAACAATTTTGTACAGGTTCGTACATATAATGTATCAATGGACAGACTTACTGTTAGCGGAGGAGTCGTTATTACGTAACTATCGATGATAGCGAGTTACGTTACAAACCGGTGTTTGCTTCAGATACGTACATGTATCCAAAGAACTCAGAGCGACTATCGCCAAATGTGTCTGTATGAGGGAGTTGACAACTTGGGCTCATACTTCTAAAAGTGTGTACATTTATCACCGGAAGTTGTTTAAGCAGAGTCCGCATGGTTGGCACAGGGACCTATTTGATGGGATAGGGTTGAGACAAAAAAAAAAAAAAAAAAAAAATAAAAAAAAAATAAATAAAATAAATAAATAATTAACACTACAGGGAAAAACAAGCAAACGGAAAGTGACGAAATTTGACTGATTTTGGATAATTATTTTACTGATTGACCTTAAATGCAAACATTCCCTCTCTTTTCTGACAAAATGAGGTCCTCCTATGCTCTCCAATAAGCCTACCGTTGAAAACGTACATATACGCGAACAGCAGGATAAAGATTAACATGAGCAGAAAATTGAAAAGTCCCCAGGGAATTGTAAGTAATAAACTATACCGGCATTCGTCTTCTGTCTGATTGGTGCCAATGTTATTCATTATAAATATTTGAACAGGTCATATATTTATTTTCCTTGGGACCACTGAATCTACTCTGGTAGCTTGGGAAATTGAATTCCGTTCAATGTAGTGCTAGGTCCGTATGCAGCCCTGCAAACTACGTTTCCATCACGTTTTGACCCCTTTAAGCCCCACTTTTATATAGTAAACAGGGGTTTACAGGGGCATACATTACTTTTCTTATTTCTGCTCAAAAATATAGATTGTGGGTACTCGTTAGAACCGCCTCGGCGAGGCGGTTCTAACGAGTACCCACAATCTATGTTTTGAGCAAAAATATGAAAAAATATCAAAATATTTTTTTATCTGAAAATTTTCATTTTTTTGGTGGTAAAATTTTCAGTATATTTGAATAGGCATGTTTTCGTAATGTAAAGTCAAAATAAAACCGATACTTAGATTTTCGTTGTTTTATTTGTACTTAATTTCAAGAACAACCTTTATAGATTTTATTTTTTGTTATTATGGAAGGTACATGAAAAAGTTTACAAGCGTATCTTTCTTGATGCGTTGTGCAGACGGCGCTGAGAGACAGCGTGAACTTGTTTTAGGAGTATCTCTGTTTCGATGTTGGTTATGAACATAACACGTATGTATTCTAAAATACTTAGTAATTCCTGGTCAAACAGATATCTCGACAGAAATAAAAAACAAACGAGCCACCTCATGACAAAACCAACAAAATGGTATATGCGCCCAGGGAAGACTCAGATCAGTCTGGGCATCCGCAATTATTTGAGCCACAGCCTGAGAAAATGTACATTCAGTCAGTTACGCCCAGCGAAGACATAGATTCGCCAGCGCATTGGGTCAGTCCAATCAGTCTTATTTGAAGGCCTGAAGAAACCTTGTATCAGTATCTAACCCATTTACGTCGAGTGGACTCTTCTACCACACACTTTGGACCAGTCTATTTCCAATAACAGAGGGTCTGGTCAGTTTTTATCATTACTATGTTATATGGAAATTGCTGAATTTAAAGCAAACAGTGCAGACCTTGATCAGACGCCGCGTTCTGCGGCGTCTGATCTGGGTCTGCACTGTTTGCTACTTACCCTTTTGGGGTTTCCCAACTAAATGGTTTAACCACAGAGTACCCTTGGAAGGCAGGTCATACTACTAGGATATGGGAAGGTACACTTTCTCACGTTTAGGCTCTTATCTATCTCATAGATGAAATCACTTTTGCACTGCAGGAATTTATCTCATACTTTAGGTAACTATACCGTATTATACTAAATATTTGAGCAGACATGCCTCAGTAACCAGTGTAGACCATATCCACTGCTCTTTTCTCGTTAAACACCGCCTGAAAAGGATATTCACTAATTACCATTTATTACAATGCCTACCCAGTAAGCTTTCTACATAAATCTATAGTGGGCCGTTATCGGCCCGTCAGGGTAGCTGACGGGCCTGGAACGGCCCGTTATAGATTTATAAAGAATGCTAGCTGCGGCCCGCTATAGATTTATAAAGAATGCTAGCTGCGATTAATGTTCGACATATCATCACCAAGCAGGCAAATGACGTTTGAACAACCTCAAAGCAACGTCGATGCAACGTTTTGTTGTACAACGTCACATCAAAGTCGATGTTTTGACGTTGCATTGACATTGCTGCGACGTTGTCTCAACTGTTGCGTGTCCGCAGGGTAGTTAGTCTGATGACATGTAATTACAGTCACCCGAATGTTTAGCATCGTTATTATGGTAAACTGTTTGTCCACGTGCATAACCCATTCGGATACTTTCTGTTATGTTTCATAACAAGTCAACAACGGTCAGTGATAATTCAGATCTACGAGTAGAACAAAATGTAACCTTGTCCGGTGACCTCAGACTTCTGGTTCCCAGCTGCATTACGTCAAATAGAAAACTGTAACCGGAAGTCTCCGGCCAACCGACACGTATCTCTATTTTCATTCATAGCGCCGATATTACCATTGTTTATTTACCAATCCTAGCTTTTTGGCCGCTAATCATTTTGGGCGTGTTCCGCAAAAAATATATGTTTTCCGACAGGAAGTCGGAATGTTGTCTTCATTATTACGAAAACATGCCTATTCAAATATACTGAAAATTTTACCACCAAAAAATGAAAATTTTCAGATGAAAAATTCTGATATTTTTCATATTTCTGCTCAAAACATAGATTGTGAGTACTCGTTAGAACCGCCTCGATGAGCTAACGAGTACCCACAACCTATGTTTTGAGCAGAAATAAGAAAACTAATGTATACCCCTGTTAACCCCAGTTTTTCTATAGAAAAGTGGGGTTTAAGGGGGTCAAAATTATATAGGCATGCTTTCGTGATGATTGTAAGTACATTGTAATAGCGGAAAATTTATAAGTGTATGCAATCCTCTAAATTGTTTGCATGTTTTTAAAAATACTTAATTGTTGCATACAATGCAGACCCACGTCATATACGCCGCCTTTCCGCAGCGTCTGATCTGGGTCTATCCTGATTCCACAGGTGGATTGTTTCGGACGTCGGCATCAATGGGTTAAAGAAAAACAAGGGATCTATCAGATAAAGAATGGCCAATAATCCGATGATGAGAATATTTACCTTTCAATATGAGGAGAAGGAACTTCCATGAACTTATGTAAATGTATTTTCACTCAGGTATACCTTGTTCAAATTAGTTCTAGTATAAACAATAATAAATATTATTCTAACACTCCTCGCCTATATAGCCAATGGTTAAACTCAGTGATATATTATGCAATAAATCACTGGGCGGAAACGCACGACGCTATCTGGCGCCTTCCCGACGTCATTTCGACACGCTGCTGACGTCAGTCTTAGTTTCTACGACGCTAGACTGTGTAACGTCGTCTTTCTCACTTCGGCAACGTAAGAAATGCATGTAAACGTCAGCGTTACAGTCAAAACTTTTGGCGGGATTTTCTTTATTCGATGGCGGAAAGTTTGAAAAATCTAAAGGATAAAATTACCTTTTCGTCGTTTTCTATGTGTTAGAATCGAAATAGATCAGCTCTTGTGCGTGATTTGTTGAGTAATAAATCACAGTGTAATAAATCACAGAGTAATAAATCCGCGCTCGTGATTTGATCTACTTTACAACTGACCTCCAAACAGTGATTTATTACTCAACAAATCACTGCTAGAGCTGATCTATTTCTTAAATAAAAAGCCTCGACATCAATAGACATCGAGAAGTACAGCTGACTATCATTATCTCGAACTGCTGCTTTAGTCAAACTAAATTTTGGATAATGTTTGTTTAGTTTTGCTTGAGTTTTTTTTTTTACATATCAACTGCTGTTATCACAAACTCAGTCTGAAAACTCTGGTCCTTGGAGTTTGAGAGAACGCATCACGAAAACATGCCTATATAATTTAGACCCCCTTAAACCCCACTTTTATATAGTAAAACTGGGGTTTACAGGGGTATACATTATTTTTCTTATTTCTGCTCAAAACATAGATTGTGGGTTAGGAAAGCCCTGATCAGAATGCGTGGCATCAACCATGCGAGCAGTCTGTAAGTATTCCTGCCTCTCTATAGCCAGATGTATCATTATTATTATATTTCTTCAGTGCTTGAAAGGGATTTGATGTATTTTCAGGGGAGTCAACTCTGTCGAGATTGTTTTACCATCTGAAAAAGGGGCCTTCTTTAAAAGGGGAAAATCTGCTTCTCATGCATATTCTTTCCTTTTAAAGTGCTTTGTTGTAGGAAAGCAAGCAAGAAGATATAAATAAAAGTTGGCTCCTTTTTTTGAAATGGCGGAAGTTTTGCGAAGTGATTCCGGCTCCCTTTTTCTCTATATCTTTTTAATAAAAGAGAGTAGCAAATAAATTATTCTTTAATGATACCCATCTTTGCCTTTTTTTTTCATGATATTTTAAAATATTCATTAACCCATTGTAGTCGGGAGACCCGTAAAAGGGTAATTGACAAACATTGCAGACCCTGATCAGACGCCGCAAAACTCGGCGTCTGATCAGTGTCTTCAATGTTTGCAAATAGTTTAGCCATTTTTCCCTAGGAATGTGTAAATCTCACAGGACTCTTCCAATATATAGTGTGGTAGATTCTATTCAGTATACAATGGGTTAAAACATCTAGACCTGAGTGACTGCACGCAACGGCTGGGGTGGATGCAGAGATGTAGAGGGACGATCGAATGATGAGAATGCCAAAATAAAGAATATGGATCTGAGAAAACGCTTCATTAAAATTGTGTCATTTTACTTAGGCCAATTATGCTTAAATCATTAGTGTTACTGAATATCAACATGGATGGTCGAGGTGTTTGAATTTCCATTGCGTTTCGGTATCCCAATTGTTTGAAAGATAGACAGTCCGTATGACAGAGAATTGGGTGCACTAAAATAATCTGAATTTCACAAAACTCCAATTACATCATATAATTTGACCACCTTAAACCCCACTTTTATATAGTAAAACTGAGGTTACCAGGGGTATACATTTTTTTTTTCTGATTTCTGCTCAAAAACATAGATTGTGAGTACGCACAATCTATGTTTTGAGCAGAAATATGAAAAATATCAGACTTCTTATCCGAAAACTTTCAGTTTTGGTGGTGAAATTTGTAATATATTTGAATTGGCGTGTTTTCGTAATGATCAAGATTCTGTGGAACTATAATTACTGGCAAAAAACCGTATCTCCATCATCGATATGTGGTAGGTTGTAAGGGGTGACCATATGAGCCACAATGTCAGAAAACGTACCTTCTGATAAATGCTCCAACGAGGACTCAAATCAGCCTGCACACCCGCACAGTCTGATCAGGTTCTTCTTTGTCCACTTGAAGAAACTTTAGCATCACGAAAACATACCTATATAATTTTTACCCCCTTAAAGCCCACTTTTATACAGTAAAACTGGGGTTTACAGGGGTGTACATTATTTTTCTTATTTCGCACAAAACATAGATTGTGGGTACTCGTTAGAACCGCCTCGACGAGGCGGTTCTAACGAGTACCCACAATCTATGTTTTGTGCAGAAATATGAAAAATATCTGAGTTTTTTATCTGAAAAATTTTCAGTTTTTGGAGTAAAAATTTTCTATATATTTGAATAGGCGTGTTTTCGTAATAATTCTTGGCAATAAAAAAACTCGCCCAGTGAATATTCTTATCAGACTGCGACTGCTTTGGCTGATCTGAAGTTTTGCTTTGTGCATATGTTCGAAGGTACGTTTCTTGACGTTGCGACTTGTATAAAAATGTAATAAACATCATAAGGAGATAATCATCAAATGCCGTTCTAATTCTGTCATAGTCGTTATCTATAGGCAATAAAATATGCCTAATCTTATTCAATCCGATATACTTTGACATTGTCAGGAACACAATGCACCGTACATACCCTAATTATTCGGACAGCCAGGCCTGAGCAAAAAGTGTAAACCCCGACAAGACCACACGGCCTGTGATCATTGCCACCCAGCCAGGAATTTTACACACGCCAGAAAGGTAATAAAATGAACTTGATGAACTGTTTGAATATGGTAATGTTTCCGAATATACAAAATAAAATACGGCATTTGGATCGTAGCTGTTCATCGACAAAGTGACACTATTAGCGGTGCAGAGGACAGACAAGGCGTGCTCATATACGCGAATTGATCTGGGCCTCGGCTGTCTACATGTGCTCTACAGACAAATTTAATCAAACCATTGCGCCTAAGCGAAGATACCCAGGAAATGCCACAATCACGAAACAGCCTCCTAGAAGCACCTAAAGAAGAAGAGATGAGGGACAAACAATAACAAGAATATCGGTGAAACCGATGGATGCTCCCCGAACATGCAATAGTCGGAACAGGAAACATTATCCTAGATAAAGAGCGGTATACTGTGTATACTCACTGTACTTCAAAATGGAGTATCACAAAACCTGTTGGTGGACAGATAAGCTTGCCTGAAGGCACTGTCATACAAACATCAGCAACATAAAAGTTGGAATAAATGAAAGGAATAAATCTAGGCACTAGAGCAAAAACAAAGTTTTTCTAAAAATAGCCACAGTGACCTTGACCTTGAGCCCAGGACCCTGAATGTCAAACATGCTCAAGATATTATCATACCCAACATTTGTTTGAAGTTATATCAAAATCCATCAATAAATGTAGGCACTAGAGTGTTGACAAATTCTTTTCTAAAAATAGCCAGTGACCTTACACTGCAGCTTTAAACAAAGTAGCATGACTCTGTGACAAATCATCTAACCAGAAAGATTGAACAATATGCGCATCCCCTATTGCTGCTTAAGAATCCATTAAAATTTCGTTGAATTTCTGCCAGTATTTGCTAAGAATTTGCGTGGACACGAACAGTACCCTATATATTCATGCAGAACTCATCAAAGGGCAATAACTCTTGGAAAAATCATCGAACCAGAACACGCAGGTGATATGCACATCCACCTTCCATACTTAATATTCCCATGAAATTTCAATGAAATCCGACTAGTAGTTTCCGAGAATTCGCGTGGACACGAACAGTACCCTATATATTCATGCAGAACTCATCAAAGGGCAATAACTCTTGGAAAAATCATCGAACCAGAACACACAGGTGATATGCGCATCCACCTTTGATACTTAATATTCCCATGAAGTTTCATTGAAATCCGACAAGCAGTTTCCGAGAATTTGCGTGGACAAGAGCGGGACGGACGCACGGACGCACGGACACACGGACGTACGGACGCACGGACGCACGGACACACGGACGCACGGACGCACGGACGAAGCGGCGACTATATGCTCCCCCGAAATTCTTCGGGGAGCATAATAAAACACTGACAAAAAAAACAAAAAAAAAAACAACAACAACAAAAAAACAAACAAAAAAAAAAAAAAAAAAACACAAAAAAACAGTCACGCCATCTACGCACGAACACAGAAGAACTGCGACAGAGGAACCGCCCTCGGACAGTCAGTAGAAAAGTAGTCACATGAAACCTCACCCTTAATTCTGACGCATCTTCAAATTACAAAATGTTCGAAACATGAACTGTCAAAACAATAACTCTGAGGCACTCATTAGAAGTAAGGCACGCATCATTGAAACGAAAACAACAACAACAAAAAACAACACATCACGAAAACATGCCTATATAATGCTGACCCCCTAAAACCCCACTTCTATATAGTAAAACTGGGGTTTACAGCGGTATACATTATTTTTCTTATTTCTGCTCAAAACATAGATTGTGGGAACTCGTTAGAACCGCCTCGTCGAGGCGGTTCTAACGAGTACCCACAATCTATGTTTTGAGCAGAAATATGTAAAATATAGGATTTTTGTATCTGAAAATTTTCATTTTTTGGTGGTAAAATTTTCAGTATATTTGATTAGGCTTGTTTTCGTAATGACAACATGAAATTACGAATGCTTAGAAATTATACTTTCTATGGTCATGTCAGAAGGTGAGTGAAGCTCTCACCTTTCTACTTGACAAAATTTATATAAGATTTCGTACTAAGCTCTTTCGACGAATTGTGGGTACGAATTGCCCACCGCTGGTGGCTGGTTTGTTCTTGTTCTATGATGAAAGAGACTTCATGATGTCTCTTCTGAAGAAAAGCAATCTAAAGTTATTGAAGCTTTCAGATCGACGTCTAGATATTTGGACGATTTATTAAATACTGACAATAACAACTTCGATGGTTTGATCAGTCAAATTTATCTTTCAGAGCTTCAATTAAATAAAGCAATTATTCTGAAAGTGAAGCTCTGATTTTGGATTTGCATTTGTCTATTTTAGATGTGTTTATTTCAGGCACAATTTATGATAAACGCGACGATTTTGAATTTGAGATTGTAAATTTTCCTTCCTTGGATGGGTATGTTCCTCATCGAGCAAACCCAACCCACGATTTTTATATATCGCAACGAATTCGGTTCGCCGGAGTGTCTAATCATGTTTCTGACTTCAACACTCGAAATAAATCTTAACTGCTAAACTTCAATGTCAGGGTTATCGGTACAATAAACTCCACAAAGCCTTTTCTAAATTTCATAGACGTCGTTTCGATTTAATTTCAAAATTCAATGTTGGACTTAAATCTCTTCTGCAACAAGGCCTATCGGAACCTAAATTTTATGGTGACTTAGTTTTCAAATTCAGAAATATATGCTTGCAATGATTGTATTTAGTAAAATCATTCTCCGATATATAAAGATTGGGTACGACATAAATGCAATACAACAGACTGCATGCATGGTAATTAACCCAGTCACGGTTTATAACTTCACTTCCCTCTTTGGTTGCACGCCGGCGGGTCGGGCCTCAGGCTCTGTGACAGCTCCGGCTTAAGACTTTTATGTAAGTCGGTTGGTGCCTGATGTTCTGGCTCTGGTCGGGCCCACCGAGTCCAACTGATGGTTTTCTTTTGCTTCAGCATTTCAGTTACTTCTAGCTGTCGAATCCTCATCGTTGTTTCATCTCTGTATTCATTTGATTTTTGTTCTCGGAGATGTTGCATTGATGAGTTAGGAATGCTTTACGCAGACTGAATAAATGTCATGTATATCATAGCAGAACTAAGGGCGAGGGTTTTGCCATGTTAAATCGATTTAAGCTCCCCCCATTCCACCTAGTAAAATTTTACTGACCGTTCCAAGGCGGTGTTTCTGCTGTGATTTACTATTTCTGTCATTGTATGTCTTTGCATGTATGTCCTGGTGAAATTTTTATTTCGGATGGTCGTTTGTCCAAGTTTTAGGAAAGAAACTCTCCTTTAGGCTTTCTGCTTGTAGTGTTTTGTTCTTTTTTCCTTTTGGTGTCTTGGGTGGAAGGTGTCAAGTAATTGTTTCGTTCCCGATGATTTTGTTCCTTTCTATTCAGTCAAGAATCTAAGCCGTCTGTTGGCAAGGACTCGACATACTATATAGTCCAAAATCTATAAACTCTGGTCTATGAAAGTGGCTTTTTCTGGACATCTTCTAGATCAACAAGAGGACGAGTTCTGTGTTGGCAAAGAATAGGGGAAAGCCAAGGACCTTAATCGTGTTGGACAAAACTAACGTAGGAGATAATCAAGAATTAAAGTCTTGTGTTGGCAAAATTTAGCATCAGAGCTAGCCATTAAACTAAACTCACGCGTAAAAAAAGTGTGCACATTTTACTTTTTCATTACTTTAATTGTGAAATGTATACATTTAAGACATAATAATTTCAATCGTCACGGAGTATAGCTACACCGAAATATCGGTCAAACAATGGCAAGTTTTTTTTTTTTTTTATGTAATAGCCAAAATTGTGATTTTTCTTGCTTTTCGCGTGGAACATGTGTACAGAAGTACAAGTGGCCAGACTTGTGTTCACTGTTATACATTCTTTTTCGCATAGGAAAAATATCACGGGAGATTTTGAATTTTTAAAATACCGTATTCCACCTAATTACCGCACTGTGCGCTTAGGTTTTTCAAAATTACTGGAAAACACTTGTGGTAAAATATGTATCTGCCTACTAAAAGGTACACTTAAAAAAGATCAGCAAAGAACTTATTAGATGATGTTTATGCCATTTTTTTTCTGAATTTCTTTATAAAAGCATATGTTGTGGGTACTCATTTGAATTGCATTGACCAGTCGATGCAATTCAAATGGGTACCCACAGCATATGCCTTTATAAAGAAGCAGCCAAACAGTACACTAGCTGTAATCCGAAGAGTACGGAATTGCTTGACTGTGCGCTTATAGGGGTATGTGCGGTAATTAGATCGAATACGGTAATCAATATGGAACGACTTCCGGAACGTCATGCAGCGTATTGAAGCCTTAACGATGCTGGCATTACGAAAACACGCCTATCCAAATACATAGAAAATTTCACCTCCAAAACTTGAAAATTTTCAGATAAAAAATTCTGATATTTTTCGTATTTCTACTCAAAACATAGATTGTGGGTATCCGTTAGAACCGCCTCTGCGAGGCGGATCTAACGAGTACCCACAATCTACGTTTTTTGGGCAGAAATAAGAAAATAATGTATACCCCTGTAAACCCCAGTTTTACTATATAAAAGTGGGGTTTAAGGGGGTCAAAATTATATAGACATGTTTCGCGGATATTTAATTGCAATAAAAACACTGTTATGAAAAAAAGGGTAAGAGAAAAGTCCAGGGAGTGCCACAATCACAAACCGCAGCCCTTCCCAGACACCAAGAGGAAGAGGAAACTGACAAATCTAAAGAAGCACAAATCGAACAAACGTACGAGAAGCACTAAGATTAGTTCTCTCTTCCCCAAGCGAGGTAATCGCAATGCTAAAAGGACTGAAAAACACAAGAACAAAATGGCACAAGGTAAGACATAAAACAAATCGCTTCGTAGAGTAAACCACAAAGCAACAAAGATTAAGACTAACACCGGGAACACCCGGGAGTTTAAAGCATTTTTACAGCTAGCCAACTTCACCCTGGGTCCCGATGCTACTCTTAATACAGAAATACATATAAAATAAGTTACGTGATAGGTTTATATAAAGGAGTATTGTTGGCGACCGTTCCCGATCCGACAGGCCACGCGTGTCAGACGTCAGACTGGACCGTGATATAGTTGACGCACATAAGACGTCGGTACCAACCCGCATCTGCTACAGCGAGGCAATACGGTATAAGCCGAGACACGGTTCTGAGACGAATTCTTTAGTGTCGTAGGCCTATTCAACCAAGGCGGCCATATATTGGCCCTATGCTTTCCAAACGTCATCGCGTTTGAACTGGGCACAGCTTCACTTTCGATGGCGAAGGCTGCTGTGTAATAGAATCATCTTAAGTGACGAATCCTGGATTAATCTCTACTACCATAACGAGTAAGTTAAGGAGTAGCGATTTGCAGACGCTTATGTCCTTCAGAGAGATAGGTTCGGCGGTTCGGCCAGGGTGTGGGATGGGATCATGGCAACAGAAAGACAGATCACTTCTTCGTTCAGGGCAATCTTAATGCCCAGAGCCAAGTACTGAGACCAGTGGCCACCCCTTTTATCAATGCCCACGGCCCCACTACAATGCATGACAATGCAAGGCTCCACAGCAATATCGTAATGGCAATGGAATTGACGTTTTGCCTTGGCCTACCCTCTCACCAGATCTAAATCTCATTAAGCATATACGCAATGCTCTTGGTCGCAGAGTGAGATCACGGCATATCGTTATTAATTTACATGATCTATGCAACGCCTTGCAGGTGGAATGGAATAATATACTTGCTCACGGCATCCAACTTTACGAAAATTCCATGCGGAGACGTAAGTTAGAAGTTATTAGACAGAATGGCGGTCATACCAGATATTTACATCATTAAAATCATTTTACAACAAATTACGGTCAATCCAAACAAGAAAACAGCCCTGTGTCTATTTGTGAATATTTAATTTTCACCTCTTTGCCATAAGTTTTAAAGAAAATAAAAACAATAATATAGACATGTCGAGCGTGGTCAGATTATCTAACCACACGTTTACTGGTCAGGCTTAGTCCTCTAAGCGGTTAACCAGTATTGTGCACATTCTTTCGCCAGAAAATGACAACTGCCCTTCTTGAATCAGCGGAAGGGAGAGAATGACCGTAGAAAATATTTCAAGATCAATCTCCACGAAAGAATGTTGCCGACCTCGGCGGGGGTTGAACCCGCCACCTCCTGGTCTCCAGTCGGATGGCGCATCCAACTGAGCCACCGAGGCCGACTAAGATAAGCCGTGAAGTAAGAAATGTGTGAGATGGGCGCCAAACGAAGACTCAAATCAGCCTGCGCATGCCCGAAGATACGTCCTTTTGACGTTGCGGCACAGAAGATGAATTTAAATTTAAAAAATGTAAAAACAAAGTTAACATAAGAGAAATTGCATATCAAAGTACTTCATCAGCTGCAAAGCATTGATTACTGGTCTAATGATACCCTTGGGTAAAAGACCACCATCAGTAGCATCGATCCAGTAGTTACAAAACCAAACATAACAATACTGAGTCAGTGGAAACACGCATGTTTCTGTATATGATATCCACGGCATATCTAAACCCCAAATGTTTAAAATAAAAATGGTGAAGCTCAGATATCATCAAATAGTAAACAACTCCAACTGAGTCGGGTACACAACTGTCACTGGCAAAATGTGGTCTGTAGGCAGAAATAGACGAGGCCTTCAGAGTACTCGTAGACAGTAAAGGCCTAGATCTGAGCACACGTATATGTTTCATATGATGCGATTTATTACAGAAAACTAACCTCTACTCCGCTGCTAGATAAAACGAGCCTTAGACATATTTCCAAAAGTCCTAGTTTAGTTCTGGAACATAAATAAATCTTTTGACGTCCTATAGTACAGTCACATCCATGTACTGTCTTGTTGATCTTCATAAAAATTCCATGAAGAGAAATTTGAAATTCAAATGTGGTTTTGTATAAGCCATCTAGCTATTTCCACTGATAATGCTGTCTGCAAGGGAATTAGGCTTTCATCATAAACCATAAACTTAATGCGCGCAAAATGTATCATTCAGAAAAATAATAACGTGAGAAAATGAACATTCGTATATGTGCGCCCAGCGAAGTTTTGGATTAGCCTCCGCATATCAGAGTCTTCACTTTCAGCTAAACTCTTTCACTGTCACAGGCGATAATAATAGGCTTCCGCAAACAGCACAGATCCACATTACGAAAACACGCCTATTCAAATATAAAGAAAATTTCACCTCCAAAAACTGAAAATTTTGAGATAAAAAAACTCTGATATTTTCCATATTTCTGCTCAAAACATAGGTTGTGGGTACTCGTTAGAACCGCCTCGGCGAGGCGGTTCTAATGAGTACCCACAATCTATGTTTTTAGCAGAAATATGAAAAATAATGTATACCCCTGTAAACCCCAGTTGTACTATATAAAAGTGGGGTTTAAGGGGGTCAGTATTATATAGGCATGTTTTCGTGATGGCTGTGACGGCTCATGATGATCTACGCTGTTTAACATTCCGTTTGACACTACATATAAACTTCTTTCTAATCGATAGTTTGTTTAAACAAAACAAAGTAGACAACAAATATAGTTTGAAATTTGGCGCCGAAAGCGCTTAAGGAAACTTTGGATCCTTGGTTATCAAAAATGGCGCCCAGCCAAGACTCTACTCGGACTTCTCTAATGCGCAGTCTGATCTAAATCTTCATTCGGCGTCCGAAGGTACATTTTCTTATATTGTCGCTCAATTTGCTCATATTTTCAGTTTTACATCACGAAAACAAGCCTATATAGTTTTGCCCCCCCCCCTCCACCCTCCCCCCCCAAACCCCACTTGAATACAGTAAAACTGGGTTTACAGAGGTATACATTAATTTTCTTATTTCTGCTCAAAACCATAGATCGTGGGTACACGTTAGAACCGCCTCACCCGCCTCGCCGAGGCGGTTCTTACAAGTACCCATAATCTATGTTTTGAGCAAAAGTATGAAAACTACCAGAATTTTTCATCTGAAAGTTTTCATTTTTTTTGGCGGATAAATTCTCAATATATTTGAATAGGCGCGTTTTCGTAATGAGTATGTATAAAAAGGAAAAAAACAAATCTGTAATTTTCTTAAAACTTCGGCCACTAAATCAACTAACCGTACTATTTCTGAAATTTTATAGGACTGGCTACGCGTGGTTGTTTTTTCCGCCATGTTTTACAAGAGAAACGACTTTTGTGACTTCCTATTTCCTATATTGACCACAAAGCCTCTTCTGAAAATGGGTCATCTCTAAAAGGAAAGAATTTACTTCTCAAAAAGGAAAGAAGTTGCTCCCCTCGAATATTTACTCTGGACTTTATTGATGTGTAAAACTTATCCCCCAACCAAACAAATTGCGTGACATGTGTATAAAGATGCAGAGTTGAGTTGTTTGAAAATAAAATATTGCTCACCTGGGGATAAGCAGTGTGAACAGAGTTGCAGGTCACATTACTGTTCATGAAGAGACTCAATAAAACCAAGTTTGCTATTTATTTTGAAGTGTTTTAGTATCAGAATGCTTATTCTTTTCAGACCCTATTTATCTTCAGTACAGCTGGTGTTATAATGCTCTCCCATTACGAAAACACGCCTATTCAAATATATAGAAAATTTCACCCCCAAAAACTGAAAATTTTCAGATGAAAAACTCTGATATTTTTCATATTTCTGCTCAAAACATAGATTGTGGGTACTCGTTAGAACCGCCTCGACGAGGCGGTTCTAACGAGTACTCATAATCTATGTTTTTGAGCAGAAATAAGAAAATTAATGTATACCCCTGTAAACCCCAGTTTTACTATATAAAAGTGGGGTTTAAGGGGGTCAAAATTATATAGGCATGTTTTCGCGATGCTAAATATCTGCACGTACAGCACTTTAGTATAGTTTATATTTTCTGTTCTTTGGCATCAAGCGTTTTCAGATTTTTGAAAATAGAAAAAATGAACGGCTAGGGTGCGAAGGCGTGAACAGTGTTCACTGTTGCACGTTTCATATATAATTAGCTACATTGTATTCATTAACGAACGAAATAAACCGAGTGTGTTATTTTCATTTCGTGCTCAACTCAGCTCAGCATGAAATTTTTCTCCTCTAATAAATATGAAAATGACAACAAAAGTTGACGTTTACATATTAATTAGCAGAGAAATTTCATACTCAGCTATGTTTAGCAAGAAAGAATTTGCAATTGTTAGTAGTTATAAACATCACGAAAACATACCTATATAATATTGACCCCCTTAAACCCCACTTTTATATAGTAAAACTGGGGTTTACAGGGGTATACATTGTTTTTCTTATTTCTGCTCAAAAACACAGATTGTGGGTACTCGTTAGAACCGCCTCGACGAGGCGGTTCTAACGAGTGCCCACAATCTATGTTTTGAGCAGAAATATGAAAAATATCAGATTTTTTTTATCTGAAAACTTTCATTTTTTGGTGGCGAAATTTTCATTATATTTGAATAGGCGTGTTTTCTTAATGTAGATAAGCAGGACAAATTTCATGCTAAGCTGTGTTGAGCATGAAAATATGTTTTACAATCACGGGGTCTGGTGATCCCTCTTTTCACAATATCTGCTGTGTACCGGTCTTTAAACGTCCCTACCTGCATCATTTAAGTGTAGTTTGTATTTTCTGGTTATTTGGGATTACCTCTTGTCATGCTAATAAATAAAGATGCCACGCCTACTTCCAATTTTTAGCCAATCAGATTACTAGATCCAGGTTGTTGATATAAATTCATATACTGAGTGACAAACAGTGCAGATCCAGATCAGAAGCCAACTGACCTGGATCTACACTGTTTGCAAAGGCAGGGTATATCCGGGTTCAGCAGGACAAGGGTTAATTAATAAGCTCATTTGGATTATTTTGAAACACGATATCATTCAAACCCTGGCTGACTGACATGGAGTATTGCTCGTTACATTACTGGTAATAAACAGTCTCAATACAACCGAGTCTGCTATTTCCGTTTTAGTGTTTCTTGATTGCAAACGATCACTTCAGAACTTTTTTTCTTTACTATGTACAGCTGTTTTAACCCTTCTCTTGCTGAACACGACATGCCCTGTCTTAGCAAACAGTGTAGATCCAGATCAGTTGGCTTCTGAAGAAGCCAACTGATCTGGATCTACACTGTTTGTCAATAAATATGTGAATTGCTATCAAAAACCCGACCAAGTACTCTGATTGGCTGGAAATCAAAAGTGGGCGTGACATCTTAATTTATTCAGCAAAGCAAGAGTTTAGTGTTGTGCGGCGGCCGTAAACGTCCCTTTATGCCTCACTTTTAAATTAATGTCAGTTATATAGTATGGTCATTTAGGATCACTTAACATATTTTAATTTATTTGAAAATCGACAAAAACTGTTCCCTTTTCAAACTAGCATAAATTTATCCACATGTGCTCATTCATATGTCATGAGGTATGGAAACGAATTATTTTACATCAAGAAAACATACCTATATAATTTTGACCCCCTTAAACCCCACTTTTATATAGTAAAATTGGGGTTTACAGGGGTATACATTATTTTTGTTATTTCTGCTCAAAAACATAGATTGTGGGTACTCGTTAGAACCGCCTCGATGAGGCGGTTCTAACGAGTGCCCACAGTCTATGTTTTGAGCAGAAATATGAAAAATATCAGATTTTTTTTATGTGAAAAATTGCCATTTTTTGGTGGTAAAATTTTCAGTGTATTTGAATAGGCGTGTTTTCGTAATGTATCCCTTGACTCCTCCGTCTATAATGGCTTTTTCCGTTTTATAATTTCTCACTCACGTTCTTGAAAGATCATTTGGAATCACACAAACATGTATTGAGTATCTGATACACGAGAAAGAATTCGTGTACCATAAGGGTCAAAACAAACGGTATCAGCGTGTCACGTCACAAACATGCATCAGAATGTTTTAGTTTTGCGTTACAATGAACCCGTTTGTCGTAAAATTACAATAATTTGTTTTATTGCGACAGTTATTGCATTAAAAGCCGAATCCAAACTATGCCGTTCGAAAGAACCAGGTTTTTTAGCGAAGGAAAAACACGTTGGGAAGTGAACCAGGCATATTTCCATAAGATGTACACGAGTAGCATGTAAAGTTATTCATGTTTATGTCCAGCGCATGGATTTCAAACCATTCCAGAAGGTTCCTCTTTGTCTGTTGAAAGTCTGTAATGATTGTAGGCAGATCGTATTTACTCTAAGTATTCGGGCAGATAGTGTGTCACTGGGGCGTCCATCTGATATTGGCTTACAGTTGGGCAAAGCCTGCTATCCTTGTAGCAGGTAAGGGTAGATGGGGAATGTTTTTATTTTTTCTGTTTCTTCACTTTCATTGCTGTTCCTCTTTCTTCCCTATCCCCCTCTTTCATCTCTTCTACTATCTCTTCTATCTCTTTTCTCCCTTTCTTTGGGAGACGACACAAAATGACCCACAGGTGTTGAGGTGTCGTTAAGCCCCAACACAATCAATCAAGCTAGGCTTGAACAAACAATGTAGACCTTAACCAGAACGCGGTCTGATCAGAGTCTGCACTCTTTATCACTCCAGCTATTTTAGACACAACAACAGTCAAATGGACGTATGAAAGTTTTAGATACAATGCACTTAAGTGGTCCAAGTACTTAGTGTAAATACAGCGTCTAGAAAACACACCTTTTCAGAACAGAACTTAGTGTTCTGGAACACAAACAGGAAGTCTTAATACTTTTCTCCCTTGGCGGAAATTTGGTTAATATCCCAGGTATATGTTATACAACTGAGATTAAGCCCCAGGAAAACAGAGCAATGAATTATTCATAGAGTAGAGACCGCAATGTTTAATGTGAACATTATTCAGTTAGGAAAAGGAATTGATGCCAATAGTAATACGAAAAGTTAAATGAAGTTACCAATTACACAATTACGAAGGCAAGCCATCTCGAGGCACCGGAGGGAGGGGAAATGAGGAACACATTACGAAAACACGCCTATTCAAATATATAGAAACTTTCACCTCCAAAAAAGGGAAATTTTCAGATAAAAAACTCTGATATTTTTCAAATTTCTGCTCAAAAACATAGATTGTGGTGCTCGTTAGAACCGCCTCGACGAGGCGGTTCTAACGAGTACCCACAATCTATGTTTTTGAGCAGAAATAAGAAAAATATTGTATACCCCTGTAAACCCCAGTTTTACTGAATAAAAGTGGGGTTCAAGGGGGTTAAAATTATATAGGCATGTTTTCATGATGAAAAATGACAAGGTGATAAGACACAGTTGCAATGACCAACACACAAACAAAGAGTAGCCACCTTGGAACGATCAGCAGAAAAAATATATAGAAAATTTCATCTCCAAAAACCGAAAATTTCAGATAAAAAAAACTCTAATATTTTTCATAGTTCTGCTCAAAACATAGATTGTGTTAGAACCGCCTCGGCGAGGCTGTTCTGACGAGTACCCACAATCTATGTTTTTGAGCAGAAATAAGAAAAATAATGTATACCCCTGTAAACCCCAGAATTACTATATAAAAGTGGGGTTTAAGGGGGTCGATAATATATAGGCATGTTTTCGTAATGAACTTGTATTACTCGCTCGAAACCTCACCCTCAATTCTAATACAGGTCCAAATTACAAAACCATCAGCGTAATTGAAGAAAAGACTTTGAAATATATTTGAGCCGCTCCGTAAGAAAAGGGGTCTACAAGGCATATACACAGGCTGATCAGGGCCCTCGCTGTCCGCTCAAGGACTCATTGGATAGTGTAAAATATATCGTTGCATAGCAAAGACCCTTATCGACTTCACTGGTTGACCTGTATTTTCACTATTCGCATAATATCCATTTTCTGATGGCGCAGCTAAATTGCGGAGCTCCAAAGAGAATGGCGAGTATAAGGTACTGCAGCACTGACTTGCAAAAATCTGCATTGAAACTGAAGCTGAAAGGGTATAATACCCAATAAATTCTGGACTTCATCATCGAAATAAAATGTAGATGGTAAACATTTTAAAGGAACTTTATATTTATAAAGAAATTCTCCAGATATCGATTCTTTTGTGAGTACCAGAACATTAGATCAGAAAAGGTTTAAAACCCTTAAAGCACCGAATACCAATGCAGCAGATGATATCCTGATTTTCTTTTCAGAGAAAGTAATGTTTGACGGTTCATGTGAATTGTCTGCCTAGCAGACAATTCATATGAAATGTCAAACCTTATTTTTCTAAAAAATGAATTTTGTTTAGTTAAATATTGTTTTGAGCTTTAAAAGTTAAGCATTGCAAATAGGCATTTCTGCATTAAGCTTTAAAGCAGGATTTAAATACTAGTTCTACCAAAACCTTATCTTGAGTACTGTCATTACAAAAAATGCTTATTTAAATATACTGAAAATTTTACCACCAAAAAATGAACATTTTCTGATAAAAATTCTGATATTTTTCGTATTTCTGCTCAAAACATAGATTGTGGGTACTCGTTAGAACCACCTCGACGAGGCGGTTCTAACGGGTACCCACAATCTATGTTTTTGAGCACAAATAAGAAAAGTAATGTATACCCTTGTAAACCCCCGTTTTACTGTATAAAAGTTGGGTTTAAGGGGGTCTAAATTATACAGGCATGTTTTCGTGATGAAATTATATACAAAGCTGATGCATTTTGTGATTCTTTCTAACTTTTCCAGACTCATTTGATGAGGTTATGTCATGTAAACAGTTGTCTTCGAATCGAAACGAAGTCATCTAATTCCTAATATCTCTTGCTCGTTAATCAAATCGTACTGAGTGTCCCGTCTATTTGACTTTGTAACTGTCACTTCGTGTAATGATGCTGTAAGGCCACACAGAGGTTATTGACTCTCTGGCCGACTTTTAACTGGACTGTCTATTTTGAGAAAAGTACGAGTAGTTTGTCTCCAGACTCTTTCATTACGAAAACGTGCCTATATAATTTTGACCCCCTTAAACCCTACTTTTATATAGTAAAACTGGGGTCTACAGGGGTATACGTTATTTTTCTTATTTCTGCTCAAAAACATAGATTGTGGGTACTCGTTAGAACCGCCTCGCTGAGGCGATTCTAACGAGTACCCACAATCTATGTTTTGAGCAGAAATGTGAAAAATATCAGATTTTTTTTATCTGAAATTTGACATTTTTTGGTGGTAAGATTTTCGGTGTATTTGAATAGGCGTGTTTTCGTAATGCTTATCTGTACATCTGTTTGTCCTTTCAAAGTATGCCATCTAGTGTGGCTTAAAATATTTTGTTCAGGTTCAGTTATATCCATTGGTTCGAAAAGATATAACAGTGAAATGGGAAGAGACAGATAAGGCTCCAGGAAGTGTAAGAAATACTGACATAAAAGCAAGTACAGAAAGGAACAGCAGCTCTGTATGTTTGAAAATTATAAAAAATCCGGGATAGTCATTATGTCGAGGCAGTTTAAAACCATGTATATTTTTGTTTGGTCAAATAGTATGTACATGTAAGCCTACCAATTTTATACCATGTATTACATAATTATAGGATCGTTATGCCAGTTGAGCACAGTAAAAGCCTTGATCAGCCTGTGCATTCCTGAGCAGAATCTTCTTTCTGGACCTATCCTATTCTACAGTATTTCACGATTCTGAAAGTGGGCGTAGGTATGTGCGGAGAAGATGGAAAATTTCTTAACAAATATCATTAACAACTGTGTTGCAAAATCAGAACTAAACTAGACTGACCGCAAAATCTGTCTTGAAGAAAAGGGGGTAAGAGAAAAGTGCCACAATCACAAACCGCAGCCCTTCCCGGACACCAAGAGGAAGAGGAAACAGACAAAACCAAACAAGCGCAAATCGAACAAACGTACGAAAAGCACCAAGACTAGCTCTCTCTTCTCCAAGCGAGGTAATCACAATGCTAAAAGGACTGAAAAACACATGAACAAAATAACACAAGGCAAGACATAAAACAAATTGCCTCGCAGAATAAACACAAAGCAACAAAAGACTAAGACGTACGATGTGTGATGTTGATATCAGAAGATAAGATCTTGAGGCCAATACAAGTGCCATCCAGAACATCACGAAAACATGCCTATATAATTTTGACCCCCTTAAGCCCTACTTTTATATAGTAAAACTGGGGTTTACAGGGGTATACATTATTTTTTCTTATTTTTGCTCAAAAACATAGATTGTGGGTACTCGTTAGAACCGCCTCGCCGAGGCGGTTCTAACGAGTACCCACAATCTATGTTTAGAGCAGAAATATGAAAAAATATCTGAATTTTTTTATCTGAAAATTTTCATTTTTTGGTGGTAAAATTTTCAGTATATTTGAATAGGCGTGTTTTCGTAATGAGGAAGAAAATATAAAACCGAGGCATTAAAGGAACGGCATTATTAAGATATGAGCCGCTACGTCCGAAAACATACCTTCAGACACGTGCGCTCAGCGAAGATTCAGATCAGCATTTGCACAGTCTGATCAGAATCTTCACTTACTGCATTTTGGATAGCCAGGAATGCTAAGTTTCTCCAAGCGGACAACGAAGACTCTGATCAGACTGTGCGGATGCACAGGCTAGTTTGAGTCTTCGCTGGGCGCAAATGTCAAAAGTTACGTTTACACACACTGCCACTCTATTTATGTTGAATAGATTACGTTGTCATATAAAATGACGGGGCGTTCACTGATATGTAAATAACATGTTATCAGGCAAATTGTAAACGGTCTCCTTGAGCTATTTCAATCCTAAATGGAAATATATATATATAGGCCATGCTGCACGCATGCATACAGTCGAACATCAATGGCTCGAACACCTTTGGGACCATGGAAAATTGTTCGAGCCATTGGTAGTTCGAGCCAATCAAGGTTAATCATAGCGCCAGGTCGGGAAGCAAATATCGCTAATTCTGGGAAATCTATCGATCTTCTACACAATAACTGTGTGTTGAGTGTACTTATTAGAATCGCCTCGAAGAGGCGATTCTAATGAGTACACACAGAGCATACAATTTTATAATGAAATAAGAAAGCTTCCTTAAATATTTGTTTTCTTGACCTATCGGAAGAATTTCGTAGGGACTCAGAAACGAGTTCGAATTAGCCATGGTGAACGAGCCATCGGTGTTCGAGCTATTGAGATTCGACGGTATATCCATTACGGAATAGAGTAACCGACTCGAAAATAAGTTTAAGTCGTTCCCTTAAGATAAGACTTGTTCAATTAAGATAATGTCATATGGAAACAAGATTATATCTCGTGTATTCTTTGTTCCTATGTCGGTGGTTTCATATGGGGCAGTTTTTGTTTGCTATAATTTGTTCCTCATCTCTCCTTCTTTTGTGCTTCGGCATTACGAAAACACTCCTATTCAAATATATTGAAAATTTTACAACCAAAAAAGGAAAATTTTCATATAAAAAATTCTGATGTTTTTCATATTCCTGCTCAAAACAGAGACTGTTGGTACTCGTTAGAACCGCCTCGGGGAGGCGGTTCTAAAGAATACCCACAATCTAATTTTTTAGCAAATTAAACATATAATGTATACCCCTGTAAAACAAAGTTCTACTATATAAAAATGGGGTCAAAGGGGGTCAAAATTATGCAGGCGTGTTTTCGTGATGAGAAGGCTGTGCTTCGTGATTGTGGCATTTCCTGGGTGCCTTCACTTTAGTTGTTAAGCTAATATCTTGGAGTTTCAACATATTATCTTCTTAACTAACGATAATATATTGTTGCTTTAAGACATTTTTGGGCCTAAAGATAACATACCGTTCAGCCTCAAGATAATATTTTATGCTATCAACCTCATATCTTATGGCCTCAATGTACTATCTTGTTCCCTCATGAAAGTAACCTAATATAAATCGAAACTTTGTCTTTTCCGGGATTCCGTAACGTTGTGAATATCTTGCATTACGATTTTATTTTCTCGCATTCCATCAAGAAATAAAGCTTTTATCTAAACTAAATAAATAATCATAATGATAAAAATGCAGTAAGTACAATCAAATCCAATAATACTTACCTTTGGCTTCTGTTTGGTTTGTGGATGCATTTACAATGTGAATGTCATTTATTTATTAGCTCACCTGGAGCTTTGCTCCAGGTCAGCATATGCCATGGCCTGTTGTCCATCGTCCGTCGTTAGTTTTTCACGTTTTCGACATCTCCTCCAGACCCAAAAGTTGTATTGTACTGAAACTTAGTGGGAAGCATTGTGGCAACATGGAGATACAGAATTGTTAAAATTGTCGGATTGAGCGAAAGTTTATGGGAGGCATCACAGTGACATAGAGATTCAGAATTCCTAAAATCGTTCCATTCCAGGCCATCTTGAAATTCTTCAAACGAAGTTCGATTGAGTCGAAACTTGATGGGATGCATCAGAGCGACATTGAGATTCAGAATTGCTAAAATCGTTCCGTTCCGATATCCAAGATGGCTGCCATCTTGAAATACGTCAAACAACATCCCCTCCCAAACCGTAAGTTGGATTCAGCCGAAACTAGATGGGAAATATCGGAGCGACATTGAGATTCAGAATGTCTAAAATCGTTACGTTCGGCTATCCAAGATGGCCGCCTGAGCGGCCATCTTGAAACCACGTCTGCTCCGGAACCCTAAGTCAGATTAAGCACAAACTTGGTGGATGGCATCGGGGCCACATGGAGGCGTAGCATTGTTAAAGATCATTCCATTCCGATATAAAAAATAGTCGCCATATCGGCCATCTTGAAAATCAGTAAACGACATCTCCTCCCAAACCGTAAGTCGGACTGAGCTGAAACTTCATAGGAGGCATCGGAGCTACATAGTGATTCAGATGGCTAAAATTATTGCGTTTCAATATCCAAGATGGCCGCTACGGTGGCTATCTTGAAATCTTCAAACTACATCTGCTCCAAAACGGTAAGTCGGATTGAGCCTAACCTTGGTGGGAGGCATCGGAGCGACATGGAGATTTAGAATTGCTAAATTCGTTCCGTTCCAATATCCAAGAAAATCTTCAAACGACATCTGCTCCCGAACGGTGTCGGATTGAGCTGAAACTTGGTGGGAGGCATTGGGTAGACATGGAAATTCAGAACTGCTAAAATATTTCCAATCTGACATTTAAGATGGCCGCCGAGGCCATCTTTTCTGTTATTCAAGATGGCCACCATGGCAGCCGTCTTGAAAATCTTCAAATCATATCTGCTCCCGAACAGTAAGTTTGGATGAGCTTAAACTTGATGGGAGACATTCGGGTGTCATGGAAATTCAGAATTGCTAAAATTCATCTGTTCTAATGTCCAAGATAGCAACCATCTTGAAATTCTTCAAACATCCCCTCCAATACATTAAGTCATATTGCGCTGAATCTTGAAAGGAGGCATCGGGGAGACATGGAGATTCAAAATTTGCTATTTGTTCAGTTCAATATCAAAGAATGCAACCATGGTGGCAATCTTGAAACTTTTCAAACAACGTCAGATTCTAAATTGATAAAGGCAATCTGATCTGATAGCCGAGATGGCATGATGATAAGCCAAATCCAGGTGAGCGATTCTGGCCCTCTTAGGCCTCTAGTTCATTCATTCATTCATTCATTCATTCATTCATTCATTCATTCATTCATTCATCGAAGCTGTTGCTGTCAGAGAGAGAGAGAGAGAGAGAGAGAGAGAGAGAGAGAGAGAGAGAGAGAGAGAGAGAGAGAGTATATGCTATTTTGTCATACTACTCGCAGTTTTGGATCTATATTAATTCATGACAGTCTCTCAGAGACATAAGATATGTACATGACTTTTTCCCCGAATTATTTTATTTTTTACCTTTATTGCACGGCGCATCAGCGCCGGGCATATTGTGGTTACTTTGTAACTGTTAGTGTGTGTCGGAAACGGCGTAACCTTTCGGTTCACATTTTTTTAAAAACATATGACGATTGTATTAAATAAAAGGTCCTGTGATATATTAATGTGCTACAAATTGTGGACAGAAATAATGTTTCAGCTACGTGATAAATACAGGGTCCAAACTTCCCTGTTTGTATAACCAACATGCGTTTATTTACCGGATATTTTAGGAGTATCCTTTCGGTTTTTGTGGCGGGGGCGAAAAATATCGGGTTGGAGCTGGTACCCGTTCTAATTTGAAGATTTCGCGTTTTAGTTTTTCTATGTGGAGAACCAGTCAGCGCGTGCCTTTGAAGAAAATGGTCGGGTATAAAAGCCAAGTCCGATCCGATCCAGTAAATATAAGAAAATCATAGTTTTCTCAGTAGTGAAGCTCTGAATGTTCTAGTGACCATTTATTCTCTGCGACAGAGCAAATCTCTGTATATATTAGCTTCACTACTGAGAAAACTATGATTTTCTTATATTTACTGGACTTGGCTTTTATACCCCTAGAAGACAGAAAACTGCTTAAAAATCAAATCCAAAAGCATTGAAAAAAGAAATATCTTTTGTCGAATATTTAATTAAGCAATGTATGATAATACAAAACTGATATACTGGACATTTGAATCGTAGTTTAGATATAATGACAAAAATAAAATTTATGATCGGCAGAAAAATGATCGGCGGATCGGATCGCCATATTGGATGAATCGAAGCTGCATGAGTTTGGGTAAATAAACATAAATGTTGCTATGTATCTGCTTTTTCGTTGGTTGTATTTTTGCGTGCATTGAAATATTTGTCGAGGCTCTATAATTCGATACAAAAAGGAATGTTTTTTTCAATCCTAGCGGAACTTTTATGACCATTTCACCGCCCGTTTCTGTAGGCAGTATCCACATTCGTGACATTTATTTAGTCCTTTTATCAGACTCGGTAAGACACTTTTTGCCCACAAAAAAAGCAAGACGTGCTCGTCTGTATTGTTTTCCATAAGATGCCTTGCTCGAGGTTTGTGCAGGGAAGTATTCATCAGGGTTCATTGGGCATTTCTGTGTTGAGCGCCTCCTTTGGCACTCAGTGTACAGCCATTGCATTAATTGCTTTGGTTTTTGCCTGCTTTAAAGTAGATGTGACCACATGGGAATCACAGCATTTGGATACTGTAGTATTTGAAGGCGATACTTTGTATAACAGTATCGTTCAAAGTAGATATGATGGCGATGCCACTGTTTATTTAGGGCATCAAGATTTGCCATTAGAATTTACTGCTTTTGGTGCCAAGATACCAACAGAGGTTGGGTTCAACTTTTCATGGGGCTATTAATAACCGTCCGGCAGTTGTAGAGGCAGGCGGGCACACAGTAATAGATGCCTTAGAAATGGCTTTCAATCAGTCTCCTTGGCTTATTGGAACTTTTGGTGGAAGATCAGTAGCCTTATTTAGAAGCAATGACATGTTTTTTGTTTTCGACTCGCATTCACGAAATGCAGTGGGTCAAATTGATTCAGCAGGTAGAAGCATACTTCTGTGTTATGATAATGTAAATGTTTTGTCATTGTATTTATCTGCAGTCTATCCTGATCATATTTTTAACATATCTCCAGTTCAACTGCGTGGCCCAGAAGAGTTGGTTAGTGCCATCTTAAATGAACCAGTACAGAGTACTGAACATGTCGAAGAAATGATATGTGATGAAGCTGAAATAAACACATTCATTCTTCCAACTGATGCACATGTAGCTGTTGACAGTGCAATACATGAATTTGATCATACATACCATGCATTGCCTGGAAATAAACCTAAAGGAAAATCTTATAAAAAGCAATGCAAAGATAAAGATCGCAGGACAATTGGTGATTTGTATGCAAGCCAGCAGACACAACTTCATGGTAGGAATATGTCTTCTGTTACATGTGAGTTGACTATGTGTAGCTCAGATGTGGCTGCTGTTTGTAATATTAGTACTAGTGACCAGCAGAGGTCAACAGTCAGTGATAATACCAATGTGTGTATGTCTGACCAAACTAACCAAGATTATGAATCATACATTCGTAGCACACCTAAGTATTGGTGCAAATGTTGTGACCGATTTCTTTTCTCATCTCAAGTCAAGCATTTAGGTTGTAAAAATAATTCAGTTATACAGGCTTTGAAATTCAATTCTTCTACACAACTTTGTCACACCTGTTATAAATATGTATGTCAAGGAACTATTCCTCCTTTGAGCTCCGAACTAAATGCTCTTGGTATAGACTATATTCCCAATGAAATCAGTTCTTTAAGCTCAATAGAAAAGAAACTTTTAGCCAGAATTCAAGTTTGCATGACTGTCATTTTACTTCCTGGTGGACAGTATGCTGAGAAAGGTCTAATAGTTGACATGCCAAGAGATGTTGAGTCATTCGTGGAAGAAATAACAGGTATTGACAACATGTGCTTGGTGCAATTTGAATTTGATAGCACAATTGGTTCAAGGGGGTGCTTTTTAACAGATCCATTTAAAGTTGTAAGAGGTTTTGTATGGCTTAAAGCTAATAATAGACTGTATGCAAACACAAGAATAGCAGACTTGAATTTAAATTCCTGTAATTCTGATGATAGCACTATTTGTTCAACTGATTTTCCTGTTATAAGAGATACTGTTAGCTGTTTGGAGCATGTAACTTTTGCTCCTGTTGAGTACTGCAGTAACACTGAGACAGGAGGTCAGAGTTCCTTGAGAAACACAAACCTGGGTTCTTCAGTATCTAGTCAAGCTAGCCCACTTTTAATTCCTCGTAATGATGCTACCCCAGTCTCCATATATGAAATGCCATTTGGTGAAGAAAAGGCATTCCAATGGCTTTTCCCTTCAGGCAAATTTGGCTTTACATACCCAAGACGAAAAAGCATTCAGCCAAGTTTATACTTCAGATACCGGTTGAACAACCGCCATGGTTATTGGCGAAGAGATATCATATATATGTTGCATGCTGCTGTATCATACGATAAACATCTTCTGAAGAAAGATATTGGTATTTGCATGAAAATGCGTAAAGGCTTCTCTGATACAGGGCCAGGTCTGCCAACTACAGCTGCAGACGTTCGGTCTAGAAATACAGACCCTGACATTCTTCAGAACTTATATATGTTCATGAAAAATATTCGTGGTACAGTTGCTTATTTTCGAAATGCCTTGTATGACCTTTTAGCCATGTTTCGCTGCTTGGGTCCTCCTACCTTATTTATGACTCTTTCAGCAGACGATTTGCATTGGCCAGAATTGGGCATGCTATTGGAAAACTTATCTTATGCTGAAGCAGTGTCGAAGCACTCATTTTTTTCCAGCATGAGGAAGGATCCCTTAATGACTGCAATTCATTTTGATCGCCGATTTACTGCTTTGATGAAATATGTAATTCATGGGCCTGTGAAACCTCTAGGTATTGTCAAGGATTTTTTTGCACGTGTGGAATTTCGGAATAGGGGCTCCCCTCACTATCACATATTCTTTTGGGTTGGTAATGTGCCTAATGATATTAATGAAAATACAAGCGAAACTGTTTTGCAATACATTACTAATACCATTCATACACATATCCCATTGGAAACTGAAAATCCTGAATTGTATCATCTGGTTAAAAAACTTCAAACTCACTCACATTCCAACTATTGCATGCGTTCAGGAAAACACCCCTGTCGTTTTGGTTTTCCGAAACGTGAATGCATAAAAAGCAGATTACTTTCAAGGGTTATGACTATGAAGAATAGAGGCCAGTTTTATGAAACATATAGGCCAAAAAATTCTGCTTTCATAAATGCTTATAACCCTCAAACTTTGCTTCACTGGCGAGCAAATATGGATGTACAGCTCATAAATGATGCTGATGGAGCAGCATATTATGTTTGTCATTACTTATGTAAATCAGAACCTGATGAATTGAGATGTGCACTTGGCAATTTAATAAATACTGTTTTTCACCAAAACCCAGAAATGACAGTTTTCCAGCGTCTTTGGAATATTGGTTTATGTGTTTTAAAACACAGACAGGTTTCTGCTCAAGAGGCAGCATTTCGTCTTAGTCACCTTAAACTTATTCAATGTTCACGGTCTGTTGTTTATTTGAACATCAGGCCTCAGAACAAAAGATTTAAAATGTTAAAACCATTAGCTGAAATTGAAGCCATGAATGATACAGAGACAGACATATTTATGCACAATATTATTGATTACTATATGGCACGACCTCAGTCCATGGAAACAGTGTCTCTACATTTCTTTGCTTCTTGGTATATAAAATGTCCAGCTCCAGCTGGTCAGTCCCAGACAAGATGCTTGGAAAGAGTTTATATAGAAAAGTATGATGTTTGGGTTCGGAAACGATAGTCATCAGTTGTTATTCGGTTTCCTCATTTGTCAGTTTCCAATGATGGTTACTACTTTACTTTGCTTATGTTATTGCTACCTTTTCGTTCTGAACAGGACCTTGTTGGTACATATGCAAGCGCAAAAGCAGCTTTCAATGCGAAACATTCACTGCTCGACTTTTCAGTGGAAATGCACAACTCTTTTTTATTTCAAGTTGAAAACTGTATTAGGCGCATTCGTCTTGCTGAGGCTGAGCTTGAGGAACAATCTGGTGTAGAAGATGTACCTTCAAACATTGATATAGGGTTGAACATTTCATCAGTTGCCGCAACAAGGTCATGTACAAATATAAGTTGCAACTCTGATGCAGATTTGTTGCACTATCATCAAATGTCTGCGTGTTACATGTCCCATGATGAGTTTTCTCTGTCTATAAATAGTTTAACTAATTGTCAGAAAAGAGCATTACAAATTGTACAAAACCGCTTTTCCAGCCGAAGAAATAAACCGCTTTTACTTTTTATTACTGGTGGTGCTGGTGTTGGTAAATCATACCTTCTCAAGATCATTGTTGCATATTTGCAGTTATACACAGGAGTTCATCTTGGTTCTTCACCTGTAAAGTGTTGCTCACCGACTGGGACAGCAGCTAGGCATATATATTCTATATATAACTATTCATTCTTTGCTCCATATTCCTGTTGACAGGTATTTAAATTATGCTGGTCTTAGTTCTTATGCACTCAGCTCATTGCGGAGAAAATTTATTGGTGTTCATACTGTTGTAATTGATGAGATAAGCATGGTAAGTGATAGAATGATGACATTCATCAGTAGGCGGCTTGGATAAATTGCAGACAGTTGCCAGCCTTTTGGTAATTTCAATGTAATTTTAGCTTAATGAGCTTGTTAAGTGTTAATTTGTTAACTGCTTTAGCAAAGTTAATTCAAATACACGCATATTTTTTGCAGAAAAAAAAAGTGAGAACCTTTTGCATTGAAAAAAGAAGCTTACATTTTCCCCACAAAGTTAATATATTTGCATATCACAACACAAAAATTTTAACATTTTCTTAACAACGTCGTTAACTTTGAGCTACAGGGCCCAGTTGTTCAAAGCATCGTTAGCTTAACGAGCTCGTTAAGTGTCATTTCGTTAACTGTTTTAGCAGATTCAACATGAAGTATTTTCATACTTTTTGCTGAAAAAATGTGAGTAGCTTTTGCACTGCTCTGCTGCAAAAGCTACTCAGATTTTTTCAGAAAAAATTTCAGCATATTTGCGTATCATACGATATAAATTTTAACGAATCGTTAACTAAGGACGTTAGCTTTCAACAACTGGGCCCAGAACTTGATTCTATATAAGCAACCTAACAGTAAGTGTCTCCGTTTCAACATTACAAAGCTCAGCATCTGATGACGAATCAATCTCTTCCATTTGTGAAGAAGTAGTAAGTAAAGCAATATATCAATTACACATATGATTATTCTGGTACTGATTGTGAAGATGAGGTTTCATTTTTATAGCCCGCCACATCACAGTAGCGAAGGGTAATGATAATATTGTCTGTCTGCAAAGCTCCTCTTCTTTCAAACCTACTACTACATGTACATATTTTAATTTGAAAAGGTGATACTTGGTGAACAATACAAGACTTTCTGTACAGCAGCCCATGTTTATGAAGGTTACAGTGTACCAAAAAATTAACAGAATTATTACTCTTAAAAAACTGTCCTTTTTTTTAAAAAAAATAATTTACACCTGATTTTCACATCAGGCAAACTGTTTTGCAGTTTTAATCTGATCATGCTGTATAAAGACTGGCAACAGTGCATATTTTTAGCTCAGCCTTTTCTTGGGCGCCGTGCTTCCCGTTATGCTGCTTTTTGCAGCAACTTTTGTACTTGTATTAATATTTATTTTCTTTAAGACTGTAAACTCCTGGGACCATGTACCGAATAATAAAGCAGTCAGAGAGAAAATAATATTAGCGATCGTAAGAAAATAAAATTAGCGATAGAAAACATATTTATGGCGCATAGTACTTTAATATAATCGCAGTTTCAAAAAACTTCTTTCGAAGACCGAAATTTGAGTACATATTTTCTTGAACAATGTTCCATCGGAAACATGCATTGCGTGTGGCTTACACGAATATAAACACTAATGATAAATGTCACGTACTGGTTTCACAGTAGTGTGAACCCCTGTTTTTCTGGCTATTTATTTTTTGAGAAAATATTTGAGATAAACCAAATTATGTCATAATTAGTAAAGAAAGATTGATTTACGAATGTAATGGTAAGCTTCAGATAATATATAGTTGGCTGTCATGCAGTAAAATGAATCATATTTCAAGCCAGTGCATAAAGATTAATATAATATTTTTATGTATAAGAATCTCACTATTGACATTTAAGAAAACCATCCTTTCGGCTCGTAGCGGGTTTTGCTCAATGATAATTTGAAGGACAGTCCTTTCAGACGACCGATTAAGATCAAAGTATTAACCTTTACCACTCTATTGGCAAATTCAGCAGACGACACAGTGCTAATATTGTTCCTGTTTTTTTTTTCCAGAAAATAGGCTTTGACATTCCATGAGGATACAATTTGTACGAAATGTCAAAGCCTATTTTCTGGGGAAAACAAGAGTAAATTTAAAAACATTTCGTCTGTTGAAATGTTTAACCAGCATGCTAAGCTTATCCGGACATGTACAATACATGTAATAGTACTGGCCTCGGTGGCTCAGTTGGATGCGCCGTCCGACTGGAGACCAGGAGGTCGCGGGTTCAACCCCCGCCGAGGTCGGCAACATTCTTTCGTAGAGATTGATCATGAAATATTTTCTACGGTCGTTCTCTCCCTTCCGCTGATTCAAGAAGGGCAGTTGTCAGTTTCTGGCGAAAGAATGTGCACAATACTGGTTAACCGCTTAGAGGACTAAGCCTGCCCAGTAAACGTGTGGCTAGGTAAACTGACCGCGCTCGACATGACCCCATTGGGTTGACTGGGCCGTAAAACCTCAACACAAACAAACAAACAAACATGTAATAGTATATTATCAAATACGCGTAGTGAATCCGAAAGTGAGCCAGTGCAAGACAAAACCTACAATAAGACCTGTGTGACCATCATAGACTCAGCTCAGCCTGTACATCCACCTAGTATGGCAAGTTGTATAGTCTGGAGACTGTAGGAGGCACATACGATCAGCGAAGACTCAGATCAGCCTGCGCATCCGCGCAGGCTGATTTGAGTCTTTGCTGATCGCTCAGGTCTGATTGTAGATTTTGTCGTGCGCTGGCGCATTTGCTAAAAATTAAAGTTACCATTTTGTAGAAGATAACAAGACAAGTGATATAGCCGACCAGTTAAAGCATTTAACTGCAGCGCTGAAGGTTGCGGGTTCGAGCCCGGCTCAGACCCTGGACTAAAAAAACGTCTATGTTTGAGTACCCATCCGGCGATTATTAAAGAAACTGTACACAAGTAATGGTGGTCTCTAACTTTCACCGTCCCAACAGTCGCAAGGCTATGAGACTGATTTCCATTTTTAAAGGAATAATCAACATAGTCAAACTCTTTTATATTGTGCTTGGTACCTCGTATTATACAGATCATATAGCTTATAGATTACTGTCAGATCCTGGAATATTGCTGTTCTGTATGTTTATACGGATGTCAATGAACAAATAAAGTTTTGCTTAAACCACTTTTGTTTCATCACAATGTTTATAAGATACTTTATATGTTTATATGTGTTGATCCACTGTTGAGGAAACCTCTATATGGAGGAACAAATACACGTAGCTGAAACTGTATCAGGGCCCCGAGGTTATAAAGCTGTTTTCATGCTCAACTCAGCTGAGCATGAAATTTTCTCTGCTAATAAATATGAAAATGCCAACAGTAGTGAAATTTTCTCTGCTAATAAATATGAAAATGCCAACAATAGTTGGCATTTTCATATTTATTAGCAGAGAAATTTTCATGCTCAGCTATGTTTAGCAGGAAAGAATTAGCAATTGTTAGTAATTTGAGATTCAATAGCAGGACAAATTTAGTAATTTGAGATTTAATAATAGGACAAATTTCATGCTCAGCTGAGTTGAGCATGAAAAAAGTTTTATAACCTCAGGACCAGGTTTATGCCCGGTGCTCGTTCCAGGGGTTGCTCTTTGTTGCATTTGCTTTTCGCGGTTATTTTATGTTGCCACTTTTTGTCTTCTTTTCCTCTAGCTTGTATTTCAGTACTTTTGGAGGACTGAGTTGTATTATTGCCCTTTTCTAGCCATCTCCATTTCTACTTTGAATCCTCTGCTGATCCCGCAGGGCTTGTACATGTAGAAGGAGATATACTTTTCCAAAGTGAAAAAGTAGAGGGAAAATGAAAACTTACCAGCCTCTATATAATGGGATCATACTGGCTAATCGAGTTCCGCCTAAGCCGGTGCCAGAGGGGCGCACAGTATGCAGCCCTGCAAGCCAAGACTCTGATTATCTCTGTTATATGTGTTTATTATTTCAAGGGAAAATTGTACAGGTTTTAATTGATACTGCGCTCTTACATACTCATGTATGAACAAGTCAACTGTACTCATAAATAGGACCAAAAGACAAGCATGTGAAAGTGGAGGAGGCATATAGTTTAGGCTGAACCGACTGGTTAGACTGAGCAAGGTAATAAAACAAAACATAAGGGGAATTAATTATACTTACACCCGTGTAAAAATTGTTTTGTCCCTTCTGTAAAAGGGTTTGCTCTGTATAGAAAGAATTTGCTCCCACAGAGAACAAATTCTGTGTTTGTAGAGTAGAACCATTTTCAGAGAGATTAGCGTTCAGTTAAACAAACAGGAAGCTACAAAAATTGTCTAACTTGGCGGAAATTATTACGATAACATACCTATATAACTTTGACCCCTTAAACCCCACTTTTACATGTATATAGTAAAACTGGGGTTAACAGGGGTATACATTTTTTTCTTATTTCTGCTCTAAAACATAGATTGTGGGTACTCTTTAGAACCGCCTCGACGAGGCGGTTCTACCGAGTACCTACAATCTATGTTTTGAGCTGAAATATGAAAAATATCAGAATTTTTTATCTGAAAATTTTCATTTTTTGGTGGTGAAAATTTCAATATATTTGAACAGGCGTGTTTTCATAATAATGGCGAAAAATCTACCAAGAGTGTTCAGTCACCGTAAACATTAGTCTTCAGAAATCGAAAAGAGAACAAACAGTGATGTAATATGATTCATTGACAACAATTAATATTTCCGCAACGTGTTTCAATCTTTCCTCAAGTACGTCAATAGTGAACAATATTATTTATACAAAAAAAAAAAAAAAAAAAAAAATGATGGAAAACGTGAGAAAATTGCCCTTATCCCATATGCGAACAGCATGTGCATCTTTGCAGTCTGGTCAGTACTTTCCTTATTAATCTATATACCGTATTTATCCTAAAACGGACACTTTAACGCCTAACCATAGAAGTCCATTTGACTACCATGTGATTCGTCTAAAATGTGGTAAGTGAATGACTTACAGTATGGACCCTGATCAGAGGCCGCGTTTTGCGGTGTCTGATCTCGGTCTGTACTCTTTGCTCAGGCCTGCCTGTCCGAATACTTAGTGTAAATACATCACAGTTAGCATTCTGTCTAAATCTATTACGGACCGTTATCGGCTCAGACCGTTAACAGAACTGATGTCGGGCCGATTACGGTCCGATACAGATTTAAGCAGAATGCTAACTGGGATTAATCTACAGTTTCCATTGATTATGCAAGCAGCATAGGAAGCTTTGATTAGACTGCGCATAAATAAAGCATTCCGGTCTGAGCATGCGTTGGGCCGCGTATACGACATGAGCCATTATTTCATTTTATAGCTCTGAATTATTGATATTCTTTGAAGGCCATCCGGCTTTGGTGCCTTTAAGATTACCATATTCACTATAAATATTCAAACAACTAATCTCTTTATCATAATTGTCTTTAACTTTAAAAAGGTCATTTGAGTACTTGCTGGTATGTCTGAAAATTACTGGATGAATGGCAAACAGTGTAGACCCTGATCAGACGCCGCGTTTTGCGGCGTCTGATCAGGGTCTACACTATTTGCTCAGGCATATCTATCCTAATTTTTAAGGTAAATACTGTAATAATGGCAGATATGTTTTATTGAAGCACGTGTAGAATACGTGCAATGTACGTAAACACTTGTCTTTGAAGACAATTCAGAGAACAGAACAAACATTGCTTCCACCATTGAAGCGTCAAACAGAATTGTAGCAGGCGACATTCTAAAATAAATTTTTTTTAGAAAACATAGAACTTAATAACCCAAGCAAAAAGATTAACATGAAATATTAAGTCTTATTTTCACTGGCTAATAATAATAATATTAATAATAATAATAATAATAATATATGAGAAATGTCTTCTGCAGCGGTTGTGTTTGGCGTTTGGGGATTTAAGTAAGCACTATATGCATGTAGGTCGATATGGAATATTGTTTACTATCGTTTATAGTACACTGTAGATCTTCATTTTGAAAACCAACATTTATATTTCAAGGAGAAGAATTACACTTTCAGTGGAAACAGATCTGAATTACTGATATTCTGATTGTTTTTTTTTTTTTTTTTTTTTTTTTTTCATGAAAGAATTTTCTGCTACCTCTGGAAGCAAATTCTTTCTTCTTAAATTTACTCCTAGTTTTGAAAGGCACCAGATACTAGGAAGGCATTTTCCTGCCTGTAAAAGTTGTGTCCCCTTTGCAAAACGGAAACACAATCTACAGTTGTAGCCGATTACCTTAAATGAAATGCTGTTTCTGACATAACTCTGAGAGTCATCTTTCTGAAGCGCTATTGTAGGTCTTCGTACTTGTTGATAAACCCATTATTGCTATTGTAAGTCTTCGTACTTGTTGATAAAACCCATTATTGCTATTGTAAGTCTACATACTTATTAAAAAAAAAACAAGTACTGCTATCATAGGTCTTCGTTCTTATTAAGAGAAAACCCATTATTGCTGTTGTAAGTCTTCGTACTTGTTGAGAAAACCCATTATTGCTTTTGTAAGTCTGCATGCTTGTTATGAAAACTCATTATCGCTTTTGTAAATCTTCGTACTTGTTGAGAAAACCCATTATTGCTATAGTAAGTCTTCGTGCTTGTTGAGAAAACCCATTATTGCTATGGTAAGTCTTTGTGCTTGTTGAGAAAACCCATTATTGCTATTGTAAGTCTTCGTGCTTGTTGAGAAAGCCCATTATTGCTATGGTAAGTCTTCGTACTTGTTGAGAAAACCCATTATTGCTATGGTAAGTCTTCGTGCTTGCTGAGAAAACCCATTATTGCTATGGTAAGTCTTCGTACTTGTTGAGAAAACCCATTATTGCTATGGTACATGTAAGTCTTCGTGCTTGTTGAGAAAACCCATTTTTGCTATGGTAAGTGCTTGTTGAGAAAACCCATTATTGCTATGGTAAGTCTTCGTGCTTGTTGAGAAAAACCCATTATTGCTATGGTTAGTCTTCGTACTTGTTGAGAAAACCCATTATTGCTATGGTACATGTAAGTCTTCGTGCTTGTTGAGAAAACCCATTTTTGCTATGGTAAGTGCTTGTTGAGAAAACCAATTATTGCTATGGTAAGTCTTCGTGCTTGTTGAGAAAACCCATTATTGCTATGGTAAGTCTTCGTGCTTGCTTAGAAAACCCATTATTGCTATGGCAAGTCTTCGTGCTTGTTGAGAAAACCCATTATTGCTATGGTAAGTCTTGGTACTTGTTGAGAAAACCCATTATTGCTATGGTAAGTCTTCGTGCTTGTTGAGAAAACATTTTTGCTTATTAATCCTTTCGACCCTGTAGACCAATACATATATCTTTGCAAACAGTGCAGATCAAGTTGAGACGGCTCGTAGTTAGGATTTGCACTGTGTGCCATTCTGTTATTGTTGTTTCACTGAAACCCCTATTTGCAACAATGGACGTGTCCAAATTCAGAGATGGAAGAGACCACTTCAGGAACTTCAGGAAAGGGTTTAATGGCTGATAGAATGTTGCCCTAGCTCCTTTGCACCCTTAATGAGAGATTTGCAGGGCACAGGGAACCATTGTGTCAACACTGCTGATTGGTGTAAAAACGTGCAGGGAATCCCGGGATAGTTATTCTGTGTAGGGCGACCTTTGATTGGTTAATAATGAAGATAAATTAAAGCTTATCATTCTAATTTAAAGAAAAAATGTTTATGTGTAATTTCCTGATTGTTTCTAAGAAATAAATGTATCTGTTATTGCTTACTGGAGCCGAAAGAAGAAGTTATGAAATTTCAAAGTCATTTTTTTATACCTGCCAATTGAGGGTTTGCTACATTCAGCCTCCAACGTCCAAGAAAGTGCTACTGACAGTGGTGTTTTAACTTATTCATTTGCTGTGCTAAACCTGGTCTTTGAATTAAAACAAAATTTTGAAGCCCAACCATATCCTAAAATAATCTCTTAACCAACAAAAGAAGTTGGAATTTCCATGGAGCTCTAAGAGAAAAAATAGTTCCCTGTAGCCTTCAGCACGATGTACGGCTTATAGGTAGTTTTAATTGCTCATCCAAGTGTCCCTTTTATGCTTGCTACATTCTAAATAGCTACTCATGATAATATTTTGATCGACTGAATATCGAGAGTTATGGCATTTGCTCTAAATAATCGGACAGACAGGCTTGTTTGTACTACAGCCAGTTCTATGGCGGGGGTTCTGGTATTACATTGAAAAAAAAAATCCCGAAGATTTTACGGTAAATACTGGCAACTGGCTGCCAGCGCCTTTGTCGTATTTTTTTTACAGTGGCCTGTACAAGTTTTGCAGGAATTACCTTGTAGGATGGGGTAAGGCTGTGTAAGCTTAAGATACAGTGCGTTAGAACACATCTTTAATATGACCTATACATTACCTACCTTACCCTATACTCCTACTCCCTACCATGCGTAATTATTACTGTAAATAATCTAGTGGCAATCGTTAAATTTACGGTACATGTACTAGCAGCCAGTTGCCAGTATTACCGCAAAATCTACGGGATCTTTCTACAGTGCATTTCTTCTTTATGTAGTCTTGTGTCTACTCTCTGTGGGGCTGTTTTCATATTTTGTCATCTTCATTGTCTAACTGTTGTATTTGTTGGATCCTGAAGCAAATGGCGATAATTTAGGTTTTTTTTTTTTCTAGCTTCTAGACATCTAATGAGTACTCTCAACATATAATTTCATGATAAAATAAGAAAATGCCCTAAATATTTATTCGCTAGAGCTATCGGAAGAATATCGTAGGAACTAAAAACGAGTTCGAAGTAGCCATGGTAAACGAGCCATCGGTGTTCGAGCTGTTGAGATTCGACTGTACATGGATTACATTAACATGTTAACGTAATGCGGCTCAAGGAGGCTCCTCGTGAAATTTGATAAAAATTAGTCCGGCAGCTTCAGAGGAGGGTTATTTGAAAATGTGGACAGACGGACAGCGGGTAGCTGACAACGAACGGCTCACGCAGTGATCACTACATAATTCATTTACATGCAGTCTAGGGCTTGGATGAGCTGAAATTGTATTGTCCAACATTTGCCCACAGCAAAGGACTAAGATCAGACTGCACATCCGCGCAGTATGAAAGGTCTTCGCCGACGCTCTTTGGTTAGCCAAGACTCCAACGTTTTTTATGTAGATAACAAACTAAACTGATCTAAATTTTTGCTGGGCGAACATGTCCGAAGGTTCATTTTCTCAAGTTCATCACGAAAACATACCTGTATAATTTTGACCCTCTTAAACCCCACTTTTATATAGTAAAACTGGGGTTTACAGGGGTATACATTATTTTTCTTATTTCTACTCAAAAACATAGATTGTTGGTACTCGTAAGAACCGCATCGGCGAGGCGGTTCTAACGAGTACCCACAATCTATGTTTTGAGCAGAAATATGAAAAATATTAGAGTATTTTGTCTGAAATTTTTCCGTTTTTGGAGGTGAAATTTTCAATATATTTGAATAGGCGTGTTTTCGTAATGGCGGCTGATTCAGTCCTGCATCTGAATTCATACAATGCGTTGAGATAATTTTTAGAAACGCGCATTATCGCTGCTTTGCAGAGCCTTCTGCTGCATTAATTAAACAGAAAAAAACAACGACCATCTAATTCTTGGGACGCAAACGGTTG
The DNA here is from genome assembly GCA_964016985.1 of Anodontia alba. Lineage (NCBI taxonomy): Eukaryota > Metazoa > Mollusca > Bivalvia > Lucinida > Lucinidae > Anodontia > Anodontia alba. The sequence continues at coordinate 21,258,152 of OZ024829.1, forward strand.
ATTGTTTTCATTAGAGAAGTGTTTAATGCATTTCAATTCATTCAACTCTTATTGTTATTTCAAGCAGTTATTCCTTTTAATTTTATACAAATTGTGTTGCTTTTACAATAGTTTGGTTTCGGATTATAAGAAAACCACCACATGTGCTAATTATTTGGTTTGGAATTAACACTTAGCAAGCTGGGTAAAAATTGCAACAGACGACATTTTGATTTTTTTCCCTGAAGTAGGATATGATATTTCATGCAAATTGCATTCAGAGAAGAGACAATTTACATAAAATGTCAAAGACTATAGCTGAGGAAAAATAAGAAAAAAGAATCATAAGCTTGTCGTCTGCTGAGTTTGTCAAGCGATTGGTACAGATTAAAGAAGTTTTATGGATTAAATGGATCAGTTCTCTATCAGCGGGTATACGTGTATAGCTTTATTGGATTTTACAATATTTCTACAATCTTTCATCTACAAATTATCTTATATTTTAGAATGATTTACATTGACACTTAACGTTGGTCAAACGCTCAGACAAAAATGCGTCAGTTAAAATAAAATCTAAAAGCTTGCCTTTGCAAACAAAGAACAAACAAAAGAACGAAAACAGTCGATTTTCTCTCTCACTCTTATTAAACATGTATAAACACGGATAAGTTTAATAAAATTACACATAAGGCATTTCCTTCATTCATTATTTTTCTTTCCATTCCATTCCATTAATTTCTTAGGGAAATAACTCTGGTGGCGGAATAATATTTGTCCCTGTTCCCATATCGGACTACACTTATAGGATAGAATTTGTTCCCTCTGGCAACAAATATTATTTCCTTTAAGCGAAGCCCCCATTTTTAAAAGTTTTGAAGTACTAGTCTATCAGGAGTATCCATTAGCCTTAACGAAACTTTGCGGGCACTCAGGATAACCTAAGCTTTGTCTGTTATATAAGCTAAGCATTAAGGCTACGTTTGCTCGTACTTTCTGAACCTCATTTGCATAAAGAGTAAAATTTCCAATAGAGCAACAAATAACTTCTTCCGATCATTCCGAGATAAACATAATACAATTTCCGAAATATCTTAACTCGTCCCTCGCCTAGCTTCTTAATGTAAATTAAATAGCGTTTACAGTTCGATTTCTTCAAGCTAGATTTGTGAGTGTGCATAAACTTGCAAATCGAAACAATCAGTTTCTTCAAAATAATTTCCATCACGAAAACATGCCTATATAATTTTGACCCCCATAAACCCCACTTTTATATAATAAAACTGGGGTTTGCAGGGGTATACATTATCTTTCTTATTTCTGCTCAAAACATAGATTGTGGTACTCGTTAGAACCGCCTCGTCGAGGCGGTTCTAACGAGTACCCACAATCTATATTTTGGGCAGAAATAAGAAAAATATTAGCGTTTTTTAACTGAAAATTTCCCTTTTTTGTAAAATTTTCAATATATTTGAATAGGCGTGTTTTCGTAATGTTTGTTTTGGAGTGGATAAAGGTTATCTCATGATATGCTTTTTGGAAAGATGCATCACTGAGAATATTTTGCGTATCGGCAAACTAATTTTGTAGTTCAGCCAATCAGATTCTTCTATATACACTTGGTAGATTTTTCTGCCAAGTTTTACAAATTTTGTTACTTCCTGTTTGCTCTCTGCACACTCAATGCCTTCTGCCTTCAGCGTGCTGCCTTGGGAGTGTTGTGTTTTGTGACTGTGGAATTTCCCGTGTATCTCCATATTTATGTTTTGTAACTCACATCTTTTTTAAAAGTTCTTCCAAGGTATGCAGTGGTTTTAAATTTGCATTTTGTCACTGATAACCTCTAATTCTATAGACAATGAATAGATTTAAGATCCGTAATTCCGTCTTTAATAGAATCTGCGTGCATTTTGTTTCTAAGTGTTCATAGTTTCTTACCCGCTTATAACCTTGAAATATGCAACCATTGGTGTTTGTCTTTATTCACAGAACTTTATATTCGAGCCGCGACATAAGAAAAGGTGTTCGGGTAAATAAAAACAGTAAAGAGCCAGGTTAGCCAGCGAAGATGTATAGTCTGATCAGGAATTTGACTAAACCTCGTTATGTTATATAGTACCGATGATTCCATAAGCGGACAGCGAAGGTCCTGATCAGACTGCGCGGATGCGCAGTCTGATCTGGACCTTCGCTGTCCGCGTATGCCCAAAGACTTGTGTTGACATGGCTAAGGCCATCCTTAGCAAGACACATATACCGGATTTATCCTAAGTATTCGGATACGAAAATAAAACGAAGAAAGTATTAACATGCTAAGATTACGAAGCACTGGTCATAATCATATTTTCACGTTGCATTTATTTCATTTTGGTGTCTGTGTCAAAGAGAATTATAAACTATAATATAGTTAGTCACTAAGAACTGGAGCTTGTCTATTCAGAGAAGTCATTTCAGGTCATAAGCCGGTTCTGCGGCGTCTGATCAGGGTCTACACTATTTGCCACTCATTCAGCAGATTTTAGACACGTGAAACTGACTTCATCATTTTTTACGTCAGTATTGTATGGAGAAAAGGTGTCTGCATATCAGAGAATTATAAGGTTTAGTAACTATAGGGCCTGGAGCCAGTGTAAGCTCAGAGCGAAATCTCCCGTTTTTAGCTAGATTTAAGGATGTCTTCTGCTTGTTTAGTGTTCGTTTTGTGCGGCAAGCAAAATTGTAACAGACCAGTCTGATTTCTATTGATTGTTATGATTTCTATTGATTGTTATGATTTCTATTGATTGTTATTCAGTACAAATAAGACTGGACATTTCTTGTGAATCGTCTGCTTTTAAGCAGACGATTCACAAGAAATGTCCAGTCTTATTTGATTGTTATTCAGTACAAATAAGACTGGACTTGTAAATAAGCAGATTACATTTCTTGTAAATAAGCAGACGATTCACATGAAATGTCTTATTTTCTCTGAAAAATAATAAAACGTTTTGCCTAGCAGAAATTTCAAAAGAAAGGTCGACTTATTTTCTCTGAAATATAACAAAAAGATTATTTTAAATTGTCTGCTGCAGATATGATGGCACTTTTAGGGTTAAGACAGACGGCAAGGCTTCTCTCATACATAATGCAGAGCAACAGCAATGTTCAAAACGTAGGAACTATCTTTTTTGTTTTCTTTTTTTCCACTTGTTTTCTTTCTTTTAGTCACTTCAGCATATTAAATGAAACAGCAACATTTTAGCAAGAAGAGCAGATCAATCATCGATAACATGTTTTGCAATTTCTTGAATTCCTCGTATAATTACTTGCGTTGCTAGAAAAATTGAAATCTATGAACTAAATCTAATTGAATAGAACCCTCTTAATTTGTCAGCGAGACTCATAACCAAATAACCTAATTTTACAAGTTTAATAATATTGTCTTGGGAGCTCTTCCCAATCAGCTAAACGCTTGGTAGATTTTGTTTAATTTTTTGTGCAAGGGAGACAATATTTTGACTTCCTATTTGTACCCTTCTGAACGTATACTAAAAAAGGAAATAATTTGCTCTCGTTGGGAGCAAATTCTTTCCTTTTATAGAAGATGCCTTTTCAGAAGGGAGGTAAGGCAATAATTTGATAAGAGTTGCCTCCCATAATCCCCTTTATTAACAAATTGTTGCGCAAGTGGACAGCGAGTGGTCTAGTAAGGTGTGTTGTTCACTAATAACGTAATATTCCTCTCTCAATGCAGTGGCTAAAAAGAATCTTTCTTCATTCTCAAAGCAAGACGAGCTTTTATGCCATAGGCCTACAACAAATGCCAAGACCGGCCTGTACATACCCAGTCAGCATTCTACGTAAATCTATATCGGACCGTCATCGGCCCGTCAGGGTAGCTGACGGGCCGATGACGGCCCGATGTAGATTTACGTAGAATGCTAGCTGGGTATATGCTGTAAGGTCACGGCCTTCTCTGGTCGCCGAATTCTGCAAAATCCTGCAATTCTGTAGGGCCAGTACACAAACTGATCAGGACCTTCGTTTCCCAAATATGACATAAAGGCCTTTTCCTGGCGTTGCAAATGTCATGATAAACACTCATTCATTTATTTTGAAAAAGGACTGATTAGCACCAAGTACATTTCGATCAGAGTTCCAAATTTATATTCGGGATCGTAAGCACTCCTCAACTATACTCTTTTAAGTTCTTATAACTAAAGTAAACTAAGGAGGACAAAGTGTGCCTGATGCAGGACTCGAACCCGCGACCTCCTGCTTGCAAGTCAGGTTCTCTACCAAAAGAGCTAACCAGGCCGACATTCATGCCGATCCTTACACTCCTCCCCCTTTTAACTTTTAAGTGCAAGGCATCAACTGAATTTTAGCCTCTACCTGCACCCTCGGGTTATTCACGTTGGGAGCATCAAAGGAAACTAAAGAGGAAAAATGTGCCCGATGCAAAGTTCGAACCTTCGACCCCTGCTTGCAAGTCGGGTGCTCTACTAATTAAGCTAACCAAGCCAACAATCACGACATAACCATGACATTTGCTGCAACATGCTGTTTCACATTGGTCATTCATATAGACAAATCCACACCAGGCTTAAAACAGGCAATTATTTATAGAATACAATCAGCTTGTGCAACCATTCATACAAATCAGCTTGTGCAATCATTCATACAGAATCACAGGAAACTATACAAAAAGTCAGCTCCATCTAAAGACGCTTCGGATTCTTGACTATCCACAGACTGCCCTGCGAAGACAGATCAGACTGCGCGGATGCGCAGGCTGATCTGTCTTCGCTAGGCGCACATCTTGTAGGGGATGCTGTGTCCCGGCTCACTTGAGTTATATGTGTCTTGTTTACATAGGATCCATCTTTTCAGAGTTTATATATCTAAAAAATCAACGGAGTGTGATCAAAGCCTTTACTATTCTCAGATTCTCAGATTCTGTGAGACATCTTTTTTGTGTAGCATAGACTACTGTATACCCATGAACCATTGACTGACACAAAAATTACAACCCAAACTTGGCAGTTGCGTCAACGGCAATACTTTCTAGGTTAAAACTGATCTTATTGCATATGCTATCTGCGTAGACCTGAGATCATTCTTCAGCCTGCAGGTTGTCAAGTGTATAAATCTTACGGGAACTTGATACATGTGATAGATTTTGCGCCATTATTAAAAGGGTAAACGTTTTTGTGACCTGTTTGCATTCCTGCACACCGATCCACGTCTTAAAAAGGATCTGCTAAAGAAGGAAAGAGTTTCCTCTCTTTTCTTGGTAGAGTAGACCGCATGTCAGAAGGTAAACAACAGTAGCTGATAATTTCCCCTAAATTTGTACCCGGTTCCCTTAATCAGAACGTGTATGCACAGCCTATTCTGAGCATACTCTAAGAATATGCCATAAGGTCCAATTTATCTTTGAAGAGTACCTTTGTCCATTTTGGCAGAATGAATACAATTAATTAGTTCATTGTTCTCTTCGCAAAATCATGTTTCTGGGGCTTATGCAGGACTGAACAGTTTGTCAGTCAGGGGTCATTGTACGATTCCATTGCATATCAGTATCCGTTTTTTTTTTTAAACATTTTACAAGAGAGAGAGAGATAGAGAGATAGAGAGAGAGAGAGATTCTATAAAAGAATACTGGAACAAATTATTTCTTTAAAAAGGTACACAGGGGCGGATCCGTGATTTCTAAGAGGGGTTCGATTTGATAATTTTACCATACTTACTCTATGTATTCTGACAGAATGACCTTAGCAAAAAGTGTATACCTAGATCAGGTTCTACACTGTTTGCCACTCATCTAGAAATTTTACACACCATTACGAAAACACGCCTATTCAAATATATTGAAAATTTTACAACCCAAAAAGGAACATTTTCAGAAAAAAAAAACTCTGATATTTTTCATATTCCTGCTCAAAACATAGATTGTGGGTACTCGTTAGGACCGCCTCGGCGAGGCGGTTCTAACGAGTACCCACGGTCTATGTTTTTTAGCAAAATAAGGAAATAACACATACCCCTGTAAACCCCAGTTTTACTATATAAAAGTAGGGTTTAAGGGGTCAGAATTATATAGGCATGTTTTCGTGATGTACTCACAGGCAATAAAATGGACTTGTTGAATAGAAGCACAGGGTAAAGAAGAAGGGTGTTAATAGTTAGGGTAAATATGGTATTCCAGATTTTATCAAATTTATCCAGAGTTTCCCATGAAACCCCCCTCTGAAGCCGTCCCTGGTACATGTAGTTCCATTCGTTTTGAGAAGGGATGCAGTACTTTCAGGTTAGGGTGACCTCTCCGAGCCATTCATCGTGAACGAATCTATTGTTCAAAGGTTATAATATCCGCTTCTAAAATGTCTCTTACGAAGGGAGTTCAATAAGTTCGTAGAACTCGGGGTTTAACTCACAGATTGGAAGATGGTTTCAACATTATTTTTCAATATAATCCCCCTTTACTTCAATGCATTTAGCCCACTTTTCTTTTAAGCAGTCTATGCCTTTGAAATAAAAGTCGTCTATTTGGTTTTCAAACCAAGCCTCTGTAGCAGCCTTGAGCTCATCATCATCGTCCCGAAATCTCGTTCCACGCAAGTGGGACTTCAAATTTCGAAAAAGATAATAATCACTTTGGGGCTAGGTCTGGACTGTATGGCGGGTGACTTAACTGCTCGAACTTGCACTCACGAATAGCCGCTTGTGCAACTCTGGACTTGTGCACAGGGGCATTATCATGCAAAAGAAGGACACCAGCAGCTAGCTTTCCCCTTCGTTTTTCTTTAATAGCAACCCTTAATTGTTTAATGACATTGGCATAGTATTCTCCTGTAATTGAAGTACCAGCAGGCTTGTAATCTATCAATATAATCCCTTTGGAGTCCCAAAACACCGTGGCCATTACCTTGCTGACTGATGGTTGGGTACGAAATTTCTTAGGTGGGGTGAGCCAGGGCGTTTCCATTGCATGGACTCTTTTTTAATATCTGGGTCCCAGTGGTGAAGCCAAGTTTCATGTCCTGTTACAAGACGAGTGTGAAAGTCTTCTGGATTGATATTGTACACTTCCAGAAGTTCTTGACTTGACTCCACCCTTTGCTGACGATCTTGCATGTTCAGGTCTCTGGGTACCCACGTGGCAGATACTTTTGACATGCCTAAATGTTCATGGATTATAATGTAAACACTTCCATTAGAAATACCACATTCTGAAGCAAGTTCGCAAGCAACTTTGATTCGGCGATTGTTTAGCACAAGTCTCTCAACACGGTCGATCATTTCCTGGCTGATGACATCAGCAGGGCGACCTGGCCTTGGGTCATCTTCTAAGGAGTCTCGTCCACGTTTAAATTCTGCTGAACATTTTGACACTTGGAATACTTTGGACTACTATCACCATACACATCAACCATGCGCCGATGCATTTCTTTGGTCTTTGCACCCTCCTTAGTGAGGAATTTTGTGACTGATCTGAACTCAATATTCTGACTTTCCATTTTTGCCTATGGGTATAGGTTTTCAAGCAAAAAGTAAGAGCAAAAAATGTACGTGTTGACTGAACGGCAGTTATCATTCAACTGACAAAGGTTTACACTGCACAAAAATGAAAAAAAGAAATCTTGAATTGTATAGAAAAATACCGAGTTCTACGAACTTATTGAACTACCCTCGTAATTAAATGACTGGTTTACTAACTGCGATTTACAGGTCCGACCAAAACGCCCACGGTTTGATAGCAAGACGCTGTTCGTACAGTGTGGGTGCATATGCTGATTGGGTTCTTCGCTGTTTGTGTAAATAAACGCAACAAAATGTCAAAGTTTTCATGTTACGGAAAATTGGTAAGACCTACCTTTATTCAGAGACTCTGGTGTAGACTGGCTCCAGCCTCCATTGACTAAATATTTATTGTTGTAATCCTTTTTAATAGTCCAGAAAAATAAACCCAAAATAATATCACGACTATAAAGGCTGGTCACTAGAGTGACAAACCTTTATAGTCATGATATAATTTTGGTTTAAGTTTAGTGGAGTATCAAAAAAAAAAAAAAAAAAAAAAAAAAAAATAAAATAAAATAAAAAATATATGTTTAATACTTGAGACTGGAGCCAGTCTAACGTTGGTGTTGTTTTCTACACGTGCCGTGTATTTCCCATACCAATTGAAATGTTAACCTCTGTTTACTTGTTATGAGCTTTAATTTTATGCTAATGAATGTATTTACATAAAATGACCATTATCGGTAAAACATTTGCACTTTAATCGGTGTGTGTTGCGCATTCAAAAAGAAGTTTACCCTTCAAATGAACTTTCTCTCTGAATATTCATTCTGTAAACAGTAATGTGAGAAAAAGGATATTTTCGCTTGTGTGGACAACGGGTCCAAATCAGCCTGCTCAGTCGAAAAATGACATTCGTGCTCATCCGGGTATTTGACGCTCATCCAGGTATTTGCTCTCTGTTGATACATTCTGTAGTGTCAAATGATTCTGTTAGCGGACAGCGAAGGCCCTGATCAGACTGCGCGGATCTGGGCCTTCGTTGTCCGCATATGCCGGAAGACCCGTTTTCCTATGGCGCGGCCCATATAAAAGATGGTAGAATGCCCTAGTGAGACTGCTTGGCTGCACAGACTGATCTAGGTCTTCATTTTCGCGTATGATTTAACAGCCAATTTTCCAAGTTCACCACCGGATAATTGAAAAGTAAAATGGACTTTAATTGTAGGGTAGCAATCATTTGGCAATCTAAACACGTCTTTAGAAAAAGTAAAAAAAAAGACACTGTTACCATCTGTGAGTTAAAATGACTCTAAAATGATTCAGTAACGGACTCGTACAAGCCTGCGCATGCGCAGATCAGCCGTGTTAAAATAACGTTGCTACTACAACTACGAGTATTACTAACTTACTACTAGTACTACCAGCAGTTGTGTCAATGGCCGAGAAAAATGTACAGCCGTACCGGAATCGAACCCGGGACCCCGAAATAGCGTTCTGTGGTTCTACCTCCGAACTATCCGCGGCCTGTACTACTAATAATTAAAAATAAAATATAAATTTATCCAATGATAACCGTTACGTAAGAAAACGTACCTTTAGACTTGTGCGCCCAACGAAGACTTCGCCTTCTGCTTGAAACATTCTTGGTTATTCAAGAAGCGCCCAATGAAGGCTGATCATACTGCGTGGATGCGCAGGCTGAACTGAGTCTTCGCTGTACGCTCACACCTGTAAGTCTTTCGGTGCCAAATTTCAGACGACATTTGTCATCTGCTTTTTTATTTTAACAATTTATCGCATGGAAAGACGTTTATATGTAAAGTTGATAGACTGAATGTCAAACAGCGTAGATCCAGATGAGACGGCTCATTGAGCCGTCTCATCTGGATCTATGCTGTTTGCAAAAGTCTATTATTATCGCCGGTGGCAGTGAAAGAGTTAAAGAGTTAAAGGTACAGAATCTCACGCTAAGATTCATAAAAATCCGAAACTTAAAAATTTTCAGTGTTAAATGAATTACTGGTAATTAAACATTTCAACATTTAGCATGCTGGGTAAACAAATTTAGCAGACGACATTTTGAAATAACTTTTTGTTTTTCAGAAAATAGCTTTGACATTTCATGGAAATTGGCTTCTTAAATAATATGCTTATAGGCTGATTTTAAAATTAATTTATTTCACACTTAAATGTAGGGGAAACATACGCATGCAGAATAGTTGCGGAGCTTTCAGGTTTAGCGAAAACTATCGTGAACCTGTCCCGAAGATGGTCGCTTTGGCCATATATGGAAAACCTTCAAGTTACTTTATTCGCTCAAACCGCATGGTCGATTGAGCTTAAACAAGACATGTAACATTATTGGCATAAGATCTTTCAAATTTGTTGAAAAAAAAATAGTTCGAATCCAAGATAGTCACCGTGGTCATACAAGATCAACCCTTCAATGCTTTAATAGAGTTGTTTTTTTGTTGTTTTTTTCCCAACTTGATTTGCATATGGAGCATCCTTAGTACATGAACGTTCTGTCTTGTTCTTTCGTGTGCATAATTTTTTTTTCAAGTTGGCTTTTAACCCCCTATGCCATCTGTCAACTATTACACAGGCATTTTTCTAATGAACTTATTATTTCAATTCGTTGAAGAAAATAAGAGTTCGGTTCACTGAACTTCCAGCTCGTTCAATGAGCTCAACGTTTGATATGGCGGCTTTTTAAACTTTACTTGAGTTGAGATTTAATGTTACTGTGAGCAGTCTTACAGTCATGTCGTGACAGTGTCGGAATATGCGGGTGGGAGCTGTTGCACTTTTATAGTACGTCCCACTGCAGTATCACGCCTAAGACAAACACAGAATAACGTATATACAACAACGTCAGTATCAAGTGTGCGGTGAAATGTTCAGTTGGTGTGTAGAAAACATATTAAGGCTTCTTTATTTTCCCAAACTATTTTGACAGACAGGCCTGAGCAAACGCGGCGTCTGATCTGGGTCTACACTGTTTGTCACTGACCCAGCTGTTTTGGACAAATATGGATCTTTAACCATCACGAAAACATACCTATATAATTTTGACCATCTTAAACCCAACTTTTATATAGTAAAACTAGGGTTTATAGGGGTATACATTATTTTCCTTATTTCTGCTCAAAAACATAGATTGTGGGTACCCGTTAGAACCGCCTCGGCGAGGCGGTTCTAACGGGTGCCCACAATCTAGGGTTTGAGCAGAAATATGAAAAATATCAGAATTTTTATCTGAAACTTTTCAGTTTTTGGTGGTGAAATTTTCAATATATTGGAAAAGGCGTGTTTTTGTAATGCAATCGGATACTTATGTCCTATGATATGATAGCATAAGTCTTACATGACGTGCACGCGCGGTACATGTAAGGATCTCGTGCACAGTGTTGGTCAGAGTTAATTAAGAGCTCTACAGTCTTTGATTTCTTTCTTCCTATTTGTGCATTGGGCCTGGCCAACCAGATATGCGCATATACTGTAAAATATTTTTATTCGGTTCGATGGGATTTTTAACAATGTTTTATCGCTACATAGTGCCCGGTCTTTGAGATGGAAGGAAAGAAAGTTTTCCAAACTTTCGACACGGTTCTAATTATGCATGTACATGTAGGAACGCCTTAGATGATTAATTTTCGGACACACTCGCATTTTATTGCTTCCCTGTCCTCTTGACCTGTTCATTATCAGATGCAGATGAAATTAAATGACCAGACACATGAAAATGTACCTTCAAATCTGCGCACCCAGCGAAGATTCAGATCAGACTGCGCATCTGCGCAGTCTGATCTGAATCTTCGCTAAGTGCTTTTTGGCTATCTGATGCCATTGCTTCCTCAGGAGGAGAGCAACGACTGGTCAGACTGCACGAATGCGGAGGCGCAGGCTGATAGGAGTCGTCTCTGGGCGCATACGACCCCAGACTGCGGTTCAAATTCAGTTGGGAATGCAACATTTATGCATCATGCTTGTATATTGAGAAGGGTTCAAAAGATTAACAGCTTAATACTACGGTAATTATGTAGCATGCCATGAGAAATGTAGTCGTTCGGTACTTGAAAACAATTGTGGTTCCGACAAAACTTCGTCTTTTTTTGAATGAATCAGGGACCGGTATACAGGTTTCCTTGTCATGTTCAACAGTATGCAATCGTTCGGTTTGCTGGCGGCAGATGCCCTAAGTAGACTTCTTGTATGCACAAGCTCATCAGGCCCTTCAATACCGTCATATCGTAAATAAGTCCGTTTTCTAGTGACAAGCTTGAGGTATGTTTCATACTTGTAGTCTAAATGACGTCACGGGTAAATCAGTAATGGTAACCTTTCTTTGGTGAGACACAAACTAAAGGAATCTTACAGCATATGTATCAGATTCACAGGCTGATCAGAGTCTACCCTGTTCGCATGTTAATTAGATAATAATGTTGAGTTTGTATAGCAAGTTTTGTAGAATTAGATATTTCGCACACGCGCTAAAGTATGCTTTGGCTTGTCGTCGTGAACAGGTAGGATATACTGATGGGTGCCTGTAAGCTTTGTTTATAGGTCTACAAATATATATATATATCGTAGGTCTATACACAACGCAGTTGCACGGGTGGATATGTATCTTTGCTGGGTGCACAAATTACGTTAACAAATCTACATATTTGTACTGTGTACTCTCCTGTTACTTTCTACTTTATTGTGGAAATATGGGAATACACTGGTCGACGTTATTAGGTGGGTTTTAGGAATTTTGCAGTTTTTGAGCCAGATTTATAAAGTGATTTGTACTTCTTTGCAATCTTTTCACTTAATGTGCTCAGTAACCGACCTCTTTCTCTTAACCCATATTATAAGGTGAAAATGCCATAGGTAAAATAAGAGTGGTACCAAGATAAATATTTTATCCTCATTTGTCCACAAAAACGTATGCTGTGGGTAGTCATTAGAAGCGCATATGCGAGTCTCTTCTAACAAAAACCTCAACATGTTTTTTCTAGACATTACGAAAACACGCCTATTCAAATATATAGAAAATTTCACCTTCAAATACTGAAAATTTTCGGATAAAAATCTCTGATATTTGTCTCATTTCTGCTTCAAGCATAGATTCTGGATACTCTTTAGAACCGCCTCGGCGAGGCGGTTCTAACGAGTACCCACAATCTATGTTTTTGAGCAAAAAAAAAACAAACAAACAAAAAAAAAACAAAAAAAAAACAACAACAACAAAAAAAACAACAACGTATACCCCTATAAACCCCAGTTTTACTATATAAAAATGGGGTTTAAGGGGATCAAAATTATATAGGCATGTTTCTGTGACAGAAAATAGGAAATGTCAACATTTTTATTTAATAATGGCTTATCTAGAGTCATAGCTAAGACGTTTGTTAACGTAACGGAGCCCAAAGGTTCCTTTCTTACGGAACGACTCTCATGTTTTGATGTTCTGGGCCAAGTTGTTCAAAACATCGTTAGCTTAACAAGTCCGTAAGTGGTCAAAATGTTAACTGTTCTAATAGTACATTATCTTATTAACTGGTATTTTTGCCGAAAAAATGTGAGTAGCTTTTGCAACTGCAAAAGCTACTCACATTTTTTCGGCAAAAATATTAGCGTATATGCCATATTTAATGATCAAAGTTTTAACGATACGTTAACTAACGGGATCGTTTGTTTTGAACAACCGGGTCCTGGTATAATTAAGATTTTGTTGACGTGCCACGAATACTTCGTCTAAAAGACTGATCTAAAGCACTGTTTACTAAAGACAATGATTCAAAATACATGATTATAATTGATTAGTTGTGTAATTGTGTATTTTATTATCGTGTTTTCCTTTCCTCGTTTACAATACACTTAAATGTCTATTTGAAATTCAATATTTAAGCCATGCTAATGAATTTGTATAAAATGATTCCCAATAACATTTGCAGATCTAAAGAGTTTGTCCCAAGGCTGCTAAATGTGCAATAAGAGCTTAGGCGGCAGCATATTTCCGGAGAAACAGTCGCATAAAACCTTTTACCATTTTAAAACCATGGAGGCCATCTTGGATGCCCTTTCCTTTTATATTTCGCAAACTTATCCCAGTGATGTCCCATATACAATTAGTACTATAAAGAACCAGCCAGTTTCTGGTGTGCATATGCGATAAGCCACTTTCCTGAGGCGAAGGCTCAATTGTTTAAACAGCCGCGGAAAGAATTTCTCAATTACAATAACAGCTTTCTGTTCAACTTTACTACCTAGTGAACTGTTGATTTACTATTTTTCCTATAGGGGGAGTGTGCTCATCTGAATCTTCACTGTTTACACATATTTTTGTTTGCCAGATAATTTCTATAAGGATCTTCATATCATGTACTAAACATTTATACAACCCTCTTGTAGGATGTGTTGCATTATACACTTATTACTCGTAAAATTAAAACATACACATAAAAAAGGTATACAATTCTGCAAACCGGTATACATCAATGATCTCGAAAGCGCATCACGAAAACATGCCTATATAATTTTGAACCCCTTAAACCCCACTTTTATATAGTAAAACTGGTGTTTAGAGGGGTATACATTATTTTCCTTATTTCTGCTTAAAAGCATAGATTGTGGGTACTCGTTAGAACCGCCTGGGTTTATCTGAAAATTTTCATTTTTTTTTGTGGTGAAATATTTTTTCGTTATGGGTAAGCAAGGGCCGACGGATCAGACAGTGTGAATGAGTTCTCTATCCGCATATGTCTCGCAGACACATTGTCGTCTGAAGCAGCTCAGCTATTTGTCGACTCTTGTTCACACTTGTTGCCATTTGTTCAATAGAAGAGCCATGGTACGTCACTCCTTACAACCTACGTCATTATGATGATGAAGATACTTATTTTCGTCAGTATCTAATTTTTCGGAATCCTGATTAAACGAACTATGATTTTAAGATATTCATAATATCCATTTACGGCTAGGAATTCGCTAGTATAGGAGACAGTGCATGACAAAACCTACAAAATGGCATGTGCGCCCAGCGAAGACTCAGATCAACCTGGGCATCCGCCCAGTTTGATCAGAGTCTTTGCTGTGCGCTCTTTGGGTAGCTAAGGATCCAAGCTTTCTTCATGCGGACAGCGAAGACTCTAATCAGACTGGGCGTATGCTCAGGCTGATCTGTCCTCGCTGGGCGCACATGCCATTTTGTTGGTTTTGTCATGCCTGGCTCATATGGACTTTTTGTCTTTCGAAAAAAACAGACTTCTGAAATACACTTATTATTCAGAAGTATCTACAATATTTAGAATATAGTATTGAGATTGCATTATTAGTGTGAAGGATAGTTCTAAAATGAACGAGTTTTGTGCACAAAGTAACCTACAAAATGGCATGTGCGCCCAGCGAACACTCAGATCAGTCTGGGCATCCGCCGAGTCTGATCAGAGTCTATGCTGTCCTAATGAAGAACGCTTTGGTCATTAGCTACCTATTTAGCGCACAGCAAAGACTCTGATCAGACTGGGCGGATGCCAAGGCTGATCTTAGTCTTTGCTTGACAGTAATATAGAGCGTAGCGACGTCCTTTACTACTCTGGGCGCATATGCCGTTTGTAGGTTTTGTCATGGCTGGCTCAATTCTTCGATGCATTTTGCACTCTTCGTGATTTTGGAATAAATCCGAACTCATGTTACAGTCGCTGCTACGTACATATTACCTTGTTGATGGCGTAGACTGTTGACCCTGGTACATAAAACAATAAAAAGCGTCAAGCACTCATACCAAAAGTGCGGATGACTGAAAATCAAACGAGACTGAACCAATTTAAATCATTCACGTGTAGAGATAAACCACACATGGAATAATGGAAGAGTCCACTTCAGGATTGAAATCAGGGTTGAAATGGTTAAATAAATTATTGTATCAACACAAGTGCGGAAAGGCTGCGACAAATTTACTGTTGTTCAGTTAATTACGAGCACGTCAGACTCAAATCTAAAACCTATCAACAACCTATACTTATCTAAAAAAAAAAAAAAAAAAAAAATAAAAAATAAACAGGACTAAGATCAAATTTACACGACTCTTTCAGAGGTATTTTGTTTTCTTTTCATTTCATTTCTGACATTTGTATTATTCAGAACAGTGGAAAAATCCCGAGAACCCTTCCGGGAGCCCAATTCCCCTTGTTACCTAAATAAATAATGGGCTATGTTTCTTGTTTCCCCATTTCTAGTGCAAAAGGGCTTGCAAAAAAGCTTATAAGATTGATCTGCCTTCGACATCTATCAGAAAGTCGACTTTTGCATTGCATTTTATTCCAGAGAAGTAAACTCTGCAACTATTTGTCATGTTTCAATGCAAAAACTTTTTGTTATAACTACTAATGCACCTGAAGTTTTAGTCTAGCCAATATTTTTTTTTAAAAATCGATTGATTTTTCACTTTGTACAAATGGCAGCAAATTATACGAAACATCGATTGGGCAGGTGGGCTGGAGGCAGGTTTCTGTTAAGATATCCGAAATACTCCCAATGTTGTTATGAAATATCAGTCATTAACACGTCAGTGGAGAAAATAAAAAAAAATACTGTTTTGCATAAAATTAAAGGAAAACAAAAAAGTAAAGATTCTACACGATAACTGCATGTTGGAATACCTGCTCAGACGGCATAGATATGCTTACCCATTTTTTGTCTACACATTTTACAACAATGCAAGCAGAAAGAAACCGGAAAGCTAAGTGGGCAATCATTAATTGAAGAAGACGACCACAATGCTAGCATCACAGCATAAAAAAAAAAGTGGGCAGCCGTTTAACAGGTGACCTCTATACGAGAATTACAACGAAAATTATCAGCATCAGAATAGCAGCCTTAGAACGGACAGTAGTATAAACCAGTGAGGAAACGGGAGCTTAAACAAGGTTCACTCGAGCAATCGAGCAAAACCTCGCCCTTAACTCTGATGCAGGTCCAAATTACAAATATATATTCGGTCCGCATAGGGGTCCTCTACCACCTCTGTGAATAATCACAGTGAAACACATATAGTCAAATCCCCTGTGATGAAAAAAAGCGAACGCCTCAATAGTAATCCATTACGAAAACACGCCTATTCAAATATATAGAAACTTTCACCTCCAAAAAATTGAAAATTTTCAGATAAAAAACTCTGATATTTTTCATACTTTTGCTCAAAACATAGATTGTGGGTACTCATTAGAACCGCCTCGCCGAGGCGGTTCTAACGAGTACCTACAATCTATGTTTTGAGCAAATATAAAAAAATAATGTATACCCCTGTAAATCCCAGTTTTACTATATAAAAGTGGGTTTAAGGGGGTCAAAAATATATAGGCATGTTTTCGTGATGCGGAAACCCGAACTCAAGAAAACTACAAACAGGACCACAATAAGCCCAACTACAGACATTGACAGTAAGGCGCCGACCATCTAAAACAGGTTAAGGAGAAAGCCGTCATTTAGTCTGAGGACCAACTCACTGTCGTGCACTTGAAGAGGGGAGTAAAGCCATCAACCATAATTGGGGTAACAATCATGCATGTAATTTGCCGCAGAATATCCATATTGTTACCTATCTTTTTGTTGCGAGTGTAGCGAGTAGCAGAAGCAGCATTAAAATTTTACAGAACACGCAGTGTTTAGTACAATTAAGTAAAGGCATTTAAGCTCTATTTTGCCTGACAAAACAAAGACGGGACACTAAAAATTGCCAGTGGTATAGACCATTAATACCACACTTCAACTTAAAAGACTTATAATTGTTTCACTTGTTACAGCACAGAATGTGCGATCTAGTAATTTGCAACTGATCTTAATTATTAGCATTGGTTATTTATTAAGAGACTGTCAACTGCTAGCGGTCTGATGTACAATATCTTAAGTGTCTTTAACTGTCCACAGTTAACTAAATGATTTTTAATTGAAAGATCAGTGACAAATAGCAAATCTGAACTTTTGAACGGACCGGTAAATCTAAAGCTTAATTAATAATGAAACACGAGAAGCATTCGTGAGCCTAGAGTGTGATACTGGCACTTTAACAGAAAATTATTCCCCAAAGGAACTCGGATTTCTGAAATGGAGTCCTTGGTTAACACCACATCTGTGAGCAAAATTAGAGTCTGCTGTGCAGCCTTCAAATACTTTTTGTTACTATTGATAAAATTAGCATCCGTTTTCTTACTTTTACATACGTGTTATTGTGAACATTTAGGGTAAATAAGGTACCAGATAATCTGCCCTAAGGGTGTTGGATTAAAGCATACGGCTTCATTTACAAATAAGAATCACATTAATCCAGGTAGGAACGATAGAGATTACTCGGCATACATTCCAAACAGCTTGATTCTAACATGGTTAAACTACCTTAATCCATTTAGCGCGAGCAAGTTCCAAGAAAATAATATGTTTCAATTATACAATCAATCGTTAATATCTATTACCCTGTTATAACCTCCCTCATCCCATCTGTAATCATTTCATTACTTATCTAAATAATCCAGCACTATAACAAGACAGAAATATGTTGATTTAACACTGATTTTCCGCCGGGTATTTATATTCTTAATATAACAGACTTTATCTTGGAAAAAATACAACGGAAGACATGGTATAAAAAAGAAATCAGATTTTTTTTCAGACCACAGCGACCTCTGCACGTAGCCATACAAAAATAGTAAAAATAATTAGTCTAACACGAATCTCGATTTTGTTTTTAATCCACCTCAGCACTTTTTCTATTTTCAGATTCATTTCCTAAATGTAGCTAATAACATAATTGTTTTCTTCCTTCTTAAAAGGGGACTAACTTTAACTAAAGATGTTGGGAGCATTTCTTCTCTCTAAAATTAGTTTGACTTGAAAAAAAGAAATTACAAACATTTGTTCCAGGGATGTGAAATTTTCTTCTGGTGGAATGGGTTTTCTTTGAAGATGCCATAAAGAGAAAAAAATCTCTTTGAACATTCAAAATGGCGGCTTCTAATACAACACATCGAAAACTTTCTTATTTCGTAACTGGTTTTGGTAAAATGTGCATAAAATGCACACTTTTCGATAAATTTTTACTTCAGATACAGTGAACCCTCATAACAACGACAGCATTTGTTCCCTAAAGATGTTGCCATTAAAATGAATTTGCTGTTGTAAAGAATCCTTAATGGACAGAATGATATGTAAGAAAGACCTTGTTTTATTCTTATTTCCTCATAGAACATATGTTTTAGATATTTGTTAGAATCGCCTCAGTGATGCGATTCTAACAAATATCCAAAACATATGTTGCTTGAAGTTTTAATGCAATATTTTTGCATAATTTCTCATTAACTGTCAGCTCTTAAGCGAAGGTTTCGTGACATTCAAATTGTCATTAGAACGAATTTTGTCGTTGTATCGAGTGTCGGTATAAAGAGGGTTGTCTGTATATCACTCGTAATCATTTAATTCCCTTTAAAAATATGAATACGGTCATTTATATAGATAGATATTTACCATTTATAGCTAAAAAGGTAACATCTGGGTAGAAATTGCGACACCAATTTTTTATAAAGCCGTTTTCATAATGCTTAGTTTCTCGTTTCCTGTAATGGCATTTATTTTTATATTATTCGTTACTTTAAATGTTTGATTTCACCGTTTCACTCCTGCAGAACAAAACAGATAATTTTGCAAACAGTAAAGATCCAGATGAGACAAAGGTTGGTAGGGTAAAATGGAATGACAAGCTTTATTATTACCTTGGGAAAATAATAAAAAATCATTCTTTTTATATTGCAAGAAAACGGATGCTTTTAGAATTACTTTTATAGTAGACCCACTGAGGTGCACGAGAATCCGAAATAATTAATGCAGATAAAGATAATTTTATTTCAGAAACATAGGCCTACTGGCCCTTGAGTTCTACAGGTATACATATAACTAAGTGTGTACATAAAGTACGGAAATGGCGAACAATATTGCATTTTCCATTTTGTGAACAGTGAATTTAGGCTGTTCAACATATTTAAGATTTCAATATGCTATTATCATTATTATGCACTGTATGGAGAGACTGTGAGCACCGACACACTTCCAAATATCTTTTTATATGGTTTCTCATCATCGATAATAACTTACTTTATTACATAGCTATATATGATGTGCGTGGGACCAGTTAGGAATTCTGACAGGGGAGACAATTATCTCCACTCCCAAAACTCCCCCTGTTTACCCACTTCCATCACGTAAGTAAACACGGATATCCCTCATTTACATGGTTGACAAAAGCATATAATATAAGGAAACATATATGTAAGGCGTGAAGTCACAAATCACTCTGTGCAACAACATGGCCCAATTGCACAGGCTGATCCGAGATCAGCTCTATCACCAGGTAACTATACGTTAAATTCCCAAATTTGCAAAACAAAATCAAAACTCAGTTTACACATTCGCGCAGTCTGAATCCTAGGCTTACCTGGTCATCAAACAACTTCAAACATTTTATTATGTGGGAACCAGTAAGGAATTCTGCCAGGGGAGATGGCCATCTCCTCTCCCAAAATTCGCTCTGTTTACCCATACTAATCATGCTAAATAGCAAAGAATACACCCTAAGAGACAAATATTTCTATGCTCGATAAGACAGAATGCAAACAAATACCGAAATCTGAGGTTTTGGTATCCATGATCAGCCCCAGATCAGCCTATGCCATCCCATAATCAGATCGCATAGGTAGATCCCTGACCTCCTCGATCATCTGGTAACAACACATAAACTGGATAAACTCAAACTGAATAAATGAAATCTAAATTCAGTCTACGTATTCGCTCAGCCTGGTCCTAGACTAACTTGTTTATCAAACAACTTCAATATTTTAATTCTATTATGTGGGAACCAGAAGGGTCCTTGTAATTTTCTTAATATAGCAGGTTGTACATGTTGGTCTCCCCACATAAACGTCATTTCCGGACTTACCAAATTTAGTCACAAGACAGGAAATAAATATTTTATTACTGGGTCATCTAACCCTTAAAGCGCCATTCAAAATTGTAACAGACTACATTCCATCAAATTGTTTTTCCCCAAGAAAACAAGCGAAGCAAACGATTCGCATGAAATGCCAGGCCTTATTTTCTCAGAAGAATAAAAAACAAATGTGTCGTTTAGTGCTCTTTTGACCGGTACTTTGAAAGTTATCTGCATTTACAATATAGGGATCAAAGATGGTTTTTCATGCATTAACATTCGCCAGGTCCCGTGGGAGGTGTTGAATGCCGAAGGCCGCTGTTTTCAACACCTCCCAAGGCATCTGGCGAATGTTAATGCATTGAAAAACCATATTTGATCGCTATTATTGCATAAAAACTGAAAACATTTGCTACATTTCGCGTTATTTCTTGCACTATTTTGTTTCGCCTTTTCACAGATGTCTCGCGAACGTAATTTCCACGGACTATGCTCGTTCTAGGGCTGGACAGTACAGATCTCGTAACGGCAGCAAATCTGTGGCCCCGGTATGATCATATTGAAAGTTGAGTAGCCGTGCATTAACAGCGCGTGAATTGCCTTGTTAATACATGGCTTTTCACCGGTTCATGCACGGCTCTTAATAACGTGTGGCACTGCTTTTTATGCAATAATACATGTTGATGTTAGTGCTGCGAAAATCGGTCTAAGCAGAGGATATCCAAACGTTTGAAACTGTTTGTTTTATACCATAATTATCGCTGACTTTCAGTCACCCACAGTCCTTACCGTACATGTCCTTACATGTGAACCAAGTTGAACTGACTATCAATTAATGAGTCACACAGATGCTTGTAGAATGGCAAACAGTGTAGACTCCAATCAGGCCTTTCCACAGAAGCAGTTTGATCAGGGTCTTCACTGTTTTATAAGACAGTTCTGTCCGTATATTTTGGTTGATTACGGTCAATGTTGTCCGATCTGTAGTCCGATATGACGCAGTGCATGTAATTGTCAGATTTTGCATGTACCTGTCGGGTCTGATTACCGAAACTACCTTCTATTTCAATTTACAGGTGATTCTTGGTGAACTGCAAGGATTAGAAGGAGAGAGAGGAATGCTACAGACGCCTTAGTGTATTATTCTTCTTGAAAGGAATTTTAATTGATTGTAATTAATGATATTTAAGGTAAGTAAAACTGTATGTAAGTGCTTTATTTACGCTAAGTATTCAGACAGAGAGGTTTGAGCAAATAGTGTAGACCCAGATCAGACGCCCTAGAATGCGGCGTCTGATCAGGGTCTACAGTGTTTGACACTCATCCAGCATGTTTTGGATACATCGCAAGGTGGTCGAATGAACATTATGAATTTGTTATAACTATGATAAGGAGTTAAGTTGTCCGAATATTTAGGGGAAATAAGGTAATAATTTGTAATGGCTTGTAGCATTGCATGTGCATAAGCTTAAGCGTAGAAGAACGCAATATCTTATATGATAACCTCCTATTATAAACCGGCTTTATGACATAGGCGATCAGCGTAGACCCAGATCAGCGTGCTCAACTGCAGTTTGATCAGGTACTATAGTTTTCATTCATCATAAGACTCATTAAAAATCCACAGTAAGTCAGCGGCGACTTTAGACTTAAATCAGACTGCGCCTATGCGCCGGACTATGTGCGTGTATACTGGTTGCATTATGCCATAGGGTCCTTTTCTAAACGGAGAATGATATTAGAATAAGCAAGACTAAACTGATGCACCAACACAATGTACGCAGGTCCTGAAATTTTCAGGGTTGCGTACGAATATTCAGATTTGGGAAAATTGTTTCATGGATATGTCATAAGTGGGAATTGAATGCCCAAGTCAGCCTGTACATTTCGCGAAATCTGAGCAGGGTCTTCATTCTATGCTGACAAAATGTATTAATACTGTGGACTCAGAGGTTTATAATTCTGCTAGAATTATAATCCTCTATGTGGAATATATGGACAGATATAAAAGGTTCTGATGAGACTATGTGAATGTGCAGATAAGTTACAACATAAATATTCTGTGGCATACTGCTTGCCACACAATGTGGCATGCAGTATGCCACAGAATACTTATGTTATTAACAAAGTCGTGGTTAATAACTTTGCATCATTTTCTGATAACATGCTGGTGAGTCGAGGCTCACACTGAATGACGGCTTCTTCCCCAATCTCTTTAAAAAAGTTTGCGCCTGATTATCGATGTCTGTGGTTGAGTACATCGTGTTCCAATATTTGATTTCTTGCGTTCTTGCTGCAGATTTTTTTTTTAGCTCTCTGCTTTCTGTCATCATATTTAATGATTGTATGTGTCTCCGACCTATATGGACCGAACTCATACTTGTATCTTTAACTTCATCAGAACAAAGGGCGAGGTATTGCGAAAATTAAATTAGTTAAAGCCCCCCATATAGTAGCTTTCCTGCTGACCATTCCAAGGAAGTTCCTCTGTTGCACTGTTTCATTCGTACGTCGTTCACTCTAAATATGTCGTTTTCTATTCGACATCGTTAGTCTCTTTCGCTGCATTGGGAAGATTATGCTTCGTGGTTGCGCCGTGTTCTGTTCGACATCGTTTGTCCCTTTCGCTGCATTGGCAAGATTGTGCTCCGTGATTGCGGCGTATCCTGTTCGACATCGTTTGTCCCTTTCACTGCATTGGAAAGATTGTGGTCCGTGATTGCGGCGTGTCCTGTTCGTCATCGTTTGTCGATTTCGCTGCATTGGGAAGATTGTGCTCCTAAGTTGCGGCGTGTCCTGTTCGTCATCGTTTGCCCCTTTCGCTGCATTGGGGAGATTGTGCTCCGTGTTTGCGGCGTGTCCTGGGTAACTTCTTTTAAATTTTGTTTGTTCTAATATACCATTACTAAGCTGCCCTTTTGTATAGCTGGATCTCTTTGAGCCGCAAAGTGAGAAAACGTACCTTCGAACATGTCCGTTCAACGAAGACCCAAAACATGCTATGCATCCGCGCAGTGTGATCAGAGTCTTCGTTGTCCGCATGAAAAACCTTTGCATTTTTCACTGTCCGAAATGCGCCCAGTGAAGATTCTGAATGCGCAGGCTGATCTGAATCTTCCCTGGGTGCACATGTCCGAAGGCAGGTTTTCTGACCTTACAAATCCATTGATATAACCAGAAGTAGTGAGACGTTAGACGAAACTGTTCTGTGATATGGAAGGATATTGGCACATATATTTTTGGCATCAGATCATATAAACCATAATAGGAACATATGAAATGGAGAATAAAAACAAATTAATAAACTCAGTGAAATGTTGTTGACCATAAAAGGTCGATTGGTCTAGACCTCGTTTCACAAACGAATGTCTGTGCTCTATCGTAGGGTTAGAAAATTATTGCCACATATTAGGCATAACCATTTATTAATCTTTGCAACCTACTGTTCAAATGCAGCAGACGACAATTTGCTGATATTTTTCTTACTTTCTCCAGAAAACAGGATTTGACATTTTATTGGAGACAATTTGCAAGAAATGTCAGACTCTGTTTTCTTAGGGAAAATAAAGAAACTATTTCTATGTAACGTCTGCATAAAATCTTAACCAACACAAATGCGTTAAATGATTCAAATCTTCGTTTCTACAAATTGAAATTCATTGGACCAGAAAAGACCATATATAAAATCATAGATTACATATGAGGATTATCTTTAGAATTTAACATTACTGCTTGAGACTAGGTTATGGGGATTATCTTTAGAATTTAACATAACTGCTTGAGACTAGGTTATGGGGATTATCTTTAGAATTTAACATAACTGCTTGAGACTAGGTTATGGGGATTATCTTTAGAATTTAACATTACTGCTTGAGACTATGTTATGGGGATTATCTTTAGAATTTAACCTTACTGCTTGAGACTAGGTTATGGGTATTATCTTTAGAATTTAACATTACTGCTTGAGACTAGGTTATTGGGATTATCTTTAGAATTTAACATTACTGCTTGAGACTAGGTTATGGGGATTATCTTTAGAATTTAACATTACTGCTTGAGACTAGGTTATGGGGATTATCTTTAGAATTTAACATTACTGCTTGAGACTAGGTTATGGGGATTATCTTTAGAATTTAACATTACTGCTTGAGACTAGGTTACTGAGCAACATGATCAAGCACTTTGATCTTTTACTTTCAAATATAGATAATAGTTATAGCTCAACCGTTTACCCTTTCATCCCCTAGTTTCTGCAATAGACTCTTCCGTCTTTGAATTTGGATACGTCCATTGTTGCAAATATGGATATCAGTAAAAATCAAGAACCAAACAGCAAACTGTGTAGACCCCTATGAGACGGCTCTTTACGTCTCATCTGGATCTACACGACTTGCATAAACATTTGGTTTGGTCTCTCGGGCTGAAAGGGTTGATCATATTGTAGATATATTTAAAGCTTTCAGGTTAGTCAACTTTTTGTAATTATGAAAGACGGTAGATCACTACTACGATATCGCTTTCCATCACGAAAACATACCTATATAATTTTGACCCCCTTAAACCCCTCTTTTATATAGTAAAACTGGGCTTTGCAGGGGTACAAGTTATTTTTCTTATTTCTGCTCAAAACATGGATTGTGGTACTCGTTAGAACCGCCTCGCCGAGGCGGTTCTAACGAGTACCCACAATCTATGTTTTGAGCAGAAATATGAACAATATCACAGTTTTTTATCTGAAATTTTTAAATTTTTGGAGGAAAAATTTTCTATATATTTGAATAGGCGTGTTTTCGTAATGCGGATATTTTTATTTAACAATTGTATACAATGTATTATACAAACGTACCATATTTTGAGCTTTAAGACAGGCAATATAATATTCATATATATTACATTGGCAGTAGGTAAAGAAAAAAAAAAAGGTGATAAAGGTTAATACATAATTGTTGCTGTTTTTATTTATTATGGAGTTTCAAATCCAGCGAATCGCTTTTAGGTGTATATTAATTCTTTGGTTTGTGATACGGTAATGCATTTATAAGGGAACTTGTTCGCTGAGGCAACGGGTGCAACAATGCATTCACCTCCTTTCTTTGTAAGCCAAGCACAAATAAAGTGTTGTTTTTTTTTGCATACCTTAGTTACGTCCACATAAAAAGGTATACACATAATGATTGCATTACGAGAACACGCCTATTCAAATATATAGAAAATTTCACCTAAAAAACCAGAAAATTTTCAGATAAAAAAAAACTTTGATATTTTTAATATTTCTGCTCAAAAAATAGATAGTACCCACAATCTATGTTTTTGAGCAGAAATAAGAAAAATAATGTATACCCATGTAAACCCCAGTTTTGCTATACAAAAGTGGGATTAAAGGGGGTCAAAATTATATAGGTATGTATTCGTGATGGTATAAAATAGTTTGTAATCGTTTAAATGTTACTTTTGTGTATTATAAACCTAAAGCAAAGTACAGAGATTTCTTAGTTATAAATATTTTCTAAAATTCGCAGTAAGGTTATAAGGTGCATGTACATACGTATATCCGGTGGATTATTCCTCAATGTTGGCTTTGTACAAGTATTATAGGCTGTTTTTCGACTTATTGCGTTTTATTTTGAGGACTTGTCCGCAAATGAGACATCAAGAAGACCAGCTGAAATCTATGATGCCGTTAGTTCAAGAACGGACATTAGTGGTGCTAAAGTGAGGCTGACTGCACATACCATTTTCTAGCTTTGTTTAGTGTATTTGCGCACAGATTGAAACTTTCTTGGAAAGATGAGAAACAATATAATCAGTTTGTTGTCTGCTGAATTTGCTCAGAAAGTGGTAAAGGTTAGAGAAAACAGTACTTCTAGACAGGCAGAAGGTACGTACATTTACACAATAAATCGAATAGCGGCCCATGTTTGCTTTACTTTAGAACGTGGGTTAGTCGGTAAACTCTTGTCCTAGAACTCGTCTTTACCGAATTACTCAATTTCTTCGCGACAGATTTTCATATCAGTAAAACGCTGTTGATTGTTCACTATTATCATCGTGGTGAACTGGTGGAAGAACATATCATGGCATAGTAAATAATATTTTTTTCTTTACTTATATGTTTTTTCTATATACAGTCGACTCTCGTTATCTCGAATTCCAAGGGACTGTCTGAAATACTTCGAGATATCCGTACTTCGACATATCAGATTTGCAGAATAGAGTAAAAACTAATTCGATTTACCACATTTAACAAATATATATATAATTAGACTCTTGGAGTTTAAGATATATTGAAAATATTGTGGAAAAGAGGAGAAATTGCTCCTTAGGAGCAATTTCTCCTCTTTTCCACAATATTTTTTACATGTTGTTAGATTTTCATGTTAAGCAGGGACCAGATTATCGCTTCGAGATAAGCGGTTATTCGAGATAAGCGAGTTCGAGATAACGAGAGTCAACTGTAGTTCGCTGGTGATATAAATTTTACATTGGCATGCTTATCACAAGAATGTTTATGTCTTAATTTCCGTTGTTATAAGATTTCTGAATGTCTGATAAAAGCGACGAAGAAATAGCATCACGAAAACACGCCTATATAATTTTGACCCCCTTAAACGCCACTTTTATATAGCAAAACTGGGGTTTACAGGGGTATACACTTTTTATTATTTCTACTCAAAAACATAGATTGTGTGTACTCGTTAGAACCGCCTCGGCGAGGCGGTTCTAACGAGTACCCACAATCTAAGTTTTGAGCAGAAATAAGAAAAAATATCAGAGTTTTTCATCTGAAAATTATCAGTTTTTTGAAGGTGAAATTTTCTATATATTTGAATAGGCGTGTTTTCGTAATGGTACAGTAATATTCAAAGAAGGTTTTTATTTACTGTTGGTTGTAATTATTAATTTATAATTAGATGATCTGCTGACTAACATAGAAATATGAATAAAAAGAGTAGTTTAATGGTGGAATTAATTGCAGTACATGTAGTCTAATAGCCAATAACTCTATTGTCTTGATTTTTTTTCTTTTGTGGGAATTAAATCCGAATAACTAACAGCGCGGGACTTTTACAGACTACAAGATCAACATAAATCTGCCTTTGTAACCTTGCAAACACTGCATACTGTAGATAGACACTTGATAGACACTTGATTAAACTTAGTAGCATCACTACTTTGACTCGAGTTGAAATTCAGTTAATCTTTTCACCCCCGAGGTCTTGATGTAGACTCTTCCATCTTTGGATTTAGACATGTCCACTATCGCAAATTGACATTTCAGTCAAAGTACATAACATAATGGCAAACAAGTGATTTTGTTTTTTTGAAAATCAAAACAAAATGTGTCAATGCAATTTGGTATGTGTCACACGTTTGTCTCACAAAGCCATATTGTGTGGAGTTTCGTTAAACCATACATTCTGTAACGGATATGTAGATATTTGCGTGAAAATGCAGTAAATAGATGAAAGCTAACGGTTTTTATGCAAAATAATGAATATTTGCGTCGAAAACCAGAGGAGAAAGACGATAGTAGGATTCACATTGTATCAGCAGAAGCACGCTGCAAATCTAGATATAATAGATAGAAATCACACTTGTTTCTTGTGTCTTGCACATTCAAGAGACTAAGTCACTATACAGACTTTATATATGACAAAATGTGTGAGGGTGAAAACTCTTCGTACATTAGATCTTAGGCGGCAGATAACAGTTTTCTTTTCACAGGCTTGCACAATCATTTTTGACGACTACTACTAAAACACTTTCTGCAACAATGCCAGTACTTCAGCACCTACAATTAATCCCATCTACGCACTTTAACCCTTGTCCTGCTGAATAAATTAAGATGCCACGCCCCCTTCTAATTTTCAGCCAGTCAGATTACTTGATCCGGATTGTTTCTATAAATTCAAATACGTAATGGCAACAGTGCAGATCAAGATCAGTTGGCTTCTTCAGAAGCCAACTGATCTGGATCTACACTGTTTGCAAAGGCAGGACATATCCGGGTTCAGCAGGACAAGGGTTAAGAAGAAGACGTAAAGTCATAACATAGTGATTAAGATAATTTCTGTATGCTGTATCACATCCTTTGCAAATATAAACAATACCCGACCCATATGCTTTTGCAGGAAAATGGTCCATGGCGGGGAAGAATGAGTGTTTCATTCCATTCAGAAATTTCGGGAATTTGAGCAAACAGTGCAGACACTGATCAGATCCTAGCGGATCCCTTTTTACAGAATACATCTGGTTGTATAGTCCCGTCCTCATACATCTTTTTCTTCGGGTATACAATCTGCTATTGCTTAAAATAATCAATTCAGTTACATCACTCAGTGAAAAAAGATAGAATCGATTTTGCAGTAAAAAAAACCCCCGGTAAACTGGGAATAAAGAGATGGGCACAGGGAACCAATTGTGTCAGGACTGCTGATTGGTACAAAAAAGGTGCAGGGAAGCCCTGAGTAGTAATCTTAATTCAGGCGGCCTGAGATTTGTTAATAATAATGATGAATTAAAACTTGTTATTCCAATTTCCTGATTGTTTCAAAGAAATATTGTTTTCTGTTTCTGTTTGCTAGAGCTAAAAGAAGAAGTGGTGAAATTAAAATTTCAATTTTCTGCCAATTGAATGGTGCTATATTCAGCTTCCAAAAGGTCCCAGAAAGTGCTGGTGACAGCTGATTTTTTCTTCTATTGCTGTAATAAGCCTAGTCATTGAATTCAAACAAATTTTTGAAGCCCAACCATACTCTGAATAGAACTTAACTAAAAAAAGGGTGGAATTACTATGAAGCTCTTATGGAAAAGTAATTAGTTCACTTTATATATATATATATATATATATATATATATATATATATATATATATATATATATATATATATATATATATATATATATATACGAAGATCATTCAATATATAATGCAACTTACCAAATAATTTCTTAAGTACGGAATCCATCACTTTCAAAATTGACATGTAGATACTTCAATACAAATGCAATTAGCACCTAACGTCACGCGACGGCTTTTATAATGACGCCATCATACCACGACGTTATATGACGTCACTGTAAGCGTCATGGCCGCGGTCACGTCTCAGGATCATCATAGTTACATAAAAATGAATGTCAGCGTAATAAAACAGCAAAAGAAAAATTTAGTGCATCACAGGAAGCTTGCGGCACATATGCTCTATCATATTCTCAACTTACAAGATGGGTGAATGAGTTCAAGAATAAAAGGGAGTGCGTTCAAGATGCCCACCGAGCAGGTAGACCTGTGACGGCTATGGACATTAATAATAGTGAACAGTTAAAAAAAGTTGTTGAAATCTGATAGAAGGATTACATGCGCAGAAATGGCTCAGGAGTTGGAAATAAGTGTCGGGTCAGTTCATACTATTCTGCGGAACCATTTGAAGATGAGAAAGGTTTCGGCTAGGTAGGTGCCACATCGCTTGACGTCGGATCAAGCGGAACGTCGTTTGGAAGTGGCAATGCATCTCCTTTTACGGTTTGATTCGGAAGGACAAGACTTTTTATCAAAAAATGTTGCAATTGACGAAACGTGGGTGAGGCCGTATGAACCGGAACTGAAGAGACAATCAGCCGAGTGGCTCACACCAAGCTCCCCGAGGCCGGCAAAGTATAGAAGAACTCAGTCTAAACTTTAGATGTTAATGTTTTTTCCTACGATAGACATGGAATTCTCACTAGTCACAAGGTCGAGCGTGGTAAAACTATTAATGGGATTACTATGAGGAGTATATATAAAAAACAAAAAAAAAAAAAAAAAAAACAAAAAAAAAAAACAACAAAAAAAAAAAAAAACAAACAAACAAAAAAAAAAAAAAAAAAAAAAACAACAACAAAAAAAAAAAAAAAAAAAAAAAAAAAAAAAAATAACACTAAGACAAGCGGTCCGTAGGAAGTGACCTGAATTTTTGGCAGCCGACCCAGTAATTCTGCATGACAACGCAACGCCGCACGACGCGAATGGGATGACGTCATTGCTAGAGCGGTGCGAGTGGAAAACGCTGGACCACCCCGCTTATTCCGCGGACAAAAGTTCCTGCAACTTCGACCTTTTCCCCAAACTAAAGGAAGATATGAGGGGTATTCGTTATAACGATTTAGAGGAGTTTGAATCCGCAGTGGCCTCGAGGGTGAGGGTACTTGAGAACGGTTGTCTAGCAACGGGTATAGGTTACCTGATTAAGAGGTGGAAAACAAAAGGTAAGAGAAAAGTCCAGGGAGTGCCACAATCACAAACCGCAGCCCTTCCCAGACCCCAAGAGGAAGAGGAAACCGACAAATCCAAACAAGCACAGTCTGTCTTGACCACAAGGGATACTACTTTGAAGGAATGTAGAACGGTAACAACTTTAAATATTTATTACGGAAATTATTTAATAGGTTGGATTATATATTGAATGACCCTCGTATCTATCTATCTATCTATCTATCTATCTATCTATCTATCTATATATATATATATATATATATATATATATATATATATATATATATATATATATATATATATATATATATATACAGGAAGTGATAGAAATAAAGACAATAAGACAGGTGCCGAGTGGAGCCAGTCTACTGGTTGCATGATGGATAAACAAAAAAATTTTAGATCAGGAAAATGAATCTGATTTGGATTTGCGTGATTACTTTCTGGTTTATGAGATGCCAAAGATCATCGAACAGTTTGTTATATAACGACATTTATCATTTCCAAAGAACAAATGATTAATTCAAGCATATAATGTGTTATCTCGTCTTTACACTATAGGGATGCCTATTTATTTTGTTTGTAGGAGCATGAAATTAAGCACTCAATACATATAACTGCAGATAAGGCGTTTTAGCCAAAAAGTGCTGATATTTGTATTATTTTCCACGAAAACATATGTTGTGGATACTCATTAGACGCACCTTGCCGAGGTGTTTGTAATGACTACCCACAACATATGTATTCACCGAGAAATAAAAAGATGTTTACCTCATACCGCCTATTATCTGGAAACTATAAATACATATTACTAGAATTACATAGTGTTTGCTTATATCATTTACAGAATAGTTTACAGACATATTAAGAATCCTTGATATGGCTGGTTGCTAATTTGACGTGTTTCATTGCAGGGCACGTAAATTAAGTAACACAATAAACAGTTAATGAAGCTATTCTTACACATTCATTACACACATCGATGCACGTGAATAACTGCTAGAATACTTGAGTCACACATCAAACGTAAAACAATATGCGTTATGTCATTAGTCAGTGTGTTGAAGAAATTATTGTGTTGTCAGCTATATATAAAGGTTTGGCGATTAAAAAGATAAAAGAAACCAAACCCTTAAGCGAGAAATATGAGATTATAATGTACGATCTCTTCATTAGAGTCGTTTTGGAGCTAAACAAACACGAGAACATGAACAAGCAATGGCCGATTAAACGTCACATATATACCACCGACGCTAGAACAAAGAAGACCTGGAACAGAGGAACCGCCATAGAACTGTCAGTAAAAAGCTACTGGGGAGCTTAAACCAGTTTTGGTCGCGGGAAACCTCGCCCTTCTGGTGCAACTCTAAATCATAAACATATTGTCGGTCTGCATAAGGGTCATCTACTTCATCAGTAAAACATCATAGTGGGACACGCATAATCACAAACACTCTGACGAAACACAGAACAGGGCTCAATAGCGATATGAAGCCAGAACACAAGAACACCAATCAGGACTATGAAGGGCCCAATTACAGTCATTGATAATCAGGCGGAAACTATCTGAAACAGATTGAGAAGGGAGCCGTCATTTAGTCTGAGGACGGATTCATCGCCGTGCAATTAACAGCTACGTATGCAGTTTAGACCAAGTTTAAATTCCCTCCTAACAGATATGCAAAATGTTTATAAATCTGAAGCTAGGGTAGCTAGATTCGGCACCGGTAAAGTCGGTTGAAGGCCCTGGTAATTTCATATGCGACATTTGTTTAGTCATTATTTGTTCCTCGCCTCTCCTTCTTTTTGTGCCTGGGGAAGGCTTTGCTTCGTGATTGTTGCCTTTTCTGGCCATTGTAACTTACATGTTTACTACTGATCATTCTGAGACGGTGGTTCTGGTGTTCTTTGCGTGGTCTAGAAGCTGCTGTCTGCGAGAATGTTTTCGTGTTTTTTCCTATTCGTCAACGACAATGAATGCAGTTTAATGCAAGATTAAGCCACTCTCCCAACAGTTTTACAGTGTTATGTTTTACACATTTGAACCCCTGTCATGCTGAATAAATTAGGATGCCACGCTTACTTCTAATTTTCAGCCAATCGGATTACGTGATCCAGGTTCAAATACTGAGTGGCAAACAGTGCAGATCCAGATCAGTTGGCTTCTTCAGAAGCCACTGATTCGGATCTACACTGTTTGCAAAGGCAGATCTTATCCAGGTTCAGCAGGACAAGGGTTAACATATGGGAAACTTGTGCTCCAGTAAAATCTATTTACCACGCCTCATCCCCGATAGTTTTCAATACTGATTGTTCTAACATCCCTGGTAGTTTTAATTACTGATTAATCTAAGAAGGTGGTTCTGGTATTGTTTGTTCTTTGTGTCGCTTTTTAAAATGCTTGCTGCAGGGCCTTTTTAAATCTTCTTTTGCTGTTTGCTGTTTGCTGTCTTATTGTTGTTCTAGCATTTTGATTTGAATTGTGACCTTTCTTGTTTACATTAAGAAAACATGCCTATTCAAATTTACTGAAAATTTACCACCAAAAAAATAAAAATTTTAAGATAAAAATTCTGATATTTTTCATATTTCTGCTCAACACATTGATTGTGGGTACTCGTTAGAACCGCATCGACGAGGTGGTTCTACCGAGTACCACAATCTATGTTTTTGAGCAGAAATAAGGAAAATAATGTTACTATATAAAAGTGGGGTTTAAGAGGGTCAAAATTATATAGGTATGTTTTCGTCTTGAAGAATATTTATATCATTTGGACTGCGCCATGCTAAAACGTGTCTTCCGTACAGCCGGACAGCCGTACAGTCTGAGTAGGGCCTTTGCTGTCCGCTAACAGAAACTTTTGATACTACAGAATGTATTAATGGAAAGCAAAGGCCCAGATGATACTTTGCGCATGCGCAGGATGATCTGAATCTGCGCATTTTCGCGCAAGTTCGAAGGCACGTTTTCGCATGACACGGCCCATTTATTTGTAAGCGCTAATGAACTTTTGAACCTACATTTGAATAATTACTTCATACAATTGTAAAATATATATGATAATATCATAAACGGAGCTGTGCGACAATGTATAAAGATAAATCGAAATGAATTAGGAGAGTAATATTCATCACAGAAACATGCCTATATTATTTTGACCCTCTTAAACCCAACTTTTATACAGTAAAACTGGGGTTTACAGGGGTATACACTATTTTCCTTATTTCTGTTCAAAACATAGATTGTTGGTACTCGTTAGAACCGCCTCATCGAGGCGGTTCTAACGAGTACCCACAATCGATGTTTTGAACAGAAATATGAAAAAATATCAGAATTTTTCATTTGAAAATTTTCATTTTTTGGTGGTAAAATTTTCAGTATATTTGAATAGGTATATTTTCGTTATGTTATATTAGAATCACAGTTGAAGATTGGACATCGTTTTGTACCAAATTATAACTTAGCTTGCTGGATAAATAGTTGAGCGGATGACATTTGAAATATTTTCTTATTTATCCTAGAAAATAGAGTTTGACATTTTATACAAATTCGCATAAAATGTTAAACACTGTGATGAACCAAAGCAAGGATGCCGGAACACAATAATACTACAAACAGAACCACGATGGGCACGACCAAAGACATTGATAATCAAGCGCCGACCATTCAAAACAGTTTGAGGATGTGGCTGTCATTTTGTCTGAGGGGCTAACTTTTTCTTTAGTAAACTGCGGTTTACATTATTTTTCTCATTTCTGCTCAAAACATAGATTGTGGGTACTCGTAAGAACTTCCTCGCCAAAACATAGATTGTGGGTAGTCGTTAGACCGCCTCGATGAGGCGGTTCTAACAAGTACCTAAATCTATAATATTTTGCAGAAATATGAAAAATATCAGAATTTTCTATCTGAAAATTTAAAGTTTTTAGAAGTGAAAAATTGTATATATTTGAATAGGCGTATTTTTGTAATGAAGGAGGAAAGAGTTAAAGAAACAAATTCAGAAACGAATAGGGTCAGTCTAGCTTGGGCATCATCCATGGGTACTACGGTCTCTTGTTTTAACTTACACAACAACTATTATTAAAACTAAATATCCAATTACCATACTTTAAGCTCTTAATAATCATTGAGCTGGGGCGCAAATTTTTTCTGCAAGATTACATGTGTTCCCGTAGAAGACTCAGATCAGCCTAGGCATCCGCGCAGTCTGATCAGGTCTCCGTAGGCGTTCTGTGTACAGTGTATAACTAAGGACCCGGAGCGCCATCAGGCGAACAGCGAAGACTCTGAACAGACTGCGCGGAATCGCAGGCTGATCCGAGTCCTCGCTGGGCGCGCATGCAATCTTGTAGGACGTTCACACCGACAGCAATTCTAACAAATATCAGAATGACTGCAATGTATAACCCTGTAACCCTGTGTTTTATGTTGGTTTTCGTTATAAATGAAAGGAGGCGATTTGCTTTCGTTAGAATAATAGTGATAACAGATACTGAAGTACTAGACTGACACTGGGCAGTTGGTACAACAAGAACTGATGCTCCCCGATGTAGCGTAAGTGGTACAATGGTTTTAGAAGGGAAACTTTATGTCAATACTCATGGCAGTATTATGGTGTTTACGTTCTCATTTTCCCGTGTTATTGTTCTATGTTTCGTTTACTTCCACGTTTTACCTTTGAGTGTCATCTCGAGCAAGAAAATATGTAGGTACATACACAATCGTATAGACAATTGTGTTCTTGTTTCTTGGATCAAAAAATCGTCTGACGGGGATCTGATATAGTTTCGAGGTCGATTATCTGTCAAAATTGTTATGCTCTCTTTTGAAAGGAGGTCTACCCTAAAAGAAAAAAAAATTCCCACAAGTTTCGTTTTAGAGTTGACATTTTTCAGAAGGGACTTATAGTACGGTTAAGCAAACATTAAGTCATAAAAGTTGTGTCATTTGCTGAACGTGACATTAAATGATAATTTGGCGTTTCTCATCCATTCAAACATTATTAAAGAGTGATATGGAAGAGTGATAACATTACGAAAACATGCCTATTCAAATATACTGAAAAGTTTACCACCAAAAACTGAAAATTTTCAGATAAAAAATGCTGATATTTTTCATACTTCTGCTCAAAACATAGATTGTGGGTACTCGTTAGAACCGCCTCGTCGAGGCGGTTCTGACGAGTACCCAAAATTTATGCTTTGAGCAGAAATAAGAAAAATAATGCATACCCCTGTAAACCCCAGTTTTACTATATAAAAGTGGGGTTTGAGGGGGTCAAAATTTTATAGGCATGTTTTCGTGATGGAAGGAAAAATAAATGGCTTTCTGCCATAAAATGTCGACCAGTCATAGCTGAAATCCGCTTCCAGTGGGTTTCGAACTTCGGAGTTTGTGATCCGAAGTCGGGAATCCTTTCCATCCGGCGATCCCATCCGGCAGAAAATATTCAAAGTTTATCCAGTCCCCAGAATCATAGAACCAAGGAGACAGGCGTATGCAATTTATCTTAATCCTTCTCTTGCTAAACACGACATGCCCTGTTTTAGCAAACAGTGTAGATCCAGATCAGTTAACTTCTGAAGAAGCCAACTGATCTGGATCTGCACTGTTTGTCATTAAACATGTGAATTTTTATCAAAAAACTCGGATCAAGTAATCTGATTGGCTGGAAATTAGGAGTGGGCGTGACATCTTAATTTATTCAGCAGGGCAAGGGTTAAAGCACGGTGACTTACATACGACGGGAAATTCATAAGTATTAAAAGGCTTCTCTAATGCAAACATGTACAGTTAACCCTCGTTACAACGACAGCATTTGTTCCCAAAGACGTTGCCATTTAAATGAATTTGCTGCTGTAAAGAATACTTAATGAGCAGATATGATATGTTCGAAAAGTCTTGTTTTGTTCTAATTTCCCCATAGAACATATGTTTTGGATATTTGTTACAATCGCCTCATTTGCGCAGTCTGATCAGAATCTTTACTGGGCGCATTTTAGAAAACAAAGGATGCAAAGTGTCTTTATGCGGACAACGAATACTTTCATTAGACTGCGCGGATGTGCAGGCTGATTTGGGCGCATATGTCAGATGGTACATTTTCTCACGTTGTGGCTCATTTTATAAGCAGAAATCATACTCTTTCTCTAGTCGAACAATAACAGGCGTTACAGCTGCATGTTCGCATGTGTACTCTGTGCTCTTTTCGTTCCCATATTATTTTCTTTTTCATTTCTGGTGTGAACTTATCTTTGAATCACCTGTTTATGCAGGCTACTTCTTAATGTGAAATATTTCTAATTCAATTAAAATGTCAGGGTTCTGGGTTTTGTAACAGGCTAGTTATCTAACTGTTAAACAGCAAATTATAGGTCAGATAACGAAATAAGTGAGTTATAAGTTATTGCTTATGGCGTCTGTTTTTTTATGTTTGGCAGAATGCCGTTCTTCTTAACTACCTTTCAGTATGCTTTCTAAATTTGTTTCTTAATTTTCTTTACATATGTACCAGGGAAACTCTAGTCAATGGGGGTTGCGTTGTGTAACACCATATGACGTAGGAAGTATTATTTTGGAATTTTAGTGTGTCTAGTAGTGCATTACTGATTTACCCTAAATATTCGGACAGCGATACTCCTTACAATTCTTGTTCTAAATTCTTTGAATTATTCTATCTTATAATGTACTTATTGTTACTACCATTGATGTGTCTAAAACTGTTGGATAAGTGATAAACAATCATCACGTAAACATGCCTATAAAATTTTGACCCCCTTAAACCCCATTTTTATTTCGTAATACTGGGGTTTTTAGGAGTATACATTATTTTTCTTATTTCTGCTCAAAACATTGATTGTGGGTACTCGTTAGAACCGCCTCTGCGAGGCAGCTTTAACGAGTACCCACAATCTATGTTTTGAGCAGAAATATGAAAAATATCGGAGATTTTTATCTGAAAATTTTCAGTTTTTTGGAGATAAAATTTTCAATATATTTGAATAGGCGTGTTTTCGTAATGGTAGAGCAGGCAGAGACGCCGCGTTTATTTGTTCAATGTAGGAATAGTTATTGCATGAAAACACATTGTTTTACCATCAAAAAATGAAACAAAATATCAGATAAAAACCTGATATTTTTCATATTTCTGTTCAAAACATAGATTGTCGTACTCGTTAGAGGCGGTTCTAACGCGTACCCACAATCTATGTTTTTGAGCAGAAATAAAAAAAATTAACGTATAGAACTGTAAAACCCAGTTTTACAATATAAAAGTAGGGTTTAAGGGTGTCAACATAATATAGGCATGTTCTCGAGATGTTATCTGTGAATATACTATATTAAACAATCTCACCCAATAAGTATTTTTCTCTTCCTCGTAAAAGAATCCTATTCGAGCGCGCCCTGTTTGATTTAAACAGACGGAAACCTAAAACACAGGGTTATGCAGCTGTTAAAGTTTCTAAGCTGAACTTATTTCAGCGTTTTTTTTTTTCACTGATCGTTCCAAGGCGGTTCCACTGTTGCAATTCTTCTTTGTAGTTTCATATGTATGTCATTGTTCCTCAGCTCTTCTTCTTTTGGTGCCTCTGGAAGGCTTTGTTTCGTGATTGTGGCATATCCTGGGTGTCTTAACTTATATTTTTGTTCATGTTGTAACCAGACCCATCACAGACTTGGAGCTCGACTTTATACGGTACCGCTGACAAAGTGCCCAAATCGGATACGCCGGAAACAATTAAGTGATGGAAACGATAAACGTCACAGCAGACACACGCTTTACATGAAATACCAAAATAGAAGGGAAGGCAATGATCAGGGACTGACACAATTATCCCACAACTCCCATCAGAGACATCAAAGGGAAAGAAACACAAACACGAAATAACTGGACCCTAATGGAAACATCACTAGCGGAAAGCCAAACGGACAGTTACTTTCCCACAAAGTGGCCAAATGGCTATCCAAAACAAAAATATGTAAGCGAAACACACATTCAAAGACGGACTATAACAAAAATAAACCATGACAGAAGAACCGCCTTGGAACGGTCAGTGAAAAGTATTTCACTGGGGGACTTAAATCGATTTTACGTGGCCACAATCCTCGCCCTTACTTCTGCCGCGGTTTAGACGCACAATTTGTTCAGTCCGCATGAAGGCTTCCTAACTCAAACACAAAAAAATAAACTAATTACAGAGATGCAACAACGACAAGGACTCGACAGCACGAAACAACTGAAATGCTGGAGCAAAAGAAAACCAACAGTTAGTCTCCGGTGGGCCCGACCAAAGATAGAGCATCTAGTACCAACCAATATTACCGAAAATTAAATTTCAAGTAAGCCTTTGCGCTGGAACCATCAAAGAATCTGTGGCCTAATCCGCCGGCGTGCAATCAAAGAGGGAAGCAAAGTTATTAACCGTGATTTGGTTAACAACCATGCATGCAGTCTGTCGTATAATATTTATGTTGTACCCAATCTTATTTTCCAAGAAGATTAAAACACAGTAGTTTGAATGATGCTTTAAGGAATATTGTGTACACTAAAAACGAATATCCTAGCCGAACAACTCATTATGCACTCGCTGTTCTATTTGCACTGTTTGTTGCGTCCCGAATGTAATGGATTTTTGCATAATGTATGGGGCTTGATGATATATTGCTGCGATCTTGTCGGCTTTTGTTGTGCTAAAACAAATATATTGCCAAGATGTTACTGGAGCGACTGTATCGCACCTGATTTATCATTGCGTGGTGTCTCCGAGAATTCTTATGTAAGCACAAATTTAGATAATAAAAGATATGGAGATCTAAAGAAGGTTGTATTTCAGCATCAATCAAATGTAAAACAAGGTATTTTACTTTGTTTATCAAACATACAGACACTGGGAATCTTTCAGTTGGTGATATACTGATAATGCTAACAATCTTTTATTATATGATAATAGCTGAGAAAAAGAACAATTATCCGTACAAACTGTGACCTTCACTCTACTCCGTTTTCCGTTTATCTTTCAGAAACTTCTTTCACTTTAGTACGTTTGAGAACCCGTATCAAAAGAAAAATGCATTATGCAAGACTTTGATCCAATGTCACAGAAAGATGAAAACGTAAAAACAAATTAATATTTACATCTCTAAAATTAGATTGATACATTCCAAGTTTCCAAGTAAGTGATTCACCTGGATGCTTAGAGTCTAGAACAGATTATTTTTAACCCATTTATGCCAAGTGGGCTCTTCTACCTCAAGTCTTTGGACAGGTCCATTACCTATATAAGGGAGTATGGCTAGTTTTTATTATTATCATGTGTTGTAAAAATTTCTGAATTTACTGCAAACAGTGTAGACAATGATCAGACGCCGCGTTCTGTGGCGTCTGATCAGGGTTTTCACAGTGTGCCAATGACCTATTTATGGGACGATAGGCTTAAATGTTTAAGCAGTTTCCCCGAGCCGCGGAGCGGTTCGGCGTGCAGACGCACTACTATAGACTACCGATGTGACCAGTAATGTTTGTGACCAAAAATGTGATGGTCCAACAAACGCTTTGGTGGTTCGGTGCTTATCCTGAAAAACAATAAGATAGATAGGCTGCCTAAAGCCTTCATGGCAGAGCTGCTAGTAACTAAGCAGGGCACGAATTTTTGAGACCAGGTCGGGTAAAAACCCTACAAATTTGGAGGCAATGCCTCTGAACTACTGAAATATTGTTGACTTGGAGGTTATATCGCAATTCATGCAGTGGATTAGAAGTCAAGCGTGGTCTGAAATCAAATTCATTTAGATCTGGTCAACCCAGCTATGAAGCATGTGATGATAATTTGGACGCACGGATATAGGTAGCATCTATTAAATTCATATTAACATATTTTATGGAGAACTTTTGCTAGTGTAAACACTGATTGATAATATTTGAAAATCTTGTTGTCAAATCTGCTCTAGTCTATTTTCTATCAATTCGTTTAGAAGGTGTGTAAATTTAATTTACAGTCGACTCTTGTTATATCGAAGTCCAAGGTAGCTCTTAAAAACTACGAGATATCCGTACCTCAATGTATCAGATTGGCAGAATTGAAGCAAAAATAAGTCGAACACCTACATGTCACAAACGATTATGGAATTTAACTCCTGAAGTTAGAAATATATTGAAAATACAATGTATTGTGAAAAAGGGGAGAAATTGCTCATTAGGTGCAAGCTTTCCTTTTTTCCACAATATTGTGTTACCTGTTTTTAGATTTCCATTTTGAGAACAGGGACCAGATTTTCACTTCGAGATGAACAGTTATTTGAGATAAGCGAAGTCGAGATAACGAGAGTCGACTGTATATTAAATGCAATTTCA
Organism: Anodontia alba; assembly: GCA_964016985.1. Classification (NCBI taxonomy): domain Eukaryota; kingdom Metazoa; phylum Mollusca; class Bivalvia; order Lucinida; family Lucinidae; genus Anodontia; species Anodontia alba. The sequence goes on from OZ024829.1 coordinate 21,299,208, forward strand.
CACTCATTTAACATTTGTATAAAGTCAGTTTCTCACCGATTTTTAGCTTACAAAATTTTCAAACATTAGAATTTGTGGGGCGTCAAGTTTGTGTAGTCACTTGGTTTTATGTCTTCTCTAGAAATTATTTGTTTTAAGCTTGCATCAAAGATAACAGATATTATGAATGTATCCATAGGTTGTATGATTTTAAAAATGTGTTTAACCAACTAACAAATACTTGAACATATGCGCATTAGCAGGATCACAGCATTACGAAAACACGCCTATTCAAATATATAGAAATTTTCCCCTCCAAAAAACTGAAAATTTTCAGATAAAAAACTCTGATATTTTTCATATTTCTGCTCAAACCATAGATTGTGGGTACTCATTAGAACCGCCTCACCGAGGCGGTTCTAACGAGTACCCACAATCTATGTTTTTGAGCAGAAATAAGAAAAATAATGTATACCCTGTAAACCCCAGTTTTACTATATATAAGTGGGGTTTAAGGGGGTCAAAATTATATAGGCATGTTTTCGTGACGCTGTGCAATGACAGGTCTTTCTTCAAGTTTTGCATTCTGCTTTGAACTTATCTTTTGTATGTTAAATACATCTTGTCAGAAGCTGTTTATAAAAAAGTATTTCCATGAAAACTATCCTTGAGAATATTAAAGTTTCTGCTAGTTTGACATTTTCTCAGGATTCATAATAATATCAAGTTGTCAAATAGGTTATATTGCTGCAGCTGGTGATACGACATTTAATTTCTCTTGTCATATTTGCAAATTAACTGTTTAAGGAGGAGCAAATTATTTCCTTTTAGAATGGACACTTTCTCAGAAGGGAGACAAAACAAATTTGATAGTGTTGCCTCCCCTGAAAGTGCATCCATGATACTTAGTTTTCATGGATATCATGCGCGCTATTGAGCCTTAAGAAGGGAGGCAAAATAGGTCTGACATCGTTGCCTCCCTGAAAATGTATCCATGTCCCTTACTGAAACGATAGTTTAGATGAATATCCCGCAAGATATTGGACATTGAATTCTGAGATATAGACAGAATATTTTTTTGCCGTGCATATTACACATTAATATCTGAACAGTTTTTGCCTTTATCACGAAAACACGCCTATATGATTTTGACCCCCTTAAACCCCACTTTTATATAGGAAAACTGGGGCTTACAGGGGTATACATTATTTTTCTTATTTCTGCTCAAAAACATAGATTGTGGGTACTCGTTAGACCCGCCTCGATGAGGCGGTTCTAACGAGTACCCACAATCTATGTTTTGAGCAGAAATATGAAAAATATCAGAACTTTTTTATCTGTATTTGTTCAGCTTTTGGAAGTGAAATTTTCAATATATTTGAATAGGCGTGTTTTCGTAATGACATGTATGCAGTTGCCTTTAAAAGTGCTGTTCTGCGTTTACTTCTTGCAAATAAATGCATCTATCTTAATAAATCTAATGTGCGTAAGTTAAAATGTTGATGGATTTCAACCACTTTTTTTTTTTAACAGAATCTGAAACACTTTAAGAAAATAGACGGCAAAATGGTTCAAAATTTACATCGAGGCGATAACATATCAGGACACTGGCTTACTATCTCTATTGTTGACTGTAAGGATGCTTCTGTAAACTGGTACGGAAACTCATTTGATGAACTGGACGTCGATGGCGAATTTCAAAAATGCACCATATTTAAATGCGACGGAAAGTTTTTAAAATTAAATAGAATTCCAATTAGGGGTCAAAAGGTCGCAGAGGACTTACGTCGTACTCCTATACGCATGAAATGGCCGTTTGGCGGACAATTTGACATAGCAAGTGCACTAGACCGGTGACAGTCCATTCAGTTAGTTTATTTCGCTAGGCGGAACTTTGTTTTGACGTTCTGTTTGCTATACTGCACGCAAAGCTCATTCTGAAAAAGGGGTCGACTCTGTAAGGAAAGAATTTGCTCCCGCTGCGAGCACATTCATTTCTCTTATAGTAGACCCCTTTACAGAAAGGGAAAAATATGACATAATTTTCTTCCCCTGAAAGCGTAAAAGTACCCCATAACTACGGGTGTATGTTTACAGGTGGTTCTTAGTAAAGAGTGGTATTTTGATGTGTAGTAGAGGAGGTCTGTATTTATAGGTTTGTACATGTATATTGTAATATTTATTTTTTTCCAGCTGCATAAGGACTTTACATACCTGGACAATATTATCTGCATTTATGCCAAGTCTAATTTTGCGTTTTATTGTCCTTTTATGGCATATCATATTTGCCTTTAGTATTAGGACAAACAACCCAGAAGAAATAGTTTAGACTCAGAGCAGAGGCCGCAGGACGCCGATTAAGATTTGATCAAAATCTATCCTCTGATCAACCATCTTTGTCACACATGCAACAATTTTTGACACAATGACATATGATAAAAAGGACTTTTTCAACTGTTTGTACAGGTATGGTAAGGAGTTAAGGTGTCTTAATAGTTACGGTCCATATTACTATATAGTTCTTTTTTTCTCTCAATAAATAATACGAGCATTGTCTTTTTTTTTTTATCTCTAGTCATTCTCGCTCCTAACTTTCTTTTTCAAACATGACGAAAACATGCCTATATAATTTAGACCCCCTTAAACCCCACTTTTATATAGTAAAACTGGGGTTTACAGGGGTATACAATATTTTTCTTATTTCTGCTCAAAACATAGATTGTGAGTACTCGTTAGAACCGCCTCGTCGAGGCGGTTCTAACGAGTACCCACAATCTATATTTTGAGCAGAAATAAGAAAAATATCAGATTTTTTTATCTGAAAATTCTCATTTTTTTGGTGGTAAAATTTTCTATATACTTGAATAGGCTTGTTTTCGTAATGCAAAAAGGCATCGGTTGGTGAAAGTATGCCGTATAGCATTCGCATTGGTACATCCTACTGATTGGATTTAAGGCCGCCCAAGGACCTGTTGTGCTTCTTGCAAGTTAGGGCCGAGGGCTATATCAACTACTTTCCTTAGTTTATCCTCTCTTTCATCACGAAAACACGCCTATATAATTTTGACCCCCTTAAACCCCACTTTTATATAGTAAAACTGGGGTTTACAGGGGTATACATTATTTTTCTTTTTTGCTAAAAAACATAGATTGTGGGTACTCGTTAGAACCGCCTCGCCGAGGCGGTTCTAACGAGTACCCACAATCTAAATTTTGAGCAGAAATAGGAAAAATATCAGAATTTTTTATCTGAAAATTCTCATTTTTTTTTGGTAGTAAAATTTTCTATATATTTGAATAGGCTTGTTTTCATAATGCAAAAAGGCATCGGTTGGTGAAAATATGCCGTATAGCTTTCGCACTGGTACGTCCTACAGATTGGATTTACGGCCGACCAAGGCCTGTTGTGCTTCTTGCAAGTTAGGTCCGAGGGCTATATCAACTACTTTCCTTAGTTTATCTTCTCTTTGTTTTCTTTTCTTTCTCCTCGTGAGACGGGTCGACATGATTGAAATGCTGGTTACGGGGCCGTTACATTCCGGCAAATAAACAGCAGGGCTAAGAAGGTCCTATATCGCTCACCTGATCACCTGACAAGTTTCGATTCAATTGGCCTTTAGATTCAAGAGAAGAAGCTCAATATAGATTTTGAAGATGGTGGCCATGGCGGCCATTTTGGATAAACAATCGGAACGATTTTAGCTACCTCGATTTACAAGTGACCGCGATACTTCCAATGAAGTTTAGAGACTTTTGGTCTTTTGTTTAGGAAGAAAAAAGTCAAAATTTTAAACATGGCTGATAGGGCGACGATCTTGGATTTCCTATCAGAATGATTTTAGCTATTTTTGTTCTGTAAGTCACCCAAATACTTCCTATCAAGTTTTGAGTCAGCTGGCTTTTCGGATCAGGAGAAGAAGTGCCAAAATATATTTTCAAAAGGCCGCCATAATGGTCACCTTGGACATTCGATCCGAATGAGTTTAGCTATTTTAGTTGCCCCAATACTTCCTACCAAGTTTCGAGTTAATTAGTCTTACGGTTTAGGAGAACAAGCACAAAAAAGATTTTCAGCATGGATGCCATAGCGACTATTTTAGATTTTCGATCAGAACGAATTTAGCTATTTGTTTATCCACAAGTCACTATGATACATCTAACCAACTTTGAGAATTTTGACAATATACCTGAAAATGAAATACAATTGATCAGCTTTATCAATTGATCAATTGATCATATTAATGATGAGCTTTTCTTGGATACATTGCTAATGGAAATAATGGGACAAACCATATTATACTCGTCTTATAAAAAAGATACAAAATGACAAAACAGAAATGCAGTTAGCGGATGAGATCCTAAAATTAGAGCAAAATCTGACTGAGGATAAAACTCAAGAGTTAGAAAAACTTAAATCAGAACTAACAAAATTAAGACAAATAAAAGTTAAAGGAGCAATCATAAGACCCCGAGCAACTAATTTATTAGAAGGAGAGAAACCTACAAAATACTTCTGCTCCTTAGAAACTCACAAGTTTCTTAGTAAAATTATTCCGAAACTGGAAACATCAGATGAACGAATATTAAAAAACCAGCATGATGTTTCAAAAGAATCTGAAAATATCTATAATCATTTGTACAGTAATAAAGAAATCCCCTAGCATAAACCAATTTGAATGAATACTTAAAAATATAAATCTTCCTAAACTCAGTGATAATGAATGTAATCAACTAGAAGGCTACATAACATTGTCTGAACGTAATAAAACACTAAGTAATATAAAAAAACAATAAAATTACTGCAACGGATGGCTTTTCAAGTGATTTTATAAAGGTTTTTGGAAACAAAATAGGTTCATTTGTAATGCGATCAGTAAATTACAGTTACACCATTGGGCATTTATCTCTTGTCTAAAGACAGGGCATAATTACATTACTACCCAAAGAAAATGAAAAAACAGGAAAGAGAGTTGTAGGAGAAAGGTTATAATATTTATACTGCATTGTATTATTATAGATGTGTGGAGGGATGGTCCTCCCTGACCCTCTATACATCATGTTACGGGGAGATTAAAAAAATCGAGTCATTTGGCTTTTCGGTCCAGGAGACAAATGATTTTAACTATTTTTGATTAACAAATTTCCCCCTATATGTTTTACCAAGCTTGGAGGCAGTAAGCCTATCGGTTCACTTGATGAAGGGCAAAACGGATTTTTAAGATGGCGGCCATCTTGGACTTCAGACCGGAACGATTTTAGCTATTCTAAATCTACAGGTTGCCCAGATATTGCCTACCAAGTTTCGAGTCAGTTGATTTTTAGGTTCAGAAGATGCAGAGCAAAACAGATTTTCAAGAAGGTCGCCATGCGGCAGTCAACTTGGATTACCAATCGGTACGATTTAAGCTAGTTTTAATCTACAAGTCACCCAGATACTTTTTACCAAGTTTCGAGTCGATTGGCCTTTCGGTTCAGGCTAAGAAGTGCAAAATAGATTTTCGTGATGACCGTCATGGCGGCCAACTTGGACTTCCAATTGGAACGAGTTCAGCATTTTTTTTTATGTACAAGTCACTTTGATACTTCCTACCAAGTTTCGGGTCAAATGCCCTTTAAGTTCAGGAGAAGAAGCTCGAAATAGAGTTTCAAGATGTCCGCCATGGCGGCGATTTTGGTTATTCAATCAGAATGATTTTAGCTACTTTTGATTTACGCGTGACCTCGGTACTTGGACTTCAAGTCAGAATAATTTTAACATTTTTTTTTATATTTTTGTCTGCAAGTTGCCCCATTATTTTCATTTAAGTTTCGAGTCAGTTGCCCTTTCGGTTCAAGAGTCGAATGGCAAAACAGATTTTTAAGATTGCCGCCATGGCGGCTATCTTGGATTTATCATTGGAACGAACGATTTTATCTAGTTTTGATCTAAAAATTACACCGATACTTCTTGATAAGTTTAGAGTCAGTTGGCTTTTCGGTTAAGGAGAAGAAGCGCCAAATAGAATTTCAAGATGGCTGCCATGGCGGCCATCTTGGATTTTTGATCGGAACGACCTTATCTTTTTTTCTATCTGCATGGTGCCCTGATACTTCCCACCAAGTTTCGAGTCTTTCGGCTCAGAAGAAGTGGCGCAAAATAGATTTTCAAGATGGCGGCCATAGTGGCCATTTTGGATTTCCGATCGGAACGATTTCAGCTAGTTTTAATCTACAAGTCATCTAGATGCTTCTTACTAGGGTTAGAGTCAATCGGTTTAGGGTTTAGGAGGAGTAGGCTTTTAAAGTAAATTAATGACGCCTTACGACGGACGACGCACGGCGGACGATGAACGACGGGCATTGACAAAAATAGCTCACCTTAAGCACATCCTGCTCAGGTGAGCTGAAAAGCAGAATAATGTTTTAACAGTATTCGCCATTTAATCTCATAATCCTTTGTTCGTCCAGTCCGTCATTTGATTCTGATAAAGTATTTGTTTTCTTAAATTTATATGAACTGGGCAAAGGAATAGATAAACCTCAAAACTCTGAAGCGGAAAGACTTGCCTTCTATCTCATTCACTGGGGTAAAGGAAAAGGATGTGTTCCCTCTAGGAACATTCTCTTGCCTTAATTAGTAGCCCCCATTTTTGAAAGGAATCAGTTTTTTGTCTACGTTAACCAGTTTAGGCTGAATGCACTCTTCTACCTGAACTCTTTGGACCAGTCCATTTCCAGTTTAAGGGGTGTGTGGTCAACTCTGATTTTTATTGAAATGCCTGTAGTTTATACAAACAGAGTAGACCCTGATCAGACGCTGCATTCTGCGGCGTCTGATCTGGGTCTACACTGTTTGCTAGTGCCCCATTCTGGGACCCTAGGTACAAATGGGTTAAAATGGTGACAAAAAATTTCGTGTGTATCCACCAGTTACCTGCTTTACTGAAGAGGCTGAATGCACCTCACCACATCTGTCTAGACCCAGATCAGACGCCGCGTTGTGTGGTGTCTGATCTTGGTCTTCAATGTTTGCTCTGATCTGACTGTCCAATTACTTGTGATAGATATTGCACTCATTAGGTTTCTTTCTTTTATCAGTCGATAGATAATGACATTGAATATTTCTAATGAAGATATTTGATAGCTCTTAAATCCATAACAATCATTTAGCCAGTTTGATTTACCATCGTAGAAAAGACAAAATGAGTTTTTGAAGACTTATATTTGCAGATTAATCACTCATCGCCATCGTAAATATTTGCGTCTTAATTAACCTTAACCATTCTCTTGGCTCACTCAGATTGATGAGTTTTCTTATTTTTCCCAAAGAATATACTTTGACATTTCGTAAAAATGCACTTCTTCCTAAATTGTCCACAGTACGCCCAACAACGTGCAGAACTCATAAACGATGTATCCCAAGACATCACTGTAATCCTTCGCGTTATTTTATTTGGGGACAGTACATTGTCAACCAAGACAAATACAATCATATTTGAAGCAGTATATAAATATATCCGGAACTCGAAGAGATTTCAAGTCCGTAGCATAATATAAAGCACCTTTTCCCTGCGTATTCGAATTAGGAGGGAAAACATTAAACAGAATATTATACATTTTTGAGTTACATATAGTCTTTATCCAGACAGTGAAAGTTTGCTCCTCTCTCTCTCTCTCTCTCTCTCTCTCTCTCTCTCTCTCTCTTCGACTATTTGAACAACCTTGTCATGTACTGTAATAGTGATCTCAGTACTTGATCATACAGATTCTTTCCGCCACACTATATGAAGAATATTGTTGTCAGGGAGAGGAACCAAACAAGCAGATTGCTTTCGTTCCAAATTCATATAGTGCGTTATTTGTTGAATGTACTAATGAAAGTGCTGAAATATAATGTTTAAACTAAATGGTCTCCTTTGGAGAAGCTATTTCAAAATGTTATCTGCTAAAACATTTACCCAGCATGCTAAACGTTAAACTAATGAAGACATGAAAAGGTCGCAGACGAAGAGTGAGTGGAATATCTTTTTATGCCCTGCACCTCATGTGATAACGGTCTGGGATAGGGGCGATTAAGATTTACTATTGCCTGTCTGTCCCGTCCGTCCTTTCAACTTTGGAGTATGAAGTTTCAGCAATCCATTTCTAAAGTTTACGGGGAATTTTGCACGTGTGTTAGTGATATACCTTTATGCTCAGACGTGTGTATAGTGGGAGGATTAAGATTTGTTTTTGTCTGACTTCAGGGTATAAAATTTCAGTAAACAACATTTCTAATTTTTTTATTTTTTTTTACATGTGTTACGGACTCAAATGCGGCTTTTTGACAATGGAACAGCATTTTAAACTTAAATGTTTTCTAAGAAACTGTAATTGGAGGTATGAAGTTTACGTTATATATTTCTCCTACAGTTTTCAAGGAACTGTTTAGGATGTACATGTCTCGGTACATGTATATGTATTACTAACACAATAGGCATATACTAGTGTTTTGATGTCACATAAAAACATTTTGTCCAGATACTTACGGAAATGCGGTACACGCCTAAGCATCCGCATCCGAATCATCACGAAAACATACCTATATAATTTCGATCCCCTTAAACCCCACTTTTATATGCATTATTTTTTCTTATTTCTGCTCAAAAACATAGATTGTGGGTTCTAACGAGTACCTACAATCTATGTTTTGAGCAGGAATATGAAAAATATAATATTTTTTTTCTGAAAACTTTCAGTTTTTGGTGGTGAAATTTTCAATATATTTGAAAAGACGTGTTTTCGTAATGAAAAATCTTTTGCTGTTCAAGCCCCTTGAATTCAGAATATTGTTTCTCACATCACGAAAACATGCCTATATAATATTGAACCCCTTAAATCCCACTTTTATATAGTAAAACTGGGGTTTACAGGGGTATACATTATTTTTTCTTTACTGCATAAAACATTGATTGTGGTACTCGTTAGAACCGCTTCGCCGAGGCGGTTCTAACGAGTACCCACAATCTATGTTTTGAGCAGAAATATGAACAATATCAGAGTTTCTTATCTGAATATTTTCATTTTCTTTTTGGAGGTGAAATTTTCCATATATTTGAATAGGCGTGTTTTCGTAATGAGTTGCGACAAAACTCTCAGTTCCAGCGTGCAATGATGTATCGAAAAGTGAATTTGCATTATATTGTTTGTCTTATTGAACGTAACATTTCTTTGAACAGGAAGTTATAACTTATACGTTAATTATGTCTAGACTCTGTGTGATTGAAGAACCTTGTCTTTACAGCATAATCAACAGTGACAAAACAGCGCCAAATGAATGCACCCCGTGTGCTAATTCAACAGACGACAAATTGATCATATTTTCTTAGTACTTGCAGAAAATAGGAATTCACATTCCATGCAAATTGTCTTCTAATTATGCAAATTTTCTCCTTTATCACAGTCTATTTTCTATCAATAATAATAATAATAATAATGCAAAATGTCGTTTGCTGATTTTTTACCCAGCATTAAGTATCGCTTTATCAGTGCCTTCGCCCTTCGGTTACAACACAAGAAATTCAGGGCAGGAACCCTGTCAAAGATGAGCAGTCTTGGTTCCTTGTAAATTGGATAAGGATGTTTTGTTGTCTCCCGGCGCAAGGCAAAAGAAACCCTGAATATCGTTACAGTAATTATCATCTTGGTAGGTCAATATGAAAGTCATAAATCAGTAGGTTGTTTAGCTTGCATGTATTGTTTGAATGACGTTTGTAATACTTTTAACGAAAATAATATTTACATCCCTCTTAACGCTTAACACTCTGGGTAAAAAAAATGGAATATATATTTCTTATTTTCCAGAAAACAGGTTTTGACATTTCATGCGAATCGTCGCCATGGAGACAATTTACATGAAATGTCAAATCCCGTTTTCTAGGAAAATTAAGAATATATCATCAATTTGTCGTCTGCTAAATTTGCCCAGAGAGTGGTAAATGTCAAATCTGGAATATATATCTTCGTAGAATTGATTTTCTTGGTCTCAGGGCCCAGTGTCTGGTGTAAATCGTTTATTAATATATTTCTGAATACAATATTTAGTTGTCGCAGACAACATCTCTGACATAGTCTATGGGCTATCCAAGTAAATAGTACCACCCAAGAAGTCATGGTCCTACCTGACCCTGTTTTTAAATGACAACATACTCGTATGTACTCTTCTAAAACGTATTTCTAAGTGGTAGGTTAGTGGTAGAATTGCTAAGTTAATTATGTTATCCCCTAAATTTGAGAGACCCGAAAAAAAGACATGATACAAAATATTTATAACACGATGAGCCCGTACGAGACTGTGGAGGGAGCCGTCGCTTAGTTTGGTACCCGATTCACCGTCGTACAATTAAAGAGGGAAGCAACGTTTTCATCTATAATTATGTTAAAAACCATACATGCAGTTTACTGCATGACATTCATGGTGTAACCTATCTTTTTGTAACGACTGACAATCGTTCTGAAAAAGATAGATACAGTCGACTCTCGTTATCTCGAATTCCAAGGGACTCTATTAAATACTTCGAGATATCCGTACCTCGACATATAAGATTTGCAGAATTGAGGACAAAATTATTCCAACAACCACATTTAACAAATATATATGTGATTGGGCTCTTGAAGTTAGAGATATATTAAAAAATATTGTGGAAAAGAGGAGAAATTGCTCCTTAGGAGCAATTTCTCCTCTTTTCCACAATGTTTTTTTGCCTCTTGTTAGATGTTCATGTTTCGGCAGGGACCAGATTTTCACTTCGAGATAAGTGGTCATTCGAGATAAGCGAGTTCGAGATAAAGAGAGTCAACTGTATTGCCCATAACCCTTCTTAATTTATAGACAAGGTCACCAGAAAATTCTAGTTCCGATAGACCTTCCTGCAGAAGTGTTTACAAGCGACAATTGGTTTGAAACCATATAATTGTCAAACTAGTTCTGATCCTCACTATTGACTACTGTTCTACTTTAGAAATCTTACAGATAAGCATCAAAGTTAAAATGTTTACAAAACTGAAGACAATATTTATTTTATTACCATGATTATTGTTAGTGTTGTTTTTTGGAAGGTATGATCATTACGAAAACACGCCTATTGAAATATACAAAAATATTCACCTTCCAAAACTGAAAATTTTCAGATAAAAAAAAAAACAAAAAAAAAACGCTGCATTTTTGCTCAAAACATAGATTGTGGGTACTTGTTAGAACCGCCTCAGCGAGGCGGTTCTAACTTGTATCCACAATCTATGTTTTTTAGCAAAAATAAGAAAAAAATATGTATAGTCATGTAAACCCCAGTTTTACTATATAAAAGCTGGGTTTAAGGGGGTCAAAATTATATAGGCATGTTTTCGTGATGTAATTCGTTTTTTTACATACGTAACTCATATAAATGTGGGTGTAGTAAAAAACTTCCGACCACTGGGAGGTGTTGGGTGAAAGTGTATTTATTCACTCGGATAACTAAGAAATGCATAATGTATTTGACCAAATGTGGTTTTATTACATACTTTGTGTTCAAGGGCTTTCTTGCTGTTCACTGCTGGGCTTGTTTTTGTATTTTGTCCTGCTTTTTTGTCTTATTGTTATGTTTTGTGTTTCTTGTCCGACCTGGCTTGGGAAGATGGAGCTAGTTACTTTAGTTTCCCTGAATTGTAACATGTGCTGTCCGTTTACTCTTCCTCTTGGTGTCATTGGTCGGCTCCGGTCTGTGATTGTAACTATTCCATACCATCTTCTTTACAATGTGCAGGTCGTGAATGAGCTCGGTCCTTTGTTTAATCACAGTGTTTGTGATCATATATGTTTTACTGAGATTTTCGCAAATCTTAACACTCATTCTTGGAATTTGGTCCTGTGTCAGAATTAAGGGCGGGATATTGCGTGAGTATCACTCATTTAAGCCCCAAAATAGTTTTAAGTTTCTTTTTTTCTGCTGATCATTCCAAGATGGATCCCCCTTTGTTGTTATCTTCTTTTGTATGTCTATAATTGCAAATGTGCTGGTTTGATTTGTAATAATTATTCCACACAGTTTCTGTGTTCGGTGCAAAGACTAAGCTTCGTGATTGTAGCTTTCTCCATCTATAGTTTCGTGTATACTGTAAGTTGATGATAAGACGTTTTCACAAACTAACAGATCAGCAGATGATGGATCAATCAGACTGTAAATCGTTGCTGTTAGTCCATCTTTATTATATGTCTAAAGCAGTAGAGATTTTATAGCGTCATATAATTGTATGTCTGTGAAATGATTGAAAACCGTTCGTTTGCAATGACGCTGAGGTCACTCACTGTCATATAATCAAACGCAATCGACAAATAAACAATATTATATGGCCCACGTCAAGCACAAATCTGCCTTCGAGCATACGCAAAATGTGCGGATTCACATCATCCTGCACATACGCAAAATCTCATCCGGGCATTTGCTCTCCATTCATACATTCTATAGAATCCAATAGCGCAGCGCAGGTCCTGATCAGACTGCGAGGACGCGCAGGCTGATCTTGATTTTCACTGTTTGCATATGCCCGAAGACAGTTTTCGCATGGCGTGGCACAGAAGAAGAACGTTCCGGTATTTAACAGGAATTCCTATTGCAATGTGGCTGTGGTTCCGAGAAACAAAGTTACGGATGATTATTTCATTGCAGTAAACGCCAGTTTTTTTGTTGTTGTTTTTGTTTTGCAATGTTTTAGGCGATCAACTTATTCCCAGATCGGTCTGTGGACGCGGAGCTGAAATGGATTTTGATTCTAGCATGCTAAGAAAAATCAGCAGACAACTATTCCGATGGTTTTCCCGATTACGAAGAATATGGCATAGTAACGAAGTCCGAATATGTTCGTCAAAGATTTCATTTAATGACTACACTGAAACGATACTGGGCCTAACGATATGGCTTCTTATTGCTTCCCATTTCCTACCAACGGCATTATTACAGCGCTACGTCAAAGACGGAACGTCAACCTAACCTCTTCGCATTATTACAATATCCTTCTGTCCATTTCCCCTCCTCACAATGTCCATTTTGTCAACGTTTCATCTCGGATCCAACCATGGTACGTTGCCCTTGAGTTTGGCTCTGTTCGGTTTTCCTCCGTATGGACATGTGATGTGTAATGTTCGCTGCGCGCATCCCCTCCCTTAGTGCCGGCAGTGCCTTGTCCAGAGGACAGACCGTCCTTCTGATGCCTCTGATTCGAAACAGTCCGTTATAATAATGACATCCGACTATCTTTTTTTTTTCATAGAACTGACGATTGTTGCACCCATGAAACAGCCAATGGTGCGATGCTTGACATTCGTTCTGTCTGCACTCACGGCTGTTCTCACAGGACTTTCAAAGTAGTCCTTCTAACAAACATCGAAACCAAAACTTGAAACGTTCGCAGTATTCCATCTTTCAGAGACACTCTAGTGTATAGATTTTGACAATTCCAAATAGCATGTTGTGCACCACATACCGGACCTGGCAAGTTTTGAATACAAGAATTGCATGTTCGGTATACGAAGAATGTTCGCGGACTCTCAAACTTTGTTACTGTTTCCGAGGTCTGTCAGCCTGCAAGTTACACCATGACCTCTTTCAGGGGCGACAGTCTAAAATTCAGACTCCTGCATCAATCAGGTTCTAAAGGTAAGCACCGATTCTGTAAGGTTAGTTTCAAATATCCAGCAATGGTCGCGCACAACATGGTCCTGGTAATATCCTTGGTAGCTTCATATACAGGGAACCTTCCCCAAGATTGCTATGCTACCTTGCTTCTTTTAAGTTTACAACTGTAATGTTAAGCAAGTCAGCGAAGTCTTCAAGATCTTTAAAATCGCCGAGTCGTATTGCCGAAAACGTTCTACTTCGTCATTATATAAAACGATCTGTCGGCGTCTATCTCAATATTTACATTCGAAACGTTCTTTTAGCATTTCATACCCAACAGTCGAATGACCTAGAATTTCAATTGATAGCCTTGATCGCCTTTCCTAATGAATGCTGTTTCAATTGCAAGAGCTTGTAAACGATCTGTGGAGTTGTGTCTATACATGCTAGAAACGCAGCCTTCCCGGACTGGTCTCGTATGTGCTATTATCTCTGGAAAATACATGAATGCACGTTTTACGTTTTTGTTTCACGTTTTACCTTTTTTTTTCGTTTTTGTGTAAATAATTATAAAAAAAGTAAATGAAAAGAGGGAGTGCCACAGTCACAAACTGCAGCCCTTCCAAGACACCTAGAGGAAGAGGAAACAGACAAAACCAAAAAAAGCGCAAATCGAACAAACGTACGAAAAGCACTAAGATAAGCTCTCTCTTTCCCAAGCGAGGTAATCGCAACGTTAAAAGGACTGAAAGACAAAAGAACAAAATAACACAAGGTAAGACATAAAACAAACCGCCTCGTAGAATAAACCACAAAGCAAAAAGAGTAAGACTAACATCGGGACCACCGCCTAAGAACGGTCATTAGAATAAAAAAAAGAGTAAGAGAACAGTCCAGGGAGTGCCACAATCACAAACCGCAGCCCTTCCCAGACACTAAGAGGAAGAGGAAACCGACTTAGGAAACTTTCCGACACCGGAGGAAACCCCCCGGTGGTTTACTGTACTGACCGTTCTAAGGCGGCGGTCCCGGTGTTAGTTTTAGTCTTTGTTGCTTTGTGGTTTATTCTACGAGGCGATTTGTTGTATGTCTTTCCATGTGTAATTTTGTTCTTGTGTTTTTCCCTGGACTTTTCTCTTACCTTCTTTTAACCAAACAAGCACAAATCGAAATAACGTACAAAAAGCACTAAGATTAGCTCTCTCTTCCCCAGGAGAGGTAATCGCAATGCTAAAAGGCCTGAAAATCACAAGAACAAAATAACACAATGTAAGATATAAAGACCAAGTGTAAGACCAAAACCGGAACCACCGCCTTGCAGCGATCAGTAGAGTAAACCGCCGGGAGGTTTAAAGCACTCTTACAGCTAGCCAACTTCACCTGGGTTCCGATGTTACTCTTAATACAGAAAAACGTAAAAATTCGGTTCGCATAAAGGCTCCCAACTCAGTCAATGCATCAAAGCGAAAACACAAAAAAACAATTAATCACTATAATTAACAAAGAATGGAATCCAGTAGTTGAACCACGGCGGGCCAAGCCAAAGACATATCGTCAAGCCCCAACCCACTGGTTAAAGTTTTACGAAGAGGCCATCATTAAGTCTGAGACCCGAACCGCCGTCGTGCAAGTAAAGAATGAAGCATAGCCATCAACAATGACTGGGTTGACAACTTGGCATGCAACCTGCCACATAATATCCAGGCTATAGTAAATTCTTTTATAACGATTAATTAGTTTTCTGAGTTGCTCCGAAAAGTTAGATTTCCTACAATTTTTCTAAATCTGTACACAAAGTCACCGTAAAATTCTGGTTCCGATATATCTTGTTGAAAAAATGTTTTTAGACTGACGCTATATTTTTCTACCGAGGCACTGTGTCTGCCGATAAAATTTAAAAAAAAACGCCATACGAAGTTTAAAATAACGATAGCCCTGCCTAAGAGTTTTGGCAGTAAGGGTTTAGAAGTGTAAAAGTGTAAAAGTGCTTTAAATCCCCCGGTGGTTTGCTATACCGACCGTTCTAAGGCGATGGTCCCGGTGTTAGTCTTACTCTTTGTTGCTTTGTGGTTAATTCTACGAGACGATTTGTTGTATGTCTTTCCATGTGTCATTTTGTTCTTGTGTTTTTCAGTCCTTTTAGTATTGCGATTACCTCGCTTGGGGAAGAGAGAGCTAATCTTCGTGCTTTTCGTACGTTTGTTCGATTTGTGCTTGTTTAGATTTGTCGGTTTCTTCTTCCTCTTGGGGTCTGGGAAGGGCTGCGGTTTGTGATTGTGGCACTCCCTGGACTTTTCGCTTACCTTTTCTGTAATCTCTGGAAATCTAATAAGTTGAGATACGCTTGTATGTATACTCCATATGAGGTACGCCGGGGGACATCACTATCCAGAAAAGGGAAATTGACTATATCAAAATCAAACTCGTCCCGTTTATTATAAATTTTGGTGGAAACTGTACCATTAGAGATACCTACATTTCCTTCGTTCAGGCCTATTGGCATGGTAGGCGATGCTTGCTTACCAAGTAATGCTTACTATCCGCGGACGCCTGATTATACCCTTTATTCTGGGGCCCATGTCTTTTGGTCTGAACATGCTGATTCGTCATTCGTTTATGGATTTATGAGTGTGGATTATGGCTTGGGTACCATGACCACAACTACATGTACATAGATTCAACTCCAAAAACGTGCCTCGGTATTGGAAGACTTGGCTCTATTTAATTGGAGTTCTGTAGGGTATATGCGGTCAAAGTAAATATTGTCAATATTTAATAAATCATCAAGGTTGTATTGAAAGCCTCAATAATGTCAGCCTGATTTTCCCGTGAGAGAGACTTCATGAAATCTATTTCATAACAAAAAAGAAACAAATCTGCAACAAGAGGAGCACAATTAGTTCCCATCGGAATAGCAATAGTTTGCCTATAAAGTGTAGTTTCAAATCTAATAAAAAATATTATCCAAAAGATAAACAAGGGCATCACAGACTTTTTGCAAGACCATAAATTCTGATTATTGTATACATCAGAAGTGAAAAAAGCACATTCTTCTTTGCAAGCCAAATATTGGGTATTCTCCCGAATATACATTCGGTTAATTAAATCAATAAGTTTATCTTTTATAAGATGATGAGGTAACGTAGTATACAGTGTAGAAAAATCATATGTAGACAATTTAGAAGTCTTAAAGTTTTTAGATTTGAATTTACTGAGAACTTCATTGGAAATTTTAATTGACCAAAAATAGTTAATTCCGACCCTTTCGTAAATAAAACACGGTATGTAAAAATGGGGTCGGAAAGGGGAGGAAAAGCCGACAAAGAAAACAAAAATCTCCGGAAAATACCGGTATTGGAATGCGTTTAGTTGGTGCCAAAGATCCTGCTCGATAGCTAAAGGGATGCTGATGCGGGTCGTTAGTTCAAAACTTGCAGCATTTGCACATGTTCAAATGGCGCAGACTGCGCGTTAATTCTGATTCCTCCTGCACCGGAATTCTCCTGCTGTCTACTTTTGTATTGGCTTCCCTGTGCAATGTCTGACCACTCGCCATTATTTATCGATGTTTTCTCGTGCATTTTTATGTCCATAAATTCAAATTCGGTCGACACAGGTACGCTGGAGTCACGGCGGGTTTCTTTAGTTTCGATTGTCACTGGAAGAGAAACACAAATGTTACTTTAAATTTGACGGGAAGATTTTACCTCAGATAAAGTCTGCGGCTGCACTGTCAGCATTTCCACCTTTGGTACGTCTTTGAATTACCATCAGCTTGTTCATTCTCTGTTGAAGATCCATTGAAATCACTTTTATGTGTCTTTCCTGCGGTAATCTAAATAGTCTTGTGTCACTTCATATGTTGTTTTTTAGAATTCTTCTTATCTCTTTTCCATTTCAATCATGACAGTTTTGTCCTTCTGAACTTCCTCAAGTGCTATGTAAAAGTCAAAAAAGTTTGATAAAATTGCCATTGCTAACTTCATAACACTAACCTTGCGATCTTCAGTAATCGCCCGGCGATTTGGCAAAACATGTTCAGTAACAGCAAAAGTGTGTTCTGCTCACGGGTAAAGTTGGCTTTGGATTGTGATTTATCCTTTCTAAATCATGTTTCCAGAGCTGCGACGTTGACGATGTTGCCGCCATTCTCTATGGTAGGTCTGTTGTTCGATGCTGCCACTCTCGATTGTTTAGTTGTCTTTCTGTATTCCTTATGTCATTTAACCTCGCTCCGCTACTAGAAATTTTCTATGGTTTTCCTGTTTATGAAAAATAAGAAAGATTAACGAAGTCAGAATATTTGCGTCAAAGTTTGCGTTTAATTACTACCCTGAAACCTTCTTCATTTTTTGTTGTATTTAACTAACGCTTACAGATGGCATAGTGGGAAAACTTTTCAGCAGACGACATATTGAAATATTTATCAAACGGTTTATCTGAAATCAGGTTTTGAATTTTCATGCAAATTGGACTAGGAAAAATAAAAAAATATCAATAATTTGTCGTCTGTTGAATTTGCCCAGAAAGTTGTAAAGTGTAATGAGATTATATAACCATCCGACCTTTCAGCGAAAATATGTCACGCTGTTTTGATCAAATTTAAGAAATTAGTGTCATACCTTTATTGCATGGTCTGCGACAAATAATGAAATCACACTTACCCTTACAGACAAATCATTTACTTCATTAACACTAAGCATTCTGGATAAAATTGTTAGCAGACGACATTTTAAAATATTTTTCTTATTTTTTCCCAGCAAACAGGTTTTGACATTTCACACAAATTGTCTCCAATTTGCATGAAATATCAAAACCGGTTTTCTGGGAAAATAAGAAAAATATCATCAGTTTGTCGCCTGCTGAATTAGCCCAGAGAGTGGTAATGGTTAAACCGTGTAGCTCGTAAAATATCGTCTAATCAGTATCTAAATGCTTGCATTTTGTTTTTGATATTTACTTTAAAACCCTGTGCAAAGGAATGGTTCTTTCGAAATTAAAAGATGAAAGAATGCACGTCATAAACTCAGGGTTATATGCTAACAGCAAATGTCAGTATCATTCTGTGCAGTCCAATCCTTCATTACGAAAACACGCCTATTCAAATACATTGAGAATTTTACCACCAAAAAATGAAAACTTTATGATGAAAAAATTCTGGTAGTTTTCAGATTTCTGCTCAAAACATAAATAGTGGGTACTTGTTAGAACCGCTATGTTTTTGAGCAGAAATAAGAAAAATAATATGTAGCCCTGTAAACCCCAGTACGGTTTAAGGGGGTCAAAATTATATAGGCTTGTTTTCGTGATGTCTAGAGCTCATCAGATACGTATTCTGACCAGACTGCGGGATCCGCATAGTATAGAAATTCTTAAGCGCTAAGCAAAATTTTACTAGACGACATTCTAAACTTAATTTTATTGTTTTTCAGAGAAAAGAAGACTTGACATTTCATGTAATTCATCTGCCTAACAAAAAGAATGTTTCAACGTGTCGTCTGCTATACTTGTGATAAGCGTTTAAAGGGCTAATCTGTGTCACTCGTCTAAATGTATGCTTTCCTTTTGGCTTTATTAAGTGTATATGAGCGGTGGCAAGAAGTTTGTCTCTTTTTTTTTGTGAAATATAGTACTAAAATGGACACGCTTTAAGCAGAAAATGATATTTTGCTGCATTCGTAAGGCGTTTGGCATATGATACAGTCGCAGTTATGTACATATCATCATGATGGTCACGTAGGCTCATGTCCGTGTAGATGAGTAACAAACACGCAGTGTCTGATCTGGATCCTCACTGTTTGTTCATGTGTTCAGAGTGTAAACAGGATTCAAAATAAGTAGATTCAGATCATCCTGCGACTTTGCACAATATGATCAGGGTATTTGCTTACCCAAGATACATGTCTGTGTCAATTGATTCTTTAAAAAAAAGTAAGAGAAAAGTCGACATTGCTGCTCAGACTGCGCAGAAGCACAGTCTTGCCAGGGTCTTGGCTGTCCACATATGACTCAACCTGACCACAAATGAATCTAAATAGAAAGGAAGGCAATGATCAGGAATCGATACAATTACCTAACACCTTTCGTCCAAGACACCAAAGGGAAAGAAGGACGCACTTAAAGCAACGGCACCACAATCAACACACTACAAGTAGAAAGCCTAAAGGACAGTGGACAGTTCTTTCCCAAAATTGGTAAAACGGCTATCCAAAAAAAGAAAAACAAAGTCACCAGGCCACACGTGCAAAGATATACAATGACATAAATAGTAAAAAAGAAGGTAAGAGAAAAAGTCCAGAGAGTGCCACAATCACAAACCGCAGCCCTTCCCAGACCACAAGAGGAAGAGGAAACCAACAAATCCAAATAAGCACAAATCGAACAAACGTACGAAAAGCACTAAGATTAGCTCTTTCTTCCCCAAGCGAGGTAATCGTAATGCTAAAGGGACTGAAAACCATAAGAACAAAACGACACAAGGTAAGACACAAAACATTTGCACAAGGTAAGACACAAAGCAACAAACAGTAAGACTAAAACCAGGACCACCGCCGTAGAACGGTCAGTAGAGTAAACCACTTGGGGGTTTAAATCACTTTTACAGCTAGTCAACTTCACCCTGGGTCCCGATGCTACTCTTAATAAAGAAATACATAAAAATTCAGTTCGCATGAAGGCTTCCCTCAGTCAATGCATCAAAGCGAAACATAAAAATCAAATTAATCACTATAATAAACAAAGACGAGTACTCATGGCTTATTCAACTGTATGCCAGAGTAAATCCAAACCAATAGTTGAACCGCGGCGGGCCAAGCCAAAGACATATCATCAAGCCCCGACCCACTGGTTAAACTTTTACGAAGAGGCTATCATTGTGTTTGAGTAATCACAGAAGAAGTGCCGCCTTGCAACGGTCAGTACAAATATTTCTGGGGGGAGGTGGGGGGCAATTCACTTGGTGAGGCTCACGAGGATTCCTCGTTCTGTTCATATCATATGACCCATTCTTGATTAAGATGCTGTTTATTTATTAATAATTGATTGGAGCGTTGCACATTACGGATTGTATTGTCTGTGACTGAGTAAGGCGGAATATGTCCTCTCGTTTCATTTACATACAGGTTGTGATCTTTGACCAGCATTGGCTATTGTAAAACGTATGTAATATATAATGCGGTGTACTTACCGTTCCTTGAACTTTTGTATCAAAACGTTTATTCATTCTAATCTGTTGTACTGATTCAAACGGTTGTGGTAAACAGGTAGTGTAGGGCCACATTTATCTTGGTCGTTGTTATCCTCAACTTACATTCTGTTCTAATGAGACTTTCAATTATTCTTTTTCAAACTGAGAACAAGTAGCTTTTTGTGTCAAATAAGTTGAGTCTTTTTTTAGAAGAAGACCGGTTCCGGTTGTCTTTTTTTCTGTTACACGGCAATGGTAGCTTGCAAAGCAATTCTGTTAAATACAGCAGGGGTTTCGAAAAAAAGAAAAAAAAACATAAGAAAACAAAACAATTTGGCTGCTTTACAAATGAAAGAGTTAGAAAAAAAAAAGAGAAGAAATAAGAGAACGAAAACTAAGTTAAAATGTATTCATGTGAATGTATTAAGCGACTGTTGCCTTAAATCAACTTAGAAATGATGCATGGAAATTTAACTTAAACGTAAATGTGCCAACAAAACGTGCTGAACATAAAATAGTTTACGTGATGTTTATCATGTTATTTATTTCTTTCTTTATTTATTCATTTAAACACAACTCAAACGCAACTGAGTTCACTAATGAGTTTAAACACAATTGAGTTCACTTACTTACTTTACTTTGTCGTCAGTGTTCCTAGTTCAACATAGGCTGCATTGATTGTTTCATAAACCACAATAGAAATAATTACATAACCTAACATGGGACTGAAATGTATCCTGAAGCTGACGGGAATGAATATACTTTCAGACTGTAAGAATCGATCTCGACCCGCCCCCGCCCCACGCTTCTGAAAATGGACCAAAACAAAAATGAAACTATTTACTGCCAAGGGGTTGGCGGACAAATGCTAACCTTTCAGAGAAGATCTCTTTTCAGGATGGGTTTCATCTACATGATAACAAACGGGCCTTCACGTTAGTTGCCTTCCTTGTAAGAAAATGTCGGAAATTATACCGGTACCCAGTTTCCTTAGACGGGATCAATGTTTGTAATTTGTAATACTACAACCAGTACACATAAACTTCAACGTCGTATTTTGACTTCAGAACTTCGCGTCATTAACAGTATTAATGCATTAATGGAATGAATCGAGTTTATTTAAAACCCTATTATACAAAGGGTAAACATTCATAACCAGAATTTCTCATTACCAGACTTGATTAAACGAAATTAAAAGCGAGGCTCACAATTTTCCTGCACGTAGTGTTACAGATAAAAATAAACAAGTGTGAGAAGGTTTCGTTTTAAAACTTTAATTAATTTGTTTCTTTTTCGTTATTTATTCTATTTCGGCGTCACACTTAAAGTTTATTTATATTTTATCGAATGTACACAGTTTTGTTGGAAATACAAACTGTTGCAAGCGCTCCAGATACTTTACGGATTTCTCCGTGAAAACTTTCGGTGTTACGCTTAAAATTTATTTAAGTTTTCGTGAATGCACACTGTTTTGATGAAAAAAAACACAACAAATGTTGCAAACACTCTAGATACTTCAAGGATTTCTTTGTGAAAGCACTTTTATTTACTTTACGTATACTGTAATCATAGAACAGACGTGCATCTTGACTTTTAAACTATTTTCATTTTGTTTGTATGTTCGGGTCAGTCATTCTAGAATCTATTTGTTTTCACTACAGCTAGTGTTTTTGCCATGTGGAGGCAGTAAAACGATTCCCCGTAATTCACTACAGTATAGTTACCTATTTCCTATCCATTGTGATCATTGAGCCCACTCCTGGAATTTTGAACATTTCCAATAGTGTCACTGATGAGGCCGAAACTAACTCATCAACACCAGAAGACCGCTCTTTTTAGTTATTTTCATTTTTGTGAGTGTGTTCATTGCTCTTAAGGGTCATTTTGTTTAGAATCTATTGCATTAGAGATACTTATCATTTAAATTATATAGGCAAATTTCCTATAAAGAATCAAGAAATGACAAAGAAAAGTTATGAAACTGTGTCGGTCTTCATGGTTTGTTAGCACTTCCTCCTATTTTTCATGGTTTGTTCGCACGTGTTCATATCTGTCAAGGATTGGTAGCTTAATTTCTCCTGTCTGTCATGGTGGTATGTTTGCTTTTCCTCCTATCTGTCATGTCCTGTTTGTTCGTTTACCTGTCTGTCATGGTTTGTTTGCTTCTCCTGCTGATTGCCGTAGTTTGTTTGCTCTTCCTGCTGTCTGTCATAGATTCTTTGCTTTTGCTCATACCAATCATTGTTTGTTTGCTCTTCCTCCTGTCTTTCATGGATTCTTTGCTCTTGCTCATACCTTCATGGTTGTATGCTCTTCCTCCTGTCTGTCATGGACAGTTTGATTTTGCTTGTACCTCTCATGGTCTGTTTGCTCTTTCTCCTGTCTGTCGTGGTGGTTTGTTTGCTTTTCCTCCTGTCTGTCATAGTTTGTTTGCTCTTCCTCATATTTGTCATGGCTTGTTTGCTTTTCCTCCTGTCTGTCACGATGGTTTGTTTGCTTTTTCTCTTATCTGTTATGGCTTGTTAGCTCTTTCTCCTATCATGAGTTGTTTGCTTTTCCTGTTGTTTGGATTGTTTGCTCTGGATCATACGTTTCATTGTTTGTTTGCTCTTTCTTCTGTCTGTCCTGGTTTGTTTGCTTTTCATCCTGTCTGTCATTGTTTATTTGCTCTTCCTTCTGTCTTTCAAGGTTGTGTGCTCTTTTTCCTATCTGTCATGGATTGTTTGCTCTTGCTCATATCTTTCATGGCTCGGTTGCTCTTTCACCTATCTGTCATGGTTTGTTTGCTCCTTCTCCTACCTGTCCTGGGCCCAGTTGTTCAAAGCGTCGTTAGCTTAACGAGCTCGTTAAGGGTCATTTCGTTAAATGTTTTAGCAGATTCAATATACAATTTTCTGAATTTTTTTGCTGAAAAAATGTGAGTAGCTTTTGCACTGCAAAAGCTACTCACATTTTTTCAGCAAAAAATTTCAGCATATTTGCGTATCACTCGATGTAAATTTTAACGAATCGTTAACTAACGACGTCGTTAGCTTTGAACAACTGGGCCCTGGTTGTTTTCTTTACCTTCTGTCTTTCATGATTGTATGATCTTCCTCCAGTCTGTAATTGCTAGTTTGCTCTTCCTCTTGGTGTCATTGGTAGGCGATGTTCTACTGTTGTGGTTCCACTTGAACATCTTCTATACTATTCTTTTGTCTGTTTTAAAGGATACAATTATTACAAAAGGGCTTCGAAAATGGGAACCAGACTTGAAGTCGCTTTTGCATCAAGAAAACATGCCTATATAATGTTGACCCCCTTAAACCCCACTTTCATATAGAAAACTGGGGTTTACAGGGGTATATATTATTTTCTTATTTCTACTCAAAAACATAGATTGTGGGTACTCGTTAGAACCGCCTCGCCGAGGCGGTTCTAACGAGTACCCACAATCTATGTTTTGAGCAGAAATATGAAAAACATCAGAATTTTTGTATCTGAAAATTTTGAGTTTTTGGCGGTGAAATTTACTATATGTTTGAATAGGCATGTTTTCGTAATGGTGGACTAGAAACTTGAAACAAACAATAAAAAAAAATATCCCACTGAAGAAGAAAGCGGTAGCAAGAATTACATTTGAAGTATATGCAGCAAGTTCGTCATGGTTTTACAAAGTGTTCATCCTACAAAACTATGTATTTTTATTAATTCCATGATTGTGTCAGGGATGCTCACGTTTTTCTGGCAAATGTCCAGTAAACTATGTTTGTCTTTATTTTCGCACAGATAATCATACAAATGCTAGATTCGACCTCACTTATTAATAGACTACTTTCGTCTGCATTTCCACTAAGCGAAATGCTGTCTTTGACACAATAACGACTTAGTGACGTGATTTGTAATGTCGTCAACACGAAATAAGTGAGCCGCAACGTAAGAAAACGTCCAATTTGACACATGGCTCAAAGAAGAGAAGACTCAGATCAGATTGCATATCTGCGCAGTCTGATCAGTCTTCGTTTCCGCATCCTTGGGTATCAAAAATGCGTCCAGGGAAGATTCTGATCAGACTTTGCTAAAACGCATGCTAATCTGAATCTTCGCTGGGAGCAAATGTTTTCGGATGTTGCGGCTTAATGCATTTAGTAATGCGTGATTATGTTCATGTGTAAAATAATTAGAGAACATCATATACATTGTGCAAAATAAAACCTCAATCAAAGGCCAAGGACAATTACCCTGAAACAAAGTCAGTGCCACTTAAATTATTAAACTTAATTATTGTCTTTGTTTCAAGGTCGGGGTGGTGGGGTGTGGCGAAGGTGTCGTGCATCTTTCGTCACCGGGGCGTCTAACTGATATTGGCATACAGTTGGGAAAGGCCTGTATCCTTGTAGCAGGTAAGGGTAGAGGGGGAATGTTTTTATTTCTTCTGTTTCTTCGCTTTCATTCCTGTTAATCTTTCTTTCCTGTCCCTCTCTTTCATCTAGCTACTGTCTCTTCCGTCTCTTTTTTCCCTTTCTCTGGGATACGACACAAAATGACCCACAAGGGTTGTGTCGTTAGACCACAACAAAATCAAAGTATATCTGCGTTTGTTGTTTTGTGTATTATTCGTGTTTGACTGATGTTTCAAATATGCGATAAAGGCCCCAACTAAGATCACACACATAACAGTTATTTGCAATTCGGAGCTGCATCAGAATCAAAGGCAATATCTCAGTCGTTGTTTCTTCTTACCGTTCTAGAACGATTCCATTGTTGGCCATTAAAACAGTATGATATTTTTGATTAATTGCATGATCTAGTGACGCTGTGATCAGTTGCGTTTATATAATTCATAAGGTATGATCACAATGATTACTGCGACGAAAGAAGTCGTAAAAGGAGTTCCTCGGATGTCAATTGACGACAATACTAACTGGTCATTAGACAATATATCGGTCGACTGCTAGCCACTCAGACATTAGAACAACCTATATAAATCAGATATTGGGCAGTAAAAGTGCGCGGGGCTTAAAACAAAATTGATAAGAAATGCCCCGGCCTGTTATACCTTGCTAGTTACAGTTATTCACTATGTTTTATGTGCATAATGATTACTGCAATTATAATAAGAAAATAGCAAAAGAAACAGGAGATTTAAAATAATACTTTCATGGTCTTGTACGAAAGGCCTAATTTGTCTATTATATTAATTTTACTGTCCTCCGTGTGTATAAAATGTGTCCTATTTGTTTTGACAATAACAATAGAAATAATAATAATAATATAACTGCGACTATGGTGCCTGATGCTCTAGTTCTGGTCGAGCCCACCCGGAGTCAAACTCTTGGTTATTTTTTTGCGTCAGCATTTCAGTTATTTCTTGCTGTCGAGTCCTCATCGTTGTTTCATCTCTGCATTTATTTGATTTTTATGTTCTCGGAGATTTTGCACTGATGAGTCAGAAACTTTCACGCAGACTGAACAAATGTCTTGTGTATACAGCGACAGAACTAAGGGCGGGGGCCACGTAAAATCGATTTAAGTAAGCTTTTACTGAGGCGATGCTTCTGCTGTGGTTTACTATTTCTGCCATTGTATATCTTAATATGTCTGTCGTGGTACAATGTTTTTATTTTGGATAGCCATTTGGCCGAATGTTTGGGGAAAAAATGCCCTTTTGGCTTTCTGCTTGTACTGTTATGATTGTGGCGTCGTTGCTTTAAGTGCCCCCTTCTTTCCCTTTAGTGTCTTGGACGGAAGGTGTTAGGTAATTGTATCGATTCCCGATCATTGCCTTCCTTTCAATTTATCTGGATGAGGGTTTTAAGGGTGACAAAAAAGAAATGTGACAAACTATTAAAGTCTGTATGTAGTTTGAAATTAAACTAAATAGAGAAAAACCTTTTTTATTCATTATTTTTATTTATTATTTGATGAATTTCGATTTTATTTTATTTGTTTGTAAATTCTTAATGGTCCCGGTCTTACTCTTTGTTGTTTTGTGGTTTATTCTACGAGGCAATTTGTTGTATGTCTTTCCGTGTGTCATTTTGTTCTTGTGTTTTTCAGTCCTTTTGGTATTGCGATTAGCTCGCTTGGGGAAGAGAGAGCTAATCTTAGTGCTTTTCGTACGTTTGTTCGGTTTGTGCTTGTTTAGATTTGTCGGTTTCCTCTTCATCTTGGGGTCTGGGAAGGGCTGTGGTTTGTGATTGTGGCACTCCCTGGACTTTTCTCTTACCCGTTTTGGTTTCTTTTTTTCTATCTTGGTTATTAATTAACAATTTATGAACTTCACATCAGACTGAATGAAAATATCACAATCACAAGTTGCTTTTGTTTCTGCTATTTTACTTGCGTGTGAAAACAACTTAGTTTAGCTAGTAGGCTGGAGACATGTAAATCTTTGAGTGTGAAGACAACTTAGCCTAGGTAGTAGGCTGATAAGACATGTTAATCCTTTAGTGCGAAAACTTAATGAGCTAGTAGGCTAATAAGACATGTAAATCTTCATGTGTGAAAACAATTTAGTTTTGCTAGTAGGCTGATAAGACATGGCAATCTTCAAGCGTGAAAACAACTTAGCTTAGCTAGTAGGCTGATAAGACATGGAAATCGTTTACGGGTAAACCCAATCAACCAATCACAACCGCGTAAGCAAACCTGTATCCTTTGGTATTTAAACGCATACTGATTTCAGTTGTTGTTTTATACATTTATGCATGTGATTCACGCTATCAGGCACATGGATGCAGCGGAGAATGTGCTGTGTTCATACGTTTGTATAGCTTTATTTTCATGTATCACCTATGCATACTTTGTGACGCTGTCTGTAACTAAGCGCCTCCCTGTCCACTTTATAATAACAGGGCACCTCGAGTATGAGCTAGTACTCTAATGGTCTGAATTTCTTCATTACGACAACATGCCTTTTCAAATATATAGAAAAAATTCACTTCCAAAAACTGTAAATTTTCAGATAAAAAAAAACTCTATAATGTTTTACATATTTCTGCTCAAAACATACATTGTGGGTGCTCGCTAGAACCGCCTCGACGAAGCGGTTCCAACGAGTACCAACAATCTATGTTTATGAGCAGAAATAAGAAAAATAATGTACACTCCTGTAAACCCCTTTTTTAGTATATAATAGTGGGGTTTAAGGGGGTCAAAATTATACAGGCATGTTTGCGTGATGTTTCCAACCCGAACGCCAATCGAATCAACGACATTCCACTTGTAAAAATATACGTGAAGACACCAAGGAAATGGCACAAACACGAAGCAGAGGCTTCCCAAGGCAAAAACAGAAGGAGACATAAGGAACAAGTAATGACAACACAAACACCACATATGAGATCACAGACGCACAAACAAAAAAAGAACTGTAACAGAGGAACCGCCAAGGTGGAAAGATACAAAGGAAAACTACCGGGCCCTAAATCAGATTTACTCGCGAAACCTCACCTTTAGCTCTGATACAGCTCCAAATTACAAAGATTTGGTCGCTCGGGAATAGAGCTCCTCTACCCTATCTATGAAACATCACAGTGAATCATTATATCAGAAACACTGTGAGAAAAACAAGCAAAGGACCCAATGGTGAGTGGAAGGCAGAGCACTAGAAAACCACAACTAAGACCGGGACGGAGCCGACAACAGACATTGATAGTCAGGCGCCAACTATCTGAATAGATTGAGCCGTCATTTATTCTGAGGACTAAAATGGAAACATCATGCATGCAGTTTGCCGCAGAATACGAGGGTTCTGCAAAAAGTTTTGTCACTGAGTTCGGATTACTTCAGTGCTACGTTTTATCAAATATATTTTTATTACAAACCTTCAAAGTATTCCTCCTTTACTGAAACACATTTTTGTAACCTTTATACCCAGTCGCGAAAAGCAGATAAAAAGTCATCTTTTGGTATCTGTTGGAGACACTAATAAATAGCGCTGCCAAGAGAACTTCTAGACGTATACTTATTTCCAGAAAGCATTTTCTTAAGCCTTGGAAATAAAAAGACGTCACAGGGACTCAGGTCAGGTGAATAAGGTGGATGGTTTAAAACTTTCACCTTTTCAGGAGCCAAAAAAGACTTAACAATCTCACACTTATGAGAGGAGGCATTGTCATGTAAAAGGTGGACTCCTGACCATATTTTGCTTGGTCGTTTCTTATTGTAAAACTCTTTCACTTTCTTCAGTACAGAATTCATGTAGAATCGGCCAGTGACTGTATGACCAGATGGACAAGGCACTTGAACGACTGGCCCACTTGAATTAAAGAAAATTGCGTACAACAGCTTTTTCGAACTTATGGTTCTCTTGGCAATACATGGGCGTTTTTTATCTTTTCTCTTCCATTGCTTATTATCAGCCCTTCTTTGTGGCTCAAACATGTGCTCCCAGGTTTCATCACCTGTTAGCAAGTTAGAAATAACCCGGCTATTACAGCCTTTGTACGTTTTCAAAAGTTCACGGCCACATTTAAGGCATTGTGTCTTTTGCTCCTCAGTGAGCAAATGAGGTACCCATCTAGCGCAAACCTTTCTCAGGTCCAAACGCTTTTTTTAGAATTGTTTGCACACTGCCTTCTGGTATGCCAGTACAACTAGCTATATCTTTGACAGACAAATGCGCATCCTGTTCGACCACAATCTTTACAGCAGCGATGTTAACCTTGGTAACAGAGGTTTTAGGCCTTCCGGGACGGGTATCATCTTCAACAGAAAATTTCCCAGCTTTAAAAGCTTTAACCCACCTAAAAACTGTGCGCATTGAAATGGTCTTAGGTCCATATATATCACACAATTCATTAAATATCTGCTTTTAATCTATATTAAGCCTAATGCGGCATTTACTATTGCTACGAATTCCAGTCTCCTGGTCCATGTTCCAATATAACAAGTAAATTGGTCAGTGTATATGACTGCATCTATTTCAATTTGAAATAACTCGGTCATTTGGAAAGCAATTGGCACGAAATAACCGGGTATCGTTAGCTATTCAACACACCATTCAAATGCAGTGAAGCATTTTAAAATCTACCTGTGATAAGACTAAGTAAGCCTATTAGTGACAGAACTTTTTGCACGACCCTCGTATCTGTGTTGTAATCTGTCTTTTGTAGCGAGTGACAATCTTTCTAAATTGTTTCGAACAAACATGCCGGGTACAATAACTGTCCAGCTTACACTTTCAGGGGGAGGGGCGAGGGGAAGGGTGAGGGCTTATACTGCCGTATATAGCCAAGGAAGGTCTGCGCTTAACGAGCAAAACTTGCGTTTTGTACATACCAAAAATATATCGATATCATAACAAACAATTTTGTATATTTGCAAATTGGGGTCAAGTAGATGTCAGTTATATAATGAACTCAACCAATAATAAACTAATGGACCTAATATGCTTACGTCAACTGATAATAAGAAACTATTGATTCATTTATCATCTTATATGTAAAATGCCTTATATAAACGGAAGGCAAAAGAACCTTCGGATTATTGAGTTTGGTATGAATTAGCAAATACACAAAAAATTCACATTCTTTGTGTGCTTCAATTTACATGATTTATCATCACGAAAACATATATATATAATTTTGACTCCCTTAAATCTCACTTTTATACAGTAAAACTGGGGTTTTACTGGTAAACATTATTTTTCTTATTTCTGCTTAAAAACATAGATTGTGGATACGCGTTAGAACCGCCCCGGCGAGGCGGTACTTACAAGTGCCCGCGATCTATGCCTTGAGCAGAAATATGAAAAATATAAGAATTTTTATCTGAAAACTTTCAGTTTTTGGTGGTGAAATTTTCGATGTTTTTGATTAGGTGTGTTTTCGTTATGTTGACGTCGCTCTTAATTGTGATGCAGCTAAAATCACATACATGTTCTCTGTCCGCGTAGGGTTCTCTACCTTTAAACATTACTTTAAAACATGAATAATCACAAAACTGCAGTGAAACAACGTAGAAAGGGCAATGGCAATCTGAAACCGGAACAAAACTATCCCGCAGGTTCAACCACGAATGGCCCGACCATTCACAACAAGGATCATACCCATTTAAATCGTAGATTAATCTTTCGCGTTTTGTTTGTTTGGTAGATTCCTTTTAGTTTGGGTTTGCATGTCTGCAATGACCTCGGAAGTTATTTGTTAGCTTTTGGATGTTTGAAAGACGTCGAAGATTATTCAACGACATTTGAGTATCTAAAATGGTTCCGCATATTTTGCTTGGCGTTCTACAATAGAAAAAAACTGAGGTAGAGTTTCAGTTGGCTTTTGGATTTCTTGAACGAAGTTTTCAGTTCTCTAAATGAAGGTTGGAATCTGTGTGCGAACACAAATGTTTGTTAACTTGTAAATGATCAAAAATTACTTCCCTGCATGACTTACCGCCATATAATCATTCTTCATTGGCACATTGCTGTTTGGCAATTTTGATGTGTCCGTTATAAAAGAGAAATGACAGCTCAATCACTCTCAGATAGTAGTTAGTGCTAGCCTGTCTATATTGCTGTAGTCAAGTATGAGAGAGAATCGTTACTGCTGAACAAAGCATTTAGTCTATACAGTCGAACTTCAATGGCTCGAACATCTTTGGGACGTGGAAATTTGTTCGAGATATGGGTAGTTCGAGCCACTGCGGATTTATCATGGCACCAGGTCAGGAAGCAAATAGGGATATTTAGGAAAATCTCACAATAATTGTATGTTGAGTGTACTAATTAGAATCGCCTCGACGAGGCGATTCTGATGAGTACACACAACATACAATTTCGTGATAAAATAAGAAAAATTCTCCAAATATTTGTTTTCTTAAGCCGTTGGAAGAATTTCGTAGGGACTCAAAAACGAGTTCGAATTAGCCATGGTAAACGAGTCATCGGTGTTCGAGCTATCGAGGTTTGACTGTATATATGCCGAATTTAAAGCTAAATGGCTATATCTGAAAACAAGTTGCATCCATTATCAAAACGAGACAAGTCTTGTAACCAGGAAGTTGCCTCCCTGTTATTTTAAACCTTTTACAAATTGGCGATAGTGGTGGCTGTGTGTGTGTGGGTTACTATTAAACGAAAACAATTGCTCCCCGATTTTCTTAGGTTCCTGTCTTCTCAGGAAATTCGTCGTCCTTTTATTGACTTCAAAGAAACATCTCGCAGCTTCCCAATATGACTAGTACCATCTACCACACTAAAAGCATTGTTTGTGAATAAATTGTAATTTATCTTCTCTTTAGACCGTATGAAATGAATAATCTAAAATGAATCGTTTTACAGCGGAAATAAAAATATCTGTATCAGAAAGTCTGTTATTTATGTCAGGGTTTGCATTTTGTAAGTTTGAACCTAGGATGAAGAGCGGGTATGTACCAGGAAAATCTGTTTAAACCCCAATAATATTTACTACTGATCGTTTTTAGGCGGTGGTTCAGATGTTGGTTGTTCTTTTGTGCTCTTGTGGTTCCGCCATCAAGAAAACACGCCTATAAATTTTTTTACCCACTTAAACCCAGCTTTTATATAATAAGACTTTGGTTTACAGGGGTATGCATTATTTTTTTATTTTGCTATAAAACATAGACTGTGGGTACTCGTTAGAATCGCCTTGGTTACACGTTAGACTGCCAAGGCGGTTCTAACGAGTACCCACAATCTATGTTATGAGCAGAAATATGAACTATATCAGAAGTTTTTATCTGAAAGTTTTCATTTTTTTTGGTGGTAAAGTTATCAGTATATTTGAATAGGCATGTTTTCGCAATGCGCCACGAGGCTTTCTTTTCATGCATTGTCCTGTTTGTTGTCATATTGTTGTGTTAAGTGGCTCCTGTCTAGCGCTGCGATCATCGTGTTGGGGATGCGGCAGCTGGCTGCTTTGCTAGGTTTATGTTGACGTGAGTGCTATCTGTTATAGTTTGTTTGCTCTTGCTCTTTGTGACATTGTCAGGTTCTGATCCGTGCTTGTGGCTATTTCTGGATATCTTTTATACTATTTTTACTTACAAAAATGTTACTTTAACAGACTTAATAGCCCTATTTTCGCAGTAATCTAATATTTTTATAGTGGGAAGTTTATAAATTAGAAGCATATATCACATAGATGTGTTAACGCAAAACGCCAGTACGCATAATATCAAATAAAGTAAAAACAAGTACGGAAGGGAGTTTAAGTTGTCCCATTATTTAGGGTAATTACAGTATTTAATTGTATTGAAATGCGAAACATGAAGTTGTAGCAAGTTGTTGTAAACATGAGTTTACCATAGGGGCCGCATTAGTGATTATACTCTAAACCAATAACAAGTGCAACTCAAGCAAGATTTACAGTGGTGGTTACACTTGTATCTATACAGAAATAGTTAAAGGATTGTATACCCACGCAATGTTTACAGTCTACTGTTGCATTTCTTTTTTCTTCTTCGATGGTTCATATATAGAATAAAGCGAAAACTGATTTAAATGTCAGCCAAAGCCCAGTTGATTTAAATATTAGAGAACGATATTTTGAAACATTATTTTCTCATTTCTTTCCTGAAAACATGGTTTTGAGTTTCTTAAGACACATTTCGCTTGAAATATCAAACTATGTTTTCAGGGAAGAATGAGGTAAAAACATTGCCATCTGCGTATTTCATTTTAAGCTCGCTCAATGATTGTGCGATTGCTGAATTCTTATAACTGTGAGGTAAGCTTTTGATTAGTACATGTAGAAATATAAAATGAAGTTACCTAGGAAAGACCACGATAACGTAGATAACCTTTCCGAAGGCACCGAAAAAAGTAGATAGGAGAAAGAAATAATAACAAGACAACGGCATAGTTACATTAACGAACCAAAAATACACACAAAGAAAAAAAAAGAAAAAAAAACACAACAACAACAACAAAAAAAACAACAACAACAACACAGCAACAAAATAAAGGGATGTCATTCACCGGCTTCCGAAACACTGTAAACATTCTTTATAAATCAATAGCGGGCCGTTATCGGCCCCTCAGCTATCCTGACGGGCCGATAACGGCCCGCTATTGATTTATAAAGAATGATAGTTGGACAGTAAGGTATTGTGTTATAACAGGGGTGAGTTGCATAAGGAAAGCGCTTTCATGTAGCGCTCTGTAGCGATTTGTCTTTGCTATGCAACGGTCTGTTTGTTTGGAGCGCTTTTTAAAATGTCTGCCAAAATGACACGATTTCCAAACTAGGAATTTCTCATAAAAAACTTGCTTCAACGATTGGTTTTGTGTTCTATGGTCATTTCTGATTAATGCACGTCGTCTAAGGACAATAAAATAAAAAAAGAAACATTTCATCTCTTAAAACGGACACTGACTACGTCGGGCGCCGCCATTTTGTCTTGTCTCGTTGCTATGCAACAGTCTGTTTCAGATAGCGAGTCAGCTCCGAACACAGTTACAAAGCGCTACGAAGCGCTTTTTGGTAACGTACCGTTGCATTGCGAAGCGCTACAAAGCGCTCTGTAACGCTCGCCTTTTGCAACTCGTCCCAGGTTTTATGTCCCTGCATTATGAATGACATAAAAACTGACAGCAACGTAACCGGATCATGCTGTTGTGGGGAATAAACCAAGAAATGTTGCTGCCTGTTTCAAGGAGAAAAAACATTGTACGTCGACAGTCAGCTTTTTAGGAACTGAATTCTTTGAAATGTTAGAGTTACACCAAAAATGAAAGCAATGAATTCCTAGGCAGAGAAAAATTCTGAGAATTCCTCCATGCCTTGTTGAGATAGGTGGTAGTAACTTTCATAGCTAAATTTTTTGTCTCAAAGACATCTCCATTCCTGATAATCAAGGTTAATATAATTCAATGCGCTGCTAAATTGACAAAAGGTTCAGTCGTATGGAGATAAATTTCAAGCACACTATTAAGGCAATGGCCACAACCTTTACAGATATCATGTAACAGTGGTTTTGTAATGTCGACACAACTAGTAATAGGTTTTAGTTGCTTAGTTTTGCTGTTGTTTTCGCTTGCTTATATTTTAAAATCGTCAGGTTTATAGCGGCTATTGGAGCATGATGAACTTCACGAAATCATGCCTATATACTGTTGAGCCCCTTAAACCCCACTTTTATATAGTAAAACTGGGGTTTACAGGGGTATACATTTCTTATTTTTGATCAAAAACATAGATTGTGGGTACTCGTTAGAACTGCCTCGCCGAGGTGGTTCTAACGACTACCCACAATCTATGTTTTGAGCAGGAGTATGAAAAATGTTAGAATTTTAATCCGAAATTTTCATTTTTTGGTGGTAAAATTTTCAGTTCATTTGAACAGGCCTGTTTTCGTAATGAATGTTGCATTATCGTTCAAAAACACACTGTTATATTCTGTTTGTGCTCTGTTTTGAACTTCCAAAGGATCCCCAATTCAGAATATGTCGGCTAATCATCCTCTAAATAACACCTACGTCTTATTTTTGTATAAATTAGATTTCGAGTACCTCTTCTAATAAACTTAACCTGCTACTTGTGAAAACGTATTAAGTTAATTGCTGCTTTGCCAAACCGTTTACATTCATTTACTAAAATGATTGACTTTAACCAGAACTAATTGACTAGAACTGTTAATCTCAAAACACAGTCAGTTTCTGCTGATTACCAGGTTCAGGAAAATGCAATACTACTTATATTCGTGGCTATAGCGGGAATAAACGTTTGTTTGGTTGACTTCAATTCAAAATAATTTACGCACATGTTGTGATATTACAATAAAATGCGGGTGCGCGCGTGTTGTTTAGAAATGTCGTTTACAACATACTTTGACGATGGTGTCCGGATGTGACAAGGAGCTAAATGCTGCATGACCCGAACATTTATTAATATTCTACATGAATACAGTATCCTGACATCGAGCCCGTCGGTCTTAGCTGCAGCTCTGAAATAATAGGTGCAGTTTATCCAGGCGTTCACTACCATAATTAACGAAGTATCCGGATACCTTACCTTCTTAAAATAAATATCCAACGTCACATTTGGTGATGTATCTAAAGCATCTCTGACGGAATGACTAATATTGTAGACCAAATCAAACTGATCCTTGTATCGTTTCCTTATTCATATCAGTCCGAAGGGCTGAGGAAATCACGGTATCCTCGTGCCCCCCCCCCCCTCCCCCACACATACCACGTCCCCTAAGATAATATATCCATGGCGCGGTTCAACTGCAAACAGCACAGAGCAGTCGTTTATGCGTATGCATTCGCGTATGCGTATGCGGGTCATTGCAGTTCGCTTCATAGAACATTTAAATTGTTTTAATCCAGTCTGCCTAGGGAACTCTTCTACCTAAATCTTTGGACAGGTCACTCTCTAATTTAAGGTTCATAACTTAGTTTTTCTTTTGTTTTACAACATCAACTATAGACACTATAGACCCAGATCAGCTGTCACATGATGTGGTTTCTATTCGGGTTTGACACTGTTTCCAACGCCTCTTTCACTAAGCGTAAATGGTTGTAGAGATATAATTGTGCCTTGTACCGGTTGTGTAAATATGATCGTTCACACTGACAAAATACCTGTCCCTCATCAGCCTGAACTAAACAAATTTGAATGTTGCTAAATGATGCAGAATCAAATGAAGTCTTTCTGGCAAAACTAATAAAAAAAATTTGTAGTCTCCTCGCAAGAAAAATCGTTTAAATACCATAACAGAAAAAATAGCAAGAAATTGGACGTAAAACTGAAGCTACACACATATTCTGAGCCCGCCATGTTGAGATGTTTGGCCACTATTTGATGCTTAAAACGCAGATCAAAATTGAAGTAGACGACATTATGTTTAATTAATTTACGGAGAAAATAAGACTTGACATTTCATATGAATCGACTGCCATAAATGTAAGAGAAAAGTCCAGGGAGTGCCACAATCACAAACCGCAGCCCTTCCCAAACACCAAGAAGAAGAGGAAACCGATTAGTCCAAACAAGCACAAATTGAACAAACGTACGAAAAGCACTAAGATTAGCTCTCTCTTCCCCAAGCGCGGGTAATCGCAATACTAAAAGGACTGAAAAACACAAGAACAAAATGACACAAGGTAAGACATAAAACAAATCTTCAAGCCCCAACCCACTGGTTAAAGTTTTACAAAGAGGCCGTCATTGAGTCTGAGGCCCGAAACGCCTTCGTGCAATTAAAGAGTGAAGCATAGCCATCAGCATTGATTGGGTTGACAACTAGGCTAAGCCTTATTCACATAGAAACTTAAATATTAAATGTCATTTGCTGCAGTTGTGGTATCAAAACAACTTTAACCAGTGGGTTTGGGCTTGACGATATGTCTTTGGTTTGGCCCGCCGTGGTTCAACTATTGGTTTTCATTTACTGGCATACAATAGAATTAGCCATGAGTACTCCCCTTTGTTTATTATAGTGATTAATTTGATTTTTATGTTTTCGCTTTGATGCATTGACTGAGTTGGAAGCCTTTATGCGAACCGAATTTTTATGTATTTCTGTATTAAGAGTAGCATCGGGACCCAGGGTGAAGTTGGCTAGCTGTTAAAGCGCTTTAAAGCCCCCGGTGGTTTACTCTACTGACCGTTCTAAGGCGGTGACTCCGGTGTTAGTCTTACTCTTTGTTGCTTTGTGGTTTATTCTACGAGGCAATTTGTTTTATATCTTACTTTGTGTCATTTTGTTCTTGTGTTTTTCAGTCCTTTTAGCATTGCGATTACCTCGCTTGGGGAAGAGAGAGCTAATCTTTCGTACGTTTGTTCGATTTGTGCTTGTTTGGATTTGTCGGTTTCCCCTTTCTCTTGGTGTCTGGGAAGGGATGCGGTTTGTAATAGCGGCACTCCCTGGACTTTTCACTTACCTTTTTCATGCAATTTGACATGAGAAAAGCGCAGTGACCCTAACGCACATGAACAAGGAAGCCCAAGATCAACCTGCGGACCTGCACAATCTTGTCAGTTAATATCGGTAGATTATATTTAATTTCCTTTGGGATCATTGTGCCCATTATGACTGATCCTTAAAATGGAGTTCTGCTCATATATACGCTAGAGGGCGTATGCATTGTTAGAAAGCTTCTTTACTGCTTATAAAGAGTCTCAATAAATCCGAGACTTCCATTTTTTATCTGTGTTCTTTGTTTCTAAAGACAATCTTTTGACGTTTATTTTACAAAACAATTGGATAACTATAGAAGATATTAATGAATAGAAAAGGCCCTGCTTAGTTGTTCATACTTCTTGTACGCCTGTCATTACTGACAATGACCAATCCTAATCAAATGCGTGAAATGTTATTGTTTATGTGTTCTGAGATGGCTGATGAGGCCAATCTTAGGCCTAAACTGCCTGTTGCAGATAGATCAAGAGAGATCTGAGGAAGAAAGCTCTGTTGGTGATGCCTTAGCTATGGCGTTCCGCTGCGCACGTTTCTGTTCGGCTTCGCTGATTCTTTTAGCTTCGTAATCACCAGCGCTCCTTCTTATGAGGCCTCGCCGCTTTGCTCGATCCTGTGCAATCTGTTCCCATGACTCTGTTGGTAAGTTGAAGTCTTTAAGTGAGGCTTTGCGGGTGTCCTTGTATCGCTTCTTCTGACCACCATGTGAGCGTTTTACGACTTGTAGTTCCCCACAGAGGATTTTCTTTGGCAAACGTTCATCGGCATTCTGGTAACATAGGTTGTGGATATTAGCTGTGCCAAGTTCAGAAGAGTATGTACACTCTGCATCCCTGCTTTTTTCAGGACTTCTTTGTCTGGAATCCTGTCTTGCCACTTGATCTTGAGTTTTTAAAGAAAGCTTGTATGGAAGTGGTTCAGTCTTTGGGCATGCTGTTGGTAAGCTGTCCAAGTTTCGTATGTGTATAATAGTGTTGCCAGCACCATGGATCTGTAGACTTTCATCTTTGTGTCAAGTCTGATTCCACTTCGATCCCAAATACTTGCATGTAGTCGGCAAAATGCTGCACTAGCTTTAGCAATCCTGACATTGACTTCATCGTCAATGTGCACAGCTTTACACAATGTGCTTCCAAGGTAGGTGAACTTGTCTACTGCTTGCAATCGTTGACTTTTCACTGTGATGGTAGGCTCCTTGTAAGGTTTTCCAGTTGCTAGCTAATCTACATACACTACCTCAGTTTTTTATGCTGATTGTGAATTCATCGCTGTCACATAATTCAGATATTTGATCAGCACATTTTTTGCATGTTCTCTTCTATTGGAGCACCCTTTGCCATGTCATCAGCAAAGAAGAACTCATCTAGCACCTCTGTCTGCACCTTGAATTTAGCTTGCAACCTTGAACAACTTCCAATCAAAGCGATACCTAATAGGTATACCATTGTCACCATACTGGAAAGCAGCTGTAAGCATGGCAGAAAACATCATGCTGAATAGTGCCGAAGCTAGTTCACAGCCTCGCTTAACTCCATTTGTCACCGGGAATGGATCAGAAAACTCGCCATCATTTTGGGACCTTGCAAGCATACTATCGTGGAACTGCCGCACCATTGCTATGAATTTGGCAAGACAGCCAAACTTTGCCATATTTTTTAAAGGTCGTGTAGAGGTCCACATTCTGTTCCCGACATTTGTCTTGAAGCTGTCTTTCTGTGAAGATCATGTCTCTTGTTACTCTGTCTTTCCTGAATTCACACTGGCTTTCTGGTAGAAGCCCTGACTGTTCAATGTGTTCATTTAAACGATTCAGTAGGACTCTTGCAAGGATCTTCCCAGCGATAGACAATAAAGAGATGCCTCGATGATTGTCACAGACTTCAGGATTCCATTTCCTTTTGAATAGGTGGATAATTGTTGCAGCCTTGAATTCTTGAGGGACGGCTTCTTTCTCCACATAATGTGAAATAACTCTGTCAGTTTCTCTGCAACTGGAGGAACTCTTGCTTTGTAGATCTCTGCAGGTATTGCAACGGATCCTGGATTGTGCATACAACATTTTATTAAAACAACGGCAAGAACAAAAAAGAAGTTATCCTGTATAGGCCACCATCACGAAGCACAGACTTCCCTAGTCACTAAAAAGACGAAATGTGGACTATCGATGCCAAATCAAATAATTGCATTTGTGCTGGCTGACATACGGACTCAATCGAAATACCCAGCTAGCATTTTTATAAATCTACAGGGGGACGTTATCAGCCAGTCAGCTACCCTGACGGGCCGATAACGGCCCGCTATAGATTTATGTAGAATGCTTTCTGGGTACAACAAAGAAACAGCCTAAGAACGATACATAGAAAATAAAACTATTCAGTCTTGTGGGTTTAAACACGCATGGGGCGGCAACCATATCCCTTCAATATGCTTCCAAAAACAAAGGGTAAGAGAAAAGTCCAGGGAGTACCACAATCACAAACCGCTGCCCTTCTCAGACACTAAGAGGAAGAGGAAACCGACAAATCCAAACAAGCACAAATCGAACAAACGTACGAAAAACACTAAGATTAGCTCTCTCTTCCCCAAGCGAGGTAATCGCAATGCTAAAAGGACTGGAAAACAAGAACAAAATGACACAAGGTAAGACATAAAACAAATCGCCTCGTAGAATAAACCACAAAGCAACAACGAGTACGACTAACACCGGGACCACCGCCTTAGAACCAACCAGTAAGCATTCTTTATAAATCTATATCTAAATATAACGGCCCGCTATAGATTTATAAAGAATGCTAGCTGGGAATATTAATACAAAAATACAAAAACAAAGCAAAGGTACAGACAAAGATATCAGAAAGCAGTGGGAAGTTACCGTGGAATGTCACCACAAACGTTCCATCATAACAAGAAATCATGACACATTAAAACAAAACTGAAAGTAAAGTGGACAGCTGTACATTGGCCCAGGACAGTAACCATACAGACTGATCAAGTCCTTAGTTGTATGTCAGTATAGTATATTCTGTAATAAAATAATGAACGCCCTGACCAGACTCTACAGATATATAGAATAACCTGGCCTTCGATTTCTACCGTACGCTCGACAATAACTTTTTGGCATAACGGGTTTTCTCTTACCTTTTCTGATTGCGATTTGTTGTATGTCTTTCCATGTGTCATTTTGTTCTTGTGTTTTTCAGTCCTTTTAGTATCGCGATTACCTCGCTTGGGGAAGAGAGAGCTAATCTTAGTGCTTTTCGTACGTTTGTTCGATTTATGCTTGTTTGGATATGTCGGTTTCCTCTTCCTCTTGGGGTCTGGGAAGGGCTGCGGTTTGGATTGTGGCACTCCCTGGACTTTTCTCTTACCCCTTTTTTTATTATAGACTCATAGACAGACAGTACGAAAAATCAACAATCGAGAACAGTCAGGATTTTATTTTTTTCTTATTCACCTACGGTTGCAAAGTACAATTTTAATGTAGCCATCTCCTAGGAAATTATTTGATTTGCCATTTCCAGTTAAATGTTACAATATTTTCAGGAAATAGATGGTTTCTGTAGAAAAGACATATGGACAATCTTGAAAAATCTGGAATGTTTCTACAATAATTCCTACCTACCTAGATAAGACACCAAAATCATATTCTGCTTAATTCTATCATCCCTGAGCCTGAGGTTATAATATGTTTTTCATGCTCAACTCAACAGCTGAGCATGAAATTTGTCCTTCTTATTAAATCTCAAATAACTAAAAATTACAAATTCTTGCCTGCGAAACATAGCTCAGCATGAAAATTTCTCTTCTAATAAATATGAAAATGCCAACTATTGTTGGCATTTTCATTTATTAGCAGAGAAAATTCCAAGCTCAGCTGAGTTGAGCATGAAATGGTTTTATAACCTCGGGGCCTGAGTTACCAATATAGACTCTTTCATCGTTGAATGTGGACACATCTATTAATGCAAATAGGAATATCAGCCAAGAATATAAAACAGAATGATAAACAGAGTAGATCCTGATGAGATAGCTCGTTACGAACCGTTTCACGTGGATCTAAATTGTTCGCATAAGTCGGGGTTGGTCTTCAAAAGAAATGAAAGGCTAAATGTTTTGGCATGAAATTGTTTATTTGTAAAGGATCAGTGATAATATATTATAATAGATAAGCAAAAATCTACTGGATCGCAATGATCAAATCTTTGAAGTTAAAGGTGTTCGCTGTTTTTAACCCTTTATATGCTAAAGTTAAATAATAGCACATTATATTAGAAATATAATTTTGTTACTTTTCCTGCTTAATAGGACTTGACACATATCTTTAGAAAACGAGTCGCATAAAATGTGATATATTATTTTCTGGAAAAATATAAGAAAATATAAATTCTTAGTTCTTCACTAACTTTATCATTAGTGTACTAAGGGTTAAGAATTTTCTCTTATTCTTCAGCTATTAGAAGCTTATTTAAAAATAACCAAAAACATATCTGATCTTTGAGCCAAGGGAGTTTTATAAGGCTTTGCAATATAGTATTCCGTTGTTCATCATACGCTCTAGAATTGTCCAGATCAGGTCATTGATTTCCTTTTTGTTGTATATTCCATATTAAAGATATAAAAAAAATCAAGTTCTATATCGGTGTTTCCGAAATTCAGAGACATAAAAACTAATGGGGCTGATACTACTATATTTTACTCTTAAAGTGACATTTCCAACAAGGAGGACAAATTACAAATGAAAGGACTTAGGCAAGTCTACATACGCTCCAGCCAACAATTATATTTCTTAGTCCTTCCCAAATAAGCTGTATTGATGGCTTATCTTGTGCTCTAAATCTCTATCAAAATTAGTTTACAGCAGATCTCAAATTTCACCAAGCGCTGGCTCTTCATATTATGCACAGCTATATGACAGTCAAATGCAAAAGGCTAATAGTTAAGTTTTAAAAGTCATTTAAGCGTGCTACTTGACAAGCTTGTAAATTGCAACAAATGTTTCGATAAATCTGATAAAATGAAAGTTAATAGACTTTCCGGTTTCCACAAAATTGGGCTAGAATGGCAGGGAAAAGTATGTGTAATTAGAATACTTTCAAAACATTTCTATTTGTTTGTTTCGATTTTGTTTTTTAATTTAAAGAAACCATACTTGTCATACAAGTGGAATCATCAGTACGTTAGGTTACCACATCTATGTGAAATATATACTTCTAGTAAATCGCTCTAGATTGTCGTTCAACCACACTATATTTCTGTCTTTATTATTTCTAGAATATATATGTTGTCGTTACTCATTAC
Source organism: Anodontia alba (assembly GCA_964016985.1). Taxonomy (NCBI): domain Eukaryota; kingdom Metazoa; phylum Mollusca; class Bivalvia; order Lucinida; family Lucinidae; genus Anodontia; species Anodontia alba. The sequence goes on from OZ024829.1 coordinate 21,342,147, forward strand.
AAGAAACTCGGCGTTATTCATTAAAAGCGCCCTGAAGTAACAAGACAAAAGCAAAACATTGATGGGAACTATTTCGTTCGTTTTAGAAAAGTTCCTTTTTCGCTGATAAAGTAGATTGGGTAAACGTTCGTTATTTGGAGCTGCATTAGAACTGAAGGTGAGGTTTCGCGTGAGTTAAACTGGATTAAGCCTCTCTCTCCTCCAACTTTTAGATTTTTTCTACTTATCGTTCCAAGGCAGTACTTCTAATACAGTTATTCTCTCATTATGTTGGTGCCCCGGGAAGGCTGTATAGGTCTTTTCACATATTGCTGTTGTGCAGAAAGCAAACAAGAAGTCAAAAAAGTTGCTCCCCATCCCCCCTCGTACATAATGCCTTATGTTTGCATAAATAAATAAATAAATAAAACATATTAATAAAAAGAGTGGTGGTAACAAATTCTTTCCTTTTAGACAAGACCTCTTTTCAGAAGGCAGCTCTGCATGAGAGCAATCAACATACCAGATAATCTGCTAGGCAATCCGTTGACTTGTTAAAGTCAATTCAGTGTGTCCCTATATGTTCATCATATTATTTTTTCTCAGAGATCTCTTATGCAGATTTCTACTTTCTGGTCCAACGTATTATAAGACTGTATCAGAGAAACAATATTTTAGTGTTGGTTGGACTTAATTAGAATAGGTCTTATCTCTTGGACGAATAAGAGTTAAAGAAATCCAGCCCCATTATATGAATACCAGGGCCCAGTTGTTAAAAACTAGCGATGTCGTTAGTTAGCGTATCGTTAAAGCATATACGCTAATATTGTTGCTGAAAAAATAAGAGTATTTTTGCATTTGCAAAAGCCACTTACATTTTTTCCAGCAAAAAATACCTGTGAATTAGATATTGTACTACTAGATAAGTTGATATTCAGACCACTAACGAACTCGATAAGCTAACGATGCTTTAAAAAGCTGGGCCCAGAACACTAGAAAATAGCCGCTGTCACATACGCATACAGCAGAGGCCTGTATCGTCCCTAGACTTTGCACAATATAACAGTAGCCTTCTTCGTTCACCAAGGTATCTTATAATATCTGTGATTTCTCTAAACGTTGTAAGATGATCCTGATCAGACTACACTGATTTCCCCGTACATAATCAATGGACACATTAGACTATATCGATGAACGCAAAAAAGCTCTTATTAGACTGCATGACTGTTTATGTTGACAAGGGCATTCGCTTTCGTGAAACGGCAATTCCCTTTTTCTCCTGATATGGCCCAATATTTATTTTTCAGATAGTTTGCAGCCACTTTGTTCTACATCAAACCTGTTATCCGTATGCTGCCAATACGTTCCTAGAGTCCCAAAATAAAATTATGCAATTTATAAATGTATATCCAGCCTTATATATTTACAATTTATCTTGATTTGCGTCAGACATAAAGTAATGCTTTTCGATGTTACAAGACGTCAAAGTAGCGAAAATATATAAATAAGGCTGTTTTGTGTTGTTTATAATTTCCGTTCCATATACAATTTTTCTTAACCGATACATCGAAAGATTAAAACCAATATGATATATTTTATTGCTGATCAAAGTGCACAAGTTTGAGCAGTATAACTTGGAAAATAGAAGAACAAAAATGTTTCTTACACATACACCCATACATACGCGCGTATACGCCAATACACGTAAGGAGTACCTCTGCAGTCTAGTCGACCAAAACTTTTATAAAGCTTAAGAGTGTACCAAACAGAATGAACAGCCACTAAGCTCAATGGACCAAGATTCTGTAGAATTAAGGTTTGTGCATTAACCTTCAACAGCTGCCCATTTTGCTTTTTGTTTTACTGTTGTATTAAGAGTAGCATCGGGACCAGGGTGAAGTTGGCTGGCCGTTAAAGTGCTTTAAACCCCACGGTGGTTTAACAGGGATTGTGGCACTCCCTGGACATTTCTCTTAATTTTTTTTACTCTACTAGCCGTTCTAAGGAGGTGGTCCCGGTGTTAGTCTTACTCTTTTTTGCTTTGTGGTTTATTCTAAGAGTCGATTTGTCTTATGTCTAACCTTGTGTTATTTTGTTACTGTGATTTTCAGTCCCTTTAGCATTGCGATTACCTTGCTTGGGAAAAGAGAGCTAATCTTAGTGTTTTTCGTACGTTTGTTCGATTTGTGCTTGTTTGGTTTTGTCGGTTTCCTCTTCCTCTTGGTGTCTGGGAGGGGCTGCGGTTTGTGATTTTGGCACTCCCTGGACTTCTCTCTTACCTTTTTTTGACAGGTTAATTTCTGATTTTAGGGGTTGGAGGGGGAGGGAGGGCGGGGTGGAGGGGGAGTGGAAGTAGGGTAAATAGTTTATTTATTCTATTTTGGTCAGAAGTTCCTTATTTTATGTTCACAGGGCAGGGCCTTGTCAGGTGTTTAAGGTCTTTGTTGCAGCACCTGGCGCCGAACTCGATATCAAAACCACTCGATTCAGAATCAGACTATAGAACTAGCACTTGCACAATGAAACGTGTTACATACATAGGATGTTCAATTATTTTAAGCATCATGTTTACTATGTTTCCATAAATAACTTTATTTACTATGTTTCCATAAATAACTTTCTGGAATAACATGTTTACAATAACATGTTGTTTATGTCCTTGATTCTAGATTGATTTATTTTTGGCATGTCATAGAAACTTTAGAAGTTTCTTGGCTGAACCTGGAAAATCAGAGATGCCTGCAGTAAATTCTTTTTCTAGAATGTTCTTTGATATTATATAAGGAGAAAAAATTTTCATATGGGCATTTTTGTATATTTTCGTAAGAAATTATTCTATACCGGATTACTTTAATATTTTATTCATTCGGGACATAAATTTTGAATTCAGGAACTTTAAATTGTGGGATCAGAAACTGTTATTCAAAGGATTTGTTGTATAAATTCTTGTGGATTATTTTTGAGGGACTTTGTGACATAACCTTGTAATGTACTGTTTACTTACATTATTTTGTTTTGAATCTTGTCTTATTTTTTTTTTGGTGAATAAATATTGTTAATAATTTAAAGCTTGTTGCTGGTTTCACTTTCATTTCTTTCTCGTTGCGCCTGGCTCGTAACAAGCGTAATAATAAATAAAGAATGCATTAAAGAAAGCATAACAATAAAAGTTGGGGTAGGCATATTGCTTTTGGGTCGTTCCTCCGTTCATTCGCCCGTTCTTTCAACAACCTGCATAGAGATAGGATCGTGAACTTTAGAGGACTAAGCCTGTCCAGGAAACATGTGAGTAGGTTAATCAGCTCGACATGACCTAACGGTGCTGACTGGGCCGCAAAACCTCATATCAAACTAGCAAACATTAAAAACGAATTAAAAATGACACTTCACGAGAGGATCCAAGAACCTAGAAAAGTAAATGAATACAATTCGAAGAGAGATTACCCTTGTATACAGTTATCTACTCAAAATCTGACACTCTATCATTTGTACACCCATACATACAATAATAAAGAAAGAAAGAATAATAAATATAACAATAAGTTTGAGGACTTTGTTTTTTGTACGTTCATCAAGCAAGGCGCATAATATTAGTATCGGTCAGACAGGTTTTTTTTTTAATTTCATGGAGTGTTTGTGAAAAAGCAATTATGGTCTAAATTCCGATTTAAAAATAAACGCATCCAGGGGAGGTGCATACCCAGTACGCATTCTATGTAAATCTATAGCGGGCCGTTATCGGCCCTTCAGGGTAGCTGACGGGCCGATAACGGCCCGCTGTAGATTTATAAGGAATGCTAGCTAGGTAATTATACTACTCCAGGTAAAGTAATTGTGACCGGGCTATAATACGTCACAACCGTATTATATTAACAACTAACAAATGCTCTGTAGAGCTTTTGCGCGACTGTCACATGAACATTATGGCTATAAACAATTATATACTTTGTGAACTGTTGGAAAAGTGACTGGCTCAACCCGGCTAGGGATCGACACCGGGTCGCTCGATCCTGAGTCAGACACACTACCGACTGCGCCAGTCACGACCCAACTCTCTTTTTCACTAAAATGTCGGAAAGAAACAAGTACAAATTGTCGTACTGTGACTTATAGACTGTACACAAGACTCCAATACACGGTTTACATAGATCGTAAAGATTTTATGTGCATCGGTGCACTCATATACAAGACCAATTATCCTCAAAGTTCCAAACAGGATTATGTGTCAAAACCATAAATAAGTCCCAGAAGCAATGTTAGGCAAGATATAATGCAAGATATTATCTGTTTAATTTCAACACTCGAAATAAATTATTAACTGCTAAACTTCTAAATCAGGGTTTTCGGCACCACGTTTTCTAAATTTAATAGACTTATTTCGATTTAGTTTCAAAATTCAGTATTGGAATTAAATCTTTTCTGCAATAAGGCCTGTCGGAACCTGAAACTTGTGGTGACTTAGTATATAAATTCAGAAAAAAAATATGCTTGCAATGCTTTCAGCACTCAATTTTGTAAACTCATTCTTCGATATATAAAGATTGGGCATAACATAAATGTAATACAACAGACTGCATGCATGGTAGTTAACCCAATTACGGTTTATAACTTTGCTTCTCTCTTTGGTTGCACGCCGGTGGGTTCGGCCTCAGACTCTTTGACAGTTCCGGCCTAAAGACTTATGTCGGTTGGTGCCTGATGTTCTGGCTCTGGTCGGGCCCACCGGAGTCCAGCTCTTGGTTTTCTTTTGCGTCAGCATCTCAGATATTTCTCGCTGTCGTGTTAGCATCGTTGTTTCATCGTTGTTTCATCTGTGTATTCGTTTGAATTTTATTTTCTCGGAGATGTTGCACTGATGAGCAAGAAACCCTTCACTGAACCGGACTGAACAAATGTCTTGCGTACGTAAAATCGGTATAAGCCCCGCCCTCACACTTACACACAATATAATTTTTTACTGACCATTCCAATGTGGTACTTCTGCTATGGTTTACAATTTCTGTTATTGTATGTCTGTGCATGTATGTCCTGGTGATTAGTTTTATTTTGGATAGCCGTTTAGCCTATTTTTGGGTAAATAACTGTCCGTTTGGCCTTCTGCTTCTAGTATTTTGATTGTGGTGCCGTTACTTTAAGTGCACCCTTCTTTTCCTTTGGTGTCTTGGACGGAAGGTGTTAGGTAATTGTATCGATTCCTGATCATTGCTTTCCACAGACGACTCTATCAACAGGATAATATGCAATGAACTCCAAATGGATTAAGGAACCCCCTCCCTCGTACTAAAATATTTGTTTCATACGCCTAAAATACACCTAACCCCATTCTTTACAACTTAGTTTTCTCGCAAGAATGTGCAGCAACACTTACTGTCTGCCTTCTCCAATACAATGTGTAAAGGAACTAAAACAAATTAGTAAAGGCTTCAAGAAAGGATGTCGTATTGAAACGACATAGTTTAGACTTGTCGGTTTCCTCTTCCTCTTGGGGTCTGGGAAGGGCTGCGGTTTGTGATTGTGACACTCCCTTGACTTTTCTCTTACCTTTTTTGTTTATACATATATACAAAGTTAACCACCTGTGTCTAGGATCAAAACAAAATACACCAGCAATTATAAACACCTAGGCTTAAGTTTTATTTGTCACCCAACTTTTATTTTGGTTAGGCATTTTCCGTCCCCTTAAACACACACACACACACACACACACACACACACACACACACACACACTATTGAATAAACCTTACTTGACCGAGTAAGATCCCTCACTCCGAGCATAAACAATATCGCTTCAGTACTGTAAAAATATAAGTGATACCAAGGACATACTACAATGACTAAGCACAGCTCTCCTGCGGCATTAAAGGAAGGAGAGATGGGGAGCAAAAAAGACAACACAAACGCCACATAATAAACCACAGACGCACAAACAAAGAATTACAACAGAGGAGTTGCCTTGGAACAGTCAGTAGAAAAATACTGATAAAGGGGATGGGGGGTGGAACTTAAACTAACTTTGCGCGAGCGAAACGTCGCCCTTAATTCTGATGCAGCTGCAAATTACAATAAAAGCCCGTTGCGGATAAGCGTCCCCCAACGTCATGGCTTTGTTTGTAAAGGGTTGTGAATTTTAAATCCGTATAAGAGGAGGATAACCCCCAAACCACTAAAACGTCTTGAGACCATGTAGAACAAATATGCATAGTTTCTAAATAATCAGTAGAAAACTCCAAGAGTTGCGCCCACAAAGCATCTGATCCAATACTAATTGAAGACAAAAAAGTGGAAAAGGTTGATAATAAATAATGGAAGGAAGGATAACCCTAAAACCAGATGCACATCTTCAGAACATGTAGAACAAGTATGTATAGTTTAAAAATGATGGGTGGAAAACTGTAGGACGAGTTCCGCTCACAAGGTATATATTCTAATACTAATCGGACCTGAAAAATAACGTCAAAAAGTCGAACATGTTAATAAATAAGATGGGAGGAACACCCCAAAAGCACATGTACATTTTCAGATCATGACAAAAACACCTGCAAGGTTTTAAAAGTTTGATATTAAATTGTAAGAGGAGTTGCTGTCTCAAGCTTTCCCCGACATCGTATCACGTCTAATAGAAACTAATTTGGAAAAGTGCAAAAAAGTTGAAAAAAAAAAAAAAAAAAAAAAAAAAAAAAAGATAATGGCAGGATAACCCCAAAACCACAGGCACATCTTCAGACCATGTAGAATAAGTATGCATACTCTCCAAATGATCAGTGGAAAAGTCTAGGAGGATTTGCGCCCACAAAATATCTTTTTAATACTATTTGGCCTGGAAAAAAAAACTAAGTCGAAAACGTGGAAAAAGTTGGAAATAAAATAACAGGAAGATACCTCTAAAATCACATGCAAATCTTCAGACTATGTAGAACAAGTATGCATAGTTTCAAAATGATCGATGGAAACCTCTAGAAGGAGTTGTAACACAAAATATCTTTTCTAACACTAATCGAACCTGGAAAAACTAAGTCGTAAAAGTAGAAAAAAGTGACAAAAAAAATGGAGGATAATTCCAAAACATCGTGCACATCTAATGATTATTTAGAACGTATGCATAGTTTCAAAGTCATCGGTGGAAAACTCTAGGAGGAGTTGCGCCCACAACTTATATTTTCAAATAGTAATCTGACCGGTAAAAAGCTAATTCGAAATAGCGGAAAATGTTGATAAAAAATGATGGGAGGATAACCCCCAAACCACATGCACATCTTAAGACAATGACAAAACACCTGCAAAGTTTCAAAAGATCGGTTAAAAACTGTAAGAGGAGTTGCGTCCACAAGCTAACCATCTCATTGTGTCTATGGACGGACGGAATCTCGGACGGACGGACGGACGGACAGACGGTCCCATTTTAATAGTCCCCTTCGACTAACGTCGGGGGACAAATAAACAAAAAGACTCAATGGCGATAAAAAAATTGCCTTTGGAAACAAAGAACACACTATAGATTAGAAAATGTGAATCTAGGTTTTATTTGATACTCTTCATAAGCAGTCCGTAATGAAGTTTGCTTACGCCCTCTAACGAGCCAGAACACAAGAAAACTACAAACAGGACAACGATGATGTAAAGACCTGGACCTGTGATAACCAGATCATAAAACTTTAAAATTTTGTATTCTCCATTATTCCAAGAACAAAACTATTTATTCATCTGACAGAATATTTTGAATATCAGTCTTTTTTTTCCTTCTTCGAGCTAACTCGTTGTAAATTTTACCTATACTGCAAAAGATCGCTGTTTATAGCACCCAAGTGACGAACTCAAGAGATTTTCTATCTTAATATATCGAGTTCTGTGGCTCAGGTTATCATTTTAGTGTAGTATTTGTGTATTTTGTCCTGTTACGAGTAGTTAAAGAACGTGAACCAAAATTGAGAATGATTAACTAAATTATCCCCGGTACTTACCGGCTTAATAATATCGACTTTATGATTTTCCGAAATACGATTTTAGTATGTTGACCTTATCAATTGAAAAGTTTAAGTTTGTAGACTGTTTAATGTTGCATTGTAGATGTTGAATTGGCGTGATAATTGAAACAAGAGGATAATGGGCGATAGTATGTAATAACTGTGAAAACGCAAATCAATTTACTCATGCGCACAGTCCGTATTGATATTAGGTTGCACTGAGCACTGGCTATCTCCAGGTCCGTATCCTGGTTATCAAAGAACAGACTTTGAAGCTGAATATATGACAGCGCAATCTGATTAGGACATTTCACTGTCGTCTATATTCTACAGTGTCAACGATGTGTCCGATAGACTGTCGTAGAGAGTAATAAACGTGCAGAGTAATCAATGCCTATTTGTTCAAAGCTTGTAAGCTTAATGAATCTGTTATATGAAACTAGAGATATAACATAAAATGAATACACTGGTATTTTGATGGCTTTAGGTCACATTTCTTTCTTCATAAATATAGCAGCGTTTTTCATGGGACTGGCTACATGTAATAGGTACAAGGCAGACAATTTTATGAAAAGGAAGAAGAAGAAGAAAAAGAAAAGAAGAAGAAAAAAAAAGATTTCGGACATAGTTTGTGTTTCTGAGAATGCATCTCTTTCTGCTTATTTTTTTTATTTTTTTTTTTTTTTGACTTCGGTACGAGTATTTTAAATTCAGTATATTAAGATTACGTTCAGATCCTCCGTTACCATTTTTTAATACAAATGTATATTTAAAACAATTATATTTTAAGAAAAATAAATATTATTTAAATTACCATCAAGTCAAATTAAATACCTGTTTTGATCAATTGGGCCCTGGACTTGGTTGTTTGTTCATATATTATATGGTATCCAACTCAGAAATAACCAGGCAGAAAATAAACGAAAATAGGCAACAACAATCAAAACAAAAATCTTTGATTAGAGTCTTCGCTGCCCGAATACAGAATCAATTGATACTGTTGGATATACAATATATCAATAGACAGCAAAGTTCCCGATAGTATTGCACGGATGGCCACGTTGGTCTAGCCATTCGTTTCACGCATGTGCTCAGAAGACATTTTCGTATATCGAGCTTCGTTCTTCACAGGCAAACAGTTGGTTTTCTCTCAGTACATATTCGCTCTTGAATAAATCAGATTTACAAATTTTCTTGGCCCACGCACACTCGGAATTATTTAGCACAATTAAAAGTGCGTTCTTTCTGTCAGACCTGGGAAGCAAAGATTCTATATAATGCTCCACACAGCTCTAAATTACACCTCTGAGATTATGCATGGTTTGTGGTCTCTGATTTAGTACGTCATCTCTTCATGTAATTATGACCAGTCTTTCAAGCAATAACCGTTCTGTAGCTTACTTTAGGATCATAGGAAACGTCTTTTATTACCATTGTCCACGTTATAACTCTGTTAAAGAAAATGCTGAGCGACAGGTCATTCAAGGTACCATACTCCTGACCTTCCAAAGATATTTATAAATATTTTTACTTTCCACAAAAATAGCGTTTGGTATGATATGAGATGAGGGTCATTGAAGAGACCGAATTGGCCGAAACTAGGTAGTCCGGCCAACATAACGTGTGACACTTCAGCTGTGATATTTATTTTGTAACACCACAGCCTCTGTGATTTTCTACTGACCTTTCCAAGGCGGTTCCTCTGTTGCACTTTTTCTTTGTTCGTGCGTTGAGGGTTTAGACATTGTGCTTATTTGTCATTACTTGCTCCTCTCTTCTTCTATTGATGCCTTAGGAAGGTAATACTTCGCCGTTGATTGTGGCTTTGTCTGGATATCTTCGCATTCTTTAGTGAGTGTGTTCATTGCTGACTAGGGACATTCCTTTCAGTATCGTTTTATCTTCATTACAGTGGTGTTAGTACCGCAGCAGTAAAACGTCTCTCCATACTTCTTTTAGTGTAGATTATATTTTTATGCCTTTTGTAATCATTTTGAAACTTTATCTGAAGGTCACTGATGAGGCCTTATTGTTCGAGGCTAGCTAGTATGGTCCAGAAGATCTGCAACAAAGGAACCGCCTTTGAAAGTCAGTAGTACGACTATAACAACTGTTAGCTCTTGATTTCTGAGAAATGTCAAACTTACGGAAAGAAATTGCAATATTATTATGTATTTCCTTTTAGAGTCGCCTTCTGTCCTGAAGGGAGACAGTTCTACATGTATTTGACAAAGTTATTCCCCGAAAGTATATCATGTTCACTTAGAAATAACCATAACGGCTTTCTCAAATCCTTGAGCTGATTCTCTACAATAAAGAATTTACATATTAGTATCTGAGCATAGTTTTATCCTTTTAGAGTCACCCTCTGTCCTGAAGGGAGGCAATTCTATTTGACAGTTACTTTCCCTGAAAGTATATCATATTCCCTTAAAAATAACCATAACGGCTTCCTGAAATCCTTGATCTGAGTCTCTACAATAAAGAATTTGCATATTAATATCTGAAAATAGTTTAACATATAAGCATCTGAGAATAGATAACGCATAAAGAAATTATTTAGTTAGCAAATCTACTAAAATTTGGTAAACTATGCCGATAAATTACTCCTTCTATGTCTCCATTATTAGCTTTAGACATCTCACCAGGCAGTGGTTTGGACTCGTTTTCAGACATGTTACCATGATATGTAACCATACAGCTGTTTTAGTATATAACTAATACTCATTTCAACACTGAGGTTCTTAAGTGGACACTGCCGTTCTTGAATATGAACATGTCAATCAATGCAAATAGGGGTTCCAGTCTAAAATCAAGATTGGAATGGCAAATAGTGTAGATCCTAATGAGACAGCTCGTAATGAGCCATTTCATCTGGATCTACACTGTTTGCGCAGGTATCTGTTTTGGTTTACATAGGCGAAAGGGTTAATGTACTTCTCAGTACAGACACCAAAATCCTACCCTGTTTGAGATTTCTCTTGTATTATGTTTATTTAAAAAAATGACTATTGCCTAAGAGATTATAACTGTTAGAGAAGTGATGCACGGCCGAGTTGCAGTGGTCAGTCTTTTAAATTAAAGATGTTTGCTTCCTATAACGCTTTATATAAAAGATATTAGCAACTTATTTTTATAAGTACCGTACTTATCCATCCCTACCCCGGCACCACGACCCCACACAATAAGACGGTATCTCATGAAAGGAAATGTGATGTCCCAATCTCTGGAAAAAAAAGGAAAACATAAATCATTGTCTGTTCGTCAGTTTTTTTTTATCAGAGTCACTAAGGATTTAACATTTTCCGATGTTCTTATGACCATTGGAAGCTTATTAAAGAATTACCACAACAAATGTACTAAGGAAAAAATACTATTCTTATGACTATTGGGAGGTCGTCAAAGAATAACCATAACAAATTTATTAGAATCTGGAGCTTTGAAATATTGTGTGGGTGTACAATAAGGTTATGTGTTCTGATAAATGATTTCAAATCGTAGCGATACGCTGTAGCATATCCTTGTTCTTATCCATAAAATTTCTTTTTTTTTTTTTTTCTCACTTTTCACTTCATATCAATCAATTCTGGTAATAAGATGATTAAGAGGGTTATGTGTTGAATGTTAACATTCCATAGAGCAGTGCTGTGAATATTACACGCTGCAATTCAGTAATTCACTTAGTTTGTTTGATGGGGTAATAGCACTAATAGCATGCAGTGTATGTGATGCGTGTTCTAATTGCAATGACCTCGCCAAGTGATAACGCATCTTCTTCAAAGGAAAATCAGGCCCACTACAGGCAACATAATCAAATTCTGGTAAATGTTTGTCTTGTAATTCTTTATTTATACATGGATCAGTGACAATGACCATAATTATTGTCAATAAGTGATGTTCTACTGAATCAAAAGGGTTAATCTGTTGGTATGAAATAAGCACGTTTTTGTTCGGCATCTGTCGTTTTGTGTTTCGTTTGTCGAACATTTTCGGTATAGTACTAGTCATTGATAGCATATCCGGGATAGTAGCCTATTTGTTAAAGTTTGTCACATTTTAGTCTATATTCGTAATTTACATTAATAGTCCGGCTACTTCTGCCACATGTAAGTTTTGACGTTAGTATATTTCTGAGGTCGTATGCAGAGAGAGTATTTCTTTAATAAATATGATAATTTTCGTCTACTTTTCAAGTTTGTATTTTAATATTTCTACACACGTGTACAGTATCATTTGCCTTTAAACGCCGATAACACAGAATAACGATGTAAGCGTAGTCGTACAGTCATCGGTAGTTTCTGCTGTGTATTGACGACTCTATGGAAACATCAAAAGGTCACGTGTTTAAGCACGTGCCAACTATTTCAAAAACCCATTTAATCTCTGCCTGGCATCTTGTTTAAAAATATTTACTGTTAGCTGGAAGCTTAAGCTAAAATTTAGATATTAGTACATTGCCGTGATAAGTCTTTTAATGTCTTCCCGAAAATTAGCCTTCATCAGTCACTTCACCAGTCACTCTCATAAAGTTTTTTAAGACATCCCTGAATCGGCTGAATGAATAAAAGGGCCTGAAAATATGTCATTTAACGACCACCTCACGGCATTAACACAAGCTGTAGTTAAGGGTTCATTTTATAAAATTATGAATCTTCAAAAACATATAATCAAATTGTCGTACGATATATAAACCTTATATTCATATCATCACGAAAATACGCCTATATAATTTTGATCCCCTTAAACCCCACTTTTATATAGTAAAACTGGGGTTTACAGGGGTATACATTATTTTTCTTACTTCTGCTAAAAAACATAGATTGTGTGTACTCGTTACAACCGCCTCGTCGAGGCGTTTCTAACGAGTACCCACAATCTATGTTTTGAGCAGAAATATGAAAAATGTCAGAGTTATTTATCTGAGAATTTTCAGTTTTTGGAGGTAAAATTTTCTATATATTTGCATAGGCGTGTTTTCGTAATGTACTCGGACACTGAAGAGCTAAATCAGACTTTATGTCATTCTCGGTCAACTTATACTGATAAATGTACTGATAAATATCAACAGTCCTGTTGCGAGGTTGATCTTGCCAATCGGTGTTTGATTATGGTTGGCATGGCGCGACTCATTCGATAGCATATCGAAATGTGTTTGCTCAGTGATAATGCCTTAAAACATGCATAGCCGGATAGAAAGAAACAAAATAAACATAGAGGGACAGAAATTAGTGGGGAGAGAAATTAAGTGAGGACTGAATACGCATGACAGATTTACACCATTTCTACAAGGGACAACTTTTGTCATTTCAGACACGAAACCCCTTCTGGAAAATGGCCAACTCTAAAAGAATACATTTATTCCAAGTCGGAGCAATCTCTTTCCGTTTAGACATCACGAAAACACGTCTATATCATTTTGACCCCCTTAAACCCCACGTTTATATAGTAAAACTGGGGTTTACAGGGGTATAAATTATTTTTCTTATTTCTGCTCCAAAAGATAGATTATGGGTCTCGTTAGAACCGCCTCGTCGAGGCGGTTCTAACGAGTACCCACAATCTATGTTTTGAGCAGAAATATGAAAAATATCAGAATTTTTACCTGAAAATTTTTATGTTTTGGTGGTAAAATTTTCAGTATATTTGAATAGGCGTGTTTTCGTAATGGTAGACCCCTTTACAGAAGGGGGACAAAACAGTTTTGACAGAATCACCTCCCTTGTATGTGTATCCATTCCCTTTATGTGTTCTACTGAATTTCAGTAATCAAACCTTAGAAGTCAAAGATGTTATAAGCTTTCAACCCTTTATACCCTGAATGTAAATTTTAGCTGATTGTTGTCTTTGTTTGCCAGGAAGTAGGATTTGATATTTCCTGTGCATTTGCTCTTAAGGGATTCGTATGAAGAAAACAGGAAAACAATACCTGTACTTTGTATTCTGCTAATTTTCTTAGAAACATACTAAGTTTTATGAATTTCTCTTCATCTTATGGTATTTTAGCTAATTTAGGAATAGACATAACAAATTTATCACTCCTTGTGCCACTATGGATTTTTAGACTATACAATATTGTAAAATGCTAAACAAACCTATGTTTCCTATAGTACAGACTGATATGGTAGTAGTATCATGATTAAAATAATTAGACTGGTATCTCTCCATATAATTAAATATTTATTCGAACAAATAATATGTCTTGGGTATAATGTTGATATTATTTTTTTTCTGGTCTTTACTGAGTATTGCGCGCATACATGATAAGTGAAAATAGAAAGTCATATGAGCGTGGGTGTGTTGAGGTATTGTAAAGTCGCTTAAAGCTCATATGGGCGTGGGGATGTTGAGGTATTGTAAAATCGCTTAAAGCTCATATGGGCGTGGGGATGTTGAGGTATTGTAAAGTCGCTTAAAGCTCATATGGGCGTGGGGATGTTGAGGTATTGTAAATTCGCTTAAAGCTCATATGGGCGTGGGGATGTTGAGGTATTGTAAAGTCGCTTAAAGCTCATATGGGCGTGGGGATGTTGAGGTATTGTAAAGTCGCTTAAAGCTCATATGGGCGTGGGGATGTTGAGGTATTGTAAAGTCGCTTAAAGCTCATATGGGCGTGGGGATGTTGAGGTATTGTAAAGTCGCTTAAAGCTCATATGGGCGCGGGGATGTTGAGGTATTGTAGTTGCATAAAGGTCATATGGGCGTGGGGATGTTGAGGTATTGTAAAGTCGCTTAAAGCTCATATGGGCGTGGGGATTTTGAGGTATTGTAGTCGCTTAAAGCTCATATGGGCGTGGGGATGTTGAGGTATTGAAAAGTCGCTTAAATCTCATATGGGCGTGGGGATGTTGAGGTATTGCAAAGTCGCTTAAAGCTCATATGGGCGTGGGGATGTTGAGGTATTGTAAAGTCGCTTAAAGCTCATATGGGCGTGGGGATGTTGAGGTATTGTAAAGTCGCTTAAAGCTCATATGGGCATGGGTATGTTGAGGTATTGTAAAGTCGCTTAAAGCTCATATGGCATGGGGATGTTGAGGTATTTCAGTCGCTTAAAGCTCATATGGGCGTTGGGATGTTGAGGTATTGTAAAGTCGCTTAAAGCTCATATGGGCGTGGGGATGTTGAGGTATTGTAAAGTCGCTTAAAGCTCATATAGGCGTGGGGATGTTGAGGTATTGTAGTTGCATAAACTTCATATTGGCATGGGTATGTTGAGGTATTGTAAAGTCGCTTAAAGCTCATATGGGCATGGGGATGTTGAGGTATTGTAAAGTCGCTTAAAGCTCATATGGGCGTGGGGATGTTGAGGTATTGTTATTAAACATGATCAGACAATCAAATAAAGACATTTTTTTTGTTTCTATAATTCCTAAGTATTCCGCATTTGCAATATTTTGTGTTTGCAGCAACGTGCGTTAAATGCTTGTTTGGCGGTCGTAAGATGGGTACTTTAATATAGTGCTAATATTATTAAAGCTTATTGTCTGAGGATCTATTTGTGTTATGCATTAGATGTGAAAATAGGGTTCCACTTAAAGTTTCTAGCTTGCGTGAAGTTTTCATTATTCCTTATGAACAAACGCTATCAAACCGATTGCAATTTTCTGGTTTTATTTTAACTATTTTGTTCAAGAATATTTTACCTATAACCAAATTATTAAACCTGAAATTTACTCTATTTATTGTGAGCAACATCATTTTGATATTTGTTTGGTGTCTATTTCATAGAGGATTAAAAATGAAAAATGCGGTTTCATCACTACTGACTGGCGACCAGTCTATATTACAAATTCGTGAGTCTGTTAATGTCATTAGTGACTGGCGACAAGTCTAGATTACAATCCGCTCTTTCCCCGAGTCTGATTTATGGTTTCTTGCACATACGAGATGTTGATGAATTATAGCAACAGCCACTCAGAATTTTTGTTTCTTCTTTTTTTGTCTCCGTGAGTTTGTTGTAAAGCCAAATATACTTTGCACCTGTTACTGTTTAATAAATAATTGTGATATCAGAGGACATGTAAAGGGGAACTATTTGGTGATAGATTTGTGAAACTATTTCTTATTTCTCCATTAAACACATTACGAAAACACGCCTATTCAAATATATAGAAAATTTCACCTCCGAAAACAGAAAATTTTTAGATAAAAAAACTCTGATATTTTTCATATTTCTGCTCAAAACATAGATTGTGGGTACTCGTTAGAACCGCCTCGGCGAGGCGGTTCTAACGAATACCCACAATCTATGTTTTGATCAGAAATAAGAAAAATAATGTATACCCCTGTTAACCCCAGTTTTACTATATAAAAATGGGGTTTAAGGGGATCCAAATTATATAGGTATGTTTTCGTGATGACATGCTGTGGGCACTCATAAGAAGCGCCTTGCATAATACCAACAACACACGTTTATAAAAAAAATGTTAGTAAATACTCCTCCTTAACCCTTGTCCTGCTGAATAAATTAAGATGCCACGCCTACTTCTAATTTTCAGCCAATCTGATTACTTGATCCGCACTATTACTATAAATTCACATACTTAATAGCAAACAGTGCAGATCCAGATCAATGAACTTCTTCAGAAGCCAACTGATCTGGATCTACACTATTTGCGAAGCAGGGTATATCCGGGTTCAGGAGGACAAGGGTTAACATGTCCTTTGTGATACATACCTATGCTTTCAAGATAGATTTACATTTATTTCTAAGCTAAGTGATTTACTTTTATATAGTTCATGAATAATAATGTCAGAAACCTCTAAGCAGTCTTTATTTTACTTTATCTAGTGGAAATAAATCAGTGTATGTTTAACATAGCTACCATAAATCGTTTGTCATTGTAAACGGGCTTTGTGAACGTCATAAAAAAGCTTAAAAAAACACCAAATGGTTTCTGTCTATCAAGTTTCCCTAAGCAAACAGATAAAACTGTTGCTAATCAGGAGCTGCACTGTTTGCGATGCAGCATTGAACCAAATCAATCAGCGCACCCATGCAGTTTAATCAGGTTATATGGGAATTGCCAACTAGATTTTTTGAGCGAGCAAGATGCAAGCTGATTAGACTGTGAACGATTGGTCCAGCCTGAGTGTATATTTGCCAACTTCTGCAGTCTGATCAGAGCCTTCGATGTCATCCAGAAGAAATTTTATATACTTGGCTCTGTTTGATATATAAAGCGAGCATGAATGTCTTTGATAAGACGATACGGTTTGGCTGGCACGCTGATCTCAGTCTTCGCTGTGCACGTATGTCCGTTAGAACATGTTTACTCATTGCAGCTCAATTAGTTCTAAAAAATCACGTCCTTTTGAATTACTATTATTTAATTAACAACATACACATGGCGTACTGGCGTGACAACACACATGTTCACAGTTTAATAAAAAATAACTTAAGTTATAAGTGAAGACAAACGTCAAAAAGATAGCCTTTTGAAACAAAGAACACACTACAGATTAGAAAATGGGAGTCTCGGTTTTATTGAGACTCTTCATAAGCAGTAATGAAGACTGCAACACTGCTTACGCCCTCTAGCGTATACATGAGCAGAACTCCATTTTCGAATATACCACAATTGGCCCAATGATCCCAAAGGAAATGAAATATAATCTGCACTATACATAGAAAATACCACAATCACGAGTAAGCCTTCCTAAGGTACCGAAAGAAGGATAGATTTGGACACAACAGTGACAAAAAAAACAACAACAAAAAACCCCCAAAAAAAACAAACAAACAAAAAACAAACAAACAAACAAACAAAAAACATATGAAAGAATGAATCCAGCATAAGAACCGTCTTGCAACGCTCAAAAAATGAACACTACTCACATTATATTCTCTCCAGTAAGCAGTCTACATAAATCTATAGCGGGCCGTTACCGGGGTAGCTGACGGGCCGATAACGGCTCGTTATAGATTTATAGCGAGCTCAGCTCGCGACTCGCGAAGCGCGTCGAGAACGAAGTGAGCTCTACGGTAGAGAATATGATCAAGGAAAAGTAACATACAACGATATGTACTTTCAGCAGAAATCGCTCTGATCAATTTTCTTCCTGTTTTCTTCCCGGAAGTTGTCACCGGAAGTTGACAGGACTGGAGCGAACTTTATACTTATTAGCGTCACGAAGGGACAAGAAACGATTGTCAATAAGTTTCACGAACATATATTCCTAATTATTTTTATTATTTATTACTGATTTTCATATATTTTTTATATACTGATAGTCATTCTTAATGATGCTGTGAAGGATTTTTGAAGAGACTACAGCTAGGGTCCGTGTTGTGCTTGCATTTAGGATAAGCCTATTTTCATATTAAAGAATGCTAGCTGGGTCTTGACTATACACGACATTATCCAGAAGCTAAACAGTATCATCATGAATCGACACGATGTTATCTTGAAGTTATTCACTGATATCCCGAAGTCACACGGTGTTATTTTGAAGCCACATGATGTTATTTGCAAGCTATAAGTGATGATACATAGAGAATGCCTCAGTCACGAAGCATAGCCTACCTGAGGCATCATAAAAGGGGAGATTATGAAGAAATAATGACAAAAGAAACACTACATATGAAACCACAGGCACACAAATGAAATTAAATAATAATAATAAAAAAAATAATAACTACAACAGAGAAATTGCCTTGGAACAGTATTTAAAGTAGGAGAACTATAGTGTGTGTGTGTGTATGTGTGTGCGTGTGTGTGTGTGTGTGTGTGGTTGGAAATGGACGGGATGCTTAAACCAGTTTTTTCTCATGCGAAACTTTACCCATACTCCTGAGGCAGGTCTAAATTACAAATATATTTTTGTCCTACTAGAGATCCTGTACATCATCTGTGAAATATAAAGACAGGGACGGGATGCTTAAACCAGTATTTTCTCATGGAAAAGTCACCCTTTCTCCTGATGCAGGTCTAAATAACAAATATATTTTCGTCCTACTAAGGATCCTATACATCATCTCTGAAATATCACTGTGAAACACCGTGATGAAACAAAGCATAGGACTCAAGGGCGATCTGAAGTCAGAACACAAGAAAAACAATATGAGGAGCACGATAGCCTACACGATTTTACCTTTAAGCATGATGTTATCTTGAAGCAATACGATATTATCTGGAAAATATAAATGTGGATTCCCATGAAATGCCACAATAAAAAAAGCAGTCATTACGAAAACACATCTGTTTAAATATATTGAAACATTCACCACCAAAAACTGAAAATTTTCAGATAAAAATTCTGATATATTTTATATTTCTGTTCAAAGCATAAATTGTGGGTACTCGTTAGAACCGCCTCGCTGTCAATCTATGTTTTTGAGCAAAAATAAGAAAAAATAATGATTATCCCTGCAAACTCCAGTTTTACTATATAAAAGCTGAGTTTAAAGGGGTCAAAATTATGTAGGTATGTTTTCATGATGCTTCCCGAGTAAAGAAGGAGCGATGAGGAACAAATATTGGCAAGACAAACGCCACATATGAAACCAACGACGCAAAAATTGCAGGAAAGGAACCGCCTTTGAACGGCCAGTAGGAAAACTACTCTGTGTTTGTAGGGGGGTGGGGGGAAGGAGTGGGGGCGTAGAGGCGGGGAGAGAGGGCTTCAATTCTTGAAGCCTCAATATATCATCATGAAGCCACACTACGGTATCTTTAGGTAATAAAAAATTATTGTGAAGAGCTTGTTCTCTTGCAACCAACACAAATATTTCGAGGTGATGAAGTGGTTTCTTGAAAAAAATTGTGCCACAATAAACTTAACCTTAAAACCTTATATTTTTTCTTCAATATAGTGTCTCAAGATCTTATCTCGAGGGCACGAAAATCATGTTCCCTCCGGAGCTCCACAAATATAGAACCTAATCTGCGTAAATAACGCTTTCCAATCACACCATAATCAAATTTACTCTTGTTAGAAAACTAAGTTGACCGAAACAAATGTCAGCTTGCTTGTATGAAATCTGCTTACCTGATATAGCAACTGACCCAGTTGTCAGCATAAAACTGATAAATTGCATTCTAAATTAAAACTTACGTGACTTAAAGTTCTGATATTGATCATCACTAATACAATCGTATTGGCCGTACGATCTTTGCTCGGTAAAATACTTTTTGTCGCTCTAACCAATAATGAATTTGTTGAAACCGTTTAGAAGTGACAAATACTTTAGACATAGAGCAGTCGTGACGTCATGTAATAATACTCATTACAGCCGCGAATTGCAAAGGGTCCGCATTTCGAAACATCATCTGCAAAACTTTGGTATCAAAGTAGCAAATGAAACAATATGAAACAAATAAATCATATTGTGTCTTAATGACAGTGTCTGCCAGCGGAAATAACATTAGACATTTGTAAAAGCTAATTTTCTGTCCTGACGTAATCAAGAAAACTTCACCGGATAAACTTGTTTAAAATCAATGTCTGTTTACTTTCATGGCGACAAGAGTATATTCGAGATTAAATGAATTGCACTTATCCATTATTCATTCTATATTGATTCAGATGCAAAACACATAAGTAAAGATACCCAGAAATTGCTACAATTACGAAACATAGCATTCCCGAGGCACCAAAAGAAGGAAAGATGAGAAACAAGAAATGATAAAACTGACGCCACATATGAAACTACCAACACACGAACAAAGTAAAAATGCAACAGAGGAACCGCCTTGGATCGGTCAGCAGGAAAACTACTCGCGCGAGATCGTAGCCTTAATTCTGATGCAAATAATGATAATTTAAGTAATACGAATATGTAGCCTAACTGTACACTTTTCTCGGGCGTTTTTGCATAAAGACAATTGATACAGATGTTTTTAAATTAAATTTGCATTTGTTATTTACAAACTTATTTCCCAAAGAGGACGAATATCAGTGTATTTTGTTTGCCTGCTTGCATACGCCGCAGTTTTCGATACAATCTGTTAATCTGCAACAGACTAGTGCAGATTGTATTTTTATTTCCTTTAGGACCATTGAGCTCATTCAGGTTAATTTGAAAATCAAATACTGCTGTAGCCGGTGCTAGGGGACGTATGCAGCCTCGCAATCTACATAGCCGTAATTAAAGAAAGTTAATAAAACCGAGTCTCCGATTTTCGTTCTTTGTTTCTAAAGGAAACCTTTAAGATTTTTATTTTACTGTTTGCAATTGTGTTTTTTAAACAATGTTCAGAATGAATAATGCTTAAGGTTGACAAGAAAAAATAATATATTATGATTATATCCACTTTGTTATCACGAATCTTAAACGTAGCCTAAAACAGAAGTGCGGACACGGACGATAAGATTAAGTTCTACTGTTTGCCATCACATTGTTTTTATTATATGTATTTCTCTTTGATGGTTCATAAAATGAGGTAGAGGACCCCTGTGCGGACTTGACATATGTTTGTAACATATGTTTGTAATTCGGAGCTGCATCAGAATTTAGGGCGAGGTTTCGCGCGAATAAAACTGATTTAAGCCTCAGTAAATTTCCTAATGAACGTTCCAAGGCGGTTCTTTTGTTGCAATTCTTCATGGCTTCGGTTTTCTAATCTGTAGTGTGTTCTTTGTTTCCAAAGGCAATCTTTTTGACGTTTATTCGTATGTGGCGTTCGCGTTGTCCTTATTCCTTCCTCACCCGTCCTTCCTTTGGTACCTTGGGAGTGCTGTGCTTCGTGATTATGGCATTTCCTGCACTTTAATTTCAGTAACACGCAAATGAATAAGCACAAATAATTGTGATATTACTATATATTCGTATGAATAGTATGCGAAAGTTAGTCGAATTGTTACAGTAACAAAATAAATAGGTAAAAATGTCTTGAATGCCTCCATATTTTTTGTTTTACAATTGAGGAGAAGTTATTTCTTGCACGTGTCTAGAAGTTTCTAACGTACTATCGTAGCAAGTGGTGGTGGTATTATTTTGAATATATTGTATACCGGCAGTCACCCTCATAGAATTTTCCAAAATCTCAGACTGGCTTAATGATCACAAAAGATCAGAAAATATAAGCTTAGCTATAGTGAAGTATATGGAGACGTTTTACGGCAGCCACATGACTTGACGTTTTGGTCGCGCCATGAAAATAGAACGGAAGGCAATGATCAGGAATCTAAGACACCAAAGGGAAAGACGGACTCACTTAATGCTACGGCACCATAATCAAAACACTACAAGCAGAAAGCCAAAAGGACAGTTTTTATATCCCAAACAAATGGCAGAATGGCTATTCAAAATAAAACTTCACCAGGACATACAAGCAAAGACACACAATGACAGAAATTGAAAACCACACCATGTTAGACATGGGAAGTCAGCGAATGCTCCGCTTATATTGTCCATAAGTGCGCTCTAGTAAAACTCTTTGTTGTTCACTTACCAAATTATTTCATACTGAAGACGATATTGACAACTGAGCCAGGGCGCAACATTTCCTACAAGATTGCATGTGCACCCAGCGCAGACTCACAGGGTGATCTGAATCTTTGCATCTTTGTAGAAAATGCTGCGCCCCGGCTCAGATCAGACAGACTGGATGTGCAAGCTTCTGCTGCTCACGTGTGGAACTATAAGCAGACTTATCTGAACTTTACATGATCGCATTGTCGCACAGACACCTTTTCACATGGCGTGGACCATTATGCCCCACCCCGCAAACTGTGTGGAGAGTGATACTGTTTTCACGTTGTCCATCCTATGTCCATCCATCTTACATCTAATATGCTGTGTTTTTGACGATCTCTTGTTTGTATTTGCATGCGTGATGCTTATGCAAAATACGCGGCAGGTCACATTGGACGGAAATGTGAATTTAGATGTACAATCTATAGTTCATTCGGACCATGACCAGATCTACATGCGAGACATCTAAAGGGTCAAGACGAGTCATCTGTCCGTATTTTATTGCATTTTATTGACAGGTCTTGACAATTTCCTTTTCTCCAAACTAATACCATTATCAATTCACTGGACCGGTAGTGAAATTAATTAACTTTGGTGACAAATTCCAGAATCATGAAGACGGATAGAATCGGAAACCAGAAAAAAAGAATCTAATAACATACGCGACCAGCAAGGACCCGAATCAGTCATCTTCCCACTGTCCGCTGTACTCCACAGGAATCCTGTTGAATCAATACGGTGAACGGCAAAATTCTAACAAACCAGAACAAACTGCTACGATTTGTTGCTGTTAGAATCGCACCTTTTTCAATCCATACATCAGTGGACAATAAAACGAGCATGAGAACACGTTAAGCTCGAAATAAGGTCCGTTTGACGCATGTTTTATTTCAGTTGAACCTTTGTTATTAGAACTTATTTGTATTAATTACCGACAAGCCATTGAGTCAGCTTTGATATTCCACTTTCCGTAACAGTACTATCAATAAAAAACAATATCGGATTCCTTACATTGTAATTGAAATGTAGCAATAAATAACAAAACGGAATAACAATAATTGAGCCGTTAGGTCAGAAAACGTACCTTCAGACATGTGCGCCCAGCGAAGGTTCAGATCAGCCTGTGTAATTGTGCAGTATGATCAGATTCTTCATTGTACGCACTATGGATAGCTAAGGCTGCAAATTTGCTACATGCGGACAACGAAGACTGATCAGACTGCGCTGACTGGCAGGCTGATTTGAATGTTCGTCTGACACACATGTCAGATGGTACATTTTCTCCCGTTGCGGCTCAACTGTCTTCCGTATTGGTTAAGAGATCAGATCATTTAAGTCGAGCTTATTCACAGCCGTAACAAATGGATACATATGGAATTACAATGATTGTCCTATGCCACAGTTAAAATAAAGTAGGACTCGTAGACGCCATTGAAATCTGCTTGTCCTGTAATTTCAATCCTGAATATGGAACTTGAGCCATGTAATGTGAGAATAATCTTGCAAACTCGTGTCCTACAAAAAGCGATCATTGTACATATCGCTGTGCGCTTACAAAATTAGAGACACGTGTAGAATTTAATTGTAGCACGATGATTCCAATGAGACAGCATAAATGTTCAGGCCTGTTTCGATATGCCCATTTCGCATACGCTTGGAAATTAAAACTTGTTTTGTTCTTCACATAGCCTAGTTACGTATTAGCTGCACCAATTGTTTTTCTAATGACCATTTCAAACGGTTCGTCTGTTACAGTTCTTTGTTCGTATGTCGGTTGTAATTGCGAATGAACATGTTTGTTCTGGTTGTCATAGTTTGTTCTTCATCACGTCTTCTCTATGTGTCTTAAAAATGTTGACAGTGCCCTTTTATCGTCGTGTGTTCTATTCATCATTTACTTAAAAGAGTAACAGAGATCTGTATCCTTAGTGCGTTGTCGAGAAAATAAGTAGAAACAAATTGATCTGTTTATCATATTGTATCGTCAAATATGACTTGACATTGCATACGAATCGTCGGATCGGACGCGATGGCACCAACGTCAAGAGTGGTCGGATAAAACACAAGAAACAATAAAATATTACCTGCAAATATATCAATTTAGAACCAACACGAAACCATCTTCCATACCCCTATGGAATGGCTGTCGAGTCAGAAGATAGCATTACTAATAAAAATAGCTTGCTCGAATTGACTTAGTTTGCGTCTTTTCCTTTACCATTGTGTTTTCCCATTTTGTTTTTCATCGTCATTTTTAAATTTAGCAATTAAATGTTTCTACCATCGCTTTCTGTTTTCATATTTGTTTTTGCATCATTAAGCTTACTGTTATATTAACTCTTTCAGCCCAGCAAAGCAAACCGGACACATGTGCCAACAGTGTAGATCCAGATAAGACGTGCCGTCTCATCAGGATCTACTCTGTTTGCCATTTTGTTTTTGATTTTAGACTGAAATCCCTTCTTGCATCAGTGGACATGTCCAAAAATAGAAGAATCCGCTTTAGAAACTCAGGGATGAAAGGGTTAATACGACATCGTCAAAAATCATAGAGCATCATTAACTTGAATTGTTTGACCTTTGCAGTTCAATAGAATACTATGTACATATCTTATCTGATAAAAACAATTTCATGCCAACATTGTGCCAGAATTTCATGTGCGCTTAGTGCATACTGTCTAGAATTATCAACACACATTTGTTTCTTTGAATGAGCCGAGTCAAACAAAAGGAGGGTTTTAGCTCATATGTGCACATCAAATCCCGACCAGGCTGAATATCTGCGCAGTATAATCATTACACGCGCTATCTGATCGACTGCAAAGCGATTGGACGAATTTGCCCACTGGCGTAAAAAGAGGCGCGTAAATCAAAGAACCTGATCTGTATGCCTAGATGTTACCTGGCTCTGCTATTTCTGTATTTTTTTTAACTAAATAAGTGTTTCAGTTTTGAACCTGGCCAGTATTGCACGGTTTACAGACTTTGCTCAGTTTTCTGTCAACTTTATGTCTTGATGGTATTTTGGAACTGCAGCTTAATCCATCATATATAGACCTGCATTTCATGGCTTACTCTGATCTTTGAGACCTGATCAGTGCAATATTAGATCATATTTGAAACCTTTTATTTGAACTGTGTACAAGAATACCCGAACGATCAAATTCATTGTCTACCGCACATTTTGAGAGTTACGAAAATTTACTTTGTTTTGTTTATTGTTGCGTTTTATGCCTGTGTACTAGACCGAAATCAATCATCCAAGTATAATCGCACGCTGACGGTTCTGATTTACATCCATCTGATACCGTCCATATCAGTAGAGCCTGTGATTTGTGCGAGCAGCGCAGACTCTGGTCAGTCTATGCATCCAGTAGTCCGATCTGAATCTACGCTGGAGGCAAATAGATTGCATGTACCTGAATCATAATAGCAGCGGCCAGTGTAGACCCTGATGCGCGGATGTACAGGCAGATCTAGGTCTGGGGTGGTCGGATATGTCACAAGGTCGATTTCTATTTAGAGAGGCTAAAATGTAATGCCCAGTATGTCGGATTGTGTTGACCTTAACAGTGAAAAATAAAATGGGCAATTTCATTGAAAAAAATGCAGTTGAAATTAAACATGTAAATCAACCATCTGTGTTCCATTCATTGACTGACTTACCAGAAAGTGACACGTTTAATACTATTTTAAGCACAAATCAAACACAAATTGTGTCGTGTTTCAGTTTTGAAACTGGCCAGTATTGCACGGTTTACTGGGTCAAAATCCAGCTACCACGAGTATATAAAACAAAACCATTATGTGCGTAAGATTTACTTCTTAGAAAAAATAACTTCATGATATTACAATATTTTATCCGCAAGAAAAATGGAATAATAGTTACAAACAGAGCAGAATGATGGCCTATCAGACTACAAATAGCATTGGTTTTATAGTCAGATAATTACGGCGACTATATTCCATAACACGTTTTCTATATAACACCATTGCATAGTATATAGCTAAAGTATTAACGCACCTACAGGGTACCGTAGAACCTCGATAGCTGGAACAGCGATGGCTCGTTTACCATGGCTAATTCGAACTCGTTTTTGAGTCCCTAGGCGCTTTTACCAAGAAAACAAATATTTGGGGAAATTTTGTCATTTTATCATGAAATCGTATGTTGAGTGTACTCATTAGAATCGCCTCATCAAGGCAATTCTAATGAGTACACTCAACATACAATTATTATATAGAAGATCAAAAAGATTTCCCTTATTGATTCACCATTTGCTTCCTGACCTAGCACCAGGATTAACCCTCAATGGCTCGAACTACCCATATCTCGAACAAATTTTTATGATCCCAAAGAGGTTCGAGCCATTGAGATTTGACTGTGTTACGAAGACTTGCTACTACTTGAGATTTCTGCCAGTTTTGCCAAGGGAGGCAATTTTCATGAGTTTTTATTTGCTTTCTTGCACAAGTCCCTTCGGAAAAGGAGCTTCCTCTGAGAAGGAAATAATTTGTTGCCTAGGGGAGCAAATGCTTTCATTTTAGAGTAGACTTCTTTTTAGTGGGGAACATAAACCAACTTGACAGATGTTTCTCACTTTAAAGTGCATCAGTTCCCAAGAAATGTTTTACAAAGGGCAAATCAAATATATTAATTAGATTAACTCGTTCTTTTTCGAAAAACTAAAATATTACCCGCTACGACCTAATCCGCTTATCTCGAAGTGAAAATCTGGTCCCTGCCTATACATGAAAACCTAACAACAGATGGAAAATATTGTAGAAAAGAGGAGAAATTGCTCCTAAGGAGCAATTTCTCCTCTTTTCCACAATATTTTCAATATATCTCTAACTTCAAAAGTCCAATTACCTATCAGTTTGTTAAATGTGGTTATATATATATATGTGTGTGTGTGTGTGTGTGTGTGTGTGTGTGTGTGTGTGTGTGTGTGTGTGTGTAACATCACAGCCCGAGAAGTAAATGTTTATTGGTGCACTCCGGTTTGAGCTTTTACTGATCTCACCCATCGAATAGCCATCCCTTTCCTCCCTGTCTCTGCTAATACTTAAAATCGGTACACAAGCAAACATTGAAAATAGAAAGAAATCCACCCTTATCCAGAACCTGGGTTAAGAAGACACTAAAAATAAAAGGTTTCAGCTTGTACATCAGCTAAGTCTGACACATGTACAGTGTAATAGATCGCAAACGGGTAAGGGCTGTATTTACAGTATCTAATTATTCTTAAAACTGGAAGTGACTGCCTTGCTCGGACTGCGCGAATTGACATTACCCGGGTTCCAAGGAATTTGTTTGAACATGAGTGTTCAAATATCTTTAGAGCGATCCTGCAAATGTTGATGCGATGAATGAAACGTATGCGGTCGTTTTTCTTTCGTTTTTGGTTGATTCGATCTAAAATTAACAACGAGAAGCTCGAAAAGTAGTAAATCATCGTATTTCGTTAGTTCAACATGGTGAAGACATTCTGGCAAAAACTGGGATGATGTTGATGTGAACAAAGCCTTAGACGCAATGCTACTTCCAGGATGGGGGCAGCCTTATGTCCCGTAACGTGACGTAAGCATGTTTGTGTTGAGGTTTTACGGCCCAGTCAACCCAATGGGGTCATGTCGAGCGCGGTCAGTTTACCTAACCACACGTTTACTGGGCAGGCTTAGTCCTCTAAGCGGTTAACCAGTAATGTGCACATTATGACGTAAGCATGTTACTTTCTTTTTAAGGTAAAGTCTATGTTCAAATAGAAGTGGACTTCATTATTTGATATGGTTTTCATTACTTGAATACAGCTTCTAACGGACATAATAATGGCTTTGAACGGATATGCGGATAGGTATTTATGCAAGAATGTAAATGTCGTCTAAACTTCTGTTGATATTGGTTTTCAGTGCAAGGTTTAGCGCGAAAAAAGTGGTGTAATCCTGGACCTGCTGATCCCGGATATACCATGCCTTACCAAACAGTGTAGGCTTCTAAAAGCCAACTGATCTTGATCTGCACTGTTTGCCATCAAGTATGTGAATTTGTATTAACAACCTGATTGGCTGAAAATTAGAAGTAGGCGTGGCATCTTAATTCATTCAGCATAACAAAGGTTAAGCCCTAATAGGTTTTCTACTGACTGTTCTAAGGCGGGTACTCTATTTCGATACTTCTTAACTCGAGCATCGGTGCTTTCATTTACAGCATTTGTTTACTAATTGTCTCATCTCTCGGTGTCTCCTAGACTTGTTCAGGTCTCCAGTGACTGAAGATATTTCTTATAATCCTATTCGATAGCCAACTAAAATAAAACCCAAACAATATCATGACTATAAAGGCTGGTCACTCTAGTGACATGATATTATTTTGGTTTTATTTCCGCGGATCATCAAACAGGATTATAAGAAAATAGTCACTGGAGACTGGAGCCAGTCTAGGTATCTCCGGAAGGCTCTGCTTCGTGATTGGGGCATTTCGTGGATATTTTCACTTTTATTATAGGACTGAAAGATTGTTGATAGCGTCGGACGTTGAGCCTCAACTCAAACCCAGTGTCTTTAAAGGTCGACGATTGTCTGGTTAAAAAATCACATGCATCACGAAAACATGCCTATGTAATGTTGACCCCCTTAAACCACACTTTTATATAGTAAAAGTGGGGTTTACAGGGGTATACATTATTTTTCTTATTTCTGCACAAAACATAGATTGTGGGTACTCGTTAGAACCGCCTCGGCGAGGCGGTTCTAACGAGTACCCACAATCTATGTTTTTGAGCAGAAATAAGAAAAATATCAGAATCTTTATCTGAAAATTTTCAATTTTTTGGTTGTAAAATTTTCAGTATACTTGAATAGGCTTGTTTTCGTAATGTTTTGCTGAGTTTGGTTTGAGAATCCGCAAGGTTATCTACAGTAACATAAGACAGGACAGACTTACTAAAGCATATTATGCTCTATAAAACTTTCAGCATATGACAGTCTGAAATAATTTTCTTATTTTTTTTTTCTCAAGGAATCAGGTTTTTGGAGACAATTTGCGTAAACTGTCAAATCCCTTTTTCTGGGAAAAATCAGAAACATATCATTCAGTTCGTCGTTTGCTGAATTAGCGTAAAGGTTAAATGAATCAAGTTCGTGATGAGCTGACAAATCGGTGAAATGATACAGATATTTATTGAATTTGAAAAATTGCTTTTAACACTTGTAGGAAGCAAAACTGTCATGATATCGCCCATATAACTTGTGTAGTGTTGAAACTAATTCAGATTTTATTTAATGCTGCGCAACGGTTAGGATGGGTTCCCGAAATGTTGCCAACTTTTGTTTTCTTTTTTTTTTATCATTACTATCCTGGTCAAGAAATAAACAATATTTTCTCAGTTGACCGATGGTTTAATACTTCTTATGACAAACCAGCTACAGGTCGAAAACGGACATTCAACTTATTCTTCAGAAACCTTCATTCTGCACCATATTTGACTTATACTTTGAACAAAACTATAAATGAAAGGAATAAAAACGCTTTCAGGAGAAAACTATGGATAAACATTTTTGCACCCCTTCTGAAAAGGAGGCTTACTCTAAAACGAAAACCTGTGCTCCCATGGAGCACATTTAGAATAACTCCGAAAGCTGATTTGCGTGCAGGAAAGCGACCAGGACCCGGTTGTTCAAAGAGTCTTTAGCTTAACAAAAACTTTAAGGGTCATTTCGTTAACTGTTTAACTACACAATACTCTGATATTTTTTGCTGAAAAAATGTGAGTAGCTTTTGCACTGCAAAAGCTACTCACATTTTTTCAGCAAAAAATTTCAGCATATTTGCGTATCACTCGATGTAAATTTTAACGAATCATTAACTAACGACATTGTAAGTTTTGAACAACTGGGCCCAGGAACAAAACAAATGTTGCCTTTTGAAAAATGACAGAAAATCTACCAAGTGTGTCTGGACCCCTTAACCCTTTCAACTACACATACCAAAAAAAGGGGTTTTACAAATAGTGTAGATTTAGATGACACGGCTCGTTGTAATCAGGATCTACACTGTTAGCTTTTTTCTATATTGTCCGCTGCTCTATTTGTCATTGTGTTTACAATTTTTGTCCAGGCGACATCCCTGTCTGCGACCTTTAGGGTATGTTAACATACATAGAAATGTCATTTTACACTTTAACAGTAAAGTTTAAAAAAAAAAACAACAAACAAACAAAAAAACAAAAAACAAAAGCAAAAAAAAAAAAAAAAAAAGAAAAAAAAAAAAAAGAAAAAAAAAACAGACAGAGAAAAAGAAAAAGAAATAAAAGCTTCTGTCCCTTCCGAGCGTGTAAATGGATTTAGTTGATACTAAGGCTGATGTCAGATACAGGTCCAAGTTTTATTCCATTTAAGCCTAACCCCACCATTGAGCTTGAAGTCAAAGTTAAGGATACACTTTTGCGTGAAAGATCTCAGATCAACACCACTGTTTAAATAAAAACGTCAAACGATAATACCCCTCCATTATCGTATGGCGGACAGATAACTTTGTCAAAAATTGACGACATTCGCCCATTAGTATTCCCGAACCAGATCTCTTCAAAAACAATGCATGTACCAAGTTTGGTAAAAATTAAATGATATTTACTTAACTTATCGTCCTGAAACGATAATAGGGACGGACGTACATACTACAGACTGACTGTCGGACGGTCGGACACACGGATGACCAACGCGAAACCATAATACCCCGCCTCTATCGTGTGGCGGTGTATCAAAAGCAACTGTGCGCTTATAGGGGTATGTGCGGTAATTAGGTCGAATACGGTATATACCGTATTCGACCTAATTACCGCACATACCCCTATAAGCGCACAGTTAAGCAATTACGTAGTCTTCAGATTACAGCAAGTGTATTTTCTCGCTACTTCTTTATAAAGGCATATGTTGTGGGTACTCATTTGAATTGCATCGACTTGTCGATGCAATTCAAATGAGTACCCACAGTATATGCTTTTATAAAGAAAATCAGAAAAGAAACCGCATAAGTATTATTAGACAAGTCTGTCGCTATCTTTAAGTTTTCTCAGTAGTTTTTAAAAACCTAAGCGCACGGTGCGGTAATTAGGTCGAATACGGTACGTATGAATATAGAAAGAGGATCTTTATGTAATGTGACAAAAGTAAAGTCTTAGATTAGAGCATGCAACCGTGCAACCTAATTCGAAATTTAGCCCTTTGTTGGTAAGTTATGTTGTGCCGCAATCACACTATATAGTCGGTCACTTTAATTCCTTAACATATTTATACTGAAAATTGAAAAAGTCCATTGTACTATAGGTCGATTTGTCTGAAAAGATGCTTGATGAATGGCAAATAGTGTAAACCCTGATCAGACACCGTGTTCTGCTGTGTCTGATCTGGTTTTACACTGTTCGCCCAAACCTGTCTGTCCCCTTTATTTAGTTAAATATGGTATACAGTCGTTCTGTAAACGGACAACGAAATTCCTGGTCTAGGCTTATATGAGCATAATTTTTCGTGTGATAGGTCGTCTCTCACTTGTCTGAACCTATGCTATAAGAACTTTTTTTTCTCGTGACAAGTCTCCTTTCATGATTATTTACTGTATATGGCTAAATTGCTGGTGTCTGAGTGTCCAGTAACAGGTCTGATTGTCTGTTGTCCAATTATGGGCTATTGTTAGATTAGTGTAGTTTCTCTGTATTGTTCTTCGAGAAGCAGGCCCATAACAATAAACCTAAGCAGTTTTAGGAAATTCAACATTGGACTTTAAAATCGGAGAGTCGCTGTTGATAAATCAGAGATGTCCTCTTTGAGAGACCGATCCAGAATAGAATGCACAGCTAGAATAGTTGCTTGCTTGCTTGCATTACGAAAACACGCCTATTTAAATATATTTTGATTTTTACCACCAAAAAATGAAAACTTTCAGATGAAAAATTCTGGTATATTTCGTATTTCTGCTCTAAACATAGATTGTGGGTACTTGTTAGAACCGCCTCGGCGAGGCGGTTCTAACAAGTTCCCATAATCTATATTTTTGAGCAACAATAAGAACACTAATGTACACCCCTGTAAACCCCAGTTTTACTATATAAAAGTGGGATTTAAGGGGGTCAAAACTATATAGGCATGTTTTCGTGATGTATTTGGGACCACAATGTGAGATTATATATATTGTTATGTGTTCCTAGTGAAGATTCAAGTCAGCCTGTGTGTCCGCTCAGTCTAGTCAGTCTTCGCTGTACGCCTGAAGAAGCCTTGAATGACCTTGACGAACTAGTTGAAGCTCACAGTAGTTTTTCTACTGATTATTCAAAGGCGGTTCCTCTGTTACATTTATCTTTTATAGGTCGGTAATTTACGTGGACTTTGTTTTGTTATTAAATGTTCCTCATCTCTCGTCGTTTGGTCTCTCGGAGAGGCTGTTCTTCGTGATTGTGGCATTTGCTGGGTATCTTCACTTATACTTCTGTGATCGCGTTGATCTACAGAGCGTCCAGCTAAAACTCTTATTTAACTGTCTGGAAGTGCAGGCTGATTTGAGTCTTCAATGGCATACATACCATAAGGACGTTTCTCAATCCTGAGTGAGGCATTTATTCTTAATGTAACAACAGAGAGAGAGAGAGAGAGAGAGAGAGAGAGAGAGAGAGAGAGAGAGAGAGAGAGTGTTTGTGTTTAAAAAGTCTTTGAACAAACGCTGTCTCATATCACAACGTTCTGAAACCGTAAGCTCAATGCTTACGTTAATAATGTTTGCGTACGTAACTGTACTGGCCACGCCCAGATGCATGAATGACGTTCTACAAGCCACATTATCCTGTAACTCTAATTCATTATGTTTTATAATTTTCATATACTACGAGCTCACAGTTTTAGTTTTAGGGGATCGGAAACACTTGGTAGATTTCCCTCAAATTTTTCAAGGGAGACAACTTTTGAGATTTACCTGTCGTTTTCCTGTTCGCCAAACCCCTTCTGAAAAGAAGTCTACTATTAACGGAAAGAATTTGCTCCCTGGGCGCAAATTCTTTTCTTTTAGAGTAGAGCACTTTTCAGAAGGACAGCAAATAATTTGATTGGGTTGTCTTCCTTGACAGTGCATTCATTGTCCTTAGTTATCAAACCATTAAATACACTACCTTACTTAAAAAATATATATCCACGACCATTCTTAATGGCCAATAATTATGAATAAGAAGATACCGCTAGCAAAAAAAAATCTTGAGGCGAGTGTTGTAAGTCGTGTAAAAATCCAAATAAATTGTACAGTCCAATTCGATCCATTAACTAAAGTTTTTTTGTTGTTTTTTTTATTAGACATCCAACAATGAACAGCAAATTGGTAAGTCTGTTATTTAATTAATTTCAAAATATTAGAAAAAAATACATTTAAAAGTAAATGTTATTTACTGGTTATATATGACAAACTTATTTCAGCAATGCAATCTATAATAGCTGTATGCGGGGATAAGACTATAAAATCGAAGGTACATAGTATAAACAACTGATGTTTTTATTTTTAATTTTACTTCCTGTATAACATCACACGTAACGTAACGCATTATAGGATCATCTATTTCACATTAACACGGACTGTTTCACATTTGACAAAATTCTTTGAGGCACTAAAATAGCCATAACTTTTCAGAGGCAGGATAAATGGTTTAATATTTTATGTGGTTTTGTATATATTTCGTTTACATATTTTGACCTCTTATTTAGTCAGTATTGTGGTTCTTTAATCTAAAAAGCCTTTGACAGTTGATGTGTTACTTCCGGATTCTAAAAATGACTGATAATGCTTGACAATTTCACGTTCGATACAGGGCTAATGTCTACACCAGTGTCTTGACATGGTTATCAAAACAGTCACTTACTTATAGACACATCATTTTACTTATATCTACCACATAATTACGTCGGGTGAAAAGTCTGACCAAACCTTGCGTAATAAGGAGGAATATGCCTCAAGGAGTACAAATAACGTATTCGACCTAATAACCGCACCGTGCGCTTAGTTTTTTTTTTTTTAAAAATTACTGGGAAAACCTGTGGTAAACCTTATATCCACGTACATTGAGGGTACACTTAAAAAAAGATCAGCGAAGGACTTATCTAATGATGCTTATGCAATGTTTTTGTGGATTTGTTTTTCTGAATGTCTTTATAAAAACATATTGTGGGTACTCATTTGAATTGCATCGAATTCAAATGAATATCCACTACATATAGTTTTATGAAGAAGTAGACAAAAGTACACTAGCTACAATCTGGAGACTACGGAATTGCTTGACTGTGCGCTTATAGGGGTACGTGCGGTAATTAGGTCGAGTACGGTACGTATACAATGTACCACCAACATAAAGCTGACATATAATCTGACATCATGAAAACAGACAAGTCTACGACTCAGGCAACAGATATTTTTTATGCATTTTAAAAGTTCATGCTCAGATGAGTCGAGCATAAAGAATATTCTATACCATCGGTATCTGAAATGGTGTCTTGTGAGATTTAGTAGTCCGTGGCCTTTCTTCACTGAAATTTAAAGTTTCTTGGATAAAACTGTATCACATAAACACGTAAGTCTCAATGAAAGCTATTGATTCCTAATGAGATATTCCTGCTTCATCTTGGCTGTAATAATGCTTCTGACTACAGTTGTTGTCAATTTGTAAAGGAGCCAAATCACTATATAACATAGACTCTGCTTTATTACGGGGATCACAAAAGTTAGCCACAACGTGAGAAATTGTACCTTTTGACTTATCGTCTAACAAATACTCAAATCAGCCTGCACATGCTTACAATGTGAGCAGTGGCTTTATTGTCCGCTTGAAGAAACATTGCTTCCTTGGCGTATTTAAAATGCGCCGAGTGACGATTGAAATGCGCATTCTGTTCTAAATAGTCGCTGGGCGCACATGTCCGATGGCACGTTTGCTGACGTTGATGCTCAAGTGATTACATGGGTGCTAGTTGATACAACAATGGTTTCGCGTATCGCAAACATTATATAAAAAATAATGTGTCTTATTACTCTTGCCAGACAATGCTTGTTAGGAGGCAAAGTTTAAAAGATTAATGACGTAGAATAAATGAGTGTCTCAAAAATGATTGAGGAGCCATTTGATTAGCATGATGTCTGACTGGTGGCCGCCGTTTCTGAAATATCAGATCGTCTTGAACCATAGGTTAACCTCTGGCCGTTATCATACAATATACAGAAATGATGTATCTCTTAGAAGAAAATCTATGTAATTATGTCTTGGTGCAGCCAAAACTTACATAGCTTATTTATCCTAAGTATTCGGACATTCATGCTTGTACAAACAGCGTAGATCCAGATCAGACTCCGAAGAACGTGGCACTTTCATTCAGCGAGGTTTTTTAAAAAATATCATGCAGTAAACAGACAGATTCATTTTTTTTTTTAGAATAAATATGCTAAGAAGTTAGGTTATCCAAATAAGAAACAAACATATGAAACTATCTGACTTAACTGTTTAAGTTATATTCCCTATACAATTCATATCAGCCGGAACTCAGCGTAACCAATAAGGTGACGTATGCAATAAAGTGAATTCTAGGGTCAAACTACAACATCACGAAAACATGCCTATATAACGTTGACCCTCTAATACCCCACATTTATATGGTAAAACTGAGGTTTCCAGGGGTATACATTATTCTTCTTATTTCTGCTCAAAAACAAAGATTTTGGGTACTCGTTACAACCGCCTGCAGCCTCCTCCTCATACTTGGATTGTTATCTCTACATTGACAATGCAAAGCTTACTACTAGGCTTTACGACAAAATGGATGACTTCAATTTTCCCATTGTTAACTTTCCATTCCTGAGCAGTAATATACGCTTCACAGTTAATCCGTTATGCCAGAACCTGTTCAAATTATCAGGACTTCATGGAGCATGGGAAAGTGCTCACTACAACGTTGTTGTGCCAGGGGTATCAAAAAACCAAACTTGTAGCAACACTTAAGAAGTTCTATGGGAGACATCATGATCTGGTCAATCCCTACAATGTGGCAGTTTCCAGAATTGTTTTTGATGTTTTTGCCAGTGACGCGCCATAAGTAGACTTCCCAAATCCCGGACATACGCTTCTACCGATATTTCCTACGTTCAGGCCAATTGGCATGGTGGGCGAAGCTTGCTTACCAAGTAATGCTTACTATCCGCGGACGCCTGATTACAACCTTTATTCTGGGGTCCAAGTCTGTTGGTCTGAACATTCTGATTCGTCATTCGTTTATGGATTTATGAGTTTGGATTACGGGTTAGGTACCATGACCGCAACTACCTACATAATTCTGACCCCATTAAACACCAATTTTATATAGTAAAACTGAGGCTTTTCAGGGGTATACATTATTTTTTATATTTCTGCTCAAAAACATAGATTGTGGGTACTCGTTAGAACGGCGTCAGCGAGGCGGTTCTAACGAGTAGCCACAATCAATATTTTGAGCAGAAATATGAAAAAAAAAAATATCAAAATTGTTATCTGAAAACTTTCAGTTTTGGGTGGTGAAATTTTCAATATATTTATAAGGCGTGTTTTCGTAATGAGAAGCGTTGGATTCTTGACTACTCATAGAGTGACATGCAAAGCTCATTACGAAAACATGCCTATCAAACTCGGCGAGGCGGTTCTAACGCGTACCCACAATCTATCTTTTGAGCAGAAATAAGAAAAAAATGTATATCCATGTAAACCCCAGTTTTACGATATAAAAGTAGAGTTTAAGGCGGTCAAAATTATATAGGCATGTTTTCGCAATGGATCAGACTGTGATGCACAGGTTGACCCGAGTCTGCTGGGCGCACAAGCAATCTTTTTGGAAATGCTGTACCACGGCTAAATTATTAAAAGAGATACACTGGTATCAGTCTTTTGAGCTTAACAGTTAAACTACACTATCGTTATTTATTGTAAATTAAATTGACTTAAATTCAACTGAATGGTGACTACTGCTTCGTAACCTAAATAACACACTCATGCGTTTAATTTGGTGTCGATATTCAATATGATATGCTTTATCACTAGAGACTAGAACCAGCCTATAGTATAGGCACCAAATTCTAATTCTGGTAAAAACTGTGGCATAAAATTGTTTATTGAACTGAATACTCTAGCTACCCTTCCCAATCCAGGGGCAAGATTCGGAAAATGCCCTTATATGTCATTGTGCGAACAGCGAAACTTCTGTTGGTCGATACAGCATCCATTTAATATCTTAAGAACAACAAAGAACCCTGTTGGGAGTACTCTAATGTACAGGCTGATCAGGGACTTGCTTGCACCTCCCCCGCCATCGCACGGCGTACCGGTTACGCGAGATACGCATTATTAACTTACAAAGCTAACATGACATAGGGGTCCATGTCTCCGCAACTTCTACACTTTTCAAGTTAACGGTTTGAAACTTGCACCTTAGTAAGGAGACAGACTGAACGTGTGCATAAAGGTCACAAAACTATAATTGAATTATTATTGTTTAAGTTCCCTTAATTTACTCAGAAATCTGTCTTACACATGGCATATTAGGGTTCATATCCCCGCGATTTTTCCTACAGTTTTCAAAATAATGATTTGAAACAAGCAATAAAATAAGAATACAAGAGGGCCATGATGGCCCTGTAACGCTCACCTGAGCATCATAGCACTTTGAAAACCTGATCTAGAACTGATCAAGGCAAACATTCTAATCAAAATTCAAAACGATTATATTAACAAATAAGACAATGTAGCATGTCTAATGGACTGTACTGTGAAATAAGGGTCAAGGTCAAATATGGATGACTGCACTCAAGAGGTCATGCTAAGATGTATGCATGTACTAAGTATCACTGGCTGTAGGAGCAATAGTTACTGAGAAACTGACCTAAACACAAACACTTCACAAGTACCAAATATCACTCTGTAGGACCAATAATTACTGAGAAACTGACCTAAACGGAAAAACTTAAGAAAGTCACTGGATAGACAAATATACATCACTTTGAAATCATCAAGACAAACAATTTGAACAAGGTTCATGATGACCACTTCAAAAATGTGACCTCTAGAGCATCAACAAGGTTTTCCTTCGATTTGGACAGGTGAACTAGTTTTTGACCCCAAGTGACCCAGTTTTAAAGTAGACCTAGAAATCATCAAGACGAACATTTTGATCAATATTTATGATGATTATTTAAAAAATGTGACCTCTGGAGTGTTAACAGTTTTCTGCTGATTTGGCCTTGTGACTTAGTTTTTGACACCCTGTAACCCAGTTACGAACTTGACCTGAAAATCATCAAGACAAACTTTTAAGCAAGATTCATGATGATTTCTTCAAAAATGTGAAAGCTAGAGTGTTAACAAAATTTTCTGCTGTTTTGGCCGGGTGACCTAGTTTTTTATCCCAAGTGACCAAGTTTCGAACTTGACCTTGAACTCATCAAGACAAACATTTTGAGTAAGATTCATGGTGATTGCTTCAAAAATGTTACCGCTAGAGTATCAACAAGGTTTTCTTCTGATCTGGCCCGGTGACCTAGTTTTTGACCCCAAGTGACTCAGTTTCAAACTTGATCTAGAAATCATCAAGACAAACATGTTGAGCAAGATTCATGATGAGTGCTTAACACATGTGACCACTAGAGTGTTAACAAGGTTTTCCGCTGATTTGGCCAGGTGACCTAGTTTTTGACCCCAGATGACCCAGTTTCGAACTTGGCATATAAATCATGAAAACAAACACTTTGAGCAAGATTCATGATGATTGCTTAAACAAGTCACCCCAATGCTTCCTACCAAGTTTCGAGAAAACTGACTTCTGGGTTTACGAGAAGAAGCGAAAAATAGATTTTCAAGATGGCTGTCAAGGCCGCCATCTTGGATTTCCGACTGGAACGATTTTAGCTATGTTTGATCTATAAGTCACCCCAATGCTTCCTACCATGTTTGGAGTCAATTGGCTTTTGGGTTTAGGAGAAGAAGCAGAAAATAGATTTTCAAGATGGCATGGTGGCTATCTTGGATTTCCGATCGGCACGATTTTAGCTATTTTTGATCTACAAGTCACCCCGATGCTTCCTAGCAAGTTCGGAATCAATTGGCCTTTCGGTTCAGGAGAAGAAGCGAAAAATAGATTTTCAAGATGGCGGCCATGGCGGCCATCTTGGATTTCCGATCGGCACGATTTTAGCTATTTTGATCTACAAAAAATGGTAAGAGAAAAGTCCAGGGAGTGCCACAATCACAAACCGCAGCCCTTCCCAGACCCCAAGAGGAAGAGGAAACCGACAAATCCAAACAAGCACAAACCGAACAAACGTACGAAAAGCACCAAGATTAACTCTCTCTTCCCCAAGCGAGGTAACCGCAGTACTAAAAGGACTGAAAAACACAAGAACAAAATAACACACGGAAAGACATACAACAAATCGCCTCGTAGAATAAACCACAAAGCAACAAAGAGTAAGACTACCGGTACCACCGCCTTAGAACGGTCAGTAGAGCAAACCACCAGGGGGTTTAAAGCACTTTTACAGCTAGCTAACTTCACCCTGGGTCCCGATTCGGTTCGCATAAAGGCTCCCAACTCAGTCAATGCATCAAAGCGAAAATATAAAAATCAAATTAATCACTATAATAAACAAAGACGAGTACTCATGGCTAATTCTACTGTATGCCAGAGTAAATGAAAACCAATAGTTGAACCACGGCGGGCCAAGTCAAAGACATATCGTCAAGCCCGTACCCACTGGTTAAAGTTTTACGAAGAGACCGTCATTGAGTCTGAGGCCCGAACCGCCGTCGTGCAATTAAAGAGTGAAGCATAGCCATCAACAATGGTTGGGTTGACAACTAGGCATGCAGTCTGCCGCATAATATCCAGGCTATAGCCAATTCTTTTATAACGGTTAATAAGTTTTCTGAATTGCTCCGAAAAGTTAGATTTACCTACAATTTTTCTAAATCTGTACACTAAGTCACCGTAAAATTCTGGTTCCGATATACCTTGTTGCAGAAGTGTTTTCAGACTGACGCTATTCTTTTCTAACAAAGCACTGTGTCTGCGATAAAATTTCGAAAACGCCTTACGAAGTTTAAAATAACGATAGCCCTGCCTAAGAAGTTTGGCAGTAAGGGCTTTATAACGGTAGTTAAAGTCATTAAGATTTGAAGAAGCTCTGTCGAATCTAATAAGTTGAGATATGTATACCCCATATGAGGTACGCCGGGGGACATCGCCATCCAGAAAAGGGAAATTGACTATATCAAAATCAAAATCGTCACAAATTTAGGTACCATTAGATACACATAGATTCAAATCCAAAAAAGGTGCCTCGGTATCGGAAAAAATTGCTCTATTTAATTGGAGTTCTGTAGGGTATATCCGGTCCACCCCGTTGCTTCCTAGCAAGTTTGGAGTCAGTTGGCCTTTCGGTTCAGGAGAAGAAGCGAAAAATAGATTTTCAAGATGGCGGCCATGACGGCCATCTTGGATTTCCGATCGGCACGATTTTAGCTACTTTCAATCTACAAGTCACCCCGATGCTTCTTACGAAGTATCGAGTCAACTGGCCCAGGGTTGTAGGAGGAGTAGGTTCAACTATTGGTTTTCATTTACTCTGGCATACAGTATAATTAGCCATGAGTACTCGTCTTTGTTTATTATAGTGATTAATTTGATTTTTATGTTTTCGCTTTGATGCATTGACTGAGCTGGGAGCCTTTATGCGAACCGAATTTTTATGTATTTCTGTATTAAGAGTAGCATCGGGACCCAGGGTGAAGTTAGCTAGCTGTAAAAGTGCTTTAAACCCCCGGTGGTTTGCTCTACCGACCGTTCTAAGGCGGTGGTCCCGGTGTTAGTCTTACTCTTTGTTGCTTTGTGGTTTATTCTACGAGGCGATTTGTTGTATGCCTTTCCGTGTGTCATTTTGTTCTTGTGTTTTTCAGTCCTTTTAGTATTGCGATTACCTCGCTTGGGGAAGAGAGAGCTAATCTTAGTGCTTTTCGTACGTTTGTTCGGTTTGTGCTTGTTTAGACTTTCGGTTTCCTCTTCCTCTTGGGGTCTGGGAAGGGATACGGTTTGTGATTGTGGCACTCCCTGGACTTTTCTCTTACCCTTTTTTTAAAGCAATTGTTGACGCCGCACGACGGACGACGGACATTGACTGATCACAATGCTGGGCATGTCATTAAGGTCACGGAACTCTGATCCAATTTTATTGTTAGAATTACATACCCTTGATTTATTTAGAAACTTTGCCTTAATCACATGGTGTTTTCACAACTTCTACAGTTTTTGAAATAATGATTTGAAATCTGCAATAAAGTAAGGCTATAAGTAGGGCATGTGCTTTAAGGTCACAGAACTTGAATGATTCTCTGTTTAAACGATTTTGAACCAGTCATAAAGACCGAATACAATAAGGATCATTTAAAATAGTATCTGTTACCAACATGCAATAATATACCAGAAAATGATAGGTTTAAGGTATGTTATTTTTTCTTTTTATTTTCCAGTTTTTACTTAGCTTGTTATTGTTTTATCAGAGAGCTGTATACTCGCAGTGTGCGTGTGTGTGGGGTGGGCGGGGGGACGGGGGCGGGGAGGGGGGCGGGGGATAAGCTGAATACATATCTGTCCCATCGAATGCAAACTAATGTGATGAAAAGGTTCTACAAATATGATAATAGCTGAACAGCTGACTATTTTTTCTCAAAACTGTAGATGCGGTCTTTCAGTTGCTTCCAAGGGTGATTTATTTCAGTATATACGGGTAAAGAAATACAATATTATTTGCCTTCAAGATGTACATATAAATGACAATGTAGAATCATTATTAAAGCAGAATGGGGATACGATATATTTTCAGTTCATACACAACCAAGAGTCGAGGGGTTATGATACTATTAAATAATAATTTTGAACAAAAAGTTAAAAATGTTTAAAAGGACAAAAATTGTTACTATATTGTTTTAGGTATTGAAATTCAAGGAAAAGATATAACGTTAGCTAATATTTATGGACCAAATGAAGACAACCCAATTTTTTATGAAAACTTAATAAGGAATACTGCGGACTTTGAAAATGAGAATGTAATAGTATGTGGGGATTGGAATTTGATATTAGATACTGAAAAAGATTGTGATAATTATTTACAGATTAATAATCCAAAGGCAAGGAGAGTGGTTTAAATGTTAGTAGAAGAAGATTTTATTGACACAAGGCGAAGTCTTAATCCAACCAAAAAACAAGCAAGATTAGATTATTTTTTGTAAGTGAATCAATATTTTCTTTTGTAACAGAATCCGATATTGTTCCGGGATACAGAACTGACCATTCAGGTATTATTTTAAAGTTGAAATTACAAGAACTAGAAAGAAGGAAAAGTTACTAGAAGTTTAATAACACACTTTTGAAAGATAAAAAGAACATTGAAGAAGTTAAAAAATAATGAGTGAAGTTAATATGAGTGAAGTACGCTACTAATAATGAAAATATAAATGTAAAAGATATTTTAGATAATGAAATAGTGTTAACTATTAACGATCAGTTATTTTTAGAAGCCCTTTTCATGACCATCAGAGGAGATACAATAAAATATAACTCTGTTAAAAAAACGAAACTAGAGGAGAGGAATAGAATAAATTAGATCAAGAAATAAACGAACTTGAGGCAGAAATTAATAACGACTTTTCCAGTATAGACGAAGATAAAATTATAAATTTTGCTCGAAAGAAAGAAACATTAATTGAAATAAGAAAGGAGAAAATTGAAGGAGTAATGTTGCGGTCTAGGAGCAGGTACCAAGATTTTGGGGAAAAGGCTTCAAAATACTTTTTTTAATTAAGAAAATAGAAATTATACAAATAAAACCATGACTAAAATAATAGAACATGATGATACAGAACATACTGAAACGAATTAAGTTTTAAAACGTCAACGGCAATTTTACGAAAACTTATATGATGAGTACTCGGTTGATCTGGATGAAAGATCTACTGAGTCAGTGATTGGAGAAAATAAAAATAAATTATCAAATGAGAATGCAGAAAAACTAGAAGGTGAAATAAAGTTAAATGAATTATTAGATGCTTTAAAAATATTAAAAAAAATGAAAAGAGCCCAGGTTTCGACCAACCACCTTCCTACAGCAACCACCTCTCTGCACCAGTCACCTCCCTACACTAGCCACCTATCTACACCAATCACCTCTCTACACCAGAACCCTCTCTACACCAACCACCGTTCTACAGCAACAA
Source organism: Anodontia alba (assembly GCA_964016985.1). Lineage (NCBI taxonomy): Eukaryota > Metazoa > Mollusca > Bivalvia > Lucinida > Lucinidae > Anodontia > Anodontia alba. Next base: position 21,385,810 of record OZ024829.1, read on the forward strand.
CCTCTCTGCACCAGTCACCTCCCTACACTAGCCACCTACCTACACCAGACACCTCTACAACAGAACCCTCTCTACACAAACCACCTTTCTACAGCAACCATCTCTCTACACCAGTCACCTCCCTACTCTAGCCACCTATCCACACCAGTCACCTCTCTACACTAGCCACCTCTCTACACCAGTCACCTCTCCACACCAGTCACCTCTCTACACTAGCCACCTCTATACACCAGCCATCTCTCTACACTAGTCACTTTTGTACACTAGCCATTCTTTTGAAAACGCATTTATGCGTGTTTAACAGGATATCTAGTGTAGAGAGCTTGTTCTATATAGTCATAAAGAATAAAGCATGAAAACAAACAAAACTGTATCAACGCTGAGCTTTACAAATAATGATTGAAAATGAACTGTGGTTCAGTGCTAAAAGAGGTTTTGAATCCATTAATTGCAATTATGTTTTATATGCGTTGATTGATATCATTACGTCTTCAAATAATCCGAAGCGACTGTTAGAGCAGCACGTGCTAATCTAACAAGTATGCTGTTTTGTAATGCCATTTCGTGACATTATTCTGTGCCTTTGGAATGTGTTCAGTGATTGCGGCCCTACCTGGGTGTTTTAATGTTTAGGGTGTCCTATACCGTATCTGCATACTCCAATAAGGGTCGAATAAACGAAAAATACATGTATATCTTAAAATTTTCTGTCTAGTAAGAATTTTAGTTTCCGCATCATATTTACTCGGAACCCGGATTTTAATTTTGCAGTTTCAATGTGTCATGTCAAGAGCAGCCACAATAAAAAGTCACCCGTAGCGTTTGTGTTTGCTAAACTCAGAAATTGGTTGAGTTTTCACAAAAGCAGGCAGATGGTATAGTTTATTCTGATACAAGAAGAGATTTAGATTTTGTAAGGATTAAATAACCAACCATATAGATGCCCATAAATGTATTTTGGAGATGTCAGCAGTTAGATTATTAGTCGCTTCAGTTGGGGTTGTCAACTAAAAAGTTGCTCCCGGTAAATCAACTATTTTTGTGTGTTTTTAAGATAGTCAATGAACTAGTTTAACAGAATTCCAGTAATAATAAAATTCTGCAATTTATGTATCCGACCCTTATACTACACAATAACAAAAACCTTGCTTATATAACAACATATGGCAGAGACTTCTTTGCCATCATCTAGAGCTTTACAAAATAAATCATATACTTTTTACGCCCCTCCAATCTCTCCGTGCCCACTGAAGCATAGCGATCTAATAAATGACCAATCAAGCTGGTGTTTCTGGCGTACTCTATGTCCGTTTCTTCTTTTGCTGTCCAGGTATCATATTCGTTTTATAGTTACGTGTCTATATTCCTTGGTGTTTGTTTTTCGGTGCCTGTAGTTAGGAGGCCTGCTTTTAGGATTGGGTTCTTACTTAATAGCTATACTTCTTTTTCGAATATGTCTTAAATTCCTGCTAACATCCAGACTCTTCTTTCTTAATGTAGACGACAACAGTGCACAACTAGAAAGCAAACGAAAGAGAGAAACAGTCAAGGAGACGATCAGTTATTAAAATTATCACAATTTACGACCACATATTCTCGTCCCTCATTTACTCTTTCTGCAAAAACTTTCGGACAATAATTGTAGTCTTCAATTGTTTTAGCAAACTTTCTTTTGGACATAAATTTATATCCGAACTTCAAAGACGGAATATGAAGCGTAGATCCCGATAAGAAGAACAATAACATGCTTCTTCGCATCGCTTGTGACAGAGAAAGAACTAAAGTACTGAATTGTTACATTCTTGAAACTGAAAATATAGTTGTAACGCGAAGCAAATTTATCACTTTTTACTAAAAAGCATTGCATACACTTGACAGATTTTTCCACGGGGGTCAATTTATTGTAGACACAAGTAGCATTGAAATAAAATGAAGTTAGCTGAAATTATCTTGTAGACGGGACGTTTTCTCATGCAACGGCCAGTTTGGAGGCTTAATTCTTTCCACGGTTGGGGCGCTTGTTCAGTCTGAATAATGTGTTAACCTTTAAAGCGCCAAACAAAAAGTGTAGCAGACGACATTCGATGTTTTTTTAAGAAAGTACGGATTTGATATGTCATGCAGACGAGTCATATGAATTGTCAAGGCTTGTTTTCTATAAAGAATAACTCATCGAATGTAGTCTCTACAAATTTTTAGCGCTTTATGGGTTGAGATAACGTTGATTCGACGTCTGGTAGAAAACAGCTAGAACATAGGGAGAAGTAGCAGGTGTTATTTTTGTTAATAGTTATAACATTCGTTGGTTACATTGACATACATTTCTTACTTCTATATTTCACTTATTATTACGCGTAAATTTATCCAAATTGCTATCTTGAGAAATGCATGCAATTAAATCAAGGAAGCTTTGTCATGATAATTCAATTGTAGCATTGCTTTAGAACAGAAGTACTTTAATCGCTGTTCTACAAAACCTTTACTAATTTTGCTTTTACAATATAAGAAATATAGAACCGTGGGGTAGATTCATTTTTGAAAAGAAAACAAAGCCACAAAGCCATAATAAAAAGATACGTTTGCAGTCAGTGTAGCTCTAGATGAGACTGCTCTTACGACCTGTCTAATAAGGATCTACATTGATTCCCTTTCTGTTTTTTTTTTTTTTTTTTTATTATTATTATTTTTAATTTTGTCTGACGGCCTCTTCATGTGCAGGAAAGCAAACAGAGAAGTCACAGAAATTTTTTGCCTTGTAAAACTGGTAGGAAATCTACCAGGCCTTGAGGTTATAAAACGTTTTTCATACTCAACTCAGCTGATCATGAAATTTTCTCTGCTAATATATATGAAAATGCCAACAACAGTTGGTATTTTCACATTTATTAGCAGAAAAACATTCTCTCTCAGCTTCGTTTAGCAAGAAAGTAATTTATTAGTAGGACAAATTTTATGCTCAACTGAGTTGCATGAAAAAAGTTTAATTTATAAGCGCAAGGCCAGATGTATCCAGTCCCATTAAGGGTCCAAAAAGAACATGAAGAATGAGAAATTATGGTAAGCTGGATAAAAGGGGTATTTTATTCAAATCTAGATATTGAACAAAACAAAAATGTTTTTTTATAACTCTATCTACTTATTCATACGCTGCTGTAGTCTTTGTAACAGACAAGATTATATCGATTCTTCGCTTTGCATTACAGATTCTTCTCTTTGCAGTATAGATTCTTCACTTTGCAGTTATATCTGCGTCAAGAAAAAACAACAACAACAACATTAAAGCACTGCGTTTAGCAATAGCATAGATCAAGCAATACCACAGTTTTTCGTGGTAACCTACACCCACGCAGGATATACAGATCGGCTGAATATATATATCCACGCAATTCGATCAGAGGCTTGTATGTGTGTGTGTGTGTGTGTGTGTGTGTGTGTATATATATATATATATGTGTGTGTGTGTGTGTGTGTGTGTGTGTGCCTTTATTGTTCACACGTTCTTGCGTTAAGGTCCCTTTAAATGTTAACACAGCCCATGTATTGAAGTTTTATATTAACAATGTTTAATCCAATGTAATTAGATCATAAATCTGATCAAATTTCAATATCTGCTGCGTAAAAATACTTAGAGGTTGACAAGATTCTAACTGTTTCATGGATAATATAAAAGCAAGACAACGATTTTCGATAGCTCTTCATTCCTCTTAACCTTTCTCTTGCTGAACACGACATGCCCTCTCTTAGTAAACAGTGTAGATCCAGATCAGTTGGCTTCTGAAGAAGCCAACTGATCTGGATCTGCATTGTTTGTCATTAAATATGTGAATTTCTATCAAAAATCCGGATCAAGTAATCTGATTGGCTGGAAATTAGAAGTCGGATTGCATCTTAATTTATTCAGCATGACAAGGGTTAATGGTTAGCTTCATTTCTTAGCCTATATAAATGAGTGGTGACATAACGAATGGACCTTTGCAAACAGTGTAGAACCACTCTTTTTCCACGACATTATGCTTTTATAATAATTAGCACTTATAGCAGCAAATAATTGAACCTTCCGTCGTGCATGACGGAAAAGTCACCAAAATATATCGGATATAAAAAAGTTAACATTCACAATGTTAATTCGTTACAGGCAGGGGACTAATTCCAGCAGACGACATTTGGAAATATTTTCATTGTTTTCTCAGAAAAAAATATTTGACGTTTCATTCAAATTGTAAGTATAGGAGACAATTTGCAGGATATGTCAAGTCATATTTGTTTGCGAAAACAATGACAAACTATCACCAGTTCCGGCGCGTGCCATGTGTCATCATATCGCTCACAATGCTAATGGCAAGGAGAAAACAGTAACCTCACTGCACTGATGAACACTGTGGTTCACAATTAGACCTTAGATTACAATACCTTATATATCAAGCAAACTAATCACATCACACAAGGTCATACATTTACAAAAGTGTAACACTTTGACAAACGACAAATGGAGTTTTATAATGTTACAAAGTTGTAATAGCATTTTGCTGTTTTCTTACTTCACTATAATACCCTGTTGCATATACTGACTGGCTAAGATAAACATGTTTGTACGGCAGATTCGTATATGTAGGTCGGTTTGAGCTTTCTATGGCCGAACATATAATAACATACATCTCTAAATTCTGCCCCGGCTCGACACGGCTATAGTTTGTGATTGTGGCTCTACATTACGAAAACGCCTATTCAAATATATAGAAAATTTCACCTCCAAAACTGAAAACTTTCAGATTAAAAACTATGATATTTTTCATATTTCTGATCAATACATAGACCGTGGGTACTCGGTAGAACCGCCTCGCCAAGGCAGTTCTAACGAGTACCCACAAGGTACTCGGTAAAACCGCCTCGCCGAGGCGGTTCTTACGAGTACCCACAATCTATGTTTTGGACCAGAAAGAAGGAAAATCATGTATACCTTTGTAACCCCTTGTTTTACTGCATAAAAGTGGGGTTTAAGGGGTCAAAATTATATAGGTATGTTTTCATGATAGAATTCTTCTGGTGGCAGTTTTATCGCGTTACGGTAGGTCTACGATAAGGAGACTGAAATACGATCTATTCCAACTGTTATTTTTATTTTACTTGGTAGTTTGTCAGCCTTTTTTTTACAAAAGAAACGACTTTTGTGTCGTCCTGTCTGCTTTCCCGTACAACAAGTCCCTTCTAGAAAGGGATCTACTCTTAAAATAAAAGAATTTGCTCCCAAGGCGGGCAAATTCTTCTCTCTTAGCATGTTACCTTTTTCTAAAGGGAGTAAAACAATTGACAAAGTGTATTCATTTTCCTTAACTGTCTTTTATATACCATTGATGTTTACATTGTACTTTACACATTAGAAGCTGCTCATGTTATTTCTATCTAAGTATATCAGTATGATAATGGAGTTTGCTAAAATATTTTATCATCAAAATCATTTAACGGGATAATGTCGAAGCTAATGACGCATTAAGCAGCTGGGTCCGCATTAAAATAACATAAAACAAAGAAGAAAGACAAATTTAAATGTTAAAAAAAAAGAATATACATTTAGTTACAGTTTCAGCTGTGTGTTGATGTCTGTTATCAATTTGATGCAACTGTTTTAATGAATTAAAACAAAGCTCGATCTGGTCTGATAAGCTAAAGGTCAATTCTTATAGACTTTGTTTAATTATTATTTTTTATGATAATTTCTCCGGTAAGGTTTTCACAATTTCCCACTTGTTAACCTCATCACTCCCTAGATTTAACCCTGGAAGCTTCCTTCTTTGAATTACGATATGTACACTGCCACAAATGGCCTTTTGAAAAGTTGTCTACTGAAAGAGTTTGCTCTCATTGGAGTGCTCATTCTTTAAGAGTAGGCCCATTTTCAGAAGGGATGCAAACCGATAAGACAGAGTTCGTGCCTCTTTAAGGCGGCTGTTAATACCCTTTAATCCACTTAAATTACATGTATCAGTACTGACAGAAAGCGCATATCATACTAAAAACATATGAATGAGCTTACCCAGAAATACCACAATATGGAAACATTTTCTTCCCGAGGCATCGAAAGAAGAAGAGATGAGGAACAAATAATAACAAAACAAACAAACAAACAAAAACACAACACCATGACATGATCCGATATACAAGCAAAGAAGAACAACCTGGAACTGTCAGCTGAAAAACTACAGGTGAAGTGGTGTGGTGGGGCTTAAACTAAATCTATTTGATCTAAACTTCGCCCTTAATTCTGCTGCAGCTCTAAATTAGAATATATATTAGGTTCATTACGAAACCAAGCCTATTCAAATATACAAAAATTTTACCACAAAAAAAAAAAGAATGGAAATTTTCAGATAAAATTCGACATTTTTCAAATTTCTGCTCAAAATGTAGATTTTGGGTACATTTTAGAACTGCCTCGGCGAGGCGGTTCTAACGAGTACCCACAATCTATGTTTTTGAGCAGAAATAAAAAAAATAATATATACCTCTGTGAACCACAGTTTTACTATATAAAAGTGGGATCTAAGGTGTTCAACATTATATAGGCATGTTTTTGTGATGTCTTGCATACCAGATAAGAAAATCCTGAATTTAACCCTGAGATAGAAAGTTTTATCCTATTCAGGTTATCCTACCCGGAGTAAAATAAAAATCGAGAATTCTCACGTGTTTGACACGCACTAGTTGTAATGGACGTCACGTACGTAAGGGTTACGTCACTGAACGTAATGACGTCATTTAAAACCACAGTAATGTCATCACAATATTGCGGACGTCAGCAACCGAAGTGACTGCATTATTGAGAAATCTACGTTCAGAAATGAAAGGTGTGCAAGAAAAAGAATCGATCATTGGTGTGAGGGGTAGATAAAAAAATCCGTCCCTCGCGAGCCTCGTGATGGCATCTCTCGGCAAGCATTGTAATACCAGACAGGGATCCTCGGGACAGAGTTTTCTATCCAGCCTCACACCAATGATAGATCCTTATAATGTGAAAACACAGTGATGAAAAATAGGGGATGGTACAATGGCGACCTGAAGCCAAAGCAAAAAAAAAAAAAAAAAAAAAAAAAAAAAAAAAAAAAAAAAAACACAAGTGCTTCACGATAGGCCAGCCAACCGTAGACATCAATAACCAGAAGCCAACCTTCTTTAGCCATTTGAGAAAGGAGTTGTAATTCAGTCGGAGGCCTACTCGCTGTCGTGCGATTCAACAAGAATAGAAATAAAAATTAAACTAAAATTTGCATGTTGTACTTTGTACCATTCAATGAACGACTTATGTGAACTTTCGTCGAATAATCATATGTAAAACTATTTCAAGATTAGTGTGTGAAACACCCAGTCATCGTTATTGTATCAGTAACTGAAAACTTACTTATTCGATTCTAACTGTTTACGACAATATTTCCGTGTGCATTTGTGTCGTAACATTTGCCTTGCTGAATAAATTAAGATGCCCGCCCACTTCTAATTTCCAGCCAATCAGATTACTTGATTCGGGTTTTTGATAGAAATTAACATATTTAAAGACAAACAGTGCAGATCCAGATCAGTTGGTTTCTTCAGAAGCCAACTGATCTGGATCTACACTGTTTACTAAGACAGGGCATGCCGTGTTCAGCAAGAGAAGGGTTCATGATGGTTTAGAAATAAGGTTGTATTCGATAATTTCACTAAGCCCCTTATCATAGCTTAGGCGCCGAAATACCATATATCATGCGTCATTAGATTCATTTAAGAGCATCTTAAAGAACAAACAAATGTAAGTTTCATAATAAGCATACCTATGTTGAAATACTATATATAGGATTTGAACACATGCTGGTTGCGGAGCAGACGCTTAGCCATAAAGATATTCTGAAGTGGGAATTCTTTGGAAATATATTACATGTCAAATACAGAAATAGCATATTCGGTTTGCTTAAGTCTATTCATGAGGATTCATGAAAAGTTGCAAAATACCTCTCACCCTCTTTCAGTTTTTAGCCGAACTCTATTTACACATGTGTGGGCGCACCTGTCCAAAAGGCCAATAACGTCATAATATCAGCTCTTTTTTTGAAGTACAGTACACAACAAAAATATAAAACAGAGAGTAATTCCTTTTATCGTTGAGTATAAGTACCGAAATGAGTTTAATAATGGAAATCAATTTTTATTTTAAATTTCCATCACTATTAAGTGCTGTAGTGTTATCATTCTAGCTATTTGCAAATCAACTGTTTATGAGGCCAGCGATAAAATTTAGTGTTGTGCCTTTCTGTGGCAGTCTTGAGAATTGCATTAGATTTATCTGTGATTACATAAATGTCATTTTATTAGTTCCTCGTGGGAAGAACATTTAACTCATGCTGAAAAATACATCTGAGAAAATGATATATCTAATTTAATATCAGTGCAGCATCATCCAAAAAGGTGCTTAATAAAAATCGTTCAGGTTACCTTTGGAAACAAATAACACACAAACGAACAAAAAATCAGAGACCCGGTTTTATTAAGTCTCTTCATATGCAGCAATGTGGTTAGCGAGGCAGCATGCGCCCCCTAGCATCGGCTTATGCGGTGATCAGAGAAAATAAAAATATCTGTACAATGGTGAAGCCAGGGGAAACGCTTTAGGCCGCCACACAACACTTAACACCGGCTGCAGTAAAGAACAAAAAAAAAAAAAAAAAAAAAAAAAAAACAGAAGAGGCTGCCTTTGGAAACTAAGAACTCACAAAAGAACCGAATATCGAGGACGCGGTTTTATTAAGTCCCTGCACATACAGCAGTGTATTTTGCGAGGCTGCACATGTCCCACTAGCACCGGCTAAAGCGGTCTTCGATTTACAGAATAACCAGAATGGGCGCAGGGATCTTAAAGGAAATAAAGTATAATCTGCACTAAACCCAGTCAGCATTCTACGTAAATCTATATCGGACCGTCATCGGCCCGTCAGGGTAGCTGACGGGCCGATGACGGCCCGATGTAGATTTACGTAGAATGCTAGCTGGGAAGCTTATACGAACAGCGGAAGCTCAGGTCATTCTATACATCGTAAAATCTGAACGTTTTTTCAATTCGCTTAGTGCATGCTCTGTTAAACAATTCCTACTAAATATAACTGTACATATACCAATTTTTGCCGAATACACTTTTCCAACTCTCTCTTTCGACTGGTCCATTTCCAGTTTTAAGGGGTGTTAATGCCAAAAACCTTAAAAAATGACAGTTCTTCCCTAAATTACCTTTAAACCTACCGATCTGTTTTCACGTTTGTTTATCTCGGACGTAACCTCGTCTTATTTGCTCTATATTTACTAATTTTTGTGATTTTCTAATGCTTCGTTTGTGTTATTTTGATATTTTTCTAACGTACACTGAAATTAAGTGATTGAGTACAGCCTAACAGTGAACGTGACGGTGTGAACGAAGTGAACATATTTTATTCAAGTGTGCCCAGTGAACATAGTGCACTGTACCCAGTAAATGCGCAATATGTGCCAAGTAAATGTGCAGCACAGATTGACCTACGTCCGAAAAAAAGGTAAGAGAAAAGTCCAGGGAGTGCCACAATCACAAACCGCTGCTCCAAGAGGAAGAGGAAACCGACAAATCCAAACAAGCACAAATCGAAAAAACGTACGAAAAGCACTAAGATTAGCTCTCTCTTCCCCAAGCGAGGTAATCGCAATGCTAAAATGACTGAAAAATACAAAAACAAAATGACACAAGGTAAGACAAAATATACCACCTCGTAGAATAAACCACAAAGCAACAAAGAGTAAGACTAACATCGGGACCACCGCCTTAGAACTGTCAGTAGAGTAAACCACCGAGGGCTTTAAAGCACCTTTACAGCTAGCCAACTTCACCTGGGTCCCGATGCTACTCTTAATACAGAAATACATATAAATTCGGTTCGCATAAAGGCTCCCAACTCAGTCAATGCATCAAAGCGAAAACATAAAAATCAAAATTAATCACTATAATAAACAAACACGAGTACTCATGGCTAATTCCTCTGTCTGCCAGAGTAAATGAAAACCAATAGTTGAACCACGGCGGGCCAAGCCAAAGATATATCGTCAAGCCCCAACCCACTGGTTAAAGTTTTACGAAGAGGCCGTCATTGAGTGAGGCCCAAACCGCCATCGTGCAATTAAAGAGTGAAGCATGGCCATCAACAATGATTGGGTTGATAAATAGGCATGCAGTCTGCCGCATAATATCCAGGCTATAGCCAATTCTTTTATAACGGTTAATAAGTTTTCTGGATTGCTCCGAAAAGTTAGATTTTCCTACAATTTTTCTAAATCTGTACACTAAGTCATCGTAAAATTCTGGTTCCGATATACCTTGTTGTAGAAGTGTTTTCAGACTGACGCTATATTTTTCTACACTGTATCTGCGATAAAATTTCGAAAACGCCTTATGAAGTTTAAAATAACGATAGCCCTGCCTAAGAAGTTTGGCAGTAAGGGCTTTATGACGGTAGTTAAAGTCACTAAGATTTGAAGAAGCTCTGGCGAATCTAATAAGTTGAGATATGTATACCCCATATGAGGTACGCCGGGGGACATCGCCATCCAGAAAAGGGAAATTGACTATATCAAGATCAAAATCGTCCGTTTATCATAAATTTTGGTGGAAACTGTACCATTAGATATACATAGATTCAAATCCAAAAAAGGAGCCTCAGTATCGGAAGAATTTGCTCTATTCAATTGGAGTTCTGTAGGGTATATGCGGTCCACCATTTGGTCAAAGTAAATATTGTCAATATTTAATAAATCATCAAGGTATCTTGAAGTTGAATTGAAAGCCTCAATAATGTCAGTCTGATTTGCACGTGAGAGAGACTTCATGATATCTCTCTCATAACAAAAAAAGAAACAAATCTGCAAAGAGGAGCACAATTAGTTCCCATCGGAATACCAATAGTTTGCCTATAAAGTTTAGTTCTAAATCTAATAAAAATATTATCAAAATGATAAACAAGGGCATGACAGATTTTTGACACGACCAAATTTGTGATTATTGTATACATCAGAAGTGACAAAAAGCGTATTTTTCGTTGCAAGACAAATATTGGGTTTTCTCCCGTATAAACGTTCGGTTATTTAAATCAATAAGTTTATCTTTTATAAGATGATGAGGTAACGTAGTATACAGTGTAGAAAAATCATATGTTAACAATTTAGAAGCCTGAAAGTTTTTAGATTTAAATTTATTGAGATTATCATTGGAATTTTTAATTGACCAAAATAGTTAATTCCGCCCCTTTCGTAAACAGTATCATAGTATCTAATCCAATGTTTTTTAAACAGCAGTAAGGCATGAAGTTAGCAGTTTGGACAAAACAGTAGTCGTACATGAACTAGAATTAGCAATGAAAAGTGCTTTATAAGGTCGTTTATGAAGTTTCGGTAACCAATATAACGTAGGAAGTCTGTCTTGCTTTTCTTTAATACTCACTGCAAATTTAGCAGTAAAATCGATAGACTGGGTATCAACAATAGATCTCTCGTCAGTAGAAATCCGTTCATATGTTTTGGTACTACCAGGTTCTTGTATTAGAGTATTGATATAATAAAGTCGTCACACAACAACAACATTATTAGCAGCTTTATCAGCTGGAGCCAAAACATACTTCCTATGAAATTCTTGGATACCTTGTTTCAAATATCGAAAAGATAATTTAGGCTTAGGAGAGAGAAGATTAAGGTTATTAGAGTAAAATAACACAAGTTCATCAATGATCTTAAAATATTTAATTTTCAATTATTTAAAGACTCAACATGCTCTCGTTTACATCAATGCGTACAATAATCATTTAAAGCACGGGCAATTGTTTCCCGACATTTATTGAAATCAATGTGGGCTGGGAATCTATATTTAGGTCCTTTTGAAATAACTGAACGGATTCGTAAATCAGTTATAATCTTTAAGTTACCAGTGACAATATGACCCGCTGGTTGATTACAGAATTTAGAATCTTTACATTCTCAAGAATCAATTGATATATTAATGGATTAAATTGACGTTAACTAACTTAGGTGTTTGCTCCAGATAACAAACCAATCAGATAACTCGAATTTTCATATTTACAGTTGTATTGGTGATCAGTAATGTACAGTGCTATGTTGCTTGATATGTCTCAAAATAGCGATACGTGACAGGTCATACTGATTGATAAGTAATTTCTGAAAAATGATAATTTTCTCAGTACAAGTAAATTTCGGAGGAGCAGATAAGAGGAGTATTTCACTTACACCACCATTTCTAAAACACAAAAAAATACTTGTAAACTTGTCGTGGATATTCCTTAGAATCGACTCGACGAGGCCCTTTTGTGAGCAACCACAATAATGTTTTAAACAACATGCTGTGGGGTTCTTCTTAGAATCATTTCATCAAGGCAGTTCTAATGAATACCCACAAGTTTCTACGGAGAATTTAAAATATTCCAAAATTTATATCGCTTCGTACTCCCCATATTAACTCTCCTGAGCAAAAGGAGCTCAATGTGAGCTATTGTGATCGGTAAATGCTCGTCATCCGTCGTGCGGCTTCAACAATTTGCTTCAAATCACTACTCTTACATCCCTGGACCAACTGACTCAAAACATGGTAGGAAGTATTGGGTCGACTTGTAGATCAAAACTGCTAAAACCGCTTAGATCGGAATCCAACATGGCCTCCACGGCCGCCATATTGAAAATCTATTTTGCGCTTCTATTTACCTAGAAAACTTGATACTCTCACGGTGTTATATTAAGTTGCAAAAAAAAACAAAAAAAAAAAAACAACGAAATTACTCAGAAAAGGCCAAAGTCAAGAAGAACAGTTATCTCAGGCTAAAATAATTAGAAACACAACGACATGATTCAATACACTTTATCAAATACCTGGACCGATCTGTTTAAACAAATGCAAAGCTCCACAAGCATCTAATATGAAAATGAGTACTTATGGAATGTCAAACAATATGAATTCATATTAGAAGCCAACTTGTAATAAAGTCAAAAACCATCTTGTTAGATGTTAAATACTTGATGTTAAATACTTAAGCATTGGAAAAGTGCCCATATTTTTTCATACAAAGTGATACAAGGTTAAATGAATTCATCACATAGAATTTGTTAATGAGTACGCACTGATATAACCTTGACATACATGTAATAGTGAACACTATACACTGACATCTTTGAGTCATATTTAAGGACCGCCCCTTTATGAATTGCGTTCACTGATTTAGAGCGAACACTGACAAAAATGCAGATATCTTTTGTACACCAGGACCATTTGGCATCATGTTCTCTTTGCTTCAAGATGATGGTCAGTGGCAGCTACTGATGCATAATAATTTTCAGAAGCACATTTGTTTGAACAAAACAACATTTATTTTTTTCAATCGATAATTGACACAAAATTACTGTGCATAAAAATGAATCACTATAGCTAGTACAAGGATCGTTAGATCAGACAAAGTTTCGATGTACCGCTATATTATTATAATAATAATCGGATTGGTATGTTTTGGTAAAGCTAAAATTTATATTACGAGAAAACGAGCCTTGATAATACCCGGGTGTGGGGTGTGGGTAAGGGGGGGGGGGCGGGTGCGCTGGGTAGGGTGGGGTGGGGGAAGGGGAATAATGTAGGGGTGTATACTGTTTTTAGCTTGTCCGTGATTCCGTCATTCCGGACTTTATTTCCGCTCAGTCTCTAGAGAACTACCCGATGGAATTGGACCAAATTTTACATATGCATTGACCTTGACTAGATCTACGTTGGAATTATAACGTATGGCCTTTTATTATTGTCAAAATTCCATGTCCGCTCAATATCCTGTGAACGAATCAATGGAATTTGACCAAAGTTAGCATATCATTGACCTTAACCAGACCTGGGTTGGGATTATAACACGTTAATTTTCACAAATTTACAAAAGAGTTATGGCCCTTGGCTATTGTCAAAATTTCGTATCCTCTCAATAGCTTGTGAACGAATTGATGGAATTTGACCAAATTTTGCATATCATTGACCTTGACTAGTTCTGGATTGGGGTTGTTATGCATTGATTTTCTCAAATTTACAACAGGGTTATGGTCTTTGGCTATTGCCAAAATTTCATTTCCGCTCAATATTTTTTAAATTGATCGACGGAATTTGATTTATGAACGAACTGACGGAATCTGATCAAATTTTGCATCAAATTTTGCATGTGTATTAACCATAACCAGATCTAGTTTGGAATTGTTATGCGTTAAATTTTGCAAATTTACAACACAGGTTTGGCCATTGGTTACGAGATTTTGAACAAATTGATGGAAATAGACCAAATTTTGCTTATGCATTGACCTTGACCAGGTCTGGGCTTGGATTATTACCTGTTGATTTTATCACATTTAGAACATGGTTTTGTCTTTTCGCTTTCCGCTCAATATCTTGTGAATAAGTTGATGGAATTTGATCAGATTTTGCATATGCATTGGCCTTAACCAGATCTAGGTTGGGATTGTTATGTGTCATTTTTTTGCAAATTTACAACAGAGTTATGGGTCTTGGCTGTTATTGAAATTTCATTTCTACTCAAAGTCTTTGAGAACGATTTGATAGAATTGGATCAAATTTTGTATATACATTGACGTTGACCAGATCTACATCTACACAGTTATGGCGATTGGTTATTGTCAAATTTCGTTTCTACTCAGTATCTTTGGAACAAATTAATGGAATTTGACCAAGTTTAGCATATTTAATGATGTTGACCGGACAGAGTTCCGATTGTTATGAGTCAAGTTTAGCAAATTTACAACACAGTTATAGCCTTTGTTTATTGTCAAAATTTCATATCCGCTTAATATCTTTACTTGTAATGTAAATTACACTTCATGTAAAACCTGTTCCTACTATGTGTTTTATGCGGGGGTTGGGGTGGGGGTGGTAACTAGTAAGCACTGCTTATTGATATTTCTTGTTAAACCGGTCCGCCTTAAAACCAAAATGAAAATAACTGCGTGTTCACTTCGTGATTTCGCGTTCGCCGAGCTTCTGTCGTACACTGATTCTTGACATGGACCCCAAATAAATGGTGTAATCAGGCGTCCGTGGATAGGATAACTTATTCAGTTGTTTTTGTAGATGTTGCAAATGTCTAGGCTCTTTCCATTTCTAGCTTACACAAAATATATGCCACATTTCAGTAAAATTGTGTCTTTTACTGCGTTTGCTAATATTGTCTTTTAATTCCAATTTTGAAATTGCTTCGCAGACGTCCGAGCTGAATGAACTTATAATGTAAAGTCCGATGGTATCGCTCGTAAAATGGTGTTAGTAATCATCGGGGACAATTTGCGTGTCAGGCATCCTTAGTATACACTGTACGAATCTTTACATTTAATCAAAGAAATAGGTAAATTTCCAGTTTCTTTATATATTCTTCCCTTTACTTAAGGGAAACGGATACATATTCAATGGAGTCAGCGTTAAAAATTGTTTTGTCTCACCTCTGAAAAAGAATCTTCTCTACAAGGGAAGCAAGTGGAGCAAATTCTTTCCTTGTAGAGTAGACCCCTTTTCAGAAAAGACTCGGTGTGCAGGAAAGCAAGCAGAATATCACAAATACTGTCTCCAGTAGTATAGGGGCACCCTATACTACTGTCTCCCTTATAAAATATGGCGGAAAATTTACCACGCTTATCAAGTCCGCTTAAATGTAACTTAGGTAACTTAGAACTCTACTTCTATACTTTCAGATGTTGCTTTCGCTAGCTATACATGCATAATGCATGGACATGAAAATAAGATCAACTGAAAACGTGTTCTGGATTAGGAAAGATTCAGCGTGAAGGTAAGGGCACTCCGATACATATTAATGAATGTCTAGATGCTAAACGAATGAGTCGCCACATACGCAACATTCCTTATGGCCATAAGCGGACCGCGAAGGCCCTAATCAGACTGCGCACCCGCGCAGTCTGATTAGGGCCTTCGCAGTCCGCTTAAAAATTAATGGTTATTGAATATATTATTGAGAAAGAACAAATGAAGTGATGAGAGTGCATATCGTTGCCTGCGTAATTGTGATTGGTCTTGACCTTCCCTTTTCATATTAGCCTCGACCCTTTCGAGCAACATGAAAGCGCCACTGCGCTGTCGGTAGAGCTTGTTTATGGAAGTACAACAGGAAGGACTCTGCTGTTCATTAGAGCAGATTTGTCTAAGTGACATCTTTGCGGTTATTTGCAACCGCCTTTTCCTGTCTCTTGGCGCACTTAAAAGAAATTTAGGGAGGAAAAGCTCAGCTAACACCAGCGTTTTGCTAAATATTTATTATTTGTTTTGTACATCAGCTTACTTACTGTTTTAATACTAATAAAATACAGTACAGATAGCTTCGTTTTATATTATCATACATCTTGAAAGCTTTCACTGTTGCTGGGTACCCGTGTACTTGCGATGTGCTTTATCTAAATTCTTTTCATATATTAATACTTTAGTAGCGTCACCTGAAAAGGATTTAGCATGTTTGCTCAAAGTATTTGGACACCTTAACTTCTTGCCATACTTTTTCTAAACTTTGAACGTTTTTTTTTTTCTACCTGCTTTATAATTGCTTAGGATCAAGCAGGGTCGCGCCTGATCAGACGCCAGTCCTAAACCATTAGTTGTGTAATTTGCACAAATTAGATATAATATTATCTATCAAAATGTTTGTTTGTGGATCGTCTATTTCTTAGAGTTCTCGGATTTCCGAGCCGGATATTGGTGTTGCTAGGGTCGAGGGAACATTTCCCATTATTGCTTTACTCGACGTGCTCTACACACCATCACGAAAACATGCCTATATCATTTTGACCCCTTTAAACCCCACTTTTATATAGTCAAACTGGGGTTTAGAGGGGTATACATTGTTTTTTTTATTTTGCTATAAAAAATATAGATTGTGGGTACTCGTTAGAATCGCCTCGCCGAGGCGGTTCTAACGAGTACCCACAATCTATGTTTTGAGAAGAAATATGAAAACTATCAGATTTTTTTTATCTGAAATCTTTCCTTTTTTGGTTGTAAAATTTTCAATATATTTGAATAGGCATGTTTTTGTAATGCTGACAAATTTAAAGCCCTAAAATTATGTATATAGGGCTCCCAAAAGTATACCGGTAAACTGTTGGCACAATTTCGGGAAATGATCGAGCTAGGACGATAATATTACGCATTCCATATCACAGTTACAATAGAAATATTCTTTTGGCATATTCTGTTGTAACTCTTTTACTGCGTTACGGTCGTTTTCGACGGCATTTTTTTTAACATCATGACTTGGTTTACTTGTTTTTATCTATCTTTGAGTGACAAGCAGTCACTGGGGCATACGTGTTACATACCAGTAACACTTTAATTCTTGCAATTGTTTAGTTGCTGGTTAATTGATCTATTTATTTGGGTATTGATTTTTACTGTAGTGCAAATCATAAATAAAGATGTTTGCAACGATTTTGCTTAGGGAACATTTAGGAGACAGTAAGTTGCCCCTATCCCCTCCCCACGGTATTTGAAATCTTTTCTGAAATGTAGGCTACTTCTAAGAAAAGAATTCGTTTCATGAGAGTGTATTTTTCTTCCTTTAATAGTTGCCTGCAATGGAAAGCGTGGCAACTATTTTCACGTTAAAGGTATTTCCTTAGGACTTGTTTGGATTTCCGTATTGAAACAGTAGGCTACCTTGTCCTACTGAATAAATTAAGATGCCCCGCCGACTTCTAATTTTCAGCCAATCAGGTTACTTGACCCACATTGTTGCTATAAATTTGCATACTTGATGGCAAACAGTGCAGATCCAGATCAGCTGGCTTCTTCAGAAGCTAACTGATCTGGATCTACACTGTTTGCAAAACAGGGTATATCTGGGTTCAGCAGGACAAGGGTTAACGTCAGCAAGAAGCCCTTGATATTACACCTTTGACTTGGACGTTAAACTTCAACCCAACAAAATAATGTTAAAGCATCCTGATATGTCAGTACACTGAAGTTTCATGTCTACACTTTACTGTCAGTGATTTGGTCTTCTCGTTCGACTTTACCTATGTATGACAGGTAGAAATATATACAGATCATTAACCCTTGTCCTGCTGAACCATGATATACCCTGCCTTTGCAAACAGTGTAGATCCAGATCAGTTGGCTTCTTCAGAAGCCAACTGATCTGGATCTGCACTGTTTGCCATTAAGTATTTGAATTTACAGAAACAATCCGGATCAAGTAATCTGATTGGCAGAAAATTAGAAGGGGGCGTGGCATCTTGATTTATTCAGCAGGACAAGGGTTAATACAGCCTTACTGTATGAGCTAGTTTTTACGGAGACGTGGTATAGTGGCCTGGCTTTTCTAGAACTGAAGCAACGGACTGCTTGGTTAGTCATTATGAAAACATGCCTATTCAAATATACTGAAAATTTTACCACCAAAAAATGATAATTGTCAGATAAAAATTTCTGATATTTTCCATAGTTCTGCTCAAAACATAGATTGTGGGTACTCGTTAGAACCGCCTCGGCGAGGCGGTTCTAACGAGTACCCACAATCTATGTTTTTGAGCAGAAATAAGAAAAATAATGTATACCCCTGTAAACCCCAGTTTTTACTATTTAAAAGTGGGGTTTAAGGGGGGTCAGAATTATATAGGCATGTTTTCGTTATGGCCTGAATGGTAGACCCAACATAGATGGCCACTACTTCACTTGACAGAGAACCAATTTGCTCGGTTACATTTGGCGCTGCGAGCAGGGTGATAAAAGCAGGGTAATTCTCTAACCCTATAAATAGGCTCCTCGCTCTAGAGTTTGCTTCCTTAGCATCAATAGTTGACTTCGAAGGCGAAGTCAAATATGAGGGTAGTTGGGGTGTGAAAGAGAGAAAAGTATATAGATCACATATCATGCAGCCTTGCTGTATGGGCTAGCTTTTATGGCAACTCGATACAGTGGTATAATTTTTCCACGAAGTTAAGCAACGGACTGCTTGGTTGGTACCTGGATGGGTGACCCAACATTGGTAGCCACTGCTAAACCTTACAGACAGCCAGTGTGCTCGGTTACATATGTTTTTATTACTGCATGAAACACTCAACATTAACTTCTGACTTCTACTTGACCTTGAAAAAGCTTAGTGTTATTCCTCATAGCATTAATGTTCAAAGTGCTGATTTCACTTCTTGTATTTTCATTCATATCTCATGTTTCTAACTATTGAAAATTCTGTCAAGTCTGAATTTTAGAGATTTTATTCTTGCTAAGGAATATCGTTAATTTTGCTGATGTGTTTGTTGAACCTGCCTTGATAAATGTACGAATGTTTGACATGATGTTTCATCAATAATTCAATCGCGACGTCCGAAAACGTTCCTTGGGGACATTTGCCTACTAAGAAGACCCAAATCTACATACTCTTCCGCACTGTCTGGTCAGAGTCTTCGTTGTCCGCATGAAGCATGAAGAAACTTTGCATCCTTGGCAATCCAAAATGTACCCAGTGAAGATTCTGATAAGACTGCGCGAATGCGTAGGCTGATCTGAGTCTTCGCTTCGCGGACATGTCCGAAGGTACATTTTCTAGTGTTGCGACTCAATTGAAAGACATTTTAATGTTTGCGCAGCAGCTAGGGAGACTTCATCAGGAAAGTAAATATTTAATTAATGTAAATTTAGTTTATCAAACTAGGCCCAGTTTTTCAAAACATCGTTAGCTTTACAAGCTTGTGGTCAACATGTTAATTGTTTTAGTAAGTACAATATCTCATTTACAGGTATTTTTACTGAAATATGTGAGTAGCTTTTGCAAATGCAAGTTTTATCATCGATAAATAACACAATGAGAATTGACGTTCGCGTTCAAGGGAGGCAACTCTGTAAAACAGTATTAAATCTGATCCTGTTTAGCATTGTTATCAACTTTTTGGGAAAGAGGGGGATGATCGCTTTGTTGTTTCGTTAGTTTCGTTAGTTTGTAGTATTTGCACTTTCTGGATTAGATTGCTCTTCCTCCTGGTGTCTGTGGTAGGCTATGTTCTGTCATTGTGGTTATTTCTGGACATATTCAGTACTATGCTACAGACACCTTTTTTCAGTGTCAATGTCTCTATCATTCTAAAGCTTAACTTCTGAATGTTACAGAAATGGATATTTGTAGATGCCTCTGTAGGATCAATCCTGCACAGTTCTTTTTCTGTTTTTGTTTATTTATGTATGTTACAAAAACAACATGTATTAAAAACAGGTATCGCAAAAAAATGACTGCTGGTGGCTTTCAGGAATAGATATAGTATTCTTTTGCATGAATTGCAACACAGTAATTTGTAGATAAAATAGAATACATAATGTATAAAATCCATACAATCTGTAACATAAGTCCTTCGGAAATGTTTAACGCCATAAATCGTGTGGGTAATGGATCATTTATCAATGATCATTTGGGCCGTGTCATGCGATAACGTGTCACCGAGCATACTCAAAAAGCTCATTATTACGAAAATAGAAATTTCACCACAAAAAAACAACAACTAAATTTTCAGATAAAAATGTGATATTTTTCATATTTCTGCTAAAAAAATAGATTGTGGTACTCGTTAGAACTGCATCGACGAGGCGGTTCTAAGGGGTACCCACAATCTATGTTTTGAGCAGACATGAAAAAATAATTTGTACCCCTGTAAACCCCACTTTTACTATACAAAAGTGGGGTTTAAGGGGGTCAAAATTATGTTGGCGTGTTTTCGTGATGATTTAGATCATGCGAAATGTATCGTCCAGACATTTGTTCTTCAAGTAGCCAATGATTCTGTTAGCGGACAGTGAATGCCATGGTCAGACTGCATGAATGCGCAGACTGATTCTGGCCTTCCCTGTCCAAAGAAACGATTTCTCATGGCACGAGTCATTTTATGTGTACATTGTGAAATGCGTCTTCTGTTCTTTTTGTTTCAAATATTGTGCATGGACACAGCAATGCAGTTGTTCACTCTCTGTTTCATTAGCAAGCAAATTTGATAGAACTGCCACCGCTGAAATTGTATTAGTTCCCCTTTAGAGACTCGTCCAAGGGTCTATACGTGCCACTTTACTCACAAACATGCTGTTAAGGCGGTCGTATGTCATCATGCCATTTCGGATTATATTGAAATAACGACAACTGGAAGACATACTATTCTCCTACCAATCTCCTATCTATCTGTTTATCTGCATGCCAACCTTTTTATCTATGTGCCTGTTAATCTGTCCTTTATTAGAAAAGTGTATGTCGGGAATACTGCAGCAATCCCATTACGAAAACATGCCTATTCAAATATACTGAAAATGTTCCCATCAAAAAATGAAAATTTTTATGTAAAAATTTCTGACATTTTTCATATTTCTGCTCAAAACATAGATTGTGGGTATTCGTTAGAACCGCCTAACAATCTATGTTTTGAGCAGAAATATGAAAAATAATGTATACCCCTGTAAACCCAAGTTTTACTATATAAAAGTGGGGTTTAAGGGGGTCAAAATTATATAGGCATGTTTTCGTGATGCGACGAGAGTTTTGGCAACTGGCATAAACGCTGCATCCGGTGTGTAGGAAAATATAGGTAATTATGTAGATACTGGTATATAGGTATGTATTTGGTTGTCACATGTAGGTATACTAATGAAAAATACTTTTAAAACAGATCAAAACTGGTTTAAAATCCCAGTAGTTCCTCTACTAACCGTTCCAAGGAGGTTCCTTTAATGGAGCGTTTCTTTATTTGTGTGACGGTAGTCTCATACGTGAGGTGCGTCGGGAAGGATATGTCACGCTATCGTAGCATTTCCCGTGGACCTGCGCTTATTTTTGTTTTAAATTTGCAATCGTGTCCTCATCTTTGTTTCATTATAGCGTTGGGAAATTAATTTATACATGTGTCTGTGTTGAACCAATGATTACTCTTCTTTCGACATCTTTCGGAAAATCGTTTTGCGCCTAGCGCTTTACACAAACGTTTTGAATTCAATGCAAAACTATTTGTCCAAACTACCTATGTACAAAAAGTTTCCTTCTAGTCCGTGGTTTTAAAAACTTTCATTTCATTTTTTTCCTAGTAAACAACGGCCGCAGAATATATAAAAATCGATATAGTAGGTAGTTTGGATGCTGGTTTTCAACAAGATTCACACCTACAAAATTTCTGAAATTTTCACAATATTGTTATGGAACATCAGTTCTTTAAAATCAGCGAAAAAAAAAAAAAAAAAAAAAAAATGTTAAGAAAAATAAATCCAGAAATTGCATAGGGTATTTTCATTTTTTGACCAATTTAATTAATTGGGTGGTTAACGTTTGAAAAGACAGGAACAGAAACGACAAATGGTTTCTGATAGGGTATTGTCAGTTACAAATCATTTTTCCACGTTCAATAAAACGCCGAATATAAACGTCTTTCCGAAGGATATCGAAAGCACAATTGTCAGGGAATAAATACACGGACCTAACAGTTACCACCGTCTTTACCGTAGGTATTCGGACAGACAAGCTTGGTCAAACAGTGTAATCCCAGATCAGACGTCTCACAACGCGGCTCCTGATCTGGGTATATACTGTTTCCCATTCATCTAGCATTTTAGACACATCAACAGGTAGTGAGAGACTTTTGCTAATTTTTGGACAATTTTGGTAAGATGTCCCAATACTTAGGATAAATACGGTATATGTTTCTGTATTGAACCACTGATGAGTAAGGGAACCCCTACGCTGACCGAATACTTATTATATGTATACATGTATCTGGCATTGTTATCACGATTATTTGCTAGGGTTGAGTGATCCCCAGTAGTGTTTTTTATTTGTTTGTTTTCTGGTGACCGTTCCTAGGGGTGTTTTTTTTTTTTTTTTTTTTTTTTTTTCTAATGCGGTTGTTCTTTGTTCGCACATCGGTCACTGCATTGTGCTGTTTTGTTTTGTCATTGCTTCTTTCTCGTTTATTTTTTCTTTCGGTGTCTCGAGAAGGTCATGCTTCATAGTTATCGCCTTTTCTTTGTAATTTAATTTATAGGTTTGGTTTGATGGTGTCTGGTATGAGAGAGATTGATATTTATGCGAGATAACGAAAACATACACCATCCCTATGTATAAATGTTTCCAATCCTATGCAGAGCAGTTGTTCCCTATACAGAATTTTATCTTGGCAACGACAGTGTCATAAAAGACGATCACTTAACGACAGCTGTTGCGACCTCGGAAATACGAACCGAAAACAAAATGCAACTACCCTCAAACCCTCTAGCGGTCCCTTAAAAGCAATTGCATTCTGTAATATTGAACAAATTTCTGACAAAACAAAATACCCTAAAGAACTACAGCTAAATAAAACGAACGTACGAGTATGTTATACCGACGTCAAATTTTGATTTAAATTTATCAACATTTAAAGATATAATAACACCTAAAATGGATGAAAAACTGGATTTTGATCGTCATTTTTTAGTTCCCGTTTTAGTACTGTAATGTCTCAACTGATACTTCATACACGATATATACTGCCTATTCTTTTTATAGGGTTATCTAGCCAAGTTAGTGACTTTAACAACTGGAAAAAGGCTATCGGTATCTTAAACTCCGTTAAACATTCCCTACATTCTATCATTAGCACTAAGTAATACAATTCTGAAATTAGAACATTCTACAAGAAAGCCTATAAGAACCCGTGTTTTATAGTGGCTTGCTGTACACACTTCAGAGAGTTGTTGGCCACATGTTAGCGCTTTAACTGCCCTCTTAACTGCACGAGGGTAGATCGGACCGCATGCATTATGACAGTTCAGTTCTTAACCTTTTTTCTAGAATACATAAAAGGAATGGCATTAGAGAGCAATAATCATATATACGTAAACGCTTTCTGCGCCTGACTTGCCCCTTACGGCCAATAAGACCTCACCAGCTGTCTTCACAATCATTTTCGAAATTCTAGGAATGAGTGGAATGATCACAAAAAACAAGACCACATAAACCATACTAAATGCCTGAACATATTGTTGTAAAGCTTGTACATTACGAAAACACGCCTTTTCAAATATATTGAAAATTTCACCATCAAGAACTGAAAGTTTTCAGATAAAATTTCTGATACTTTTTCATATTTCTGCTCAAAACACAGATTGTGGGTACTCGTTAGAACCGCCTCGCAGAGTACCCACAATCTATTTTTGAGCAGAATTAAGAAAAATAATGTATACTGTAAACCCATATTTTACTATATAAACGTGGGGTTAAAGGAGGTCAAAATTTTATAGGTATGTTTTTGTGATGATGTTAATGTATGTGCTCTTCTGTGTCGATCTGCTGTCGCTGAAACTGAATCGGGAACAAAGTCGATGTTTGGACATATAAAGATGGGTTTTTAAAAAGTTTTAGCACATCCCGAGCGATTTTATTGTTGACTTTCCAGGGCGATATTTCTATCTAGTTTCTTCTTCGTTTGGACTTTTTCCTTTCGTTTGTTCGTTCACCTTTCATTTGTTCCTTCTACATTCGTTTCTCTGTTCTATTTACGACGCGGTGCCTGTTTGTGTTGTAATGATATACTCTTATTGTATGGCTGAGGGTGTGTTCTGTGGTCGCGTCTTTCCTGGATTTTAATTTTTGTTTCGTTGTTTTCTGAAAGTTTATGTTACTTTATCTATTTGTGCTAAATATAAAACATTCTATCTGAAACACGTATGCTAAATATAAGTCTTACCTAATACAAAAGCGGAATCGGCAAGTAATAAAGCATTAATACCGTTGTAAAAATAGTAGAATTAATGCTCAGACCGACTGACAAAATAGAATCAGTTTCCGTATTGAATTTCTGTGTAAGTACCCTATTTCACCTAAATATTCGGATGGGCTTACTAAAACAAATCATGTAGTCTAACACCAGGATTTGCACTTTTTTGTCATTTAGCGAACACCATTTATATGCACATCTCCAGTTACCGGATGTACTTTAAGTATTGGGACAAACAGAGTAGATCTTATTTACAGAAAGCGCCTACACTGTATTGACATTCATCCAGCAGATTTAGACTCATCAATACGTGGAAGAAACTGGACTCGTTAAGGAGCTAAGGTGACCGAATATTCAAGGTAAATACGTTAGACAACTGGATATGTTGAGCTAAAATATGAAAGGCAAAGAGTTATGGCGGTCGAGTTCTTAGAGTGATTACAGAACAGAAAAGAGCAGAAAAAGGGTTAATATGAACGTTCTTCCAAATCCGTACACAGATATCATATTTACCCTAAATATTCGGATAATAGACCTATCGACTACACGTCCTTAATTTTAAGCGTCCATTTTATTCACTATTTAATCACTTTTGAATTAGTAGCAAACAGTGCAGCTCCAGATCAGGCCCAACAGAATGCGGCTTCTGATACAGGTCTGTATTGTTTCCTAAAGCATTTCTGTTCGAATAATGGGAGTAAAACGGTATGCTTAAACGGTCTTTTGTTGCATTAATGAACGTTGTGACAAAATTTGTTTTACCTAGAATGGTACAATAATTGCTATTCGATTATTAATCCCATTTGGTTCTTCTGACCTCAACATAAAGGTCATCGCTTGCGCGCAAATCAGCGTTGATTTAATATCGTTAAAAGCATACGAAAAGGTCACAGTTTTATTTAAATAACTTAGTAGTATCAGACATGGAATCCAAATGGGCATTATGTCAGTACTATCGTATTTATCCAAAGTATTCGTACAGACAGGCCTGAGCAAACACCGTAGAACTAGGGCCTACGTTCATATCTAAAAACTGATGATTCCTAATTGACTGTCCGAAAGTTATTCATTATAGATAACATGTTATATGTTTGCGCGTGTTTTTGTGTTTTAGTGATAACACTTTACAGAGCTTGACACATCTGTACCGGCTTTTCTCTCTGAAATAAACGTCAAAAAGATTGCCTTTGGAAACAAAGAACACACTACAGATAAGAAAATGGGAGTCTCGGTTTTATTGAGACTCTTCATAAGCAGTAATGAAGTTTGCAACACTGCTTACGCCCTCTAGCGTATACATGAGCAGAACTTCATTTTCAAAGATTCCATAATGGACTCAATGATCCCAAAGAAAATGAAATATAATCTGCACTATGGTAAAGTACGGGGAGACGTTCTACCGCCGCTACACGGCACTAATACCAGCTGCAGTGTAGTAAAATAAACGTCAAAAAGATTGCCTTTGGAAACGAAGAACACACTACAGAAATATGTTGAAGACTTTATACCATTAAACCAAATGCTTTGGTCTTATAATTGGGTATTGAGTAGCCGTAACTTCATACTTATTTGATCGATTTTACATTGCTTTTGAAAATTTACCGCCGTTACTTAATCGTAACTGGCTTAGCTAAAGTAATGTCACGTGACCAAACAGGCAAACTAAGAAAACGTTCGAAAAGGCAACTTAAAGAAGTCAGCAGAAACCTGGACAGTATGGGCAGACATTGACCACTTCATTGTTTTAATTGTCCAAACTGAATCACCGATATTGTTTATAGGTAGTCTGGATTGTTCACTTTTAATACAGAATAAAAACTTTCATCAGGGCGTGCAATTCATATTTCTTATAGGAGCACAGTGCAAAACAAATGAACTGTAAGACAATTTGTAGTTTTATTTCTTATGTATTCAAAGTCATGTCAAATTTCCGAGTGTCGATCTGTATATGTAATAATTAGTACAGACAATGTCTAAAATTCGCCACTTGTTGATGGAACCATTAATCTTCGTAGAAAATATAAGTACTGACGCTGACCGAGCTATACTGTCAATAATTCAGTTCTCTTTGAGCATTAAATTTTGCTTCATTTCCCGTCTGATTATATTCAAGACACAGAAGCAGGTGTTACATGATTTATTGAATAGTCCCAAGGAGGACAAATAACTTAATGTCTTCCGGATATTGAAGGCTTTGTGACTGGCTTGGAATTCATTGTTGATTTGCGCTGCAGCTTGGACGAGATAAATGTCGCTTGCCTTGTTTTTTGTGTGACGTTATCTGCTTTCCGGCAAGTGATCATTTACCGCGAAAATAATCATGTCAAAATTAGAGAACATTAAACCCTTTTAGCCAGGTAAATCAAGATTGAGGCTTTGGCAAACAGCGTAGATCCAGATGAGACGGCTCTTAATGTGCTGTATCATCAGGATCTATACTATTTGCCATTCTGTTCTTGTTTTATTTACACCTGTCATCCTTTTGGCAGCAATGGATGTGCCCGAATGCAGAGATGGAAGAATCTATTGCAGAAAATTATGGTTGAAAAGGTTAACCTATAGAGTGCTAAAGACAAAATGGTTAAGAGACCAAACATATGATAGGCGAAAGAGCGAAGTTTCAGATCAGCCTGCACGTCCGTAGAGTAAAATCTCATTATGTTAGCTGAGCTTCTTTGTAGAGACTTGTGGTTGCTCGCTGTGGCGTTTTATCGTAATCAGTTTATTGTCTGATTGTAGTATTTGATGGGTCCTGTCGGACATTGTGATCACCTCGTTGTGGAATAGGGAGCTGACTGCTTTACATTTTGTTGTTTTGTAACTTATCCGTATTCCACCTAATTACCGCACTGTGCGCTTACGTTTTTCAAAAGAACTGGGAATACTTGTAGTTAAATATCCACCTACGTACATGTAATAAGGGCACACTTTAAAGAAAGTGCAACAGAGGACTTCATGAGGAGCGTATTCTATGATGTTTATGCGATATTATTTTCTTTTTTCTTTATAGAAGCATATGTTGTGGGTACTCGTTTGAATTGCCTCGACTGTGTCGAGGCAATTCAAATGAGTACCCACACCATATGTTTTTATAAAGAAGTAGAAAAATACACTGGTTGTAATCTTTTAGATTACTAAATTACTTGACTGTGTGCTTATAGGAGCATGTGCGGTAATTAGGTCGAATACGGTATGTGCATCCGTCATGATTTGTTAAAGCTTTCTCTTAGTGTCATTTGTAAGCTATGTTCTGTGCTTGCGGTTCTTCCTGGACAATATTTCCTATAGTATTTCATTTGCGCATATAGGCTGGTCAGAATCTTAACTGTCCGCCTGAAGCTACTTTTGATCCTTAGCTATCTGTAGAGTTCACTGCGAAGACTCATCAGAATTCGCTGATGCGAGGCTGACCTGAGTCTTTGCTAGGCACGCATGCAATCTTGTAGGAAATTTTGTGACCCGGGTCATATTATTTCTCATGACGCAGCTAATTTTCTCATAAATACGAGGGCTGATTGAAAAATGGCGAGTCTCACATGCAAAGATTTCACTTTTTTGAGACATAATGTACTATTTTCAACACAATTCCCCCACATGTCTAAACCCTTTTGCCAGCGGTGTTGACGGGTCTCAATGGCACTTTTATAGGTCCTTTTCTTGACTGTCCAGCGTCCACTACTGTATGTATGACGTTATCATCTGCCTGTTTGTGGGTACCAGAAATGGCTTGTTTTTCAACTTTGGGAATAAATGGAAGTCTGACAGAGTGAGCTCAGGCGAGTAATGTGGGTGTTGAAAATTCAAAACCACGATCATTGATGGTAGCCAACAATGACAGACGTGTGAGCTGAAGCACTGTCCTGATGAAACAACACGCCTTTACTGAGTTTCTCACGGCGCTTGACCGTAATATTTTATATTAACTGCCTAAGAAGTGAAGCATAATCCGTTCCATTGTCTGCCCCTTTCTGGAGATAATCTTCCATAAGAAACCATCATCATCACAAACAAATCGAGGCTATAACCTTCCTAGCTGACGGAACAGTCTGACTTCTTTGGCAGGGTGAGCCAGGGTGCTTCCTTTGTTTAGATTGTTGTTTCGATTCTGAGGTAAAATGATGGACCAATGTTTCATCCATAATCATAAAAAAACTCAGCAGTAACTTATCGGGATCTGTCTCAAAACCACGCGACATATTCTGTCTTGTGCGCTGCTGGCTGACCTATTTTCAGAGAAGTCTTGGTACCCTGAGAGTGTTCTCATATCCAGATACTTCCTAAGAATGAAATGAACTTTATCCTGAGAAATCCCAACAGCACTAGTTATGTATCTCTTTGTAATTCGTGTGTCACCCATAATCATATTATGGATTTACGTGACTATTTCGGGAGTTGACGCAGTGACAGGCCTTCCAGAATATTGGTCATCCTCAGGGTTCTTCTTGCCAGGCTTGATAAACGGCTTATGATAAACGGGACGATTTTGATTTTGATATAGTCAATTTTCCTTTTCTGGATGGCGATGTCCCCCGGCGTACTTCATATGGGGTATACATATCTCAACTTATAAGATTCGCCAGAGCTTCTTCATATCTTAATGACTTTAACTACCGTAATAAAAGCCCTTACTGCAAAACTTCTTAGGCAGGGCTATCGTTATTTTAAAATTCGTAAGGCGTTTTACGAAGTTTTATCGCAGACACAGTGCCTTGTTAGAAAAATATAGCGTCAGTCTGAAAACACTTCTGCGACAAGGTATATCGGAACCCGAATTTTACGGTGACTTAGTGTACAGATTTAGAAAAAAAATAGCTAAATCTAACTTTTCGGAGCAATTCAGAAAATTTATTAACCGTTATAAAAGAATTGGCTATAGCCTGGATATTATGCGGCAGACTGCATGCGTAGTTGTCAACCCAATCATTGTTGATGGCTATGCTTCACTCTTTTATTGCACGACGGAGGTTCGGACCTCAGACTCAAAGACGGCCTCTTCGTAAAACTTTAATCAGTGGGTTGGGGCTTGACGATATGTCTTTGGCTTGGCCCGCCGTGGTTCAACTATTGGTTTTCATTTACTCTAGCATACAGTAGAATTAGCCATGAGTACTCGTCTTTGTTTATTATAGTGATTAATTTGATTTTTGTGTTTTCGCTTTGATGCATTGACTGAGTTGGGAGCCTTTATGCGAACCGAATTTTTATGTGTTTCTGTATTAAGAGTAGCATCGGGACCCAGGGTGAAGTTAGCTAGCTGTAAAAGTGCTTTAAACTCCCCGGTGGTTAGCTCTACCGACCGTTCTAAGGCGGTGGTTCCGGTGTTAGTCTTACTCTTTGTTGCTTTGTGGTCTATTCTACGAGGCGATTTGTTGTATGTCTTCCCGTGTGTCATTTTGTTCTTGTGTTTTTCAGTCCTTTCAGTATTGCGATTACCTTGCTTGGGGAAGAGAGAGCTAATCTTAGTGCTTTTCGTACGTTTGTTCGGTTTGTGCTTGTTTGGATTTATCTCTGTTAAACGTGGGTAATCGGAATGAAGTCGGTGGCTTTGTAGGTTGTCAAGGGTATGTTTGTGTCCATTGGGCGTTTAGATGCACATAATTTTTATATTTTGTGTTACCTCATCTAAGTCATCCGTGAGGTTTATCCTACCAAATTGCAATCATGATCTACTATTCTTCGTCGCTTATTATTGTTTGGATTTGTCGGTTTCCTCTTCCTCGTGGGGTCTGGGAAGGGCTGCGGTTTGTGATTGTGGCACTCCCTGGACTTTTCTCTTACCTTTTTTGAATTCTGCCACTCATCTTTAAACGGTAGCATATGAAGGGGCATCCTTCTACAGTGTTGCTACCATACCATCATGAATAGCCTTAGGAGTAGACCCTTTTTATGCAAATATTAAATGACTGCTTGTTCAGCAGTTTGTCCATTTTGTTAAGTCATGTGCCTTGTTTACTTTAACGTCATATCATTTCGACATAAACTGAATCAAATGACACAGGCTGTTTGTTACATAACCATAAAGAAATGAAATAATATTGTTTCAAATAGGCAGTCCTGTTTAAATCCTTCAAATTGTAACAGTCACCCTTAGTATGTATTAACGCCTTATAAAGGACCCAATAAATACTTTGAAGATCACATAATCAATAAATGCCTACTTAAATCTGCTTTAAATGTAGGGAATTGGAAGTCAGTGAGTCCCTCTTGAATCGTACATAACCACAGTTAAAATAGAAAAAAGAAGGAAAGAAAAAAACACAAAATGTTTAAAATACTAAAAGGGAAAAGCAATGTTCGCAAGCATGTGAGTAAAATGAAAGACCTCGACAAATTTGCGTTTTGATGCAAATTGATGCAGGTTGGAAGACAACTAGGGAAATAATTGCTTTCATGGATAGCGCTATATTTTACTACGAAATGAAAATTTATGACGTCATAAAGCCTTTATCCTTAATTACATATCCAAAAACCTAAACAAGTAATATTTGCAATATTTGTTTTTTTCTCCATATATGTGCAAATAGCTTTTTCTCTATGCATATATTGATTTTTATTGAAAACGGAACTGTTTTATGTCCAAAATAAGGTTTTATTTAATATCTTCCCAGCCAGCATTCTTTATAAATCTATAGCGGGCCGTTATCGGCCCGTCAGCTACCCTGACGGGCCGATAACGGCCCCCTATAGATTTGCAAAGAATGCTTACTGGGTTCAAATGTTTAGAACCTCGTTAAATATTCAGAATGGCTGAACCGTGACAATAGTTTTGAATATTTTAAACGTCATTAACGTTCCTACTTTTTGTCCAGTGTTATTCAAATTTGTGTCAAATTACAGGTACATTGTCAGCATTACGAAAACACGCCTATTCAAATACACTGAAAATTCTACCACCTAAAAATGAAAATTTTCAGATGAAAAATTCTGATATTTTTCTTATTTCTGCTCAAAACATAGATTGTGGGTGCTCGTTAGAACCGCCTCGATGAGGCGGTTCTAACGAGTACCCACAATCTATGTTTTAGAGCAGAAATAAGAAAATAATGTATACCCCTTTAAACCCCAGTTTTACTACATAAAAGTGGGGTTTAAGGGGGTCAGAATTATATAGGCATGTTTTCGTGATGGTCTGGCCCTTTAATTGCAGTTCTTTGCAAACCTTACTTTTCTCTTTAATTAACAAAGCAAAACAAAATAGTCACAGAAAATAGTAATAAACAATATTTAGATTTAAAAAAGAAAGAAAAGGTAAGAGAAAAGTCCAGGGAGTGCCACAATCACAAACCGCAGCCCTTCCCAGACACCAAGAGGAAGAGGAAACAGACAAACCCAAACAAGCGCAAATCGAACAGTCGTAGACGGCAAATTTTCATCGTATAGTGATTTTCAGGAGAATGATTTCCACCGAAACTAGGAAACCGTTATCGTATTGAAATAAGTCCAGTTTAATAGCATAGACGATGTCTTTAAAACTCATGTAATCATTACAGCAGAGTGCTACAAATGAAAGAAAATATTGGACTCCAGCACTCAGTGTGACAAGACTTGGAAGGTATTGAAAAATCATTTTGTATCAGTTGCTGAAGTCTGCGGCTGCGTAGCGTTGTTTAAAAATGAATGAAGTAAAGCTTATATTTTACTTGTCAGTTTCGGTATATCCTTGTACGTTGAATTGTACGACTTAAATAATGTACACAGTTTCACTGATATGTTAGCGAAACCTAATAATAAAATGCATTTTACTTCATTTACTTATTATAACTTTATTCTTCGACTAACTTCGTAAACCAGTTTGCTTTAAGCGATATGGAGTTTCTTGATTAATTAAACAGATTGGCTTAAATAATCTAATTGGAGTTTAAAGAAATTAACACATGCAGCTATGTGAGTATTTGTTTATTTATTCTATTAGTTAATTGCATGCCGTTACTATCTTCAGACAGCTGAGATATCAGTGCACTGTATCTACCAGAGAAAGTTTATGTGGCAGGTTTACCGTATTTACTCAAAATAATACAGACACCTTAACCCCCTTACCATAATTCATCTAAAAGTTAAACAAGTAAATTTTACTATTTGGTGATATAGTTAAATGTGCTGGATGGGCGACAAAGAGTACATATTCTGCGTTCTGTGGCGTCTGATTTGAGTTTGTACTGTTCAATGAGACAAATATGTCCGTATAATCTCTCTCTCTCTCTCTCTCTCTCTCTCTCTCTCTCTCTCTCTCTCTGTACATAATCACCTTGATCGACATAGGTACAGTGTACTTCTGTTTGACAAAATAATGTTCAAAAGTCT
Organism: Anodontia alba; assembly: GCA_964016985.1. NCBI lineage: Eukaryota > Metazoa > Mollusca > Bivalvia > Lucinida > Lucinidae > Anodontia > Anodontia alba. The sequence goes on from OZ024829.1 coordinate 21,418,903, forward strand.
GTATGAACTCCTGTATTTTAGGCCTTTCCTACTTTTCAACTCTGATTCGAGCTGGTTACGAGAATTTCTCCGTAAAGTAGTTGCCCTGTACTTCTATTACTAACGAAATTAACGGAAGAAAGGCCAGGAACTCTCACCAGGAGAATACATTTTGTTAATACACAGGTACGAGTATTTTTTTTACAATAAATCGAGCAACGACAGTTTGTCAATAAAATAAAATCAATTTGACGTGTATATTATTGACATCTATCTGCAAATGCAAGCTCTAAAATTAAAAAAAAAATAAGATACAAATACCGGGTTCAGCAACTGGTGAATAATCCACAATGGTTTCACTATCTTCTTAGATTTTAAAGACATAAGCCTGTGTCTGTACAAAGTATTACAAGTGATATTGCTTCCAAACGCAAACACGAAATCAAATCACACAATTTGCATATTTTATTAATAAATATTTTGTCTTAACAGTAACATAGAGTATAGAGAGTCATCAAAATGCTCTTTGCAGCAAATTGATCTGAGTCTACAATTGTTTGGTCAGGCATGTCTGTCCGAAAATAACCATTATGAAAACATTCAGATAAAAATTCTGATATTTTCCTGTTTCTGCTTAAACCATGAATTGTGGGTACTCGTTAGAACCGCCCCGTCGAGGAGGTTCTTACGAGTACCCACAATCTATGTTTTTGAGCAAAACTAAGAAAAAATAATGTATACCCGTGTAAACCTAAGTTTTTCTATATAAAAGTGGGGTTTAAGGGGGTCAGAATTTTATAGGCATGTTTTCGTGATAGATAACAGTTTTAATTTCTCGTTTGTGTGGCTTTACATTAAATCCTGAAGTTTTAGGGCGTGTGGATATACTTTCCGTATAGATTACCCAATCAAAATTGTTTTTCCTCCCTTCTGAAAATGAGTTTACAATAGAAAAAAAGAATCGGCTCTCTTATTAAAGGCTCCATATTCCTAAAAGAATAGATATTTTATTATCCAAGAAAGGTTTAATAAAAATGAAATGATTTCAACATTAATTCAGAGATATGATAAAAATCATTTCATTTTTGATCCAGTTCAAGAACGAGAGACTAACTAAAATTTACAGCTGCCAAATGTCACATTTTATGATCGTATTAATACCATATATCAATTTCTTAAACCTTTCTTGGACAGAAAATGTCTATAATTGAGGAATATGCTGCCTTTAAAGAAGACCTCATCCCGATTCAGAAAGGCTGTGGTGTGCAGAAAAGCAAACAAAAAATCATGAAAACTGTCTCCGTTATCATGCATTACGAAAACACGCCTATTCAAATATACTGGAAATTTCACCACCCAAAAACTGAAAATTTTCAGATAAAATTCTGATATTTTTTATATTTCTGCTCAAAACATAGATTGTGGGTACTCGTTGGAACCGCCTCGCCAAGGCGGTTCTAACGATTACCTACAATCTATGTTTTTGAGCTGAAATAAGAAAAATAACGTATACCCCTGTAAACCCCAGTTTTACTACATAAAAGCGGGGTTTAAGGGGGTCAAAATTATATAGGTTTGTTTTCGTGATGTCTGGCGAAACATCTACAAAGTGTATCAAGTCCTCTTAACTACTCTTTCTTATTGCAAAAAATCATAAAAGTACAGTTATATGTTTTTCAACGAAGTCGGTTAAAATCATTCGCCGACTCATGAATCTAATTTCTCTACGGAAGAATTTACGTGCCTTGAAGCGATTATAACTCTCACGAAAATGTTATTATTGTCAAGTCCTTTGATTCAGTTTCGTTGTATGCATTTAAAACATCTTTACAATATGATCTTTAAGATCACGCAAAAATCAAGTTTTGAAAGTGAAATAAAACCTTCTCTATTTACATGTAGAATAAAAAAAAATAAAATAAAAAAAAAATGACACAATAAATGATGTACATTGCGTGAAGGTTCTTTTGTAAGAAAAGATAAACAAGGTTAGCTTTTAAAACGAAACAAGGTTAGCTTTTTAAAAGCTTAGCAAGTTATCTTTTTGCGTGATTAAATAATGCAGTGGCATGTATTAAGTTTTCAAACAGTAAACCCAAAGTACACGTCTAGGCATTTATCTCTGTTAAACGTGGATAATCGGAATGAAGTCGGTGGCTTTGTAAGTTGTAAAGGTTATGTTTGTGTCCATTGGGTGTTTAGATGCATCATAATTTTGATATTTCGTGTTTACTCATCTAAGTCATCTGTGAGGCCTTATCCTACCAAATTGCAAACATGATCTACTATTCTTCGTCGTTTATTTTCTTTTTAGAAGATGCTTCTCATTTAATATTTGAACCGCAATGGTAGAAAACGTACCTCGTGACATCTGCACCGAACGAAGATGCAAATCAACCTGCGCATGCGCGCAGTCTGATCAGAGTCATTGTCCATGTGAACACACTTTGAATCATTGGCTATCGAAAATTTGTCCATTGAAGACTATGATCAGACTGCGTGAGTGCTCAGTCTGATCTGAATCTCCGCTGGACGCACATGTCCAAATGTACGTTTTCTGACTTTGCGGCTCATTTCTTGATGTTTGGTTCCATGGCTTTAATTACAGGTTATTTCTACAGGTTATTTCTGAAATATGCACGCATTTATTAAGTTAATTTTAAACGACAGTCATTTAACGCTTAGCATATCGTAAAACAAATCAGCAGACGACATTATGGTGTTTTCTTTTTTTTTTACTAAGGAAATAGAGTTCGACGTTTAATGAAAAAGAAAGCTAGTTTCTTTTCTGGGAGAAACTAGATAACTATAAATTTACTGCCATGAGTATTCTAAATGTAAATTAGTATCAAGTATACCAAAACATTTATTTTTTTTATCTTTTAATGGTTCGAAGCTTTGTCCAAATTGTTCGAGCGACTTAAGTCTTATGTTTGTTCTGTTCACTGCAACTTAGAGTCTTAGTTAAATTTAGTTTCAGTTTTACATCACGTAGCCTTCCACATAATTTCTGACCTCCTGATTCCCCATTTTTAATATATAAAATGTGTCAGCGCACGACAAAACCTACAATAAGACCTGTAAGATCAGCAAAGAGTCAGATCAGCCTGTACATGCACCCAGTCTCGTTCATCCATCTTTGGATAGCCTGGAGCCTGTAGGAGGCACATGCGATCAGCGAAGACTCTGATCAGATCGCGCGGATGCGCAGTCTGATCTGAGTCTTGGCTGGTCGCATTAGTCATATTGTAGGTTATGTCGTACGCTGGCTCGAATGGACAATTTGGGGTTTGTCTGAATTTTGAATTAAAAAGGTTGTTGTTGTTGCTCTGTGTGTGTGTGTGTGTGTGTGTGTGCGCGCGCGCAAACCTCAGGTATAGTTTATAAAACACTGAAAAGGAACAGAACTGTGCGCAAGCGCATTAGATGTTTCCGAAATTGAAACCTTAACCCTTACAACCCTACAGACCAATGCAGATTCGGACAAGACGGCTCCTTACGAGCAGTCGCATCAGAATCTACACTGTTTTCGATTATGTTATTGATTTTGAGCCAAATACATATCTGCAAAAAATGATGTATCCGAATTCAGAGATAGAAGAGACAATTTCTGAAATCTAGGGATGAAAGGCTTAAACTTTAACCGGAGACAATTTGAATGAAATGTTAAGTATCATTCTCTGTTAAACTCTTTCATACATTTTGTTAATACTGTCAACATTGTAGAATGACTTTTATCCCGCCTGCGAACGACCTACATGATAAACCTATTTACCGTCACACTCGGATTCAGTAAATTCGGGCCGTACTCGTAAGAACGTTTGAAAACTTACATGTGACAGAACCAGCCGTGCCATTAACGCCAATTACGAAAACAGATTTTAATTTAACGCACTATTTGAAAAAATGAAAAATATAGGTTACTTTTCCAAATGTGTTTTTATTGACCAATAATATACCGAAAATATGTTGATCAAAACGAAAACGAAGACTCAAACCGGCCTGCGCTTCTGAATCTTCGCTTGGCGCACACGTCCGAACGTGCGTTTTCTGACGTTCATCTCGAAAACCTGCCTATGTAATTTTGACCAAAACCCCACTTTTATATTGTAAAACCGGGGTTTATAGGGATAAACATTATTTCTCTTATTTCTGCTCAAAAATACAAATTGTGGGTATGCGTAAGAACCGCCTCGCCGAGGCGGTTCTAAGGAGTACCCACCGTCTATGTTTTGAGCAGAAATATGAAGAATATTAGAATTTTTATCTGAAAATTTTATGTTTTGGTGATAAAAGTGTATTTGAACAGGCATGCTTTCGTAATGATGGCTCAAATGTACTATGTGCTATAGACCAATCCAAGTCTGAAGTATGTGATACAAGTGTCACAGACTGTTCAAAAACAGCGCGTGATATCATCTATTCAGGTTTCTAATCCTGACAGAATTTACTTTATTTTTCCTACACTCCGGTCTTAATTACTCGTATGTTACCAAATAAGCTACAAACTGACATTAAAATGATTCGCAACCATCAACTAGCTTTGTCTTTATATTAATTCCTGAGCTTACGTCAAAGATCAGAGTGAATATAAATTAGATCATTGCCAGAAGCGATGTGTATGTGACGAGACATGAAAAATTGACCCTTATAGCATATGCGGTCCAGCGAACACACAACGTAACTTCAACATTGTTCCGACGTCATCATTACTTCATAACGTTATGTATTTAGTGGAGGCAAAATAGTTTCAGACCAACCTGCTCATTCACACTGTCTGAACAGAACTTACTTTGCCTGTTTACGGTTTCAGTGAATAAAGGAGAATACATATTGACGAGTAGAGAAGGCCTGTTTACATATGGTATAATGACATTTTTCCTGTTGTTTTACATGACTTGTATTAAGATTTTTATCATTCTCCAATATCAGATTAAAAATACAGTGCCATCGATTATCTGATAAAAGTTGTTATACTGCATTTAAATAAAAACTACTCCCCAAACTTGTTTTAAAATCTGAACACTTCCTTTCTCTGCTTGGTGTGTCTAAAACTGCTGGATGAGTGGTAAATAATATAGACCCAGATCAGACGGCACCTTTTGTTGCATCTGATCTGGGCCTGTTCTGTTCGAATACTTAGAACAAACGTTGAACAAACATTTAGTGCGTGCAAATATATCAAAACTACACAATTGATTCAGTCAGTGAAAACTCGAAGAATCCCGTCATGTAAAAATACTGTCTTTGAAGTACAGTCGACTCTCGTTATCTCGAATTCCAAGGGACTCACTGAAACACTTCGAGATATCCGTACCTCGACATATCAGAGTTGAGAAAGTGAGAAAACAATAAATTGAACAACCACATTTAACAAATGAATATGTAATTTGACTCCTGAAGTTAGAAATATATATATAAAATAATGTGAATTTTTTTTTTTTTTTTTTTTTTTTTTTTTTTGATTTGGGTTTTACGGCCCTTTCAAGAATATTTCACTTATATCGAGCCGATCGTTCATCGAAGGTGGGCGAAAACCGGAGTACCCGGAGAAAAATCACCTGACCATCCGTAAGCAGAACTTGGCTTTCCCACATATGACCCGAGCTAGGTTCGAACCACAGCGGTGAGAAACCTAATGGATTAAGAGTCAACTCTCTTATCCACTAGGCTACGGGGGCCCGAAAATAATGTGAAAAAGAGGAGACATTGCTCCTAGGAGCAATTTCTCCTCTTTTCCACATTATTTTGTTACCTGTTGTCATAGTTTCATGTTAAAACAGGGACTAGATTTCCACTTCGAGATAAACGATAATTCGAGATAAGCGAGTTCGAGATAACGAGGTTCGACTGTATGTGCAGAGAGCATAAGCTCAGACATATTTGATCATGCCCTTTCTCAGCCCGCTTACCGGAACCGAACCTCAGAAAACAAACTTTCGATACTACATTATACATAATAACAACTGAGGGGAAAAGACTTTTGAGAGACTCTGCGCATGCACAGGATAATCACAGTTGGCACAGTTCAAATATACTGGAAGAAACCTTTAGACTCGCCTAATATGACATCAATGTATTTTCTTTAGAGCGCTTAACAATATACAAACGTGCGATCATATTGAAAAATCTAAATGAATATAAAATTAAAACACGTCAAAAAAGTAAGTTTAACAGACATGCAAACAGTGGAAATCCAGATTAGACTATGCATCTAAGCGATGTTTTCAGGGCCATTGCATTAACCGGCTGATTTTCATTACGGTGTAGTCACTGGTCATAGTGCCTAGGCAGTCCACTTTACTGAACCCGTTAACGCTTAGTGCTGTATAAATAGAACCTTGGCAAACTGCGCAGACCTCGTTTAGACGCCGTGTTTTGCGGCGTCTGATCAGAGTCTGTACAATTTGTATTAAATACAGTATTTATTTTATTGTATTGGTAAAAAAGAATAACAAGAAAAACTCCTAAAGGCATTATGGACGGGCTTTTTAAATAATGAAGAAAGTGAGAGTTGTCTCTCTTGCATGGGAAACACCTACTGGCCCTCCTCTTTATCCCTACTAAATATGAAAGCAATCCACTGAAGAATTAAGGTAACATATAACTTTGAAAAAAAGATTAACCAAAATTTTAACCTGGGACGACGCCAGCCTGCCTGGATATAGCTATTTTAAAGGACGGATTTTTTTAAAAACCCGTCCAAAAATGAAATGAATCGGACTACCCTGAAATACGATATAGATCTGGCCATAGTGTTAGGAAGAAGAGCCTCTCGGCATTAATTGTGAATGGGTTAAACTCTACAAGCTTCAGAAACTGTCTAAATGCGTAGTGCATGTATTGTCTTGACTTCAGTGGCGTGTCGTTCACATAGGCCCGAGGCAGGCATTGTAATTATGCAGGTCATATGTTCTGTGTGTTTGGACAACTGAATTCCTGACCAGATTGTTAGGGATTTTCAACGCATTTACTGTGTACATATCTTGTAGTTTTGTAAGTCGAATGATTATGACATGGAAAGAATTGTGTCACATTCTGACGTAGACTACTCATAAAGAAAAGAAGTTACGAGAACAAACACTTCCAAGAGAAGACCCCTTTTCTGCAGGGTTTAGTACAGTAGGTGGCAATGTCAGGTCTGCATAAATATTGCCTCATTTTGTTTGATGACGGTGAAATCTTTCATTGTATTCGTGCACATTCAATACAAATCCAAAAGGTTGCCTTTGGATACAAAGAACACGCTACAGATGGAAAATGCGAGTCCCTGTGTTATGGAGACTTCATAAGCAGTAATGAAGTTGCAACATTGCTTACGCCCTTTAGCGATCAGCATCAAGATCAGAAATCCGTGTTCAAAGACACCACAATGGGCTCAATGATCCCAAAGGAAATAAAAATATAATCTGCACTATCGTTCGTCTGTCATGACTGATAATGACCAATCCTAATCAACTGTGTGATGTGTTATTATTTCTGTGTTCTAAGATGGCTGAGAGACCAATCTTAGCTCTAATCTGCCTCTTGCAGGTGAAACAAGAGGGGTCTGAGGATGAAAGCTCTGTTGGTGATGCCTTAGCTCTTGCTTTCCGCTGTGCACGTTTCTGCTCGGCTTCGCTTATTCTTTTTGCTTCGTATTCATCGGCTTCCCTTCTCCATTTTGTTCGATCCTGTGCAATCTGTTTCCACGACTCTGTTGGTATGTTGAAGTCTTTAAGGGAGGCTTTAAGGGTGTCCTTGTATCGCTTCTTCTGACCACCATGAGAGTGTTTTCCAACTTGTAGTTCTCCATAGAGGATTTTCTTTGGCAATTGTTCATCAGGCATTCTGGTAACATGGCCTGTCCATCTTAACTGTGCCAATTTCAGAAGAGTATGTACACTCTGCATCCCTACCCATTTCTGTGTCAGGAATCCTGTCTTGCCACTTGATCTTTAGAAGTTTTCTAAGACAGCTTGTATGGAAGTGGTTCAGTCTTTTGGCATGCCGTTGATAAACTGTCCAAGTTTCGCATGCTTATAATAGTGTTGCCAGCACCACAGATCTGTATACTTTCAGCTTTGTGTCAAAATAAAAGGTAAGAGAAAAGTCCAGGGAGTGCCACAATCACAAACCGCAGCCCTTCCCAGACACCAAGAGGAAGAGGAAACCGATAAATCCAAACAAGCACAAATCAAACAAACGCACGAAAAGCACTAAGATTAGCTCTCTCTTCCCCAAGCGAGGTAATCGCAATACTAAAAGGACTGAAAAACACAAGAACATATTGACACATGGAACGACATACAACAAACCTCCTCGTAGAATAAACCACAAAGCAACAAAAACTAAGACTAACACCGGACCACTGCCTTAGAACGGTCAGTAGAGTAAACCACTGGGGTGGGGGTGGGGGGTTAAAGCACTTTTACAGCAAGCTAACTTCACCCTGGGTCCCGATGCTACTCTTAATACAGAAACACATAAAAATTCGGTTCGCATAAAGGCTCCCAACTCAGTCAATGCATCAAAGCGAAAACACAAAAATCAAATTAATCACTATAATAAACAAAGACGAGTACTCATGGCTAATTCTACTGTATGCCAGAGTTGAACAAGGTATATCGGAACCAGTTCTGCAACAAGGTATATCGGAACCAGTTCTGCAACAAGGAAAACCAATAGTTGAACCACGGCGGGCCAAACCAAAGACATATCGTCAAGCCCCAACCCACTGGTTAAAGTTTTACGAAGAGGCCGTCATTGGGTCTGAGGCCCGAACCGCCGTCATGCAATTAAAGAGTGAAGCATAGCCATCAACAATGAATGGGTTGACAACTAGGCATGCAGTCTGCCGCATAATATCCAGGCTATAGCCAATTCTTTTATAACGGTTAATAAGTTTTCTGAATTGCTCTGAAAAGTTAGATTTACCTACAATTTTTCTACATCTGTACACTAAGTCACCGTAAAATTCTGGTTCCGCTATACCTTGTTGCAGAAGTGTTTTCAGACTGACGCTATATTTTTCTAACAAGGCACTGTAAGTCTGATTCCACTTCGGTCCCAAATACTTTCACGTAGCCGGTCAAATACTGCACTAGCTTTGGCAATCCTAGCATTGACTTCATCATCAAAGTGCACAACTCCAGACAATGTGTTTCCATAGTAAGTACAGGGAGGCGTTCTGCCGCCGCCATCTGGCCTTTAACACCAGCTGCAGTGAAGTATAATAAAAATCTAAACGGTTGTCTTTGAAAACAAAGAACACACTACAGATAAACAAAATGGAAGTCTCGGTTTTATTGAGACTCTTCAAGTCAGAAATCTGATCAAACTAACCTAGAAGATACGATGAAACTTTCAACCGTGTGTTTAGCCAGAAACCGATGGAAGATGAAGATAATAAACAGAAGCGCAACTGCAAACGTACTAGATTATGTTAAAAGCATGCACACTGTATGATTCTGAAGATTATATTAAGTGTTTGGATACATTTTCAGGGCAGTCAACTCTGTCAAATTGTTTTTCTCCCTCCAGAAAAGATCTATTCTAAAATGAAAGTATTTGCTCCCCATGGGAGCATGGAAGCAAACTCTTTTCATTTAGAGTAGACGTCACAAAAATTATCTTCCTTGTAAAAATGGCGGAAAACCTACTAGGTTTATTAAGTCCCCTTAAAGAATGCTGTTGTTTAGAAGTTGGATAGATATGAAAAGTTTACTTGGAGCAATCGAAGTCAGCTTTCAAGTTACGTAACTGTGCATTGATGTTTCAATTGTCCGTTTTAAAGTCAGCTGCAACCATACCATACATATAGATATGCAACGATACTTCCGGGTAAGCGGTTCTATTCTACCAAAACATGATGTTTGATTATTTCGTCAGAACGTTGTGATTACCTGTTAGAATCACCCCGCTGTTTCGATTCGAAGGCACACTTCAACATGTGTTCATAGTGAAATATCTAAGTAATTGTCTAGGTGCAACTCACTTATCAACAGCTCCTTTTAATCATGATTGACAAGCTGGTGCAGTTAATTCTGTTGTGTGTCCTTCAGAGTTACAAAGCAATGTACCGGAGTCGATTGAGTCAATATTTTAGCCGCAACATCAGAAAACGTACTTAAGGAGCCTTGCGCCCAGTAAGATTTAGATCAGCCTGCGCATTCGCGCAGATCACAATCTTCGCTGGGCATATTTTGGTTTGCCAAGGATTCAAAAGTCTTTGATAGCTGGCATTTTAGGGTATATTTAAACCATTTTGAGTAGGCGTAACTTTGTTTACTTAGGGGTATGAGAACACCACGGATTTCTGAAGGACGAATTAAAACAAACTTGCCAAATAAAAAATAAGAATGGCACGTTGACATTTTAGTTGAAAAGAACATTTCATTTCAACTACCGCGAAGTTAGGTTTAGGCTTAGATGATGAAAATGTTCTGTTTACTTATTATATAATTTCAAAACTAAAATCATTAGCATTTCTACTTGTGAGTATAAAAGCATGCTTTTATTGTTTCTATTCATTAAAATGAGATTGGCGCTTAACATATTTTGTGTAGAATAAATATTGCCATAATCGAAAACAGAAATCACTTACGCTACGTGTAAGTATTGATACAGAATTTTCGGAAAATTACTGAGTGCTTAAGTATATTGTAAATATTTATACAGTTGACTCTCGTTTTCTCGATTCAAGAGACTCTCCGAAATACTTCGAGATATCCGTACCTCGACATAGCAGGTTTGCAGAATTAAGGAAGAAATAAAACGAACTACCACATTTCACAAATGAGTATGTAATTTGACTCCTTAAGTTAGAGATATATTGAAAATATTGTGGAAAAGAAGAGAAATTAGGAAGGAGCAATTTCTCCTCTTTTCCACAATATTTTGTTACCTGTTGTTAGATGGTTACCTGTTGTTAGATTTTTATGTTTAAACAAAGACCATATTTTCACGTCGTGATAAGCGGTTATACGAGATATGTGAAGTCGAAATAACGAGAGTTGACCGTATGTAGATTCTATAAAGTCCATCACGAAAACATGCCTATATAATTTTGACCCCCTAAAACCCCACTTTTATATAGTAAAACTGGGGTTTACAGGGGTATACATTATTTTTCTTATAGATAGATTGTGGGTACTCGTTAGAACCGCCACGCCGAGGCGGTTCTAACGAGTACCCACAATCTATGTTATGAGCAGAAATATGAAAAATATCAGATTTTTTTATCTGAAATTTTTCAGTTTTTTGGAGCTGAAATTTTCTATATATTTGAATAGGCGTGTTTTCTTAATGCTAAATACTATATTGCACAGTTGTGCTTTCTTATTCTGATGATACTACAATCATTGTGGTCAGCTTCAGTTGCTGTCGCTTGGCATTCGTTTACTTTTTGTGCATTGTTTTGTACCTATTTGAACAATATTGTGGACACTATTTGAAGTTAAGCTCACAAAGCCCTTGAACGAACAACGCAAGCATTGCCACCGTAGAATAGTCAGCAGCAAGATCTGTCCATATGCATGTTTTAAATACCAAAGAACACAAGCATCGCCGCCTTAGAATAGTCAGAGCAAGAACTCTGTGAGTGTGAGCGTGTTTGTGTGTGTTTTTTAATCGATATTACTGGCATCAAAACTTTTCTAGATTTAAATGTTGCAATAATAATACACAATAATTGCTCGGGTGGTACAGAGCTCCCTTACTCAGTCAGCGAAACATTGCAGAAAAACAGGTGATGTAATTTAATCTAATTTAATCGCTGTTTAGTTTGATCTAATTTAATCGCTGTGATTGAATGAGGATGAGGGTTCTTGAAAAAATGTCTCTGACACAGGCAGTCGGAGCTTAAAATGCCAGTCATCACGAAAACATGCCTATATAATTTTGACCCCCTTAAACCCCACTTTTATATAGTAAAACTGGGGTTTACAAGGGTATACATTAATTTTCTTATTTCTGCTCAAAAACATAGATTGTGGGTACTCGTTAGAACCGCCTCGTCGAGGTGGTTCTAACGAGTACCCACAATCTATGTTTTTGAGCAGAAATATGAAAAAATATTAGTTTTTTTTATCTGAAAATTTTCGGTTTTTTGGAGGTGAAATTTTCTATATATTTGAATAGGCGTGTTTTCGTAATGAGTTGAACCAAGGAGGCCCCAACAAAGGCAAAACATCAAAATCAACCCTCTAATAATTGGTTTAGGCCGACATCTCCATAGAGTCTGAGAGCCGACCAACTGTCGTGCATTTAAAGCTGACAGCATAGCTATCAGCTATAAGTGGGTTAACAAATAAGCATGCAAACTGTGGCATCAATGTTATATCCTTTTCTTTATAACGGGTTATACTTTTGTTCTAAAAATGGATTTTCCAATAATAATATTTTCCTAGCAACAACTTTGTTTGTTTTTTTTTTTGTTTAATACAAAGCATTCTTTTGATCAGCTTTGTAACGTAACGTTGACATCATTTCATGACGACTAAAAATAAATACATGATTGAAATGGCTCGTGGCCGTTAGAGAGAGAGAGAGAGAGAGAGAGAGAGAGAGAGAGAGAAATAAAACGTGACCATCTTTGGTCTTTAATAAGTTTTCGCCCAAATAAAATTTGCCTTCTCACAGCGTTTTAAAAGGTATCTATGCACTCATAACAGAACGTGATCTGTCTACCGCTGTATAATTTTGGCAGCATCATTCGAGGCTCAACAAGTACGTGTGACGTCATATAGAAATAAAACAACAACAACAAAAACAAAAAAAAACAACAACAAAAAAAAAACAAACAAAAAAAAAAACGATATAATAATAATTATTAGTTTGATAGTGCATTGCGTTTCTTGCATACTTATGCTGTAGTTTAAGTATCTCTAAAATCTCTTGGAAAATATAACATCAGAATGTGTTATAAGTTGTTAAGTGCTGTAGTATGTTTAAAATAAATAAAGCGCTAATTAGAATGTTTTTATTCGGCTCTAGATCATAAATCTAGTAGGTCAGAAATGCAGATGAACAAAAATTCTGAATCTATCATCTCTACTGACTCTAAACCACATAAAGCTGGCAGTAAAACGTTGAAACGTTGAACGTATAGTACAACACCCAACGAACAATCCTTGTCTGCCAGGTGGGGACAACTAGCAACCGCAAACATCAGGCAGGAGATGTTTACGCAAAATGCGATATAACAAGCAATGCACCGAGCCATTTAAGCTGCCCGTACCCGCAAATACAGGAAGCGGCGGCACACGTCAGGTGTCCAGATGATTTTGTCGGGACTGATACCGTCATATAGTAAAATGATATGGAAGATACCTAGATATATATCGCAATATGCCACAATATTAATTTTCAGCACTTCATTGTTTTATTCCGGTATGACTGGTACTTTGGCGGCATGTTCTTGACGTGATTGGATTGAGTCAAGTACTAATAGGCCAGAAGCCGGACTTTAATATGTTTTAGTTTAAACGCATTTATTTTCTTCAAGATGATGTAAATGCAAAACAATCAATGTAAGAACCACTGAAATTCTGACAGTGGTCAATAAATCTTATACAAATCTGCATATAACTGAAATAACAAGCATAGCAGTCGGTAATCCATACGAGTATTCAAGACAAACATAATAACCAATTAAATGTAGAAACAGTCGTAAACCTAAACATGAATCAACTTCCATATTCCACATACAAGCTTCATACTCGATAAGTTGAAATGGACCGCGTCATGCAAAAAAGTACCTTCGAGCATGCACAAAATGTGCAGATTCACATCATCCTGGCATTTGCTCTCAGCAGAGGCATTCTATAGTAACAAATGATTCTGTTTGCAGACAACGAAGGCTATGATCAGATTGCGCGGATGCGCAGGTTGATCTATGCGCAGACTGATCTGGGTCTACGCTGTCCGCATGTTTCATCGCACGGTCCAAATAATGCAAAGAAGTCAATTCAGAAAGGAGTTTGAAAATCTTAAACTGCATATGTCCAAGAGATTGCTTGGATAAACCAAACCTAAATGTACAGATTAATTCGTATTGAACAAATGTTATTTCTAATAAACTTCAAATCCTGGTGGATTCAAAACTGTGGATACGTACACAAACAAAATTTGGAACAGCGCTTTGGGATAAAGTATTATTCGAGATCTTTCTAACTCACATGTGGGATGTAGAGATCTGCTTTGGGATTATTAATAGGCAAATTTCGTCCATTTTTGACAGAGTTATCTGCCCGCGACAGATCTGTTTTGTTTTTGTTTTATTTCTGTACGATTAATGAATATCAATGGATTTTCACTAAACTTGGTGTGTGCATTGATATTGTGGATATCTGCTTTGGGATTGCTAATGGGCAAATCTCGTCAATTTTTCACAGCGTATTCTGCCCTTAACACAACCGTTTTAGTTTCAGGACAGTAACTTGAGTAAATCTCAAAGGATTTTTACCAAATTCGATTTGTGCATTGATATTTTGGATGGTTAGGGATTACTCATTTGCAAAATTCATCAATGTTTGACAGAATAGTCTGTCCGCGACATATTTATGGCGGGGTATTATTGTTTCACGTTTTTTTTTTTTTTTGTTTTTTTTTGTTTGTTTTTTTATCACAACATTCCCGGTTTCACTACGGTAGATCGTGTATTATTTTGACACATATTGATGCTTATTAGACAGGTAGCATTTTCTGTGTTGCAAGTGTCTTTCTGTTTGTGCTGTATATCGTTATTTGGATTCGGGATGATTTCATAAATATGTTTCCACACTTAGTATTATTACATCTGTTCTATATTGTCCTAAGTGTAACGCATTCGCAGATTTGTCTCGGGAGGCACTCAAATTTTACCATTAAAAGTGAGTGCTAGGGTCGGGGCTGGGTGCGTGAAGGATCTTAGACTTTTTCACTATTCCTCATGAGCAGACTCAATAAAAAGTAAATAAAGAAACATAGGAACTGATACAATCCACAACAAGCCCCCACCAAAGAGAAAGACAGACAAGTACAACAAAGTATAGCAAAATGAACAGATGACAAGCTTAGTTGTCAACAGTTTCCGAAAAAGGTGGAACTCTGTTACCCAACCTTAACTTTTCGTTTGTGTTGAGGTGTTATGGCCCAGTCAACCCAATGTGGTCATGTCGAGCGCGGTCAGTTTACATAACCACACTTTTACTGGACAGACTAAGTCCTCTAAACGGATAACCAGTATTGTGCACATTCTTTTGCCTGGAACTGACATCTGCCCTTCTTGAATCAGCGGAAGGGAGAGAATGACCGCAGAAAATACTTCGTGCTAAAATCTCTACGAAAGAATGTTGCCGACCCGGCGGGGGTCGATCCTGCAACCTCCGGATTGTCAGTCGGACGCGCATCCAACTGAGCCATCGAGGTCGGCAACTGAATATCTAATCAACGTACATAATTGTTAAAAGAACTACATTAGAAAGTGAAACACTACATATCAATTAACAAATAATAGCAAAATGAAAGTACCGCCTCGGAACAGTCAGTAACGAATTATTTTGTGTGTGTGGGGGGAGGGCGGGCGGGTGTTAAAGCTAGCTTTACGCGATCTCAACCCTTGCTCTCAGCATCCATAGTAGTAAAAACATATAATTGTTCGGTCCGTGTTCAGGTCTTCTAACTAACACATGAATCATTACGGGTAACAGATAATTCACAGATAAAGCCTATAATGAAGCAAAGATGAGGACTCAATAGAAACAACGTGTTGAGACATTTGGAGATCCCACGGTTGTCAAACAACGCCACTGGAATACTAGAGCAAGAGAAAACCACCGCTTCAACCACGGTGAGCCTAGAAACAGGCATAAAAATTTCCGACCCAGAACATCAAATAAATAGTTTTTAAAGCATAGAATCTGAACCCGGAGCCATCGGTTAGAAATTAAGAGGTCAGCAAAGTGGTCAACCGTGAATGGATTAACCGCTAAAAAGCTAAATGAAAAGCCCCGGGAGTGCCACAATCACAAGTCGCAGCCCTTCCAAGACACCAAGAGGAAGAGGAAACAGACGAAACTAAATAAGCGCAAATCGAACAAACGTACGAAAAGCACTAAGATAAGCTCTCTCTTCCCCAAGCAGTGCTATAAGGACTGAAAAACACAAGAACAAAATAACACAGACAAGCCTTAAAACAAATCGCCTCGTAGAATAAACCACAAAGCAACAAAGAGTAAGACTAACACCGGGACCACCGCCTTAGAACGGTCAGTAGTATAAATCACAAAACAAAATAAACAAAAAAAAGGTAAGAGAAAAATCCATGAAGTGCCACAATCACAAACCGCAGCCCTTCCCAGACATCAAAAGGAAGAGGAAACCAACAAATCCAAACAAGCACAAATCGATCAAACATACGAAAAGCACTAAGATTAGCTCTCTCAAGTAAGTACTTGTTGCTCATTCTATTATGGCCAGAGTAAATGAAAACCAATAGTTGAACCACGCGGGCCAAGCCAAAGACTTCTAGGCAAGAAGACTGTTTTATGACATTAATGTATACCCCTTTCTTTTATAACATATGACAATTTTTCTAAAATGATCAGAAAATTTAGGTTTCCTACATTTTTTCTTCTTTAATTGCATGACGGCGGTTCGGGCCTCAGACTCAATGGCGGCCTCTTCGTAAAACTTTAACCAGTGGGTTGGGGCTTGACGATATGTCTTTGGCTTGGCCCGCCGTGGTTCAACTATTGGTTTTCATTTACTCTGGCATACAGTAGATTTAGCCATGAGTACTCGTCTTTGTTTATTACGAGGGATGTTCGAAATGAATTGCTTATTGTCCTCTAGCTCGATATCCACGTGGGGCACGATAAAAACCAATACATACCTGTATAGGTCTATTCAATATCTACACAATGGTGTATAAATGTACACGTTAGACTAAGTGTAAGACATAAAATATGCCATTTGAATACACGCAGTCATTGACCACTGCAGTAAAAATGGTTGGTAGAAGCGTCGACCAAAAGGATGAAATACGGGCTTACATCAAATCTCGCTCAAAACTTGGTTGTTCTTTGAAGAAGCTGATGACTGAAATTTCTACTGCTTTTGGACCTTCTTGTGTGTCTTTTGACACAGTTCGGCGGTGGAAAAAGAAATTTGAGTCTGGTGTAGAGTCCATCAAAAATGCACCGAAATCAGGTAGGCCAAAATCTGCATCTCGTAAAGAAATCGTTTCCAAAATAAAGGAAATCGTTTAAGGAGTTGCCAGATTTACAGTTCGGGATATTGCACGAAAGGTAGGCATATCACTATCAACGGTTCACTTTATTTTGAAGAAGCATTTGAAAGTCAGAAAGATTTCTGCTAGATGGGTGCTACATCTGTTGACTGACGAGCAAAAGAGGCAACGGCTTAAAGTGGCCATAAAGCTGCTTCAAATGTTACCAAAATATGACAAAAAGCAGTTTGCCAATGTCGTCACAGGTGATTAAACCTAGGTCCATTATTTTGAGCCCGTCAGAAAGGTTAGCAATAAGATCTGGGCCACTAAACACAGCAAACACCCAATAATTGCCAAACGTTCTTTGAGTTTGTAAGAAGGTTTTGTATGCAATCTTCTTCTCTTGTGAAGGAGTCGCAATAAAAGTGCCAGTGAAAAAGGGCAAAAGCATCACCGGAAAGTACTACAAAGACGTAGTACTGAAGAAACTGAAAAAGTATTATCAGAAACGACGCCCTGCCACTGGTTTTAAACATGTCCGTCTTCTACATGACAATGCCCCAGCTCATACCTCCGCAATAGTTACGGCGTTTTTGAAGAAAGAAAAAGTAACTGTTTTGCCTCACCCCCCGTATTCCCCAGACCTTGCCCCATGTGATTTCTTTTTGTTTCCGAAATTGAAAGCATTCCTTGCTGGGTGGAAATACCAGTCCCGACAGGCACTTGGATCTGCCATTCATCAGTACCTTATTACTGTGCCCAAATCAGCGTACCGTGACGCCTTCAAGAAGTGGATACATCGGCTGAAACTTTGCATTTCTAGCCACGGGGAGTACTTCGAGGGCATGAAATGAGTACTTTTGGGCTACCTTGAAATTTGAAGTCTCCAGATAGAAATAAGCAATTCATTTCGAACATCCCTCGTATAGTGATTAATTTGATTTTTATGTTTTCGCTTTGATGCATTGACAGAGTTGGGAGCCTTTATGCGAACCGAATTTATATGTATTTCTGTATTAAGAGTAGCATCGGGACCCAGGGTGAAGTTAGCTAGCTGTAAAAGTGCTTCAACCCCCCCCCACCCCCCACCCCCCCCGCCGGAGGTTTGCTCTACCGACCGTTCTAAGGCGGTGGTCCCGGTGTTAGTCTTACTCTTTGTTGCTTTTTGGTTTATTCTACGAGGCGATTTGTTGTATGTCTTTCCGTTTGTCATTTTGTTCTTGTGTTTGTCAGTCCTTTTAGTATTGCGATTACCTCGCTTGGGGAAGAGAGAGCTAATCTTAGTGCTTTTCGTACGTTTGTTCGGTTTGTGCTTGTTTAGATTTGTCGGTTTCCTCTTCCTCTTTGGGTCTGGGAAGGGCTGCGGTTTGTGATTGTGGCACTCCCTGGACTTTTCTCTTACCTTTTTTTATACACTGTCACCAAAAAATTAAGGTTCTGATAGACCTTGTAGCAGAAGTGTTTTAGCAGTCTGCTAGTTCCTGTTTTAAATTTGGTATGTATTTCATAAGGATCCATACTTCGGAATGTTTTGTGATCGCAGCAATTGTCGTTAAGTGCTTTGGGACTATTAGTCTCATGCTGTATAGGTGGAAATAGAGTTACGCTCAAAGCTACTACGGAACTTGTCTTAGGGAAATAAAAATCAAAAAGGATTGCATTTGGAAACAAAGAACGCATATGTCACCGACTTAAAGACGGGTTCGTTCTTCGGAATTGGACCAGGAATAGGACTGACCACAACTGGAAATATAATATATGAAAAATATATTATAAGTCAAAAATACGCATTCACAGAAAAGTGTAGACCTTATCTGTCATACATGATAATGGCAAGTGCACTGATCAAGTAGATAAATTATGTAGAACACATTTTCATACTAAACATATTGATCATGCCATTGATCATGCCAGAAAAATATAACTTCAGAAATGGTACGGATTTTCATACATGATGCCAAAATATTAACGTTGACCTTGACCTTGCAATTTCATATGACATCTACACCTCATTATCAATACCATCTAATTACACTTTACAACAATAACTTTCCATGGTTAATTCATATGAACATAAAGAATATCATACAACTACATACCTGGAAATATAATATATGAAAAATATATTATAAGTCAAAAATATGCATTGACGTTCACAGAAAAGTGTAGACCTTATCTGTCTTACATAATAATGGCAAGTGCCCTGATCCATGCAAGTGAGCATGCATTTAGATTATTTGGCATGCAATATAACGGTCAATGAATATATGGGAGACAGGTATGGGAACGGAACGCATCTGGGGTAAGTAACCGCATTAACACCCTTTATAAGCGGTTAATGAAAGTAATTCGCGGGTTCCACGGGGAATAACCGGATACGCGTGTAACGGTAGGCGCCTAACCTCGCACAATGACACATACAATCACGAAAATCGGAGACTCGGTTTGGTTTTGTCTGTTTCTTCTTCCTCTTGGCGTCTGGGAAGGGCTGCGGTTTGTGATTGTGGCACTCCCTGGACTTTTCTCTTACTATTTTTTTTTTTTTTTGATTTAATCTCTTCATATGCAACACTGTAACACTAATGGTTTACTATTACAGGTGTTAGAAATGTTACTTTTTTCATTATTCCTTACGAGCAGTCTCATTCAAACCGTGTATGCTATATTCTGTTTTCGATTTGTTCTGTATTTCCGACGCACCCCTACTTCGGAATGTTTTGAGTTCATGAGTCGTCTATAATCTATCAGAGGCTTGTTTCAAACATTGAGGAGGAAATTAGATTCTAGTGACTCTCAACAATGTCTTTGATATGCAAATATAAATCAGGGTGAAATGTCACACAAACTGCGTTTTCAGTTTCTTTGGCGGGTTGATTTAGAAACCCTATAAGAACCGAATATAATCATTTGTATTTGTAATTTTGAGCTGCATCAAAATTAAGGGTGAAATGTCGCTCGAATAATGCTGATTTAACACCCCTCCCCCCTACCCCCTAGTGTTCTTACTGACCGTTGAAAGGCAGTTCTTCTGTTGCAGCTCTTCTTTAGTTGTGCGTCTGTGTTTTCATATGTGGCGGTTATGTTGTCCTTTTTTGTGCCTCATCTCGTCTTCTTCTGGTGCCTTGGGAGGGTTGTGCATCGTGATTGTCCCATTTTCTGGGTATATCCAGTTTTGTTTGTTTTAGTATATTTTAAACAACACCAACCGACTGTGACTCCAGCTTTTTATATAGCATACTCTGCCGCCAAGTGATTCTATCCTCATCTCCTTAAGTGCAAGGATAACACGAACACCCTCCACTCAGAGTGCCATCATCAAGGCGTATACTTTATTCTTTAGCTAAGCTATAGGGAATAGATTTATGCAATGTGGTTAGTGACAGCTTGAAAGGCTTTAGATATTAACCCTTTCACAATTGAGTTTCTGAAGTGGACACTTCCGTCTATTGAAATTGAATGTGTCCATTATCTCAATAATGCATAAAAAGTAGACTAAAGTCGAAAACATAATGGCAAACAGAATAGTGACAAAATAGAAAAACGAAAACCGTAGATCCTGATGAGACATAGACATAGAAATTTTATTTTACGTCGAATATTGGTAACAAAACAACATAAGCCCTGTAGGGCGTTTACTTCGACAAACATTATGTAAGAAAACAGATATAAATATATCACAGCATGCAATAAAACAACAAAATATATACATAATTATTTATACCTCTATACATTAAGAATCTGATTCCCTTAAGAAAAACTCAAGAAGAAACTGGGGTGCTAAGCAAATCAGTTAGAGCATCCCTCAGACTGGCACTACCAATACCTTATTTAAAGTGAAAAATCGAAAGGTTGCAAGTCGTACCCAACGGGATGACTTGCTCGAAAAAGGTCGAAAGAAGGAAAAAATAAGGCACTATGCAGCCAAAACAGAAACAATAAATAAAACAGACTGAAGGAATAGCTATCAACAAATAGCTGAACAAAAGGAACTAGGCAGAACATACAGGACACTTAATCCAAAAACCATTCCAGTTCTGGAGGAGCCTACGAAACTGTGGATAGGACTCTGCTAATCGCACATTGTTAGGCAGGCTATTTCAGATCCTAGGAGCCTCGGACCTAAATGACCTCAGGCCGTACCTTGTCGTATTTACCCGTGGAACTTCAGCAGTGTTTTTGCCAGAAATTATATGAAGAAGCTTTTAAAGTAACAAGATCTTGCATATAGTTTGATGCGAGACCATTTATGATCCTGTATACCTCACTGGTCATCAGTTTAATTCTTCTCACACGCACAGGCTGAGTATTTGACAGGTTTAATAACTCGCCAAGCGAGGAAGAATAATTATTATTTATAAATCTCACGGCCCTCTCTGTATTTTTTTTTTTCAAGTTTATTTGTACTTGTAGCGCTGCAAAACTGCCAAGCTAGAGGGCAGTAGGTAAAATTTGAAGCAATAAAATAATTATAAATAACTAATCTTCCTTGTTTGGTTAAAAATCTACAAAGTCGGCTCGTCTCAACAGGATATATAATGTTTGTATAGGTATCTGTATTGGTCTGCGAGGATCAAAAGGATTAATGAGTGTCAATAGGCTATTTATACAAATCAGTCTGGATTGCTGCACTTTGAGTTGCGATTGTGTACCAAGGACCACAACCATTGCGAAAGACTAGAAAGCGTTTTACAGTCACTCAATTAACCTACCAGAAAATATATATGGCAGAGCTTTCTCAGTTTAGAAACTCTTTTAACCTCAAGAAAACACGCCTATATAATTTGGACATCCCCTAAACCCTACTTTTATATAGTAAAACTGGGGTTTACAGGGGTATACATTATGTTTCTTTTATTGCTAAAACAAAGATAGTGGGTAAATGTTAGAACCGCCTCGCCGAGGCGGTTCTAACGAGTACTCACAATTTAGTTTTAAGCAGGACTATGAAAAAGATTTGAATTTTTATCTGGAAATATTCTTTTTTTGGTTGTAAAATTTTCAATATATTTGAATAAGCGTGTTTTCGTAATGAAGCTGAATAGGAGGCTATGAAATCAGTTACTCTACGCAGTGATATAGTCATCAAACATGAAGATAAAGGTCGTGATAATGAACAGAAAAGTTTATCCTGAGGAAACCGAACGACAACTCGGAGGCACTAAATTTTTCTTGACTTGCCCAAAGTGAAAAGGAGAACTCAAGAACTGACCCAAGCAGATCCACATTAAGCCACAAACACCAAAGGGAGAGACAGACAAATGCAATAAAGCAGGCACCAAATGAACAGGCACCAAATGAACAGATGACAAGCAGAGTTGGCAACTATTTCAAAAAAAAAAAAAAAAAAAAAAATGGGAACTTTGTTACCCAAATCTTAACTGAATATATAATGAACTTAAATAATTGTTAAAAAAATAGTAGAAAGTGAATCATTACATAACAATTAGTAAAAAGTACCAAAATGAAAGTACCGCCTTGGAAAGGTTAGTAATGAACTACCTGAGGCAAAAGTTAGATTTACGGGATCCCAACAACGCCCCCAGGTTCAATAGTGGTAAATTATATATTTGTTCGGTCCGTGTGGAGGTTTTCTAACTCATACAGGACTCATTAAGGCCAACAGGTGAATCACAGATAAAGCCTACAATGAATCAAAGATGAGGACTCAACAGAAGTAATGTGTAGAGACATTCGGAGATCCGAGGTTTGTCAAGCAACACCACTGGAATATTGGGAAAAAAAGAAGAAGAAAAAACAAAACAAAAAAAAAAAAAAAAAAAACACCAGCTGAACCCCAGTGAGCCGAGACACAGACATAAAAAGTTCCGGTCCAGACCATCTACTGAATAGTTTTTTAAGTTGCGACCATCAATGAGTCTGACCCCAAGTCTGTTCATTGATTTCGTTTCTTTTTTCTTTTTTTTTTTCATATATATTTATTACACAAAAACAAGAACAAAAGAAAAGAAAAAAAAAAAAAAGATTACAAAATCAAGTCTCGTGTATTAAACACGTTCAGAGACAAAAATCTAAAGTGACTGTCGCAATATTTTGCTCTTAAATAGGCAATTTCAATTACAAGGGAATGCAAAGTAATAGTGTAGGTACTTGGGCAACAGCTGCACTTGAATTCGAAAATGATGTAGTGGACTAAGGAGGCGATTCGCATGATATGTAAAGTCCTGTTTTCTGCAAAATATAACAATTTGGAATCAACATAATAAATGCTAATAGTTTATGTTATTATAGCGCTGTTTACAGTTATTAAGAAATAACTATGACAAATATTTCAGATTCTTGAGCAAAATGAGTTTTGTGGGCTGTACAATGCAGATGATACAATCAAGTACAATATCCCAGCATGTTGTCTAATATCAAATCAGGTTCTCTACGACACTATTCAAAAATCTATGTTGTCATCGCTAAACATATTATTGAAAAGCACCTCGAGCGGCGACGTGAGAAAATGTACCTTTGACCCTGTGCGCCTTGCGAGCACACAGTGTAGCGCGCACAGTCTGATCAGTAATATCTGTCTGCTTGAAGATTTATTGATAATTGACTATTTGCTTAGCTCCACAATGAAGGCTTTAATCATACTGTGCTGGGCGCACAGTTCAGAAGAAACGTTTTTTTTTTTTTTTCACATTGCAGTTTGTTCCGTTTTTTTTTTTTTTTTTTTTTTTTTCAAATTAAACGTAAAATTTAATGACAATGTGGCGCATACTGAGAACTCGAAATAGGATCTCTAATCATCGCTAGCGTGATGAGGTCGTTAAATTAACTTGATGTTTATTATGGCTGTTGAATTATAAACATGACTACAAAAGGACCCACGTAAGCGCAGATAAGGTTCGCCAGTAATTTACGTAAACTGAGGATAAGCACTACAAATAAACATTGCAATGATATAGGATAGAATATAATTTAGATGCTATGCAAAAGACTGCAGGGTTAATGGTTAAGAGCCAATCAAGGTTAACGACTTTGCTGCCCTTTTTAATTGCACGACATTGGGTTGGGTCAGTTGCCTCAGTCCTAAACCATTCATACGAGATGGCATGTGTTTAATCTTACTTGCTTATAGTCGGTCTCACTGTGGTTCTACGTGCGGTTTGCTGTTGTTCTGACTCATTTTGTGGTCGAGCCCTGATCAGTGTTTCGTCATAGTGTTGAGAAGGTTAAATATTGATCCATAGATTAGTTTGGGAACCTGTACTGGGACAAAAAAAATATTTATCTGTGTAACTGTATCAGGATTAAGGCTGAAGGTTTTGTGCTCGGAAAATAAAATATATAAAGGGTGCCCTTGGAAACAAGGAACACATAAGATCGAAAATCGGAATCTCAGTTTTATTTGACCTCTTCGTAATACAACAATATTGTTTGAGAGTTGCATACGCCAACGCCGCTTTTAGCACCGACTTAAACGCAACTCAATTTTCCATGTTTAACGAACCAGTTTTAAATCATTCCAACAATTTTAATGTTGACCGTTCCAAAGCGGCATTTCTGTTGCTTTTCCTCTTCTTTTTGTTTCGTCTTGGTTTGGTTAGAATGCTGTTCTGTGATGTCGTTGCCTGTCATTCTAACCGTGTTTGATACCTTGGAAGGCTGTGTTCAGGGGTTGTGGACTTTCCTGCGTATCCTCATATTTATAATATTTAGTCTCACAACTGCTGAGTCATCACGAAAACATGTCTATATAATGTTGACCCCCTTAAACCCCAATTTTATATAGCAAAACTCAGGTTTACAGGGGTATACATTATTTTTCTTATTTCTGCTAAAAACATAGATTGTGGATATGCGTTAGAACTGCCTTGCCGAGGCGGTTCTAACGAGTACCCACAATCTATGTTTTGAGCAGGAATATGAAAAATATCAGAATTTTTATCTGAAAGTTTTAATTTTTTGTTGGCAAAATTTTCAATATATTTGAATAGGCTTGTGTGATATTGGCGCCATGGCTAAACTAAGATTTCCGACTTAAGAAGTCATACATTGAAACAAGAGGATTAAGTTGAAAGTTAGCCTTTGTCAGAATTAAAAGCAACGATTCAAGTCAGAAGCCAAATACATGTATAATCACACATCTTCAGACTTCGTCTAATTTCTGAAATCTCAAGAGAGCCTCCGAAACCATGCATTATTAATATTTGAGCAATATAGTCACAAAATCATCAAAACGGCGTTGTGGGTGGATATATATATTATAATAGATTTTCGCCTAATACTTATGGAAAATTATTATTGATTATTGCTTAACTGCATTGTCCATTACAATTGATCTTGGCAAATAAGGCTGTACCGTATCAGTGTCCACAAAATGTATTGTTCATGCTACATGTCGTTGCTGAAATCTCTGTTTCCTTCTATTTTGTTTTGCATTACGAAAACACACCTATGCAAATACAGTCAACTCTCGTTATCTCGACTTCGCTTATCTCGAAGTGAAAATCTGGTAACTGTTTAAACAACAGGTAACAAAATATTGTGGAAAAGAGGAGAATTGCTCCTACGGAGCAATTTCTCCTCTTTTCCACAATATTTTCAGTATATCTTTAACTGTAGGAGTCAAATTAGTTGTTCGATTTATTTTTTTCTTCAATTCTGCTGATCTGATATATCGAGCTACGGATATCTCGAAGTATTTCAGAAAGTCACTTGGATTTCGAGATAACGACTGTATATTGAAAGTTTTACAACCCAAAACAAAGGAAAATTTCCAGATAATAAAATTGATTTTTCTTACATATTTCTTCTCAAAACATAGATTGTGGGTAATCGTCAGAACCGCCTCCGCGAGGCGGTTCTAACTCGTATAATCTATGGTTTGAGCAAAATAAGAAAAATAATGGATACCCCTTTTAACCCCAGTTTGACTATATAAAAATGGGGTTTAAGGGGATCAAAATTATAAAGGCATGTTTTCGTGTTGGACAAATATAATGAATTTACAGAGGAAAGGCTACACTTTCGCAGCACAGGCGTCCATAGGCATTGAAAGAAGAAGAGTTATAGAATAAACAATGAGAAGATACAACGGCACAGATACGATCAACGACATACATATATGTAGGATGTTATATACATATGAAAAATTCCGTTATCGATGACCCCCTCTCACGTCTCATTATCCTTAGCTCCATTTCCGTTCTTGATACTAGATTCCTATAGAACTAATTTTCTTTTCAATGTGCTTTTTCTTTCTTTCTTTGCTATCTATTGTTTTTTCTTTCTTTACCTTCTCCACGTGTTCTTAATTCTACTTGCGATCGCTCAATGTTTTTTTAATCATAAATTAATTTTGTTTATATGTAAACATGCGAACTAGAAATCTCCAGATACTGTATATTGTTTGATCGTATACAATTTTCTTTCCTTTCCTCGCTTTTTGTATAGGATCTGGACAGTCGGAATTCTAGTGTATACGTAATAAGAATCACACATTGCCACAAACGTTCTATATCTTATTTTGGGCAGAACCTTATCTAATGTTGTGAAAACTTTTGGTCCTGCCCATTTGCTCGTTGATTACTGGCAGTTTAAATGTGATTAAACTAAACTAACCATACATATATATTTATGAAAGAACTGCAACATAAGACGCCTTGTAGTGATCAATGAGATGCGTGAGGTAAACACATTTTACCAAAGGCTAGCGTATCGTCGTATCAAGCGAAGGCAGTGCTTCATGATTCTGGCACTTCCTGGGCTTAAAAATAAACTTCTGAATACTGCACCGAAGGCACCAATATACTACAGCTATTGAGAAGCATAGTGTTTTAGCTTATCTTTAAATCGAAAATTAAAAAGCAAATAAATGTATGCTTTTGCATGCAGAATAACAATACAAAAGGTTTGTTTGGGAGGAATATGTCTACCAGTTTGCAACTAAACACCAAGTTTTTATTGCGTTTTACAGCCAACCGGTTGCGTAACATATACTGTTCGAATTTAGGTGCCTTTTTGTCGCCAGAATCATAACTAAACAGTCGTATCCAAAAGATAAAACTATAAGAGAAGATACTAGCCTTTTCCGAATGTCTAACTTTCTGACATATATATGCTAAATAGTAATTCATCATGCCACTGAAGCACCCTGGGAAAATGAAAATGTGCTATACTTTATTTTGAAAAGACTTGCATATTGTGAATTCATTTACCTGATGCTAGAATAATCATTTTGCAACCTGTCTTGACATGCTCGCCTGTGACTCAGACGACTGATCACGTGATTTGAATATGATATACTAAGTGGTCTATATGCCAGATACAACATTCGAAATACTAAATGATGATACTATAAATAATTGTTTCGATGAAGCGCAACAGTGATATAAGCTATATGACATTGCAGAGCTTGTCAACCCAGTCACTCTAACATGAATACACCAAATATCGAATATTTGAAGATACAAAAGTACAATATAATAAGGACGAAATGGGACTAATATGCACTCCAGCGACTCCTACACGAAATCTTTTCTAGAATGAATCCTACTGATCGCTTGAGTCGCTTGCTCGTCATTGATAAAAATGGATTAGGGTTTCCATCGCTTGTGAGAATTTCAGAAAACGGAAAAGGCTGTAAATTTTAACTTTGGCATTATCAATAGCGGCTATGGGGCAATATATTGATCTAAAAAAAAAGCCTACTACAAGCTTTTGCCTGAAACAATCGCTTGAGCTATTCTTTCAGTATTATAGATTCTCATATACTGATATTGTTTGAAATTGTATATATTCTAGTGATGCACAATTTCTCACTCTAACTGCAAATATCATTTAGGAAACTGTGGATGTTCAGCAATATAAGAACTAATAATGGCTAATCGAGACTGGTAGCAATGTTTCCATGAGATAATTGCAAAAATACAAAGGAGTAGTCGAATTCTACAGCAAAATAGTAAAAAACATGATATCCTAGACGTGTCATAGTTACAGAACATACAGGTAACCTACCAATGACACCAAGAGGGTGAGTAAAACTATGACTGACAGCACACAGGGTACACCAAAGTATCTAGCGCCCTCTACCCAAAAGAGGTGATCATAGTGTAAGACAAGTGCAGAACCTACCAAACATATGACATTAAACAGGGCGGAACACGAAAACAACCCGCAGCTAGCAGCCACAATCAGGGTATAATGCATACACATATATTGCCATAAGCTTTAACATTTCTTGTAGTCAGGAAGGAAAAGTTTGTTAAATCAGAAAACAGTAAAGTAAGAAAAGTAACAAAGACGATGTCCAGGGAGTGCTCTAATCACACATCACGAAAACATACCTATATAATTTTAATAATTATTTTTTTATTTATTAAAACTGTGGTTCACAGGGGTATACATTATTTTTATTATTTCTGTTCAGAAACATAGATTGTGGTTACTCGTTAGAACCGCCTCGGCGAGGCGGTTCTAACGAGTATCCAAATCTATGTTTTGAGCAGAAATGTGAAAAATATCAGAATTTTTATCTGATAACTTTCAATTTTTGGTGGTGAAGTTTTCAATATATTTGAATAGGCGTGTTTTCGTAATGAGAATATCACCTACCAAAATAGAAAAGAAGGCAATGGTCAGGAGTCGATACACGTCCCATCAGAGACATCAAAGGGAAAGAAACACAAACACGAAGTAACTAGACCCTAATGGAAACATCACTAGCAGAAAGCAAAACGGACAGTTACTTTCCCACAAAGTGGCCAAATGGCTATCCAAAACAAAAAGATGTAAGCGACACACACATTCAAAGACGAACTATAACAAAAGACAAATACATTAATAGAACGAGTAAGGAAATAAGACGGGCAACACATATTGTAACAAATTAATGAATAGTATCGTGTTCCAAAACAATGTGATCGGAACGAACAACACATATTGCAATATGATCGGGAATGACAGCATTTATAGTAACGAACTAGTGGGTACTTCTTATTCCAAAACAATGTGATCGAGACGGACAGCACATATGTAACGAACTAATGAATAGTTTCTTATTCCAAAACAATGTGATTGGGAAGGACAGCACATAAGTATAGAACTACTGAATACTTTCTTATTCTGAAACAATGTGATCGGGATGGACAGCAACATATTGTAACGAGCCAATGAATAGCTTCTTTCTCCAAAATAATGTGATCGGGACGAACAACACATACGTAAGGGAATAACGAAAAGCCATCAACCATCTCCCATGTCCCCTGATGAGGTGATCAGAATGTCATACAGAACCCACCAATTATATCAGTAAAATATTAAACAGGACGAAACACGAAATAAAACTCCGCAACGAGCAGCTACAAGGCCCCACTAAAACCGAACAACGCTAAAAACACCGCCTTAGAACAATCTGGAGTAAAGACTACCGGTTGGATAAGATCGAGTTTACTGGCGCCAAATACTCATTCTAGGTTCAAATGTTGTAGAAATACAAAAATAAATATTATTCGGCTGAGTGAAACACCATAAGAACATGCGCGTGCATAGATTTATTTCTGCGGTATTTACACTGCTTCTGACCGGCTATTCTAGAAAAGGCGACTAACCAGTCACAACATGTTAGAATATCAATTGATGTTAGAATATCTTGTACCTTTCATATATCTGTATACAACTGAGTACTAGTTTAAGCAAAGTTATTGAAAGCCCCATCTATGTCCTGGTATCATTACTGACATGACATAAGATTCACTTTATTTCTCTGTCAGGTCATACCCATCCATTCAGACATATACTGATTTTACACTTAGCATAACGAAAACATACCCATATTATTTTGACCCCCTTAAACCACAATTTTATATAATAAAACTGGGGTTTACAGGGGTATACATTATTTTTCTTATTTCTGCACAAAAACATAGATTGTGGTACTTTTCAGAACCGCCTCGGCGAGGCGGTTCTAACGAATACCACAATCAAGGTTTTAGCAAAATATGAAAGATATCACAATTTTTATCCGGAAACTTTCAGTTTTTAGTGTTGAAATGTTCCAAAATATTTGAATAGGTGTGTTTTCGTAATGGCATTGGAATGGACAAATCGGAACAAACAATAGATCAGATGGCACAGCACACGATGTCTGATCGTTTGGTTATCTATCTATCTATTTATCTATATAGAAATAATTTGCTTCTAATTTGATTCTACAATTCATGCTTTTGATTATCTCTCTGGGCCGTGAGCCTGACTTTCTGACTTCAGTTAAGGTTATATGGGCCGTGTCAAGCGAAAACGTGTCTTCGATTGTGAACGAAATGTGCAGATTCACACAATCCTGCGCGAGCACGAGAACTCCATCACAAAAACATGCCTATATAATTTTGACCCCCTTAAACGCCACTTTTATATAGTAAAAAGGGGTTTACAAGGGTACACATTATTTTTCTTATTTTGTTCGGAAACATAGATGGTGGTACTCATTAGAGCAGAAATATGAAAAAATATCAGAGTTTTTTATCTGTTTTTTTTTTTTTTTTTTTTTTTTTTTTTCAGTTTTCGGAGGTGAAATTTTTATATATTTGAATAGGCGTATTATCGTAAGGTCATCCGAGCCAGCTGCGTGTTGGCTAAACATTCGACATTGGACTTCGGACATGAAAATATATATAGCCATTAGACATTCGACATTCGAATGTCTAGCCGCACGACATTCGACATTAAAATGTCTAGCTGCTACATAATGGACATTCGACATTCTTATGTCTAGCCATTAGGCATTGGATATTCTACATTCGAATGTCTAGCCCTTAGACATTCGACGAATGTCTAATCGCACGACACTCGACACTGGAATGTCTAGCTGCTAGACAATAGACTCGACATTCGAATGTCTAGCCGCACGAGATTCGACATTCGAATGTCTAGCCACACGACATTCGACATTCTAATGTCTAGCCACACGACATTCGATATTCTAATGTCGAGCTGCTAGACATTGGACATTCGAATAACTTTCCGCTTGACATTGGACATTTGACAATTGAATGTCTAGCCATTAGACATTGGAAATTGGACATTCGAATGTCTTGCCATTAGACATTTGACATTCCAATGTCTATCCGCACGACAATTGTCATTCAAATGTCTACCTGCTAGACATTCGAACTTTGAATGTCTGGCCGCACGACATCAAGCATTCGACATCCGAATGTCTAGCCAATCGATATTGGACATTGGACATTCAAATGTCTAGCCAGTAGACATTCGAATGTCTAGCCGCACGACATTCGTCATTCAAATGTTTACCTGCTAGACATTCGACATTTGAATGTCTAGCGGCACGACATCCGACATTCGACATTCGAATGTCTAACCAATCGATATTGGACATTGGACATTCGAATGTCTAGCCAGGAGACATTCGACATTCGAATGTCTAGCCGCACGACATTCGAATGTCTAGCTGCTACATTAACAACACGACAATAGACATTAGACTGTCTAGCCATATGACATTGAACATTCGAATGTCTAGCCACCAGATATTGCACATTCCACATTCGAATGTCTTGCTGTCCGACATTGGTTAATCGACATTTAAATGTCTAACAGCACGACATTAAACATTCGAATGTCTAGCCGCACGACATATAACATACAACACTCGAATGTCTAGCTGCTAGACATTGGGCATTCGATATTCGAATGTATAACAGCACGACATTAGACATTTGACATTCGGATGTCTAGCCATTAGACATTGGGACATTCGACATACGAATGTCTAGCCACTAGACATTGGCAATTGGACATTGGAGTTGAAGCTGGTTAAACATTAGACATTCGATATTCGAATGTCAAGCCGCACGACATTCGTTATTCGACTGTTAAGCTGCTATACAGTTGACATTCGACATTCGAATGTCCAACAGCACGACATTAGCTATTCAAGATTCGAATGTCTAGCCACTAGACATTCGAATGTCTAGCCAATAGACATTGGACATTCGATATTTGACTGTCTAACAGCAAGGTATTAGATATTCGACATTGTCTATCCGCACGACATTCGACATTCGAATGTCTAGCTGTCCAATGCCCAATGTCTAGCAGCTAACAATCGAATGTCGAATGTCATGCGGCTAGACATTCGAATGTCGAATGTCTAATATCTAATTGCTAGACATTCTAAAGTTCAATGTGAAATGACGAATGTTTAGCCAACTTCTCATTCGAATGTCGAATGTCGTGCGACTAGACATTCGTATGTCGAATGTCGAATGTCTTGCGGCTATACATTCGAATGTCGAATGGCTAGACATTCGAATGTCCAATTTAGAATTGCAAGACATTCGAATGTTGAATGTCCAATGTCGTGCAGCTAGACATTCGAATGTCGAAAGTCTAATGTCTAATAGCTAGACATTCGAATGTTGAATGTAGAATGTCGTGCGGCTAGACTAGAATGTCTAATGGCTAGACATTCGAATGTCAAATGTCGAATGTCTAATGGCTAGACATTCGATTGTCGAATGTCCAATGTCGTGCGGCTAAACATTCGAATGTCGAATGTCCAATGTCTAGCAGCTAGACATTCGAATGTCGAATGTCGTGTTGCTAGATATTCGAATGTCGAATGTCTAATGGCTAGACATTCAAATGTCGAATGTCCAATGTCGTGCGGCTAGACATTCGAATGTCGAATATCCAATGTCTAACAGCTAGACATTCTGATGTAATATGTCGTGCGGCTAGACATTCGAATGTCCAATGTCGAATGTCTAGTGGCTAGACATTCAAATATCCAATGTCTAATGTCTAGACATTCGAATGTTCAAAATCCAAAGTCTAGCAGCTAGACATTCGAATGTCGAATGTCGTGCAGCTAGACATTCGAATTTCAAATGTCGTAAGTCTAATGGCTAGAAAGTCGAATGTCGAATGTTCAATGTCTAATGGCTAGACATTCGAATGTCGAATGTCCAATCTCTAGCAGCTAGACATTCGAAAGTCGAACGTCGTGCGGCTGGACATTCGAATGTCGAATGTCTAATGGAACGACATTCGAACGTCCAATGCCTGATGGCTAGACTTTCGAATGCCGAATCTCCAATGTCGCGCGGGTAGACATTCGAATGTGGAATGTCCAATGTCTAGCAGCTAGACATTTGAATGTCGGATGTCAAATGACATGCGGCTTGACATTCGAATGTCAAATGTTGAATGGTTAGACATTCGAATGTCCAATGTCTTATGGCTAGACATTCGAATGTCGAATGTCCAGTATCGTGAGGCTAGACATTCGAATGTCGAATGTCCAATGTCTAGCAGCTAGACATTCTAATGTCGAATGTCGTGCGACTAGGCATTCGAATTTCGAATGTTTAATGGCTACACATTTGAATGTCCAATGTCGAATGTTTAACCAACTTCAGGCAGCTATCCGAGGCTTTATTCTCCATTGATACATTCTATAGTATTCACTGATTCTGGCAGTGAACAGTAAAATTAATTACGTTTACAACTCATCATCTGTGAATGACCAAATGCATGAAATATCAAGTTCTTTTTTTCTGGAAAGTAAGAAAAAATATTAATCATTTATTGCCCGTCAGTTTTGCTATTAGCGTATTAAGTGTTAGGGTTTTCTGTTAATTTTCTGCTGTTAGAAGCTTATAAATAAATAACCATAGCACCTACGGATCCTTGAACCAGGGGGTGGTGGTGGGATTTTGGTGGTGGTTATGGGGTGTACTATAGTAACAATATATCCGGCCGGTGTTTTCAGAAACGTGCGGTTTTCGGACCTACCTATAAATCAATGGCTGCATACATAGTCCATGGATGACTATTTAATCAGGGAATAAGGTTGACCTATCAGACTGAGCAGATGTGCAGGTTTGTTGGGCCTTCGCTGGTCATATGAGCCACGAGATTGTATGCTATTTAGAATAGTTTGCATCTAATTTAATTTAATTTATTATTATTTACTATTATTACATGTCTATGGTGAAATTGCAACATTAAACAATTATACATAAAATCAAGTAATGGTTTGTACAAGATTAAAAAAGAAAATTTCTGCAGGTGTAGTCCAAAAATATTTCGAATATATCGTCTTTGTTCCTTTTACAGATTTCTCGATACTTCTTTACACAACATAGAGAAGTGTCAGATCTGGACTATATTTTAATAACTGAATCCTTTATTAATAACGTAAAACATAGTACAGCTTGTGAAGAAGTTACCAAATACAAAGTCTTCATCACACACAAAAGGACTGACACTGACCAAACGTAGATGAAATGGGCCTTACCATATTTACCCTAAATGTTCGGATACTTAAACACTTCACCATCATCACAAAAACATGCCTATATAATTTTGACCCCCTTAAACCCCACTTTTATATCGTAAACTGGGGATTACAGGGGTAATTATTATGTTTCTTATTTCAATTCAAATACATAGATTGTGGGTACTCGTCAGAACCGCCACAATCTATGTTTGGAGCAAAATATGAAAAATATCAGATGTTGTTTTTATCTGAAACTCATGATACTTGTCCCAAAATTTTAATGTCCATTTTTCTGCCTACTGTTTTGTCTATCAAATTGCAGGATGAGAGGCAAACAGTTTAGACCCATATCAGGCGCAGCTATCTGTGGCGTTCCATCACGAAAGCATGCCTATATAATTTTGACCCCCTTAAACCCCACTTTTACATAATAAAACTGGGGTTTACAGGGGTATACATTATTTTTCTTATTTCTGCTCTAAAACATAGATTGTTTTTTCTGATATTTTTCACATTTCTGCTCAAAACATAGATTGTGGGTACTCGTTAGCGAGGCGGTTCTAACGAGTACCCACAATCTATGTTTTGAGCAGAAATATGAAAAATATCAGAATTTTTACCTGAAAACTTTCAGCTCCTTACGGTGAACTTTTCAGTATATTTGAATAAGCGTGTTTTCGTAATGAATATGGGTCTACGCTGTTTGCTCAGCCATTAAAATTGATTACTTACGGCAAATACGATATGCAGGGAAATTACATATGTATATTGTGTTTTGATTAAAATGGTTTGCTTCCATAGCGCTTTAGGACGGAAACCTAACGTCGGATCTTTGAAAATGGCCACATAATGGTTTAGAAGATATCTAAAAGAAAGACCTTCAATGAATCTATTACAACAAGCATATTGGAACTATAGCTGAAAGCAAATACAATATTGAATATCTGCGTTAGGTACGGTGACACTAAGAGAATATTGGGAAATCATTTTGTATCAGTTGCATTCCTAGTGGTGCTTTAAGACGTATGAAATAAACTATGCATTTTACTTGTCAGTTTCAAGTCAGCAGATTTTTCTTTTAACTTTATAACTTAAGAAATTCGTACATTTTTTTCTGATATATAGGTGAATCTAAAGACAAGCACAAAACGATGAGCCAAAGTTCTTTTTTTCTTTTGTATATTCCGAACATAACTTAATATTTATTATATACATCGATTAAGATAATTTTAATTAAGCTGACATATAATACCTTGAATTATGTATATATTTATCTTCATGCAGCCGTTTTCTCACTATGCTACACCTACACTCATACACACACCCCCTACCAGCCCTTCCCCCACCCCCCCCCCCCCCACACACACACACATACACACACAACAGTTGAAGTGGGCATAGTGTGTTGGTTAGCGTTAGCGTTAGCGTCAGCGTGAAAGTTTATCTCATCACGAAAACATATATAATTTTGACCCCCTTAAACCCTACCTTTATACAGTAAAACTGGGGTTTACAGGGGTATATATTATTTTTCTTATTTCTGCTCAAAAATGTAGATTGTGGGTACTCGTTAGAACCGCCTAAGCGAGGCGGTTCTAACGAGTACCCACAATCTATGTTTTGAGCAGAAATATGATAAATATTAGATTTTTTTTATCTGAAAATTATCATTTTTTGGCGGCAAAATTTTCAGTATATTTGAATAAGCATGTTTTCGTAATGTGCACGATGTCGTTTGAACCGGTTGACGGATTTTCATCAAGCTTGAAGAGCTACATCATTCTGACAAGCGTTTGTATAGTATATCAAGTTTCTTTGGTTGATTCTATCCAAAGGGGAGCAAATTATTTCCTTTGACAATAGCACCCTTTTCAGAAGACAAGCATAACGATTTTGACAGTATTCATTCCCTTTAAGAATAGCCTCGCTTGAGGGGTCTCTCTTTTTATGTGTATCCATTCATCAGAAGCATCAATGTGTATTTGCAATGCCAAGATTCATGATGCATCTTTAAACTACATTTGAAAAAGTAAATACCATTTCTTAGGGTATTTTTTTTTTTTTTTTTTTTTTTTTTTTTTTTTCTGCTGCAAGTTTTAAACTATTTCAGTTTCTACTTTGAGATAGCATATGCAAGATATTTGAAGTGTTTTTGATCGATATTGAAGAAATTTTCTTAGGTGTTTGTTATCTTGGTTTTAATTATATAACTTTAATTGCTGAAGCTCGCAAGATTTATCAAGACAGTGATAAAGGCAATATAAGAAGTCGTTTTTATCTGCTTTTATGCAAATAAAACCCCAGCCTCTTCTAATGTTACACATCACTGGAGTAAATTTCTATATTTTCACATACAAGACAAGTCTATTCGAATTGGAAAATTAATTTGACATATTAAGACAATAATGTAATTCAATGTTTGCATGTTTTGAACACTCAAACTTTGAAATTCGCAGACAATTTAATCGACGTAACTTTGTTACGCTAATGATTTCTGAGAACGGTTTCGGAAAATACCATAGATTTCTAAACATTCCAACTACAGCAGAGCGCATTTCTACGGTAAGCCTTAGAAAACTGTACCCAGAAATGACCCCTATAAGCTTCTCGCTTACCGTCAGATCCTGGAACATTTGATGTTGTATATGTTTGTTTAGTGTAAATTAACAAATAAAATATTGTTTAAAGTAGTAAACCAAAACGGTACACGATCAAATAAGCAGTTTGACCAGAGCCTGCACTGTTTGCCATTCCGTCAGTACTTTTGTTTGTTTGTGTTGAGGTTTTACGGCCCAGTCAACCCAATGAGGTCATGTCGATCGCGGTCAGTTTACCTAACTACACTTTAACTGGACAGGCTTAGTCTTCTAACCGGTTAACCAGCAATGTGCACATTCTTTCTCCAGAAACTGACAACTGCCCTGCTTGAATCAGGGGAAGAGAGAGAATGACAATAGAAAACAGTTCATGATCAATCTCCACGAAACATGTTGCCGACCTAGCGGAGATCGAACCCGCAACCTCCTGATCGCTTGAGTGGATCTGATTATATCAGTTCCTGAGTTCTCTTATATACTTAGGGTAATTATGGCATTAAATAAAAGTGTCTCAATAAATAATAGTGATTTGTTTTATAGTGTTATTATTATTATTATTTTGCAAAATAAATACAACACTACTGACCTGCAAACGAAATATAACACTAATTATCTGCAAACGAAATATAACACTACTGATCTGCAAAGAAATACAACACACTACTGATCGGCAAAGAAATACAACACACTACTGATCTGCAAAGAAATAAAGCACTACTAATCCGAAAACGTAGCTCAACATTACTGATCTGCAAATGAAACACACACACTACTGATCTGCAAATGAAAATCAACACTACTGATCGGCAAATGAAACTCAACACTACTGAGCTGCAAACGAAACTAAACACTGCTAATCTGCAAACGAAACGCAACACTATTACCCACAAAAGCAACGCACTATGACTGGCCGCTAAAGAAAGCTACACTGCTTGCCCGATAAAGAAACGCAATACTACTGGACCGCAAATGAAACGCAACAGCGCTGGTCCGCTAAAGACATGCGATACTATTTGCCCGCAAAACAAATGTAACAATGCTGATCCGCAAAAGAATCACAAGAATGCTGATACGAAATAGAAATGCAACATTGCTGTCCGCTAAAGACATACGATACTATTTGCCCGCAAAAGAAATGCAACAATGTTGATTTGCAAAAGAAACGCCAGACTGCTGATACGCAAAAGAAATGCTACACTGCTGCTCCGCAAAAGAAAAATGAGACTGCTGATCCGCAAAAGAAATGCAAAACTGCTGATCCACAAAATAAATGCAACACTACTGATCTGCAAAAACAAATGCAACACTGCTGATCCGCAAAAAGAAATGGAACACTGTTGATCCGAAAAAAAAATTGAACAATGCTGATTTGCAAAAGAAACGCCAGAATGCTTACGCAAAATAAATGCAACATTGCTGAATCGCCAAAGATACACCAAACTGCTGATCCGCAAAAGAAATGCTACTCTGCTGATCCGCAAAAGAAATGCTACTCTGCCGATCCGCAAAAGAAACACCAGACTGCTGATCCGCAAAAGAAATGCTACTCTGCTGATCCGCAAAAGAAATGCTACTCTGCTGATCCGCAAAAGAAATGCTACTCTGCTGATCCGCAAAAGAAACACCAGACTGCTGATCCGCAAATGTAATGCTACTCTGCTGATCCGCAAAAGAAACACCAGACTGCTGATCCGCAAAAGAAATACAAAACTGCTGATCCACAAAATAAACGCAGCACTACTGATCCGCAAAAAGAAATGCAACACTGCTGATCCGCGAAAGAAACGCATTAATACTGATATGCAAAAGAAACGCAACACTGCTGAAATGCATAAGAAATGCAACAATGCTGATCCGCAAAAGAAACACAATATTTCAAAAGAAATGCAAAACTACTGGCCCGCAAAAGTAACGAAACATTGCTGATACGCAAACGAAATGCAACAATTCTGATCCGCAAAAGAAACGCAACACTGCTGATACGCAAATTTTTTGCAACACTGCCAATCCGCAAAAGAATTGCAACAATGCTGATCCGCAAAAGAAACGCCACTATGCTGATACGCAAAAGAAATGCAACACTACTTGCTCGCATATGAAACGCAACACTGCTATTCCGCAAAAGAAACGCAACATTGCTGATACACAAAAAAAACGCAACACTGGTGGTACGCAAGAGAAACGCAACACTGCTGATCCGCAAAAGAAACGGAAATCTACTGATCCGCAAAAGAAACGCAACACTACTGGTCTGCAAAAGAAACGAAACATTGCTGATCCGCAAAAGAAACGCAATACTACTGGCCCGCACAAAAAAAAACGCAACATTGCTGATCCACAAAAGACAAGCAACACTGATGATCCGCAAAAGAAATGCAACACTACTGGCCCTCAAAAGAAACGCAATACTGCTGATCCGCAAAAGAAACTCAACAC
Organism: Anodontia alba; assembly: GCA_964016985.1. Classification (NCBI taxonomy): domain Eukaryota; kingdom Metazoa; phylum Mollusca; class Bivalvia; order Lucinida; family Lucinidae; genus Anodontia; species Anodontia alba. Next base: position 21,458,363 of record OZ024829.1, read on the forward strand.
TGCTGATCTGCAAAAGAAATGCAACCTGCTGGTCCGCAAAAGAAATGCAACTCTGCTGATAAGTGTAAGAAATGCAGTACTACTGGTCCGCACAAAAAACGCAACATTGCTGATCCGCAAAACACAAGCAACACTGCTGATCCGCAAAAGAAATACAACACCACTGGCCCGCAAAAGAAACGCAACACTGTTGATCTGCAAAAGAAAAGCAACACTGCTGATCTGCAAAAGAAATGCAACACTGCTGGTCCGAAAAAAGAACGCTAGACAGCTGATACGCAAAAGAAACGCAACACTGCTGATACGCGAAAGAAATGCAACACTAATTGCCCGCAAGAGAAACGCAACACTGCTGATCCGCAAAAGAATGCAATACTGTTGATCCACAAAAGAAATGCAAATCTGCTGATCCGCTGAAGTAACGGTATAGACACTGACCTGAACCGCCTCAGTTTATCTGGGTCTATATAGTTTGACAAGGCCTGGATCGCTGGACATTAATAATTACTCTAACAATTTAAATTGACATAAAACTACAAGCTTCTTAGGAAATGTATTTCAACCACATCATCTACTTAGTGAATATGTCAGAAAACCAATTCAATCATATTGCTCTGCAAACAGGCAAACCTTGTACTTATAGAGAAACCTTCAGGAGAGTTTGTCATGCTATTCCCAGTAGAGTAAATGTTACTTAAGTTGATATTATCTAATCCGGATTTCATCACGCTCACACTTTACCATTTGAATTACGTGTCAGGCTGCTGGAATAATGGAACTGAAGTGACCGTTAACTGTTTACTGTAGAATGAAAAATTGTTGACATTTAGTTGTCTCGCCATCTGCAATCTGTATGTGATTGAAGTGGGGAATCTTGTTTCAACATATAATACAAAACCTTAAGAATGAAAGGATAGCTCGATCAAAGAAAGCTGACTTTCTCATAAATTGACCTGGAAATGCAAGGGAACACTAAGGAACCGAAAAAGAAAAAACACCTATACCTTATAATTCTCTTCCTGTACTTCGATATAGTTGTTTTAGTTATTTTTCTTAAGCTTTTGTTTTCATTTATTTAGCCCATACCTTTCGTCTGAAAATAGAAGCACGGCGGCTCAGGCACCGCCAGTAGACATTAATGTTCTATGACCAGGCTGAATCAAACTGGCTCAGCGGGATTCGACTACGAAAAATCGCCTTTCTCAAACTATTTCATTGTCTCCGTTTTCTTTTCTTTTTTTTTTTTTTTTTTTTTTTTCTTTAATAGTTTCGACTCTCCGACACGTGAACTTGATTAATGGGATGATCTTGATTACTGTTGTATTAATTCAGATTATGCTAACTGATGTTTATTTGATTCGCTGATATCTAATTTGTATTCCGAATATTCGACACTTGAAAAGGACAAAATGAATTTTTAGTTTTTAACCTTTACCACTCTCTGGGCAGATTCAGCAGACGACACATTGATATTTTTCTTATTTTTTTACAACAAAAAATGCTATGACATTTTATGCAAAATTTGCATGAAATGCCAAAGCCTGTTTTCTGAATAAAAAAAAAACAACATATTTCAAAATGTTGTGCGTTGCTAAGCGTTAATCTATGGCAGAGATTGATTACAAATAGGACTGTTCTCTGAAAGGTGTTTGTTGGGTTAAATCAAACAAATATATGTAACTACTCCTACTCTTACCAAGATTAATAGAATTAACATTTACCATGCTATGGACAAATTCAGCAGACGACAAACTGACGATATTTTCCTTATTTTTCCGAGAATACGTGATCCGACATTTCATGCACATTATCTCCTAATGAGACAATTTCCATGAAGTGTCAGATCCTATTTTTCTAGGAAAGATAAGAAAATTGTTTCAAAATGTCTGCTAATATTTTTACCAAGCATGCAAAGTATTAGAGCAAATATGTCCTGTGGCTATAGATTAGTTTCGTCTTATGAGGAATCGGTAGACCTTATTGGGGGACAACGCTGTCGATAAGTGTTGCCTTTTTCCTGAAAAGTGTTCTACGCTAAAAGGAAACCATTTGATCCCAAAGGAAGCAACCTTTTTTTCGGGTGCAAATTCTTCCCTCTTAGGGTAGAAGTTTACTCTAAAAAGAAAGCATTTGCTCCTGGGAGCAAATGCATTTTTTTTTCAGAGTAAACCACTCTTCGAGAATAAATTCTTCCCTTTTAAAGAATACCCCTTTTCAGAAGGGGCTTGACGTGCAGTAAATCAATTAGGAGGCCATAAATGTTGTCTCCCTTGGTGGAAATGGCGGAACAAGAATGTCTAGCCCCCTTGTGAAAATGTATGTTTTATAGATGCCCCTTTAAATCAGTGAATTACAAACGCTTTTAACGGTACGAAGGTATACTACAATGCAATCCGACAGATACTGTTACACACACACACACACACACACACACACACACACACACACACACATATATATATATATATATATATATATATATATATATATATATATATATATATATATATATATATACTTGAAGAGTCTTATTTCAAGTTAAGATATCACAAGCTATGTGATATTCCTAGAGAAAAATGGCAAACAGTGAAGACCTTGATCAGACGCCGCATTCTTTGGCGTCTGATCTGAGTCTGCACTGTTTGCCAATTACCCTTAAGTGGGTCTCCAGACTAAAATGGGTTAAAAGTGGATAACGGTAGAGAAGAATTGTAATAGTTTTAATACATATTTTAAGCAAATATTATTTGTTTTGTAGAAATCAATTCCTTGAAGTAGAACGTTGTCTTCAGTTGAATTTATTTTCCGGAAATTACACACAGTGAGACATCTGTTATTTTATCAATCCTTAAAGTGCAGAGCAAAATTGTATCAAACGACAGTCGCAATCTAAATCTTTTTTTCTTTCTTCTGTTTTCTTTCTTAGTTTATTTTTTCTGCGAAAATAAGTCTTGACAGTTCAAACCTTCTCTCTAAAAACTACAGTGAACCCTCATTACAACGACAGCATTTGTTCCAAAAGATGTTGCTATTAAAATGAATTTGCTGTTGTAAAGAATCCTTAATGGACAGAATGATATGTAAGAAAGACCTTGTTTACTCTTATTTCCTCAAAGAATATATGTTTTGGATATTTGTTAGAATCGCCTCAGAGAGACTATTCTAATATCCAAAACATATGTTGCTTGTTGTTTTCATGCAATATTTTTGCATAATGTCTCATTAACTGTCACCTCTTGAGCGAAGGTTTCGTGACATTCAAATTGTCATTACATTACGAAAACACGCCTATTCAAATATACTGAAAACTTTACAACCAAAAAAAAAGAAAATTTTCCGATAAAAAATTCTGATATTTTTCATTTTTCTGCTCCAAACATAGATTGTGGGTACTCGTTAGAACCGCCTCGGCGAGGCGGTTCTAACGAGTACCCACAATCTATGTTTTTGAGCAGAAATAAAAAAAATAATGTATACCCCTGTAAACCCCAGTTTTACTATATAAAAGTGGGGTTGAAGGGGGTCAAAATTATATAGGCATGTTTTCGTGATGTAACGAATTTTGTAGTTGTATTGTGTCGGTATAAAGAGGGCTGACTGTATATCAATATATACTTCAAAATGTCGTCTTCTGAAGCTGTGATTTGTGCTTGTTAAAAGTAGCAAAATAACATCTTTGGACAGACATTTTGGTAATTGAAGCCTGCAAAGATTCTTATCTGAAAACAGGAAAATAGAAAAACATAAAAACAGAGAACTTAGCTAATTCAAAATTATTCTCAGTTGGGAAATAGGCAAATACACAAAAATAGCACCGCTAAAATAAGATAAGTTCTAACGAGTACCCACAATCTATGTTTTGAGCAGAAATATGAAAAATATCAGAACTTTTTATCTGAAAATTTTCATTTTCTAGTGGTAAAATTTTCAGTATATTTGAATAGGCTTGTTTTCATAATGGAATGCTGTGGGCCATACATGTGGCTCCATTCTGGCTAAATACGTAAATACGGAAATACGCAAGAGAGGCAAAAATGATATAGCACTGCCCTACCGAGCCACCAGATAAATGTTTTAAAGGGAATTGATATGCTTTCTGGGGAAGCAACTCTGTCAATATATTTTGATCTACTATAAAGGAGGGAATTAGCTCCTGAGGGCATAACACTGTAATGCCTTTTGGAGCAAATTCTTTCCTTTTACAGCAGAACCCTTTTAATGACAGAAAACAAACAAGAATTCACTTGTCTCGTTTAAATTTTCACAAAATGCCAAAAATCGTTTGTTTTTTTTTTTTTTGTTTTTTTTTTTTTGTTTTGTTTTTTCATGCTAAACGCACCTGCGCATGAAATTTTCCCTGCTAATAAATATTTATAAGCAGAGTAAAAGTTCATTCATGCTGAACTATGTTTATCAAGAGGTAATTTGCAAATTTTAGTAATTTGAGATTTATTATCATAACAAATTTCATGCTCAGCTGACTTGAGCATGAAAACAAGTTGTATAACCTCGGGGCCTGGTATCCTGTCTCCTGAAATGACACAAAACGACATCACAAAAAAGCACTACATCAAAAACAGAACGAAGAAACGAAAAGAAACTGCAACAGAAATTGTAAAAGTTTCATTTCATGCTACCTGAATATACCTCTTACGGTGTATTACGCCTGTAAAGCGCTTGTTTATGTAAGCAATACAAATACAGTCGACTTTCGTTATCTCAAATTCCAGGGGACTCACTGAAATACTTCGAGATATCCGTACCTCGACATATCAGAGTTGAGAGAGTGAGGAAAACAATAAATTGAACAACCACATTTAACAAATGAATGTGTAATTTGACTCCTGAAGTTAGAAAAATATATATATATAATAATGTGGAAAAGAGGAGAAATTGCTCCTGAGGAGCAATTTCTCCTCTTTTCCACATTATTTTGTTACCTGTTGTCATAGTTTCATGTTAAAACAGGGACCAGATTTTCACTTCGAGATAAGCGGTAATTCGAAATAAGCGAGTTGGAGATAACGAGGTTCGACTGTAATAATTCTGTATGAGCCACAACGCCAGAAAACGTACCTATGAACGCATGCGCAGGCTGATTTGAGTCCCCGGTGAGCTTATGTCAGAATGTACGTTCTCTGACATTGTATTACCACGTTGCTTTATTCCTCACAGCGGTGTGTCAGTTGCGGTATGAATTCATGTATAATAACTGTATAATAATTGTCCAGCAGGCACACAACGTTAAAACAATGCCATTTCAATGTTGATTCAAAGTAAAGGAATTTTGAAAAGATATTATATTTTTGTGTAATCGAAAATGCACCAATCGAACACACAAAGTGTTAGATTGGTGCATTTTCGATTATACAAAAACATCAATCACACAGGAAATGCCACAATTTTGAAGCACAGCCTCCCTGCACATTGCAGTTTGAAGCCAGAACACTATATAGTGAAGACGCAAGCACAACCATTACGAAAACGCGCCTATTCAAATATATAGAACATTTCACCTCCAAAAGCTAAAAACATTTCAGATAACGAGTACCCACAATCTATGTTTTTGAGCAGAAATAAGAAAAATAATGTATACCCCTCCTATATATAATGTATACCCCATTTTTACTATATAAAAGTGAGTTTAAGGGGAGTCCAAATTATATAGTCACGTTTTTGTGATGTATCAACCAGACATCACGAAAACACACCTATATAACTTTGACCCCCTTAAACCCCATTTTTATATAGTAAAACTGGGGTTTAGATGGGTATACATAATTTTTCTTATTTCTGCTCAAAACATAGATTGTGGGTACTCGTTAGAACCGCCTAACGAGGCGGTTCTAACGAGTACCTACAATCTATGTTTTGAGCAGAAATGTGAAAAATATCAGGATTTTTTTTTTTATCTGAAAATTTGCAATTTTTGGTGGTGAAATTTTCAATATATTTGAATAGGCGTGTTTTCGTAATGAACTGGATTAACAAACATTAATTCAGTTTGCCGCATAACCTTCATGTCATAACCTATATTTTTGTAACGATTGACTATCTTTTTTAATTGTTCCGAAAAGTTGAAAATGGGACACAATAATAGCTTACAAAACGATGGCAAACATTTTTCTTGTTCGCATTGGGCATTTGTTAGGATTACTTTGTCCTTTCTGATATAGGTGTATCTTCTGAAGTAAGATTCTACGAGAAACCTGTCTTTGCTGATAACATTCTTCTTTATTTATTTGTTGGTTATTGTAACTGTGCCTCTATGTCTTGTCATTCGTTGTCCTCATCTCGTCTTCTTTCAGTGTTTTGGGAATTGTATGGCCTATTTGGGTATCTTCAGCTATTCATTTCCTAACTTTAAAGTGTTGTCCGCATTTTTCCTACAAATTTTCACTGCAACGTTCTTTGTTTTTTTCCGAAGATCCTTGAGTACACGCACAGATGAAAGTATCTACGCACCAACAAAGAAGAACTTCAACAGAAGGGCCGCCTTGGAACGGTCAGTAGAAAACTACTTCGGGTGGGGCTGTGGGGTTGGAGGACTTAAACCAATTTTACTCGCGCGAAAGCCTTAATGCCAATCATTACGTAAACACACCTATGCAAATATATTGAAAATTTCACCACAAAAAAACTGGAAGTTTTCAGATAAAAAATTCTGGTATTTTTCATATTTCTGCTCAAAACATAGATTGTGGGTACTCGTTAGAACCGCCTCGACGAGGCGGTTCTAACGAGTACCCACAATCCATGTTTTGAGCAGAAATAAGAAAAATAACTTGTACCCCTGCAAACCCCAGTTTTACTATATAAAAGTGGGCTTATGGGGGTCAAAATTATATAGGTATGTTTTCGTAATGATATCGCACTATTTAAAGAGCTACGTTACTCTGCTTAGTGGCAAAGAATCTACAAAAATCTCAGACATTGTTTATGGAATAAAATGGAGAAAAATATCATTAATTAAAATGGTTTGTTACTTACTCATCTAAGATAAACGTCCAACTGATTTCGTCAAAAATGTGGAATATGTTAATATGTTAAGCAACATTCATCATGTTTTCTTCATTCTTTATTCCTTTGCGATCCCTCTTCTTTACATTTCTTGTGACATGGAAATGTGATTAATTTAGGTTTTCTTGATTGCAGTTGTATTATTGGGTTACAGTTATTACAGTTGTACAAATTCAATGTACGCTAACAACTATTTACCTAATTCGTTTTTACCCCATTTGTTTTGCTTAACTGCCTCGCAGGAAAAGTATCTAGACAGTTTTTTTTTTCTGTACGTTTTACTGAGAACGTGTGATTCTTATTGCATTAGTATTGTATTGCCCAGAATATACACACTGCAACTATCTCGCCGCCCAGCACTTATACACACCGCAACTATCTTGCCGCCAATTTTTTTTTTTGTTTGCTAGTCGAGACAACTTTTACAGACAAAAACGCAAGGGAATTCTTTCATTTTAGGGGACTGGATACACTTTGTACATTTTCCGTCATTTCTGTCGATAGGGACAACTTAATGGCTGCCTGTTTGCTTTAATGCACACCAAGCCTTTATTGAAAGGGGTCTACTCTCTCTCTCTCTCTCTCTATATATATATATATATATAAAAAACAATTCACCTTCTTGGAGCCAATTCTTTACTTACAGCGTAGACCCTTTTTCAGAAGGAGACAAAATTTTGACAGAGCTGTCTCTCCTGCAAGTGTAGCCAGTATCCTTAAATCGCATGATTTCATAGAATAAACACAATTAAGAGCCTCCTCATGACAAAACCAACGCAGCCTACCCATCCAGTCAGTCTGATCAGTCTTCGCTGTGCACTAAGTAGGTAGCTAAGAACCCAAGCTTTCTTCATGTGGACAGCGACGATTCTGATCTGACTGGGAGATGTCAAGGCTGATCTGAGTCTTCGCTGGGCGCACATGGCATTCTATTGGATTTATGATCTGGCTCAAAAATGTCTTATTTCCGCAATAGCTTTTCAACTATCAGGGTTTTTTTGTGGGTTTTTTTTGTGTTTTTTTTTTTTTTTTTTTTTTATAAAAAAAAAAACTTTCCAAGATTTAAGTTATAGAGGAGCACAGATGCCGACATCTCCAAAAAGTTCCAGTGTTATATCATACAGCAGTTGAGTGTGATAGACAACCATATACACGTTTTACGTATTTTGTACTATCGATGGATAGTCAAGTATCGTCTGTTCCAGTTGTGCTTACATGTATAGCGCTTTTAGGGATAAATATGGCTGATGTGTGGTCTAGGTTGAAATTAGGATAACTCGCAGACAAGATTTATCATTGTAACGCCGTAAGAATCACCATAACTACATTGATGTGCTAATTATCTTTTCTTATCATCCGCTCTCATGATGAGCAATAAATTAACTTTACAGACACAACACTAACATAACAACAGGCTACTCAATGTAGATTAGCTGAACCGCGTCATGATAAATGGATACAACCCAAGGAAGATCTGTTACTCGAATATATCTATCTCCCTTCTCAAATGGTAACACTAAGAGGAAACGATTTTCTGTTCCACCTCTTCTCCCCCATACCCTCTTCTTGTACCCAGAAGCAAATCATTACTTAGAGAATCTGAGGCCGGTTTGAGTCAAAAATCAAGGACTCTCTCTTTCTCTCTCTCTCTCTATCTTATGCCATTAATCATATCAGGTCTAAGAGACATTTGTGGGGTTGTTTTATATAGCATATGGATACGTTATTGTTGCTGGGGTATCAATATGAAACGGTTATTCAGCGTCTGCGGTTCATTGCCACGTTGTTAGTTATATGGTATCATCACGAAAACATGCCTATATAATTTTGACCTCCTTAAACCCCACTTTTATATAGTAAAACTGGGGTTTACAGGGGTATACATTATTTTTCTTAATTCTGCTCAAAAACATAGATTGTGGGTACTCGTTAGAACCGCCTCGTCGAGGCGGTTCTAACGAGTACCCACAATCTATGTTTTGAGCAGAAATATGAAACATATTAGAATTTTTAATCTGAAAATTTTCATTTTATGGTGGTAAAATTTTCAGTATATTTGAATAGGCATGTTTTCGTAATGATGTTCATCCAATAAGCAGGGGTGCAATATATACTGGAGTGGCAATGTGAAAAAAATACTTTATGACATATGTACCGAAGGAAGTCTCAGATTCGTCTGTGCAGTCTCGTCACGAAAACATACCTATATAATTTTGACCCCCCTTTAAAACACTTTTATGTAGTAAAACTGGGGTTTACAGGGGTATACATTATTTTTCTTATTTCTGCTCAAAAAATAGTTTGTGGGTACTCGTTAGAACCGCCTCGCCTCGCCGAGGCGGTTCTAACGAGTACCCACAATCTATGTTTTAAGCAGAATTATGAAAAAATATCAGAATTTTTATCTGAAACTTTCAGTTTTTGGTGGTGTAATTGTCAATATATTTGAATAGGCGTGCTTTCGTAATGTGATCAGTCTTCGCTTGGCCCAAGGAGCTAAGGTGTATTCCGTATTAAGACGAAGACTAATGAGCCTACGCAGATTAGGAATCTAATTTGAGTCTTCGCTGGGTGCAAGTCATAATGTACATCTACTCGTATACTGAAATCATTTTGCCTTGATAGTATATTGGACTTGTAAACGCTTACTATTTTGGATAAGAAAATAACAGACGATATTTTGAAATATATTTCTCATTTATCCCAGAAAACAGAATTGGTAGTTCATGCAAATTTTCTCCTAGGAGACAAATTGCATGAAATGTTAGAATTGATAGTTCATGCAAATTTTCACCTAGGAGACAAATTGCATGAAATGTCAAAATCTATTTTCTGGGAAAAAGTAAGAAAAAAAGTCACCAGTTTGTCGTCTGCTGAATTAGCCAAAAATATAAGATTTAAAAAATTAGGATATATGTACACAGTTATGAGACCTATATACTCACATTTTCGGACTTATTCTCCTTACCATACCGCTCCTTAATATTGAACATGCTAATTTTAGCACCTTTTGATGTGTGTAAACTACTGCTAGATGAGTGACAAACAGTGTATACCCTGGGTAAATGCTGTAACTTTAGAGGCGTCTACCAATTCGCTAGCTACACTTCAACGTTTTAGTTTCCGATGGAAATTCATGTTTAACCGTTTCATTTCTGAGTTTATGAAATGGATTCCGTCTTTGAATCTGGTTAGAACCATTGTTCCAAATAGGGTTCTCAGTAAAAAGTCCAAACAGAATGTCAAACAGTATAGATCCTGATGAGACGGCTCATTATGAGCCGTCTCATTAGGATCTATACTGTTTGCAAAAGCATTGTTTCGGACTGCAGAGCTGAAAGGAATAACAGGCATCGATAATCTACAGTTTTGATGTTTATATATAACAGCAGATTGTCAGCCCGAAGCGGTATAAATGTAATGATGTAAACGTATAATTCTGTTTAATTTTCTATCATGATAGATTGTTTACATTTAATTTAGATGTTTTAAATATTAATGGATGCTCAAACGGTGATAAATAAAACATACGGTTAAAAGGTACCCATGCACAGGGAATCCATATGCAAACTGAAAAACATATACCAACTTGCGCATTCGCAAAAGCTGGTACGATCCTTCTCTGTTCGCATACATATTATTTTAACTTTACATGTCAGTGGGGATTTGCAGGTCGTGTGTGCTTGCACTGAACACTGAATGCATATTCTGGACTTGTATTGATAACTTTGCATCAGTCCATATTACCATCAGCTGATGGGTGAGTGGCAAACAGTGTATACCCTGGTGAGACGTTTCAGACTATGGTGTCTCGTCTAAGTCTACACTGTTTGCTTAGGCTGTCTGACCCAATACTCAGGACTATATCCGCAGATGATATAGATCCATTGCGTATCAAAATTTGGATTCGTACAAAAAAAGTGTACACCAAGACCAATGTCACAGAACGCGACTTTTGGTCAGAGTCAATACTGCTTGCAATGAAATAAACAATTTGCAGTAAGAGAAGTAATTAAGGGAAACGGATACTTTGCACACTTCTAGGAGAAGCAACTTTATCATAATTGTTTTGCCTCCCTTCAGTTGGATTAGATCCCTTCATAGAAGGGATGACATGCAGGAAGACAAGATGAAGTTAAGTCAAGCTGTCTCCCTTGTAGAAGGTGTTAGAAAATCAACAAAGTATGTCCCTTTCCTTAATACTTTAAGTGCTATAATAACAACTGCAGAAGAGGACATTTTATTTATTATCTTTTTTCAGAGAAAATAAGGTCTGATATTTCATGTGCTGGGCAGACGATTCACATGTAATGCCAGGTCCTGTTTGACCTGAAAAGTAATAAAAACATATATGATGTCGTCCCTCAATTTCGCTTTGCACGTGAAGGGTTAAGATATATGTATAACGTTCCGTCTAGACTGGCTCCAGTCTCCAGTGGCTAGATATTCATTCTTATAATTCTGTTTGATAATCCACTAAAACCAAAATAATATAATGACTTTAAAGGCTGGTCACTAGTGACCAGCCTTTAAAGTCATTATATTATTTTGGTTTTACATGTACTTTAATGGATTATCAAACAGGATTTTTAGAACATATATTTAGTGACTGTAGACTGGAGCCAGTCTACGCTCCGTCTTGCAAGATGGAACAGTCCGCTGTTTAGCAATGATCCTCGGGTCGAATCGGAGCCAGACTGACGGCCGCATTACCGTGAAACCACGTACATGTAGTGATAAAATTTAACCGAGTCGCGCAAAAGGGGTCTTAAAATATTTAGTAAAAGCAAGTGCCATCCGCACACTGTGAATAGAGTATTTGCGGTAAACATTTAACTTTAACATAACATGCAGCAGACTACAGCTGCTTCCCAGAAAATAGGGCAAGATTTCACGCGCGACGATTAGGTTCTATTTTGTGGGAAAATAAAACAAATTCCAGTCATTTCTTTCCTGCTACATCTAATTTTGCCATCATGATAATACGGACAAGAGCTTTCTGTTATTCTTATGGCTCGTTAAGGCTCATTTAGAAATATTCATTAATTATTTATCAGATCCTTAGCCAGATTTTTCTATATGGTGTCCAACGTGCGAAAAATGCCCTTCTGCCATAATCTAACAGCGAAATTCTAGATGAGCGTGCGCATCCGTGCAGTCTGATATGGGCATCCTCTGGTCGTCTGTAAGCAGGCAATGGAGGCCCTGATCAGCCTGAGCTTATGTGTAGGCTGATCTGGGCCTGCATTGTCCGCAAATTACATATAGGCCTATTTTCTGGGAATGATAAGAAAAGTATTTCAAAATGTCGTCTGCTGCCGTTTAACCAGCAGGCAGCGCATTAATTATCCAGTGTATTTTAACATGACGAGGCTTGTATTTTGTTTTGTTCAAACAAGGGTTAATGCACGAGATTTGTAAAATCATATCTTTTATCAAAGCTCAAAGGAAGAAATCAAATAAAGTGCCTGCTACATCTGACAGTTGCATCTCTTTAGAAACGTGCTATCAATTAAAGAAATTGAAGTACAAAATTTGAAAACAATTGAACCTTCATCTGACAAAATGCCTCTTATGGCATACTTGGGCAGCGAATGCACTGATCAGGCTGCTAATCCACGCGGTTCGATCGGTCTTTTCTCTCTGTCTGTACATGGCTATGTACGGGGTCTTTAGCGAAGATTCTGATCAGACTGCCGGATACGCAGGCTTATCAGAGTCTTTGCTGGGCGCACACTTCATGAGGTACGTTTTCGGACGTTTCGACACATTCATGGTGAATGCAATGTTGCATGTTGCGTTCAGTATCTCCGCTCCAATCTTGTGACAAAGATATTTGTTTACTCTTACCATCATGGACCCCTCCTTCTTTCACGAGATATGAACATTATAGCTGTAAAATGCTAATACGCTATTATGTTGTGGGTTGTCGTCCAGTATAGTTGGTACAGTGAACCCTCGTTACAACGACAGCATTTGTTCTCAAAAATGTTGCTATAAAAATGAATTTGCTGTTGTAAAGAATCCTTAATTACAGAATAATATGTAAGAAAGGTCTTATTTTATTCTTATTTCCTCATAGAACATATGTTTTGGATATTTGTTAGAATCGCCTCTCTGAGGCGATTCTAACAAATATCCAAAACATATGTTGCTTGATTTTGTACAATGTTTTTGCATAATTTCTCATTAACCGTCACCTCTTGGGCGAAGGTTTCGTGACATTCAAATTGTGACTATAATGAATTTTGTCGTTGTATCGAGTGTCGGTATAAAGAGGGTTGACTGTACACAAATTTGCAGTCGCATTAATCATTAAGGCCACACAATGCAAATTTACCACTGCATAATCTTATCATACACGTTATCAAGGTTATCACATTTCATTGAATATAGGGATCAAACATGGTTTTTCATGCATTAACATTCGCCAGGTCCCGTGGGAGGTGTTGAAAACCGAGGCCGAAGGCCACGGTTTTCAACACCTCCCAAGGGACCTAGCGAATGTTAATGCATTGAAAAACCATGTTCGATCGCTATTATTGCATAAAAACTTAAAACATTTGCTACATTTCGCGTTATTTCTTGCACTATTTTGTTTCGCCTTTTCACCGATGTCTCGCGAACGTAATTTCCACTGACTATGCTCGTTCTTGCTCGTTCTAGGGCCGGGCAATACACATCTCGTAACGGCAGCAAATCTGTGGCCCCGGTACGATCATATTGAAAGTTGCGTAGCCGTGCATTAACAGCGCGTGAATTGCCTTGTTAATACACGGCTTTTCGCCGGTTAATGCACGGCCGTTAATAACGTGCGGCACTACTTTTTATGCAATAATAAAAATTAAGGGTACTGGATGCTCTTGGTAGATTGTTAACCTCATCACGAAAACACGCCTATATAATTTTGACCCCCTTAAATCCCACTTTTATATAGTAAAACTGGGGTATACAAGGGTACTCATTATTTCTCTTGTTTCTGCCCAAAAACATAGATTGTGGGTACTCGTTAGAACCGCCACGTCAAAAACATAGATTGTGGTACTCGTTAGAACCACCTCGTCGAGGCGGTTCTAACGAGTACCCACAATCTATGTTTCGAGCAGAAATAAGAAAAAATACCAGACTTTTTTTATTTGAAAATTTTCATTTTTTGGTGGTAAAATTTTCAGTATATTTGAATAGACGTGTTTTCGTAATGTTCTCTGACAAGGGAGAAAATGTTTGAAAATATATGTTTTCCTTGTAGGCAGAATTCCTCCAGTTTTTTAAAGTTTGTTATCTTTTTTAAGAATAAATCCAAATATATTTGCATGCATTTGCTTGAGAGTACATTAACCTTTTATCTTGAACATCACACAACCGGTATAATCACAAATACGGCTTCGGTTTATTCGTTTTTATTGCTACACATGCTGATATTTTTTGCCTGCAAATCATTGTATAATTTTGACCCCCTTAAACTCCACTTTTATTTAGTAAACCTGGGGTTTATACAGGGGTATACATTATTTTTTCTTATTTCAGCTCGAACATAGATTGTGTGTACTCGTTGGAACCGCCTCAACGGTTCTAACGAGTACCCACAATCTATGTTTGAGCAGAAATATGAAAAATATCAGAATTTTTTTTATCTGAAAATATTTAGTTTTTGGAGGTAATTTTTTTTTACTATATTTGAATAGGCATTTTTTCGTTGTATGTAGAGCTATAGACATACCTTCATGCACACATCGCCTCCTCTTAATGCACAGCTTCCCGAGCTGCAGACCCTCTGACAAAGACATAATAAATTATACATTTACTTTAATTTGTATCATTTGTTTCAAACTGGAAACCAGAAGCAAATGGGACATTTATACTGCATACAAGTTACTTATTATTTCCTTAACATTACGAAAACACGCCTATTCAAATATATTGAAAATTTTACAGTTAAAAAATGAAAATTTTCAGAGAAAAAATTCTGATATTTTTCATATTTTTTCTCAAAACATAGATTGTTGGTACTAGTTAGAATCGCCTCGGCGAGGCGGTTCTAACGAGTACCCACAATCTATGTTTTTTGGCAATATAAGAAAAATAATGTATACTCCTTTAAACCTCAGATTTACTGTATAAAAATGGGGTTTAAGTGGGGTCAAAACTATATAGGCGTGTTTTCGTGCTGTCGAAACACCGAGAGGTTTGCCATTTCTTTCTTTCTTTCTTTTTTTTTTTTTTTTACATATCTTTCATTCCCTTCCATTCAGCGATCGTGCTGCTTAAAATGTTCATAATCGAAATGTATTGATATGTGTTTTTCTTTCTTGTCAGCATCATATCTTTGGAGAAGCTATTTGTCGTCACGAACACTAAACTGTAAACAGAAGGTTTCATGACGTGATCCACACATGATTAAGTGATCAACAGAAACGGTGGAAAGTTCATATCAGTGTCGGATAAACAAATTACTTTTCCGTTTGGCCTACACCTACACTATTAGTTCAGCGATTTACCTTGTGAGTCTAATCACTATAATCAAAGCAAAACACTCGTAATTGTAAGCATTTAACTGGAAAGACTTTACCAAATTTAGACCGAAAGATGAGATTATTTTAATTCAATCACAACGATTGTATGGGGGTTATATTACACGTCCAAACAGCACAGATGTGTTCAGGGTTGACTGTGCATTCGAGGCTGTGCTGTTTCATAGAATCAGGCTGCCATCTGCGCACAGCATGAGATGTGAACTTCAACTCTGCTCGCCAACAGCGCAAAACCTGGTTAACCTTTATCGCTCTTCGGGCTGATGCAGCAGGCAACAAATTAACGGTATTTTTCCTAGAAAGTAGGATTCGATATCTCATGCAAATTGTCTCCTCAGGAAACGAATTGAATGAAATGTAAAAGCCTTATTTCTGGACAAAATAAGAAAAGTATTTCAAAATATCGTCTTCTGAACATTTTACCCAGCATACACAGTTTAGTACACAAAAGCTATGTTGATGTGCCAATGGTGATTGCATCCCTTAGCCTTCACATTACGAAAACACGCCTATTCAAATATATTGAAAACTTTACCACCAAAAATGAAAATTTTCAGATAAAAAAATTCTGACATTCTTCATATTTCTACTCAAAACATAGATTGCGGGTACGCGTTAGAACCGCCTCGCCGAGGCGGTTCTAACGCGTACCCACAATCTATGTTTTTGAGCAGAAATAAGAAAAATAATGCATACCCCTGTAAACCCCAGTTTTAGTATATAAAAGTGGGGTTTAAGGGTGTCAAAATTATAAAGGCATGTTTTCGTGATGAGCACTTACTGAGAAAATTCAGCAGACGACAAATTGGTGGTAATTCGTCTTATTTTCTCCTAAAATAATATTCAAATAAAGTGCGGCTTGTCAGAAGACGCCAAACCATATGTATGGTAAAAATTAAGACAACAAAATCAAAATGCCGTCAATTGATATTTTAATCCAGCATGCTAAGAGCAACAATACTGAACCTTTTGATAGGTTCTCTCGGTCGGCTTACCTGGCTAATCATTCTCTCATCAAAGCAAACATCTGAAGCACGTAACAGCATTTACATCTCGCGGATACTATGGTTGTTCTTACAGTTTATCAACGCTACATTTTATTAAATAATCCGTTCTATTAACGGGGAGTTTTATCCTGTTACAATTGTTACATTTTATCAATGCAAGATTTTATTAAATAATCCATTACATTAAAGAGGAGTTTATTCTGTTACAATAAAAAAGTAAATCAGCAACAAGATTTTATTAGCGTTCAGCATGCTGCGTAAATATTTCAGCAGACGAGACTTTGAAAACGTTTTTTTTTTTTTTTTTTTTTTTTTTTTCCCAGAAAAAAGGTTTTGACATTTCATGAAGCTTGTCATCGAATTTACCTTCAGAGTCAGTTTGCATGACCGGAGACAGTTGCATGAAATATTAAAACATATTTTCTGGAGAAAAGAAATCATAATTGTGTCGTCTACTGAATCTACTAGCAGAGTGTTACATGTTGAATAATCGGTTATATCAGTAGTCAATTTCTGTCTGCTGCAATAAGAATTTAAAATCAAGTAGCAAATTAAATCTTTGCATGCTGGTACTTTTTTGTCGTCTGTGTTTTTTGTTTTTTTTTTTTCTTAGAATTTAACTTTTTCAAAAAAAAATCTTTCAGGAATACCACCAGAGTGTCAAACAGTTTGGATCAAGATCAGACCTAACGTTTTGTAGGGGCCTGATCTGGGGGGTCCAAGCTGTTTGCAAAGGTTACCAGCAGATGACAAGTTGCCACTAGCAGGGAAAGAGTTAAGATATTATAAAGCAACACCGATATTTAACGCTTAGCATGCTGGGTAATAATTTCAGCAGACGACATTTTGAAATTATTTTTCTTATTTTTCCTAGAAACTAGTCTTTGACATTTTATGCAAGGAGACAATTTTCATAAAATGTCAGGCTTTTTTCTGATAAGTTAGATATTTAACGATAGTGACAGATAAACTTAACTAAATAAATAATTGTTTCATTAAAATAATTTTGTCTGGATTATTAATGTCTATCAGTAATTAAGCTGTCTGCTATAATGATTATTTGAATGTTTGATTGATTAAACAGTGACAAGATGTAAATTTTGATTTATGGAAGCACTTAAAACGTGTTTGAGTTTATAAGTTAAATATATATTTTGATACTATATCAATAAAAATTCTTGGAAATATTTTATAAGTCTAATTATAACAATTTATTCGAAAGGATATAAATTAGATTGGTAAACGGATAGTGCCTGTGTAAATGAACAGAAATAGGTGTCTTGGATATTTTAATTTTCTTCAAATGTGAGTGTATTCCTGGTTTTAGTCAATTTTAATCTACAAATAAACACCCCATGTTACCACATCACGAAAAGTTTACCTATATAACTTTGACCCCCTTAAACCCAACTTTTGTATAGTAAAACTGGGATTTACAGGGGTATACATGTTTTTCTTATTTCTGCACTCGTTAGAATGTGTGCACGCGTTAGAACCGCCACAATCTGTGTTTTGAACAGAAATATGAAAAATATCAGAATTTTTATCTGAAAACTTTCAGTTTTTGGTGGTAAACTTTTCAATATATTTGAATAGGCGTGTTTTCGTAATGATGTTTCGCCGTGCGAAATGGGTCCTTCAGGACATGAGAACAGCGAAAGGCCTTCTGAAACCTTATTAGCCTTTCATTCTATGCAGTTTGATCAGGGCGTTTGCAGAAAGCAGTCTGATTCAAGGTCTTCGCTGTTGACACTTGCCTCGAAAATACGTTCAATTATACCGCGGCTCAGATATAAAATACGACCTTATTCAAGTGAACTGGATACACTATGTAGCTTTTCCACCATATATGCCAAGACAGACCCCTTTTCAAAAGGGAGGCAAAGTAATTTTGTCAGAGCTGTCTTCCGATTCCTTAAGAGGCATCATGCGAAGCAGTGTTTCATTAGACTGACTCCAGTCTTCAGTGACTAAATATTTTTTCTTAAGCTCCTGTTTGTCCAATAAAGTCTACTAAAGTAAAACCAAAATAATATCATAACTAGTGACCAGCCACTATTGCCATGATATTATTTTGGTTTTATTTCAGTGAATAATCAAACAGGCCTAGAGCCAGTCTTTGTCTTCAGGCTCCAGCGAAATGCGCAGATTTAAATCTGTTTGCACATCCGTAGAGTTTCATCAAAGTATTTGCCGTCCAAAATACTCTAATGTGTCCAATGATTTTGTAAGCGAACAGTAAAGGCGCAGGTCAGACTGTATGGATGACCGGGACTTCGCCACCCACATATACCACGAAAGCATGTTTTCTCTTGGCGGAGCCCATTTATTCTTTTTCTTCAACACTTTGTGTGATTTATGTATTTTATGCAGAATTCATGTCATATATACATGCTGTTATGGCGTTGAGAATACGAGACCAAACTTTGGATTAGGTACCTATAAACTTGGCGAACAGATCCCAGCAGGCACATGACGTTAATACAACGCCCCAACGTCGATACAACGTCATGACGTTGCGTCGACGTTGAGCCGACGTTGTATAAACGTCATGTGCCTGCTGGAATGGGACTGATCAAAGTGGCACCAACTCTCAATGTCTGTTTTCTGGCAGCTTATAATTTTGCGTAGGCTACCTTGCGTCCAATAAACACCATATGCTTCCTTTCACAAATCGATTGCATCGCCTTTACTTAAGATAAGATAAGATAAGATATAAGATAAGATATAAGAAGATAAGATAATTTAAGACGGCATGACATATATATAACAGGCAGCATAAGCTTACAGGAGCATTTGACCGTCTATACATACTCGTATAATGTTTTCAAACAGGCAATACCCAATATAATACATACATCGTAGAAAATGATGAATAATTTAAGCCTAACTCAGACTGAAATCATAATTGTAATATAAGATATAAAACCAGCACAATTCTCATTTAGCCAACCAGAGAAAGATCAGCAGAGGTGATTGGGTGGGGCCCCTACCTACCAGAGCTGACAAAAACCCGGTTGATAAAAGCATAGAACTGACATAAGAAAACAGTCTAACTGAAAAACACAAGAACACAGGTTAATACTAAACTAATTAAAATTGAGAACTAGGCCACAAAATTACAGCACATGATAAGACTAAAGTTACAAAAAGCAGCATAGTCTATTAGTTTAACAGGTAAGAAGAATGATACCGCTCAAAACTGAGCAAAGACAAATACATATAAACGCATACAAGTACTGGATAAGAAACTACAGCACGAAAATTAAAGCGCACAGCAGACGGGCAAACACACATAAAACAGCACAATTAGCAAACACAGACAGTCATGTGGAGACAGTTATCTACATAAGTTACATTTGCAATTCCCCCCATTCCATTTAGATATTAAAGATTTGAATTGATTAAAATTATTACTTTCCTAAAATCATCTGAGAAACTATTCCACAAGACTGCTGATGCGTATTTAACTTTTTTCGGTGCCACATTTCAGACGACATGTGTCGTCTGCTTTTCTTTCTTTTTTTTTTTAACAAACTATCGCTTGAAAAGAAGTTTATATGTAAAGTTGAAAGACTGAATGTGAAACAGCGTAGATCCAGATGAGACGGCTCATATGAGCCGTCTCATCTGGATCTATGCTGTTTGCAAAAGCCCATTATTATCGCCTGTGGCAGTGAAAGAGTTAAAACTGTTCTAACCGTATTTGGAAGTACGTACCGGAGGTACCAGTAAATTATTGTTATATCTACGAGGGATGTTCGAAATGAATTGCTTATTGTCCTCTAGCTCGATATCCACGTGGGGCACGATAAAAACCAATACATACCTGTATAGGGTTATTCAATATCTACACAATGGTGTATAAATGTACATGTTAGACTAAGTGTAAGACATAAAATTTGCCATTTGAATACACGCAGTCATTGACCACTGCAGTAAAAATGGTTGGTAGAAGCGTCGACAAAAAAGATGAAATACGGGCTTACATCAAAGCTCGCTCAAAACTTGGTTGTTCTTTGATGAAGCTGATGACTGAAATTTCTACTGCTTTTGGACCTTCTTGTGTGTCTTATGACACAGTTCGGCGGTGGAAAAAGAAATTTGAGTCTAGTGTAGAGTCCATCAAAAATGCACCGAAATCAGGTAGGCCAAAATCTGCATCTCGTAAAGAAATCGTTTCAAAATTAAGGAAATTATTGAAGGAGATGCCAGATTTACAGTTCGTGATATTGCACGAAAGGTAGGCATATCACTTTCAACGGTTCACCTTATTTTGAAGAAGCATTTGAAAGTCAGAAAGATTTCTGCTAGATGGGTGCCACATCTGTTGACTGACGAGCAAAAGAGGCAACGGGTTAAAGTGGCCAAAAAGCTGCTTCAAATGTTTCCAAAATATGACAAAAAGCAGTTTGCCAATGTCGTCACAGGTGATGAAACCTGGGTCCATTATTTTGAGCCCGTCAGAAAGGTTAGCAATAAGATCTGGGCCACTAAACACAGCAAACGCCCAATAATTGCCAAACGTTCTTTGAGTACAAAGAAGGTTTTGTATGCAATCTTCTTCTCTGGTGAAGGAGTCGCAATAAAAGTGCCAGTGAAAAAGGGCAAAAGCATCACCGGAAAGTACTACAAAGACGTAGTACTGAAGAAACTGAAAAAGTATTATCAGAAACGACGCCCTGCCACTGGTTTTAAACATGTCCGTCTTCTACATGACAATGCTCCAGCTCATACCTCCGCAATAGTTACGGCGTTTTTGAAGAAAGAAAAAGTAACTGTTTTGCCTCATCCCCGTATTCCCCAGACTTTGCCCCATGTGATTTCTTTTTTTTTTTCGAAATTGAAAGCATTCCTTGCTGGGCGGAAATACCAGTCCCGACAGGCACTTGGATCTGCCATTCATCAGTACCTTATTACTGTGCCCAAATCAGCGTACCGTGACGCCTTCAAGAAGTGGATACATCGGCTGAAACTTTGCATTTCTAGCCACGGGGAGTACTTCGAGGGCATGAAATGAGTACTTTTGGGCTAACTTGAAATTTGAAGTCTCCAGGTAGAAATAAACAATTCATTTCGAACATCCCTCGTAAAGTTATAAGACGTACAATCCCTAAATTTAACTAAATCAGATCATGTTATTTAATATCTTAAAAGTTTTAACAGCCTTAGTCCGTAGTCTTCTAATATGCAAGGATGATCATAATGGCATATTCGCTTTAACTAATTAATCTTAATAGCCTGAATTAAAATCATCATACACGAAACGTAGAGCCCTTTATTGAATCTTTTTTATCTTTGTGTTCGATTTGGTGCGTTATATTTGCGACGTAATACCTTCGATAAATACCTTCGATTAGTTTCTTTTTTATTTTTATTAAGTTTGGTACGTTGTTTGTTGTGTACAACATACATGTACATTGAATAGGGTATGTACAACAAGTATAAGCTTTCACAAAAAGGTTGGGTTTTGCTTCGCACACAATAAATGTTGAAGCTGATTTCAATAGTCTGAGGTTCTTTTCATGCAAATCATGGCATATCGGCTAAATTACAAAATGCAAAGATCGAACAGATATATCGCCTAAATGAGAACAACCCTAGCTCACATAAAAAAAAATAATTACAGCTAATTTCACATCGCGATTAGGCTTACCATATCAAAACTAAAATAAGTAGAATATCAAATTTTTGTCACATTTTCCCGGGAATGCAAAACATTGCGCTTAGCAGTACCAAAGCATCCACCCCATTTAAAAGTGAAATTGTCAAAATTTATGTATATCCCATAAACTTTGATAAAGTGCTGCAATGGTAACCTTGAGAAAATCTACATAAGTGCAGTGTGCCGAAAAATGTGCACGAGAATGGAGAACACCTTCTGTATATGTAGATGTTCCAATACTTAAAATATTATTCTATTCTATTCAGTGCAATATATCTAGTCCCGGGTTTTACTTGTAAACAACATGCATAGTTGAATCACTTCCATATCCGACCCAAACCGTATATTGCCTACGCCCATGGGCGTAAACAATGAGAAACACGCCACACTGACGTTCCATGTACTGCTGATTTATGGGCCCATGGATGCAATATACGCTGAATTTATTTAGATATCTAAAAATGTTCTTTAAAAGACGTTAATTATTGTTTAGTGCCTCCTTCACGTACGTTTTATTTTTTATTAGTTTCCCCAACTTTAATGTATCCCTCTTTTACTATAACTTTGGAGAAGGCGATACCGGTCGAAAGCACTCAGTTTCTATTGTAGACTAGCTCAAGCCTCTAGTGACTGCTTTTTATTCTTCATATAATCCTGTTTGATAATCCACTAAAATAAAACCAAAATAATAAGTAATAATATTTCTGATATATATATATATATGTATATATATATATATGAGTAGTCCGTCTCCAGACTATCTTTTCTATCATATTATCTTTTCGTTTCAAAGGTATTCAATTTAGTACACCTTATAAGGACTCATAAATTATGTCCATTCGTGGAAAAGATACAATGTAGTCTATGTAGTAAAGCAGTGAAATGGGATTAAAGAGACAAATACAGCTACAGGCAGTGATAAAGAATGACAAAAAAAAAAATGCAGAAACGACTGGAGCCAGTCTAATGTATGAGCTAGGGTTCCGTTTTGCACGACACAGCTTAATTCATTCAACAAAGATAACGGTCATGATTAATCGGAGAATTGAATTCACAGACTCCATCTACGCCGTACACGAAATCATCTGTAACAGTGATTTTATAACCACATTGCCCTCAGGGATCGCCTTATCTGTTGTACTTATACAAGGGGTGTTCATTATGTAAATTGGTAAGTTTTAAGTGGAACTGTTTCTTGGCGTTGTGCCTTGTAAAACAAACAGTGAGAAGATGTACTTAAAAATGTTCAAAATAGACAGAATAGATCAGAATAAAAAGATGTCTTCGCTGCCGAATGCTACGAACTGTATGAGGCGAGCCTTATATAGCTTTTACAAATATATCAATATATAATAGAATGGGTATTATAAGAAGAATACCCTATTAGGAGCAAATCCTTTCGTTTTAGAGTATAACCTTTTTCAGAAACGAATCGATATACAGAAAAGCCAACAGAAAGCTTCAAAAGTTTTCTCCCTTATTAAAAAATCGCAGACAATTACCAAGAGTACTTTCGCCAACTATAGGTTCTGTGGCTACATTTTAAAATATTTGTTTTCTAATTGTGCTTTAAAATGTGACGTTTGTTGTGTCCGTATTTGTTCGTCGTCTCTCGTTTTAGTGCCTCGGGATGGTTGCGCTTTGTGAATGCGCATATGTCACACAAACGAATACGTAACAGATGTGTTACATATGCGTACAATTGTACGCATACGTAACAAATTGTTACGTGTGCGTTCAACTGTACGCATATGAAACGCATCACAATGTTAATGTGTTACGTTTGCGTTTAACTGTACGCATATGTAACATGGGGACAAGGTAGTGTGAGGTTTTCGTATGATATATACGAACCATACATATATGTAACATCTGTTCATTCCTTGAAGTAGCGGTCACTATATCGGAAACGTTTACTGTGACCGATTCGTTTCTTTCTATGCATGTTTTTATTTGACCCTGTTTACAAAAACAACGCTTTGGCATGTTGCCCAAACTTTTTATGTTTAATGTAATATATTACGTGTATTATAAGCTCACCTGGAGTTTTGCTCCAGGTCAGCTTATGTCGTCGTCTGTTGTCAGTCGTCCATCCGTCCGTCAGCTTTTCACATTTTCAACAACTCCTCCCAACCTGTGGAATAGATTGACTTGAAACTTAGTTTTGGCATTGGAACAATTAGTAGATAAAAAAAGCTAAAATCGTTCCGATCGGAAATCCAAGATGGTCACCATGACCGCCATCTTGAAAATCTATTTTGAACTCCTTCTCCTGAAATAAAAATCCAACTGACTCAAAACTTGGCATGAAGTATCGGGGCGACTTGTAGATAAAAATAAATAGTTAAAGTCATTTCGATTGGAAATTCAATATGGCCGTCATGACCACTATCTTGAAATAAATGTTAAACTTCTTCTCAGGAACAATTCACTCGAAAATTAGTAGGAAATATCAGAGTGACTTGTTGAACAAAACAGGTAAAATCGTTCCCACTGAAAATCCAAAATTGACGCCATGACTTTCACCTTGTAAATCTAATTTGAACTTCTCCTGAGCCGAAAGGTAAATTGACTCGAAGCTTTGCAGGAAGTATTGGGGTGTCTTTTAAATGAAAATATGAACCATCGTTCCGACCAAAGAGGCCGCCACGGCTGCCATTTTGAAAGTCGTTTTAAACTTCTCCTGAGTCAAAATGCCAACTGACTAGAAACTGATACAAAGTATCGGGGTAACATTTACATAAAAAGCATTTCAAATCGTTTCAACCGGAAAACCAAGATGACCACCCATTCTGCCAGCTTGAAATTTTATTGCATTTTGTTCTCCTTTATCGAATGGCCAATTTGGTCGCCATCTTGAAAATGAATGCTGAATTTCTTCTCCTGAACGGAAAGACGAATTGACTCGAAACTTGGTAGGAAGTATAATTTTGAAATGCAAAAATAAGGATTCACAAATCAAGATACTTTGTGAATACGACCCAAGAACGCTCCTGCAGGATCTCTCTGGGCCGTCACTGTTTAACTATATATGACCAGCGTCACTCTAAAAAGAACACTTACACTTTAAAAACAGGGTAGACACTGACCAGCGCGGCGTCTGATGTATAATTTCTATTCTGTATCAAAGACACAATCCAACAGTATTGGTCTTTCTTTGCAGTTTTATAAGATGTGAAGATTTCGTATTGTTTGCACATATGTAAATTTCAATTTTACGCATATGTAACACATTTGTTACGTATTCGTTTGTGTGACATATGCGCACTCACAACGCTTCATGATAATGACAATTACTGGGTTTCTATACTTATATTTTTTCTCTATATTTGTAGGTCCAATCATTTTGTTTTTCAAGTACAGTCGCATTCCGTTATGTCGACTTCGCTTATCTCAAATAACCGCTTATCTCGAAGTGAAAATCTGGTCCCTGTTTTGACACGGAAATCTAACAACAGGTAACACAATATTGTGGAAAAGAGAAGAAATTGTTTCTTTTGGAAAAGAGAAGAAACTAGTTGTTCGATTGATTTTTTCTTCAATTCTGCAAATCTGATATGTCGAGGTACGGATAGAGTATTTAAGAAAGTTCCTTGGACTTCGAAGTAACAATAGCCGACAGTAATTGAATAACGTCACTTCACTTATGATGTGATCATCGTTAGATTTGCAGGACGTCACCCGAAATGGCGTCCAACAATAGTACAATGTTGAAACGGGCATGCCATTCAAAATCATTTGGCAACTTTTCTGACTGTCATCAAGAAAGTTTGAAGAAAAAGAATGAAGTTCATTTTTCCCTTTTGTTTTAAAATGGTAAATTTCTTATTGAGAACCGCACACCTTTTACAGAACAAGCTGAAATACATGTTCACAAAAATGATGATTTAGACTAAAATCCCCATAAATGTGCTGGCTGAATATTAAAGTACAATCACTTTTGGAACAGTTTCATATATAGTTTATGTAAGACCGAATATTTAGGATAATTACGGTAATCCGTGTAACAAATGAAATTGCCAGAGAAGTAGAGAAATCTGGACGAGAAAGAAAGAAATCTTTTTTAAATATAAAATCTCAACATGATGAAAATGTCTGTAACCAGCGCATATTATTACTGAAACACGCCTATTCAAATATACTGAAAATTTCACAACCAAAAATTGAAAGTTTTAGATAAAAATTCTGATATTTTTCTTATTTCTGCTCAGAAACATAGATCGTGGGTTAGAACCACCTCGCGGAGGCGGTCCTAACGAGTACCCATAATCTACGTTTCTGAGCAGAAATAAAATAATGTATACCCCTGTAAACCCCAGTTTTACTATATAAGTGGGGTTTAATTGGGTCAAAATTATATAGGTATGTTTTCGTGATGGCAGACAACGAAGGTCCAAATCAGCCTGTGCATTCACTTAGTCTATTTGGGCTTCGTTGTTCTCAAACAGAATCATCCCGATATAACTCGTGTAAGAGTTGAAATTAAAGTTAGTTCAGGGTTAGATAACAGTCCGGATACCAGATGGGGGCCAGTCTCCAGTGACTATTTTTTCTTTTAAATCCGGTATGATAATCCACTAAAATGCAACCAATATGACTGTAAAAGTTGGTCACTAGATCTAGTGACCAGCCTCTGTAGTCCTGATATTATTTTAGTTTTATTTAAGAGGAATATCAAACCGGATTATGATGAAGAAATATTTAGTCACTGGGGACTGGAGCCAGTCTTTCCAAATACGTTTTTCCGTTAGGTTACAGTAACTTTACATATGTAGATGTAAATTTAGAGTTTAAGCTTTCTTTTAGGTTAAGGATTAAGTTAGTGTTAGAAACAAAAAAAAAAAAAAAATCAATGTCAGACTTTGGTGTTAAGTACACATTACGAAAACACGCCTATTCAAATATACTGAAAATATTACATGTACCACCAAAAAATGAAAATTTTCAGATGTAAAATTCTGATATTTTTCATATTTCTGCTCAAAACATAGATTGTGGGTACTTGTTAGAACCGCCTCGACGAGGCGGTTCTAACGAGTACCCACAATCTATGTTTTAGAGCAGAAATAAGAAAATACTATATACCCCTGTAAACCCCAGTTTTACTATATAAAAGTGGGGTTTAAGGGGGTCAAAATTATATAGGCACGTTTTCGTGATGACAAAGACTGCTCTGTGCAGTAAAACATGTTTCAGGAAGTAATAAACACATTGAAAAGCTAGGTTAAAGATTTAAAAATTCTGAAAATCCGCCAAATAATGCAGTACTCTATATTCCCACCCTTTCACTATATATTATGGGAAACGTGCGGGTACACATTGCATAGACTCGTTCACGTCATACAAGAGCATTTTTCTCTCGTTGCGGCTCATTTAATATTGAATCGACATAAGCGTCTGTCTGAATCAGTCTGGTAATATCGAGAAACGTTTTCAGTAGGTACCATCAGGAAAATATGTCTTTGAAATTTTGACCCCCTAAAACCCCACGTTTATATAGAAAAAATTGGGTTTGCAGGGGTATACATTATTTTTCTTATTTCTACTATAAAATATAGATTGTGTGTACTCGTTAGAACCGCCTCGATGAAGCGGTTCTAACTAGTACCTACAATCTCTGTTTCGAGCAAAAATTTAAAAAAAAATCACATTTTTTTCACCTGAAACTTTTCGTTTTTGCAGCCATCAAAAGTGCTATTTCATAGCTACAGATAAGAGGGGGTATTCACATAATATTTTTCTTATTTCTCCACGAAAACATATGTTGTGGTACTCATTAGAAGCGCCTCGCCGAAGCGCTTCTAATGAGTACCCACAACATATGTTTTCGTAAAGAAATAAGAAAGATATCAGCATTTTTCAGATGAAAACAGCGCCCTATCTGTTGCTATGCTATTTTATTAAAAGGGCCTGTTTTCGTAATGTTTGTGAAGCTAGCCATGTTAAAAGGTCTCTTCTGAGCATATATGCAAACTGTAAATATCCAGCTTCATCAGCTAAGCCACACACCTATACGCATTATATATTCTATATTATTATGTAAGCGACAGCGAAGGCCCAGATCAGACTTCGCAGATGCGCAGTCTGATCTGGGACTTCGCTGTCCGAATGTGCTTCGAAGATCCTCTTTCACATGACAGGGCTCAAGTATCATTGTATCAGAATTGTGCAATAATCTCGAATTTGTTATGAAAGTCTACTTGGTTAATTATTAGCATACCTTACGTTATCAATTAAGATTTACGAGTAATGAAACCGCCAAGAGCATGCGTATAGTTTAATAGACACTTTCAAATACATTAAGTTGTGCGTTGTTGACTGTTTTGTAATATTCCACTGTTTAATTCCCAAAACAGTTGGCAGTATAATCAGAACATTCTCAACATTCTGGCATCATGAAATAAACAAGGCACAACTTCGGAATCTCCATATTAAAGAAATTTAAAAAAAATGGTATCCAAGAGATAATAAGATAAAATGTACTTTTGTTACCACAAACTGGAATAAAATAAACATAACCATATCATTTGTAGTGTGTCGGGCGTGCGCAATTCTGATTTTATGTTCGTCAACGGTACTGAACCCCAGCAGTTGAAAGTTAATTTTTGAAATTCTGGGCCCAGTTGTTCAAAGCTAACGACGTCGTTAGTTAACGATTCTTTAAAATTTACATCGAGTGATACGCAAATATTCTGAAATTTTTTGCTGAAAAAATGTGAGTAGCTTTTGCAGTGCAAAAGCTACTCACATTTTTTCAGCACTACTCACATTTTTTCAGCAAAAAATATCAGAATATTGTATATTGAATCGGCTAAAACAGTTAACGAAATGACCCTTAACGAGCTCGTTAAGCTAACGACGCTTTGAACAACTGGGCCCTGATGTTGCGGTTACTGCATGCTCATCCCACATCGAGCTTGAAAGTAAATTGTTGAAATGCTAATGTTGGCAAACACTGCGCACCCCACACCGAGACCACACTAATTGTCACGATGCGTGATTCAGTAATTTACAGAATCAGATGCATATCAGTAATTTAGCAACTTCAAAACACCAAAGGTCCAGTTGTTCAAAGCATTGTGAGATCAACGAGGTCGTTAGTGGTCAAAATGTTCACTGTTCAAGGAAGTAAAATATCTAATTCACAGGTATTTTTGCTGAACAAATGTGAGTAGCTTTTGCAAATGCTACTCACATTTTTTTCAGCAAAAATATTTAATGATCAAAGTTTTAACGATACGTTAACGACGTCGTTAGTTTTGAATAACTGGGCACAGGTATTTACTTTCAGTATACTGAGTAATCATGGATAAAACTACAGTGATTCATAGTTAAGCTACGAGTCGCGCACGACAAAACATACAATAAGTCCTGTGTGACCAGCAAAGACTCAGCTTGTACATCCACCCAGTATGGCAAGAGTTCTCGTTTATTCCTCTTTGGGTAACCCGGAGGCTATTGAAAGGCCCGTGCGATTAGCAGACTGCGCAGTTGAGCAGGTAGACTAGCTCCTAGACCTTGATGTCATGTTTTATCACTCCTTACTATAAGCTGATTCAAATTTATGTATGACATCTTGTATAGCCTGTCTCTAATAGTTGGTCTCTGACATCAAGATCTCCAAGATTAGTTGCTGCTATCAAAGAGGTGAGGCAAGCAGTAAGTAGTAGATGGCCCTAAGTTCATTAAGTAAATTAATAATTATAATTGATTGATGAAAATAATATTGATATCCGACTAGTAGCTAGTCTAATGAGCAGGCTGATCTGTCTTCGCTAGTCGCACAAGTATTATTGTAGGTTTTGTCGTGCGCTGGCTCATTTTATTTTGAAGAAAAAAAATTAGATTTGTTTTTCTCTTTTTCAGTGTTTTGTATGACACTTGGATATTTGTTGCCAAATGGTTTAGCAATTAGACATACAAAGGCTAAGGCTAAGATGATGAATATCAGTTTTAACTATGTAATAAACAAAGAGTGTTGTGTATTTATGATATCATTCAACCAAAGAAAAATCCCCTTCATCAAGGATCTGTTAAACGTGTTAATTGTTACCTCTGAATTAGCATATTCCCAAAAATACAACTTGATACTTTAGCTGCTTTCAGTTGCTTTTTTGTGCGTGTGTGTTCATTTTTCTCAATGGCCCAGAAAATTTCAATGCTTTAGTTGTCTTCACTATGCGTTTGGTCATTCCTTTTAGACTGTTTTTCTTCACTAAACTGCAAGTGGTTTTAGTGCAGTGTGGCGGTCATAAAACGTCTTCTAGACTTGCTCCAGTCTCCAGTGCATAAATATTTATTCTTATAATCCTGTTTGATAATCCACTAAAATAAAAGCAATAAAATAGCATGACTATAAAGGATGGTCACTAGTAAATTATCATACAGGATTATAAGAATAAATATTTAGTCACCGGAGACTGGAGCCAGTCGTCTAAACGTCTCCCAGTACCTGAGTATAGTGCGGGTTATATTTTCTAGTCTTTTGTAAGCATTGATCTCACGGATTTTTGAAATGTTATATTAAGGTCGCTGATGAGCCCTGTTAGTCGCATCACAAAAACATGCCTATATAATTTTGACCCCGTTAAACCTCACTTTTATATAGTAAAACTTGGGTTTACAGGGGTATACGTTATTTTCTTATTTCTGCTCAAAAACATAGATTGTGGGTACGCGTAAGAACCGCCTCGGCGAGGCGGTTCTAACGCGTACCCACAATCTATGTTTTAAACAGAAATATGAAAAATATCAGAATTTTTATCTGAAAACTTTCAGTTTTTGGTGGTGAAATTTTCAATATATTTTCGTAATGAAACTAGTCAGATTGTCCCAGAAAACTTCGAAACTTAATAGTGGTTTTACATGTGCGCATGTGTGCGTTCATTGCTCTCTAGGGTCATTCCGTTTAGAATATATTGAAAATTAATTCCAAACATATCAAAAGGAAAACATTCATTGAAATGTCAATATAGCAAAATACTTTAAAATCAAATCTGTATGAAATGTTACTGGAATCTCATTTCATTGCTGAAATCAAGTGGTTAGAGAACTTCGGTATCCTCACGATATTTTTGGAACGTCGGCAACACAGTAGCTTTAGTGGTCTGCTGCTGTTCGAGAGGTCTTTAGTTGGAATCCTGTTTAGAGAGTAAGTGTATGTTAGGTATATATTCGGCGTTCTAGTGCACGTAATACTATTATTAGCATTAATTAATTGTCCTATAGTGCTTGAAATACTATTGACAGGACGTAAAGAACAAGTACGCAAAAAGAAGCCATGGCAAAGCGGGAAACGTCACGTGCTTACACTCTGTTTGAAATGTCCTTATTTGGGGACACTAGGCATTAACAAGGTAAGATTATTACCGCTTGACCAGAGTTTGCATAACTGAGTTTGTCACACAAAAATGTCTTACATGTAATGAATCTATACAAATTGCATCAGTCTGGGCATCTGGTTAGAACATTCATTGTTTGTCTGCAAAACGATGGCTTATAATCTGCTAGTAGAAACATGTTGGTAAGATCAGTCAGCGTCACTGCGCTGATAATGATAAACAGGTTGCTCAGAGTTTGGAGTTTAGGTGTTCGAATATTCGATACAACGCCTTTTTGCATGTCTCGCCCAATCTAGGAATGCTGTAAGAACTAGATTTTTGTCAAGTCTTAGGACCTTGTCAAGTTAACCCTAGTCTGAACCCGGATATACCCTGCCTTTGCAAACAGTTGACTTCTGAAGAAGCCAACTGATCTGGATCTGCACTGTTTGCCATTAAGTATATGAATTTATATCAACAATCTAGATCAAGTAATCTGTCTGGCTGAAAATTAGAAGTGGGCGTGGCATCTTAATTTGTTCAGCTGACAAGGGTTAAACTTAGCTCTGTCATATCGAAACAATAAAAAAGGTTTACATCACGAAAACATGCCTATATAATTTTGACCCCCTTAAACCCCACTTTATATAGTAAAACTGGGGTTTACAGGGGTATATATTATTTTTCTTATTTCTGCTTAAAACATAGATTGTGGGTACTCGTTAGAACCGCCTCGCTGAGGCGGTTCTAACGAGTACTCACAATCTATGTTTTGAGCAGAAATATGAAAAATATCAGAATTTTTTATCTGAAAGTGTTCATTTTTGGTGGTAAAATTTTCAGTATATTTGAATAGGCATGTTTTCGTAATGAGATCAGCTTGATCATCCACATAGTATTCTCGGGTATGGCTGGTCTCTTTAATTGCTATAGACAGCAATATCAGATTGATTAGCCGGGGCACAACATTACCTACCAGATTGCAAGTGCGCACAGCGAAGATTCAGATCAGTCTGCGCGTATTCGGATTCTGGTCAGTCATTTCAGAGCACTCTGTCGGTAGCCAAGGATCCAAAGCGGATTCAGCGGACAGCAATGACTGATCAGTCTGCTCGGAAGCGCAGGCTGATCTGAGTCTTCACTCGGCACTTATGCAATCTTGTGATAAATGCTGTTCCCCGGCTCTGATCAGATGTGTTCGGGTAAGGAATGCCTTGATTAATTGTAAGACCGATGGATATGCCTCAAAGAAATCTTTTAGTATGATCTGGCTCATAAGTAAGATTGATGTTGACAAAGTACCTCGTCTACATTTGTTTGGGGAAAAGTTGGATTGACAACAGTTCTCTAAGGTGTCTTCTTTGATTGCCGCGAAAGGCTTTGTTCCACAGGATAGCATTATAGTACTATCGTTTTATGCGAGCGATGTTCTGAATACATAATATGAAAACTGAAAACATGGAAACGAAATTTCGTTTCCATGTTTTCAGTTTTCATATTATGTATACTGAGTGTTTAGCTATTTCTCTATTTTCATATAACCATACGAGTACTTAGTTATAAAATTAGTTATTGAACACTAACGTTAAGAAAACTCTAAAACAATACATAGAAAAAGATAATTGATTTTTATTATTTATTTAGCGGATAATCAATGTTAATTTTGCAGTGAAACCACCTGCACACTTGTTTTAGTTAGTTTATTAAAGGCTCTATATTCCTAAAAATGCACAATTAATTAACTAAAAAAAAAGATTTAATAAATTGATTTATGATATTAATACAATCATAAAATGCCTGTAAAATTTCAGTTAGTCTCTCGTTCTTAAAATAAATGATTTTTATCGTATCTCTGAATTAATGTTGGCAACATTAATTCAGAGATATTATAAAAATCATTTCATTTTTTTATCTAGTTCAAAAACGAGAGAGTAACTGAAATTTTAAAGACTGTCAAATGCCACATTTTATGATCGTATCAATACTATATCAATTTATTAAACCTTTTTTGGATAACAAATGTCTATTTTGAGGAATATGGAGCCTTTAATAGATTCATTTTTGTAAAGAAAATACTATACTGTCAGTACCGATAATGAGTATAGAAACACACACACACACACACACACACACACACACACACACACACACACACACACACACACACACACCGATAAACGGTGTATTGTTGTAAACTGACTAGACAACATGTAGTGCTGCGTCTGATTTGTATCTATACTATCACCAAAAGTCCATTTTTCGGACGCGAAGCATTAATGGGATGAGTTTTAGCAGGGTTGTGGAATTATCAAATTTTATTACTTGTCCACGGACAAGTACGAGGTAATTGACCTAAACCCACTTGCCCAACCAATATGTTCTTTCCCAAAAACTGGCATTTTTCGTATTTCTCTAGGAAAACATACATTGTGGGTACTCATTAGAAGCGCCTCGACGAGGCGCTTCTAATGAGTACCCACAATATATGTTTTCCTAGAGAAATAAGAAAAAGTATTATAAATTGGATACTCTTCTTAGCTAAAGCTAGGAAGTTCTTGTCCAGGACAAGTAAATTGGAATATCTTAAATGTCCTCAGGGAAATGGGACAAGTCGGACAAGTCAGGTATAGTATTTTCACAGCCCTGATTTGAGTATTCAGAAAGAAAGAGAGAGAGAGTAAAAAAACATGAACAAACAATTCTATGCATTTTGCACTGTGGCATCGAAATATTTCCAAAATCCTCGTATTGTGACTTTCTGAACCTTTAAGTTCATTAAGTACGTTCAGTGTACTGATTTGAACAGCAGTGCACAAACATAGTACCTCCGTGTTCGGTCGAAATCTATCGCTATGAAAACATACCCTCCTAAGAACAATAATTTTCATTAAGGAGACTCGATACACGCTAGATTTTCCGCCATTTTTCTATAAGGGAGATAACTTTTGTGACCTCTTGTTTATGTTCCTGTACATGAATCCCCTTTTAAAAAGGGCCTTTTCTGAAAGGAAAGAATTTACTCTACTTTGGAGCAAATTCTTTCCTTTTTAAGTAGACCCCTTTTCAGAAGGGAGCAAAATCAATTTAGTCATTTACCTCCCTTAAAGTATACCTGCTCCAAGGTGGCTTAAATGTACCCGAGTGTCGTTCAGTGAATGATTATAGTGTTCTAGGTGTTAGTAAGAGATTAGCAAATCAAACATTCGGTTCTGCGTAAGAATGGAGTAACATTTGATAAATATACAGTTACAAATTACATAGTGGCGGTCTACAACAACAGTCAGAAAACGTAATCATATCAATTACAAATATCAAAAGCAAAACGACAATCAAAAAGTATATATTGCGTATCAATTCAGACAGTCAAATTTAGTGTTCGAATCTGATTTCATTACGAAAACATGCCTATTAAAACATACTGAAAATTTTATTATCAAAAAATGAAAATTTTCAGATAAAAAATTCTGATAGTTTTTCTTATTTCTTCTCAAAATAGAAATTATGGGTACTCGTTAGAACCGCCTCGACGAGGCGGTTCTAACGAGTACCCACTATCTATGTTTTTGAGCAGTTATAATAAAAATAATGTATACCCCTGTAAACCCCAGTTTTACTATATAAAAGTGGGGCTTAAGGGGGTCAAAATTATATAGGTATGTTTTCGTGATGTGAAATTGAGAGGACAAATTCGCTCCACAATTGCCATCTCACTTGAGCATTGACCGAAAAAAAACAATAGGTTGCATTTATGAGCGCCTGTATGAACAGAAAACCATTCCGTATTTACTCTAAGTATTCGGACACCTCAACTACATACCATACTAGTCATCACGAAAACATGCCTATATAATTCTGACCCCCTTAAACCCCACTTTTATATAGTAAAACTAGGGTTTACAGGGGTATACATTATTTTTCTTATTTCTGATCAAAACATAGATTGTGGGTAATCGTTAGAACCGCCTCCTCGAGGCGGTTCTAACGAGTACCCACAATCTGTGTTTTGAGCAGAAACATGAAAATTATCAGAATTTTTCATCTCAAAATTTTTATTTTTTTTGGTGATAAAATTTGCAGTATGTTTGAATAGGCATGTTTTCGTAATGTACTAAAAGGGCATCTTTCATTTCTGCCCACGCATGGATTTTTCTGAAACTTTGTATAATAATAACTAGGCATATGCAACCTATGAAAATGTGCTTATTAAATTATATAATAAAACGATGGACTCAGGACGCAACCTTGACTCATTCCCCCCATGAGCTGATACCTGTCTCCAAATAAGTATGTCATACATCTTAAGTTTAATTTAGTTTTAAGATTTTTGCGCTGTGCTGAATGGTGAACACCATAGTAATTCTATTGGTAACACAAAACATTTATTTTTAATTAAAGTTAACATTTTCTGATAAATTGATTATAAAAAATCTGAATTTTTTACCAAAAAATGAAAAAAATATCAAAATTAAACTTTCAAAATTAATATGTTATAGTCTTTGTCAAGATTTCATACTACCAGCAAAATTTGCTACATATATCCTCTATAGCTGTGCTAAATTTCATAAAAAATCAAAACCGGTAACATTGTCATTTTAGGCCTTGAATGGATATAGGTCGATTTTTACAAAATTGACTATTTTGTTATATTGTTAAAAAACAGTAGAGAAAGGCAGTGTTATCAAACACTTGTAACACTTAACAAATCAAAAAGAATTTAGACAACTCAGAATGAATATCTTGAGCTACCCATTAAATTTTCATGACTTTTTGTTACTTGCCTTCTATTTATATGGACTCAGACTAACCAACTATTACAAATGTAGACAGCATAACAAATTAAAAGAAATTCTAATTAACAAATTAGGCTTAACAAAATCTTACGTTTTAATTCATGTCAGCAAATCATTGAGCATTTTGTATAATTACTTCCCAAAAGGCATAAAACTAAAATAGGTGTAAAACAGGGGTATCCATTCTCACCATTACAAAAATAGGCATAAAACAGGGAGATCCGTAATCTCCATTGTCGTATTAAGAAGATGTGCAAACGTACCATTGCAAGTAGTTGTTGCTTGTTTGTTTGTTTGTTTGTTTTGAAGAAGGATTTGCATCCCCATCAACAGATTTCAGGATTTTTGGAGATTTGTTTCTGGACTGGTGAACTCGAACCAAACTAAGAACGCTTAAAAAGAAAATAATACCTATATACTTAACTTCTGATATATCTATAGCTTGCTTGCAAGCGTATATTGTATTTTGAAATTATGAACACTGGATTTCTTGTCCTGTAAACATGTTCAAATGTGTCACTTCAATCGGTATTTCCTGCGATCGAATTGACACTGACACTGGCGTTTTTCTCCTTGTTTCAACAGTTATCTTTGATGACAGTAGCACAGAATAACTACTGTTTATGTGGTCTTAACTTTTGCTATCAGAAAAGCAGATATATCTTTTCTTCCTTACAGTAAGCATATATGAAATTGTTTCTGTTCTGCATAAGTTCTCTTCTAGTGCACATAGTTTGACTTAAACAACAAATTGGTGTTCTGTAGTTCTTCATGTTAAAGCTTTAAGATATTTCCAAAGGTTGTATGGCATTCATATTTTAAGTCATTTGCTTAAGGACTTCCATACTAGTTTGAAACTCCGCCATATGTTAATTTACACAGGAGTTTAAAACAGCTAACTTGTGTGGTTTTAATGTGTCGAAAGAATGTATTGAAGAGTTTTTGAACAGTTTTCATTCATTTGGTTGCTGGCAGTTCTATGGTATTTAATTAATTCAGTTTTCACCTTGTCTCTGTTTTTTGTGTTGTAATACGTTTTGAAAGGAGGCTTTTAGTATTCAAGTTTTGTTTTAGTTCTTATACTTAAATTTTTTCTTCCATTGAATATTTTAGCTGAATATAATTTCTTTCTTCTTAATATCAACTGCTCTTACTTTGTTGTTCTTCGCTGATCATATTTTTGAAAAATTATTCTTTCATTTTAGAAAGGGTACTAAAGTATTTGGTCAGCAAGTGCATAGATCTTACTTAAAGAAACAGTACTAAGCGTGCATGTGTCCATGTGACACAGATTTTGGTTGTTCATTACTGATTGTATTTAAGCTGTAGTGTTTTTTTCCAAAATTGAGTGCTTCATGTGTGTTTTGTACCAGCTGTGAAATCTTCTGCTGTGATTTTGACAATATACAGATACAGAGAACTTGGACTTAGTGTCTGCATGGTCCAGATCATGTAAACGAAAAGTTTTTTTTTTTTTTTTTTTTTTTTTTTTTTTTTTTTTTTTTTTGTTTTGTTTTTTGGACATGGTGTTCAACAAGGTGCAATTCAGTCAACTGGTTATAAATGAATATGTACAATTATGGTATCAACTTCTTATACAAATCATACTATATCATGGTAATCCAAATTGAAAGCTATTGATAAGTTGAATTACCATGTAACTACTACTTATACATGAGTATTGGGTAATTTCATATTTGCCGACTCAGGACTATATGTATTCAGGCTGTTCAAACAACATGTTACCGGTCTTCAATTTTTATGAAATTTCATGTGTTTATTCCTAATACATATAGAAATTTTTTATGCTGAAATGGTGTCTTGACAAGAATCGGAACATGGTAAAATTGCAGATAATATCTGGATGAATACATAACCTGCAGCTGAAATATGGGGCTACCGTTCAACTTACGTTATTGCTCCAACACTATTGCTAAGTACATGAAGCCATCCATAGTATCAAAACATTTACTAATGATGGCCTTAATTAATAAAACATTCCAGCATCTGAAAAATGAAATCCTGTTTACTGTACGAAGGTTAATATTAGGGCACCCCCTGATTTGGTAGTGGCCGCGTACAAAACATCAAACATTTACAATGGAACTACATTTAAAAGCCAATGCCTCATAATCATCAGTGTTATGCCCTAGGCAAACATTGTGCAGAATTTCATCCATTCCAAGCGTGGGCAGAAACCAATGTAAATTTCCTATACCGTGTAAGAGCCCCTTTGAACAAGTACACTTTACTACCCGATCTTGTCTAAAAAAATTGCTGGATGATTGGCAAACAGTGTTGACCCTGTTCTCCGACGTCTCATCTGGGACTATACTGTTTGCTCAGGCCTGTCTGTCTGAATACATACGGTAAATAAGGTTTCTTCAGAGTCCTCGGTTCCTCTATAACCTTGCCGAAAGAAAATTCAAAGTGCAGCAGAGTTGACAGAACATTTGATATTTAAGGGTTGATAAATTCATATGACGTTACTGTTTTCAGAGATGCATTTACAAATACACAAAGGTTTTCGATTTCGATTCTTTTTTGTATTCCTCAGATTGCGATATTTCGGCACGGTTGTTCATTTAATGTAGTACGGCTATATACAAATGTTTCCTGTTTTGATTAAAATGCTGGAAAATATCTACTTTCTAATACTTTCTAATACTTATAGATATTGTCATTATCTGATAGTAATATCATTTGATGACTTCAGATTTGACAGTTTCCAATTTTCAACAATAGGGTCTACTGAGTGTAGAAAGTGTGTATGTGTCGCGGAGGGGAAGGGGGCAGGGGTTCGGCGGAGCTAAGTCCTCGTGCAAACTTTCTAGTTTGCCAGGGGTGTTCAATAACTGTTCTCTGCAAGTGATTATGGTAGTATTGCTATATTATAACCTTTACTACTCCCTGGGCAAATTCAGCAGACGACAAACTGATTATGTTTTTCTTATTTTTCCTAGACCGTAGGCTTTAACATTTCATACAAATTGTCTCCTTGTGACAGTTTTCATATAATTTCAAAGCCTGTTTTCTGGGACAAATAAGAAAACTATTTAAAAGTGTCGTCTGCTGGAATTTTTCCAGCATGATGAGCATTAATAACCGTTTGAATAAAGTTTTGTACCAGAAATACTTTTTTTCTGCCACTGAGGTTCCAAAATCGTGTTTTCTGTTGTTAAATGCAAACTTAAGCCTTTTTGCTCTGAAAGCTTAACCTTTTTTTACATTTAAATGGAAACTACTACATTTTTATAATAGATCATATCAGACGGTTATATTCCACCCAAAATTACTTGATAGCTTTAAACTATGGAGAAGTTTTATATGTCCAGGTTTACCTCCAGACCGATAAAATGTGACTTATCCCCCGTCTTGAACTTTGCCTTTCAATTTAACATGATATAAGTACAGTCGACTCCCGTTATCTCGAATTCCAAGGGACTCACTGAAACACTTCGAGGTATCCGTACTTCGACATATCAGAGTTGAGAGAGTGAGGAAAACAATAAATTGAACAACCACATTTAACAAATGAATATGTAATTTGACTCCTGAAGTTAGAAATATATATATATAATAATGTGGAAAAGAGGAGAAATTGCTCCTGAGGAGCAATTTCTCCTCTTTTCCACATTATTTTGTTACTTGTTGTCATAGTTTCGTGTTAAAACAGGGACCAGATTTTCACTTCGAGATAAGCGGTAATTCGAAATAAGCGAGTTCGAGATAACGAGGTTCGACTGTATGTCCTTTGTGATGCCAATGTCATCCTTTCCTAGAGGTCTAGTTTAATCGTATTTTATTGCCAAATCATCAACAACCTAATGGGTTGGACCAGAAATCTTACGTTAGATAAGGTCCTCCGTAAAACAAGATATAACATACAACGTTTATGGCAATGTGTCTTATTATGTAAACACAAGAATTCCGTCTGTCCAGGTTTACAAAAGGTTTACTAAGCGAATCTGAACACTGAGGTGCACGTTTGGGCATTGCCATACATAAATGGCTATTCCATGCATATACTAACAGAGAAAGCCCAGATAAGCCTATATATTCGCATACTATTGATCAGGACCTTTATGTTACGCTTGCAGAATCATTACATATATAAATGAACGGCAAACGCCCAGATACCTACAGCCATATGCGTGTGCGTAGCGCTTATTACGCACATACGCATGTACGTAACACGCGTAAGAAACATTTTATAATAAAGTGGCATTAACATAAAATATTTGGTTCTTTACATTAAGGACTATTCTTAAAGGAAAGAATTTGCTCCTTTTGGGAGCAAATTCTTTCCTTTAAGAGTAGCCCTATTTTAGAAGTGCTTCCAGACATGCTTTTTTCAAGAAATTTCCTGGATTTGCGTTCAAATAATTCCGTTCTAGCTACGTCACTGACAGCTCTGAACAAACGTACATGTACAACGAAAAGTTTGATCAGATACATATTCTACGTAGTTCTTACGACACAAATAATTGAAGCATAACTAAAAATTACTTTCCTGGGATTCGAACCCAGTCTGCCCAGATAAAAATCTAATGCTCTAACCACTAAGCCAAAGAGTCGACTCCCTGACGCAGCTGTCAGAGATTGAATATATACCTACAAGCTATGCGAACTCTGCCAAGGCAGATTACCGAAGGTAAGAGTGATAGGCTGTAACAACCTCTCCTCTTCAGTCATCATATAAGATTTTTGGCGAAATTAAGTCCAATCCCGGACGAGCCCAAGCTTACGACATGGAAGTCGTATCAAAGAAATGCAGCGTAGCTGAAAAAGTTTCCACCTATCGTGGGATTAGAACACGGTCTGCCCGGATAAACATCAATGCTGTAACCACTGAATCAAAGAGTCGAGTCCCTGAATTGTCAGCTATCAGAGATTGAATATATACTTACAAGCTATGCGAAATCTGCCACGGCAGATTATCGGAGGAAGGAGTGTAATTTTATGGACTAATATGAATCAAACGGTATATCCTGTTTCGTTTGTCGAAAATCACGTTTCCAAACATTCCCATGTTTCCCCTTTTCTCGTAATAAAGTTTAGATAAATCATGTTTTTTTTTTTACTAGTATAAGTGCATGCTTGGCTTTTTATACCTAAAGAAAAAATGCGCACTATTGTACAAAGCATTTTATACGGTGACAGGTGTCGTACCTGCACCGTCAGTTACATTTATCTAACCCACAGTTTTCATTCATTTGTTGTATTATATACAGTATCCACTTGCCATAAAACAGTAACAAGCATGCAATTAAATAAGAAAGAAAGTAGTGAAAAATCGGGTAAAACCCTCTTTGGGTCAATTAAAACTATGAAGATAGACAAACGTTTTACAAATGTGTTCCCTGGAAATAATCCGCATATCATAACGAAAACATGCCTATTCAAGTATATTGAAAATGTCACCACCAAAAACCTGAAAGTTTTTCAGCGAAAAATTCTTATATTTTTCATATTTGTGCTCAAAACATAGATTGTTGGTACTCGTTAGAAGCGCCTCGTTGAGGCGGTTCTAACGAATACCCACAATCTATGTTTTTGAGCAGAAATATGAAAAAAAAATGTATATCCCTGTAAACCCCAGTTTTACTATATAAAAGTGGGGTTTAAGGGGATCAAAATTATAAAGGTATATTTTCGTGATGTGTTTGTAAACTTAATACATCCCGAAAATATAAGGTCACGTTGTTTTCGAATAATCATCGTATACAAATCCTAACGCCGATACAACGATCTAACATAAAACTGTAAAGTTACCCAGGAATGACAATTTACGAAGCATAGCTTACTAGACTGGCTCCAGTCTCTAGTGACTAAATATTTATTCTCATAATCCTGTTTAATAATCCACTAAAACACAAACAAAAAATATCATGACTATAAAGGCTTGTCACCAGTGACCAGCCTTTATGGTCATGATATAATTATTCAAATTATTATTATTATTTATTTTTTTTTGGATTATCAAACAGAATTATAAAGAATAAATATTTAGTCACTAGAGACTAGAATATTTATTCTTATACTCCTGTTTGATATTCCACTAAAATAAAACAAAAATAATATCGTGACTATAAAGGCTGGTCACTAGTGACCAGCTTTTATAGTTCTGATATTATTATTATTATTATTATAATTATTAATTATTTAAATTATTATTATTATTATTATTTTTTTTTTTTTTTTTGATTATCAAACAGGATTATAAAGAATAAATATTTAGTCACTGGAGACTGGAATATTTATTCTTATACTCCTGTTTGATAATCCACTAAAATAAAACGAAAATAATATCGTGACTATAAAGGCTGGTCACTACTGACCAGTTTTTATAGTCCTGATATTGTTATTATTATTATTATTATTATTATTATTATTATTGTTGTTTCTTTTCTGGATTATCAAACATGATTATAAAGAATAAATATTTAGTCACTAGAGGTTTGAGCCAGTCTACATAGCCAACCTGAGGCACTGAAAGAAGAAGAGACACTGAACAAAAAAGACAAGACACAGCAGCACAAAAGACACAAAAAGAAAGAAGGACTGCGACAGAGGAACTTTCTTGGAACTGTAAACAGAAAAACTACTTTAGTGTGCGGGCGTAGGCCCGTAAACGAATTCTCTTGTTTTATGTGATCGAAATCTCGCCTTAACCCTTCTCTTGCAGAACACAACATGTCCTGTCTTAGCAAACAGTGTAGATCCAGATCAGTTGGCTTCTGAAGAAGTCAACTGATCTGGATCTGCACTGTTTATCATTAGATATGTGAATTCCTATCAAAAACCCCAATCAAGTAATCTGATTGGCTGAAAATTAGAAGTGGGCGTGGCATCATAATTCATTCAGCATGAGAAGGATTAATTCTGATACAAATCCAAAATTACAAATGTATTTTTGGGTCCGCGTAGGGTCGACTACCTTATCAATGATACATCATCGTAAACACAAATAATCATGAAATTGTGATAACACTAGGTACAGTCGAACTTCAATATCTCGAACATCTTTGGGACCATAGAAAAATGTTGGAGACATTGGTAGTTCGTGTCACTGAGAGTTAATCATGGTGCCAGGTCAGAAGGCAAAAAGCGATAGTTTATGGAATTGTATTTAGATTTTCTACACAATAAATGTATGTTGAGTGTATTCATTAAAATCGCCTCGATGATGCGATTCTAATGACTAAACACAACATACAATTTCGATGAGACGATTCTAATTAGTAGACACAACATACTATTTCATGATAAAATTAAATTTCTCTAAATATTTGTTGTCTTGAGCTAAGAAAGAAAGAATTTCGTAGGGACTCAAAAACGAGTTCGAATTAGCCATAGTAAACGAGCCATCGGTGTTCGAGCTATTGAGGTTCGACTTTAGTGGACTCATTTGCGACACGACTTGGTCTATAGGATGGGTCCGATCACTAACGTCATTAGTCAGGCGCCAATTTTCTAAGGCAGACTGAGGAAGGTGCCGTCAGTCAGTTTGAGGTCCGACTCGTCTTCATGCAATTAAACAGAGCAGCATAAATATCGCAAACATAATATCGGCAGAAAGCCAATAAGCTGTCCAAAGCACCGTCAGCTTAACAAAATGTTAGAGTCAAGTATGATTAAATATTTTAACATAAAACCACCGTCGTCAAAACAAGTTTGTTCATTTACTAAGAAATATTGCTGATTAATATTATGGGAAAATTTAGAAAATGTTTAAACATTTATTCTACTCATATTCAGATTTAGCGCTAAAAGAGTCAAAACCCGAGAAACTATAGTCGAACCTCGTTATCTCGAACTCGCTTATTT
The DNA here is from genome assembly GCA_964016985.1 of Anodontia alba. Lineage (NCBI taxonomy): Eukaryota > Metazoa > Mollusca > Bivalvia > Lucinida > Lucinidae > Anodontia > Anodontia alba. The sequence goes on from OZ024829.1 coordinate 21,502,526, forward strand.
CGAATTACCGCTTATCTCGAAGTGAAAATCTGGTCCCTGTTTTAACATGAAACTATGAAAACAGGTAATAAAATAATGTGGAAAAGAGGAGAAATTGCTCCTAAGGAGCAATTTCTCCTCTTTTCCACATTATTATATATATATATTTCTAACTTCAGGAGTCAAATTACATATTCATTTGTTAAATGTGGTTGTTCAATTTATTGTTTTCCTCACTCTCTCAAATCTGATATGTCGAGGTACGGATATCTCGAAGTATTTCAGTGAGTCCCTTGGAATTCGAGATAACGAGAGTCCACTGTATTTTACCTAAAAAATTTGACCATTTCATTTCAGTAAAATACCATTTGAATAACCGTTACATCCTTCTATTGATACTCAACAACTGACCGAGTTCCTGCCAAATGTTAACCAAAGTTTGAATAAGGAGCCTGCACTAGGAAGTAGTTAGAAATTACGTGACAAGTAATAAATTGATATAAATATACTCCAATTTTATACAGCGACCAGTATGTTCTTGCATACCGTAAGCATATGTCAATGCGATTCTGTCTTATCGTATTGAACGATGCCACAGACAAACAAGCCATGACGTGAGAAAACATACCTTCTGACATGTGTACAAAACGAGCACTCAAATCAGCCTGCGCATCCTCCCAGTCTGATCAAAGTCTTCGTTGTCCGCATGAAGAAACTTTGCATCCTTGGCTATCCAAACTGCGCATGGTGAAGGTTCTGATCAGATTACGCGAATGCGCAGACTGATCTGAATCTTCGCTGGGCGCATATGTCCAGAGGTTGTTTTCTGACGCTGCGGCTCAAATCAATCTGCATTCCAGGATCAAAATTTCTCCTAGCAATTACAGTTTGGCGCAGTATCTGACAATATCCTTAATTCTCTTCCCGTTTAAATGCATTTTGTCGGCGGAAGTTTCTATTAATATACGCGTTATCATTCTGATATTCATTTATTTACACGTTAGCTATATGTGCGTTACCATGACAAAATCTGTCGTGCGAACTGCGCATGTCCAAACCAGGCGGTGCACGTGTACAATTTAGTTTTCTTCAATATCTAAACATTGCGTTTGGCGACCTACACATACTCATACCAGACTGCACATGCGCGCAGTCTGGTCTAAGCGTGCGCAGTTTGCTTAAGCTTCAAGATGGGGTTTATCACGACGCGGCGCTTATTTAAAATTCCGCTTTCACATGGCAGTTTAATTTGTAGAAAGAAAAGCCTTTAGAAACATTGAAATTCTGCCTGAGGTCTTAGAAGAGTAAAAAATCGATGTCAGGTTGCCACATGTGTCTTAAATATCTGAATATAATTGAAAAATATGTATATAAAATACTGGGATAAGCCATAAAAGGGTTAAATGAAATGAAAAATTATACAAAAATACAATTCAATCAATATTGTTGAAGAGCTCCGATTCACTCTTTAATTTGTGACAGCGGACAACCAACCGATAACAAATGACAGTTTCCCTAAATTTGCAAACGGGTGATATTCATTATTATAAGATCGGGCCATGTTTCCTCCATAATGATTTCTTCACAATTTGGGAAAACAAAAAGTTAACATATCTGAAACCGTCATCTACTTTATTATCGCTTGTGTTGGTTATGCATTTCCAAAAACTGCAATCAAAATAACTATCGTGTATACCTTAAATATTTGACCACCTAAACTTCTTACCACACATGTTTAACCCTTAAAGAGCCAATCACAACTATTGTCATCTGCTTTGTCATCTGCTTGTGATTTTAAAAGTAATTTTTGCAAACAGTGTGGACCCAGATCAGACTGCTCCTTTAGGAGCAGTCTGATCAGGGTCCACACTGTTTGCCTGTATGCAAAAATAGGTTTGAAAAGTCTGCAAGAATATTCAGCAGACGACATAAACAGACGACCATTTCAGATGCAGTTTTTCTTGGCGCTTTAAGGGTTAACAGTTTAACAAGTTTGTTTATACCTATTGATGTGTCTAAAACCCTTTCCTGTCGTAGTACTAAGGGACAGTATAAAATACGGTAATTCAATCTATTCATGCTCTATTATCAACTTACAGGGAAGCTATGTAGAAAATCTCTCTCTCTCTCTCTCTCTCTCTCTCTCTCTCTCTCTCTCTCTCTCTCTCATTGCTTCTGTTACTATAACAACATTGTGCCTTGGCAAATGGTGTAGACCCTAATCAGACACCACCCTCTGCAGATTCTTATTCTAATCTCAGTCTATACAGTTTTGCGCATGTCCAATTTGGGGACGCTGGGTTAAGTTGGTTGAATGTAATTCATATAGGTGTAAATACAGTCGACTCTCGTTATGTCGAATTCCAAGGGACTCTCTGAAATACTTTGAGATATCCGTACATCGACATATCAGATTTGCAGAATTGAGGAAAAAATAATTCAAACAACCACATTTAACAAATATATGTGTAATTAGACTCTTGAAGTTAGAGATGTTGAAAATATTGTGGAAATGAGGAGAAATTGCTCTTTCTCCTGTTTTCCACAATATTTTTTATCTGTTGTTAGATTTTCATGTTTGGGCAGGGACCAAATTTTCACTTCGAGATAAGCGGTTTTTCGAGATAAGCGACGTCGAGATAACGAGAGTCAACTGTATTTGAAAAAAGTCCCCATTACGAAAACACGCCTATTCAAATAAATAAAAAATTTAACCTCCAAAAACTGAAAATTTTCACATAAAAAAAAAAACTATTTTTTTTAAATTTCTGCTCAAAACATAGATCGTGGGTACTCGTTAGAACCGCCTCGCCGAGGCGGTTCTAACGAGTACCCACAATCTATGGTTTGAGCAGAAATAAGAAAAATAATGTATACCCCTGTAAATCCCAGTTTTACTATATAAAAGTGGTGTTTAAGGGGATCAACATTATATAGGCATGTTTTCCTGATGTATTTCTAGTTTCTTGTGTGATTGCAGTTCTAGCGGTCTTTGCATCAGTATATTGTTGGTGCCTTGGGAGAGTTATATATATCTGGGAACTATAGCATTGCCCGTGCAGATTATTTCTATTTCTGTATGCCGTATGAAGATAATTATACTAGGACGGAATATAAAAAAAAACGCCGAGTAACCTTTACAGATAGTTTTAAAGTACTTAATATACTATTGCATTCATTTTTTTGTTTTATTTTTGTATAACCTTTCATCTTTATTGAACAAGTTGACAAAGTTTCATTCGATTTTCAGTGACGATTATGAGAAAAAATCCAAGATATCAATCTGACCGATGTTGATTATTCTAGGCCAAGCAATAACATATTTGTTGCATATTCTACGTACCCGGCGTTTCTTTTTCGTCCTAGTATATAATCAGTCGACATTGTCTGTACTAACTTATTCCTGGAACAAAGATTTAGTGTTTCATCCAAAATGACTCGAAGGCAATTCTTTTTTTTTTTTCAAGTACCGTAATAACCCGAAATAATGGGACAGATAGGTCTTTGCAAACCGTGTAGACCCAGATCACCGCAAAATGCGGCATCTGATCAGGGTCTACACTGTTGACAATACATACAGCAATATATTAGACACATCAAGGGATAGAAGAATGGACTATTTCAAATTTTAGGACAGGTATGGTAAGTAGATAAGGTGTCCCAATACTTAGGGATATTACGGCAAGATCTACCTTATATTTAAGGGGACTAGATAGACTTGGTCGATTTTCTGCCATTTTTACAAGAGAGACAAATTTTGTGACTTCCTGTTTGCTGTTCAGCACACCAAACCCCTTCGGTAAAGGGGCCTACTGTAAAAGGTAAACATATATTCCCTTTGGCATTGGGAGCAAATTCAAACTTTTTACTGTAGACCCCTATTTTAGAATTAGGCAAAAACCATGTTGATAGAGCTGCCTCCCTTGAAAATGTATCAGTTGCCCTTAAATATTAGCAGACAGTATTTTAAAATAGTTGTCTTTTTTGTTCCCGAAAATTAGGTATAATAATCAAATTATAACTCCATCTCGAATGAAATGTCAAGATTTTCTGTGCAGAAACAAACGAGCGGCAGCGTGAAAAAGTACCCATCACGTAAACATATCTATATAATTTTGACCCCCTTTAACCCCACTTTTATATAGTAAAACTGGGGTTTACAGGGGTATACATTATTTTTCTTATTTCTGCTCAAAACATAGATTGTGGATACTCGTTAGAACCGCCTCGCCGAGGCGGTTCTAACGAGTACCCACAATCTATGTTTTGAGCAGAAATATGAAAAATATCGGAGATTTTTATCTGAAAGTTTTCTGTGTTTTGGAGATAAAATTTTCAATATATTTGAATAGGCATGTTTTCGTAATGCTTTAGACGTGGGCGTCTTGTGAAGACTCAGATCAGCCTGCGTATCTACAGAGCCTGTGAATAGCTAAGGACTCTAGTTTTCCATAACGAAAACACGCCTATTCAAATATATAGAAAATTTCACCTCCAAAAACTGAAAAATTTCAGATAAAAAAACTCTGACATTTTTCATATTTCTGCTCAGAACATAGATTGTGGGTACTCGTTAGAACCGCCTCAGCAAGGCGGTTCTATCGAATAACCACAATCTATTTTTGAGCTGAAGTAAGAAAATAATGTATTCCCCTGTAAACCCCAGTTTTACTATATAAAAGTGGCGTTTAAGGGGGTCAAATTTATATAGGTATGTTTTCATGATGAAAAGATAGACTGCAAATAATCTCAGCCCGATTGCGCAAGCTGATCTATTTTTACGCTGGCCACTCGTGTCAGAAAGTACATATTGTCGCATTGCAGCTCTTACAGAATCCGGTTGTTGTTTCTATATTCGCGTTGGCAATCTCTTATAGCGCCAAACAGAACTGGAGTAGACGACGTCCTTCTTTATTATTTCAAGTTTTATTTTCTCTGCAAAACAAAACACAAAAATGTTATCTGCTACAGTTGTGACTTGCGCTTTAAGGGTATAAGAACACATGGACAAAATCGTAGGTTTGCAATTTTCCTCTGATTGTTCTGTGATTGTATACCATAAAACGGTTATATATCATGTCATCATGACTGGACGTACATCTAGACACCAGAAATATCGTTAGCTTAACTACTTGAGGCAACCAATAATGTGATTGTCTGGAAATAGTTTCCGAGATTTCCTGGACTGGCATGTTTCCTAGAATTCGTCGAAGGCTTTATGTATCATTATCAATTGAACAGATGTAAATGTAGCATCTGCCTTCTTGGATTGGCATTTTTGATCCAAACTCCAGATGATTAGTGATGGCTCAGGCCATCGTGCGTATTTACTGTATTTGTCTGGTTTGCTGTATGCAGCTTTTCGAATTAAGGAAACTAGATTCACTTGGTAATTTTTTCCACATTTTCCGCAAGGAATATAACTTTTGTGAGTTCCTGTTTGCTTTAATGCAAGCCAAGCCCCATCCGAAAAGGGGTCTACTCTAGAAGGAAAGAATTTGCTCCTTTGGGAGCAAATTCTTTCCTTTTAGAGAAGACCCCTTTTTCCGAAGAGAGACAAAACCCATTTTGACACAGTTATCTCCCCTGAAAGTGTATCAGATCACCTTATGGATGAGGTTGTGTAACACACAATACACACAATATGAAACAAATATTGCCCAAATATGTGACCTTGACAATGAGGTCTTGAGTAGATGGCTGTTGTATAAAATCAATCCTACAACAATCTTTATATATGAAAGTGGAGGTGAAAAAATTCAAAGATAATAACAAAAGGATAGATTTAACTAGATGCTAAAACACGATGCAAACATTTAATGTATATGACCTTGTCCCTGAGAGCTTGAGTAGGTCGAAGCATAGCCTAGCTACTAGGCCAATATATAAGTATGTCACTTTTTTTTTTTACTTATTTTTTTTTCATTTATATTCTACTTTTTGATTCAATGTTTAGCTAGTCTATGGGTGAACTTTTCTTCTGTGGTTGTCTCTGAAATATATAATAATCCAGACCATATTATCTATAGACTAGCCACAGAGCTCAATAAGCCAAAATATATATAATATGTATATTTCTAAGCCTTGGGCAAGGCTAGTCGAAGCACTACAGAACCCAAGGATACAATGTTACAAACCATTAAGCCGAATGCTGTAAAAATGCTACAGATGAAATCACGCAAAGATAATAAGAAAATAAAGGTCTTTATCCAAATGGTAAATGCAAAATTTGATGCAGATATTAAGCAGTGACCATGGCCCTGAGGTCTTGTGTAGTTCGAAGCAGTACAGAATCAAAATGGACATTGCTACAAACCGCCTATTATACTGACCAATTTTTTTCTGGCGAAAGAATGTGCACAAGTACTGGTTAACCGCTTAGAGGACTAATCCTGCCCAGGAAAAGTGTAGTTAGGTAAACTGACCGGCTCAGCACGACCTTAATAGTGCTGAATGGGTCAATAACCAAATCTGAAAGCTACAGATGAAAACGCTCAGCGATAGTAGCAATAGAAAGAAGGGATTTTAACCAAAACATTTGCAAAATTGAAGAAAATAATGTGTAACTGGACCCTGAGGTCACAGGTGCATGATTCTGCTCACAATGCGAGGAACCGTTACTGCAACCCAAGGAAGAAAGTATTCAGAAAATATCATCAATACTTATGATGAACGAACTGATAGACGGATATGGACAAGATAATATAACCACCACCAACACGTTTAGGGTTCGGGGAACATATCTTCGCTTTTGACAAAATGCGAGACATATTAAAATGATTGTCATTCCGGATCAAATATGTGCCTAATAAGAATATACTACAGTTTGCCAAGAAATTCGACATCCAGACATATTGTTGGACGGGGAAATAACAGTTTATTCTCCACATTTTTATGATCAGTTTTCTGATATAGTTATGATTTGGCAGTGGAGTCTTTACAATTGAGAATAAATAATTAGATTTTCCGCACTTTCTTCTGAAATATAGCGCTTACAAACCTTTTTGATAGTGACAAATTGAGGGTAATAAATTTTGTTATTCAAATTGAGGTACGCCAACGTTATCAGCTAACACAATAATACCGGAATGTTCGTGTTATCAATGTACTAAACCTCTTTTTAGCTTCTGTTTTATGACGCAGTAAAGAAATGATATGAAATGGAAAGTAACGAATTAACATATGACTTAGTTAAACGTTTAATCTCGGATGTGTTTATTTATTGTGGACTGAATAATTTTGTAGCATTCTGGAAGTCTAGTATAGTTTGTTTCTGCTGTTTTCTAAGTTTTCTAATTGGCTTGGACACTGTGCACAGTTGCGAGTAAATGTGGAAATCGTTTTTTATCTCACTTTTTGATTTCACTTTTAGTGTCACTTTAGTTTAACAGTAGCTCTGTGCGATCTTATCATGAGGTATGGGTACACTTTCAGCGGAGGGCAACTCTGTCAGTTTTATTTACCTCCCTTCTGAAAAGGGAGTCTACTCTAAAAGGAAATAATTCCGAAACGAAAGAATTTGCTCTCCTTGTGGTGGGTGAGGTGGGGAGGGGGGGGGGAGTTTGAGGGAGCGAATTCTAACCAGTAAAGCCAATTTCACGAGATGTGGTGTGCAGGACTCTACCTCCTGAAAAGGGGTCTACTTTACAATGAAATAATTTGCAAATTCAGAAAGGGCTTAGGAGCAGGAAGTCACACAAGTGTTCTCCTTTATACAAATGTCGACAAATCTCTCAAGTATATCCAGTTAACTTAAACTTCATTCATAGGTTGCGGAACGTAGGGTATAAATATATCTTTATTACGGAAACACGCCTATTCAAATATATAGATCACCTCCAAATACTGAACATTTTCGGATAAAAATTCTGATATTTTTTTAAATTTCTGCTCAAAACAGATTGTGGGTACTCGTTAGAACCGCCTCGCTGCGGCGGTTCTAACGGGTACCTACAATCTTGCTTTGAGCAAAAATAAGAAAAATAATGCATACCCCTGTTAACCCCAGTTTTATAATAAAAAGTGGGGTTTAAGGGGTCAAAATTGATTAGGCGTGTTTTCGTCATGCAAATATGCGAGTCCAGCATGGATTTGGATCAGCCTATGCACTTACGAAGACTTGTCATTCTTTATTGTTATTCATTAACTAAGGAATTATTGTTCGAATATGTGCCAAACAGCCTGCATCGTATCAATCCAATGTTTGATTTCTATACTAGTTTATGCCCGAGCTTTATACGAGGGCTAATACTGAGAGTGACAATGATTAAGGGGATAAAAAGCGAGGGTTTCAGTAGGGCTAATATTTTACGGTATTAACCAGTCGATGAGGCTTTAAACATAGTGATACTTCTTCTGTTTGGTGCGAAGAGTACATCAAGATATCTGCAGATGTTGGAGCTACATTTGCAGACAGCAATTCTGATTATCCATCCAAACAAAGCATTATTTTTTAAAAAAAAAAAAAGTCAGTAATTAACTGCATGTTAAAGCAAGCAACAAAAAACAAAACTGCTCAAAAAAGAGGTTTTATTGACATTCAACACTTTGAAACTTGAAAACAAAAACTTGATTAATAAAAATGTCATGAAATGGATGTTTTCACTTTGGCCCTGTTACAGGTCCTCGGCCAGTCGTATTGGCCTGAGGATCGCTGTATTGGCCCGAGGCTTCGGGCCAATACAGCGATCCTCTGGCCAATACGACTGCCCTTGGACCTGTAACAGGGCCAATATGAAAACATCCATTTAATAACATTATACTATTCGTTTGATAGATAATGATCCTAAGTTTCTTCTGGTGGATAGCGAAGACAACTCTGACCAGACTGCGTAAATGCACAGGCTGATCTGAATCTTTGCTTGGGCTCACATGTTCTCAGAGTGTGGATGAATTGTTCGAATAGATTCGGACAGAATTTCTCTAGTTCAGCGTTAGCTTTAATAAGCTTGAAGTTGCATTAAGATGTCTTCAAGCACATGCGAAATGCTCAGACACTGACAAGCTTTCGTATTCGCATGGATCGCTGGGCCCCTTACGGAATCTCATCACGTAAACATGCCTATATAATTTTGACCCCCTTAAACCCCACTTTTATATAGTAAAAATGGGGTTAACAGGGGTATACATTATTTTTCTTATTTCTGCTCAAAAACATAGATTGCAGGTACTCGTTAGAACCGCCTCGTCGAGGCGGTTCTAATGAGTACCCACAATCTATGTTTTGAGCAGAAATATGAAAATTATCAGAATTTTTCATCTGAAAATTTTCATTTTTTGGTGGTAAAAAATTCAGTATATTTGAATAGGCGTGTTTTCGTAATGTGTAAGCATATACCCAACTGTGCTGTGCCGATACGCAGGCCAGTTTGCTTTTGATCTGTAAGGGTAAACTCCGACCCTTCGTAAAATAATAGCTTTTCATTATTATAATCATCGCTACGTTCCAGTTTCACCAGGAAACTCGCGTTTCAAACAGGATGTTTTACTCAGCCTAAAACAGTTTTAAGACGTTAACTGTTGCCTAGATACTTCACAAAATAAGTTAAATATCATGAAATATTTTCTACCGTAACGGTCATTCACTCCCTTCCGCTGATTCAAGAAGTTTTCAGTTTCGTGCGAATGAATGTGCAGAAGCACTGGTTACATGTAATTGCTTAGATGACTAAGCCTGCCCAGGAAAACATGTTGGGGTGGTCGGGTGGTGCGAAGGTGCTGTGTATCTTACATCACTGGGGCGTCCAACTGATATTGGCTTACAGTTGGGCAAGGCCTGCTATCCTTGTAGTGGGTAAGGGTAGAGGGGGAATGTTTTTATTTCTTCGGTTTCTTCACTTTCATTTCTGTTCCTCTTTCTTCCCTGTCCCTCTCTTTCATCTCCTCTACTCTCTCTTCTATCTCTTTTCTCCCTTTCTCTGGGAGACGACACAAAATGACCCTCAAGGGTTGACGTGTCGTTAAACCCCAACACAATCAAAAACCAGGAAAACATGTGGTTAAGTAAAGTGGCCGCGCTCGACATGACCCTAGTGGGATTACTGGTCCGTAAAGCCTCAACACATAGAAAGGATTATTCAAACTATTTAATTATACCGGCGCACTAAAGTGGGGTTGCCGCTTGAAAGTTTCCGCATCTTAAAAGGACATGCATAAAACGCCTTAACGGTCAGCATGCTGGTGAAAAGAGTCCCATGACGACATTCTAAAATGTTTTATTTATTTATTTTTTTTTATTTATTTATTTTTTTTATTTTTTTTTTTCACAGAAAATAGGGGTTGACATTTCATGCAAATTATTTGCATTAAATATCAATTCCTATTTTCTGGGAAACATACGAAAACATTGATTTGTCTTCTGCTAAAATCGCTCATAGAATAGTAAAAATTAATAAAAAAAAAATAAAACTGCCAGATATACTCGATGAGGGGCAAACAATGGAGATACTGATCACATTACGAAAACACGCCTATTCAAATATATAGAAAATTTTATCTCCAAAAGCTGAAACTTTTCAGATAAAAAACTAAGATATGTTTCATATTTCTGCACAAAACATAGATTGTGGGTACTCGTTAGAACCGCCTCGCCGAGGCGGTTCTAACGAGTACCCACAATCTATGTTTTGAACAGAAATAAGAAAAATAATGTATACCCCTGTAAACCCCAGTTTTACTATATAAAAGTGGGGTTTAAGGGGGTCAAAATTATATAGGTCTGTTTTCGTGATGAGACGCCACAGTCTGTGCCGTCTGACCTGGGTCTACATTATTTGCTAAGGCCGGTCTATTTTAGGGTTACATGTATTAAGGACAATTTCGCATGGGGACACAGCTGAAGAGACAAATCACCCTTACTATATTTTTTTTCATTTTTATTTTGGTATATAGTATAAAGTATTTGCTTTACCATATATCCCCCTTCTAGGATGGTATATTTGTAATTAGGACTGAGACAAGGTCCTGGCTAAAACATTTATTGAATCTACCACACATCTGATTAACCTTAACCATTCTCTGGTAGTATTCAGCAGACAACAAACTGATAATGGTTTTCTTATGTCTCTCATAAAATAAGCTTTGACAATTCATGCAAACTAGGAGAAAGTTGCATGAAATGTCAAACCTACATTGTCGGAAAAAAAAATGAAAAACAAAAGTCTGTTTTCCAGTATGTAGAGCGTTAAATACAACACCAGACTAAAAGATCATTTTTTTGTAAAGATGTTTGGTGCTATTTGCGAGAAAAAAGGACCTTATTGTTATATGCGGGTAACAAACGCAAGGATCAGCTTCCGCGTTCGTTCGTTGTCCGCCATAGATCTACTGCAGTCTTTAATACAAATGGCGTATGAATTTTACACTATATTTGACAGCCTTAGCACAGACAGCCAGAGCAAAGAATGTAGACACAGGTCAGATGACACAGAACGCGGTGTCTGGTTAGGGTCTACACTATCTCCCGCTCATACAGCAGTTTTAGACACATTATAAAATCGAAAAGGGAATGCATACACTTTCAGGGGAGGCAACTGTCAGATACTTAACCCTTGTCCTGCTGAATAATTAAGAAGCCACACCCATTTCTAATTTCAGCCAATCAGATTACTTGATCCAGGTTGTTGATATAAATTCACTTACTGAATGACAAACAGTGCAGATCCAGATCAGTTGGCTTCTTCAGTAGCCAACTGATTTTGATGTACACTGTTTGCAAAGGCAAGGTATATCCGGGTTCAGCAGGATAAGGGTTAATTAAAATCAGTCTTCGCTAACAGGAAAGAATTAGCTCCAAAAGGGAGCAGATTCTTTCATTTTAGCGTAGATCTGTCTTCAGAAAGGGGCAGGTGAACAGTAAAGCAAAAGGGAAATCGTGTAAGTTGCCTGCCTTGTAAACATAACAGACATTATCGAAGTGTATCGTACCCTTAAGGTGTGAGAATATTTAACTCTTAAAGCGCCAAGAAAACATGCATCTGAAAATGTCGTCTGCTTATGTCGGCTGCTGCATCTTCTTGCAAACTTTTCAAACTTACATTTTGCATATAGACAAACAGTGTGGACCCAGATCAGACTGCTCCAGGAGCAGTCTGATCTGGGTCCACACTGTTTGCAAAATGACTTTTAAAATCACAAGCAGATGACAAAGCAGACGACAATTGTTGTGATTGGCAGTTTAAGGGTTAAGGTAAAAACGGTAGGCGTTTATCGGTATTCGAGAAACTGAAGTGTCACTGAATGACTTTTTTTTTTCAAATGAGAACTGAATATAGTCTTGTGGTGGACTCGGGTAATGAACAAGATATTTCTTCGATACAATGTACGTAAGCATGTGATAATCTTTCATTAATCCTGTAAATGCTAAGCGAAATTGTAGCAGATAATATTCTACTTTCTATTATGTTTCAGAGGAAATAAGACTTGGCATTTCATGTGAATCATCTGCTTTGCAGACGGTTCATATGAAATACCAAGCCTAAGAGAAAATACGACTTGACATTTCATAAAATGAAATGCTAAGCCTTATTTTCTCTGAAAAATACCAATTAATAAAAAAGTCAAAATGTCGTCTGCTGCAATTATGATTAATAGTACTTTAAGGGTTAATCATGACGTCTGCTGCAGTTGTGATGATTACCACGTTAAGGATTATAATGATACTATTAACCCTTAAAGCGCCAAGAAAAACTACATCTGAAAATTTCGTCTGTTTATGTCGTCTGTTGAATATTCTTGCAAACTTTTCAAAGCTAGTTTTTTGCATACCGGCAAACAGTGTGGACCCAGATCAGACTGCTCCTAAAGGAGCAGTCTGATCTGGGTCCACACTGTTTGCAGAAATGACTTTTAAAATTACAAGCAGATGACAAAGCAGACGACAATTGTTGTGATTGGCGCTTTAAGGGCTAAAGTGACAAACTGTAATTGTAGTGTTGTGTGTTCTCACAATGGATAAAGCAGTGTTTCCAGAGGAAGTTACAACGCACGTAAGTTACGTTTGTTTACCTTAGGTGGTGTCACTAGAAAATATCTTTTATTGTACATTCGTATTTATTGGAACAGCAATAGACAGATTAGTCTGTGCGTCTGCACCGTATACATGTAGCCAGAGCCTGATATGTTCACTTTCGTTTAAACTCTGAGGGTTCAAATACACGAGATAGTTATTCTTGCATGTTATGTGACAAAGATTAACATAGACCAACTTAGCACTCTCTGTGTATTTCTAAAGGCGACAATTTGCTTATATACGCGAAGCTTAAAAGGTTAGACTTTTCAAGTAGACTGTCTTCATAGGCAATTAAGATGAAAGATCAAACCCCATTTTCTTTCAAAATAGAAAACATTAAAAATGTCGTCTGTTAAAGTGGCAAATAACACGAAATGCGCATCACTACTTTCAGACTTTGCGTGAAATATCAAGCCCTTTATCACGGGTTCTACAAATATAAAGAAAACCAAAACGCCGTCTGTCGATTTGTTTTACCAAACAGCATGCTGAGCGTTAACAAATGCGCACGACAGAACCTACAATAAGACTTATGCGACCAGCGAGAGTTTACCAGTCATTTCTCAGTAAAACTATGGCATGGGATTAAGAGACACAAAATTTGCTACAGCTACAGGAAGGAAATGATAAAGAATGACAAAAAAAGTGTAGAAATGACTCGAGCCAGTCTAATGTTTGCATAACTTCCTGTTTTCTTGCATCGTTATACATGTACATGTACATGTAATCTGAAGCATAGCACATCACAGCATTTAGGAAGATTAATGGCAGTCTGTGCATATTCTTAGTCACTGTTCTTAGTCAGGACCAGACGTTCTTTGTTTGCCCACAATGCAAAGTCTATTAACTGTTTCACTGTCACAGGCGATAATAATAGGCTTTTTCAAACAGCATAGATCCGTCTCATCTGGATCTACGCTGTTTGACATTCAGTCTTTTAACTTTACATATGAACGTCTTTCCAAACGATAGTTTGTTGAAATAAAAAAAAAAGCACCGAAAGACTTAATGAATGACAGCTTTCTGGAAGTATGGGATGATGTTACAAAGATATATTTACATAATAATATGCATTGTAAAATGATTAAGAGGATTTGATACACTTGGTAGGTTTTCTGTATTTTAACAAGGGAGACAACGTTTTGTAACTTCCTGTTTGTTTTCCTGCCCACAAACGCTAAAAGGAAATAGTTCTCACCCACGGGGAGCTGATTCTTTCTTTTTAATGTAGACCCCTTTGGTCGAAAAGGATCCTTATCTCATGTACTGAAGAAGTCCCACTGAGATTAGCTTGGCCATCCAAGCACATTAGGAAAAACTCGCCTATACAATTTTGACCCCCTTAGTCCCCACTTTTATACAGTAAAACTGGGGTTTACAGGGGTATGCATTATTTTTTCTTATTTTGCTAAAAACATAGATTGTGGGTACTCGTTAGAACCGCCTCGCCGAGGCGGTTCTAACGAGTACCACAATCTATATTTTGAATAGGAATATGAAAAATATCATATTTTTTTATCTGAAAATTTTCCTTTTTTTTTGGTTGTAAAATTTTCAATATATTTGAATAGGCGTATTTTCGTAATGAGCCTGACCAGTCTTCATTGTCCGCTTACATAATTAACTCACCTGGAGCTTTGCTCCAGGTCAGCTTATGCCGTGGCCTGTTGTCCGTCGTCCGTCGTCAGCTTTTTTGCATTTTCGACATCTCCTCCAGAACCATAAATTGGAATGAGCTGAAACTTAGTGAGAGGCATTGTGGCAACATGGAGATTCAGAATTGCTACACTTGTTCCGTTTCGATATCCAAGATCGAAATTCTTCAAACGATATCTCCTCCCAAACCGTTAGTCTGATTGAGCCGAAACTCGATCGGAGGCATCACAGTGACATAGAGATTTAGAATTGCTAAAATCGTTCCGTTCCGATATCCAAGATGGCAACCACGTCGGCCATCCTAAAATTCTTCAAACGACCTCTCCTCCCAAACCTTAAGTCAGATTGAGCTGAAACCTGATAAGACGTATCGGAGCGACATAGAGATTCAGAATTGCTAAAATCATTCTATTCCGATATCCAAGACGGCCATATTGAAATTCTTCAAACGATATCTCCTACCAAACCATAAGTCAGATTGAGCTGAAATTTGTTGGGAGTCATCGGAGCGACATAGAAATTCAGAATTACTAAAATCGTTCTGTTCTGATATCCGCCATGGCGGCCGTCTTGAAATTCTTCAAACGACATCTCCTCCCAAACCGTATGTTGGATTGAGCCGAAATTTGATGGGAACCATCGTAGCAGCATAGAAAATCAGATCGCTCAAATCATTCTGTTGGGCTATCCAAGATGTCGGCTTGGGAGGCCATCTTGAAAATCTTGAAACCACATCTGCACCCGATCCCTAAGTCAGAATGAGCCCAAACTTTGTGGGAGGCATTGGGGTGACATGCAGATTTAGAATTGCTAATTTGTTCCGTTCCAATATCCAAGATGGCCACCTTCTTGAAAATCTTGAAACAACGTCAGTTCCCAAACGATAAGTCGAATTTATAAGCTGAAACTTTGTGGGAGACATTTGGTAGACTCAGAATTGCCTAATTCGTTCCATTCCGACATCCAAGATGGCCACAATGGCGTACATCTTGAAATTCTTCAAACAACATCTCCCAAACCGTAATGTGGATTGAACCCAAACTTGATGGGAGGCATCAGAGTGACAAAGGTATTCAGAATTCCTAAAATTGTTCTGTTCTGATATCTAAGATGCCTCCCAAGGTAGCCATCTTGAAAATCTTCAAACCTCATTCACTCTCAAATGGTATGTCAGATTGAGCCAAAACTTGGTGGGAGGCATTGGGGCGACATGGAGATTCAGAATTGCTAAAACCATTTTGTTACAATGTTCACGAAGGCCGGCACAGAGCCATCTTGAAGATCTTCAATTGTTAGCTCACCTGGAGCTTTGCTCCAGGTCAGATTATGCCGTGGTCTGTTGACCATGGTCCGTCCCTCACCCATATGTCCATCAGTAACTTTTCACATTTTCGACATCCCCATCAGAATCTTATTCATGATGGCCGCAATGACGGCCATCTTGAAAGTTTTCAATTGTTATTTGCTCCTGAACCATATCAGATGGAGCGGAAACTTGATGGAAGGCATAGGGGAGCATGGAGATTTAGAATTGCAAAAATGATTCCGTTCTGATATCCAAGATGGCCACCATGGCAGCCATCTTGAAAATCTTTGAATCCAATCTTCACTCGAATAGTAAGTCTAATTGAGCTTAAACTTGATGGGAGGCATTGGACATTGAAGGAAATTCAGAATTGCTAAACTCTAAA
This sequence comes from Anodontia alba, assembly GCA_964016985.1. Classification (NCBI taxonomy): domain Eukaryota; kingdom Metazoa; phylum Mollusca; class Bivalvia; order Lucinida; family Lucinidae; genus Anodontia; species Anodontia alba. The sequence continues at coordinate 21,518,861 of OZ024829.1, forward strand.
CTCATTCTGTTCCATTATCCAAGATAGCCATCTTGAAATTCAAAATCCTTTCCCAAACTGTGAGTCAGATTGAGCCGAAACTTGATGGGAGGCATCGGGAGATTCACAATTGCTAAATCATTCAGTTCCAATATCCAAGATGGCGGCCATGGTGGCAGTCTTGAAATTCTTCAAACAACATCAGATTCTAGATTGCTAAAGGCAATCTGATCTGATACCTAAGATGGCCACCATGACACACTGTATCATATCATGGTCAGCCTAATCCAGGTGAGCGTTTCTGGCCCACTCGGGCCTGTGAACACAAATGGTTCTGATCTGACTGCTTAGATGCTCTGGGTATTACTTTTCACATATCATCAACGATTATATTAACAAGTCTACGTAATGTTTACTAATTTTTCTCTATATTATATAGTGAAAAACAGGAATATGCCGGGACACATATATACATTATTTGGTGTATTTTCAGAGGTTTGCAATTTTTAAATCTTTTTTCGTTTTTCAATATGCTTATAAACACAGCGATTATGCTAACAAGTCAACGTAATGTATATCCACTTTTCTCTATACTATATAGTGAAAACAGGAATATGCCAGGACACATATATACATTATTTGGTGTATTGTCAGAGTTTTGCAATTTTTAACTTTTTTTCCAATATACTTATACGCACAGCGATTATGTTCACAAATCTACGTAATGTATATCCACTTTTCTCTGTAGCATATAGTGAAAACAGAAATATCATTGCAGCCTGGACACATGTACACATTATTTGGTATATTGTCAGAGTTTTGCAGTTTTCAAATCTTTTTTTTTTTTTTTTTTTTTTTTTTTTTTTTGTTTTTGTTTTCAACTTATATACTTAAAAAAACTTTGTGGTAACAAGTATAAGTTATGTTTACCCATTTTTCTCTATAATATAAAGTGAAAACAGGAATATGCCAGGACACATGTATACATTACTCGTTGATTTTGTCAGAGTTTTGCAGTTTTTAATTTTTGTTTTCAATTTGTGTACTTACACTTTTTCAACCTCTTGTTTTGCATAACTCTGTCTTACTGTACTTTTAAAACTGAAAACCAAATCTTCCTGTATTTCTCCGCATTATATAGTACAAATACCGTTGTAGACTGTCTCCAGTCTCCAATGACTGAATATTTATTCTTATAATCGTGTTTGATAATCCACTAAAATAAAACCAAACTAATATCATGACTATAAAGGCTGGTCACTAGTGACCAGCCTTTAAAGTCATGATATTTTTTTGGTTTTTATTATTTTAGTGAATGTATCAAACAGTAAGTAAAAATATTTTGTCACTGGAGACTGGAGTCAGTCTAAAACTGCTGCTTACATAGCTCTTGATAGGAGGGTTATCCAAGTAAATGTGCTTCGTAATCTTATCTATAAAGTCATTAGAAGCGACACCTAAACAGATGCTTTGTATAAAAATTCGAAAATTCCTATATTTTGGGAAAAAAATTCTTGTCTATGGCTAAGAAGCATACATCTGACATAGGTGAATTGACATAAAGGACCATTTCTTACTTCTTGGTTATATTTAAGTGGACTCCGTACACTGGGTAAATTTTCCGCCATTTCCTACTTTTGGTGACATCCTTTTCCCTTTAATGCACAGCCAGCCTCTTTCTGAAAAGGGGTCTACTCTAAAAGGAAAGAATTTGCTCCAGGGGAGCAAATTCTTTCCTCTTAAAGTAGACCTCTTTTCAGAAGGGAAACAAAAAAAAACATTGTCAGAAAGTGTATCCATTTCCCTTAATATCACAGTAAAAAGACTGCAGGATTCAAATTATTTTCTATTCTTACATTTTATGCAAATGTACCTTTGGCGACGTCATAGAGTGTTTCTCCATAGCAAAGATCCTTATCCGAATACCTTAATGCGGATGTCTGCCTAGATACCTTGCATCAGCGCACATTTCCCGGAATGTCAATGGTTCGTACATCTGTACCGTATTTTCTCTAAGTATTCGGAAACTAGACCCCAAGGTTATAAATCTTTTTTCATGCTCAACTCAGCTGAGCATGAAATTTGATCTGCTAATAAATCTCAAATTACTAACAATTGCAAATTCTTTCTTGCTAAACTTGTCTGAGCATGAAAATTTCTCTGCTAATAAATATGAAAGTTGGCATTTTCATATTTATTAGCAGAGAAAATTTCATGCTCAGCTGAGCTGAGCATGAAAAAAGTTTTATAACCTCGGAGCCATAATTCCTTACCATACTTATTCTAAACTTTGAGTAAGTCTTATATAGGACATGTTAATATGTCTTAACAGTGTTGTCATTGACTACTATATGCTCAGGTATGTCTGTCCGAAAACTTATGGCATATTTTATAAATGATGTACCAGTAAAGTGCTAGGTAAAACTGTAGCAGATGACGTGCTAAATTTTTATATTGTTATTGAAAATAAGTCTTGACATTTCATGTGAATCGCCTGCTATTTACATAAAATTCAAACCTTAATTTCTAAGAACAAACTGCAAAAAAAAAAAAAAAAGAAAAAAAAAGCGTTTGCCGCAGTTGTGATCAGCGCTTTAGGGTTAGACAGTATAAGTCAATATATTAATTTACAGATTAAATTCATTAGGACTTTACTATATAGCCACTCATTTTTTGTCTTTATTGTAGTCATTTCGTTCTCTTAATGACAAAGCAGATTTTTTATTTCCTTTTAACAAGAAATAGAACAGATCTATTTTATAACTAAATAAGTACTTACGTGCACATAGTTAGCAATTTACCTTCTTTACGCGGAATTACTCAATAATTATTGTAATTTTCTAACATTATTTTTCAAATATGCCTACTGATTTCACTCATATGATAGTGCATTAACCCTAAGTATTCGGACATACAATCCTGAGCAAACATTGTAGACCCAAATCAGGCGACACACAACGCTGATCAGAGTCTACACAGCTTGCGTTCTGTGGCGTCCGATCTGGGTCTTTTAGATGCATCAGATAATAAGCTGTGTTTGTCCAGTCGCTAGCTGAGGACGTCTGGGGTCCGAATGATTAGGTAAAGGTCTCCTGTGCAGCATCGTAAAAGGCGCATATACTATGTGTTATACAGGTTTGCAGCCAAAATGACCTAAACTGAATGTTCTAAGGCATACATAATAGTTCGATCGCAGTATAATGTAATAACTCAGCGGGCACATGACGTTTATACAACGTCGGCTCAACATCATGACGTTGCATCGACGTTGAGGCGACGTTGTAATAACGTCAGGTGTCTGCTGAGAATGCTCCGGTTATTATTTATAAACAGTAAATAACTACATTCTTTTTATATCCTGCCACGCGATAGTGGCGGAGTTTCATGGTTTCACGTTGGTCACCCTGTGTCCGTCCGTCTGACCATCAGTCGTTCGTCCGTCCGTATTTTAGTTTCAGAACGACAACTTGAATAAATGTCAATGAATTTTCATGAAACTCGGTATGTGCATAGATAGTGTGGAGATCTGGTTTGGGGTTATAAATAGATAAATGTCATCAAAGTTTAACAGTTATCTGCATGCGACACGCCCGTAATTTCGTTTCCGGACTATAACTTAAGAAACTGTCAATGGATTTCCACCAATCTTGGTATGTGCATTGATATCGTGGAGATCTGGTTTGGGATCTCTAATGGGCAAATTTCGCCTTTGCAACGACTACATTTTATAATTAATAATAGGCGAATTTGTTTGATTGAAGCGCAGATACCCCTTCCCAAAAAAGTCTTTGATCGATTTTAAGCCTACTTGCATACATTGAATACTCTGTTAAACCTCAGTAACACTTCGATATTTTTTTCACTATCTGCAGTATCTAAAAGAAACGTCATAGTTATCGAAGACATAAGGCGTAACATTGTGGTCAAATGCTGCAACTTTGTCTACGCCAGTTTTTGAGTTATCTGCCATTAATGTGCACATGAATCTGAAAAGGGGACTTTGGCTGATAGTTCCTTAGTCCTTTCATCCTAGCAGACCAATACAGATACCTTTGCAAACAGTGCAAATCAAGATGAGACGACTCATCTCATGAGGATATCCACTGCTTGCCATGCAGTTATTGTGTTTTGATTCAAATTCCTATTTCCAATAATAGATATGTCCAAATTCAGAAATGGAAAAGTCCATTTCAGAAACTCAGGGGTGAAAGAGTTAAATATTTGTCAGCTTCTAGCGGAAACTTTACAGATTTATAACTGAATAAAGGTACATAGAAGACTAAAATTAAGATTGTAGCCAAAGATCGCAGCTCAGTTTGTCTCTTTCCAAAAATTATCTGCTCTTCCAATATTGGAAAAAATACTTTATGTTGCAGTGGCGGGGTATAATACAGCGTTTGCGATGTTTTTTTTGTTTTTTTTTTTTATTAAGGATTGGTGCATGTTTTCTCGCGTCGGGGGCCGCTCTAATCTAATTAACCCTAGTCCTGCTTAGCCCGGATATGTCCTGCATTTGCAAACAGTGTAGATCCAGATCAGTTGGCTTCTGAAGAAGCCAACTGATCTGGATCTGCACTGTTTGCCATAAAGTATGTGAATTTATATCAACAATCTGGATCAAGTAATCTGATTGGCTGAAACTTAGAAATGGGCGTGGCATCTTAATTTATTCAGCAGGACAAGGGTTAATACAAATTGTACTGTTCCCGCAAATAACGCTTATCTTGCTTTGTCGGAAGTGATATAAGAACAGTGCGCATACCGGAGCTGTCCGACGAAAATCTTTTCTGTTGAGCATACAGAATAATTTAAGCCACTGAACTTGAGAAAACGTACCTTATGGCATATGCATCTAGCAATAACTCAGATCAATTTGTGCATCCGGACCATCTTATCAGAGTCTTCGCTGGCTGTGCTGTGGGTAGCCAAGGATACACGGCATCAACAGACGGAAAGCGAAAACTGTGGCTCGGACTGCGCAGATCTGCAGGTCTATTTGAGTCTTCACCCAGCGCAAACGTACATTTTATCACTTTGAGACCCATCTTGATGCTACAGGATAAACCATTGAAACGTGATGTACCCAGCCATGTTTTGTGCCACGTGCCTAACCATTAACCCATTTATTAGACTGCTTCACTGCGTAGTCTGTAGAAGCTATGTAATGTACCTATTTACGTCTAATTACACCACAACCTCTTTATAACACTTTTGTTGTGGTCCAAATATAGCACAAACCGTGTTAGTTAGACAACCGTATTATATCCAAACAAAAATGTATAGATTGTATTGAAAAATGACCATTTATGGTCATTTTTCAATATAACCTATACATTTTGGAATCCGTCTTTGAACCGTGTTATATCCAAAACCGTGTTAAAACGAATCGTGTTATAAAGAGGTTGTAGTGTACCTCTTATACCTCAACTATTTGGATGGATCCATTTCAAGTAGAATGGGTGTCTGGTTAGTTTTTATTAATATATGTACCACGTTTAATAGAAATTCCTGTATATATGCAAAGAGTGTAGACCCTGATCAGACGCCGCGCTCCGCGGCGTCTGATCTGGGTCTACACTGTTTGACAATGTCTCTATTATAGGACTCTAGGCATAAATGTGTTAAAATACCAAGCGATTTGTAGCAGACGCCATTCTAAATTCTTTTATATATCAGAGAAAATAAGGTTTAACATTTCATGTAAATCGTCTGTCTAGATTCAAATGAGAAGTCAACCCCATTTTCTTTGAAAATTAAAAATGAATCATTTTGAAATGCCGTCTGCAGCTGTGATTGCAGCTTTGAGGGCTAACATGGGCTTTTTTCTGCTTGCCAGTGGAGACAGTCACGTTCACAGTCCCAGGCTAAGATATTTTCAGAGGTAATTTAGCAGAGCTCTAATAAGCAAAGACCTAATGACCAAATTTGATCCGGAAAGTACTAAAACGAACTGCTTCCCAGCTAGCATTCTTCGTAAATCTACATCGGGCCGTCATCGGCCCGTCAGCTACCCTGACGGGCCGATGACGCCCCGATATAGATTTATCGTAAATATACATCGGGCCGTCATCGGCCCGTCAGCTGCCCTGACGGGCCGATGACGCCCCGATATAGATTTACGTAGAATGCTGACTGGGTTTCCGCCAGGAACATGTACTGGTGTCAGTTGAATAATGCCTATTCTTTGCGATGAGACAGCCGCTGGTCGAATAACGAAATCCTTTCATTAAGAAACGGTAACTATCTCCGTTCTCTAATACATATATCATGTATATTGTAAGTAATGGTACATTATTAGGCAGAACAAAGTATGGAACTCCGGAATCTAAGAACTTATACAAATGGGTCTGTTTATCGCTTATTAAGTATGATTGTTTTCACCATGCAAGCGATTGATAGTTAATTCTACATACTTTATATACGTATACTCTCACATAAAAAAGAAAATTTCAAGTGCCGCTACTGTAAACATGACTGGGTCCATTAGTTTTTTTCTCTTTTTTTTTTTTTTTTTTTTTTTTTTTACTATACATTGCATATGGCATATACTCTCCTGACTAGCCAATCAGCTTGTTCAATTCATTAGAGCGATATCGGGCTGGAGTCTGTTCGTGCATTGTTTCTGCTGTTTGGACACTGTTTGTGCTCTTTTGGTCCTTGTCCGATCCTAGTCTGTCTCCAGACTCTTTTCAATCATTTTCTCTTTTCTTTTCAAAGGTATACAATCTAGTACAGCATATAATGATTTGATAAGTTATGCCCCTTAGTGTAAAAGTTTCTGCAGTAAAACAGTGGAATAAGATTAAAAAGACAAATACAGCTACAGAAAGTGATAAAGAATGACAAAAAAAAATATTGCAGATCCGAGTAACCAAAGTACCATGTCCGAACGACAGCCGTTACACAGTCTAAAACTGTTATGAGGCCACAGTCACTGAGCTCAGAACTCCCAAGGTACTGTATAAGGGTTTATTGGCATATAATGATAGCAGCAGAAAACAATGCAAAGTCTTGTTTCAAACCCGAAAACGAACAAACAAAAAATAGGAGCCGAAACAGAATTACCGACCTGGAACCGGGAAGAGGAAAACATTTGGGCTAAACAAGGCTTTATGCGTACTAAATTATTCGATCTACGTGGGGGTTCTCGAACTCATCAACAAGTTAAAGAATGGTATTTATATGGATTTTAGCCAGAGAGTAGACCAGTTGAGAACAACTAGTACAAATGAATGGACACTATTTTATAAATCGTTGGCCGTGCAACATGATTTCTGCCCACACAGTTAATTGAATCTTGGCAGAAACATACATTCGTATTGTATATCATAATTGCCCTAAATATTCACACGGACAGGCCTTATTAAACAGTGTAGACTCGGATCAGACGCCGCAGTTGCGGCGTCTGATCTGGGTCTACACTGTTTGCCACTTTTCCAGCAGTTTTGAGACACGTCAGCAGAATGTCAAACACACATGTTCAAAATTTAGGACTATAATGGTAAAGTGTTAAAGTATTTAAAGTAAATACAGTAAAGGAGATACTAATTATATAAGACGCGCAATCCAGGGCCCAGTTGTTCAAAGCGTCGTTAGCTTAACGAGCTCGTTAGTTTTCAAAATATTAACTGTTCTAATAAGAACAATATCTAATTCAAAGGTATTTTCGCTGAAAAAAATGTGAGTAGCTTTTGCAAATGTAAAAGCTACTCACATTTTTTCAGCAAAAATATTAGCGTATGTGCCATATTCAATGATCAAAATTTAACGATACGTTAACTAACAACATCGTCGGTTTTGAATAACTGGGCCCAGATTGGGATTATAATAAATTACACATTCGAGAATGCAGGTTCGTGTTCTGCACTTGTTGAATCTTCTTTCTAATTACTGAACATACCTAGGCATCATGATATAAGTTTCTCAACTACCTATAGTACCGTATATACCCAACATATTCGGACACCTTAACTTCTTGTCATACTTGTCCTAAAATGTTGAAAACGTCCATGCTAAAACCTCTGTTGACCAATCTTTCATGCATTGTATAGCTAGAACTAGTATGGACTATACTTACTACGGCACCAACTTCGAAGAATGTGGAGGGGTATATTGCTTTTGGTCGTTCGTCTGTTCGTTCGTGTGTCCATTCGTTCGTTAATCACGCTCTTCAACACGATCAAAAACGGTTAGAAATAGTATATATTGAACCTTTCTATGTATAATAAGGATGGAAAGAAAGTGGACGCGTAGGTTTTTTTTTCCCGTCGCACTTGAAGTTTCGGAGTTATGTTCCTTTTTCGATTTATACATTGTAATCCTATGGGACATAATGGGATCTTATCAGAATTCCAAGGTTATGGAATTCTCTGCCTTATGCAATCAGAAACTCAGTCATTAAACACTTTTAAGAAAAGTATAAAACCCTTGTGTTAGGCATTATTAGAAAATGGCAGCATTTCTGTGTTCTTTATTACCTTTTATATATGTTGATGTAGGTATCGGTAGTTGATCCTGCACACTTTGGAGTCCCTCAGCCGCAGGCCGTTCCCCTGGGGAAATAGATGACTGGTTCATTCACCGTGCTCCATTTGTGTGTAGGATTGGTGGCATGTTATCCGTATTGCATCCTTGAACACAAGAGTTAGCGTAACCTAGCCTTGGTGTTCTATGATGAAAGCTGTGATAGCCTTGTTCCCTGTTATGAACTATATACAGCTTGTCCGACTTTTAAACCATGCATTTTAAAATTGCCTGTGATACGCTTTTATGTGCTCTTTGAGATATTTTAAAAGTTCGACAGCTGATACACATTCCATACTTATTCTACATTTACAGTTTACCCGGTCTTCGCTAAGACATTTTTAAATTTTAAGTTGGAATAGTTTATCAGCAGTCCCAATTCTAAATCTCTTAATGATTTAATATCTTAATTTTTACTGTATATATTGTATATATGTGTAGGTATGATGACTGTTTACTTTTTGTTTACTTATTATTTGTACTTTTAGTTTCTGCAGAGGGCCACAAGGTAGACTAGCTAATATAGCTAATTGTGTTACCCTCTTTAAACATTGTATAAATAAATAATAAATAAATATATAAATAAAGATATCTCGAAACAATTTGAGTTAGAGCCTTAAAAATTTGTATACTGATTGGGGATGGTTAGTAAAGTGCCTGTTCAAATTTTGAAGAAATTCAGATTTGGAGTTTCTGAGCTATGCTCCTTTGTCGATTTTCGTTTTATATGTACAAGCCTAGGGGACATAAAGGAATCTTGTGAACAAGATATCTCGGAAAGTTTTTAATCTGGGGCCTTAAAATTCGGTGTGCAGATCGGGGATGATGACTAGATTACTCGATTTAGTTAAACAAATCCCGAAAAAATGCCGGAGTTATGTCCCTTGAAAAAGGTGGCCTTGAAATCTTGTCAGCAAGATTTCGCGGAAGGGCTTGAAATTCGTTAAGGTTATTTGGGATGAAGAGTACATTACCTGATTAACTTTAAAAAAGTTCCGACTGGAGTTATGTCCCTTGTAAAATATGATAATGAAATCGTAACACCAAGATGTCAACAATTATTTGAGCTAGGGACTTTGAACTGGACAAATTTAGTGGGGATGATAAGATACCTGATTAAATTTTGAAATCAATTCGACTGATTTGTGATAATTATGCCATGCTTCAGCTTTGGCATTTTGTAGGATAAGCTTGGTGTTTGACAAACATGTATTTCTAGTTAGCTGTAAAAGAGCTTATAAACTGAGCCAGCGCTCGACAAACCAACCATAAGACCTATGTGACCAGCAAAGCAACAGATCAGCCTGTACATCAACCCAGTATGGCAAGGGTTTTCGTTTATCCCTCTATGAATAGCCCGGAGGCTGCGGCAGGCATATGAGATCAGTGAAGACTCTGATCAGACTGCGCGGATGCGAAGGCAGATCTGAGTTCTCGCTGGGCGTACATTCAGTCTTGTAAGATATGCTGTGCCTCAGCTCAAATGGGATTTTACAAAAAAAAAAAAAAAAGACAAACGCTAAGAGATGTTAATGGTTTCATCATACTAAATACAAAACATGCCTTTTCAAATATATTGAAAATTTCACTGGCATCCAAAAACTGAAAATTTTCAGATGAAAATCTCTGATAGTTTCCATACTTCTACTCAAAATATAGATTGTGGGTACTTGTTAGAGCCGCCTCGGCGATGCGGTTCTAACGAGTACCCACAATCTATGTTTTAGAGCAGAAATAAGAAAATAAAGTATACCCCTGTAATCCCCAGTTTTACAATATAAAAGTGGGGTTTAACTGGGTTTAAGAGGGTCAAAATCATATAGGTATGTTTTCGTGATGTGAATGATGTACTGATGATTGACTTGTATGATTTAACTCACTAATAAATACGGACTTGTCTCGTTTCTTTGGTCGTAAATAATCTCTGTGCGTTATGACTGAAAGGAATTTAGATTAGATTATGATTTATTTATGTTGCAGGTTACATACCTGCACAACAAATCAAAACAAAAAAAAAAAAAAAAAAAAAAAGAAAGAAAACAAACGAAAGAAAACAAAACAAAATATCTAGTTATAAATAATACGATACTGTTCAATATTCAAAACAATTTGGATTATTGTCTATAAATGATTAATCCTGTATCTTGGTTAATAATTTATCACTTCAAGCAATCTATAGCTTTCTGGACTGTTTATAAAGTACTTTTATAAACTTGCTATCGAACGTACATTTAGTTTGTTTGTTTGTGTTGAGATTTTACAATGTACGGCCCAGTCAATCCAGTGGGTCATGTCGAGCGCAGTCAGTTCACCTAACCACTCTTTTACTCGGCAGGCTTAGTCTTCTAAGCAGTTAACCAGTATTGTGCGCATTCTTTCGCCAGAAATTGACAATTGAATGCTCACAATACTAGTTATTCTTTCGCCAGAAATTGACAATAGAATGCTCACAATACTAGTTATTCTTTCGCCAGAAATTGACAATAGAATGCTAACAATACTGGTTATTCGCTTAGAGGACTAAATCTGCCCAGTAAAAGTGTGGTAAGATAAACGTACAATTTAGTAAACAACCCGAAACGTCACTATTAAAGTGCCTTTTGTAGCTACAGGCCGTTGTAGTCTTAATTGTAAATTTATCACCAGGATCATTGCAGCACACAGTAATTATCTTTTTGCCATTCCGTGAAGGGAGACAAGCTTTAACAACAAGAACAAAAACATAGTCTCTCGAGTATTTGAAATCTTTCAAAAATGGTGTTTTTACTTAAAGGAAACATTTTGCTTCCAAAATGGCGGCTATTCTTAAAGGGGAAAAAAATGCACCTAGATTCTTTCCGATAGTAGTAGCCTCCAAAGGAGAAGGGAGGCAAATATTTCCATGTCATTTTACTTCCCTTGGGAGTGTATAAGCTGAGTTCCCCTGAATATACCGACACCATACTGCTCGGGTTTATCTTAAAACAAAACGATTTAGCTACCTGATGGTGCTTTCAAAAAATGTTTGTCCCCGCCCATCTGGGCTCGATTTGTATGTGCTGCACTGTCATGTGCCTCAGCGACAGAGCTGCTAGTAGCTTTAGCCAGGATTTCTGTACGTCATTTACCCCAGATCGGGTGACAGTCCCAAAATTCAAAGGCGACGTCATTAATATATTTTCAAGCGAAATATATGATATGAAAATGTTTTATTTAGTGTTGCGCACGCTCACCATTACGAAAACACGCCTATATAATTTTGACCCCTCAAACCCCACTTTTATATAGTAAAACTGGGGTTTACAGGGGTATGCATTATTTTTCTTATTTCTGCACTAAAATATAGATTGTGGGTACTCGTTAGAATCGCCTCTTCGAGGCGGTTCTAACGAGCACCCACAATCTATGTTTCCAGCAGAAATTTGAAAATTATCAGAATTTTTTTTATCTGAAAATTTTCATTTTTTGGTCGTAAAATTTTCAGTATATTTGAATAGGCATGTTTTCGTTATGCTTTATAAGTATTCCATTTTGCATGAGGTCGTTGTAAAACTATTCAACAACATAGCGATATATCTATGCTAGTGTATGCATACAGCATTTACCGTAATTATCCGGCCTCCTTAAGCCCAGACTCATCACGAAAACATGCCTATATAATTTTGACCCCTTAAACCCAACTTTTATATAGTAAAACGGGGGGGTTTACAGTGGTATACATTATTTTCCTTATTTCTGATAAAAAAAAAAAAAAACAAAAAAAAAAAACATAGATTGTGGTACTCGGTTAAACCGCCTCGTCGAGGCGGTTCTAACGAGTACCCACAATATATGTTTGGAGCAGAAATATGAAAAATATTACATTTTTTTTCTCTGAAAATTTTCATTTTTTCGTATTAAAATCTTCAGTATATTTGAATAGGCATGTTTTCGTAATGTGTACTTGTCCTTAAATTTGAACAAGTTGTCTGCTTATGCGTATTCAGTGATTCTGATGCATGTGTGGCAAACATTACAGACCCTCATCAGACACTGCATTCTTTGGCTCTGCATATAGTTCCCTCAGACCTTTCTATACGAATACTTAGCGCAAATACAGTTTACGTATCATAAGATCGGTGTCATTTTTGTCGGACTTTACACCTGTGGGTAAAAAAAATCTATTAAACCGATCAGGCCTATACACTGTAGATTTTACGGTAAATATTGGCAACTGGTTGCCAGCGCCTTTATCGTAAATTTTTACGGGAGCCCGTAGAACTTTTGCAGGAATTACCTCTTAGGATGGGGTAAGGATCTGTAAGATTACGATGCGGTGTGTTAGCTCACATCCCAATTACATGTATGCCCTATACGTTACCTACGTTGCCCTACACTACCCTACCATGCGTAATTATTACTGTAAATAACCTACAGAGGCCCGTAAAGTTTACGAGAAATGCACTGGCAGCCAGTTGCCAGTATTTACTGTAAAATCTACGAGATTTGTTTACATTGTGTACAACACGGAACAAGATATGGATAGATGTACCTTATGTATCTTTTGTTTTTGGACAGATAGGTCTTGGCAAACAGTGTAGACCTGATCAGACGCCGCAGAACGCGGCGTCTGATCAGGTCTACACTGTTTGCCACTCATCAAGCAGTTACTAGACATGTCATGTTGAATAAATTTAGATGCCACGCCCGCTTCTAATTTCCAGCCAATCAGATTACTTGATTCGGGTTTTTGATAGAAATTCACATATTTAACGACAAACAGTGCAGAACCAGACCAGTTGGCTTCTTCATAAGCCAACTGATCTGGATCTACACTGTTTGCTAAGACAGGACATGTCGTGTTCAGCAAGAGAAGGGTTAAATTTTGGACAGGTATCATAAAACGTTACGATGTCTGAATATTTTGGTTTATATACGGTAAAATGTAACCATTAACCCTTAAAACGCCAAGAAAATCTGCATCTGAAAATGTTGTCTGTTTATGTCGTCTGCTAATTATTCGTGCAGACTCTTCCAACCTATTTTTGCATACAGGCAAACAGTGTGGATCCTGATCAGACTGCTCCTAAAGGAGCAGTCTGATCTGGGTCCACACTGTTTGCAGAAATGACTTTTAAAGTGACCGGCAGGAGACAAAGCAGACGACAATAGTTGTGCCTGGCGCTTTAAGGGTTAAAAAAAATAACCAATTAAAGGAGGAAAAGGCATCAGAATATTGTTACAGGATATTTAGTGTTTCTATATTCAAAAGAATCTTTTGGAGGGGGTAAGCTTAAATAACACATAAATTTAACAACAAATTCGAGCCATTCCATGTGAAATGAAATCTCTGTGAAAATATGCGAACAGCCAATTTCCAGATCTGCTTGAGCATTTAGCAGTCTGATCAGGACATTTACCTTTCTTTGATATTTTTCTTCAATATTCAGTAATTCTCGTGGTAACCAAACAATGAATACCATCATAAGACTATACGCAGATGTACAGCCTGGTTTCAGTGGACTTACGCACTCGACATATGCCCTGGAGAGCCCTTTTTATGACGTGGCTGGTTTCATGGTACCAACCAGCATTCTGACTGACTTATTGTTTAGAAGGTATTTTGTTATTTATTTCAGCGTTCTATTTGATGATCAACTTAGGGAAATGGCCTTCTTGGCATATGCGAACAGCGACGGCTCAGATCATCCTGCGCATACGCGCAGGATGATCTGAGCCTTCTCTGTTCGACGATATATTTTTTACAACATCCATTGATAATGAAAGCGGACGACAAAGGTATGATCAAACTACGCGAATGCGCTGGCTGGTCTGTGCCTTGTTTGCCCGCGTATGGTAGAAGGGCCATTTACCGCGTTGTGTATCATATAATTTCAAATCCATTGTATGTTGGTGTGACTTAAAGGTACTATTAAACCGGGTATTAAAATAAATGTATTATTTTCTGTCAGACTTTAGTAATGGGGCGTTGAATGTAGATTTTATAACTTTTGATAACATGGGCTGTCATTTAACTAAATCTGTGTGAAGACATTTAATTGCGATGCGCATGCCAGTACAAATAAAGCACACGCGTTGTACGACTTAAGAGGTATACATGTAGATATCCTTTCAAGATAATTCGGTCGAAATGTTCTTTCAGAGAAGGGATCTACTTTAGAATGAAAATAAATTTCGGGGTGTACTGAAAGCCAATGAAGTCACAAAAGGTGTCTCCTTTGCAAAACAAAATGGTGGAAAATTTACCCGGTGTAACCAGTAACCTTGATTCTATTTGTAGGGCTGCAGATTAAAAATGAAAAAAAAAAAAAGCTGCGCATGAATTAACCGGCCGTAGCGCGCATCACTCTTTAACCTGTATCATTCTCTGGGCTAATTCAGCAGACGGCAAATGAATGATATTTTTCTTATATTAACCAGAAACTACGCGTTGACAATGAAATGTCAAAGTCTACTTTCTGGGAAATACAAGAAAAAATATCTTCAATTTGTGGTATGCTGAATCTGCCCAAAAATGGTATTAAAGGTTAATTTAGCCATGGCATGCATATAGTTCATATATGCTGTATGTACCCCATCACGAGAACATACCTATATAATTTTGACCACCTTAAACCCCACTTTTATATAGTAAAACTGGGGTTAACAGGGGTATACATCATTTTCTTATTTCTATTAAAAAACATAGATTGTGGGTACTCGTTAGAACCGCCTCACCGAGGCGGTTCTAACGAGTACCACAATCTATTTTAGCGCAACAATATGAAAACTATTAGAATTTTTCATCTGAAAGTGTTCATTTTTTGATGGAAAAATTCTCAATATATTTGAATAGGCGTATTTTCGTAATGCTAAGTATTCGAACATTTATATACTTGTCCGTATTTAACCAAGTCCAATGAATTACCTAGTGGTGTTCCTAAAACTTCTGGATGAGTGACAAACAATGTAGACCCTGTTCTGTTGTTTATGGCCCTGGTCCGCTGTGTCTACACTGTTTGTTCTGGCTTATCTGTCCGAATATTGGAGGTAAATCCAGGACATGTTTATGTCGCATTCATAATAAACAAACGGTAAAGGTATATTGGGACGAATAAATCGTATTGTTTGCTTGGAAATTATGAATATGTTTATACAATATGTGATTGTCCTAATCCGGTTATCCGCTTATATATTCCCTGCAGATGTATGTCACAATGGTATTTTGAAGTTATTTATTGTTTTGATTTATTCAACAGATTTTCGTCTATAAACAAGTTTAATACCCATTTACGCATAGCGTCTCATGAAAGGGACATTGTCAAACAATGTTGACCTAGATTGTGGGTACTTGTTAGAACCGCCTCGCGAGTACCCACAATTTATGTTTTGAGCAGAAATATGAAAAATATCAGAATTTTTATCTGAAAAGTTTTAAGTTTTAGGTGGTGAAATTTTCAATATGTTTGAATAGGCGTGTTTTCGTAATGAATGCACTGACTAGATTGTATTAATACGCTGGCTAACCTGTCTGAGCATTTGTTGCCCGCACAATGTGCTTGGGACTCATTCAGTCTAATGGCCTGGCTTAACTAAATGTTTTGTGTTGCTGACCAGTGTTCAGCCTCATCTTGGTATTTGTTGTGCTTGCAGTGGAAGACAGTACTGTCATTGGAAAGGACTATGCATACCCGGATAGATTATACAAAAGACTGATACGCTACCAGTCTACAGTCGAACTTCAATAACTCGAACAGCTTTCGCACCATGAAAATTTGTTCTAGACATGGGGAGTTCGAGCCATTGGGGTTTAATCATAACACCAGGTCAGGAGGCAAATGGATATATTTAGGGATGTCATTACGATCTTCTATATAATAATAGTATGTTGAGTGTACTCATTAGAATCGCCTCGATGAGGCGATTCTTATGAGTACACACAACATACATTTCAGGATAAAATAAGAAAATTTTGCTAAAATATCCATAAATATTTGCTTTCTTGGGCTATGAAAAGAATTTCCTATGGACTCAAGAACGAATTCGAATTAGCAATGGTGAAAGAAGCATCGGTGTTCGAGTCATTGAGGTTTAACTGTATATGGTTCATGAATAGGGTCTGATGTTTTGTTCTGTATTTACAAAGTATCAGTATCTTGTTAGTGCCAGTGATGTGGTTGTGTTTGAGCGGATCTGCTAAAATATGCCTTCATGTTCACCCCTTGGTGCATTATTTGATATGTACGGGTGCCAAATGTTTTTTCTGCTTCCACATAGCTTTTCGTGCTTTGCATTACGTTAATTCGCTAGAGAATTATTCGAGTCACAACGTCAGAAAATGTACCTTCGGAGATGTGCGCCCAGTGAAGATTCAGATCAGACTCTTCACTGGGCGCATTTTGGATAACCAAGGATGCAAAGTTTCATCATGCGGACAACGAAGATTCTGATCTGACTGCGCGGATGCGCAGGCTGACTGGAGTCTTCGTTGGGCGCACATAACAGAAAGTACTTTTTTTTTCACGTTGGGACTTATATGTACTTTCTCGAGCGAATCAAACTTATCCTTCGCTACGCAGAAAATTAATGGTAATATTTTCTATTCTTGTAGCAGATCGCACCAAAACTTGGCTACGGCTGAAAATGCAAAAAGTACATGCGATAAATACCGCCTTTTTTGTCTCAGGTTACTTAGTCCCCGGAGACCAAAGTTTAGCATTCGTGTTTCGTCGCATGTACATTTTAAGCTTCGGTACGTCAGCATGTATTCTGTAAGCCGAATTATCAGATTGTCTACAGGAAATAAGAATTTCATTCACAATTTGAATGAAATGTAAAGTACTATTTTCTGAGAAAACTATGAAAATAATTATTTTAAATGCTGTCTGCTTTTATTTATAGCGAGCACAGCTCGCGACGCGCGAAGCGCATCACGAACGAAGTGAGCTCTACGGTAGAGAATATGATCAATGAAAAGTAACATACAACGATATACACTTTCAGCAGAAATCGCTCTGACCAATTTTCTTCCCGTTTTCTTCCCGGAAGTTGTCAAAAGTTGTCACCGGAAGTTGACAGGACTGGAGTGGACTTGATACTAATAATCGTCACGAAGTGAGAAGAAACGAGTGTCAATAAGTGTCACGGACATATATTGCTGATTATTTTTATTATTTATTTATTATTTATTTTTGATTTACACATATTTTTATATACTGATAGTCATTCTTTAATGATGCTGTGAAGGACTTTTGAAGAGACTACAAACAGGGTCTGTGCTGTGCTCGCATTTAGGCTAAGCCTATTATCATATTAGTTAATACACGTAGTTTAAGTGTGTACTGGCCTAAGAGTAAAGCGTTCCTCAGTGCATGCGAGCACCGTTTTCTCACCTTCACAGTACAATCAGGCATGCAGCGTCCACCGTGAAGATTCTTCAATGTACACAGATTGTAAAATACGACCTCTGTTGGATCAGACGGTTTCATGCTGATCTGTATGCATATGTTTCTGAGTGTGTATCCTCATAGAGCCCGCTTTTGTTAGGCGGTGTTCATATAACCATTAGACTGGCTCCAGTCTCCACTGACTAAAGACTGGAGCCAGTCTAATATTACCATGTACATCCCAGATAGCATTCTTTATAAATCTATAGCGGGCCGTTATCGGCCCGTCAGCTACCCTGACGGGCCGATAACGGCCCGCTGTAGATTTATAAAGAATGCGTACTGGGATTACGCTGTTTTGTGACTGAAACTGGTTACTCGTAATTACGTACATGTATGTAATAATATTGCATCTAAATGGTCCGGTAAATTGAAAGTATCTACATCAACCACGTCCTTTGTTTCGAAAATCATTCCAGTTACACATATACCCCAGAAACATATAATTATTTCAATAATAGCTATTGGTATAAATGGGAAATCTCTACCAATTCGCATCCATGTCAATTAATAGTTGCCCAGAAGCATATTGAATTTGATATTACCTGTACAATATATCGGGTCATGTAGAAATCTGCCTTACGCTGTCTGCAAAGTTGCAACTGACCATATTAAATTATGTATGTATGCATGGGTCCTGTCCGAACTGGGGCTTTTCTATCAGCAGTTTTGTTCGTTTGCAACTTCAAAAAACAGCGAGAGGAAGGGATAAGTGTACTGGGTAATTGCGCAGGCTTGTCTGGGTCCACACAGTGGGCATGTTGCAAAGGGTCATTTTTCCATGGCGTTCATATAGATAACTGGTTCCTTGTTCTGTCAAAAACAACAACAGTCTACTAGTACGTACGTGAATACCGTAAATAAACCAAACAGTTGCAGATGATACGCTTGAATTAATTGTCCAGCTGCACCTAACTAAGAGAGGGAAGTAACTAGCATTGCATAATGAGGGAATTTAATTCCATCCCTTTGCAATATTAGCTGTTGAAATGATTTGATCCGTGATTTGTAGTTCTAGATGTCCGATGGTTTAGGGTATATACGGTATAACTGACGCAGGAAGCGTTTCCATCTGCTAGATTAGATGCAAGGAAAGGATAAATAAACTCTGTCTGTGGGAATAACTGGAAGAGTGCGTGGTAATAGGTGTTAATTGTAAAATAATATTGTTTCTCCTTAATTCATAATAATAATAAATGGTGTGAGGAGGACAAGGTAGTAATTGAGTTTCTTTTGGATTACAATATACGATCCGTGGCATTTACTATATATACAGTCGACTCTCGTTATCTCGAATTCCAAGGGACTCTCTGAAATACTTCGAGATATCCGTAGTTCGACATATCAGGTTTGCAGAATTGAGGAAAAAATAATTTGATTAACCACATTTAACAAACTGATAGGTAATTGGACTTTTAAAGTTAGAGATATATTGAAAATATTGTGGAAAAGAGGAGAAATTGCTCCTTAGGAGCAATTTCTCCTCTTTTCTACAATATTTTCCATCTGTTGTTAGGTTTTCATGTATAGGCAGGGACCAGATTTTCACTTCGAGATAAGCGGTTATTCGAGATAAGCGAGGTCGAGATAACGAGAGTCAACTGTACTTGTATTTTGAAATTCTTCACATAAACAGTAAATTGGAGTATTTTAGTAGAAGTGCTAAAGTAGGATAACTTTTTAAGTGGTTATGGAAGGATACAGTGTAGTCACAAAGTAGATAGTCAAATAACGACTGAACATAAAGAAGCAAATTTAGATTTGATATCAAAAGATTTGCATGTTTTCTTGCAATACATGAATAATTTTATTTATCCATAAAATAATTTATTGGATAAATACAATAAATGCAATGATAAGTATTATAGGTATGTAGCTATTTCTGGTTCAAAATCGCAAAGTGCACATTATAGACGAACATCGCGAAAACATACCTATATAATGTTTACTCCCTTAAACCCTACTTTTATATAGTAAAACTGGGGCTTACAGGGGTACATATTATTTTTCTTATTTCTGCACAGAAACATAGATTGTGGGTACTTGTTATAACCGCCTCGGCGAGGCGGTTCTGACGGGTACCCACAATCTATGCTTTGAGCAGAAATATGAAAAAATATCGGACTTTTTATCTGAAAACTTTCAGTTTTTGGTGGTGAAATTTTCAATATATTTGAATAGGCATGTTTTCGTAATGTAAATTGTATTGGATGCTGTTTTGGTGCTTTTCAGTTTGTTGGAGTATGAAAAGTAAAATGTACTATTTGAAGCTATGGATCAAATTATAGATAATAAGACGTAAGTAAGTAAAGCTCGTATGCAATCTCTCTCTCTCTCTCTCTCTCTCTCTCTCTCTCTCTCTCTCTCTCTCTCTCTCTATGTGGTAATCATTATACAAACAGAAAGCGCGTGATTACCTCAAATAATAACCGTTTAGGACTTTCTGACATCTTTCTTTCTTTCTTTCTTTATTTATTTATTTACTTATTATTTATTTATTTATTTGTTTATTTATTTTCTTTACTTACCGGAAAACGTTTTTTTTTTTTTTGTTTTTGTTTTCAGTTTTTAAATGTTTTAAAGCAATATCAATATCACTTTTTTTTTAATTTGAAGCCACCTATAGGAGTTTTGCTTAGAGAATACTGTATCGAGTAAAACTTTTAGTAGAAATAAACAGTACTATGAATTAGGCAAGTGAGATTAGCCACGGTAGAAGGGGTTGTTAAGGCTACATGCGGAAGCGCTGGCCCAATCTGATCAGGGTCTTCGCTGTCCGCTCACAGAATCGTTGGATACTGTAGAAAATATTTATCATTACGAAAACACGCCTATTCAAATATAAGAAATTTTCACCTCCAAAAACTGTAATTTCAGATAAAAACTCTGATATTTTTCATATTTCTGCTCAAAAACATAGATTGTGGGTACTCGTTAGAACCGCTCGCGAGGCGGTTCTAACGAGTACCCATAATCTATGTTTTTGAGCAGAAATTAGAAATGTAATGTATACCCCTGTAAACCCCAGTTTTACTATATAACAGTGGGGTTTAAGGGGGTCAAAATTATAAAGGCATGTTTTTGTGATGGTAGAGAAAATATCTTTATAAGATTATGTGGCTTCGCAGACTGATCTCTATCTTTGCTGTTTGTACAACCGCAAAAGCATTTTGTTCTTATGTTTTGAGCATACAAATAGCAAAATCCCCGCCCAGCTGCGCGGACGCAATTCTTCGTTTTTCGTCTGTTTCTGTCCGGATTCTCCTCTTTAGCCGAAAACGTAGGTAAACATCAGCCAGACATAAAATGTTTTCTATTAATTTGTTTTTTTGAAGTTTAGCCAATATTTATTATTTTCTTCTTTCTCCCCACCCATCGCAACACCTCCCCGCAATTAACTGTTTATATATATATATATATATATATATATATATATATATATATATATATATATATATATATATATATGAGCCTAAACATGGGAACAAACTTTAATTATGTCATGGGCTAACAACAAAGACCCGAACATCCCGGCACAGGCGCATTAGGTCCTTTGCAATGCGCACCTGTATGTGTATTGTGGAGTAGCCAATGATTCTGTAAATGAAACAGGGAAGGCCCTGATCAAACTGAGCAGATACGAGTATAAAGAAGAAGAAGAAGAAGAATTTTATTCCAATGCAGTAGAACACCAGAATTATTCACTTAACTCTGGCCTCGAGGTTATAAAACTTTTTTCTTGCTCAACTCAGCTGAGCATGAAATTTGTTTTGTTTATAAATCTTAAAATATTGACAAAATTTTGAAACTTCTTTCATGCTTAGTTGAGCATGAGAAAGTTTGAAAGTTTTGGTATTTTTATTTTTACGACCAAGTGAAATTCCATGCTCAGTAGATTTGAGCATGAAAAAAGTTTTATAACCTCAGAGCCTGAAATAGTAGTTTCTCCGTGGACCGTGGGGTGCCAGGCGCTACCCAGTAAGCATTCTATATAAATCTATAGCGGGCCGTTATCGGCCGGTCAGGGTAGCTGACGGGCCGATAACGGCCCGCTATAGATTTATGTAGAATGCTAGCTGGGTTGATATTCATAAGGTCCAGATAAACGGGTCATTGTTAGGTTTGCACGAAAACATATAATGTGGGTAGTGATTGGCATTGTCGTGGCGAGAAGCTTCGAATGAGTAGCCACAAGATATGTTTTGAGCGAATCTGACAACACTTATCCTTAATTATCACCTCCGTGATCAGCTTACTTGGAACTATGGACGTTGGTTCTACTCAAGTGTTTCATATGAGTCGTAGCACAGCATTTCCGACATTATTGCTGTTGCGCCCAGGTAAGACTCAGATCAGTCTGAGCATCCATATATTCTAAGAATAGCCTCTGCCGTTCGCCTAAAGAACGCTTGCATGTTAGACTATCCACAGAGCGCAAAGTTATGACTGATCAGCATGCCCATTTGCGCAGGCTGATCAGAAATTGCTTGGCGGACATGCGATCTTGTAGGAAATGCTGTGCCCCGTCTCTTATGTTATTTAAATATCACCGCAAAATTACATAAGAGACGGGGCAGAGTTTAGGCACATCTATATGTCGTAAACTGTAGTAACCAATATTGATGGTAAAAACGATAAGTTTCAAGCATAATCTCGTACAAACGGCATTCATCACGAAAACACGCCTATATAATTTTGACCCCCTTAAACTCCACTTTTATACAGTAAAACTGGGGTTTACAGGGGTATATATTATTTTTCTTATTTCTGCTCAAAAACATAGATTGTGGGTACTCGTTAGAACCCACAATCTATGTTTTGAGCAGAAATAGGAAAAATATCAGAGTTTTTCATCTGAAAATTTTCAGTTTTTTGGAGATGAAATTTTCTATATATTTGTATAGGCGTGTTTTCGTAATGTATTATGCTCCCTAAGGATAGATCGCTTTACTCCCCTTCTTTCCATTCTTTCGTGCGTTCGTCGGTCCTTCATATCATTCGTTCGTCATATCTTTATTTTCCAGAGCATATCTCAACACCTGTTGAATATAATCAGATGAAACTTGAAATATTATTACAAGACTTTGAGAGGACGTGCCCTTAGCAAGAACCATAACTCTGCTTTTAGCAGTTACAAGATTATCTATCCGTTTTACTTATTTGCCTGGAGTATATTACAAAAAGGGAAACCTTTAGAAATGGTAATCTTGACAGGGCGATATGTACATATTGAAACTATATGAACAGCGTAAAAAGTATATATGCTAAATAAATATTAAGGCATGTAAATTATTTGTTGACTTTTAGAGCGCAAAGCAAAATTTGTAGCAGACGACATATTACATTTTGTAAGAGAAAAGAAGTGTTCACATTTCATGTGAATCGTCTGCAGACGATTCACATGAAATGTCAAGACTTGTTTTTTTCCGACAAGAAAAGAAAAACGCTTAAAATGCCGTCTGCTGTAGTTGCGATTGGCGTTTTAAGGATTAAGTATGAGTTGTTAAAACCCTTGACATTGTAATTATAATTTACCGCTTGCCTAATGGGATGGTAATAATATATATTTGTTGTGAAAGTTCAGAGATGAAGATATGAAGAAAACCATATGTTCAAATTACGATATGCATACAAGAAACCATTGTTGCCAAATTCACGGGGCGTATGAATCATTCATTATGTGACTTTAAGGGAACTAGATTCCCTTGATAGATTTTCTACCATTCTTTTTATTAGGGAGACAACTTTTGTGACTTCATATTGGCTTTCCTACAACAAACTACTTCTGAAAAGGGGTTTACTTTAAAGGGGAGCAAATTCGTACATTTTAGAGTAGTCCCCTTTTCAGAAAGGATGCAAAATCAATTTTGACAGATTTGCCCCCATAAAAGTGATGTATTCCCCAATAATTTCATGCATTATAGACCGCGTCAAGCCAAGTGTGCTTAGTTGTATTCATAGTACAGTGAAACCTGTGTAAGACAGCCACCTTTGAGACTGACTTTAGTGGTTGATGTGGAAAGGTGGCTGTCTTATAAAGGTACATGTCATGTAATTTTGCTAGCAAAATTACATGACATATACCTTTATAAGACAGTCACCTTTCCATATCAACCATCCCTGTTAGTCTGTCTCAGAGGTGGCTCTCTTACACAGGTTTCACTGTATGCGGTATCTAAGTTGTTTAATCAAAGCACTGACAGCACTGATGGATCGATTCAAGTAAGGTTGGCTAATCGGAGTTGAAAAGATAATCGATTATCAGTTCTGCCATTGTGATCGATAATCGATTAGTAATCACTGAAGATTTGGTCATAATTTTCCATGTCAGAGCATGACTCTTACCATTTGTTATACTTTACTGTATGTATTTGGTCAGACAGGCCTAAGCAAACAGTGTAGTTCCAGATGAGACGCCGCAAACGCGACGTCTCATCAGGGTCTTCACTGTTTTCCACTCATCAAGCTATTTTAGACACTAAAGTGGGTAGTAAATAGTACTTGTTCAAATTTTAGATAAAGTATGATTAGGATTTAAGGTGTCTGAATACTAAGGATAAATACGGTAAAGTAACAGACACAGAAATCAAATGATCGATTATTAGCGAATCTGTAATGATAATCACTTTTGTGGTATTTATCGATCAATTAATCGATTATCCGATTAATCGTGCCAGTCTTTGTCGATTGTCTCTGAGCGTAGGCTGGGAAAATAAACTTGAACGGGGACTTAAGACTGTTTCATTTAACCCTTAACTTCCTATTATTTAAACAAACAGTGCAGACCCTGATCAGACGCCGCGTTACCATACTTGTCCTGAACTTTGAAGACAAATTTTCTTTCCTACATGCTGATATGTCTAAACCTCGTGACTGAGTGTCAAATGTATAGACTCTTATCAGACACTAGACAGACTATTCACATGAAATGTCAAGCATTTTTTCCTAAGCAAAATATAAACAGTAATCAAAATATCATATGTCGCAGTTGTGACTAGCGCTTTAACCTTGGTCCTGCTGAACCCGGATATTCCCTGCCTTTGCAAACGGTTCTGAAGAAGCCAACTGATCTAGATCTGCACGTTTTGTCTGTACTTTGTATCAAAAACATGGATCAATTAATCTCATTAGCTTAGAATTAGAAGTGGAAGTGGCATCTTAATTTATTCAGCATGCCAAGTGTTCAGGTTGTTCGTCGTCATCTATCTCAAGCTAGTCAAATTATTATTATAATTATTAATATTATTATTATTATTATTATTATTATTATTATTCAGCTCCGGCCATCATTATCTGTAAAGTATTACAATGTGATCAAATGTTGTTTTAATGCAGTTGGCTGTATTATTTGCTCAACAAATTCCAGTATAGTCATGAACATGGTGACGGATTTTGATTGTGTTGGGGTTTAACGACACGTCAACCCTCGTGGGTCATTTTGTGTCGTCTCACAGAGAAAGGGAGAAAAGAGATAGAAGAGATGTAATAGTGGAGATGAAAGAGAGGGACAGGGAAGAAGGAGCAACAGGAATGAAAGTGAAGAAACGGAAGAAATAAAAACATCCCTCTTCTACCCTTACCTGCTACAAGGATACAAATGTAGCAGGCCTTGCCCAACTGTAAGCCAATATCAGTTGGACGCTCCGGTGACGTAAGATACACGATACCTTCGCCACACCCAACCACCCCCAAGATGACAACAAACGGCAGGCAAATAAAAGAAAACCATCTGGATAAAGTGACTACGTCTATCATAAGAAGAATGATGTTTATGTGTGTATTTACATGTATCTGGTTGATGACTTGATTCTTGAGGAATAAAATTAATACCTGTATCAGATTTCTAAATCTACGTAAAATTACCGTGTAATACATCAGTTAATAGTTTATATATAAAATCTCATCCATACAATGCAATTGACTGGAGACATTTGAGGCGAAACGGGAGAAAGGTACCTTCTGGCATGTGCGCCCAACGAAGACTCAAATCAGTCTGCACATGCAACAGTCCGATCAGAGTCTTCGTTATCCGCATGAATAAGCTTTGCAGCCTTGGCTATCCAAAATGCGCCCAGAGAAGATTCTGATCAGACTGCGCGAATGCTTCGTGTTCTGGATCGTCCGATCTGGGTACCCAGAAAGTATTCTTTATAAATCTATAGCGGGCCGTTATCGGCCCGTCAGGGTAGCTGACGGGCCGATAACGGCCCGCTATAGATTTATAAAGAATGCTAGCTGGGTAACATTGCTTAGTCAGGCTTCTCTAACCGAACACTTGGGGTATACAGTCGACTCTCGTTATCTCGAATTCGCTCATTTCGAATAACCGCTTATCTCGAAGTGAAAATCTGGCCTCTTTTCTAACATGGAAATCTAACAAAAAGTAATAAAATATTGTGGAAAAGAGGAAGACTTGCTCCTCTTTTTCCACAATATTTTCAATATATCTCTAACTTCAGGAGTCAAATTACATATTCATTTGTGAAATATGGTTGTTCGATTTATTTTGTCCTCAATTCTGCAAATGTTTGGTCGAGGTACGGATATCTCGAAGTATTTCGGAGAGTCCCTTCGACTTCGAAATAACGAGTCGACTGTATATGGTCATTTGCCTGCACATGCGGTAAGGGTATGTTTAAGAGCAATTGATGCACAATCAGGGGAGGCAACGCTTTCAAAATGTTTTGACTTTCTTCTGATAAGGATTCTTCTCTAAAAGACAAGAATTTGCTCCCACTTGGAGCAAATTCTTTCCTTCGAGAGAAGACCTCTTTTCAGAAGGGACAAGATGTGTGTATGCAAGCAAACAAGAGGGCACAAAGACCCCTTTCCAGAAGGGACATGATGTGTGCAGGCAAGCAAACAAGAAGTCACAGAAGTTGCCCTTCCCCCCCCCCCCCCCCCCCCCGCCAAATGTTCAAGTGTTTTCATGCCCACCCCCACCCCGACCCAAATAAATTATAATATATTTAGCTGAATTTAAACATTAACTAAACTAGATATAAATATCATGTAGTCAGTTCATTATACTAAACGTTTCACTGAGATCTCCAGGCATTTGTTTTGATATTTATCTATTCTAGTTTTAATTAAACATCGAAGATTATGACCTGACTGCGGGTAAAATCTAGACTGGCTCCAGTCTCCAGTGACTAAATATTTATTCTTATAATCTTGTTTGATATTCCATTAAAACAAAAACAAAATAAAATCATGACTAAAAAGCTGGTCACTAGTTTTGGAACTGATATAAAAGATGTTCGCCATGACCATGTACGGTACTTCTTCTCTAAAACTAATGTAGTTAAGTTCATATTCTTTGGTAGAAAATTAATATAGATAGGTTGATTCAGATTTCTATCATTTATACAAATCGGCTATTTAGTTGGGTACCATAGCAACTGAAAAGTTCTATAGGAAACTGACAATTTCATTCAAATAATCTCAGCAATATCTATGCTGATTGCAACCAAACTGCACTCGTGGCATCTTTGGTAGAACAGCTTTCAAATTTGTGAAACTAACCACTGTGGTTTAACCCTTTAGATGACCTTTTCTCTAAATCTGCAAGGGTGATTGAGCACAGAGTGGATATGAATCATGATAAATATTAAAGAAATGTTTTGTTTGTTTTTTTTGTTTTGTTTTTTGTTGTTGTTTTTTTCTCTCTCTCTTCTGTGAATTATCGTCGAATAACGCATGGTGTTGGAGAGCAGATTGCGAAGTATTAATTCACGACGGCGAAGCCGGAGTGAATTAATATTCGCATCTGCCCAACAACACTATGCTTTATTCGGCGACAATTCACAGTAGAGAAATAATATTTCGATTCTAACATGACACAAAGGAAAATTGATATCGTTGCAATGTTTTCTAAAGAACTATTTTGCAGCGGACGTCGACTAGTAAATGTTTACATGCGACGTCATCAAACTCGTCCTATTGCACGCACTACGTTGACGAAGTGAATTGTAGTTTGATCACGGTGATGTTTCCGTAAAGCCCAATGGAAAATATAACGTTAACGGTGATGTTTCCATAAAGCCCAAAGGAAAATATAACGTTAACGTAATGTTAGAATTCTTAAGTACATTACGAAAACATGCCTATTCAAATATATTGAAAATTTCACCACCAAAAATTGAAAGTTTTCAGATAAAAATTCTAATATTTTTCCACATTCCTGCTCAAAACATAGATTATTGGTACTCGTTAGAACCGCCTCGCCGAGGCGGTTCTAACGAGTACCCACAATCTATGTTTTTGAGCAGAAATAAGAAAAATAATATATATCCCTGTAAACCCCAGTTTTACTATGGGGGTGAAAATTATATAGGTATGTTTTCGTGATGACATTCAAAACCGGCGCCATAACAGCATGGTAAAAAGCTTCACATCATTTTTATTCCGAAACCGCGCAGCTGATTGACCATTTATTCATCGCTAAAACAAGTAAGTCATTTGGTATTTATATGGTCGTGTTCAAGATGTAATAGAATGTCAGGAAAATGCATTTAACTATTGAAAGTTGTATTTGGAATAAGAACAAAATAAACAGAATTAAGACGTAAGGTGCCAAAGCAATTGTATTTATATGACGACACACTGTCTAGTTTTAAATGAGTAATTGCATACTTACTTCATGCCTTCTTTCCAGCAATTTATATTACCACGATACAAGTCATTATACGTTTAAACTTTATACTGGATAAATGTTTTGTTAGCAGAATAATTTATTACCGAAATTTTAGATAATTGTCTTTTTTTTCGGCCTTATTATTCAAACTTTGTCTGTTAGTAGCTGCTGATGATAATAAATACTTTTCAGATGGAATTTAATCGAAATCGAGTCAGAATGCTTCTAACGTGTACCCACAACACGAACAGCCGAACATCGATGGCTCGTTTACCATGGCTAATTCGAACTCGTTTTTAAGTCCTACGAAGTTCTTCCGATAGCTCAAGAAAACAAATATTTAGGGAAATTTTCGTATTGTATCGTGAAATTGCATGTTGTGTGTACTCATTAGAATCGCCTCATCGAGGCCATTCTAATAAGTAAACTCAACATACAATTATTGTGTAGAAAATCGAAAAAAAAAAAATCCCTAAATTATCGCCATTATCTTCCATTTGCTTCCTGACTCGGCACCATAATTAACCCTCAGAGGCTCTAACGACTCATGTCTCGAACAATTTTCTATGGTCCCAAAGATGTTCGAGCCATCGAAGTTCGACTGTATATGTTTTCACGCATTAATAATGAAAACACACGTATGTTTGTGGGTACTTGCTAGAAGGGTCTGGACAAGACAAGGCGGATCGAATGTATACCCATAATATCATGAACATATATTTCGCAGCGAAATAACATTTTGGATTGTACATGTTGGCTGAACAAAGCGCTTTATCTGGACCTGTTAATTATTTAATTAATTACCTTTTTTTTTTGTTCGCACTCGTGGTGCCTTTTGCAACATGTATACATGCGGTAGGGAAGAGGGAAATGTAAATGTTAAAAACATGTATGCCCAGGGTTGTAAAGTACAAAATGCTGAAAACTTTCAGACATGCTATATAATTGTTATTTCAGAAGGAATCACCGTGTGCAGTAATAAATGAGTCAGTTTAACCCTTAAAGCGCCAATCAAAATTTGTAGCAGACGACATTCTAAAACATTTTTTTTATTATTATTTTTTCAGAGAAAATAAGTCTGACATTTCATGTGAATCGTCTGCTAAGCAGACGATTCACATGAAATGTCAAGACTTGTTTTCTTTGAAAAATAATAATAAAACAATCAGACAGTCGTCTGCTGCAGTTGTGGTTAGCGCTTTCAGAGTTAACAGGTACAATAATTGCATCTTGTCTATAACGAACAAAATTTTGTCTATCAGTGGAATTTTGTACTTCAGTACGGACTGAGCAGCGTTTGGTTTGTCTTTCTTGATTTAATGCTTAGTATGTTGGGTTGTAAGGTAAACAATTTTAGCAGATGATCTGTTTTTACTTTGTTTTTATTTTTTCAGATAACTGACTGATATTTCATGCTAATTGTCAAAAGACAATTTACGAGAAATGTCAAGCTAACTTTCTGGAAACAATAATGATATTATCACATGTTTGTTGTCTGCTGACTTAGCCCAGAGTGATAAAGGTTAATATTGTATGATATGAGTGATATGACTGATATGATTAAGAAGCTTAAACAATTAATGGAATAATATTCGTATATGATGCAGGAAAAGTTAAGACACACATCAGCCTATACATTAGAATAATTGGTCAGGCTTTCCACTGCTTCACTACTCAATTTGTACAGCGAACAAGCAAAACTTAATTCAGATTGACAGGTTGTGCACCGTTGTCATTGTCTTCGGTGTTGGGAGTCAGGAAGTATTACATTGTAATCTATTACTTTTTTATTTGTTATATTGTGCGATTTGATTTGTTGTGCGTCAAATTCAAACAGTATTGCAAACAAGTAGCTGGAAAACAGGAATCTAGACAATTTGTATTAGCACCAGCATATATTACAGTCAACTCTCGTGACCTCGAAGTCCAAGGGACTCTCTAAAATAGTTCGAGAAATCCGTGCCTCGACATATCAGATTTGCAGAATTGAGGAAAAAGTATATCGAACAACCAGATTTCACAAATGAATATGTAATTTGACTCCTGAAGTTAGAAAATTATCGAAACTATTGTGGAAAAAGAGGAGAAATTGTTCCATAGGAGCCATTTCTCCTCTTTTCCACAATATTTATTTACTATGCCTATTATTACTAGATTTTCATGTTAAAACAGGCACCAGCTTTACACTTCGAGATAAGCGGTTATTCGAGATAAGCGAAGTCGAGATAACGAGAGTCGACTTTATATAGTACTTGTCAATTCGTTTGATTCCTAGATGATGAATTTACAAAGAACGTTGAAGCTCTTCCATAGTTAGACCTTAGAATGGTTACGCTGATGTTTTACGAGTAAATATATTGTTTATGTGTTGAAGAATTTTGAATGATAATAATAATAATAATAATAAAATGTTATAAAATAGAGAATTAACCACTTTGTTAATAGGTTGGTTTGATTAGGAAGCCGGTTCTGCTACTAATGAAGGCATCAAAAGATAAATGGTGTCCCTGGATAGCATAGCAATACAGTTAAATCCCATTTGAGGAAACTGGTACACTTGGTGGCGTTTTCGCGACAACCTTCGTGACTTCCTGTTTAGTTCATTATCCGTCAAGTTCCTTCTGAAAAGGGGTCTGCTTTTTAAGTAAAGAATTTGCTCCCAGAGGGAGCAAATTCTTTCCTTATTGAGTAAACCTTTTTTTCAGAAGTGGACAGAAATAATTTTGACAGAATTGTTCCATAAGGTGGACTCAAAAGTTCCGTACCCTCCCTCACATATGCATGCAAAGGCAGAGCGATTCTTTTATAGAAGAGTGCCATGTCACTCAAACTATTATTATTGAACTATTTATAGCTTTTTTTTCCATCACAAATCTAACCATAATATTCTTTAAGATCCGTATAATCTATCATTTTTGACAAATTGGTTCCTAAGAAGGTGAAGAAGTAGAGACAGGAATCGCCTTGTGCACATCTTTTTGTGAAAAAATGGAGTTTAATTTTCGTATCGGGTTCCACAATGTCTCTGCCATTCAGACTGAATTTCAAATAGAATTATGTTTACATAACTAGCTGCTCAGTCTTAGTACCGCGTTTACCATAAAATAATCTAACACCGTAACACCTTACTACAACTTTCCTAAAATCTAAGCAAGCCCATTGTTATATCAATTGATCTGTCTAATCTTATAACATCAAACAGTAGTTCTGCGGTGGCTAATGTGGGTCTACACGGTTTGTTCAGGCGTACTTTTTACCATAAATATTTTGACGCTTCAACTACTACCAAACTTATCCTAAGATTTGGACAAAGCCAGTGGGAGAGAATGACCGTAGAAAATATTTCACGTGGAGATTGATCATGAAATATTTTCTACGGTCATTCTCTCCCTTCCGCTGATTCAAGAAGGGCAGTTGTCAGTTTCTGGCGAAAGAATGTGCACAATACTGGTTAACCGCTTAGAGGACTAAGCATGCCCAGTAAACGTGTGGTTAGGTAAACTGACCGCGCTCGACATGACCCCATTGGGTTGACTGGGCCGTAAAACCTCAGCACAAACAAAAGCCAATGGTTTACCTATTGATATGTCTAAAACTGCTGGCTAAGTGCCAAACTTTGTTTTGCGGCGTATGATTTGGTTCTTCACTGTTTGCTCAGACCTGTCTGTCCCAATTGCTAGGGAAAAAGAGGTAAATACAGTCGACTCTCCTTATCTCGAAGTCCAAGGGACTCTCTGAAATACTTCGAGATATCCGTACCTCGACATATCAGATTTGCAGAATTGAAAAAAACTAACTTGAACAACCACATTTCACAAATGATATGTAATTTGACTCCTGAAGTTTGAGATATATATTGAAAATATTGTGGAAAAGAGGAGAAATTGCTCTTTGCAATTTCTCCTCTTTTCCACAATATTTTATTACCTGTTGTTAGATATTCATGTTCAAATCGGGACCAGATTTTCACTTCGAGATAAGCGGTTATTCGAGATAAGCGATGTCGAGATAACGAGAGTCGATTGTAGTTTTAGACACATCGGCAGATAGTAAAACGGCCTTGTTCAAACTTAAGGATAAATATGGTAAGGAGTAAGGGTGTTTGAATATTTAGGATAAACACCTTTTTGTGCCTAAGCAATCATGGTAGACCCAGTTCAGATGCCACAGAACGCGGCCGCTTAGTTAGGAGTTATATACATATCAACAGGTAATAAAATGGACCAATTGAAGCACACATATTCTAAGGAGAAGATGTCCGAATATTTAGGGTATATGCGGTAATATAGGTTGTGCACAAATACTGAATGTTCTCTCCACATCTTGCGTTTGGCGATGTACATTTAATCATGACGTGCAAACACACTGTTACAAAACCCCGAGACAGCATAATTTGCATCCTGTGAAAATATTTTTGTGAAAGGCGAAAAGTTCAATACATTAACTCCTCCATACCTACGTTTCTGCAATTCAATTATTCATCCATACATCTTATTATTTGCACAATATACATAAGCTTGGCATATTAAATAGGTATAGATACATTTTCAGGGGAGGGAAATCTTATTAGTATTGTTTTACTTCCGTTTAGAAAAGAGGTCATCTCCTAAAGAAAATAATTTGGTTCTCTGTTTGCAGAAAAGCAAATATGAATTCACAAATACGGTTTCCCTGTTATCATCGCGCAAAGAGTACTTTGAGTATCCCGTCCCCTTCACGCTTAGCATACTGGGTAAAATTTTCAGCAGATAACATTTTGAAATAGTTTTTTTATTTTTATTTCAGAAAATAGGCTTTGAGATTTCATGCAAATTGTCTCCAAGGAGACAATTTGCATGAACTGTCAAAGCCTATTTTCTGGGAAAAATAAGAAAACTATCATCAATTTGCTATCTGCTGAATGAGCCCAGAGAGTAGAAAAGGTTAATACACCAAACATTTGCTAATATTGCTCATCAAACTAAACATTTGTATTTTTATCTTTCAGATGGCTACAGGACTAGTGTTAGACTTGAATACAACGACCATTGTAACCACTACCACCATGTTTTCTAACGCCACCACAATGGATACAAACTGTACGTCAGAAAAATCTTCACTAGAAGACGATATAATGGCGGTTGACAAATACATCACACCATTCATATATGCAATAGGATTTCCGGGAAATTTCTTATCTTTTGTGGTATGGATACAGCCGCGCATGCGCCATTCTTCTGGTGTATATTTATCGGCGCTTGCTCTTGTGGATTTTATATTCCTGGTTCTTCACGTGCTTTATGAGCTAGAGGACAAGTGGGAAGTTGATACAATGCATTACCCTGTAATGTGTGAATGTTTTACTACAATATTTCTGGCATTTCAATATCTTGCTCCGCTTTTGGTGCTTGGATTTACAGTAGAGCGTTACATATCAATTTGTCACCCATTCAAGAGAGAAAGATACTGCACAACAAAAAGGGCAAAAATAGTGACCTGTTGTTTAGCTGCATTTTCTTTGGCCCTCTGTGGAATTCAGGGATATTTCTATACAATAAACAGTGAAGGAATGTGTGATGTAAGAGCAGAAACACTAGAAGGAGGAAATAGTTCTCTCTGGAATATTTGGTCGTGGATAACGGAATTATTGATCTTCCTTGTTGTCCCGCTGCTCGTGCTCACGTTTAACATACTCGTAATTCGTGAGGCCAAGCGCCTTTCTGAATATGAACAAAATCGTCTGCATACTCACTCTCAAAAAACGTCTGCTACGACTGTTATGCTCCTGGCAGTGTCATTTTACCTCATTTTCACCACCCTCCCCGTCACTATTGTATATGCATCAGTTCTGAACTTTCAAGATGGACCAGACTGTGTATCGCACAATACTGATCCAACATGGCAGCGATACTATGTCTATCTATTATGGCGTAAAATAATAGAAGAAATTGGAATCACCCATTTTGCCTTAAACTTTTATATTTATTTGATCACCGGTAAACAATTCAGAAAGGAGTTTATAAGACTCTTGATAAGAAAAGGTCTTCCGGAGAAAATAAGAACTGAGTATACTGCGTTGCAACGTAGTTTTAGAGGAAGTCTACCGAGAAACGGTAATCATTCGCCTAAATCAGTGACAGTTCGTGTAACGGAAAACGGGACAGCGTCAACTACGCAAGGGGGAGAAACCAATGTGTAACGTTGCAATTCGGGTAGTATCATGGGCAGATAAATTTTACAGCATATGTGCTGGGCTCAGCATTTCCTATCATATTGCATGGTCGCCCAGCGATCGCGCATCCGCGCATGGTGATCAGGCTGCGGAAGCGCAGGCTGATCTGAGTCGTTGCTGGGCACTCATGCAGTCTCGTAGGAAATGCTATACCCAGGCATATATTAGATTAGTGATGACCCGTACTTGCTTGCACAGCCACACGGTTTTACTCGTAATGCCTGGCGTCAAACAGGGACATCTGCAAACAAGTGTAGACCGATATCAGACGTCTGATCAAGGTCTGCACTGTTTGCCTCAATTTTGTTTCCCATTTTCAATCACAGCACGTTTAACTGGAATTCTATATTAT
Source organism: Anodontia alba (assembly GCA_964016985.1). NCBI lineage: Eukaryota > Metazoa > Mollusca > Bivalvia > Lucinida > Lucinidae > Anodontia > Anodontia alba. The sequence continues at coordinate 21,553,966 of OZ024829.1, forward strand.
ATCCCTTAATTGGATAATAAGTACTACCAATGTCATGGTGGAATAGTTCATTGAAGATATCCAGGCATTACTGGCTTAATCAGAGATTATGGGACACATTAATCCTGGTAGCGGCATCTAACTATAAAATTAATGCTGGTACAGTTTTTCAAAAAGGAAATTTTCATGCCATGGGTTCTCGTTAGGATGGCGACATCATTCTAATGGCTAAATTATTTATTAACAGAATGGCTACAAAAAAAGGAGTACCACAATGTAATTTTGCCAAATTCCTACGAAAGAAAAAGAGTCCCAACCACCAAAATAGGAGCCCGGGCCTCGAGGTTATAAAACTTTTTTCATCCTCGACTCAACATTAGTTGGCATTTTCATATTCATAAGCAGAGAAATTTTCTTGCTCAGCTATGTTTAGCAAGAAAGAATTTGCAATTGTTAGCAATTTGAGATTTATTAGCAGGACAAATTTCATGCTCAGCTGAGTTGAGCATGAAAAAGGTTTTATAACCTTGGGGCCAAGACTCTTTGGGGCCAAGACTCCATATTCGGTTTTAATGAGAATCTGATATGCAAATATTTATGGACCGCGGTATGTGCTGGCTGATTGTAATCTGCGTATTGTGAATGCGCTGGAAAGTAACTTTTCGCTTGACGTGGGTCACAGGACCCTGAGTAGGTAGTTTGGATGTGCAAGCAGATACTGGTCTCCACTACTCTCATGCCATAGGATATGTTTAAAGTGACTATCTCTGCTTATTGCTTGTTCAGTGTATTTATGCATATATAATGTTCTTTGTTAGCTCAGCTCAGCTATAGCCATCACTTTTCGTCCATCGTCTGTCCGCGCGTTGAACATTTTAATGAGTTCTTTGTCTGATGTCAATGGGTTAGAAAGCTTTGAGGTTTTATCTTTGCATGTAGCTCCGGGGATTGGAGATCTAGCAAACCAGTAAAGAAGATGTCCAGGAAGAGCAACAATCATAGACCAACAAGTGATTGAGGTGTTAACCCATTGTAGACTGAATGAATTCACCCACACTATATATTGGAAGAGTCCAAATTCAATTTTAGGTAGGTCAGGCTATGAGATTTAGAAATTCCTAGAGGAAAATGGTTAAACTATTTACAAACAGTGAAGACCCTGATCAGACGTCGCGTTCAGCGGCGTCTGATATGGGTCTGCACTGTTTGCCAATTACCCTTTTATGGGTTTCCCGACTACAATGGGTACAATGTTTGCTCTAACTACAAAGCTTACATACATTGGAGCCAGCACACGACAAAACCTACAATAATACCTGTGTGACCAGCAAAGACTCAGATCAGCCTGTACATCCTCCCAGTATGGGAAGGGTTCTCGTTTATCCCTCTATGGATAGCCTGGTTATAACACAGAACATCTGATCAGAGTGACCAAACCTTTCTGCTACTTTCAAACTTTTTCCCCATCCTCCTGGATTATCGGCGCCCTGACCTCGGGCTATATACAAAAGATCATATTTACGTACATGTATAAATCATGAAACTAATTCACATAAAATCACTACTGAAAGTTTCAGGTCTGAAATTTTCAAAAAAAAATCTCGAAATAAGGTCAACCTCCATCGACCATAAACCTGGGATATATATGAGCCTCTACAAAGGAAGAAAACCCGCTATAGACACTCGTATGTGAACAGCAAAGGTTCGGGCGAGCCGGCGCTGACATTCTGAAGTGGTTTAGTTGATGTTCGCTTTCGTAAGGGATAGGCCAAGGAAAAGCTTTAGCCAAAGAAATAGATATAGTATTTTTTATTTGGGTTTTACGGCCCTTTCAAGAAAATTTCACATATCGAGCCGATCAATCATCAAAGATGGGCGAAAACCAGAGAACCAGAAAACCACCTGACCATCCGCAGAACTTGGCTTTCCCACATGTGACCCGAGCGAGACTCGAACCACAGCAAAGAGAACCTAATGGATTAAGAATCAACTCTCCTATTTACTAGGCTACGTGGGCCTGCGATAAGGGGGTTTGTGCCGGGGGGTTGTGCCTGCGTACTGAAACATTGATTTGAAGAAAAAGTCCGAAGAGCTTTTATCTCGCGACGCGGCTTACAAATTCATAAATTATGAAGAAGTACTCCAAAACCACGAAGTCATTTTAAGACATACATGGCATTATATATTATTTGGAGGGTCTCTACCAAGCTTTTTATGTTAATCAGGTGATTTGTTTGGTTGAAATGCCATTGAAATAGGTAAATGACATCTTTTCCATAATCGACAAAGTGATTTTGAGGAAAACGGGTTAATGTCACCTCTATAACCGACAAAGTGATTTTATGCCAATCAGATGATTTGATTGGTAGACCTGCGTGTAAGTTAAAGGTGATTGATTTTGTAGGGAAAATGAATCACCGACACCTGCTGTGGTATCTCTCTATCTCTATCTATTAGCCAAAGAAATAGATATAGTATTTTTTATTTGGGTTTTACGGCCCTTTCAAGAACATTTCGCATATCGAGCCGATCAATCATCAAAGATGGGCGAAAACCAGAGAACCAGAAAACCACCTGACCATCCGCAGAACTTGGCTTTCCCACATGTGACCCGAGCGAGACTCGAACCACAGCAAAGAGAACCTAATGGATTAAGAATCAACTCTCCTATTTACTAGGCTACGTGGGCCTGCGATAAGGGGGTTTGTGCCGGGGGGTTGTGCCTGCGTACTGAAACATTGATTTGAAGAAAAAGTCCGAAGAGCTTTTATCTCGCGACGCGGCTTACAAATTCATAAATTATGAAGAAGTACTCCAAAACCACGAAGTCATTTTAAGACATACATGGCATTATATATTATTTGGAGGGTCTCTACCAAGCTTTTTATGTTAATCAGGTGATTTGTTTGGTTGAAATGCCATTGAAATAGGTAAATGACATCTTTTCCATAATCGACAAAGTGATTTTGAGGAAAACGGGTTAATGTCACCTCTATAACCGACAAAGTGATTTTATGCCAATCAGATGATTTGATTGGTAGACCTGCGTGTAAGTTAAAGGTGATTGATTTTGTAGGGAAAATGAATCACCGACACCTGCTGTGGTATCGACAAACTGATTTGAATATTAAACTTGGTACAGTTTTCATAAATTACTGTTATAAGCAACTGCAGTTGTACATGTATCTCTTAGCTTTAATGGATTTAATCTTTCAAAGACAGCGCTAACATTCTGAAGGGGTTTAGTTGAAACTAAGGACAACTGCTTGTAGAGATAGCAGGCGTACATTTGCTATTAAACATTTTGCTATTTAGCCCGAGGGCATATATGACAACCCCCTGGAGCTGTAGATGCTTGCATAATGATACTAGTTAGTGCTCTGGTGAGCGATTCAACTCATTTTAAACTCCTGATTATTATTATTATTATTATTATTATTATTATTATTATTATTATGCATACGAGTCGTACCATGATTAAAACATCTTTCTGCGCATGGTCTTAGACCAGCCTGTATAACCATGAAATCGGGACAGTGAATACCCTAGTCATAGTGTGTATATGCGCATTCTGATAGGGCCTTCGCGGTCCGTACACACCCTGGACATTTTGTTGTCATGAACATTCGGCTTAATCATGATTTAAGCAGCTCATCTAATTATTAGTTTGTTAAACTAATAATATTATGGGAAAATGATACACTTGCAGAGGAGCTTAATCTTTCAAAATTGTTTTGCATCACTTATGAAAAAACGTCTACTTTAAATAGAAAGAATTTGCACCCTGTGTAAGCAAAGTCTTTCCTTTTAGAGTAGACCCTTTTCAAACGGGGTTTGGTGTGCAGAAAAGTAAAACAGGAAGTCACAAAAGTAGCCCCCTTTATAAAAATGGCAGAAATCCATCAAGCACATCAGGTTCCCATTAAGAAGCTCATCTAAATTAAAAAAATCACGTAATCTGATAGTGTTAACTTGATAAGTTGTATCATTAAGTTATCCTGTTAGCGATCCGTCAGTTTGTAATTATCTCAGCTTCCCTCATAGTTGCTTGAACTTTTCCAGAAGTTGTAAATACCTGCTCAAGTTGCAAAATGTTACAGTGAAGCCGCATGCTAAGTTCCAATGATAATGCGTAGAGGTTATTACATGTCGCGCTACAAAGCATATCGACCCGATACTGGCCCTAGGAACTTTTCACGAACTTCTTAACTTTAAATCTCATTAGAAGAACATTCTACGTAATTTGATAACGAAACAGTTCAGCAAGTGCATGTAACGCACAGTTAAGAATTCGTCAAAGACCTCCCTTTCATCTACACTAGAAATCCAGTCCTGCGAAGCACGCTTTTTCAAATGAGACATTCGAACACCTAAATTGTCATTTTTAATGACAGATTCTATCTGTCATTCTTCGTTGCCACGCACGGGTTTAGAGAAAGCGACTTTGACTACTATTCGATTTCGCATTTATCCGCGTACAAATGTAGACCCAATGTTTCAATGTGTATATATTAGTACGCCATTGAAGAGCTGTCCATACAAAAGTAGTGCAACTTGTGCTTGATCTATGGCGAGAGTCGCTGAGAAAACCCGCCTTAATACATGTGTGAACAACAAAGGCGCAGATCAGCCCTTTGATTAAACGCGTTATGACTGCAAAAAAGGAAAAGAAAATCACTATTTCAATTGGAAGGTGTCAGCGCAGACAGAGCCCAGAAAGTCATACATTTTACATTGGAAAACGTTTTTCAAATGCCGGGGAAAAACAAAACAAGGTTTCTATAAAATCTGAAATACGGGTAAACATCGATTATTTTATCTGGCCTACTTGATTCGAATAGAATAAAAAATTCGTTTTGATAAATGGTTCTGTCAACCCGTTGATTTTTAATTTTCAACCGTTCAATAAGTTTATTGTTTTATTTTGATTTGTTTTGTTTTGCTGATTTTGTCCGTTTAGACACGGTAGATTTTTCCTTCATCTCCTACCAGTTTTGCACGAGAATTTCTCCGAATCTGTATCAAAGAAACCTGTCACAAAAGATGATTTGGCAGAAAGCGTCCCAGCACATCATCCCCTATACTGAGAGTAAAAAAAAGAAACAAAGGGATGCACGCGCGTGCCTCTTCTTCAAATGAGCGTTCTCGTGCAGCAATCTAGGCTTGCTCGTACATCCATATACGTGAAGCTGTATAGGTGCAGCGGCTATACCAATACAGCTTTAAATATATCGCCGCACGAGTTATCCTGGATTGCTACAGGAGCGGACTTGCTGCTGTACCTGTATAGCTTCACGTATATGGCCGCACGAGTGAGCCTAGGTTACTGCACGAACGGGCTAGCCGCTGCACCTTTATAGCTTCACTTATATGGTCACACGAGTGAGCCTAGATTGCTGTACGAGCGGGCTTACCGCTGCTCCTGTATAGCTTCACTGCCATGGCCGCACGAGTGAGCCTAGATTGCTCACGAAAAAGCTTGCCGCTGCACCTATATAGCTTCACTTTTATTGTGCCACGAGTGAGCCGAGATTTCTATAGGAACGAGCTTGCCGCTGCACCTATATAGCTTCACTTATATGGTCGCACAAGTGAGCCTATATTGCTGCACGAACGAGCTTGCCGCTGCACCTATATATCTTCACGTATATGGCCACACGAGTGGGCCTAGGATGCTGCACGAGCGGGCTAGCCGCTGCACCTATATAGCTTCATTATATGGCCGCACGATTGAGCCTAGATTGCTGCATGACTGGGCTTCGATGCGCCTATATAATTTCACGTAAATGGCCGTACGTGTGAACCTATATTGCTGAGTGAGCCGGCTTTAAGCTGGACCTATGGCCAGTTCTCATAATTCCGTTCACTCTCACAACTCCGTTTACCCTCTTCTTTGAATAATGTGAGAAGAAATCTTTTTTAAAAAATTTGCGTCACATTAAAATTAATAGAAAATAAATAACATTACAGCTGATGAATAAAGTCAGTTTTGACTGTCAATTTTATGCATAAAAATAAAAGTGTGTCCCAAAATGCTTATATTTAAAGGGTACTCTAAAATAATCATTAACCACTGACAAGTATATGATTCAGTGTAAACAGTAACAACAATTTAGAACCGTTATAGTCTAAATAAAATGCTGATCATGTAAAATATGTATAAAATTAATCTTGTAGCTTATAGTCAAGATTTATTTGAGTGAACGGAGTTATGAGAATATGCCCTAAACATCCCCTTCAATTTAAGGAGGTTGTAGAAATTAAAAAAAAATGTGATTTAAATTTTCTTTAATTTTGAGATTCTCATAGGCATTTAGTCAAATGTTAAAATATATATATATACAGAAAATTATTCTGGCAACAAAAGATTGAAAGCAGATTTCTCAACCTTTGATGAACGGAGTTATGGGTATCAAGGCTTTATGGCCGCACGAGTGGGCCTATATTTCTGTACGATTAGGCTTGCCGCTGCACCTGTATAGCTTCACTTATATGGCTGCACGAGTGAGCCTAGATTGCTGCACGAACGATTTTGCCGCTGCACCTATATAACTTCTCTTATATAGTGCCACGAGTGAGCCTAGATTGCTGTACAAGAGGGCTTGTTGCTGCACATATATAGCGTCACTTATATGGCTTGACGAGTGAGCCGAGATTGCTGCACGAGCGGGCTTGCCGCTGCGCCTAATTTGCTTCACTTATATGGCCGTACGGATAAGCCTAGATTGCTGCACGAGCGGGCTTGCCGATGCACCTGTATAGCTTCAGTTATATGGCCGCACGAGTGAGCCTAAATTTCTGCACGAGCTCGCTCGCCGCTGCACTTATTTAGCCACTTATATGGCCGCACGATCGGGCCTAGATTGCTGCACGAGCGGGCTTGCACTGCACCTATATACCTTCACTTATATAGTCGCACGAGTGAGCCTAGATTGTTGCACGACGGGCCTGCCGCTGCACCTATATAAGCTTTACTTATATGGCCGCACGAGTGTGCCTTGATTGCTGCACGAGCGGGCTTACCGTTGCACCTATAAAGCTTCACGTGTATGACCGCACGAGTGAGCCTAGATGGCTGCAAGAGCGGGCTTGCTGCTGCACCCATATATTTCCAGATATTAACATGGGTTGAGAGTGCTCCATTGTCCTTAATAGGCTTGCCATCATACCTGCTTCTTTTGCTATGCTAATTATATCCTTCCGTCTGATTACACTGTTAATCAATCTAAACAAACGATGTTTGCATCCTTTCCGCATCCAGTCAGAACTTGTTAATCTAAGATAAACAACTCAAAGAGAAGCAGGGTCTAGATGCAATGCTTGGATAACTTCCCATATGGCATTATCTTTTTGTTTTAGGAACAATATATATATATATATATATATATATATATATATATATATATATATATATATATATATATATATATATATATATATATATATATATATATATATAGAGCCAGACTAGTATCAAGTTTGAAACTTTGGATATGTACATTTATACATGTGTTAACACTAACCCTCAACTACTTTGGGCAGTTCAGCAGATTCACTTTTCTTTAGCCTGGAACCGAAGGGTTAACGTTGACTTTGATGGTAATAATTTTATAACTGTTCAATATGTGAGCGTGGTGTGTTCCTGATGGCTAGACCCTTATTTAAGAATGATTTTAGACTTGTTGTTTTGTCTTGTTGATCCTATAATATACATATATGTTGATTATTATATGAGGTCTAGCTAGAAGTCTAATTTTGGTCATTTTTGGATATATTTCAGAGCTGTTATTTATAAAAAGTTTGGTTTCTTCGGATGAAAAACGACCTTTTGCCATATGTGACCAGCAAAGACTCAGATCAGCTTGTGAATCCGTGCATACACCGTCGCGAACATAATATAGGACCCTTAAACATTCAATAAGGGAAGAGCGCTTTTTGATTTATTTATAGATAAATCAATCAGAAAACACATCTGTGCTAGAATGCCAATGCTAAACGTCCTAATAAGATTGTACACATATGTGTGGTTTGATGGCCGGGATTCTGCTGCTGAGAATATTCCTATGAAAATCTTGCAGAAATGGGGGTGGGGTGGGCGATGGGGAAGGTGTTTATCATTTTACTTCGCTTACATTTCATCTGAGGCTCCAGCATCACTATTATATCTGTGGTTACTTTCGAAATCCTTATTAAAATTGTGCCATAACGTTCGTGAATTTCATTCGTTTATATAATGTTTCTTTTTGTATGTATGTTTTATATATGTACATTATTGTTTGACTGGTAATGTGAGAAAATGTATCTACCGACATGTGCAGCAAGTGAAGATACAGATCAGACCCCGAGGTTATTTTTTTTTCATGCTTAACTCAGCTGAGCATGAAATTTGTCCTGCTAATGAATCTTAAATTTCTAATACTTGCATATTCTTTCTTGCTAAATATAGCTGATCATGAAAATGTATCTGCTAATAAATATGAAAATGCCAACTATTCATATTTATTAGCAGAGAAAAGTGTATGCATTCTGTGGAGAGCCAAAGATCCAAGCTTTCTTCAGTTCTACTGCTGAAGAAACCGTACAGCTGAAGAAACCGTACGACTGAAGAAACTGTAAGGCTGAAGAAACCGTACAGCTGCAGAAACCATATGACTGAAGAAACTGTACGGCTGAAGAAACCGTGCAGCTAAAGAAACCGTACATCTGAAGAAACCATACAACTGAAAAAAAAAATTCGATAGGAAACGGTACAGCTGAAGAAACCTTACGGTTGAAGAAACCGTACGACTGAAAAAACTGTACGACTGAAGAAACTGTACGGTTGGAAACAGTACGGCTGAAGAAACCTTGCGGTTGAAGAAACCGTACGACTCATCACGAAAACATGCCTATATAATTTTGACCCCCCCTTAAACCCCACTTTTATATAGTAAAACTGGGGTTTACAGGGGTGTACATTTTTTTTCTTATTTCTGCTCAAAAACACAGATTGTGGGTACTCGTTAGAACTGCCTCAGCGAGGCGGTTCTAACGAGTACCCACAATCTATGTTTTGAGCAGAAATATGAAAAATATCAGAGTTTTTATCTGAAAATTTTCTGTTTTTCGAGGTGAAATTTTCTGTATATTTGAATAGGCGTGTTTTCGTAATGTGAAGAAACTGTACGACTGAAGAAACTGTATGGTTGGAAACTGTACAGCTGAAGAAACAGTATGACTGAAGAAACTGTATGGTTGGAAACTGTACAGCTGAAGAAACAGTATGACTGAAGAAACTGTATGGTTGGAAACTGTACAGCTGAGGAAACAGTATGACTGAAGAAACTGTACGGTTGGTAACTGTAAAGCTGAAGAAACAGTACACCTGAAGAAGCTGTATGGCTGGAAACTGTACGACTAAAGAAACCGTACACCTGAAGAAACCTTGGATCTTTGGTTCTCCACAACGCACGCACCGAAGACTGACCAGACAGCATAGATGCGTACGATGATGGGAGTCTTCGCAAGACGAGGGGTATGTGTCACAAATTACATTTCTCACATCGCGGTTCAAATGTTTTATTTTCTATATACAATACGCATAAATATGGAGTCTTATCAGTTTCTTCTCTTTTTTTTCTTTCTTTTTTTTTTTTTTTTTTTTACTTTTCTTTTTATTTTTGAACTGTTAAGATTTTGGCGGACATTATATTGATGCGACTCGCTAAAAGACAGATTTGTAACGAAAGACGTTGGTTCTGGTAGGCTCCTTCAAGCATGTTGGGTTGGAAATGTCTTATTAATTTCGTTGTTAACGAGCTCTCACTTTTTTCACTCGACACGAACTTTTAGCTTTGTTGGCGTTAACATCAAATCAACATGACAAAGCTTTTGCGAACGAATATGTCCAGATCAGACTGCGCACATGCGCAGTGGGGTCAGGGCATGCTAGTTTGTCTAAATAATATTAGGACCTTGTCTGTTAAAACCAAAACGTTCTAACAGACAAGGCCCTAATATGGGAAGCCCCGCCCACACTGCACATGTACATAAACTGGTCAGGCATGCACGTTTCGCAAGTGTCGTCACAGTGCCGTTCTTTTCATACATGTAATTGATTTAGTTGTATTCTATTTTTTCTCATATTCTTCTTCTCTTGTTAAGCATTACATGTTTTATTTAATTTACGTAATATCGAGGGTTGAGCGCAAAACTATAGTAACTCAAACATATTTTTGAAACCCTTGTTTAGGGGCAACTTGGACCCCTTTGTAAACAATGCAAATTTAGGTGCCATTGCTCATACGAGCAATGGCACCTAAATTTTCATTGTTTACAGAAAGAAATGTTGTAATCTTCATAACGCCTTCATGGTGAGGAGATTAGGTTTGGGGAAAAACAACCATCCGACTTATGCTAGTCTTGCGCTCAACCCTCGATATACAGTAAAACCTCAATGACTCGAACATCTTTAGAACCATGGAAATTTGCTCTAAATACATGTATGGGTAGTTCGAGCCACTAACCCAGTCAGCATTCTACGTAAATCTATATCGGGCCGTCATCGGCCCGTCAGGGTAGCTGACGGGCCGATGACGGCCCGATGTAGATTTACGTAGAATGCTAGCTGGGTAAGGGTCACATGTATGAGATACATGGATGTCTTTTCGATCTTCCATAAAATAATGGTATGGTGAGTGTACTCATTGTTGTATGAGTCGATGCATCGAGGCGATTCTAATGAGTACACACAACATACATTTTCATGATAAAATAGGGAAAACTCCTAAAATATCCTTAAATATTTGTTTTCTTGAGCTGTTGGAAGAATTTCGTAGGGACTTAAAATCGAGTTCGAATTACCTACTGTAAACGAGTCATCGGTGTTAGAGTCATTGAGGTTTTACTGTATATAATGTGTGAACAGGAAAGATCCAGATCAGCCTACGCAATCCCACAATATGATCAAGGTGTTCGCTCTCCGACCACAGTTAATAGATATTGTATGTTACAGTGATGTATATCTAAACCGTAATTGCACGGCTTCGCTTGGTGATTAGGTGATTAGGATCTTGCTTGTACGCTTACACTCCAAAAGACAACTTTTTCAAGGGAGGCTCATTTTTGTGCGACCATCAAAATGAACCTTACTGGGGTTATGAAATCCAAGATTTATGTTCTCCTTATGGTATCCAGAACATGCTGTCCTGCATATATATTCACTGTTTACAATCACAATACAAAGACTTTGTATATTTTTCATACATCACGAAAACATGCCTATATAATTTTGACCCCCTTAAACCCAACTTTTATATAGTAAAACTGGGGTTTATAGGGGTTTTTGCTCGAAAACATAGATTATGGGTACTCGTTAGGATTTAAGGTGTCCGAATACGTCACGAAAACATATCTATATAATTTTGACCCCTTTAAACCCCAATTTTATATAGTAAAACTGGGGTTTACAGGGAAATGCATTATTGTTTCATATTTCTGCTCCAAACATAGATTGTGGGTACTCGTTAGAACCGCTCTAACGAGTACAAGACATGCAAACAAAATTTATATCTAAGAAAGTCATGGCTGATCCTGTTCTGTGTTTGTATTAAAAGGTCGAGGAGCAGATCCACAATCATTTTTAGGTTAAGGTGTACTTTCGGGATATTGAGATAGTATTTAATGCTTTAGGGGCTGGACACACTTGATCGATTTTCTGACATTTTTACAAGGGAGATAATTTTTGTTGTAACTTCGTGTTTGCTCTCCTATATATTAAATTCCCTCTGAAAAGGAGTCTAGTCTACTCTAAAAAGAGTTACTCCGAAGACGAGCAAATGTATTCCCTTTAGAGTAGAGATAAGAGCCTTTTCCAGAAGGGAGGCAAAATATTTTGACAGAGTTGCCTCCCTTGAGAGTGTATCCATTCCTCTTAAGAAAAAAATAAACATATATGTTTGTTAATGATATCAGAATGTGTTAATTGGTGTTATTTTTGAAGATCGCTTTTCAACGTAAGCGCAAAATGTTGTTCGTCGGTGTAAGCTTAACCCATTGTAAACTGAATGAACTCCCCCACACTATCAATTGGAAGAGTCCAATTTCGATTTTAGGTATGTCAGGCAATATGAATTAGATATTCCTAGAGAAAAAATGGTTGAACTATTTGCAAACAGTGGAGACCCTGATTAGACGCCTCGTTCTGCGGCGTCTGACCTGGGTCTGCACTATTTGCTAATCACCCTTTTAGGGTCTTCATACTACAATGGGATAGAGAACGATTGTAAAACTAGGCCGTGTTTTTTAATTTAGCATATCATGGCGAGACATGAAGCTGTTATACCACACACTGACGGGGACATTACAGGTCAAGGTCAGTCTATCCCTGAGGGTAGTACGATGGTGGTCTGTATATCGGCTCATGTATTAAGCCACAACAAAGGAAAATATCCGGATTTAAAGACCCAAATGATAATGTGCATTGGTGCAGGCTGACCAGAAGAAGAGACGAGGGGTATCAAGACATATTTTCTTATTTCTTTATGAATGTATGTTGTGTGTATTTATTGAAAGCCCACAACATGTTTTTGTGAAGAAATAAACAAACGAGCCTGCGCACGACAAAATCTACAATAAGACATGTGCGACCAGCGAAGACTCAGCTCGGCCTGAGCATCTGCGCAGTCTGATCAGAGTCTTCGCTGATCGCACATGCCTTCTACAGCCTCCAGGCTATCCAAAGAGCGATAAACGGGAACCCTTGCCATACTGGGAGGATGTACAGGCTGGTCTGAGTTTTTGCTGGTCACACAAGTGTAATTGTAGCTTTTGTGGTATGCTGGCTCAAATATCATGTATTTTGTTAAACAATATTAGCCTGTCTAGGGTTATGGTTTATAAGAATACATTCTCTGTGGGTGTATACTTTTTATGTTATGCAAACAGCATTGGTTTCAGATCAGCCTGCACATCTGCGCTGTCTGTCTTGGGCATTCTTACCGATTTATTATACAACATTCGTTTGCAGTTATTCTTTAAAAGAAGGCTATGAATGTCCTCATAAGAATGTGTGCATGCGCAGAATGGTCAGGCATTCATTATCCGCATATGTCATTAGACATACGTGCCTTTTCTGTGAGGTACGCATCAAATAAACAATATGTAAGAGTTCCATTACATTGTCTCTGTCTCCGTTATATTTTAGTTTTGCTTTTATTATGAATAAATTGACATGTATTTGACACATGCTTTTGTTTTTATAGCATAACCATTGTCTAAATTTTGTTTGTGCTGAGGTTTTACGCCCTAGTCAACCCAATGGGGTCACGTCGAGCGCGGCCAGTTTATGCTGAGGTTTTACGCCCCAGTCAACTCAATGGGGCCATGTCGAGCGCGACCAGTTTACCTAATCAAACGTTTACTGGGCAGGCTTAGTCCTCTAAGCGGTTAACCAGTATTGTGCACATTCTTTCGTCAACTGCCCTTCTTGAATCAGTGGAGGGGGAGAGAATGACCGTAGAAATATTTCATGATCAATCTCCACGAAAGGATGTTGCCGACCTCGGCGGGGGTCGATCCCGCGATCTCCTGGTCTCCAGTCGGACGCGCATCCATCTGAGCCATCGATGTCGGCAACCATTGTCTAAAACCGCATGGGAGGCATTTCACTAATGTGGAACACGTGCTGTAGCCACGAGATTTTACGCTCAGCATACTGGGTAAAAATTCCAGCAGATGACATTTTGAAATAGTTTTCTTATTTTTCACAGACATTTCAGAGAAGGAAACAATTTGCATGAAACGTCAAAAGAAGAAAAATACCGCAATTTGTCATCTGCCGAATTAGGCCATACCCAGTAAACGCAGAACATCATAATAACGTTGCTTCGACGTCGCTGCGACGTCATGACGTCGCAGCGACGTCGAGACAACGTTATTACGACGTTGTGTGTTAGCTGGATAGAGGGTAAAGGGTAAGCGTCTCTTTTTTGACTGTCACGTTCGGTATAAAGTAAAGTCAGATGGAGGCATGAGATTGAAGAGCCACATTCACAGAGCATAGCCTACTAATGACGCAAAGAGGAAAAGCAAACAGTGACAGACAATGTACATGCCACAAACCAAAGAAACATAAAGCAGCCAGCTCTGTTCTCCCCAGTAAGGTGATCACAATGCTAGACAGTATCCATAAAAATTAAAACAACGAGCTGGACCAAACATGAAAAAGAGCCACAATGCCCCATACAGAACAAACAACATCAAAATGAAATGTAACATCGCCATCGTTCTTTATTCATTCATTTCTTTTTTTAATTTATTGATGACATACAGTCGACTCTCGTTATCTCGAATTCCAAGGGAATCTCTGAAATACTTCGAGATATCCGTACTTCGACATATCAGATTTGCAGAATTGAGGTAAAACTAATTCGATTAAGCACATTTAACAAATATAATTATGTGTAATTGGACTCTTGAAGTTAGAGATATATTGAAAATATTGTGGAAAAGAGGAGAAATTGCTCCTTAGGAGCAATTTCTCCTTTTTTCCACAATATTTTTTACATGTTATTAGATTTTCATGTTTAGGCAGGGACCAGATTTTCACTTCGAGATAAGCGGTTATTCGAGATAAGCGAGGTCGAGATACCGAGAGTCAAATGTATTTCTTTGGGCCGTTTAGTTGCCACCAGCCATTACCCAGCAAAAGGCGCCAACACCATAGATGTCTCTCCTATCGAATGCCTCGCTGTACATCTCAAACTGCTGCTCGGCTTCGTTGTACAACTTTCTTTGGCGGACTCTTCGCATGTAATCTTGCCTAGAACGTCTTTTCTTCTCTTCCCCGTCAAGCTTTGGCGATGTTGGTGGATCTTTCCCAAATAAGTCATAGACAGAATACACCTTTGGCTCAATTCTGATCATGTTTCTTCTACGTTTGACACCCGCATTTACATCATGTGGTCTCAGGATCTCCTCATCTGTGCTATCTGTTAGGTAAAGGTACTTTGTTCGTTTAGCTCTCCGGCTAAATCTTTCCACCATATCTTCTATATAAAAGGGATCCATCATTCTCTGAAAGCAAAAACATAACGTAATAACCCCACTCTGCTTTTGATACATCATGAAAACATAGCTATATAATTTTGACCCCCTTAGATCCCACTTTTATATAGTAAAACTGGGGTTTACAGGGGTATATACTCGCGGGGGCGGTGCGGGGGGGGGGTAACTTTGGGTAATTGTGGTACGGATGTTCGAGCCAGTATTTCGAAACCTATCCCATTCATATACCTTGCCTTTGAAAAAAACGGACCCATTCCTATACTAGATCGTCTGAAATGTTGACCCATTCAGATACTGCCCTTTGATTTTTGTTTCCATTTCTTGCTGGTAGTTAGACAAATATAGCAGTCAATTCATTGAATACCAAGAGAACAAGAAGCCTAAAAAATTTCTGAACGAAAAATATGTGCGTGTACCAAAATACATCAGAAAAGAGGGACCTTTCATTTACAAATCCAGAAAAATGGGGTCAATTATATAATTTTTGCTGAAAAAAGGGGTTAATCTTATACTTGGCAGCGCTGGAAAAGGGGGTCATTCGGCACGCACATCCATACTATGCCATATATAGGAAGTTACCCCCCCCCCCCCCCCCCCCCAGAGGGTATACATTATTTTTCTATTTTTGATAAAAACATAGATTGTGGGTACTCGTTAGAACTGTTTCGGCGAGGCGGTTCTAACGAGTACCCACAATCTATGTTTTGAGCAGATATAAAAAAAACATCAACATTTTTATCTGAAAATTTTCAGTTCTTAGAGGTGAAATTTTCTATATATTTGACTAGGCGTGTTTTCGTAATGATCTTTTAGAAAATCGTTTATTGCCTGACGCTTTACACAGAAAAAGTAAATCTGCAAATTTTGTTATGATTTAATGCAAAACTTTTTTCTTCGTAACTGCCTTCGCGCCATTCTTATATTCTAATCATTTTTTTGTCAAATTATCGAATATTTTCATTTTTCCTTCAGTGACAATGTTTACAAATTATGGGGAAAAAATGATAGAGTATAATGATAGATATGATATTGTATAGAGGCTGGTGGCTGGTTTTCAACAAAGCCTTCCAGTTCAACGTGTTTGAAAATTTTACAATATTATTGTGAAAAGTCACTAATTAAAAATCGGCGGATAAAAGTGAAAATTATTTTCTTGGATAAAAATTGAAGAAAAAGATCTGTTTACTATAGATATGGCATAGGTCATGCCTAGATTTAACCGTAGATTTAATTTCAGGGTAAATCTTGAGACAGAACAGACAAATGTTTTCTGACCAAATATGGCCAATCAGAACAAAACAATGTGACCTCAACTAAACGCCAAGCAAGCAAAAGCGTCTTTCCAAGTGATGTCGAAAGGACAATAAGTATTAGGACAGACAGGCCTGAGCAAATAGTATAGACCAAGATCAGGTGCCGCAGAACACGGCATCTGATCAAGTACTACACCGTCCCTCACACAGTCCAGCACTGAGTCCTGAGACACATCAACAGACAGGACATGGACAATTGTAAATTCTAGGAGAAGCTATGAAAATAGCCAAGGCGTTCCAATACTTAAGGTCTATACGGCAATGCAATATTGTTGGAGAATTGTTAACGCTTAGCATGCTGGGTAAAATTTCAGCAGACGACATGTTGAAATATTTTTCTTTTTTTTTTTTCTTTTTTTTTTCAGAAATTATGCTTTGATATTTCATGCAAATCGAAGACAATTTGCATGAAACGTCAAAGCCTATTTTCAGGGAAAAAGATTTGGAAACATTTGAATTTTTCATCTGCTGAATCTGCCCAGTTTGCCTGGCGTAAAGGATCTCCATCCTATTAGCGATACCATATTTACCCAAGTATTCGGACACTCTCTCTACCACACCTGTCCCGAAATCTGAACGTCATCCTACCACCCGTTTGTGTGTCTAAAACACGCTGAATGCGTGATAAACAGTGAAGACCCGATCACACTCTGCGCTGTACTTCGTTTGGTTCTGGTCTACACTGTTCTCTATGTCATGTCCGTCCAAATAAAAATGGCACAGTAAATATTGTGGGTATGACATTAAAGTATTCAGATTTGGGTACATACATCTGTAGTGATGCCTTATTCAGGATATAGATTTAATAATAATTATATTTATACGAGCCAGCGCATGACAAACCTACAAAATGGCATGTGCGCCCAGCGAAGACTCAGATCAGCATGTGCATCCGCCCAGTCTGATCACAGTTTTCGCTGCGCACTCAGTGGGTAGCTAAGAACCCAAGCTTTCTTCATGCAGACAGCGATGACTGATCAGACTGGGTGGATCTCCAGGCTAATCTGAGTCTTCGCTAGGCGCACATGCCTTTTTTGTAGGTTTTGTCATGGATTGGCTCATATTACATTATGTCAGCTTGTACAAGCCTTTACATGGTTAACTATAAACGGACATTCATATAAAATATGTTTCATTGCACGATTATACCCAACTGTTGGGTTAAAGCAATTATAACTTGCATAGGCAAATGCAAACATAGACGACACATTAAAATAATTTTAAAAAAATGGCTATATATGTATTATTACTCGTATACCTCATTAGTATTCATAAGCTATATTAGAGATCTCATCAGTCGAGAGCGTGCGACATGCACGGTATTATTCTGTCATGTTACCCAGTAATATTACTTCGCAAGTAACTGACGTCACTTCGGCTATCAGGTTTTCGAAAGCATAACCTTCCTCGGGTGAACCCTCGCACAAGTGCAATAATTGTATAATGTTGTACAAACATATGAATAGGGGCAAACATTTGCTACAGCATTGCTTGTGCGCCCATCGAAAACTCAGACCATCCTGCGTGCAATCTGGCCAGTCTTCGCAGGGCACACCGTGAGTAACGAAGGATCGAAAGCGGCTTCAGATGGAAAGCAGATTCTCGTGTGCAGGCTGATCTGAGTTTTTGCTGGGTGTATACATGTATGCATTCTATCTATCTATCTATCTATCTATCTATCTATCTATCTATCTATCTATCTATATACGGCTGTTCATGTTTCTCACCCTGTGACTTTTGATTGCCAGTATGATGAACTTAAAAGTATGTACGAATCTCATTTAAAAGATTAAACGGGGAAAATGTGACTTTAGCGGAGTCGTTCGAACATCGGATGGTACTCCGAGGGTTCCGAGTTTGAACCCCTGTACGGCTGTACATTTTTCTCACCCTGTGACATTGTTATTTGAGGCATGAAAGAATTTGAAAAAAGTCTCTGAGTCGTCCTGTAGAAGACTTAAATTTCGGGAACATCTCAATTAAGCAAAAGCAAAAGTGACAGTGGCAACCGGAGAGCTCAGTCGGTGGAAAATCGGACCGGTAATCCGGAGATACCAGGTTCGATACCCGGTACAACCGTGCGTTTTGCTCACCCTGAGATCTATCTATCTATCTATCTATCTATCTATCTATCTATCTTCATGTAAAAACTACAACTGAATGCTTAAAAGAGTTTAGATAGTAATTTAACGTACCCGTCAACGTATAATTTGAGACCTCTAAGAGATGGTTAATAAGTAGACTGATATAGGCGCCTATTTTAAGAAAACAAAATACCATTCGTCTGTCTTCTTCTCTCCATCTTTCCAGTTCTCTCTCAAAGGCAAGCCATTCTCTTTCTTCTTTTTCCTTTTTCAATCTTTCCCTCCGTTCGTGGTACTTTAGAAATTGATGGATCTCGATCATCAAAGCCATCTTTCTTTTCCACTTATACATAACTTCAAAAATCATTTTATTCTCTCTCTCTAAAACGCCGCTTCTCTCTGATACAATGGTTGACGTTGTCAATAGATACGACGTCAAATAACGTAACGTCAAACCGTTAGGATTATAATTGTTTTGTGACGTTACGTTAACTAAACAGTCAGGAATATTATGAGATTTGCTGACCTGTTAAAACTTCCAGACGTAACATTTGTAAAATCTATTGCTAAATCTTTAGAAGAATATAATGTTGCTTAGATGACTTTCCCACCTCATGTTCTTCAAACCGTTTGATTATTTAATGTCACGTATATGTTTGTATTTGCCTATAATATGAAATTAGGCACTACCTAGATGCGTGCAAAGCCACCCCACTACATAGGCCTCCCAGGAGGTAACATGTTCCCTAAAAATAATCGACCATGTTCCCTAAAAGTAATTTTCAAAATTACCATGTTCCCTATTGCCATAACATTTGTTTTGCTACCCTGTTCTCATAAAATATATTCCAACGTTCCCTGAAAGGAAAAGACTAATGAGCATGATCCCTTGTTCCTCAACCCGCCCCCCCCCCCCCGCCCCCCTTCCCTCCCCGCCGCCCCCGGGGAGCGCAACCTTAAAAGGTATTATGCTTTAAAGTAAAGAACTTTACAAACAATGAATTTTGACACACATTTGATCAAAATCGGTGGAAAATTATGTAAGTTATAGGCAAATGAATATTTTAACATTGGAGGAATGGGCGCCGCCATTTTGAATATTTAATGAGGTTCCATAAAAATTAAAATTCATTTCATAAAGGTAGTTATTCTCATAAAGTTAGTTTATTTTGGGGGGAAATGATTGCTTGTCACAATAATTAAAAGATTATTAAAATATGCAGCAAAATTATTCGTAAAAACCCTTTAAAATGTGGTTTTGCATATTAAATTTGGGTGTGTGACGTCACAAAGCCTACCATATGGCGGCATCCCTGACAGCCATTTTAAATGTATTCAAACCAGCATTATTTGCTTATTTCTAGGCAGTTTTGAAAACTCCTGCATCAAAGTAAATGGCTTGTTAAGCACTTCACTCCAAGATATACTTACAACTTATATTGCGTTCCCCTTTAAAGACTTCATACATAGTATATAACCCAGGAACCATTCGGAATTCCTGGCCGCTTGCATGACTCCAGCACATTGATAGGCTGAGACAGGTCCGGTGGCCGAGAGACAAAAGAGAGAGCGCATATTCATGTGCATGCATGAGAAAAGGTGAGGCTTGTATAGGATATGTGGTGGTGGCGTTTGTGGGGTGTGTGTGTGTGTGTGTTGGGGGCGGAGGCGGGGAGGAGGAGAGGGTGTCATCAATATCCTGTATCCTGGAAGTCAACAGACGAACATCTTATATCCCTTCTGTGTATTCCCTGCAATATCTCTACTTTTATTTGTTTTTAAATATCCATAAAATTACCAAACTGGGTTCCAAATCTACCACATCCTTGGTAGTAAAATGTCAAATATCCCATACTACTTCAAGTAGAAAGGCAAATATACCACATCCCTAAAACTACTATACTAGCCTCAAAGGTAAAACTTAGTCAACAGTTTCGATTTTTAAATCAAAGGAAAACCTATTCAAAATATGTTTGCAAAGTTTTACCTTTAAACAAAATGTTGCACTCTGGCCTTTGTGGGATGTGAATACAGCATTTCTTTAAGAGCAATGATTTTTTTTCGAATGTGACAAATGTGCTATTTTACTGTCAGCTGGCATATTTTCGCAGTGGGTTGGCCATTTGATGTTGTTTACGGCAAAAATCTCCATAGTTATACATAGCAATGCCGTTGAAACAGTAAAAACTGTCATTTGGTCTTTAAAATCTTTCTCAGAGATTCAAAACACTGAGGCAATGTTGTATCGACATCATTTGCCTGCTTAGCAGAAGCATAGTAACCCTAATGAATAAATAAAACACAGAAAATTAGGTGGACATTAATGTTTCCTGTCGACTTCTTGACTAAAGGTATGTAAGGCAGGGCAAGGCATTTGCCTTCAGCCAAATAGGTCCATCAAATTTCTATGGACTGGGATAATTTGGTTAACTAATCACAGGAGTATGCTCTTCACCGGACTCCCACTCTCTGAACTGGTTCATACAGGTAGGTGCAATTGATATTGGAATAATCTGCCGGGAATAATCTCAACTGGTGGAGAAAAAATGTTTCTGCAGAGAGGATTTTCCTTTTTTTTTTTTCTTCTTCTTCTTCTTCATTTAGGTAAAAATATGTTTTAAGAAATAAACTAACTTATGAAAAAAACATTTTAAAAGTAAAAATTGAAAAGTGCATAGACTGGGTTTGAACTCGCGTCACCCGCTTTCCAGTTCCAACGACTTGACTATCACAGCCACCATGATTATGACGTCATCACTCGCAAATTTAATTATTACTCAAAACAATTTACACTGGGCGAAAAGACCGTTTATTAAGCTTTTCTTCAGGAATACAAATCGCCATATATTTGATATCATATTCAAATCCTCATTCATATCAATGTGTGACTTACACTCATTTTCTCCCTCTTTTTTTTTTTTTTTTTTTTTTAAGAAACAAAATACACACCAATGCCAAGCGAATTGAACCTACAGAGCACCTCTTTGAAAACCTTTTTTTTTTTTCAAGCAATGAACAGCATTTATACATATTGGATTAGATAAATGATTAAATTACCTTAAAATCTTGCCTCAATATGCTGGTTTCATAAATACCTGCTTTACATCTCAAAAAAAAAAAGTGTAAACAAACGTGGTTACAGCGACAGAAAAATCCCGCAGGAACATTTAGCGGACAACATAAGCTACGTCACGGGAACACCCGTTACGTAATGCCAGGATTCTCGTGCACATTTTGTTTCTTTTTTCCCCAGTACGGTTTAAATTCGGTTAGCTTTCATTTCGTTTCACAGCTGACTTTGGAATTCGAACTTTGAAAATTTTTCGGATTAATTTAAATGCGAAGTAAATAGATTCTAATCCTCTCTCGATATGTCGAGAAGATACTTGTGAGCAAAAATGTGTTCCGGCTTCATTGAGCGTCGGTCAGAATTAGGTTTCTGATGCTGGATCCAGTATTACATATGAAAGGTGCCATGTTGTCCAAAGTTTTTAAGTTTCTTAGGTAAATAACTACATTTGAATGAACTTTATTTAAATGCTACGTGTTATCTATAGGCGTGCTTCGCACGCGGGCCCTTCGGGCCCGCTTTGCTTTGCACGTATTATATATATGTACAGGTTATAATGCCTTTAACCCAACAGGGGTATAATCGTGCAATAAAACATTCTATTCTATTTTATTCTATCATGTTCAAATCTATTCTATTCTAAATTATTATGCTTTTCTATGTAGTATCCAATGCTTTTATTTACAAGGCTTTTACATGGGCGAGCATATCGAAGGTATGTTTTCTGACGTTGTTCGAAAGGACAGTAAGTATGCCTGAGCAAACAGTATAGACCCAGATCAGACGCCACTCAATACAGTCCTGAGTTCCATAACGAAAACATACCTATATAATTTTGACCCCCTTAAACCCCACTTTTATATAGTAAAACTGGGGTTTACAGGGGTATACATTATTTTTCTTATTTCTGCTCAAAACATAGATTGTGGATACTCGTTAGAACCGCCTCGTCGGGCGGTTCTAACGAGTACCCACAATCTATGTTTTGTGCAGAAATATGAAAAATATTAGAATTTTTTTACATGAAAAGTTTCATTTTTTGGTTGTAAAATTTTCAATATATTTGAATAAGCGTGTTTTCGTAATGAAATTCTCAAATTCCAGGACAAGCAATAAAAGAATCCAGGGCACACCAATACTTACGGTCTATACGGTACATGTAATGCAATTGTGTAGGATGAATTATTTACGCTTTGCATGCTGGATAAAATTTCAGCAGACGAAATTTTAAAATATTTTCCTTTCTTTTTCCCCAGAAATTAGGTTTTGACATTTCATGAACTTCGCATGACATGTCAAAGCTTATTTTTCTGGGAAAAAATGTATCAATTTTTCGTTTGCTGAATCTTCCCAATTTGCCGTCTGCTTTAAAGGATAACTCCGTCCTATCAGCGATACCATATTTATCCCAAGTATCCGGACACCCGAACTCACTACACATATCCCGAAATCTGAACGTGTCCTACGACACATTGATGTTACTCAAACCCGCTAGATGAGTGATAAACAATGAAGATCCGATCACATTGCGCGTTCTTCGGCGTCTGGTCCTGGTCTGCACTGTTTTCTGTCTTCACCGTCCAACTAATAAGGGTGCATGTAAATATTATGGTTTATATGACAATAAAGTATTCAGATTATGGTATAAATAAAAAGAATCATTTATATAGATCTTGTCAAATTGTACAAGCCCATATTAACCATAAACGGGCATTCTTGTATATGTAATGCTGTTCCGACTTATGAGCCAGGGCAAAGCATTTGTTACAGGATTGTGTGTGCGCCCATCGAAAACGGAGATCAGCCTGTGAATTCCTGCAGTCTGATTAGAGTCTTCGCAGAGCACTCCGTGGGCAACGAAGTATCCAAGGCGTCTTCAGATGGACAGCGGACATGCGCAGGCTGATCTTTCGCTAGGTGCACGTGCTTTCTATCTATCTATCTATCTATCTCTCTATCTATCTACGTCCATCCGTCCGTCCATCTCGTGATGGCCACCTAGCTCGGCTGAGCATCGGAACGGTAACCCGAGGGTTTCAGGTTCGAGCTCCTGTATTTTCCTCACTCTGTGACATTTAGTGGCCGATGTGGCGGACTGAGAAATTAGACGAATCTCAACTACGGAGGGGAAACTGTGACAGCGGCGGCCGGATAGCTCGGCAGAGCATCGGAACAGTAATCGGAAGGCCCCGAGGTACTGCTGTACATTTTGCTCACACTCTTACATTTGGTGGCCCGAGTGAATCCAGGCCCCCTCTGGGAGCTTGAAAGAGTATGAAAATAAGCCGGCCTGGAGAAGACTTAGAGATTCGGGATGAATCAGGAGAAATGTTACAGTGACTACCGGATATTTCAGTCGGTAGAGAATCGACGGTAAATCAAGGGTCCCGGGTTCTAAAAACGACCTACAAAAGACAATTTAAAGAATTGGAGTACCTTTACTTATATTATCTGACCTCTAAGAGATGCTTAATAATAGCGCCCCAAGTTCAGTAAACTAAGAAGGAAAACGTGTGCCCTATGCATCTCGAACCCGCGACCCCTACTCGCAAGTCAGGTTACCGAGCTAACCGGGCCGACATTCTTGCCAATCACCACAATGCACTGATACAGACGTCTATTTTAAGAAAACAAAATACCATTCGTCTGTCTTCTTCTCTCCATCTTTCCAGTTCTCTCTCAAAGGCAAGCCATTCTCTTTCTTCTTTTTCCTTTCTCAATCTTTCCCTCCGTTCGTGGTACTTTAGAAATTGATGAATTTCGATCATCAAAGCCATCTTTCTTCTCCACTTATACATAACTTTAAAAATCATTTTTTTATCTCCCACTAAAATGCTGCTTCTCTCTGATACAATGGTTGATGTTGTCAATAGATACGACGTCAAATAATGTAACGTCGAAGGTTTAATGTAATCGCTTTCGACGTTACGTTAACTCTCAACTGTCATGAGTAGTTGTTTAGCAACATACCGTATTCGACCTAATTACCGCACTGTGCGCGGCAAAACATCGATCGACGTGAACTAAGTGGTCCCCGCGCCAATATAGGCGAAGCCTCATCTCCCAAATCGAGTCAGAATATGAAGATTTTTAGGCTTGGTGGTCCCGGTGTTGGTCTTACTCTGTTGCTTTGTGGTTTATTCTACGAGGCGATTTGTTGTATGTCTTACCTTGTGTCATTTTGTTCTTGTTTTTCAGTCCTTTTAGCATTGTGATTACCCCGCTTGGGGAAGAGAGAGCTAATCTTAGTGCTTTTCGTACGTTTGTTCGATTTGTGCTTGTTTGGATTTGTCGGTTTCCTCTTCCTCTTGGTGTCTGGGAAGGGCTGCGGTTTGTGATTGTGACACTCCCTGGACTTTTCTCTTACCTTTTTTTTTTTTTTTTTTTGTTTTTTTTTTTTTTGTTTTTGTTTATTTTTGGCTGCAAGAGAATCATATGTAGGAGTAGGCAAATGATAGTTTGATCCAGACGTGATGAAGCAAAGCCTAAGATAAGATGAGAAATTACTTAAATTTCTATTTTTCTTTGCTATTTATGTTTCGTTCGTACTTTTAGATGTTTTCCGGCTTGTTGTCAAAAGTTGGTTGACGGGTACCCACAAAATACTAAAAACCGGTATTACAGACAAACGGTACTGAATGTGTTTCCGGCCTACATAGCACCGGGCCCTTTTAATTCACGTCAACAAAATTTGTTGCAATGATTCTACACTTCTCTATATATTAGACATGGCAACAGATTATTTTAATAAATTTATCTTGAAATAACCTATTTTCTAACCTTTATCTTCATGGCAACAGATTATTATTAATAAATGTATCATGCAATAACCCATTTTCTAACCTTTTATCTTCGTTAGTATTCCACACTATCCTACTCACATTTTAGCACGTGTCGAATAAACACTAGGAAAAATCCCATTTTTTTACCAAATTTTGTTGAAGTGAATTAATTGGTCCCGTCGGTTATATAGGGAAAGCAAAAAAAAAAATATATGTTTTTGTGAATAAATAAACAACTGAGCCAGCGCACGACAAAACTTACAATAAAACATGTGCGACCAGCGAAGACTCAGATCATCCGCGCAGTCTGATCAGTCTTCGCTGATCGCGTATGCCTTCTATAGCCTCCAGGCTATCCAAAGAGCGATAAACGACAACCCTTGCCATACTGGGAGGATGTACAGGCTGGTCTGGGCTTTTGCTGGTCACACAGGTGTAATTGTAGCTTTTGTGGTATGCTGGCTCAAATATCATTGTATTTTGTTAAACAATATTAGCCTGTCTAAGGTTATGGTTTATAAGAATACATTCTATGTGGGTGTACACACTTTATATTATGCAAACAGCATTGGTTTCAGATCAGCCTGCACATCTGCGCTGTCTGTTTTTGGGCATTCTCACCGATTTATTATACAACATTCGTTTGCAGTTATTCTTTAAAAGAAGGCTATGAATGCCCTTGTAAGAATTGTGCATGCGCAGAATGGTCAGGCATTCATTATCCGCATATGTCATTAGACATATGTGCCTTTTCTGTGAGGTACGCATCAAATAAACAATATGTAAGAGTTCCATTACATTATCTCTGTCTCCGTTATATTTTAGTTTTGCTTTTATTATGAATAAATTGAGCCATGAGATTTTACGCTCAGAATACTTGGTAAAAATTCCAGCGGATGACATTTTGAAATAGTTTTCTTATTTTTCACAGACATTTCAGAGAAGGAAACAATTTGCATGAAACGTCAAAAGATAAGAAAAATACCAGTAATTTGTCATCTGCCAAATTAGGCCATACCCAGCAAACACTCAACGTCATAATAACGTTGATTCGACGTCGCTGCGACGTCATGATTTCGCAGCGACGTCGAGACAACGTTATTACGACGTTGTGTGTTAGCTGGATAGAGGGTAAAGGGTAAGCGTCTCTTTTTTGACTGTCACGTTCGGTATAAAGTAAAGTCAGATGGAGGCATGAGATTGAAGAGCCACATTCACAGAGTATAGCCTAATAATGATGCCAAGAGAAAAGCAAACAGTGACAGACAATATACATGCCACAAACCAAAGAAACACAAAGCAACCAGCTCTGTCCTTCCCAGTGAGCTGAACAAGGAGCTGGACCAAACATGAAAAAGAGCCGCAAGGCCACATACAGAACAAACAACATCAAAATGAAACGTAAATTCGACCTTCTTTATTCATTCAATTCCTTGTTTTCTTTTTTACTGTTTTGATGACATATTTCTTTGGACTGTTCAGTTGGCGCCAGCCATTACCCAGCAAAAGGCGCCAACACCATAGATGTCTCTTCTATCGAATGCCTCGCTGTACATCTCAAACTGCTGCTCAGCTTCGTTGTACAACTTTCTTTGGCGGACTCTTCGCATGTAATCTTGCCTAGAACGTCTTCTCTTCTCTTCCTCATCAAGCTTTGGCGACGTTGGTGGATCTTTCCCAAATAAGTCATAGACAGAATACACCTTTGGCTCAATGCTGATCATGTTTCTTCTACGTTTGAAACCCGCATTTACATCACGTGGTCTCAGCATCTCCTCATCTGTGCTATCTGTTAGGTAATGGTACTTTGTTCGTTTAGCTCTACGGCTAAATCTTTCCACCATATCTTCTATATAGAAGGGATCCATCATTCTCTGAAAGCAAAAAGCATACCGTAATACCCCCAATCTGCTTTTGACATATCATGAAAACATACCTATATATGTTTGACCCTTTTAAACCCCACTTTTATATAGTAAAACTGGGGTTTACAGGGGTATACATTATTTTTCTTATTTCCCTTAAAACCTAGATTGTGGGTACTCGTTAGAACCACCTCGGCGAGGCGGTTCTAACGAGTACCCACAATCTATGTTTTGAGCAGAGATATGAAAAACATCAGAATTTTTTATCTGAAATTTTTCAGTTTTTGGAGGTGAAATTTTCTATATATTTGAATGGGCGTGTTTTCGTAATGATCTTTTAGAAAACCGTTTATTGCCTGACGCTTTACATAGAAGAAGTAATTTGCAAATTTTGTCGATTTAATGCAAAACTTTTTTTTTCGTAACTGCCTTCGCGCAAATGTTTTTATTCTAATCTTTTTTTTTTTTTTTTTTTTTTTTTTTTTTGTGTTTTTTTTTTTTTTTTTTTTTTTTTTTTTTTTCAAATTATCGAATATTCTCATTTTTCTTCAGTGACAATGTCTACAAATTATGGAAAAAATGATAGGGTAGGTTGAATAGAGGCTAGTGGCTGGTTTCAACAAAGCCTTCTAGTTCAACGTTTCTGTAAATTTTACAATATTATTTGAAAAGTCAATAATTAAAAATCGGTGGATAAAAGTGAAAAATATTTTCTTGGATAAAAATTGAAGAATAAAAATCTGTTTACTATAGAAATAGCTTAGGTCAGGCCAAGTTTTAACCGTAGATTTAATTTTAGGGTAAATACTTGAGACAGAACAGACAAATGTTTTCTGACCAAATATGGCCAATCAGAACAAAATAATGTGACCTCAAATAAAACGCCAAGCAAAAACGTCTTTCCAAGTGATGTCGAAAGAACAATAAGTATTAGGACAGACAGGCCATAGCAGAACGCGGCATCTGATGAGGGACTACACCGTCCGTCACACAGTCCAGCACTGAGTCCTGAGACACATCAACAGACAGGACATGGACAATTGTAAATTCTAGGAGAAGCTATGAAAATAGCCAAGGCGTCCCAATACTTAAGGTCTATACGGTAATGCAATATTGTTGGAGAATTACTTAGCATGCTGGGTAAATTTTCAGCATACAACATTTTGAAATATTTTTCTTTTCTTTTTTTTTTTTTTTTTTTTTTTTTCTTAGAAATTAGGCTTTGATATTTCATGCAAATTGGAGACAACCGTAGATTTAATTTTAGGGTAAATACTTGAGACAGAGAATGAGTCGTCTGTTAAAACTTCCAGACGTTAAAGTTGTAAAATCTATTGCTAAATCTTTAGAAGAATATAATGTTGCTTTGATGACTTTCCCACCTCATGTACTTCAAACCGTTTGATTATTTAATGTAACATATATGTTTGTATTTGCCTATATTATATATATATATATATATATATATATGTACAGTTTATAATGCCTTTAACCCAACAGGGGTATAATCGTGCAGTGAAACATTCAATTCTATTCTATTTTCTATCATATTCAAATCTATTCTATTCTATATTATTATGCTTTTTCTATGCTGTATCCAATGCTTTTATTTACAAGGCTTATACATGGGCGAGCATATCGAAGGTATGTTTTCTAACGCTGTTCGAAAGGACAAGTAAGTATACCTGAGCAAACAGTGTAGACCCAGATCAGACACCACAGAACGCGACGCAGGGTCCACACCGTCCGCCACTCAAATTCCAGGACAAGCAATAAAAGAATCCAGGGCATCCCAATACTTACGGTCGATACGGTATTGCAATTGTGTAGGATAAATTATTAACGCTTAGCATGCTGGATAAAATTTCAGAAGACGACATTTTAAAATATTTTTCCTTCCTTTTTCCCCAGAAATTAGGTTTTGACATTTCATGCAATATGCATATAATGTCAAGCCTATTTTCTGAAGAAAAAAAAATGTATCAATTTGTCGTTTGTTGAATCTTCCCAATTTGTCGTCTGCTTTAAAGGATAACTCCGTCCTATCAGCGATACCATATTTACCTCAAGTATTCGCGGAAACCCGATTCACCCGTCCTGAAATCTGAATGGCCATCCTACCACCCTTTGGTGCGTCTAAAGCCCGCTGGATGAGTGATAAACAATAAAGACCCGATCACACTCCGCGCTTTACGGCGTCTGGTCCTGGTCTGCACTGTTTTCTCTGTCCTCTTCGTCCAATTAATAAGGGTACATGTAAAGTGTTAAGATTTGGATACATGATAATGCCTAATTTAGGATATAAATTAAAACAATCATTTCTATAGGTTACGCAAATCGTTAACGCCCGTATTAACTTTAAACGTGCATTCTTGTATATGTAATGCGTTTCCGATACATGATACCGGGCAAAACATTTGTTACAGGATTGCATGTGCGCCTATCGAAAACGGAGACCAGCTTGTGCATCCGTGCAGTCTGATTTGAGTCTTCGCAGGACACTCCGTGAGTATCGAAGGATCCAAAGCGTCTTTAGATGGACAGCGAACTGATGCGCAGGCTGATCTGAGTTTCCGCTAAGGGCACATGCTATCTATCTATCTATCGATCGATCGATCTCCGTCCGTCTATCTGTCTGAAATGACGGCCACCTAGCTTAGTCGCATCACGAAAACATGCCTATATAATTTTGACCCCCTTTAGTAAAACTGGGATTTACAGGGGTATACATATTCTTCTTATTTCTCCTCAAAAACTTAGATTGCGGGTACCCGTTAGAACTGTCTCGTCGAGGTGGTTCGAAACGAGTACCCGCAATTTATGTTTTGAGCAGAAATATGAAAAAAAATATCAGAATTTTTTATTTGAAAATTTTCATTTTCTGGTGGTAAAATTTTCAGTATATTTGAATAGGCAAGTTTTCGTAATGGTGAGCATCGGAACGGTAACCCGAGGGTCTCAGGTTCGAGCTCCGGTATGGGTGAACATTTTTATCACCCTGTGGCATTTGGTGGCCGGTGTGGTAAACTTAGAGATTAGACGAATCTCAACTAAGCAGGGGAAACTGTGACAGCGGCGGTCGGGTGGTTCGGCAGAGCATCGGAACAGTAATCCGAGGGCCCAGAAGTACGGCTGTACATTTTTCTCACGGTCTTACATTTGATGACCAGTGTGAATCCAGGGTCGCGTCTGGGAGCTTGAAAGAGTTGGAAAATAAGCCGGCCTGGAGGTGAGATATTCGGGATGAATCAGGAGAAAATGTGACAGTGGCGACCGGATAATTCAGTCGGTAGAGAATCGGAACGGTAATCCAAGGGTCCCGTGTTCTAGCTAGACCTGCAACTGACAATTTAAAGGATTGAAGTGCATTAACTTAATAATGGCGCTCCACATTGGGCGCCATCAAAGTATAAGAAGGAAAAAATTGTGCTGTATGCAACTCGAACTCGCGAACCCCTATTTGCAAGTCAGGTTATCGACTGAGCTAACCGGACCGACAAATCACCACAATACACTGATATAGGCGCCTATTTTAAGAAAACAAAATACTATCTATCTATCTATCTATCTATCTATCTATCTAAGTGAACTGCAAATGAATAAAAGGGTTAACGTTAGTGATTTAACGTATATTATCAGACCCCTAACTAAACAGCTCAGAGGTCTGATAATAGGCCTATAGTATACTGAGATAGGCGCCTAATTTAAGAAAACAAAGTGCCATTCGTTTGTCTTCTTCTCTCCATCTTTCCAGTTCTCTCTCAAAGGCAAGCCACTCTCTTTCTTCTTTTTCCTTTCTCAATCTTTCCCTCCGTTCGTGGTACTTTAGAAATTGATGGATTTCGATCATCAACGCCATCTTTCTTCGCCATTTATACATTACTTCAAAAATCATTTTATTTTCTCTCCCTCTAAAACGCTGCTTCTCTCTGATACAATAGTTTATGTTGTCAATAGATACGACGACAAATAACGTAACGTCAAACATTTAATAACGTAATCGCTTTTGACGTTATGTTAACACTCAACAGGATCATAGCCCTTAATTGATGTCGAAATTTCGTTTCCGTTCAATATCTTCGGAACAAATGAATGGACATTAATCAAATTTTGCATACACGTTGATACTGCTTAGATATAGTTTGTAATTGGAAATGGGCCAATTTCATTTGCAAGGTGGCTATGTCACGTGGTTGTTTGGAAGGGTGCACACTTCTTAAAAGCTCGATTCAAGGTAAGGAAAATAACTTTTCTCAGGTTATATCCAACCGATTTTCATAAAATAAAGTGCATCCCATATGCGAATATCAGCACTTTTCATACACATACAGCTTATTTGAATCCTGCGTACAGTATTTGCAAACATTCGAAGCAAATGTAAGTGTGAACACTTCCAACATTTTCGTCTCGAAAATTACTTTTGCTTCGAATGTTTGCAAATACTGCACGCATGCTGTATGTTTATGAATAGGGCTCATATTCAAATATGTACTTTGTTTTTATGAAAATCGGTTGGATATAACCTGAGAAAAGTACAATTT
Organism: Anodontia alba; assembly: GCA_964016985.1. Taxonomy (NCBI): domain Eukaryota; kingdom Metazoa; phylum Mollusca; class Bivalvia; order Lucinida; family Lucinidae; genus Anodontia; species Anodontia alba. The sequence goes on from OZ024829.1 coordinate 21,585,645, forward strand.
CCTTACGTTGAATCAAGCGGTATTAACGTTAAAAAAACTGTGCACCCTTCCAAAAAACAAAACACACACTTACACACACGCGTGACAAAGCCACCTTGATTATTTTCAACAGAATTATAGCTCTTGATTTATGTTAAAATTGAGTTTGTGCTTAATATGTTAAGAATGAATTAATGGATTTTGACCAAATTTTATGTACGCATTTATATTGACTAGAACCAGGTTGAGATGGAAAATGGACCAATACGGTACCATTACTTTTCATCGCGGAGTATCATGCAGTGTCTTCAATGCTTTTATTTACCAGGTTTTTATCATGAATGATTTCAGCAGGTGACATTATCCTCTCGGAAGGAACCAGTTATTCATAAATTTACTTACAAGGGTCAGACTAATAAGCATCAAGGCAGAAAAATGTAGTTCCCGCTGTACTTTTGCAACCTAGCCACTCGTTATGTTGTATGAATATGTATTTTAACACAACACTATTTGCTTCTTTTCAGTTTAGAGGAATGTACATTTTAAAACCAACTATTTAGGCATATGAGCTGCTGCAAATTTTAAATTTGAATGCCAAGATGTGATATTCTGTTTTTGATTTTCATTACAACGCACATGGCTAAGGAATTGACAATGTCAAACATTTTTTGAGAGAAGAATGATCGATATACACTCGATTCTTGTTTATCTCGACTTCGCTTATCTCAAATAACTGCTTATCTCGAACTTCAAATCTCGTCCCTGTTTAAACATGAAAATCTTACAACAGGTACCAAAATATTGCGGAAAAGAGGAGAAACATTTTTTTCCTTTTTATATAATAATTTTCATTAGGTCTCTAACTTCAGGAGTCAAAGTACATATTAATTTGTGCAATGTGGTTGTTCGATTTATTTTTTCCTCAATTCTGCATATCTGATATGTCGAGGTACGGATATCTCGAAGTATTTCAGAGAGTCCCTTGGACTGCGAGATAAGATGAGAGTTTTTGACATTAGGTTTTGACATTTCATGCACTTCGCATGACATGTCAAAGCTTATTTTTCTTGGAAAAAATGTATCAATTTGTCGTTTGCTGAATCTTCCCAATTTGCCGTCTGCTTTAAAGGATAACTCCGTCCTATCAGCGATACCATATTTATCCCAAGTATCCGGACACCCGAACTCACTACACATGTCCCGAAATCTGAACGTGTCCTACGACACATTGATGTGACTCAAACCCGCTAGATGAGTGATAAACAATGAAGATCCGATCACATTGCGCGTTCTTCGGCGTCTGGTCCTGGTCTGCACTGTTTTCTATGTCTTCACCGTCCAACTAATAAGGGTGCATGTAAATATTATGGTTTATATGACAATAAAGTATTCAGATTATGGTATAAATAAAAAGAATCATTTATATAGATCTTGTCAAATTGTACAAGCCCATATTAACCATAAACGGGCATTCTTGTATATGTAATGCTGTTCCGACTTATGAGCCAGGGCAAAGCATTTGTTACAGGATTGCGTGTGCGCCCATCGAAAACGGAGACCAGCCTGTGAATTCCTGCAGTCTGATTAGAGTCTTCGCAGAGCACTCTGTGGGCAACGAAGTATCGAAGGCGTCTTCAGATGGACAGCGGACATGCGCAGGCTGATCTTTCGCTAGGTGCACGTGCTTTCTATCTATCTATCTATCTACGTCCATCCGTCCGTCCATCTCGTGATGGCCACCTAGCTCGGCTGAGCATCGGAACGGTAACCCGAGGGTTTCAGGTTCGAGCTCCGGTATTTTCCTCACTCTGTGACATTTAGTGGCCGATGTGGCGGACTGAGAAATTAGACGAATCTCAACTACGGAGGGGAAACTGTGACAGCGGCGGCCGGATAGCTCGGCAGAGCATCGGAACAGTAATCAGAAGGCCCCGAGGTACTGCTGTACATTTTGCTCACACTCTTACATTTGGTGGCCCGAGTGAATCCAGGCCCCCTCTTGGAGCTTGAAAGAGTATGAAAATAAGCCGGCCTGGAGAAGACTTAGAGATTCGGGATGAATCAGGAGAAATGTTACAGTGACTACCGGATATTTCAGTCGGTAGAGAATCGACGGTAAATCAAGGGTCCCGGGTTCTAAAAACGACCTGCAAAAGACAATTTAAAGAATTGGAGTACCTTAACTTATATTATCTGACCTCTAAGAGATGCTTAATAATGGCGCCCCAAGTTAAGTAAACTAAGAAGGAAAACGTGTGCCCTATGCATCTCGAACCCGCGACCCCTACTTGCAAGTCAGGTTACCGAGCTAACCGGACCGACATTCTTGCCAATCACCACAATGCACTGATACAGACGTCTATTTTAAGAAAACAAAATACCATTCGTCTGTCTTCTTCTCTCCATCTTTCCAGTTCTCTCTCAAAGGCAAGCCATTCTCTTCTTTTTCCTTTCTCAATCTTTCCCTCCGTTCGTGGTACTTTAGAAATTGATGAATTTCTAGAAATTGATGAATTTCGATCATCAAAGCCATCTTTCTTCTCCACTTATACATTACTTTAAAAATCATTTTTTATCTCCCACTAAAATGCTGCTTCTCTCTGATACAATGGTTGGTGTTGTCAATAGATACGACGTCAAATAATGTAACGTCGAAGGTTTAATGTAATCGCTTTCGACGTTACGTTAACTCTCAACTGTCATGAGTTTAGCAACATACCGTACTGAATGTTTAGCAACATACCGTATTCGACCTAATTACCGCACTGTGCGCGGCAAAACATCGATCGACGTGAACTAAGTGGTCCCCGCGCCAATATAGGCAAAGCCTCATCTCCCAAATCGAGTCAGAATATGAAGATTTTTAGGCTTGGTGGTCCCGGTGTTGGTCTTACTCTGTTGCTTTGTGGTTTATTCTACGAGGCGATTTGTTGTATGTCTTACCTTGTGTCATTTTGTTCTTGTTTTTCAGTCCTTTTAGCATTGTGATTACCCCGCTTGGGGAAGAGAGAGCTAATCTTAGTGCTTTTCGTACGTTTGTTCGATTTGTGCTTGTTTGGATTTGTCAGTTTCCTCTTCCTCTTGGTGTCTGGGAAGGGCTGCGGTTTGTGATTGTGACACTCCCTGGACTTTTCTCTTACCTTTTTTTTCTTTTTTTTTTTTTTTTTTTTTTTTTTGTTTTTTCTTTTTTTTTTTTTGTTTTTGTTTATTTTTGGCTGCAAGAGAATCATATGTAGGAGTAGGCAAATGATAGTTTGATCCAGACGTGATGAAGCAAAGCCTAAGATAAGATGAAAAATTACTTAAATTTCTATTTTTCTTTGCTATTTATGTTTCGTTCGTACTTTTAGATGTTTTCCGGCTTGTTGTCAAAAGTTGGTTGACGGGTACCCACAAAATACTAAAAACCGGTATTACAGACAAACGGTACTGAATGTGTCTCCGGCCTATATAGCACCGGGCCCTTTTAATTCACGTCAACAAAATTTGTTGCAATGATTCTACACTTCTCTATATATTAGACATGGCAACAGATTATTTTAATAAATTTATCTTGAAATAACCTATTTTCTAACCTTTATCTTCATGGCAACAGATTATTATTAATAAATGTATCATGCAATAACCCATTTTCTAACCTTTCATCTTCGTTAGTATTCCACACTATCCTACTCACATTTTAACACGTGACTGTCGAATAAACATTAGGAAAAATCCCATTTTTTTACCAAATTTTGTTGAAGTGAATCAATTGGTCCCGTCGGTTATATAGGGAAAGCAAAAAAAAAAATAAAATAAAAAATATGTTTTTGTGAATAAATAAACAACTGAGCCAGCGCACGACAAAACTTACAATAAAACATGTGCGACCAGCGAAGATTCAGATCATCCGCGCAGTCTGATCAGTCTTCGCTGATCGCGTATGCCTTCTATAGCCTCCAGGCTATCCAAAGAGCGATAAACGACAACCCTTGCCATACTGGGAGGATGTACAGGCTGGTCTGGGCTTTTGCTGGTCACACAGGTGTAATTGTAGCTTTTGTGGTATGCGGGCTCAAATATCATTGTATTTTGTTAAACAATATTAGCCTGTCTAAGGTTATGGTTTATAAGAATACATTCTATGTGGGTGTACACACTTTATATTATGCAAACAGCATTGGTTTCAGATCAGCCTGCACATCTGCGCTGTCTGTTTTTGGGCATTCTCACCGATTTATTATACAACATTCGTTTGCAGTTATTCTTTTAAAGAAGGCTATGAATGCCCTTGTAAGAATTGTGTATGCGCAGAATGGTCAGGCATTCATTATCCGCATATGTCATTAGACATACGTGCCTTTTCTGTGAGGTACGTATCAAATAAACAATATGTAAGAGTTCCATTACATTATCTCTGTCTCCGTTATATTTTAGTTTTGCTTTTATTATGAATAAATTGAGCCATGAGATTTTACGCTCAGAATACTTGGTAAAAATTCCAGCGGATGACATTTTGAAATAGTTTTCTTATTTTTCATAGACATTTCAGAGAAGGAAACAATTTGCATGAAACGTCAAAAGATAAGAAAAATACCAGTAATTTGTCATCTGCCAAATTAGGCCATACCCAGCAAACACTCAACGTCATAATAACGTTGATTCGACGTCGCTGCGACGTCATGATTTCGCAGCGACGTCGAGACAACGTTATTACGACGTTGTGTGTTAGCTGGGTAGAGGGTAAAGGGTAAGCGTCTCTGTTTTGACTGTCACGTTCGGTATAAAGTAAAGTCAGATGGAGGCATGAGATTGAAGAGCCACATTCACAGAGTATAGCCTAATAATGATGCCAAGAGGAAAAGCAAACAGTGACAGACAATATACATGCCACAAACCAAAGAAACACAAAGCAACCAGCTCTGTCCTTCCCAGTGAGCTGAACAAGGAGCTGGACCAAACATGAAAAAGAGCCGCAAGGCCACATACAGAACAAACAACATCAAAATGAAACGTAAATTCGACCTTCTTTATTCATTCAATTCCTTGTTTTCTTTTTTACTGTTTTGATGACATATTTCTTTGGACTGTTCAGTTGGCGCCAGCCATTACCCAGCAAAAGGCGCCAACACCATAGATGTCTCTTCTATCGAATGCCTCGCTGTACATCTCAAACTGCTGCTCAGCTTCGTTGTACAACTTTCTTTGGCGGACTCTTCGCATGTAATCTTGCCTAGAACGTCTTCTCTGCTCTTCCTCGTCAAGCTTTGGCGACGTTGGTGGATCTTTCCCAAATAAGTCATAGACAGAATACACCTTTGGCTCAATGCTGATCATGTTTCTTCTACGTTTGAAACCCGCATTTACATCACGTGGTCTCAGCATCTCCTCATCTGTGCTATCTGTTAGGTAATGGTACTTTGTTCGTTTAGCTCTACGGCTAAATCTTTCCACCATATCTTCTATATAGAAGGGATCCATCATTCTCTGAAAGCAAAAAGCATACCGTAATACCCCCAATCTGCTTTTGACATATCATGAAAACATACCTATATATGTTTGACCCTTTTAAACCCCACTTTTATATAGTAAAACTGGGGTTTACAGGAGTATACATTATTTTTCTTATTTCCCTTAAAACCTAGATTGTGGGTACTCGTTAGAACCACCTCGGCGAGGCGGTTCTAACGAGTACCCACAATCTATGTTTTGAGCAGAGATATGAAAAACATCAGAATTTTTATCTGATTTTTTTCAGTTTTTGGAGGTGAAATTTTCTATATATTTGAATGGGAGTGTTTTCGTAATGATCTTTTAGAAAACCGTTTATTGCCTGACGCTTTACATAGAAGAAGTAATTTGCAAATTTTGTCATGATTTAATGCAAAACTTTTTTTTTTTCGTAACTGCCTTCGCGCAAATGTTTTTATTCTAATCGTTTTTGTTTTTTTTGTTTTTTTTTTTGTTTTGTTTTTTTTTTTCAAATTATCGAATATTCTCATTTTTCTTCAGTGACAATGTCTATAAAAATCATGGAAAAAATGATAGGGTAGGTTGAATAGAGGATAGTGGCTGGTTTCAACAAAGCCTTCCAGTTCAACGTTTCTGTAAATTTTACAATATTATTTGAAAAGTCAATAATTAAAAATCGGTGGATAAAAGTGAAAAATATTTTCTTGGATAAAAATTGAAGAATAAAAATCTGTTTACTATAGAAATAGCTTAGGTCAGGCCAAGTTTTAACCGTAGATTTAATTTTAGGGTAAATACTTGAGACAGAACAGACAAATGTTTTCTGACCAAATATGGCCAATCAGAACAAAATAATGTGACCTCAAATAAAACGCCAAGCAAAAACGTCTTTCCAAGTGATGTCGAAAGAACAATAAGTATTAGGACAGACAGGCCATAGCAGAACGCGGCATCTGATGAGGGACTACACCGTCCGTCACACAGTCCAGCACTGAGTCCTGAGACACATCAACAGACAGGACATGGACAATTGTAAATTCTAGGAGAAGCTATGAAAATAGCCAAGGCGTCCCAATACTTAAGGTCTATACGGTAATGCAATATTGTTGGAGAATTACTTAGCATGCTGAGTAAATTTTCAGCATACAACATTTAGGCTTTGATATTTCATGCAAATTGGAGACAATTTGCATGAAATGTCAAAGCCTATTTTCTGGGAAAACGATATGAAAGCATGTGAATTTTTCGTCGGCTGAATCTGCCCAATTTGCCTGGCGTAAAGGATCTCCATCCTATTAACGATACCGTGTTTACCCCAAGTATTCGGGCCCCAAAATTATAAAACTTTTTTCATGCTCAACTCAACTGAGCATGAAATTTGTCCTGCTAATAAATTTCAAATTATTAACAATTGCAAATTCTTTCTTGTAAACATGTAAAACTATTGTTGGCATTTTCATATTTATTAGCAGAGAAAATGTCATGCTCAGCTGAGTTGAGCATGAAAAAAAGTTTTATAACCTCGGGGCCGACATATTCGATCATATCTCACCACACCTGTCCCGAAATCTGAACAAGTCATCCTACCACCCATTTGAGTGTCTTAACCCCGCTGGAGTGATAAACAATGAAGACCTGATCACACTCGGCGCTGTACTTCGTTTGGTCCTGGTCTGCACTGTTCTCTATGTCTGCCCGTCCAAATAATAAGGGTACAAGTAAATATTGTAGTTATGATATTAAAGTATTAAGACTTGGGTACATATATCTGTTGTAATGCTTTATTTAAGATATAGATTAAAATGATTATTTTTATATGATCCAGCGCATGACAAAACCTACAGAATGGCATGTGCGCCCATCTGCATCTGCCCAGTCTGACCAGAGTCGTTGCTGCGTACTCAATTGGTAGCTAAGAACCCAAGCTTTCTTCATGCGGACAGCGATGGCTGATCAGACTAGGTGGATCTCCAGGCTAATATGTGTCTTCGCTGGGCGCACATGCCATTTTGTAGGCTTTGTCATGTATTGGCTTATATTATATTATGTCAGCTTGTACATAATTAACTATAAACGGACATTCATATAAATATGTTTCATTGCACGATTATCCCCAGCTGTTGGGTTAAAGGCAATCGTAACTTGTACATGCAAATGCAAACATAGACGACACATTAAAATAATTTTTAAAAAAAATTGATATATATGTATCATTATACCTCATTAATATTCATAAGCTATATTAGAAATCTCGATCATGGGTCGAGAGCATACGACATGCACGGTAATATTCTGTTATGTTACCCAGTAATATTACCTCGCAAGTATTACCTCTGATGTCACTTCGGTTATCAGGTTTTCGAAAGCATAACCTTCCTCGGGTGAACCCCTCGCACAAGTGCAATAATTGTATAATGTTGTACAAACATACGAATAGGGGCAAACATTTGCTACAGCATTGCTTGTGCGTCCATCGAAAACTCAGATCATCCTGCGTGCAATCTGGCCAGTCTTCGCCGGGCACACTGTGAGTAACGAAGGATCCAAAGCGGCTTCAGATGGAAAGCAGACTGGTGTGCAGACTGATCTGAGTTTTTGCTGGGTGTATATGCAGTCGGTAATCCGAGGGTCTCGGGTTCAAGTACCGGTACGGCGGTTCTTGTTTCTAACCCTGTGACATTTGATGGCCTGTGTGCTGGACTTAAAAATATGTACGAATCTCAATTAACCCTTAAAGCGTCAATCACAACTAAAGCCGACGACAATTTTTTTTTTTTTTTTTTTTTTTTGTTATTGTTGTTTTTTCAGAAGAAAACAAGTTTTGACATTTCATGTGAATGTCTGCTTGAAATGTGAATCGTCTGCCAAGCAGACGATTCACATGAAATATCAAGACTTGTTTTCTCTGAAAAATAAAAAAGAATGAAAATTTTAAAATGTCCTCTACTACAAATTTTGCTTTGCGCTTTAAGGGTTAAACGGGAAAAATATGATTGGCGGCTTAGGCGTTAGAACATCGAAATGGTAACATCTATCTATCTATCTATCTATCTATCTATCTATCTAAATGAACTACAACTGAATGCTTAAAAGAATTTAGATATAAGTTTAACGTACACGACTACATGTATAATTTCAGGCCTCTAACAATGGTCAATAAGTAGACTGATATAGGCGCGTATTCTAAGATAACAAAATACCATTCGTCTGTCTTCTTCTCTCCATCTTTCCAGTTCTCTCTCAAAGGCAAGCCATTCTCTTTCTTCTTTTTCCTTTCTCAATCTTTCCCTCCGTTCGTGGTACTTTAGAAATTGATGGATCTCGATCATCAAAGCCATCTTTCTTTTCCACTTATACATAACTTCAAAAATCATTTTATTCTCTCTCTCTAAAACGCCGCTTCTCTCTGATACAATGGTTGACGTTGTCAATAGATACAACGTCAAATAACGTAACGTCAAACCTTTAGTATTATTATTGTTTTGTGACGTTACGTTAACTAAACAGTCAGAAATATTATGAGATTTGCTGTTAAAACTTCCAGACGTTAAGGTTGTAAAATCTGTTGCTAAATCTTTAGAAGAATATAATGTTGCTTTGATGACTTTCCCACCTCATGTACTTCAAACCGTTTGATTATTTAATGTAACGTATATGTTTGTATTTGCCTATATTATATATATATATGTACAGTTTATAATGCCTTTAACCCAACAGGGGTATAATCGTGCAGTGAAACATTCAATTCTATTCTATTTTCTATCATATTCAAATCTATTCTATTCTATATTATTATGCTTTTTCTATGCTGTATCCAATGCTTTTATTTACAAGGCTTTTACATGGGCGAGCATATCGAAGGTATGTTTTCTGACGCTGTTCGAAAGGACAGTAAGTATACCTGAGCAAACAGTGTAGACCCAGATCAGACACCGCAGAACGCGACGCAGGGTCCACACCGTCCGCCACTCAAATTCCAGGACAAGCAATAAAAGAATCCAGGGCATCCCAATACTTACGGTCGATACGGTAATGCAATTGTGTAGGATAAATTATTAACGCATAGCATGCTGGATAAAATTTCAGAAGACGACATTTTAAAATATTTTTCCTTCCTTTTTCCCCAGAAATTAGGTTTTGACATTTCATGCAATATGCATATAATGTCAAAGCCTATTTTCTGAAAAGAAAAAAATGTATCTATTTGTCGTTTGCTGAATCTTCCCAATTTGTCGTCTGCTTTAAAGGATAACTCCGTCCTATCAGCGATACCATATTTACCTCAAGTATTCGCGGAAACCCGATTCACCCGTCCTGAAATCTGAATGGCCATCCTACCACCCTTTGGTGCGTCTAAAGCCCGCTGGATGAGTGATAAACAATAAAGACCCGATCACACTCCGCGCTTTACGGCGTCTGGTCCTGGCATGCACTGTTTCTCTGTCCTCTTCGTCCAATTAATAAGGGTACATGTAAAGTGTTAAGATTTGGATACATAATAATGCCTTATTTAGGATATAAATTAAAACAATCATTTCTATAGGTTACGCAAATCGTTAACGCCCGTATTAACTTTAAACGTGCATTCTTGTATATGTAATGCGTTTCCGATACATGATACCGGGCAAAACATTTGTTACAGGATTGCATGTGCGCCTATCGAAAACGGAGACCAGCTTGTGCATCCGTGCAGTCTGATTTGAGTCTTCGCAGGATACTCCGTGAGTATCGAAGGATCCAAAACGTCTTCAGATGGACAGCGAACTGATGCGCAGGCTGATCTGAGTTTCCGCTAAGGGCACATGCTATCTATCTAGCTATCTATCTATCTATCGATCGATCGATCTCCGTCCGTCTGTCTGTCTGAAATGACGGCCACCTAGCTTAGTCGCATCACGAAAACATGCCTATATAATTTTGACCCCCTTTAGTAAAACTGGGATTTACAGGGGTATACATATTCTTCTTATTTCTCCTCAAAAACATAGATTGCGGGTACCCGTTAGAACTGTCTCGTCGAGGTGGTTCAAACGAGTACCCGCAATTTATGTTTTGAGCAGAAATATGAAAAAAAATATCAGAATTTTTTATTTAAAAATTTTCATTTGCTGGTGGTAAAATTTTCAGTATATTTGAATAGGCAAGTTTTCGTAATGGTGAGCATCGGAACGGTAACCCGAGGGTCTCAGGTTCGAGCTCCGGTATGGGTGAACATTTTTATCACCCTGTGGCATTTGGTGGCCGGTGTGGTAAACTTAGAGATTAGACGAATCTCAACTAAGCAGGGGAAACTGTGACAGCGGCGGTCGGATGGTTCGGCAGAGCATCGGAACAGTAATCCGAGGGCCCAGAAGTACGGCTGTACATTTTTCTCACGGTCTTACATTTGATGACCAGTGTGAATCCAGGGTCGCGTCTGGGAGCTTGAATGAGTTGGAAAATAAGCCGGTCTGGAGGTGAGATATTCGGGATGAATCAGGAGAAAATGTGACAGTGGCGACCGGATAATTCAGTCGGTAGAGAATCGGAACGGTAATCCAAGGGTCCCGTGTTCTGGCTAGACCTGCAACTGACAATTTAAAGGATTGAAGTGCATTAACTTAATAATGGCGCTCCACATTGGGCGCCATCAAAGTATAAGAAGGAAAAAATTGTGCTGTATGCAACTCGAACTCGCGAACCCCTATTCGCAAGTCAGTTATCGACTGAGCTAACCGGACCGACAAATCACCACAATACACTGATATAGGCGCCTATTTTAAGAAAACAAAATACTATCTATCTATCTATCTATCTATCTATCTATCTAAGTGAACTGCAAATGAATAAAAGGGTTAACGTTAGTGATTTAACGTATATTATCAGACCCCTAACTAAACAGCTCAGAGGTCTGATAATAGGCCTATAGTATACTGAGATAGGCGCCTAATTTAAGAAAACAAAATACCATTCGTCTGTCTTCTTCTCTCCATCTTTCTAGTTCTCTCTCAAAGGCAAGCCACTCTCTTTCTTCTTTTTCCTTTCTCAATCTTTCCCTCCGTTCGTGGTACTTTAGAAATTGATGGATTTCGATCATCAACGCCATCTTTCTTCGCCATTTATACATTACTTCAAAAATCATTTTATTTTATCTCCCTCTAAAACGCTGCTTCTCTCTGATACAATAGTTTATGTTGTCAATAGATACGACGACAAATAACGTAACGTCAAACATTTAATAACGTAATCGCTTTTGACGTTATGTTAACACTCAACAGGATCATAGCCCTTAATTGATGTCGAAATTTCGTTTCCGTTCAATATCTTCGGAACAAATGAATGGACATTAATCAAATTTTGCATACACGTTGATACTGCTTAGATATAGTTTGTAATTGGAAATGGGCCAATTTCATTTGCAAGGTGGCTATGTCACGTGGTTGTTTGGAAGGGTGCACACTTCTTAAAAGCTCGATTCAAGGTAAGGAAAATAACTTTTCTCAGGTTATATCCAACCGATTTTCATAAAATAAAGTGCATCCCATATGCGAATATCAGCACTTTTCATACACATACAGCTTATTTGAATCCTGCGTACAGTATTTGCAAACATTCGAAGCAAATGTAAGTGTGAACACTTCCAACATTTTCGTCTCGAAAATTACTTTTGCTTCGAATGTTTGCAAATACTGCACGCATGCTGTATGTTTATGAATAGGGCTCATATTCAAATATGTACTTTGTTTTTATGAAAATCGGTTGGATATAACCTGAGAAAAGTACAATTTCCTTACGTTGAATCAAGCGGTATTAACGTTAAAAAAACTGTGCACCCTTCCAAAAAACAAAACACACACTTACACACACGCGTGACAAAGCCACCTTGATTATTTTCAACAGAATTATAGCTCTTGATTTATGTTAAAATTGAGTTTGTGCTTAATATGTTAAGAATGAATTAATGGATTTTGACCAAATTTTATGTACGCATTTATATTGACTAGAACCAGGTTGAGATGGAAAATGGACCAATACGGTACCATTACTTTTCATCGCGGAGTATCATGCAGTGTCTTCAATGCTTTTATTTACCAGGTTTTTATCATGAATGATTTCAGCAGGTGACATTATCCTCTCGGAAGGAACCAGTTATTCATAAATTTACTTACAAGGGTCAGACTAATAAGCATCAAGGCAGAAAAATGTAGTTCCCGCTGTACTTTTGCAACCTAGCCACTCGTTATGTTGTATGAATATGTATTTTAACACAACACTATTTGCTTCTTTTCAGTTTAGAGGAATGTACATTTTAAAACCAACTATTTAGGCATATGAGCTGCTGCAAATTTTAAATTTGAATGCCAAGATGTGATATTCTGTTTTTGATTTTCATTACAACGCACATGGCTAAGGAATTGACAATGTCAAACATTTTTTGAGAGAAGAATGATCGATATACACTCGACTCTTGTTTATCTCGACTTCGCTTATCTCAAATAACTGCTTATCTCGAACTTCAAATCTCGTCCCTGTTTAAACATGAAAATCTTACAACAGGTACCAAAATATTGCGGAAAAGAGGAGAAACATTTTTTTCCTTTTTATATAATAATTTTCATTAGGTCTCTAACTTCAGGAGTCAAAGTACATATTAATTTGTGCAATGTGGTTGTTCGATTTATTTTTTCCTCAATTCTGCATATCTGATATGTCGAGGTACGGATATCTCGAAGTATTTCAGAGAGTTTCTGGACTTCGAGATAAAGAGAGTCAACTGTACTTGCTTTATGGTTTTATACATAAACATTTATTTTAGAACTTTTATGATCTAAAGTGTACATGCATTCAAATAGCCTCCTAGCGCAAAAGACGAGACATAGGCGGCGCTGGTGAGGTAGCGACTATTCAGGTAAGTGTCTGAGTGATTCCTGCGCTTACCTTGCGATGACAGAGACCATGTGTAGCCACCAGACTATTTAAAGGCACTTAACATGAAACATAAATAAATAAATTTAGTAGATTTAATGTGAGTGCATGTAAGAGCTAAATTGCCTCCCTAACCTATACAAAATAACAAAATTAACCGGAATCTCTGAAAAGCTCATTATATCAAATCCTCACATATGGCGTAAGAAACACGTTGAAACATGTTTTTGTTTAAAGATTTGATAGCCCACAAGCAAAAGATGCTTTATCTCACCAATCACAGCTAGACGTCGGTAACTCGGGAGATTAAATAACAATATTGCTTCTGAATATCTCTTGTATGTTAGAGTGTCGAGACTCAGTGTTTAACCCTTTTACCTCCGAGTTTCAGATATGGACTGTTCCATATCTAATTTGGACACATTCATTGTTGCAAATTGGGCTTTCAGTTAAAAATCAAGATCAGAATGGCAAAACGTGTAAATCCTAATTAGACCGCTCGCTACTAGCCGTCTCATCTGGATCTGCACTGTTTGCAAAGGTATCTGTATCGGTCTGTAGGGATGAAAGTGTTAAGGGTTGACGGGCAATATTTCAACTTCATGGAACTAGTGGCCTTTCTTTGCGTTGGGTGCAACCTTTGAAAGTGAGCCTTTACCTCCTCTACTGGCTCCCCAAATCCATGCAAAGAGAGAAAAGCACCCCCCCCCCCCCCCGCACACACACACACACACCGTCCCACCCCTACCTTCAAACATGCCATCTCACCGTACATTGCTGATTACGTCACTGTAATTTACAGGTATAGGCAGATGCCTGAATACCATGCCTCCCAATGACTTCAATCAAATCGTCAACCTCCAGAGAACGCCTGAAGATCTCAAAACTTGCTGGATAGTAGAACTTTCTGTGTCCTTTAATAGTTTAATGAACGAATCGTTGCGTATATACAGTGAATCTTCGTTGCAACGACAGCTTTTATTTCCAAATAAGTTGTCATTAAAACGAATTTGCTGTTGAAAAGAATTCTTAATGAGTTGACTGTTATATATAAAAGGCATTGATTTGTTTTTATCTCCTCATAGAACATATGTTGTGGATATTTATTACATTCACCGCATTGAGACGAGACTAACAAATATTTTAAACATACGGTTCTTGAAATGCTAAATTCAATGTTCTTGCGTAATCTGATTAACTGTCACCTATAGAGCGAAGGTTTCGCCAAAATTTAATTGTCAACGTGATTATCATTGACTATTGTAATCAAACCGCGCGTTAAGTCCTCGTTCAGGGCCATTTTCCCAGCCTCCACTCAGAGGCAATCCACCCATCAGTGCTGTCAGTGCTTTGATTAAATATAATTTATCGTATCATTACGAAAACAGGCCTATTTAAAATATACAGAAAATTTCGCCTCCAAAAACGAAAATTTTCAGATAAAAACTCTGATATTTTTCATATTTCTGCTCAAAACATAGATCGTAGGTACTCGTTAGAACCGCCTCGGCTAGGCGGTTCTAACGAGTCCCCACAATCTATGTTTTGAGCAAAAATAAGAAAAATAATGTATACCCCTGTAAACTCCAGTTTTACTATATAAAAGTGGGGTTTAATGGGGTCAAAATTATATAGGCATGTTTTCTTGATGTGTTGGGACTGCAATTTGGTTTAACTATTCCTAGAAAGCACAGTGCGTTTGATGCTGTTTTCCTTTGTTTGTGCGTCTATGGTTTCATAAGTGGCGTTTGTTTTGTCCTTATTTGGTCCTCATCTCTTCTTCTTAAGATTCATCGGGAGGGTTGTGCTTCGTGATTGTGACATTTCTCCTTGGTATCTTCTATGGCAAGCCGTTTTACTATTTATTAAGCAAAATAGATATCTTATATATTATATCAGATATCTTATATAGGATATAAGATATCTAATATAGGATATAAGATATCTGATATACTAATTCAGATATCTTATATCCTATATTAGATATCTTATATCCTATATAAGATATCTGATATAATATATGAGATATCTTATTTAATTCCGCATATAAGATATCTAATTTACCATATAAGATATCTTATTTGTTAAATAAGATATCTTATTTATTAATATAGATATCTAATATACTAAATAAGATATCTGATATACTAAATCAGATATCTTATTTGATTTAAAAAATGAGATATCTTCTTTAGTAAATAAGATATCTTATATCCTATATGAGATATCTTATATAGCATATCAGATATCTTATATAGCATATTAGATATCTTATATGTCAATTCAGATATCTTATATAGCATATTAGATATCTTAATTGACATATAAGATATCTATTTTATATAAGATATCTAATATAATATATCAGATATCTGATATATTATATAAGATATCTGATATATTAAATCAGATATCTGATTTATAGAATAAATAGTAAAACCGCTTTCTGGCAAGCCATTTTACTATTTATTATACAGTATATCAGATATCTTATATAGGATATAAAATATCTAATATAGGATATAAGATATCTGAATTAGTATATCAGATATCTTATATCCTATATAAGATATCTTATATCCGATATAAGATATCTGATATACCATATTAGATATCTTATTTAATTCCACATATAAGATATCTTATTTACCATATAAGATATCTTATTTGTTAAATAAGATATCTAATATATTAATATAGATATCTGATATACTAATTAAGATATCTGATATACTAAATAAGATATCTTATTTAATTGAACAAATGAGATATCTTCTTTAGTAAATAAGATATCTTATATCCTATATAAGATATCTTATATAGCATTTCAGATATCTTATATAGCATATAAGATATCTTATATGCCAATTAAGATATCTTATATAGCATATCAGATATCTTATATAGCATATAAGATATCTAAATTGACATATAAGATATCTTATTTATATTAGATATCTAATATAATATATCAGATATCTTATATATTATATAAGATATCTGATATATTAAATCAGATATCTGATTTATAGAATAAATAGTAAAACGGCTTGCCATAATCTTCACTTGTTTTTTAGTTATTGAGCATCGGTGTCTGTCCACATCATGGATTAAGAACAGAGTAATTATGTATTAGGCTGGCGTAGTTGATAGGATGTGGGTGCTAAGAGAAAAGCTCCCACCTTACCCCACCGTCCCACCCCTGTCTTTAAAAATGCCACCGCATTGTACCTTACTATTACGTGATGGTAGTTTTCAGGTATTGGCAGATGCCTGATACCATGCCTCCAAATGACTTCAATCAAATTGTATGTAATTGTATTTTATAGTTAGTAAAAGCTTAAAAATAGTATATAGAAAATATCTACAAACAGCCACTAACACAGAATACATGTCATGAATAGCACCAATTAAAGCAGACTGGCTCCAGTCCCCGGTGGACATTTTTCTCTCATAATCCTGTTTGATAATCCAAAATAGTATCATAGACATATTTTGAAAAATCGGACAATGCTTTTCCCATCAACTTTCATTTCTGCGTCGGGAACGAGAGGTGTGGGCTTGAAAAAACAAGTGGCTAATTTTTATTTCAGTTTCACCCGGAGAAGGGTCGTTCAATATACCTGTTTTGACATTTTTTCCAATCCATTTCCCCCCCCCCCCCCCCCCCCCCCCCCCCCGCACTGGGGATATAAGGACCGAGCCGCACGATGGACTACCAGCCATGATAGAAAACTTAGGATGGCGGACCCTCGAACAAAGAAGGTAAGACGCCCGTTTATGCCTGTTTACCGGATCATCTATGGGCACGTGGCAGTTCCCGTCCCAGACTATATCCAACCCAAAACTTGGACTTCTAAAAATTGCCACTCAATGACTTTCCGTCAGATTCACACCCATAGAAACTTCTATAAATACTCATTATTTCCACTAGCCATAGTTCAGTGGAACGCCCTCCCTAAATCGGTCGTATGTTTGCCAACCCTTGATGCGTTCAAGGAAGAAATTGGTAAACTGCACCACTCCCGCCCCTAGGTCCCAAAAGTGATGTCTTTAATTTTTGTTTTTAAGCCTCTACCTCACCAACTATTTTAACCCTATCACCTTTTATCCTCTCACTATCCCCTCTTTATTCTTTTGTCTATATTTTCATTCTTCTTTCAGCCTAGAATGCCCGCGATGGCGTGAGGCAGTATACGGAGAAAGAGAAAGAAAGAAAGTATCATTTTAAAGCGTATGCTAACTTTTCGAAAAAGCTAATTCTTGTGAAACATAATTTTTCCGATTCGGATTTTGTAATTATTTAGATGTACAAGATAATTACAAAAAGTTATCTAGTACATCTAAATATTTTTTTAATTATCTAGTACATCTAAATTAAATAATTACAAAATTCTATTAAAAATAAACGTTAACGTTATAAGCGGTAACACTAAAACTCGTATGCAGTATAACATTAGGGTGTCCGAAAGTTTATGTTTTTGCATTCGTTTATATATTGAATTTTTGAATTTATAGCATCGTTAAAGCCGCTGTTAAAGCAACAGGTAAACGACACGATAATGACAGTTATGCTCTTCATCCAGAGCTAAAGAAACATGCAACTGGTTTTTTTCGTACTTTTTTTTTCTTTCGTCCCACGGTCATTCGTCCTGAATCTGAAATTTCTGTTGTCCGCCTGACTCTGAATTTACCTCTGCAGAGCTTACATAGCCTCACCCCATACGGATGATAGTAAATTCCTCACAGACAATCGCTGATATGAAAATAGGTGCTACCTAAAACATGCTAAGTATTCAGAGGCCAATTTCAAGGTGTGTTCTATTCTCTGTTCGACTGTGACTTTGCAGTCGCCCCTTAGCAACTGACAACATCACTATAGCCACCATATTGAACTGACAATGTCACGCCACCATATTGGGTTCAGTTCAGTCCACTTTGCTAAGATAAAGCATGCAAATGCGTCAGTTTGAATTCTTAATTAGATCTAACAATAATATGAACTTAGGCACTACCTAGATGCGTGCAAAGCCACCCCACTACAAAGGCCTCCCAGGAGGTAACATGTTCCCTAAAAATAATCGACCATGTTCCCTAAAAGTAATTATCAAAATTACCATGTTCCCTATTCCCATAACATTTGTTTTGCTACCATGTTCTCATAAAATATTTTCCAACGTTCCCTGAAAGGAATGGACTAATGAGCATGATCCCTTGTTCCCCAAGCCCCCTCCCCCCCTCCCCGCCACCCCCGGGGAGCGCAACCTTAAAAGGTATTATGCTTTAAAGTAAAGAACTTTACAAACAATGAATTTTGACACACATTTGATCAAAATCGGTGGAAAATTATGTAAGTTATATAATAGGCAAATGAATATTTTAACATTGGAGGAATAGGCGCCGCCGTTTTGAATATTTAATGAGGTTCCATAAAAATTAAAATTCATTTCATAAAGGTAGTTATTCTCATAAAGTTAGTTTGTTTTTGGGGGAAATGATTGCTTGTCACTATAATTAAAAGATTATTAAAATATGCAGCAAAATTATTCGTAAAAACCCTTTAAAATGTGGTTTTGCATATTAATTTTGGGTGTGTGACGTTACAAAGCCTACAGTATGGCGGCATCCCTGACAGCCATTTTAAATGTATTCAAACCAGCATAATTTGCTTATTTCTAGGCAGTTTTGAAAACTCTTGCATCAGAGTAAATGGCTTGTTAAGCACTTCACTCCAAGATATACTTACAACTTATATTGCGTTCCCCTTTAAAGACTTCATACATAGTATATAACCCAGGAACCATGCGGAATTCCTGGCCGCTTGCATGACTCCAGCACATTGATAGGCTGAGACAGGTCTGGTGGCCGAGAGACAAAAGAGAGAGCGCATATTCATGTGCATGCATGAGAAAAGGTGAGGCTTGTATAGGGATATGTGGTGGTGGCGTTTGTGGGGTGTGTGTGTGTGTGTGTTGGGTGCGGGGGCGGGGAGGAGGAGAGGGTGTCATCAATATCCTGTATCCCTGGAAATCAACAGACGAACAACTTATATCCCTTCTGTGTATTCCCTGCAATATCTCTACTTTTATTTGTTTTTAAATATCCATAAAATTACCAAACTGGGTTCCAAATATACCACATCCTTTGTAGTAAAATGTCAAATATCCCATACTACTTCAAGTAGAAAGGCAAATATACCACATCCCTAAAACTACTATACTAGCCTCAAAGGTAAAACTTAGTCAACAGTTTCGATTTTTAAATCAAAGGAAAACCTATTCAAAATATGTTTGCAAAGTTTTACCTTTAAACAAAATGTTGCACTCTGGCCTTTGTGGGATGTGAATACAGCATTTCTTTAAGAGCAATGATTTTTTTTCGAATGTGACAAATGTGCTATTTTACTGTCAGCTGGCATATTTTCGCAGTGGGTTGGCCATTTGATGTTGTTTACGGCAAAAATCTCCATAGTTATACATAGCAATGCCGTTGAAACAGTAAAAACTGTCATTTGATCTTTAAAATCCTTCTCAGAGAGATTCAAAACACTGAGGCAATGTTGTATTGACGTCATTTGCCTGCTTAGCAGAAGCATAGTAACCCTAATGAATAAATAAAACACAGAAAATTAGGTGGACATTAATGTTTCCTGTCGACTTCTTGACTAAAGGTATGTAAGACAGGGCAAGGCAATTTCCTTCAGCCAAAGAGGTCCATCAAATTTCTATGGACTGGGATAATTTGGTTAACTAATCACAGGAGTATGCTCTTCACCGGACTCCCACTCTCTGAACTAGTACATACAGGTAAGTGCAATTGATATTGGAATAATCTGCCGGGAATAATCTCAACTGGTGGAGAAAAAATGTTTCTGCAGAGAGGGTTTTCCTTTTTTTTTTTTCTTCATTTAGGTAAAAATGTGTTTTAAGAAATAAACTAACTTATGAAAAAAACTTTTTAAAAGTAAAAATTTAAAAGTGCATAGACTGGGTTTGAACTCGCGTCACCCGCTTTCCAGTTCCAACGACTTGACTATCACAGTCACCACGATTATGACGTCACCACCCGCAAATTTAATTATTAGTCGAAACAATTTACACTGGGCGAAAAGCCTTTCTTCAGGAATACAAATCGCCATATATTTGATATCATTCATATCAATGTGTGACTTGCACTCATTTTCTCCCTCTTTTTTTTTCTTTTTTTTTTAAGAAACAAAATACACACCAATGCCAAGCGAACTGAACCTACAGAGCACCTGTTTTAAAACCTTTTTTTTTTTCAAGCAATGAACAGCATTTATACATATTGGATTAGATAAATGATTAAATTACCTTAAAATCTTGTCTCAATATGCTGGTTTCATAAATACCTGCTTTACATCTCAAAAAAAAAGTGTAAACAAACGTGGTTACAGCGACAGAAAAATCCCGCAGGAACATTTAGCAGACAACAAAAGCTACGTCATGGGAACACCCCGTTACGTAATGCCAGGATTCTCGTGCACATTTTGTTTCTTTTTTCGCCAGTACAGTGTAAATTCGGTTAGCTTTCATTTCGTTTCACATCTGACTTTGGAATTTGAACTTTGAAAATTTTTTGGATTAATTTAAATGCGAAGTAAATAGATTCTAATCCTCTCTCGATATGTCGAGAAGATACTTGTGAGCAAAAATATGTTCCGGCTTCATTGAGCGTCGGTCAGAATTAGGTTTCTGATGCTGGATGCAGTATTACATATGAAAGGTGCCATGTTGTCCAAAGTTTTTAAGTTTCTTAGGTAAATAACTACATTTGAATGAACTTTATTTAAATGCTACATGTTATCTATAGGCGTGCTTCGCACGCAGGCCATTTGGGCCCGCTTTGCTTTGCACGTATTAAGACACACAGACACACACATGCACACAAACAACATTTGAATGTAAAGGTCCTATTATGAGAGTAACTGTTTTTGCTTGATTAGATTTGAGTTGATTGTGCTCAGGCTGGAAAGGGCTGTTGCTTTCTTTTGCATCAATTTGCATTTGGTGCTGGTCAAGGTGCAGATGATGCCAATACGTCATAAAAAATAAGGGTGCAACATCGTGTCTGTTTTTAGATAAACTATCCAAAGTCAGAAGAGGTTCAGCGCCTTAGATAAGCAGGGTATTTTCCGTAAATAACCAAGTACATGTATATTTAATGAAGAATACACATGAAATTAATTTGTAGCGTATCAAAACGAAAACAAAGTCTGGTTGTATGCAAAACTGTAATTCCTGACTGCAAAAGTTTCACCCTAATACACAGTGTGACTATTTACTGGCTGAATGTCTGCACATAATTTCTGTGCATAAGAGCGACTGGTTCTCTGTGTCATTGTCTAGTTAAATGTTAACGACAAAGAATCGCAGGTAACCATTCCGCATTGGGGTTTTCCAAGATTGCAGAAACATGGCCTCCAGAAAACGAGAAATGAGGAAAGAGATTGCAGAACTGCGCCAAATAAGATAATGGGGTATTTTAGCCAGTCATCAGTCAGGAGCGTAACTTTTAAAGGTTAAAATTTTGAGAAGATAACTTGATAAAGTTAAAATTCAATTGTAAAGTAACCTTTCTTCCAAAGGGTAGGAGGAGTTAACTTTCCTTTGGCTGAAGGTTTTAACTTATTTAGGTTATTTCTCAAATTTGTAAATATTTGGAAAATAACCTAAATAAGTTAAAAACTATATTTTTTGCATTAAATTGAAAGGCCTTGCGTACACATTTCTAGAAGATGCATACAAAATTTTATTGTTTGATCATCTAGTTACATATCAGATCTTTCATACAAAATTAACCACTTGCACATGAAAATTGCTGTAAGTCTATAATCAGAAGGTGAAAAAATGGCACAAATTAAAAAAATAACTGAAACAAGTTAAATCCACAAACTGTAGCAAAATTATTAACTCTTTTGAGTTAAAAAAAATAACTTGTAGAGGTTATGCTCCTGACTGGTCATTGTCACTTGATTCACTGTCTTTATTTATTGTGCAACATAACTGATGAAGTCATTGATGCATGGGGTGAATGCATACAGAATTGCATCCGCGATTGTGACCGATCTGTGTAAACAGCATCGGAAATGAAAGTAGCTCACAACACACGGGTTTAAAAGTCAGTGATAAGACTTCAGTACTGGAAAGCTAAGTACCTTTGATTGATCATTGCTAGAGCAGGTGAACAAAGAAAAAAGCCAAAGAAGATCACCCAAATACTATGTAAGGTGATTGGTTCTGTCATTCAAAAGGTGTTCCCTGAAGAAGGGGATGTGGCATATAACACTCGTGTAGAACTTTTCTTTGTTTAGTTATGAAAGAGATGAATACAGAAAAATGACCAGCCTTATTCTACAGCACAAAATTAATGGAGAGGTACCAGAAGAGACACAAACAAAAATTTAAAGCAAATTCTTTAAACCACAGCATACCCTCCCCACCAGCCCCTGGGCCAAGGAAAATAATTAATACCGCAGCATGGATACTGATTCCAGAATCCCGGTTTTCTTTGTTACTGACTGGCCTTAAATTTGATCAGTTTGATACTGGTTGGAAAAATAATTATCTGGAGCACTGCATATGCATCGGAAGGATCTATGTTAGTGAGCATAGATGACTAAAGTGTAGGAACAGTCATTAACTGCTAAACTGTATCAGTAATCATAGATGGCTGAAAGATATCAGTGACCTTGAATGAGTATCAGTGATCCTAGATGGCTGCAAATGATCCTGGATATTTGATGGCTGGAGTTGTATCTTTGATCCTGGATGGATGAAGTGTATCATTGATCCTGGATGGCTGAAATGTGTAGTGATCCTGGATAGCCGAAGTGTGTCAATGATCCTGGATGGCTGAAGTATGTCACTGACCCATGTCAGTGATCCTGGATGGCTGAAGTGTATCATTGATCTTGGGTGACTGAAATGTATCGGTAATTCAGGATGGCTGAAGTGTATAATTGATCCTGGATGGCTGAAGTGTATCATTGATCCTGGATGGCTGAAGTGTGTCATTGATCCTGGATGGCTGAAGTGTATTAGTGATCCTGGATGGCTGAAGTGTGTCGATGACGGTCCCATGTCAGTGATCCTGTATGGCTGTAGTGTATCATTGATTCTGGATGACTGAAGTTTATCATTGATCCTGGACAGAAGTGTAAGATTCCACTCGCCATCTCACATTTGGGAGTAAATTTTAAGGCAGGACAAGTGAGGTTTCAGAACTTTCTTCACTTTTTCTTAATTTTTAGCATCTAAATGAAAAATCAAGACCATAAGGGCGAGTAAGTTTTGAAAGAATTTTAGACCTCTGCTGGATGGCTGAAGTGTATCGATGATCGGTTGGAATTTTAAGATTTAAAGAGGTCAAGTATCCCAGTATTTAGGGTGAATGCCATTTGATAGTACAGTAAATTCCGCTATCAAGTTAAGACCACTTTTGGGTCTGTCTAAAAGTGGTCTCATTGGTGGGATGGTCTTAATATTGAATATAGAATATGGTCAATTTCCTGACATTATGGACACTTTATACCATACCGTTCTATTGGCCTTAAATTTACTTTTTATGCAGTTATTTTTTTTTAAATATTTAGTGGAATGGCAAACAATGTAGACACTGATCAGACTGCTCCTGAAGGAGCAGTCTGATCTGGGTCTACACTGCCTATGCCTCTTATTCAGAAACTTTGTGCATGAAATTTTAAGACATTTACCATAATACAA
Source organism: Anodontia alba (assembly GCA_964016985.1). NCBI lineage: Eukaryota > Metazoa > Mollusca > Bivalvia > Lucinida > Lucinidae > Anodontia > Anodontia alba. The sequence continues at coordinate 21,609,725 of OZ024829.1, forward strand.
GAAAAAAAAACAAACATTTGGGACTGACAAAAGCTGGTCTAAATTATGGAGTCGTCTTAATTTCAAGCGTTCTTGTTCTTAATAACGGAATTTTATTACATATTTAAAAGCTATTTGACATGCTAATGGTTAAGAGGAATTGAAGCACTTTGTCAGGTGTGCCAAGTCTTTAAAAGTTGTTTCCCCTCTGAAAATACATCTACTCTAAATTAAACAAATTCTTTCCTTTTTTAGAGTAGACCCCTTTATACAAGGGGCATGATATGCAGCGAAGCAAACAGGAAGTCAGTAGTCTCCTTTGTAAAAAATGGCAGAAAATTTGTCAAATGTATCTATCTCCTTTAACTAGTTTTTGATATTTTTTTTTTTGTAGTGAGCCATGTCTATTTGGCGAACTGTGCTGTCATTAAGGAGGCCTTACACCTGTTTAGTGTTGCAGAGGATAGAAGGTAAGATTTACTAGTTGGGCCACCTCAAGCGAAAAGACTTCTTTTTGCATGGCGTTGCCCATTTAGCCTAAATATTCAGTCATCAGACATCTTAACACCTTTGTATACTTATCCAAGTCCATTTTACTACCTGTTGATATATCTAAATATGCTAGATGAAGGCAAATAGTGTAGACCTTGAGCAGATGCCACATTCTGAGATGTCTGATCTGGGTCAGTATTGTTTGCCTGTCTGTACAAATCGGGTAATCATGGTAATATGATATTCACTCGAAAGTTTTATACAGTAAGGAATCTGAGGATACATGTATACTATACATGTATGAAAGGAGAACGCACATCAAATAACAAGCATGTAAGAAAATAAGAGTCTGTTGAGCTGAGCAAAATGCTGTCATGCAAACCGCAATTCTTCAAAGTGATGTCATAACCACATAATTGGATATGCAAAAACAAATAAAAACATATCTGAAACAGTATTTAGTTGCGTTATACCTGTAAATGTGTTCATTTGTGTATAAACTATCAACTAGCTGACCATAAGAAGTCTATTTCTGTCAACAGGCAACTTTTATTTTTGTCCTACAAAAATTAAGTATGTAATTAAATGTTTAAAATGAGAGCACCCACATTCACAATTGTATAAAATATAAACTATAATCGTTTTGTTTCATTTCTTAACTAATTTTGATCAAATTTGTGCCAAGATACTTGTTTCCTGAAGCTGAATATTTTAAAAGATATGTTGCATTTGGTGGACTTTTCCCTTCAAATATGATTAGTATAAAAAAGATGTTTTTTATTTTGCAAAACTAGAAGAACTAGACCTGTGTTCTGCGCAACATGAGGCAAGCCTGCAATTTTGTCATTCTTTACATAAATACTTAGCTGGTTTATAATACTGAAGGCACTGGCAGCTATGACCAAGTTGCAGAATGCTTGTTTCGTAACAGCCATGTTTAAGCTCTAAGATATTCTAATTCAGATGCATATGGCCACCAAAAAATTGCTTGTTTTGCCATTCACTCTAACCAGAGTGTTGGTCAGTCATTAATTTTTTTTTTCTTTCAAGGGGGAAAATAATATTCTTTCATAAAATTGGTAGCCTTTATATTTCATAACCATCTGAATCTCCTTTAAAAATATTTGAAAATGCTTTTCAATACTCGGGTGTGCTATCAAAAAATAATGTAAACGGAAAAATATAGTTTAAAAATCACTTAACTACAAAGTGTAAAACCCTTTATTTAATAACCTTTTCCACATATAAACAGATTTTTGGTGACTGATTTCTGCTTATTAGCTCACCTGAGCCTTTAGGCTCATAGGTGAGCTTATAGAATAGGTAGGCTCCGTCATCCATCGGTTGTCTGCCTGTACATGCTCAGCGTAATTACAAATTTATGTTCATTTTAGAAAATGTATGCCCAAAAATTTTATAACATTTTATTTTTATACCCTGCCACACAATAGTGGCAGGGTATTATGGTTTCACCTTGGACGTCCGTGTGTCCGTCCGTCAGTCGTCCGTCCGTCCCTCCATGTTTTGTTTCCGGATGATAACTTGAGTAAACATCAAGTTCAAAGGATTTTCACCAAGCTTGGTATGTGCATTGATATTGTGGAGATCTGGTTTGGGGTTGCTAATGGGCAAATTTCATCAAATGTGGATGGTTATCTGCCCAAGACATATTTTCGTTTCCAGAGGATAACTTGAGTAAATGTCAAGGGATTTTAACCAAACTTGGTACATGCATTGATATTAAGGAGATCTGGTCTGGGATTGTTAATGAGCAAATTTCGTCAAATTTTGACAGAGCTACCTGCCCGCGACATGATAATGACAGGGTATTATTTAATTGAAAAATTAGGTTGGTACATGTATATTTTATTTGCTAAAAAGTAGAATTAATCATTTATCGACTGCAAGATGAGGAAGTCTGTTAAATTTTCAGCCCTTTGGTCAGGGACAAATAGAATTTGGTCAGGGAAAAGTCAGTGAAAAGTCAGGGAATGTTTCTGACTGAATTATGCAGATATCCATTCTATCTGGAGCCTGTCAGAGAGGAGTAACCAGATATTTCTGTCTCCTATTACTCGATGAAATAGTCATTAGAATCTCCACAAGAGGTAGTTCCAGTGAGTACCACAAGAATCATTCTTGTCGAGTAGTAAAAACCAAGATTGCATAGTCAATGGCAGGCCATTGCAAATCCCCACACTTTCACCAATAAGCGTAGAGAAGTGAGAAATGATGTTGCTCTCAGCCTCTGGCACTGGAATGTCAATGTAGCAAGTTTGATTAAATTCTGCCCTGTGGTTTAGGAGGAGACAGCGTGATGGGCAGACAGACAGACAGAGGGAAAAATAAAGTTGCTCTCGCACACGCTTACCACCTAGGGAACACATGTAGCAAGTTTGGGTAAATTCAGTCATTTAGGAGACTTTGTATGACCGATAGATGGACAGGCGCTAGGCAGAAAAATAATATTGCTCTTGCACACCCTTGCCATGAGGGGAAGTCATGTAGCAAGTTTGGTTAAATTCCACTAGTGGTTTATGGTCTTTTAATCGAATAGTCTTATAAAAGAATTACATGTATTACAGTAGGAGGAGATAGTCTTATAACCAAATAGTCTCATTACAAATTATTACCGTAGGAGGAGATAGTGTGATGGACAGATGGACGGATTCTGGACAGTGTGATGGACGGATGCCGGACAGAGGAACAGATGGAAAAGTGATATTGCTCTCGCATACACTTACCATGAGGGGAGGTCATGTAGCAAGTTTGGTTAAATTCTGCCCAGTGGTTTAGGAGGATGGATGGACAGACAGACTGAGGCTTTCACAATATTCCCATTGCTTTTTAGCTCACCTGTCATGTAGTGACAAGGTGAGCTTTTGTGATCACATTTTGTCCGTCGTGCGTGCGTCTGTGCGTGCATCCGTATGTGTGTCCTTCTGTAAACAATTTCTTCAAACAACATCTTTTCCTAAACCACTGATTGGATTTTGACCAAACTTTACAGGAATGATCCTTGGTTAGTCCTCTTTCATATTTGTTAAAATGGTTGCAGTCAATTGCACATCTAGTTTACAGGAGCTAAAAATAGATTTTTTAACTGAAAACTTAAAAAATCTTCTTGTCTCGGACCAGAAGGCCCAGGTCTTTGATATTTGGTATGTAGCTTCATCTAGTGGACCTCTACCAAAATTGTTCAAATTATAGCCCTGGGGTCAAAATGGCCCAGCGCTGGGGGTCACTTGTTTTACATAGACCCATATAGGGAAAAACTTTAAAAATCTTGTCTGAAGGCAGATGGCCCAGGCCTTTGATATTTGATACATAGCTTCACCAAGTGGACCTCTACCAAGATTGTTCAAGTTATTGCCCTGGGGCCAAAAATGGCATATATATATAAAAAAAAAAAATCCTTTAAAAATCTTATCTAAAACCAGAAGGCACAGGTCTTTGATATTTGATACATAGCTTCATCTAGAGGACCTCTGCCAAGATTGTTCAGATTAAGCCCTGGAGCCATAAATAGCCCCGCTCGGGGACTGACATGTTTAACATACACTTATTTAGGAAAAACTTAAAAAGTCTTCTTGTTTGAAAGTGCAAGACCTAGGCCTTTGATATTTGGTACGTAACATTGCCTAGAGGTCCTTTGACATGAGTGTTTAAATTATGCCCTTAAGCTGAAAAGAGGCCCCACTCACGAGTGGGGTGGGGAGGGTGTGTGGTCATTTGTTTTACATAGAGCAAAAAACAATTGGCAATGATTAGGCCTTAGAGGACTATCAAACTAATAGAGAGGATGGACCTGAAGAGTAGATGATCTTTAAGTCAAAGGTCAAGGTCACAGTGACCTTTAGTACCAAAAAAAGCTTATAATTCTGCAATGCTTATGGTTAGGACCCTCAAATTTAGTAGAGATGTTGGTCCTCACCAGTAGATGTTCCAGAGGGCAAAGGTCAAGGTCACCAGGACCTTTAGTACTAAAAAGTTTGATAACTTGGCAGTAAGGGATGTTGGTCCTCACCAGTAGATGACACTGCAGGCAAAGGTCATGGTCAGGGTCACCATGGCCTTTAGTACTAAAAACTTATAATTCGGCAGTGCTTGAGGCTAAAACACTTGAATTTAGATGGGATGTTGGTCTTTACCAGTAGATGACCCTAATGGCAAAGGTCAAAGTCACAGTGACCTCTAGTACAAAACAAGCTTATAACTCGGCAATACTTGGGGCTAGGACCCTCAGATGTCGTAGGGATGTTTCTTATGACCAGAAAATGACCCTGAGGGCAAAGGTCAAGGTCACCATAACCTTTAGAACCGCATCTGTGTTAGCAATGCTGTGTATAACATGATTCAAGTGAGTGATACAGGGCCATCATGGCCCTCTTGTTTTAAAAAGCGTGGGGATAACAATTATTTTTTAATTAAAAAAAGAGAGTCCTTTATCTAGAGCTACAATGTTTACTATCCTCACACTGTAGAGATGAGGGTATTGTGAACACCTCTGTTTGTCCGTCCATCTGTCAAGCTATCTCCTCCTAAACCCCTAAACTATTGGGCCGGCATTTAATGAAACTTGCTATATTACTTCCACGCATGGTAAGAGTGTATGAGAGCATTTCATTTCTATCCCTCCGTCCATCTGTCTGTTACACTATTAGCAACATTAGCACTGAGCATGCTGAGCGTGGGGATATTTTCATTGCGTGGCATTGACTTTGCAATCTAGTTAACCTTTGCCATGCTGAATAAAGTAAAATGCCACACCCACTTTGAATTTTCATCCACAGATTACTTGATCCAGGTTGTTTATACAAATTCACATACTTAATGACAAACAGTGCAGAAGGCAAATGATCTGGATCTACACTGTTTGCAAAGACAGGGTATATCCGAGTTCAGCAGGACCAAGTTAAGAACTTTGGTATGTTATATTTTTGTTTTCGCTTATAGTTTGTTTAAGGGAGCAGTGCCGCCATTTTCACAGATGCCTTGGTGATCAGTTCATTTCAAAGGATACAAGCCAAGAAAGAAAGAAGGCAAGATTAGCTGTAGAGCGTGAGCTTGTAAAAGATGACCCTAAAGGCGTGATCACTGTACCAAAAATTGATTTAAAGTGAGTGCTTTCAAGCAATTTAATTAAATCTTTATCATGCAAAATTAGCCCCTAGCCATTCCAAAAACACGCCTATTCAAATATATTGAAAATTTCACCACAAAAAACTGAAAGTTTTCAGATTAAATTTTGATATTTTTTTATATTTCTGCTCAAAACATAGATTGTGGGTACTTTGTTAGAACCGCCTCGCCGAAGCAGTTCTAACGTGTACCCGCAATCTATGTTTTTTGAGCAGAAATAAGAAAAATAATGTATACCCCTGTAAAGCCCAGTTTTACTACATAAAAGTGGGGTCTAAGTGGGTCAAAATTATATAGGTATGTTTTCGTGATGCACATTCATATGTTTGAGTTGTTGAGGCTTTGCTGTATTTAGGTTTTATTTTTATGCACTGGATATCTTCAAGGTTTCTCACCGCTGTGGTTCGATCCTAGCTCGGGTCATATGTGGGAAAGCCAAGTTCTGCTTACGGATGGTCAGGTGGTTTTTCTCCGGGTTCTCCGGTTTTCGCCCACCTTCGATGAACGATCGGCTCGATATAAGTGAAATATTCTTGAAAGGGCCGTTAAGTTGTTGAGGCTTTGCTGAGGCTTTGCTGTATTTAGGTTTTATTTTTATGCACTGGATATCTTCAAGGTTTCTCACCGCTGTGGTTCGATCCTAGCTCGGGTCATATGTGGGAAAGCCAAGTTCTGCTTACGGATGGTCAGGTGGTTTTTCTCCGGGTTCTCCGGTTTTCGCCCACCTTCGATGAACGATCGGCTCGATATAAGTGAAATATTCTTGAAAGGGCCGTTAAACCCCCCCCCCCACCCCCCGCCAAAAAAAAAAAAAAAAAAGATGTGTACTGATGTTGATATGCATTATAAGTTAGAGGTCGTTGAACTGTATGAAGTATTAGTTTAGTTTAAAGTGTATGAAGTATTAACCCTTAAAGCGCCAATCACAACAATTGTCGTCTGCTTTGTCTTCTGCCAGTTACTTTAAAAGTCATTGTTGCAAACAGTATGGACCCAGATCAGACTGCTCCTTTAGGAGCAGTCTGATCTGGGTCCATACTGTTTGCCTATATGCAAAATGTAAGTTTGAAAAGTTTGCAAGAAGATGCAGCAGACAACATAAGCAGACGACATTTTCAGATGCAGATTTTCTTGGTGCTTTAAGGGTTAGTTTTAAATGTATGAAGTATTAGTTTAAACTAGAGGTATGTTGTTGTCCATAATTTACCTCCAGATAGTTTTTTTAAACCGAAAAGTAATGATTTTTCTTATTTCTCCACAAAAACATATAGTGAGGGCAACAACATGTTTTTGTGGAGAAATAAGAAAAATATTATATGAATAACCCCTCTGATCTGGAGCAATGTACCAAATATATACATTTTCATATATTGATGCAAAATCCTATCCTCTGAATACTAGCTTTATCTTGAACTATATATAATAAATGGACTTTGTAGATTCCTCTGATTATAACAGGTCCTATTTAGACTGTGAGACAGCATGCACAAATTGACACAGCTTAAAATGCTATTTCAGAGCACTAGATAAGTGGTTCAGATAAATGTTACCTTATTTCTAGAAACAAACGTGGATACCTATTTAAATTGCCTCATCAAAATGCTTATTGTGATCACCCCCTGCATATGTTCTGGATGAGAAATAATACAAATACAAAAACTTATATAAAGGCTTATTATTAGAGCTCTGACTATCTGCAAGTGAACATATGTTTTAGTGGGTACTTATTAGAAGTGCCTCAGCAAAGTGCTTCTATTGACACTCACAAAATATGTTTCATGGAGAAATAAATAAAATACTGGTACTTATATGTTGAGAAAAAAAAGCACTTAGTCTAGAGCTCTGGGACCAGTTGTTCAAAGCGTCGTTAGCTTAACGAGCTTGTTAAGGATCATTTCGTTAACTGTTTTAGCGGATTCAATACACAGTATTCTGATATTTTTTGCTGAAAAAATGTGAGTAGCTTTTGCACTGCAAAAGCTACTCACATTTTTTCAGCAAAAAATTTCAGCATATTTGCATATCACTCGATGTAAATTTTAACGAATCGTTAACTAACGACATCATTAGCTTTGAACAACTGGGCCCTGGTTATTTGAATATGAATGACAATGACAATACTTTATAAGGAACTCTATAAGAATAAGCTTCCGTTCCAATCCTATAAAATATTATTGTTTGTATAAACATGTATGTTTTGCATGTCATAAGAGAAATTGATGACAGTTTTGTATTTGTTATGAGTACCATCAACAAACATTTTCATGGAGAAATAAGAAAATATATCAGTACTTTCCTGTTGAGAAATGTGCTTGTCTGGAGCTATGGTCCAAGGAAAGCAACTCTAACATGGAAAGAGTAGTCTCCATTTTTGAAAAATTTCAGATATTAGATAACTTCCTGTCTGCAAAAGTTATCTCACTTTACCAAATGGCCCGCAAAATTTTTCAGGGCTTCACTTCCAACACGAGAGACTCCCGGTATGTTAATAGATGGTGTTCGGTATGACCAGCTGCCAATTATACATTTAAGAGCAACAAAAAACAATACTATAGCTTCATGTGACAAATTTGATGGTAAGTTTTTAAGCATGTTTTTCATAGCTTACAGCTAAGAGGAATAGATAAATGTTTAACTTCAAAGTGCTCTGGAAGCAAAACTTTCTCAAAGAATCTTGTTACCATGGCTACTGGCTGCCATTCAGCTGATTAGATTGACTAAAACAAATAATAGAATACTTAAAGAAAAGTGGATAGACTTTAACCCTGGTCCTGCTGAACCTGGATATTCTCTGTCTTTTGAAACAGTGTAGATCCAGATCTGTTGGCTTCTGATCTAAATCTGCACTGTTTGTCAGTCAGCATATGAATTTGTATCAAAATCCTGGATCAAGTAATCTGATTGGCTGAAATTTAAGAGTGGGTGTGGCATCTTTATTCAGCATGACAAGGGTTAAGCAGCTCTGTTGGAATTCTTTTGCATCCCTTCTGAAGAGGGCACTTTAATAGCCACTTTGGCAGTTGAAGAAAGTTTATGCATATAGCTCCAATCATGGATAGTCAACATAAAGAGCAATAAAAATCTGGGGGTGGTCGGGTGTGGCGAAGGTGTCGTGTATCTTACATCACAGGGGTGTCCAAGTGATATTGGCTTACAGTTGTGCAAGGCCTGCTATCCTTGTAGCAGGTAAGGGTAGAGGGGGAATGTTTTTATTTCTTCTGTTTCTTCACTTTCATTCCTGTCCCTCTTTCTTCCAAGTCCCTCTCTTTCATCTCCTCTACTATCTCTTCTATCTTTTTTCTCCCTTTCCCTGGGAGACAACACAAAATGACCCACAAGGGTTGACATGACGTTAAACCTCAATTCAATCAAAAAGCAATAAAAATCTAAAAGATTGCCTTTGAAAACCAAGTGCATACAAAAGAACTTGAAAGGGTTTGATATTTGTCTGGAAAAATCAAAGACTCGGCTGATCAGGCATTTCAGATCAAACTGAACAAGGCAACTATTTGAAAGTGGCATCATTAATAGGTCTTTAATAAAAACAAAGTGTCTTGAAAAGATTTGTCAAAAAGTGTAAAACCAGATCAGAAAGCTTCTATTATTTGAACTGTTTGATCTAGGGCTACACTATTCAAGGCAACTATTTGAAAGTGGCATCATAATAGGTTTTTAATAAAACAAGGTGTCTTGAAAAGATTTGTCAAAAAGTGTAAAACCAGATCAGAAAGCGTCTATTATCAGAACTGTTTGATCTAGGTCTAAACTATTTGTTCAGGCATGTCTGACTGATATATAAGGTAAACAAATTACCATAAATAGACATGCCTGAGCAAACAGTGTAGACCCAGATTAGATGCTGCAGAATGCAACATCTGATCAGGAAGAACATAGTTTGTCAATCATCAATCAGTATGAAAACACATCAACAGGTAGTTTTCAGACATATCAACAGGTAGGTCGGTAAAGTCCAAAAATTCTATACACCAAAATGTCTGACAAACATTGCATATACAAACAGTGTAGACCCAGATCAGACTGCTGCTGAAGGAGCAGTCTGATCAGGGTCTACACCATTTGCCATTCCACTAAGTATTTTAAGAAACAATTTAAGTTAACAACAGTTAACGAAACAATAAATTGTAGGGACCTACCGTAGCTAGAATCCTTCAAAGTAATTTCCCCCGCGTTCGATGACTGCATTCCATTGGTTAGGCAACCAGAGAAGATACGTCAAACCTCCCTGACCATGGCAACTTTGAGCTCCTCTAAGTCTTCAAATCTTATTCCTCTTAATGGCTTTTATATGCCCCTGCCATTTTGATTGGTGGGGTGGTGGGGCTTATAGTATCACCGCTGTCGGTATGTACGTCTGTCCCGTACGTAACACAAATGGTTTCTTTTGAAAAGGTCAGTATGTTGGATCCAAATTTTATACACAGGTATATAATCATAAAATGTAGGTCAAGTTCAGCTTAGGGTAAAATCCACCAATTATTTTGGGAGTTATGGCCTTTTTTCAACTTTGAAATATAGTTTCTGTTCCATAATTTTTTAAAAGATTAGTGTATTGGATTCATATTTTATACACAAGCATATAATTATCAAGTATAGGTCAAGTTCGATTTAGGATAAAATCCACCAATTATTTTTGGAGTTACAGCCCTTTTTTCAATGTTGAAAAATTGTTGAAAATTTGTTTCCATTCGATATCTTTTGAAAAGATTAGTGTATTGGATTCAAATTTTATACACAGGTATATAATCATAAAATGTAAGTCAGGTTTGATTTAGGGTAAAATCCACCAATTATTTTGGGAGTTATGGCCCTTTTCAACTTTGAAAAATGGTTTCGGTTCCATATTTTTTGAAAAGATTAGTGAATTGGATTCATATTTTATACACGAGCATATAATTATAAAATATAGGTCAAGTTTGATTTAGAGTTAAAATCCACCAATTATTTTTGGAGTTACGGCCCTTTTGCAATGTTGAAAAAGTTTCCGTTTGATATCTTTTGAAAACTTTAGTGTATTGGATTCATATTTAATACACAGGTATATAATCATAAAATAGAGGTCAAGTTCGATTTAGGGTAAAATCCACCCCTTATTATGAGAGTTATAGCCCTTTTTCACCTTCAAAAAAGGTTTTCCTTTCAATATTTTTCTAAAAAAGATTGGTGTATTTGATTCATATTTTATACACAGGTATATACCGGGTAATCATAAAATAGATGTCAAGTTCAATTTAGAGTAAAATCTGCCAATTATTTTGAGAGTTATGGCCCTTTTCCCAACTTTCTTGTTTTGCTAAATGCCTGCGTGTTGGTAAGGATGGCCCTGGGCGGGGGCATCTGTGTCATATTGACATATTTCTAGTTTAATTCTGGGAAGAGATCGAAATCACAAGGACTCAAATCCGGAGAATAAGCAGGCTGTTGCAGAGTTTCCCACTTATAATCATCAAATACTGAGGTCACATGCCATGATTTATGAGGCGTAGCATTGTCGTGCAGCACTATTCGTCTGGCTTTTAATAGCGCTGGGCGTTTCTTAGGCATAGTAGGTTGCAATTTTTTTTCTCAGAAAGTTTGAATAATACTCTTTATTAACAGTTTCTCCAGTGGGAACATAATCTGTCATGAGTAATCTGCTATTGTCATATGACAAAATTGCTAGTTGCTTTAAATTTCCTTGTTTTCTACGAAACTTTGCAGGCCGGGGCGAGGCTGGAGAATGCCATTCAGTAGACTTTAACTGGCTCATAACTAAGCAACCATGTCTTGTCTATAATGCAATTTAAAAATGTTTTGCCTTCTTTTTCATGCCGATTTATATGTTCTTCTGCAAGCAGTACCCTTTCTTGCATTTGATCACACGTCAGGAAGTGTGGCACCCACCTTGGGGCAATCCATCTCATTTTTAAATGCAGTGTTATAATTTCATGAGCCGACCCGTGGCTTATCCTGACACTTTCCGCTGCTTCATCACATGTCAACCTTCTGTCTTCATCAAGGACTTCCTTCACTTTTTCAATGTGATAGGGATCTTTAGCCTCATGAGGCCTACAACAACTGCAAACTTCATCCGAAATGTAAGTTTTCCCCGCAGAGAAACGTGCTGACCACCTGTAGACTGTCTTGAAAGACAGTGCATTATTTCCACAAGCATTACATAAATTTTCGTGAATTTCTTTGCCCAATTTCCCTCTTAAATATTCAGTTTTTACGTACGACCATTGTTCTTCTAGGCTTACCGCGGCCATGACATTCATAGAACGTGAAAGTTACGTCAATGTGAGGTCATAAGGCACACACACGTGTTTTTGACGTAATTTGATTCACAAAGTGTAAAAGCCCTAGTGTGTGAAATTTCATGATTGTAGGATAGTAGACAAAAATGTTATGAGAACATTGTCAGAACTTTCTGACTGACCCTCGTACAAAAAGCAAAAATTAGGCCAAAAAATGGTGGAATAAACTGTTCGAAATTTTCGACATTTACCATAAAAGGAAATTGCTAAACTTTAAGGACCAACCTGGTAATGTGTTTGAATACTCATTTGTTTATTCTTCATTGCAGGAGGTGGAATAACACAAGTTTCCTGTGTAAGTATTAACACTTAGCATGCTGGGAAAAGAGTTAACACTTGTCATGCTGAATAAATGAAGCCACTCCCAGTTCTAATTGTCAGCCAGATTGTTGATATAAATTCACATACTGAATGACAAACAGTGCAGATCCAGATCAGAAGCCAACTGATCTGGATCTACACTGTTTGCAAAAGCAGTATATATATGGGTTCAGCAGGACAAGGGTTAAACAGATGACATAATGAAATATTTTTCTGCTTTTTCCCAGAAAACCTGTTTTGACATCCTGTTTTCTAGGAAAAATAAGAAAAATATCATTAATTTGTTGTCTGCTGAATTTTTCCAGAGAATGGTAAAATGAATCACAATGTGCACCACTGTATCCTGCACAAACACCTTTCTAGTATATTGCAATTATAGGCAGTTGCTTTAGAATTAATAACTTAAAATCTTAAATTGGCTTGTCTTAATGGGTACTTGAGTAAGAGAACACAAGAAATTGGTTTTGGTTTGCTGTACCTTGTTTATACATGTATTAAGCTTCTTTTAAAAAGTGAGACCAGGCAGTTGCCATATTTTTTTTTTTTTGTGTAAGATCAAGTACAGTGGTATAGCATAGTTATCCAGAGCTCTGTAGAAAATTTTAAACATTTTAAACCTAGATAATGCATGTTTATTACCTAATATTTTCAAACAATGTAGCACCAGATAAGGTGATTATACAGAATGATTACATGTATTTCTATTTTTGCATTAGAACATCTTTTGGAGCTCATTGGAATTTGACTTGACAAGGGGCTTGAATATTCCCTTTGTATGGACCTATGTGACATACTGTAATTTTAGGGGAATTAATACATTTATCAGAGGAGACAACACTGTCAAAGTTGTTTTTGACACCTTCTAAAAAAGGGTCCCCAATTCCTTTTAGCGTAGACTCCTTATCGGAAGGGACTTGGTGGGCAGAAAAGCAAACACCAAGCCAAAAAGTTGTTGGTCTTGTAAATATGGCAGAAAAATGACCAAGTGTATCAAATCCCCTTAAGCAGCAACCTTGGCCCAGTTGTTCAAAGCATTGTTAGCTCAATAAGCTCATTAATGACAAAGTTGTTTATTGTTGTAGCTAAGGTATTTTCAAATACATCGATATTTTTGCTGCAAAAATGTGAGTAGCTTTTGCAATGCAATACTGGTAGCTACTCCCATTTTTTCATCGAAAAAATATCAGTGTATTTGTCATATTTCAAGATAGAAATTTTAACCACATTTGCTAACAACTTTTAGTATTGAACAACTGGGCCCTGTTAATTTTGTGTTATATCTACAGGGTTTAATTGGATTCAAGAATTGCAAGAAGGGTACAAGTGTAGCAGCTCAGGCAGTGGGGTCAGCTTTAGGAGAGGTAAACATTGCTTAACCGTAGCTCCAGATAAGATGAGGGATCTACACAATGTTTTTCTTATTTCTCCATGAAACTGTATTTTGACACCTAAACTCCTTACCATACATGTTCTAAAAATTGAACAAGTACAATGTACAACCTGTTGTTGTGTCTATAAATTGCTAGATGACTGACTGACAGTGTGAACCCTGATGAGATGCCACATTCTCACCGAGGCACTTCGAATGGGTACCCACATTGTTTCATGGAAAAGTAAGAAAAAATATTTTACTGATACCTACTTTTAGCTGGAGCTGTGACATCCTCCATATACAAGTGGTGTGGGGTGGGCGGGGTGCGCAGGGGGATGGGACCTATGTCATTTCGAACAGTGAAAAAGATTATATATAGATTTTTTACAAAAACGGCCCGTTCAAACCTTTTAGTCGTTTTTATTATTATTTTCCATGTTAAGATGAAAATGAGAATAAGTTCAGCATGTGCAACAAGGATGATAGTACTTCTGTTTGCAGATTTGATGAACTACCGTATTATCATCATTGAGAACACTCAAACACAGTATTTTGAAACCTTACACAAAATTGTATGTGAGTGTTCTCAACTATGACAATACACTCATACATCAAGTTTGCCAATATAAACGCCTTGTTTCTTCTACATACGCTGAACCTATCCTAGGTTTTGTCAGAAAAATGAAATAGCAAACGAGGGCCACTTACCGCTTATACAGGCCCTTTTCGCAACAATCTGTAGTCTTTTTCACTGTTATATATGACATAGGTTATACCCCTTGATATAGCCCACATCTTGTTGGTACTAGATGAAATGACCTCAGTGTAAAACAGTGTACAGTATTAACCATAAGTATTTGGACAACTCAGCTTGTAACCATACTTGTTCTAGAACTTAAACAAGGATAATTTACTACTGATGTTGTGTTTAAAAATCGCAGGATGAGTGGCAAACAGTGTAAACCCTAATGATATGCCACATTCTGCAGCATCTCAACTGGGTCTACACTGATTGCTCAGGCCTGTCTGTCTGAATGTATACGGTAAAAATGTAGATCCTGATTGGATGCCATGTTATGCTCCATCTTATCCAGGTCAGTATGAAGCATCCAGGCAGGCGTGGTTGGCAATCCTGGCTGTGGATCTTGAGGTCCTAGATTTAACCCTTAAAATGCCAAGAAAACCTGCATCTGAAAATGCCGTCTGTTTATGTTGTCTGCTAAATATTCTTGCAAACTTTTCAAACCTATTTTTGCATACAGGCAAACAGTGTGGACCCTGATCAGACTGCTCCTCTAGGGTCCATACTGTTTGCAAAATTGACCTTTAAAATCATAAGCAGATGACAAAGCAGACGACAATTGTTGTGATCAGCAGTTTAAGGGTTAAATACAGCAGAAGTCAAATCACAGATACTTTCATCATCCTTCCATCAGCTCACTACAACTTAAATAATGTTGAAAGGATGTAAAAAAACAAATCATCATCCAGGTGTACTGTACATATTTGTACAGGCATATGATATTGTCACAATACTTAGGGTAAATACAGTATAATGTTTCATTTGCCAGCCTCTGTGGTTCAGTCGGATGCATGTACAACTGGTGATGAGGGAGTTAGATCCCCTCCAGGTCTGGCAACATTCTTTTTTGCAGAGAGCTTGTGAAATATTTTCTACAGCTGGTCTCTTTCTCCACTGATTCAACAAAGGCAGTTGTCAGTTTCTGGCAAAAGAATGTGCCATATACTGGTTAATTGCTTAGTGGACTAAGCCTGCCCAGGAAAATTGTGGTTAGGTAAACTGACTGGCTCGGCATGACCCTAATGGGTTGACTGGGCCGTAAAACTTCAACTCAATCAATGTTTCATTTATAAGTGGTTTTCATAACTGTAGATAGGAGCAGTATCCAGATAAAGATTTCTCTTTATACCCCCGAAAACATGTTTATGGTCATTCATAAGAACTGCTCAGTGAGGCACTATGAGGAAGAAGTCACAAATGCTTTTGTGGAGAAATAAAAAAAAAGCAAAAAAATTTCACAGAGCTCCTGACAAGAGGGAGTATCAGGTAAATCTTCTTATTTTTCTGAATGAAAACATGTTATGAGATGATCAAATGAGTATCTACAATGTATATTTTCATGGAGAAATAAGTACGGTATCAATAGTTTTTAGTTGAAAAATGTGTCATTATATCCCTGGCATACAGGTATATAGTTTTCGTCGGTTCCATCTGTCCATCCTTCCCTACATATGCCACGTACATTGGGAGGTTAGCTTTTGTATTGGGTTCTGGTTTATTCTGTCATTCTGGGGTTAAAAATTGTGTTGTGGGGTTGACAAATAGATAAAAATGGTAGTTGTGGGTTTAAAGAAGATCAAATTAAGATCAAAGAAATAACCTCATAACTAAGGCTGGCACAATTAATCGAATAATCGATTAATTTTTTGATAAATTCATCTGGATCTACACTGTTTGCTCAGGCCTGTCGGGCCAAATATGTCCGTAAAGTATAACATATGGTAAGAGTCATGCTCAGACACACAGGTAAAATTATAAACAAATCTTGAGTGATTACTAATCAATTATCAATCACAGTAACATGACTGATAATCGATTATCTTTTCAGCTCTGATTAGGTTCTGGGAGGGTTCTCTTCCATTTTACATCTATGAACCCCTGGGTCATGCCCCAGAGTGGGTAAGAGGTAAAAATCTAGGATGCCTCAATAAAGTAGTATATTGCAGTTTGTTTATACAAATAACTTATAAAAGAAGGATGGGCATCAGACATGTTTATCACATCAACATTCAGTGTAAGAAGGTCAAGGTCATTGTGATCTTATTTTTGTGCTCCAGCGATTTTACCTTCTATTTTGAGGACTATTTCATGTATTAATGCGATACTTGGGATTTTGGTTCTGTTTGACACCATGATTGACAGCCTTATATCTTGAATGTTATTTGATGTATGAACATCATTAATTGGGATTATGAGTTGGTATGATCCAACAGTTGACCTAAAAGCAAATGTAGGTCACTGACCTATATTTCATGGTCCAGTGGTTTTATATCTTGAAGACAATTTGATGTATGACTATCATAGTTTGGGATTATGTGACCTATATTTCATAGTCTTGTGATATTGCCCACTTACTATTTGATGCCTAAGTGTTATATTTATACATGATGACACAGTGTGACCCAAACTTCCATCTGAAAGTAAATATAAATTGGCATGACCTATATTTCATGGTCTAGTGATATTGCTTAATATCTTCTAGATTATTTAATGGATTAACATCATATTTGGTGTAATGGATCAGTGTGACCATCAGATTGACCTCTCACTTATATGTAGGTCAGCGACCTATATTTTGTGGTCCAGCCATTTTGCTTCATGTCTTGAAGACTATTCACTCCAGAAAAGTTGTACTTGGGATCATAGATCAGTGTCACTCAGTGACTGACCTTGTAAACTGTGTATGGGTCAATGACTTATATTTCATGGTCCACTGATTTTTGCCTTATATCATTTCCATTGACTTTAAAATATTTTATATTTAAAAAATTGCACCTGCAATGGGTATTTGTGACCCTCTGGGCACTTGCTTTAGTCTAGAGCTATGACTACTGTATTTACGGTATGTACTCAGACAGACAGGCCTGAGCAAACAGTTTAGATCCAGATGAGATGCCATTGAATGTGGTGTTTCATCATGGTCTACACTAGTTGCCACTCATCCTGCAATTTTTAGACACAATGTCGAATGTTAATTTTATTTGTTCAAATTTTAGAATGAGTATGGTAAGGAGTGGAGATGTCCAAATATTTGGAGTAAATCATAAATGCAGTATTTTTTTTATATATGAGAAATCTACAGGTATGGTTTATCTGTTATTAAGTAGAGCTATTTATTATTTGTTCTAGAGCTGTGGCTTTATTTCAGAAACTGTTACGACGAGGCGTCACCAATGTTAGAGTGTTGATGAAGGGAGTTGGCGTAGGACGAATGGTAAGTTTTATCTCAGAAAGGCAGTTCGGTATCCAGTCACATTCTATAACTACACCTACACAGTCAGAGATAAGTCTACTGATCATGGTCTACACCAATTGCCACTCATCAAGCCGTTTTTCAGGCACATTTTCAAGCAAAAAAAGTACAGTAAATGTCCTAAAATTTCGAACACTTTTCGCCCTACTTTTTTGGTTTAAATTTTGCTTTTTATGCAGTTGCTTCTTAATATATGTAGTGGAATTGCAAATAGTGTAGACTGATCAGACTGCTCGGTCCCTGGGTCTGCAATGTTTGCATAGACCGTTTTGGTAGACATTTTGATGAACCAAATTTTAGGACATTTACCATATAAATGATATTTTTCTTATTTCTTGATGAAAATGTACGTTGTCATACTTATTAGGAGTGCCTCAGCGAGGACCTTCTAACGAATGCCACAAAATATGTTTTCTTGGAGAAGTGAGAAAAATACTATGTGGATACCCCCTCTTAAATATGGCAAGGCGGTAAGGTATTCAACTTACTATACTTTGAACATCTTTCAGAAACTTTTCATATGGCAGGAGAAGTAAACATGCAAACTTTATATATGTCATAGCTGTCTGTGAACCAAAACTTTTGTTTTTTTTTATGGGCTTTAAAAATAAAATATTGATTGATAGGGTAGATAGATTGGAGGCAGATTTTTAGCTCGCCTGAACAACCTTCACGGAGAGCTATTGTACTACCCTCAGCGTCGGCCATGGCATTGGCGTTCGCATCGGAGTCCACAAATTTTAAAGTTTTTGTTAAAGTTTTTAAGACCTTATTGTTTCCTAACCTTATCACTGGTTTATTTTCCCTGACGTGAGTCGAAGGGGACTACAGTAATGGGTTCGTCTGTCCGTCAGTCCATCTGTAGACACAGCAACTCCTACAGTTTTCAAAAGATTTTGATGAAACTTTCCAGTTATTGTTCCCATGACCTGAAGAGGATCACATTATACCGAGGTCACGCTTGACTGCTTTTTACCAGCGTTATGCCCCTTTGTCAGTTTTAGCCATTTATCAACAGAAGTTCTCGTCTCCGCAACCCCGCATATTTCTCAAGGGATATTAATGAAACTTTCCAGTTATTGTTTCCTTGACCTGAAGATGATCATATTTTATTGAGGTCATGCTCAACTGATTTTTATCAGAGTTACGGTCCTTTGGCAAATTTTTAACAGTAAGTCTTCTCTGCAACTCCTCTTGCAGTTTTCAGTGGATTTTAGTGAAATTTTACAGTTATTGTCATGATCTGAAGAGGATCGTATTATACCGAGGTCACACTTGACTGCTTTTTACAAGAGTTATGGTCCTTTGTCAGTTTTAGCCATTTATCAACAGTTCTTGTTCGACATTTTTCAGGTCCTGATTAGTATTAGAATAGATACCTTGTGGGTGTAACTAGCTTAGTTTTCCACCCATCATTTTTAATCAATGCATACTTGTTCTACATGGTCTGAAGATGTGCGTGTAGTTTTGGGGTTATCCTCCCATTATTTTTTATAAACTTTTTCCACTTTTTATACCCCGCCACACAATAGTGGCGGGGTATTATGGTTTCACATTGGAAGTCCGTGTGTCTGTCCATCTGTCCGTCAGTTGTACGTCTGCCTGTCCGTTTTTCGTTTCGGATGATAACTTGAGTAAACATAAATGGATTTTCACCAAAATTGGTATGTGCATTGATATTATGGAGATCTGGTTTGGGATTGCTAACGGGTAAATTTCGTCAAGTTTTAACTGAGTTATCTGCCCTAGACATGCCCATATTTTCATTTCCGGATGATAACGAGTAAACGTCACTTGGTTTGTGTATTGATATTGTGGAGATCTGGACTGGGATTGCTAATTGGCAAATTTTGTCAAATTTTGACGGAGTTATCTGCCCAAGACATATCGATATTTTCGTTTCCGGACGATAACTTGAGTAAATGTCAAGGGATTTTAACCAAACTTGGTACATGCATTGATATGAAAGATTGCTAATGGACAAATTTCGTCAATGTTTGACAGAGCTATCTGCCATGACACGGTAATGCCGGGGTATTATAGTTAAACGTTTTTATTGACTTAGTTTTTTCAGGTCCAATTAGTATTGGAATAGATACATTGTGGCCGCAACTCCTAGAATTTTCTACCACTCATTTTGAAACTACGCATATTTGTTCTACATGGTCTGAAGATGTGTGAGTGGTTTTGGGTTTATCCTCCTACCATAGAGATTGAAAAGTCACAACCTTTTACTGACAAAGCCATGACTTCGGGGTACGCTTGCCCGAACAGGCTTTTATTAGCTCACCTGAGCACTCAGTGCTCATGGTGAGCTATTGTGGTCAGTCAATGTCCATTGTCCGTCGTCCGGCATCAACAATTGCTTTAAAAGCCTACTCCTCCTACACCCCAGGGCCAATTGACTTGATACTTGGTAGGAAGCATCGGGGTGACTTGTAGATCAAAATAGCTAAAATCATTCCAGTCGGAAATCCTAGATGGCTGATATGGCCGCCATCTTGAGAAAAAAACATTTTTGGCTTCTTCTCCTGAACCAAACGGCCAGTTGACTCCAAACTTGCTAGGAAGCATTGGGGTGACTTGTAGATCAAAAATAGGTAAAATCATGCCGATCGGGAATCCAAGATGGCCGCCATGGCAGCCATCTTGAAAATCTATTTTCGCTTCTACTCCTGAACCGAAACGCCAATTGACTCTAAACTTGCTAGGAAGTACTGGGGTGACTTGTAGATCAAAAAAAACCTAAAATTGTGCCGATCTGAAATCCAAGGTGGCCGCCATCTTGAAAATCTATTTTTCCCTACTTATGCAGTTGTCTCCAAACTTGCTAGGAAGCATCAGGGTGACTTGTAGATCAAAAATAGCTAAAATCGTGCCCATCTGAAATCCAAGATTGCTAGGAAGCATAGGAGTGACTTGTAGGTCAAAAGTAGTTAAAATCATGGTAATAGGATTTTTGTTCGGCAGAATTTAGCTACCGGTACTTTTGATTAACAAGTCACCCCATGGTATCTTATTTTTCGCTTCTTCTCCTAAACCCAAAAGCCAATTGACTCCAAACATGGCAGGAAACATTGGGGTGACTTATAGATAAAAAAATAGCTAAAATCGTTCCGATAGGAAATCCAAGATGGCCACCATGGCAGCCATCTTGAAAATCTATTTTTCGCTTCTTCTCCTGAACTAAAAGGCCAATTGACTCCAAACTCACTAGGAAGCATCGGGGTGACTTGTAGTTAAAAACAGCTAAAACCATGCCAATCGGAAATCCAAGATGGCCGCCATGGCAGCCATCTTGAAAATCTATTTTTCCCTTCTACTCCTAAACCCAAAAGTCAGTTGACTCGAAACTTCGTAGGAAGCATCGGGTAACTTATAGATCAAAAGTAGCTAAAATCATTCCAATCGGAAATCCAAGAGGCCGCCATGGCTGCCATCTTGAAAATCTATTTTTTGCTTCTTCTCCTGAGCGGAAAGGCCAGTTGACTCCAAACTTGATAGGAAGCATCAGGATGACTTGTAGATCAAAAATAGCTACAATCATGCTGATTGGAAATCCATGATGGCCACCATGGTGGCCATCTTGAAAATCTTTTTTTTGCTTATTCTCCTAAACCCAAAAGCCAATTGACTTGAAACTTGGTAGGAAGCATCAGGGTGACTTATAGATTAAAAATGGCTAAAATTGTTCTGATTGGAAATCCAAGATGAAAACTTTTTCACTTCTTCTCCTGACCCGAAAGGCTTATTGACTTTAAACTAGGTAGGAAGCATCAGGGTGTAAATCAAAAATAGCTAAAATCATCCCTATCAGAAATCCAAGATGGCTGCCATGACAGCCATCTTGAAAATCTATTTTTAGCTTCTTCTCCTGAACTAAAAGGCCATTCGACTCGAAACTTGGTAGGAAGTATTTTGGTGACTTGTAGATCTAAAATAGCTTAAATTGTTTGGATCGGAATCCAAGATGGCCGTCATGGTGGCCATCTTGAAACACTTTTTTTCGCTTATTTTCCTGAACCAAAGGGCCAGTTGATTTGAAAATTGGCAGGAAGCATCGGAATGACTTGTTGATATAAAAATAGCTAAAATTGTTCCGATCGGAATCCTAGATGGCAGCCATCTTGAAAATCTATTTTTCCCCTTCTTCTTCTGAACTGAAAGACCAATTGACTTGAAACTTGGTAGGAAGCATCGGGGTGACTCGTAGATCAAAATAGCTCAAATCGTTGCAATAGGAAATCCTAAATTGCGGCTATGGCAGCCATCTTGAAAGTCTGTTTTGAACTTTTTCTCCTGAACCGAAAGGACAATTGACTCAAAGTTCATTGGAAGTATCGAGGTGACTTGTAGGTCAACAGTAGCGAAAATCATTCTGATTGGAAATCCAAGATGGGTACCATCTTGTTTATGTTTATTATATTTCCCAGCCACTGTGCTGTTTACATGTATAAAATCATGATTTTTCAGAAACCACTTATGCAATTGCAACCAAATTTCACACTGATCCTACTGTTGAAATGTGATTGAGAGTTTGTTCAAATGATCAAGCTCCATTGACTGTCATGCCATATATAATATTCTTCTTCAAAATTAAGAACGGCTTAAATGATGATCTTTTCATTAGTTGCGATGACAGGATTGGGAAAATGTTGCATAACATCTGCATATCTGCAGTGGCTATGTCACTCAGGTGAGCGACCCGTGGCCCGTGGGCCTCATGTTTGAATCATCTTTGGTATAATTGTTCATAATGGTACAAAATTTTGTGCAGTATCACCCACCACCCTAGGTCTTGTCAAGGTCAAAGTCACAGACTTAGAATTTTCATGTTAAAGGTTTATGTCAAAGTTTTTATTATTTTTTTATTTGATTGACAAGCGCATGCTCAGGCAAGCTATCCTGTCTGGTGACAGGTCTTATTAACCAGTTACATTCATTCGTTTTCTGAAATTTTCACAGTATTGTTGTGAAGTATCAATAATTAAAAACCAATGGAGAAAAGCAACATCAAAATTATTTTCTTAGATAATCTTTTTTATAGAAATTGCATCAGTCAGACCAGTTGCTGTTTTATGTAATTATTGCCCCGCTTTGAAAAAGTGGGGCTTTAATGGATTTGCCAGGTCATTCCGTCATTCCGTGATATTGTGATTCCATGACTGCGAAATTAAAATGCATTTTGCTTCATAATTTTTATGTTTGTGGTCGTACTTCAGTGAAACTTATACTACACTTGGTCTCTAAGGTAAGTAAGGTGTAGTCACAGAATAGTGGCCAAAGGCCCATAACTCTTGGACTTACATCCCTTGGTAGGTTTAAAAATTTAAAATGCATTATACTTAATATCTTTAAAGTTTGTAGTCCAACTTCAATGAACCTTATACCGCACTTGGTCTCTAAGGTAAGGAAGGTGTAATGGCAGAATGGTGGCCAAGGGCCCATTACTTCTAAAGTTCTATCTCTTTATAGATTTTCAAATTTTGCCATTCTTGAAAACTTTTGTAACAGATTTCTCAGGAACTATAAAAGCTAGAAAGCTGAAAGTTCGTATAAACATGGACAATGACTGGATGTATAGTGTGTACTGGAATAGGGGCCAAGGGCTCGTATCTCTTGGAGTTATGTCCCTTGGTAAGTTTTCAAAAAATGAAAATGCATTTTGCCCAATAACTTTTATGTTTGTTGTCCTATTTCTATGAAACATATCAGACTTGGTTTCTAAGGTAAGAAAGATGTAGTGGCAGAATGGTGGCCAAGGGCCTATAACTCTTTGAGTTATGTCCCTTCATAGGTTTTCAAATTTTTTTTGCTTGAAAATTTTCATAATAGATTTCTCAGGAACTATGAAAGCTAGAAAGCTGAAAGTTTGTATAAACGTGGACAATGACTGGATATATAGTGTATACAGGAATAGGAATTAAAATGCATTTTGCTCAGTAACTTTTATGTTTGTGGTCCTACTTTGAATGAACTTATACCACACTTAGGGGCTTTGAAAAAGTGGTACATGCATGGATAGTGGGCTGATATATCGTGTATTCAGGAATCAGGGCTAATGACCCATAACTCATGGATTAAAATCCCTTGATAGGTTTTACGATGCCATGTTACCATGGCCTGCAGTGGTGTTATCTGGTAAGGATGAATTCAAAATATTTCAACACTATATGTATTTCTCCTCTGATAGAGCTGCAGAGGTGCTATAGTCAGATCCTCTGACAGCTCTAGTTCTATTTGTTGTTGTTTTTGTTTTCAGAATTGTTTAAAAGGTTTAGAGATGAGTGGTGTGAATATAATATCAATAACAGATGATAATCCCATATTTACTGGTAAAAGACCTAAAAAACCAAGAAGACTTTAAAATTGTACAGTTTAGAAGGTAATTTGATTTTACAACTTCTGCAGAGCCTGACATGAGTGTAAAATGGTGTTTGCCATAGAACTGTTGTGGTCTGTCCTTCCCGTTTCCCTTCGATATCTTTTGAAAAGATTAGTGCATTGGATTCATATTTTATTCACAAGTATATATTCATAAAATAAAGGTCAAGTTCAATTTAGGGTAAAACCAACCAATTATGGGAGTTATGGCCATTTTTGAATGGTTTCTGTTCGATATCTTTTAAAAAGATTAGTGTATTGGATTCATATTTTATACACAGGTATGTAATCATAAAATATAGGTCAAGTTTGATTTAGGGTAAAATCCACCAATTTTTATGGGAGTTATGGCCCTTTTTCAACTTGGTTTCCATTCGTTATCTTTTGAAAAAGATTAGTGTGTTGGATTGGAGGTGGTCTTGTGTGGCGAAGGTGTAAATATATATAAATATTGTTAATAATTTAAAGCTTGCTGTTTTCACTTTCATTTCTTTCTCGTTATGCCTGGCTCATAACAGCAACATCTGGATCACATGATCAAGTTGGCCCCCATGCCAATATATGGTAAACACCTGAAAAATCTTCTTCTGCAGAACCAAAGTGCCATTGGTACTGGGGCTTGGTATGCAGCATTTGGGAGCTGAGCCCAAGGAAGTTTGAAAAAATAATAACCTTGGGTTGACCTTGACCTTTTGAAAGGTCATTTTTTTTTTTTTTTTTTTTACATTCTCCTATAGGCAAAACTTTAAAAATCTTGTTGTCTGAAACTGGAAGGCCCCGGACCTTGATATTTGGTATGTAGCTTTATCAAGTTGACTCTACTGTAAAGATTGTTCAAACTAAAGCAGTGGGACCAAAAAATGGCCCCACCCCAGGGATCACTTGCTTTACATTGACTCATATAGGGAAAAGCTTTAAAAATCTTCTTGTTTGTATTTCAGTTGTTAAAATTTGATAACTAAAACACATAGACACACAAGAGCAATTACTGATTGACGTTTTAGAATTTCATTTTGAAAATACTTGTGTAAAAGCTGATTGAAAGGGTTCTGTCCACAAAGCCATATCATAACTTGACAAGGCACGTTACAGGTGAAGTATGCTGTTCTGCAAAAGCTCTTGTTTAAGATAGAGTCATATAGGGAAAAACTTAAGTCTTCTCGTCTTAAACAAGAAGGCCCAGGCCTTTAATATTTAGTGTATAGCTTTATCTAATGGACTTCTATCAAGATTGTTCAAAGTATAGCCCTGGGGTGAAAAATGGCTACGCCCTGGGGGTCATTTGTTTACATAGATACGTATAGGGAAAAACTTTAAAAATCTTGCTGTTTGAAACTAGAAGGCCCAGGCCTTTGATATTTGGTATGTAGCTTCATCTAATGGACCTCTACCAGATTTGTTCAAATTATAGCCCTGGGGTCAAAAATGGCCCCACCTCAGGGGTTACTTGATTGACATAGTCTCATTCAAGAAAAAACTTTAAAAATCTTTTTGTCTGAAATAAGAAGGCCCTGACCACTTGATATTTGGTATGTGGCTTTAGCTAGAGGGTCTTTCCCAAGATTGTTCAAATTATCGGTCTGGGGTCCAAAATGGTGCCTTCCTGGAGGTCACTTGTTAGCTCATCTGAGCTATGCTCATGATGAGCTATAGTAATCACTTTTCGTCCGTCAGTCCGTTAACATTTTCAAACGTCCTCTGAAGCCCATGAGCCAATTTGGTTCAAATTTCATATGGAGCCTCCTCAGGTTGGGGGGGAACGAAAGATTGCTAAAATGGTTGTGGTCCATTGACCCAGATGGCCGCCATGCCCATATATGGTGAAAACCTTTAAAAATCTTCTTCTTCAGAACCGAGAATGCCTTTTGTCTGAATCTTTGCATAAATCATCGGGGATGGGAGGTCTACCCAAATTGCTAAAATAATGGTCGTACATTGACATTGAACCTTTTTTACGGCAAGGTCAAGTTTGCTTTCCTATGCATTTCATGATTTGTATGGGAAAAATATTCAGAATTTTAAATGACTTCTCCTCTGGAGCCTCTGGGCCAGGTTGCTCAGATTTCAGTTGGAGCTTCCCTGGGGCAGGGAAATGAAAGATTGCTAAAATAGTTGCTGTCCATTTAACAAGATGGCCACCAAGCCCATATATATGGTAAAAACCTTTAAAAATCTTCTCCAAACCGAGGATGCCTTGTGGCTGAACCCTTGCATATACATGTATCATCGGGAACAGGAGGTCTACCGAAGTTGCTAAAATAATGATCGTACATAAACATTTGACCTTTTTACGGCAAGGTAAAATTTGCTTCCCTAGGCATTTGTATGGGGAAAATGTTCAGGAATTTCAAACATTTTCTCCTCTGGAGCCTCTGGGCCAGTGTTGCTCAAATTTAATTTGGAGCCTCCCTGGGGCAGAGGAATGAAAGATTGCTACAATGGTTGCCGTCCATTGACCAAGATTGCCACCATGCCCATATATGGTAAAAACCTTTAAAGCTCTTCTTTACCAGAACCGAGGATGCCTTGAGGATGAATCTTTGCATAAATTATCAGGGACGGGAGGTCTACCAAAATAGCTAAAATAATGGTCGTTCATTGACATTTGACCTTTTTACGGTGAGGTCAAGATTGCTTCCCTATGGATTGGTATGGGAAAAATGTTCAAAATTTGAAATGACTTCTCCTCAGGACAGGAGCATGTGGGCCAATGTTGCTCAAATTTCATTTGGAGCCTCCCAAGGGCAGGGAAATGAAAGATTGCTAAAATGGTTGCCGTCCATTGACCAAGATGGCCGCAATGCCCATATATGGTAAAAACCTTTAAAATCTTCTTCTCCAGAACCGAGGATGCCTTGCGGCTGAATCTTTGCATAAACATGGGGGATGGGAGGTCTACCAAAGTAGCTAAAATAATGGTCATACATTGACATTTAACCTTTTTTACATCGAGGTCGAGTTCACTTCTGTATGCATGTGTATGGGAAAAATGCTGAGAATTTCAAACGACTTCTCTGGTATCTCTGGGCGAGTGTTGCTCAAATTTTATTTGGAGCCTCCCTGGGGCAGGTGAATGAAAGATTGCTAAAATAGTTGCCATCCATTGACCAAGATGGCTGCCATGCCCATATATGGCAAAAACCTTTCAAAATCTTTCTCCAGAACCAAGGATGCCTTACGGCTGAATCTTTACACAAATTATCAGGAATGGGAGGTTTACCAGAGTTGCTAAAATGATGGTTGTGCATTGACATTTGATCTTTTTATGGTGAGGTTAAGTTTGCTTCCCCATGCATTTGTATGGGCCATATACATTTATATTGGAAGTATCGAGGTGACTTGTAGATCAACAGTAGCTAAAATCTAAGATGGCCGTCATCTTGTTTATGTTTATTATATTTCCCTGCCTTTGTGCTGTTTACATGTATAAAATTATGATTCTTCAGAAACCACATAGCCAATTTCAACCAAATTTCACATTGATCCTCCTGTTGAAATGTGACTGATAGTTTATTGAAATGTGATTGATAGTTTATTCGAATGATCACGCTCTATTGACTGTCATATATTCTTATTCAAAACTAAGAACTGCTCAAATGATGATCTTTTCATTAGTTGCAATGATAGGATTGGAAAAATGTTGCATAACATCTGCATATCTGCAGTGGCTATGTCATTCAGGTGAGCAAGCCGTGGCCCGTGGGTCTCTTGTCTTACAGAGACGTGTATGAGAAAAAACTTAAAATCTTGTGTGAAACTGGAAGGCCTTAGCCACTAATATTTGGAACTTAGTTTTGTCTAGTGGACCTTACCAAGATTGTTCACATTATAGCCTATCAAGATTGTCTAGTGGACCTTACCAAGATTGTTCACATTATAGCCTATCAAGATTGTCTAGTGAACCTTTACCAAGATTGTTCACATTATAGCCTATCAAGATTGTCTAGTGGACCTTTACCAAGATTGTTCACATTATAGCCTATCAAGATTGTCTAGTGAACCTTTACCAAGATTGTTCACATTACAGCCTATCAAGATTGTCTAGTGGACCTTTACCAAGATTGTTCACATTATAGCCTATCAAGATTGTCTAGTGGACCTTTACCAAGATTGTTCACATTACAGCCTATCAAGATTGTCTAGTGGACCTTTACCAAGATTGTTCACATTATAGCCTATCAAGATTGTCTAGTGGACCTAACCAAGATTGTTCACATTATAGCCAATCAAGATTGTCTAGTGAACCTTTACCAAGATTGTTCACATTACAGCCTATCAAGATTGTCTAGTGGACCTTTACCAAGATTGTTCACATTATAGCCTATCAAGATTGTCTAGTGAACCTTTACCAAGATTGTTCACATTACAGCCTATCAAGATTGTCTAGTGGACCTTTACCGAGATTGTTCACATTATAGCCTATCAAGATTGTCTAGTGGACCTTTACCAAGATTGTTCACATTACAGCCTATCAAGATTGTCTAGCGGACCTTTACCAAGATTGTTCACATTATAGCCTATCAAGATTGTCTAGCGGACCTTTACCAAGATTGTTCACATTATAGCCTATCAAGATTGTCTAGTGGACCTTTACCAAGATTGTTCACATTACAGCCTATCAAGATTGTCTAGTGGACCTTTACCAAGATTGTTCACATTATAGCCTATCAAGATTGTCTAGTGGACCTTTACCAAGATTGTTCACATTACAGCCTATCAAGATTTTTCACATTATAGCCCTGACATAAAAAATGGCCTTGCCACAGGGGTCACTTGTTTATATACTCATACTGGGGAAAACTTCAAAAAATCTTCATGTGAAATTAGAAGGCACTGGCCTTTGACATTTGGTAAGTCACTATACTGTATTTAAGCTATATTTTATGTGGTTTACGTTTTACCAAATTAATTGAAGCTAAATTGCATATCAAGTTACTATAGCATACACAGACCAAAGAAGTTTCACACTGTACTGGTTACCATATCCATATGTTTCATTGTTATCCCCAGAACTTTTTTAAAAAAGCAATGGGGATATTGTGAACGCTGAGCGTCCATCTGTCTGACCAACCGTCTGTCTGTCCATCATGCTATCTCCACTGGGCGGAATTCTACCAAACTTGCTACATCATTTCCTCTCATGGTAAGGGTGTGCAAGAGCAACATTATTTTTCTGTGCATTCATCTGTCTGTGCATCCGTCGTCCGTCCATTTGTTTGACACACTATCTCCTCCTAATCCACTGGGTGGAATTCAACCAAACTTGCTACATTACTTCCCTTCATGGTAAGGGCCTGCAAGAGCAACATTATATTTCTGTGCATCGGTCCTTTGGTGTGTCTATCGTACGTCCATCTGTCTATCAGGCTATTTCCTCCTAAACTTGATACATTACTTCCCCTCACTGTAAGGGAGTGCGAAAGCAACATTATTTTTCTGTGCATCCGTCCTTCAGAGTGTCCGTCGTCCATCCATCTGTCAGTCACGCTATCTCCTCCTAAACCACTGGATGGAATTTAATCAAACTTGCCTCATGGTAAAGGTGTGCAAAGCAAGTCTGTTTGTCAGTCCATCCCGTCAGTCAAGCTATTAGCATCATTAGCAAAGAGGGTGGGGATTTTCAATGGCGCGCCATCAACTGCACATTCTAGTTTTACAATGTTAGCATGAGCTTGCTCAGAAGAAATATCTCAGAAGAGCTAAACCACTATTGGTCCTCTGGTTTTATTCTAGAGGGTAATTTTTCACTGTTTGATATAAGTGGCTGACCCAGAGTACATCCATAGCTGGTCACTTTTAGCTCACCTGAACATGAAGTGCTCATGGTGGGCTACTGTGGTCAGTCAGTGTCTGTCGTCCGTCCTTCGTTGTGGGGCATCAACAATTGCTTTAAAAGCCTACTCTTCCTACACCCATGGGCCAGTTAACTCGATACTTGGTAGGAAGCATCGGAGTGACTTGTAGATCAAAAATAGCTAAAACCCTGCCAATCGGAAATCCAAGATGACCGCCAGGGTTACCTGTAGATCAAAAATAGCTAAAATCGTCCCTATCAGAAATCCAAGATGGCCGCCATGACAGCCATCTTGAAAATCTTTTGTTCGCTTCTTCTCCTAAACCCAAAAGCCAATTGACTTGAAACTTGGTAGGAAGCATCGGGGTGACTTATAGATCAAAAATGGCTAAAATCGTTCTGATTGGAAATCCAAGATGTCTGCTGTGGTGGCCATCTTGAAAATCTATTTTTCACTTCTCCTGTGAGATGGCAGCCATCTTGAAAATCTTTTTTTCGCTTATTTTCCTGAACCAAGTGGCCAGTTGATTTGAAAATTGGTAGGAAGCATTGGGATGACTTGTAGATATAAAAATAGCTAAAATAGTTCCAATCAGAAATCCAAGATGGTGGCCATCTAGAAAATCTATTTTTCCCTTCTTCTTCTGAACTGAAAGGCATATTGACTTGAAACTTGGTAGGAAGCATCGGGGTGACTTGTAGATAAAAAATTGCTCAAATCGTTGCGATAGGAAATACCAAATTGCAGCCATGGCGGCCATCTTGAAAATCTGTTTTGAACATTTTCTCCTGATCCGAAAGGGCAATTGACTCAAAAGTTCATTGGAAGTATCGAGGTGACTTGTAGATCAACAGTAGCTAAAATCATTCTGATTGGAAATCCAAGATGGCTGCCATCTTGCTTATGTTTATTATATTTCCCTGCCACTGAGCTGTTTACATGTATAAAATCGTGATTCTTCAGAAACCACTTAGCCATTTGCCACCAAATTTCACATTGATCCTACTGTTGAAATGTGATTGAGAGTTTGTTCAAATGATCACGCTCCATTGACTGTCATGTGTTATATATTCTTCTTCAAAATTAAGAACTGGTTAAATGATGATCTTTTCATTAGTTGCGATGACAGGATTGGAAAAATGTTGCATTGTGGCCCGTGGGTCTCTTGTTTTTAAACCACCAACTGTTTAAAACACCATTTTTTTTATTTCTCCATAAAAACATGTTGTGGTACTAGTTAGAAGCACCTCTCAGTGGCACTTCTAATGAGTGCCCATATCATAGTTTTGTGGAAAAATAAAATAAAAATATTACAGTAAATGTCCTAAAATTTCATACCCCTAAGTGTCTGACAAAATGGCATATGCAAACAGTACAGACCCAGATAAGACAGCTCCTAACAATTAACTCTCATGCAGTCTGTCAGAAATGGCTGGTCTGGGCCTCCAGTTCTTATAAAATATAGGAAATCCTTGTTTTCACACAACTTGCCCTATTTAATTTGCTAGTCAAATGAATCTTTCATTTTTTTTTGTCCATTTCAGACACCATCAGGAATTTAAAGGACCTTTGGACATTCTGCTACTTGTGAAATGACAAGAATTTAACCTGTACCCTACAAAAGATGACAAATAAGTGATAGTGTGTTTATCTTAAAGGCTCCATATTCCTCAAAAATAGACATTTTTCATCCAAGAAAGGTTTAATAAATTGATATATAGCATTAATACTATCATAAAATGTGACATCTGACAGCCTGTAAAGTTTTAGTTAATCTCTCATTTTTTGAACTGGATCAAAAATGAAATGATTTTTTATTGTATCTCTGAATTAATGTTGGCAACATTAATTCAGAAATACAATAAAAAATCATTTCATTTCAAGAACGAGAGACTAACTAAAATTTTCTTCACATTATTCACATTAAGAGTAGTTTCTTTTTGAAATGTAGCCATTCACCTTAAGTCATACAGTACTATTCTAAACTTTGAGGAAATAAAGGCTTTGGCAGTCAGGGCCCAGTTGTTCAAAGCGTCGTTAGCTTAACGAGCTCGTTAAGGGTCATTTCATTAACTATTTTAGCGTATTCAATATACAATATTCTGATATTTTTTGCTGAAGAAATGTGAGTAGCTTTTGCACTGCTCACATTTTTCCAGCAAAAAATTTCAGTATATTTGCGTATCACTGGATGTAAATTTTAACGAATCGTTAACTAACGACATCGTTAGCTTTGAACAACTGGGCCCAGTATGCTTGGAAAGTGCTTGTGAATAATATAGATGTACAATACAGAGCTTGGTCAGTCTGGGTAAAAATTTTCAGCAGATGACATTTCAAAATATTTTTATTTTTCCTAGCAAATAGACTTACATTTCATTGTAATTGTCTCCTGAGGAGACAAAATGTCTCGTTTGAATGAAATGTTGAAGTCTATTTCCTGGCAAAAATAAGAAAAAACATTTTGTCATCTGCTATATCTAAAGAGTGGTAAAGGTGAAAAAATCTCATATTAAAGACTAAAAGACATACTACTGATTTCAGAATTGGTTAGACTTTCAGTGTCTTGAAACATTTTAAAGTTGACAATTGGTTGTCAAAACCAACATTTTACATCATTGATTGGATGTAAATATCCATTTCAGGGTGTGACAAAAACCCATCCGAATCATTTTCACATGTCAAACAATGACCACAAGAAAGGAAATGAACCCAAATATTGCTCTCTAGTTTGATAAACCTGTCATTCAACTTCAGAATCACTCCTTTCTTGACAAAAAAATAATGCTAAAAAAGTCAGAAGCTGTGTGTCATTTAATACAAACAACATCACCTGTCATGTCAAGGGGCTTTCTTCTAGATGCAGTGAAATAAGGAAAGTCTAATGAATTCTGAAATTAGTAGTAAAAACTATGTTATAAAGGGGGTATAAGAAAAGAGACTAAAATGTCTGCCGGTTTTTTCCCTTATGTGGCTGGTATTTAGCAAATAAACAGATTTAATTTTCTTAGTGTTCTATGCAAACAAGCTGTTACATTTCATTAGTATATATCTCAGTAGATAGCATTCAAATGAAATAATATGCCCTATTTTTTGGAAAAATAACAAAAGCTATTTTTGGCCACTTGTGTTTGTAAATTTATATGTGATAGTTTGAAAGAAAGAGGGAAAAAACTAGTCTTGCTTTGTTTTGTTTTTAAATTCATCTCCAGGTTTATATTTACAGACCCCAAGTCCACCAACATTCTTTAATCCTGGTCATGCTGAACCTAGATATGCCCTGCCTTTGCAAACTGTGTACATCCAGATCAGTTGGCTTCTGAAGAAGTCAGCTGATCTGGATCTGCACCATTAATCATTAAGTATGTGAACATGTATAAACAATCTGGATCAAGTAATCTGATGGGTGAAAATTAGAACTGGGCAGGGCAGCGTAATTTATTCAGCATGGCAAGGGTTAATACTAGTAGTTGAAACAGGCCCTGTGCATAAGTGACCGTGCATCATAAAGGAGCAGGTTTGAATCCCACTTGAGGTGGGTTTTAGGGCATGACTGTATGTAAATGACTTCATTTAATACACCAAGCTTTTAATTATTACCCTTTCATCATAGAAGTTTTGCAGAAATCCTTTTGAGAAGCATGTCATCCACAAAGTCATCATCACCATTAAATTTAATAAGTATTTATAAGGTCTGTTACTCTCTATTTCTACATGTACATTATTACAATAAATCTTGGGACAAATTCACTCAACATACTTGTCCTAAAATTTGAACATTTCCCCTTCCCCACCTGCTGAAGTGTCTAAAAACTGCTGAATGAGTGGCAAACAGTGTCAGAGAGTATCCTGATCAGACACTGATCATGGTCTACACTGTTTGCTGAGGCGCATCTGTCCCAATACTTAGTGTAAATATGGCAAGTAAATAAAGGTTAATGCACCCAGTTTAGAATTCGGGAAATATTTCACCAGGGAGATTTGCAAATTAGATTAACAAATGTGTACATTTGCACAAGTTTGTTATAGTTAAAAGAGCTGTAAATCTTGATCAAAATATTTGCTTTATTTTAAACTCAGGGTGTATTAACTAATATATTACCACAAACTTATCATAAAAATTACCGTATTCTTTTTTCTTCAGATTCTGTTTTATACCCTTCTGACCTTTTGAAATGACGTCAAGTTTTACAACATTACATCATCTACTGTCACCACTGACTGACAACTCAGAATCAACACTGTCTGCCACTCATTCAACAGTTTTTAGACACTTAAGGGCAACTTTTTCGAAATTGTTTTTGTCCCCTACCATAAATGGGTCTACTCTAAAAGGAAAAACTCTGTTCCCATGCGAGCAAATTCTTTCCTTTTAGAGTAGACTCTTTTCTGAAGGTGTTTAGCTGGCCTCAGTGGCTCAGTTGAATGTGTGTCCAGCTGGAGATCAGGAGGTGGCGGGAAATATTTTCTACGGTCATTCTCTCCCTTCCACTGATTCAAGAAGAAAAGTTGTCAGTTTCTGGCAAAAGAATGTGCACAAGTCCTGGTTAACCTCTTAGAGGACTAAGCCTGCCGAGGAAAAAGTGTGGTTAGGTAAACTGACTGCGCTCAACATGACCCCAAAGGATTGACTGGGCCGTAAAACACAGCACTAAATAAAAATTCTGAAGGTGTTTAGTACAGAAAGCAAACAGGAAGTCACAAAAGTGGTCTCCCTTATATAAAATGGTAGAAAACCTACCAAGTATATGCAGTTCCTGTAAGTCTGATCATTACAAAAACACGCCTATTCAAATATATAGAAAATTTCATTTCCAAAAACTGAAAATTTTCAGATGAAAAACTCTAATAAGAAAAATAATATATACCCTTGTAAACCCCAGTTTTACTATATAAAAGTGGGGTTTGAGGGGGACAAAATTATATAGGCATGTTTTCGTGATGGATTGGTAAGTG
The DNA here is from genome assembly GCA_964016985.1 of Anodontia alba. Classification (NCBI taxonomy): domain Eukaryota; kingdom Metazoa; phylum Mollusca; class Bivalvia; order Lucinida; family Lucinidae; genus Anodontia; species Anodontia alba. The sequence goes on from OZ024829.1 coordinate 21,644,535, forward strand.
CAACTTGGTTAGCTTTCATGAACTGAGAGTTGGATACACATTTCAGTTAAAATCTTTATTTTCTTTTGACTGTGACAGTACAGTATTTACAATCCATACCACTGTGCTCTATGACCATTGTCATCTGAGAAGTAAAAATAATACTGGCTTAACAATTTTAAGAAAATAAGATGATGAATTCAGGTTTAACGACGCATCAACCCATGAGGGTTATCTGCATCAAAATGGTATACTAACTTGGTTCAGAAAATAAGTCGTAAAATACTATAGTCCCTAAAAAACAAAGTCCAGTTAATGTCCTAAAATTTCCTGCACCAAAGTTTCTGTCAAATTGCCATATGCAAACAGTGCAGACCCAGATCACGCCGCTCCTGTTAAGAAACAAATGCATATAAGACTAAATTTAGGCAAAAAAAGTATGCAAAAATGTTTGAAATTTTAGGACAGTACTGTATAAACTTGATAAAAATAGCAAAAGCAATATGCTGTAGGAACAGTTTCTGAACCCTAAACTGAATAAAATTCTGAAAAAAAATTTAAAGAGTCATATTTTTAAAACAACAGTCAGTGGGTGTAAATTGAAAGTTTATAAGGCCTTTCAACCCTGAAAAAAAAATACATCATTTAGTATCAAACTGGCTGAAATGAGCTGTGCAAAAAAGATTCAAGGGATTGTGGGTTGGTGGGGGGGGGGGGGGGGGCGGGGTAGGGATCAGAGCAAGTCGTCTGTTTTTACTGGATGTTCTGTAAAGAGACTGGCCCTTTTTCCAGAAATGTTGGTAACAATTATGTATAATGTTAGGCAATAATATTAACAATTTTATTTATATGTAGGACATTTTTTTTTATTTTACTGAACACAAAAAAGGCCCTAAAAATAAGCATGAAATAGGTTCCTGTCTAAAGACAATAAAAGTACATCTGAATTAACAACATTAAATAAGTTTCTGTATAAAGACACAAAATATCTCCTTAATTTATACTGCATTAGGCAACAATCTGCAGTGACTTGTGGATTTGAAAGCAGCAATAACAGGACACATTTAGGATATTAAATGCAAACCACATAAAGACAAGATACAAATGCATAAAGTTAAAATTCAACAAAAAGTAAATTTTCATGTTAAAAATATTGCAAAACAAATAAATTCATTCTGAAACCACATTTTTTTTTTTATTTCTGAAGTTCCTCTTGCACTGGCCAGACTGCATCTGTGTATTGCCCATAGGTGCAGAAAGAACATTCAGAAGATAATTAAGAAATTTCAGAAGCTTGAGGTGATATATATATATATATATATATATATACAGTTGACTCTCGTTATCTCGACCTCGCTTATCTCGAATAACCGCTTATCTCGAAGTGAAAATCTGGTCCCTTCCTATACATGAAAACCTAACAACAGATGGAAAATATTGTAGAAAAGAGGAGAAATTGCTCCTGAGGAGCAATTTCTCCTCTTTTCCACAATATTTTCAATATATCTCTAACTTCAAAAGTCCAGTTACCTATCAGTTTGTTTGTTAAATGTGGTTAATCAAATTATTTTTTCCTCAATTCTGCAAACCTGATATGTCGAACTACGGATATCTCAAAGTATTTCAGAGAGTCCCTTGGAGTTCGAGATAACGAGAGTCGACTGTATATATATTCTGAACTGTGCTCAAATGCCCAAGATAAAGCACAGTTGAGTTTAGGTTGTACCCATTTGAGCATGAGCGAGTGCAGCAAGCGAGTGCTCAAATTGATACAACCCAAACTCAACTGTGCTTTATCTGTGGCATTTCAGCACAGTTCAGAATAATTTATTTCTTTTCTAACACCCCTCATTGAGCAAATTCTTTGCATAAATGAGATTTTTTATTGATTTTATTATTATTTTTATTACCCGACTTCCCCTTTGGTAGCTGACAATACCTCTTAAGCATTACGTCACACGGTTACGTAGTTACAAGGATCAATGACGAATATTCAAAATGGCGGCTAACTTACATATGTATGTGAATCAGCTGACGATGTAAACTATAAAAACAATGTAAAATAAAAAAAACTTGTATCCTGTGTTCATGAAAGAACTGCAAAATGTATGAAATTGGAGTGTTGCGATGGACCTAAGAAGGACAGATATAAAACAGCAAAATAAGAATGTTAACTGACTTACTTTAGTTTTCGAACATGTCAACAAATACACGATGGAAACAAGAAGTAAAATGAATGTGTTTGAATGGTATAACCGGTAGAGGAACTCATCAGGCAAAAAAAAAAAAAGTCAAAGAACCGCAATGTTCATAGATCAATTTCTGTCTTACTAATATAATTTATTATGTATATGAATGTTTCGACCAATATTGTAAGCTAGTGTCATAGTTACCAGGGCGCAACTCTCGCAACTGACTGGTTTCCCGTTGACAGCACGTGAAGAAATTCTTATGCTCAAATACCTTAGATAAAGCATGGCTAGAAATGTAAAGACAAATAAGGAACAAGAGAACCATGATGGTCCTCACCTGAGCAAACACATTTGCATACTTACTGTTAAAGTTTCAGCCAAGTTCACTGCTCTAAAATTTTTGTATACATTTTATAGCCCTGCCCCCCAGCATGATGGCTTAAACTGAATCTTGAAAGAGGGTCACCAAAGGAACATTTCTGCCAAGTTGAAATTGGTCCAGTGGTTTCTGGCAAAAAGATTTTTAAAGTGTTTTATATAACTTTATAGGAAAAATAAGCCCCACCCCCTAACGGCCATGTTTTTTGACGAATCATGACAGTTTGAACAAACTTGGTAGAGAGTCATCAAAGGAACATTCCTGCCAAGTTATACTGAAATTGGTTCAGTGGTTTCTGACAAGAAGATTTTTAAATTTTTCTATTTAGATATATAGGGAAAATAAGCCCCACCCCCTAGCAGCCATGTTTTTTTGACAAATCATGATTGCTTGAACAATCTTGGTAGAGGATCACCAAAGCAACATTCCTGCCAAGTAATATTAAAAATCGGTCAGGTGGTTTCTGACAAGAAGATTTTTAAAGTTTTCTATACAGATATATACAGAAACAAGACCCACACCCTGGCGGCCATGTTTTTTAACATATCATGAGGGTAGAAAGTCACCAAAGCAACATTACTGCCAAGTTACATTGAAGTCAGTCCAACAGTTTCTTACAAGAAGATTTTGAAAGTTTTCTATATAGATATATAGGAAAAATAAGCCACCCCCGCCCACCCAGCGGCCATGTTTTTTGACGAATCATGACAGTTTGAACAACCTTGGTAGAGGGTCACCAAAGAAACATTCCTGCCAAGTTATATTGAAATCGGTCCATTGGTTTCTGACAAGAAGATTTTTAAATTTTTCTATATAGATATATAGGGAAAATAAGCCCCACCCCCTAACAGCCATGTTTTTTGACGAATCATGATTGCTTGAACAATCTTGGTAGAGGGTCACCAAAGCAACATTCCTGCCAAGTAATATAAACAAGAGGACCATGATGGTCCTATATCGCTCACCTGACCAAACAGATTTGCATATTTACTGTTGAAGTTTCAGCCAAGTTCACTGCTCTAGGATTTTTGTATAAACTTTATAGCACTAACCACCCCTACCCCCCCCCCCCCCCCCCCCCCTCCACCACACTCCCGGCCATGTTTTTTTTACAAATCTTGACAACTTGAACTGAATCTTAAAAGAAGGTCACCAAAGGAACATTTCTGCCAAGTTATATTGAAATTGGTCCAGTGGTTTAAAAAGTTTTATATAGCTATAAAGCCCTAATGGCCATGTTTTTTGACGAATCATGACAGCCTGAACAAACTTGGTAGAGGGTCACCAAAGGAACATTCCTGCCAAGTTATATTGAAATCTGTTCAGTGGTTTCTGACAAGAAGATTTTTAAAGTTTTCTATTTAGATATATAGGGAAAACAAAAGGATTTTTTTTTTCAAGTTTTCTATATAGATATATAGGGAAAATAAGCCCCACCCCCTTGCAGCCATATTTTTTGACGAATCATGATGGCTTGAACAACCTTGGAAGAGGGTGACCAAAGACACATTCCTTCCAAGTTATATTGAAATCGGTCCATTAGTTTCTGCCAAGAAGATTTTTAAAGTTTTCTATATAGATACATATATAGGGAAAATAAGCCCTGCCCCCTGGCGGCCAAGTTTTTTGACAAATCCAAACGGCTTGAACAATCTTGGTAAAGGATCACAAAAGAACATTTCTGCAAAATTATATGGAAATCGGTCAAGTGGTTTGGGACAAGATGATTTTTACATTTTTCTATATATAGGGAAAATAAGCCCTGCCCCCCCTGGCGGCCATGTTTTTTTGACAACTCCAAATGACTCGAACAATCTTGGTAGAGGATCACTAAAGGAACATTTCTACAAAATTATATGGAAATTGGTCCAGTGGTTCTGACGAGGATTTTTAAAGTTTTCTATATAGATGCATAGGGAAAGTAAGCCCCACCCCCTGGCGGCCATGTTTTTTGACGAATCCAAATGACTTGAACAATCTTGGTAGAGGATCACCAAAGGAACATTTTTGCAAAATTATATTGAAGTCGGTCCAGTGGTTTCGGACAAGAAGATTTTTAAAGTTTTCTACATAGATATATAGGGAAAATAAGCCCTGCCCTCTGGCGGCCATATTTTTTGACGAATCCCAATGGCTTGAACAATCTTGGTAGAGGATCACTAAAGGAACATTTTTGCAAAATTATATTGAAATCCGTCCAGTGGTTTCGGACAAGAAGATTTTTAAAGTTTTCTATATAGATATATAGGGAAAATAAGCCCCACCCCCTGGCGGCCATGTTTTTTGACGAATCCAAATGGCCTGAACAATCTAGGTAGAGGATCACCAAAGGAACATTTCTGCAAAATTATATGGAAATCAGCCCTGCGTTTTCTGACAAGAAGATTTTTAAAGTTTTCTATATAGATATATAGGGAAAATAAGCCCCGTCCCCTAGCGGCCATGTTTTTTAACGAATCCAAATGGCTTGAACAATCTTGTTAGAGGATCACCAAAGGAACATTTCTGCAAAATTATATTGAAATCGGTCCAGTGGTTTCTGACAAGAAGATTTTTAAAGTTTTCTATATAGATATATAGGGAAAGTAAGCCTTGCCCCCTGGCAGCCATGTTTTTTGACAAATCCAAATGGCTTGAACCAAAGGAACATTTCTGCAAAATTACATTGAAATCGGTCCAGTGGTTTCTGACAAGAAGATTTTTAAAGTTTTCTATATAGATACATAGGGAAAATAAGCCCCGCCCCCTGGCGGCCATGTTTTTTGACGAATCCGAATGGCTTGAACAATCTTGGTAGAGGATCACCAAAGGAACATTTCTGCAAAATTACATTGAAATCGGTCCAGTGGTTTCTGACAAGAAGATTTTTAGTTTTCTATATAGATACATAGGGAAAATAAGCCCCGCCCCCTGGCGGCCATGTTTTTTGACGAATCCGAATGGCTTGAACAATCTTGGTAGAGGATCACCAAAGGAACATTTCTGCAAAATTATATTGAAATTGGTCCAGTGGTTTCTGACAGGAAGATTTTTTAAGTTTTTAGTTAAAAAATCTATTTTTAGCTCCTGTGACCTAGTTATGCAATGGATCGGAACCATTTGAACAACTTTGAAAGAGGACCAACCAAGGATCATTCCTGTGAAGTTTGGTCAAAATCCAATCAGTGGTTTAGGAGGAGATGTTGTTTAAAGATTGTGGACGGACGGACGGACGGACGACAACGACGGATGGTGAGTGATCACAAAAGCTCACCTTGAGCTTTCAGCTCAGGTGAGCTAAAAATTGGTCAGGTGGTTTCTGACAAGAAGAATTTTAAAGTTTTCTATACAGATATATATAGAAATAAGCCCCGCACCCTGGCGGCCATGTTTTTTAACGTATCATGAGGGCTTGAACAATCTTGGTAGAACGTCACCAAAGCAACATAACTGCCAAGTTACAATGAAGTCAGTCTAACGGTTTCTTACGAGAAGATTTTTTTAAAGTTTTCTATATAGATATATAGGGAAAATAAGCCCCCCCTCCCTAGCAGCCATGTTTTTTGATGAATCATGACAGCTTGAACAGCCTTGGTAGAGGGTCACCAAAGAAACATTCCTGCCAAGTTATATTGAAATTGGTCCATTGGTTTCTGACAAGAAGATTTTTAAATTTTTCTATATAGATATATAGGGAAAATAAGCCCAGCCCCCTGGTGGTTATGTTTTTTGACGAATCATGACAGCCTGAACAATCTTGGTAGAGGGTTACAAAAGAAACATTCCTGCTGTGTTATATTGAAATTGGTTTAGTGGTTTCTGACAAGAAGATTTTTAAAGTTTTCAATATAGATATATAGGGAAAATAAGCCCCGTCCCCTGGCAGCCATGTTTTTTGAAGAATCCAAATGGCTTGAACAATCTTGGTAGAGGATCACCAAAGGAACATTTCTGCAAAATTAAATTGAAATCGGTCCAGCGGTTTCTGACAAGAAGATTTTTTAAGTTTTTAGTTTAAAAATCTATTTTTAGCTCCTGTGACCTAGATATGCAATGGACCAGAACCATTTGAACAAATTTGAAAGAGGACCAACCAAGCATTATTCCTGTGAAGTTTGGTCAAAATCCAATCAGTGGTTTAGGAGGAGATGTTGTTTAAAGAGTGTGGATGGGCGGAAGGACGGATGACAATGACGACGACGGACGGTGGGTGATCATAATACCTCACCTTGAGTCTTCGGGTCAGGTGAGCTAACAACACAAGCAGGGGTATTAGAATACAGATTTAACAAAAATAATCACCTTATCTGGAGTTACAACAAACTAGATAAGATAATTTCTCCCCAATCAAAATACTGCCCCCTCTGTTATCTCGACTGCTTATCTCGAAGTGAAAATATGGTCCCTGTTTTAACATGGAAATCTAACAACAGTTACAGGCAACAGGTAACAAAGTATTGTGTAAAAGAGGAGAAGAGCAATTTCTCCTCTTTTCCATAATATTTTTAATATATCTCTAACTTGGGAGTCAAATTACATGTTCTTTATTAAATGTAGTTGGTTTATTTTTTCCTCAGTTCTGTAAATCTGATATGTCGAGATACGGACATCTCAAAGTATTTCAAGGAGTCCTATGGACTTCCAAGATAATGAGAGTGGACTGTAGTTGAAAACACAAATTAGTGATGCTATGGGTACACATTGGAATTGCTTACTCTGGCAATTCAAATACAGTCGAACCTCGTTATCTCAAACTCGTTTATTTCGAATTACCGCTTATCTCGAAGTGAAAATCTGGTCCCTGTTTTAACATGAAACTATGACAACAGGTAACAAAATAATGTGGAAAAGAGGAGAAATTGCTCCTGAGGAGCAATTTCTCCTCTTTTCCACATTATTTTATATATACATTTCTAACTTCAGGAGTCAAATTACATATTCATTTATTAAATGTGATTGTTCAATTTATTGTTTTCCTCACTCTCTCAACTCTGATATGTCCAGGTATGGATATCTCGAAGTGTTTCAATGAGTCCCTTGGAATTCGACATAACGAGAGTCGACTGTAAGTACCTCAAGCAGGAAGGTTCTGATCATTCTTCCTAATTTACTAACACTTTCATCCCCTTCAAACAGAATCCTCAATATGATGTAAGTAAGCCATACCTAGATCAGCATGCAGTCTCATCAAGATCTAGACTGTTTGATCACAGAACTTACAAGCCTCAACAGACAGAGTTCCCCTCTATGACATATGGGACCAGCAAAAATAACTCTACCAAAAAATTGGTATAATGTAACCGCTAAACAATATGTGCAATATCACATCAGTCTTAATTTAGGTGAAAACTTTAGGAGGAGTTAGCCTGAAAGCAAGTGAAGATGCTTAAATAAGTAATAAATTAATGAAAACTTGGTGTACTGTAACCTTGAAAGAATATAAGAGTTGTTGTGCTGTAACCTTGCTGCTATTCTCCACATCTTTCTAGCTAACAACATGATAACAGATGACTACTACAGGAGGTAGCTGGAAATGAAATCATGCTTGAGCTATATTAAAAGAGTTATAACTCTATGAAAATTTGATGTAACTTCAAATCAATATCGGCTGCATCACCTCGACTGTCCGACTGTCCACCACGTTTCAACCCAATTGGTTGAAAACTGTTGGAGGAGTTATCAAGAAAAAAAGGTCAAGTCAGAACAAATTCGGTATACTGTAACCTTGAAAGACTATGAAAACTTGGTGTACTGTAATCTTGCTGCTATTCTCCAGACCTTTGTGTCCAACAACAAACAAATAACAACTTGATTAGATGAAAACTATAGGAGTGAGGTGAGACTGAAATCCTGCTTGATCAATCTTTAAAGAGCTATAGCCTATAACTATTCAGTGTACTGTAACTGTGAAACAAAATGCTTGTAGTCTAACTTTCCACCATGTTTCAACTTGATCCAATTTGATTGATTGTGTTGGGGTTTAACCACACCTCAACCCTTGTGAGTCATTTTGTGTTGTCTCCCAGAGAAAGGGAGAAAAGAGATAGTAGAGGAGATGGAAGAGTGGGACAGGGAAGAAAGAGGAACAGGAATGAAACAGAAGAAATAACAACATTCCCTCTCTACCCTTAACTATTACAAGGATAGCAGGCCTTGCCCAACTATAAGCCAATATCAGTTGGATGCCTCGGTGACGTAATGTATACGACACCTTCGCCACACCTGACCACCCCCTATTCAACTTGATCGGATGAAAACTGTGGGAGGAGTTGTCCGGAAACAGAGTCAAGTGCAAAAAACTTGGTGAACTGTTACCTTGAAAGATTACATCTTCTTTCTATCTAACAATATACAAATAAGAGCTTCATCAGATGATAGAATGAGTGAGCTGGAAATGAAATCATGCTTGAACAATTTTTGAACAGAAATAACTAAAAATTTGGTGTACTGTAACCTCAAATAATATGTGCTGTACCACCTTATGGTCTAACTGTCCACCAAGGTTTTAGCAAGATCCAATGGAAACCGTAGGAGGAGTTAACTGGAAACAAAAGTTAAGTCCGAAAAATCATTAATAAAGCGTAATAACTCTACCAAAATTTGATGTACTGTAACCTCAAAACAATATACGCTGTAACACATCATGGTCTAACTGTCCACTAAGTTTCAACACGATCTATGAAAACTGTAGGAGGAATTATCCAGAAACAAAGTGTGGAGAGACGGACCGACAGACACAGGAGGGTATACCATAATACCTCGCCACAAGAGCCACTATGGTGAGGCGGGATATAATAAAACACTGTCAGAAGCTTGAGCTCATTCACTCTGATAACTCATTTGTCATATGCTAATTTTAAACCAGTATGAAGGAAACTGGAGCACTTTGTCAAAATTGTTTTGCATCCCTCTGAAAAGGGTCTACCTAAAAGGAAAACATTTGCTCCCAAGGGGATAATTTTTTTGTTTTAGAGTAAACCCCTTTTCAGAAGGGGCTTGATGTGCAGGAAAGCAAACAGGAAGTCATGAATAATGTTCTCTTTGTAAAATTGACAGAAGTCCTCCAAGTCTATCTCATCCCCTTGCCAGTCTGACCCCCTAGGTTATAAAACTTTTTTCATGCTCAACTCAGCTGAGCATGAAATTTGTCCAGCTAATATATCTTTCTTGCTAAACAGAGCTGAGCATGAAAAGTTCCCTGCTAATAAATATGAAAATGCCAACTACTGTTGGCATTTTCATATTTATTAACAGATAAAACTTCAAGCTCAGCTGAATTGAGCATGAAAAAAGTTTTATAACCTCAGGGCCAGGTTTATATTTACTACAACTGTCTCATTTAAGAAACACTTTAATTTCTAGAGGAGATGAGATGAAGTCATTACTTGATTGTCGGAACAATTGAGTATGCTGCCATGCAACATTCCCCTTGCCACCAGCCAGATCAGCTGTCAGAGAAAACCCTGTCTCACCATTCAGTTCTGTCACTGTCTGTACACTGGGACCACCTAAAATAAACCAAACTTGAGATTAATCCCAAAATATCTACAATGGACTTCCATTCCATATGATGGCAGAACTTGGATAAGTCAACTGTTTCAACAAGAATTCTGCGGAAGGCGGTGTTGCACCTGTCGGTACCTGTCAGCATTACAAAGTTAAAACTGCATGATATTGTCAATGGGCTGTCATATGTAGGTCATGGCAACAAATCAATACCACAGTGTTTGAGTCCCTGGTAGGGAGAAAGTGTATGCCAGGTTCTATGACTAGGTCATATTCAGAAACAGAGTAAAATGCTTAAGTTGATACAAAAAAATGACAAAGTCATTTGACTATGAAATATAGGTCAGGGTCATAAAATGATCCTGCAGTGTTTGAGTGTCGTTAGTTGATCAGGGCCCAGTTGTTCAAAGCTAACGACATCGTTAGTTAACGATTTGTTAAAATTTACATCAAGTGATATGCAAATATGCTGAAATTTTTTGCTGAAAAAATGTGAGTAGCTTTTGCAGTGCAAAAGCTACTCACATTTTTAAAGCAAAAAATATCAGAATACTATATATTGAATCTGCTAAAACAGTTCACGAAATGACCCTTAACGAGCTCGTTAAGCTAACGACGCTTTGAACAACTAGGCCCAGAAATTTAGCTAAACAAAAGAGTTGATGAGAAAAATGAGGTTTGTTCAACTGTGAAATAAAGGTCAAGAATATAAAATGATACTGCCATGTTTCATTAGGAAAGCAGGCCTATTGAAATATATAGAAAATTTCACCTCCAAAAACAGAAAATGTTCAGATAAAAACTCTGATATTTTTCATATTTCTGCTCAAAACATAGATTGTAGGTACTCGTTAGAACCACCTCATCAAACTGCCACGACGGGGCAGTTCTAACAAGTACCCACAATCTATGTTTTGAGCAGACATGAGAAAATTAATGTATACCCCTGTACACCCCAGTTTAAGTGTATAAAAGTGGGATTTAAAGGGGGTCAAAACTATATAGCGTGTTTTTGTGATGGAGTGCATATAAGGGAGAGAAAGTACATGCTATGATAGATGATTGTAGGTGTTACAGTTAATCAGTAAATCCTAGGGTTGGGGTAAAAATTTCTAATTTGTTAGACTGCGAAAATTAGGTCATGGTCATAAAATCATGCTGCAACATATACCACCAAAAATAAAAGATATATAACATATAATTAAATGTCCTCAAGTATTACCTCTGAGCATAGCACAGGTTGAGTCACTACATATCAACCAGTTGATTCTTCCATTTTCATATGTAGTACTGTCCACCCTAAGCTCTATCTTGTCCACAGTAAGACCACACTCTGAAATACCAAACACTAGAAATAAGCCACACCATACAAAAGGTGCTATAGTTAGTTATAATTTAGAGGATTTAGAGGCTACATTTGGTGTGTGTGTGTGTGTGTGTGTGTGTGTGTGTGAGGGGGGGGGGGGGGGGGGGGTTGCACACCTTGTTCTTCACAAGAATCACCATACCAGGTCAATAGAGGGGGGGGGGGGGGGGGGGGGGGCGGGAAGGGAGTGGTTGCACTTACCTTGTTCTTCACAAGAATCACCATACCAGGTCAAGAGGACTCCAACGAACACCCACAAGATAACTTTTTGTGCAAAAGCAACAACAACAAACAAGAGGCTCATGAATCATGGTTTGCTAACCTGAGTAAAACAGCCATTGCATATCTGCAGATGCCAGGCTACATTCTTCAAGTATTGCCAAGTGGCTGCTATACTATGCTATGCTTATCTGGGCCCAGTTGTTCAAAACTAACGATGTCGTTAGTTAACGATTCGTTAAAATTTACATCGAATGATACGCAAATATGCTGAAATTTTTTGCTGAAAAAATGTGAGTAGCTTTTGCAGTGCAAAAGCTACTCACATTTTTTCAGCAAAAAATATCAGAATATTGTATATTGAATCCGCTAAAACAGTTAACGAAATGACCCTTAACGAGCTCGTTAAGCTAACGATGCTTTGAACAACTGGGCCCTGGTTTTCTTCTGGACTTATGCTTTCAGTCATACCATAGCATCATCTAGATGTGACAGGTAGCTCAAATGCTGCTTTATTGAAAGATATCCAGACAGTGACCCAGTCTCATTATCCTGACACTGGGCTGAGTCCTGCTTTTTGAATGCACCACTGACCAAGCATGCAGAATTAAAATGTTCAAACTCTTTCTTTTACTTTGGTACAGATGAAGAGAGTATTCAGAAGAAAAGTTTTCTTCAATAGTTCTGCACATCACATGTTCTGGTGCAAAATATAAACATAATTATCCTGAATTATTGTCACAATTTATCATTATCACCTTATCTGGAGTTATGAAGTTGGCTATTTTGAACCAAAGCTCCAGATAAGAGGCGTATCCAAATAATTATATTTTTTTATTTCTCCACAAAATCAAATTTTGTTGGTACTCATTAGAAGTACCTCAGCAGTGAGGTGCTTCTAATGAGTTCCTGCTACATTTTGTGGAGAAATAACAAAAATAATATATTTTGGTTGAAAAAATGCCTCATCTGGAGTGATGCTGAGAAACCATTAAATTACCTTAAAAATCAAACTTCCAGGATACCTCAGCAGAGCACCTGCCTTCAGTTTTAGCAAGATAACCAACTTCCAGCAAACTCTCCTTTATAAAATTCTCTTAACCCTTGTCATGCTGAATAAATTAAGATGCCATTCCTACTTCTAATTGTCAGCCAATCAGATTACTTACTCCAAATTCACATACTGAATGACAAACAGTGCAGATCCAGATCAGTGCTCTAGATCTATATAACCATTTGCAAAGATGGGGCATATCCAGGCTCAGCAGGAGCTGGGTTAAATTATTGTCACAATTACCACCACATTTGGACCTATAGACTGATAAAGTTGGAGTTACAGCTTTCAGTTCTTGAGAACCTACCTTTAAAATCAAACTTCCAGGATATCTCAGCAGAGCTGCTGCCTTCAGTTCTAGCCAGATAAACCATCTTCCAGTCATGTTCTTCTTTACGGAATATATTCTCCAATTTATTAGTGCAAGCCTGGAATCCTTGAGTTCTTATGGTGCTGGACAAATGTCTTGTATACTCATCCTTGGCACAGTTGTATGTGACGTGTAGCACTTTTGTCTGTACCTCTTCCTCGTTTGGCTATATTTAAAAAAAAACAAGCAAATTCTATAGGGAATTTATGTCCCCCGCCTTATTTTTATTTGAGCTGTTAAAAATGGGTAAGTTAACCAGAGGACCATTGGTCCTGTATCACTTACCTAAGTATTGAAGCAGGAAATCAGTGATAAAAAATAATTTCAAGATTCTGAAAAAACCACATGCATATTTTCAGACCATCCTTAAAGCACCTGTAAAGTTTCAAAAGGATCGGCTTAAAACTGTGGTAGGAGTTATGGGGACAAGGTACCTACTCCCTATACGCTTCTGTAGTATTAGAACTCAAAAAATGTCTAAGTTAAAAATGAGGAAAAAGTGATAAAAAATTATTTCAGGATTCTGAAAAAACCACATGCATATCTTCAGGCCATCCTAAAAGCCCGTGTAAAGTTTCAAAAGGATCGGCCAAAAACAGTGGGAGGAGTTAAGGAGACAAGGTACCTACTCCCTATAGACTTCTGTAATATTAGAACTAAAAAAATGTCTAAGTTAAAAATGCGGAAAAAGTAAAAAAAAATTATTTCAGGATTCTGAAAAATCCACATGCATATCTTCAGGCCATCCTAAAAACCCATGTAAAGTTTCAAAAGGATCGGCCAAAAACTGTGGAAGGAGTTAAGGGGACAAGGTACCTCCTCCCTATAGAATTCTGTAATATTAGAACTCAAAAAATGTCTAAGTTTAAAATGTGTAAAAAGTTATAAAAATAATTTCAGGATTGAGTTCTGTAATATTAGAACTCAAAAAATGTCTAAGTTCAAAATGTGTAAAAAGTTATAAAAATAATTTCAGGATTCTGAAAAAACCACATGCATATCTTCAGACCATCCTTAATACACCTGTAAAGTTTCAAAAGGATCGGACAAAAATTGTGGTAGCAGTTACGGGGACAAGGTACCTACTCCCTATACGCTTCTGTAGTATTAGAACTCAAAAAATGTCTAAGTTAAAAATGCAGAAAAAGTGATAAAATATTATTTCAGGATTCTGAAAAAACCACATGCATATCTTCAGGCCATCCTAAAAGCCCATGTAAAGATTCAAAAGGATCGGCCAAAAACTGTGGGAAGTGTTAAGGGGAAAAGGTACCTACTCCCTATACACTTCTGTAATATTAGAACTAAAAAAATGTCTAAGTTAAAAATGCGGAAAAAGTGATAAAAAATTATTTCAGGATTCTGAAAAATCCACATGCATATCTTCAGGCCATCTTAAAAGCCCATGTAAAGTTTCAAAAGGATCGGCCAAAAACTGTGGGAGGATTAAAGAGGCAAGGTACATGTACCTACTCCCTATAGACTTCTGTAATATTAGAACTCAAAAAATGTCGAAGTTCAAAATGTGTAAAAAGTGATAAAAAATTATTTCAGGATTCTGAAAAAAAAACACATGCATATCTTCAGACCATCCTTAAAGCACCTGTAAAGTTTCAAAAGGATCAGACAAAGTTAAGGAGTTAAGGGGACAAGGTACCTACTAAAAATTCTGAACCACGCGCCACGCACCACAGAAAGCCGAAAACAGTGTCCCTCCGCTTTTCTTTGAAAAGGCGGGGGACAATAAAAAGAAAAAAAAAAAAAAAAAATGATCCGTTTCCAGTTAAAAATAGTAATTTAAGGTGAATGGATGTCACTCCAAGGGAAGTAACTCTGAAAGTAGCACCCCTCACAAATTGTTAAAAAGATATACATAGCAGGGAAACAACTTACATTCTTCAAAAGACATCTTCCCTTTGAGAATTTGAGGCAAAATGTATACATTCATTATAATCCTTACTTTTCTTATTTCCATACCAGACTGTGTGTGGTAGGGACCCATTAGAACTGTCTTGAACATTCTAATGCATACCAACAATACATATTTGGAGATGAAACAAGGAAATGAAAAACATACAGATCATGAAAACACACCTATACAATTTTGACCCCTTAAACCCCACTTTTATTTAGTAAAACTGGGGTTTTCAGGGGTATACATTATGTTTCTTATTTTGCTAAAAAACATAGATTGTGGGTACTCATTAGAACCACCTGGCTGAGGTGGTTCTAATGAGTACCCACAGTCTATGTTTTGAGCAGGAATATGAAAATTATCAGAATTTTTTATCTGATAATTTTCCTTTTTTGGTTGTAAAATTTTCAATATATTTGTATAGGCGTAGTTTCATAATGTGTATATCTTGCTTTAGATATATGGGGAATATCCAGAATAATATTTTGCTTATTTCTCCAACAAAATTGTGAGAAACAAAGAAGATAAATCTACCTTTAAGTTTTTATTGAAAACTGGCCCCCATATAAAGTTCTGATATATATCCTGGTACTATGAACATGATGAAACACAAAAAAATCATAATTATCATTATGAAGTCTTCTAAATTTCAACCTTCGAAATCTTGTTTTCAATCCATCTCCCTGAAACCAATGTGGAAATTGCATTCTCTATTGACTATAAGAATTGAAATCACACTTTAGTTTTTTCAGAGTCTCACTCAATTTAAAATTTAGAATTTTACATGTCTAAGAATTGCATCAAAACTTTACTCCCAAAAAGGTTGATTTATTTAAAGGTACAAGTATGGTCATCCTCTGAAGAATACTTAGTGACCCTGGGTACATTGAAAGTACACTGAAAGTTATATTGCAATGTTTGTTTGCATTTGTTAAAATATAAGAATTTTGTTAATGATGATGGTTTGGTGTTTTATGCCCCTTTCAACATTATTTAACCCTTGTCCTGCTGAACCCGGATATACCCTGCCTTTGCAAACAGTGTAGATCCAGATCAGTTGGCTTCTGAAGAAGCCAACTGATCAGGTGGCTTCTGAAGAAGCCAACTGATCAGGATCTGCACTGTTCGCCATTAAGTATGCAAATTTATAGCAACAATGTCATCCAGTTTTCTGATTGGCTGAAAATTAGAAGTGGGCATGACATCTTAATTTATTCAGCAGGACAAGGGTTAAACAATGGAAGACTGATAATGAAAAGCTCTGTGCAATGGAGTGGCATACAGTCATGAGTGAATTCCACCTCGAACAGGATTCAAACCCGGGAACTCGTGATCTGAAGTCGGGAGCACTAACCACTAGACCATCAGGATGCTTTTAAGAACTTTGTTAAGTTTATGTTGCATCTGCGTACATGTACTAAACTGTGAAAACAAGCAGCAGAAGAGTGATAGCTGTCATCCTTGTTTACATAGGTCTAGATAAAAGAGGGTATCCGGTAAATATTTTTCTTATTTCTCCACAAAAACATTTGTTGTGGGTACTCATTAGAAGCACCTCGCCGAGGTGCTTCTAATGAGTACCCACAACAAATGTTTTTGTGGAGAAATAAGAAAAATATCACTCACACGAATCACTGAAATACCGGAATACTACCGAAATACCGGAATACCCGTGAAAAATATAGGTATACCTGTGAAAGATACCTATTAAAGACACCAATATTGGCTTTAATTAATTAATATTATGTCAACCTAATGGAAAAGGAAATATATTTTAACCTCAAATAATTTGCAAATTCTCCTTGAAGTGTTTTTTTATTATTATTTTTATTTGAAAACATTGTTGATAGTCCGCTAAATCAGAGCCGGAATACGACCGGAATACCCGTGAAAAATGTGAATTTCCTACACTTCAAACAAAAAGTACATACGACTTTTTGTATAAAACATTAATCTATTCAGTGAATAATTTAATCCGATTGATTTAGTTATGTATGATGTACATGTATATAAAAAAAAATATATGGCCAGTAGTAAGTCTCAAACACAACACACCGAAAGTTATCATTTACGCATGTTTGAAACTTACGCAGATTAAACAACCAATGCAACCATGATGAGTAACGTCATCCTTACATCCATGGAGCTTGTATGAATATTATTTTAAATATAATATAAATATATTAATATAAATAATGTGTTCCAGCAGTATGCCTTTATAAATATGACAGTCGTTGCATGTCTGTGTAAATATTACCCCGAATACATCGCGAAATTTTATATATAGCGCACTCCCCGCAAAAAAAAAAAAACAAAAAAAAAACACGTCTTGCCTTAATCACCCAGTTTTAGTTTTGGATTAAGGGTGTGGTCGCCTGAGTCTTCCTATATTCACTTTACACGTGCTGCTGCTGCCAAGAAAATAGTTTGAACCCCGAAGCACTGCTAAAAATTCTAGAAGAGATGCCGATCTAAATGTTTTAGTATTTTACGGTGAAAATTAGGATGAACATTTCTTTTGAATCGTCTGCCCCAGCAGACGATTCACATGTAATGTCACGCTTAATTTACACAGGAAAATGAGAAAAAAATGTAAATGCCGTCTGCTGAATATGCTAAGCGCTTCAAGGGTTAAAGTATGGATACATTTCATTGGACCAGGGATACGACTGTCCATTTAAATCACCGTGACTTGGTGTCTTATGTCTCTTTCAACAACAACAACAAAAAAAAAAAAAAAAAGAAAAAAGTCATTTTGAGATAACAGAACACGGCGTCTGGCCAGGTATTCACTGTTTGCAAAAACAGTTTAGCCATTTTTCTAGGAATAACCAAATCTCATAGCTATCTGGGCTAATTCAGCAGACGACAAAAAAAAAAAATCATTATTTGTTTTATTACCAAGAAAACAGGATTTGACATTTCATACAATGGAGACAATTTGCATGAAATGCAAATCCTGGTTTCTTGGAAGAATGGAAAAATATTTCAAAATGTCGTCTGTTGAAAACTTTACCCAGAATGTTAAGCGTTATGGTCTACACAAATAAATCGTGCATGGGTCTGTGCATGGCAAAAACGACAATAAAACTTGTACGAAGAGACGAATCAGCCTGCACTCTCTGAGCCATGTTACGTGCTCGAACAGTGAATGGGGCTACCGGGGTTTTCTTTGGACCTAGGGAGTATCCAAATATATTCAGGGAACAAGGCAGCATTGGTTAGTATTTTAAGAAATAAGGGAACCTAATTTAGGTGGATTGGAATGCGGAAATTTGGAAAACACTTTAGGGATAATAAGACCTTTGCTACCAGCGACTCAGATCAACCTGCGCATCCGCATGAGCGTGGACGATATAACCTTCGCGCAGACTGTATTATATGGTAGAAAAATAAATATATAAATAAATAAATATATTTATTAAAGATATATCTAAATAAATTTATTTATTAAATAAATAAAAAAAGGGACAGGTATTTAGTCAAATTACGCCGAGGAATTGCGCATAACTTCACAGAAATATTGTCTCCGGGTACAATATTAAGATTCCGAGTAACTTCGCACAACTTTGCATAACGCATACTATGCATGGACTTGCGAGTGTTGTCTGCTGAATATTACTTTTACTCGGTTTGATTCTCAGTGTTTTTGGGAAGTCCGCAAAAAGCCGACATTTGGGGTATAGAGTTTTTTGTTTTTTTTTTTGTTTTTTTTTGTTTGTTTTTTTTTGGGGGTGGGGGGGGGGGGTGGGGTTCTTTTACCTGAGCTGTACTGTATGTACTTTTCGTTTGAAGTGTAGATAATTCACGTTTTTCACGGGTATTCCGGCTCTGATTTAGCGGACTATCAACAATGTTTTCGAATAAAAAAAAAAAAACAAAAAAAAAAAACGCTTCAAAGACAATTTGCAAATTATTTGTGGTTAAAGAATTATCCCTTTTCCTTTAGGTTGACATAATATTAATTATTTAAAGCCAATATTGGTGTCTTTAATAGGTATCTTTCACTGGTATACCTATATTTTTCACGGGTATTCCGGTATTTCGGTAGTATTAAGGTATTTCGGTGATTCGTGTGACCTGAAAAATATCAATGGTTTTTGGTTGAAAAAAGCATCTTATCTAAAGCTATGTTGTTTAGCTCACTGAGATAAAACAATCAACAAAATGAAACTAAATGTAAAATTTTACAGTTTATAGACTCTATTTAGGGTGGATGCTAAAGTGAGAACCAAGGTGAATACAATGTAAGTATACAGACGAACGGAAGGGTAGAAACTTGCACACCTAAGTCGCCCATGCTAAAACAGGTGCAACATAAACAATCTGTCTGGCTCTGCTAAGTTTATGAAACAGAATCGATCATAAAGTAGAAATGTGTTTGTAAAACACTATACCCCCATATAAAATGTCAAACATGGAAAGGGGCATAACTCTGACACAATTATTCCAATTTTTGTTTTCCAAAGTTACTCAGATAATCTACTCCTCAAGCTCAGTAAGCTCTGACCAAGTTTCAAGGCATCAGACCCTAACTTACAGACTCCATATTCCTCAAAAATAGACATTTTTTATCCAAGAAAAGTTAATAAAATGTAGCATCTGACAGCCTGTAAAATTTCAGAGTCTCTCATTTTTGAAGTGGATCAAAAATGAAACAAGTGTTATCGTACATGTATCTCTGAATTAATATTGGCAACATTAATTCAAAGATACAATAAAAAAATCATTTCATTTATGAGCCAGTTCAAGAATGAGAGACTAAATGAAACTTTACAGGCTGTCAGATGCCACATTTTATGATTGTATTAATATGTTTATAAGCCTTTCTTGGATAAAATTGATTGTGTTGGGGTTTAACGACACGTCAACCCTTGAGGGTCATTTTGTGTCGTCTCCCAGAGAAAGGGAGAAAAGAGATAAGAAGAGAGAGTAGAGGAGATGAAAGAGAGGGACAGGGAAGAAAGAGGAACAGGAATAAAAGTGAAGAAACAGAAGAAATAAAAACATTCCCCCTCTACCCTTACCCACTACAAGGATAGCAGGCCTTGTCCAACTGTAAGCCAATATCAGTTGGACGCCCCAGTGATGTAAGATACACAGCACCTCCGCACCACCCGACCACCCCCATTCTTAGGGTTGTTTTTCCTTTCTTCGCTCTTTTTTTGTGAGCAAGCTCTATTGATAAGTACTATTCATCAAAAAAAGATTTTTTTTTTTTTTTTTTTTTTTTTTTCTTTTTCTTGGATAAAAAATGTCTTTTTTTGATGAATAGTACTTATCAATAGAGCTTGCTCACAAAAAAAGAGCGAAGAAAGGAAAAACAACCCTAAAATGATATGCCCCTCCAACTTCTTTGGGAGCATAATGAGAAGTTGTATTTTTAATGCTTCATTCAGGATTATCTCTTGTTAACTAATTGTTCAAACACACTAAACTCAAATAGAATAGAACTCCTACAAGATTAACATTAGATTACTGGGAATAATAAAGTAAATATAATCCCAAAATGACTGATGAATCTGTGCAAAAAAAAAATGAAAGCAGTTGGCAGTCTGCTTATCTGTCAAACAATCAGAGGAGCTGCTATGGATGAGTACTTGATAATTCGGAGATAGTTTCTCCAGTTCTCCATAAAAACATATTTTGTGGCTACTCATTAGAAGCACCTCAGCAAGGTGCTTCTAATGAGTAGCCACAACATGTTTTATGGAGAAATTACAAATATTATCCTTGCATTATCACCACATACATGTATTTCAGTCTTTAGAACAACAAACACCTAAATCATATTGAAGCCAATATGGACCCCTTAACTCAAGATCAGTGAGTCCTTGGGACCCTTGGTTTAAAACCCTGAGT
Source organism: Anodontia alba (assembly GCA_964016985.1). Classification (NCBI taxonomy): domain Eukaryota; kingdom Metazoa; phylum Mollusca; class Bivalvia; order Lucinida; family Lucinidae; genus Anodontia; species Anodontia alba. The sequence goes on from OZ024829.1 coordinate 21,665,356, forward strand.
GAAAACCCTGTTCTTCATAACAAGTCCGTCTGTAATAAAGCAAGTGACAATACACTGTGGTCAGTGCTCGTGCCTAAAAGATCAAACTAAAGGTGAACAGGAAATGTTTCAAACATAACTTCAGAGCAGGGCCATATAAAAAGGGGTCTACAGGGTAGTGCTGCGAATCAGTAAGAAAATTACAACTGATAATCAGAGAAGTAAAACTGACTGATTAACGATGTACAATCGAATACCCCATAACATGCATTGAATTATAGATGATTATAGTACATGTATATGGGCTTTATGTTTCTGCATAACTAAAAATGCAACAGCATATAATAGCCTAATAAGGTTAAGATCTTTCTTTCTCTAGATGCTGCCACACACCCTCCCGGACATTCTAGGCAGAAGTACTAGCCTCAGCTACAAGAAAATTTATATAAAAGATAAAAGCAAAGATATAATTTGTTTCAAGACAAAGCAGATGTTTGCAGCTATGTTACTAGTCAATGAGGGTTTCATATTACTCTTAATATGTTTGTCTCTTTATGTGAACTTTGGTCCATGTTTCAAAGTTCAAATAATTGATAGTAAAAAAAATCAACCAATAGCTGTCGATAGTAGGCTCACAGGATAAGTTGTCAATTATTTTGATTGATCCGCACAACATCACTACAAGGGATAGGCAAACAGCATACATGTACAGTCTGATCAGGGCCTTTACTGGTGCATATGCCCTGAAGACAACTTCTTGATCCATAGTTCACCCACATCACGAAAACATACCTATATAATTTTGACCCCCTTAAACCCCAGTTTTATATAGTAAAACTGGGGTTTACAGGGTATACATTCTTTTTCTTATTCTGCTGATAAAACATAGATTGTGAGTACTCGTTAGAACCACCTCAGCAAGGCGGTTCTAATGAGTACCTACAATCTATGTTTAGAGCATTATTATGAAAATATCAGAATTTTTTATCTGAAAATTTTCATTTTTATGGTGGTAAAATTTTCAGCATATTTGAATGGGCATGTTTTCGTAATGATTTATTTCGACTTACTTTAAAAACATGTGGCTCTGTTTTAGCTGGCTGGTTACCCACTTCCCCTCTTGCCAATCTCCAGGCCATGGAACCAGAGGTCCTTCCCGAAAGGTTCTGGCCATCAGCCGATTTTGGGGTAATAAATTCCACCAATTCTGCCAGTTTTCTATGAATCAGGGTATTCCGCCTTGCCTCCGACAACATATTCCATCTTTTCTTTACCAAATTTTCTACAGTGTTAACTAACCATTTTTCTCGACAGTCTGTCCGCCGTTTGAGCAAGTCTGTATGATTTGCAGAGTACCGCCAAGAAACATCTTGTACATCATCTTTAGAAAATGCTATAACATATGTAAGCTTTTTACCCCAGCCCACTTCATACAACAGTGGTTTATCACAGATATTTTCACACGGATCACAATGTAGCCATCGTTTAAGTGAATCAGAATAAACTTCTGTCCACACATGGTCAGTCCAGTCTAAAACATAACGGGCCTCAAAATTCAAAGCTCTACAACATAATGTAAAGCAGTTAGCCCATTCCCCACACCTCCCTATTCTTGTTTGTAAAAGTTTACCTGGATGATTGTATCGAACAAACCTGGTAAATTGGCCACATGAGTTACACCTGTAGTTTTCAACACGGTTTCCTCCCCATTGTAACTCTTCTGGCGAAGGAGGCACCATTCCTTGATTGCTTGTTGTACTCCCACAAACAGAACAATCAGGAGCATTCATCCATTTGAAAAATGAACTTTTAAACCAGTTCAGTAAAGCAAGTAATAAACAATCTTGTAGGTCTAATTTCTGATTGGTAGTTGAACTGTTATCCTCAACTTCTGCCTGCTGTAGTTGTTCGAGGCTCTGCTTAGCCTCCTCTTGAAGCTGAACTATAGGTATTACCTCCCTTGCTTGTTGCTGAAGTCTTGGATCTTCATAGGTCATTACAAGAGTAACTGATGATTCCAACTTCTGGTAAAATTGCCTTTCTTTTACCTGCAAAAGGATGATTTCAAGTTTATTGACATGTCAACCCTCGAGGATCAGCCGTGTCAATTTTGAGTTTGAGTTTCGACAGTGAGTCAACACTGTTAAGGTCATATTAAGCTGGTCAATTAACCTTCATGAGTAGGCTAACTGAACAGCTTGATTTGACCTAGGCTAACTGACCAGCTTGATTTGATCTAGGCTAACTGACCAGCTTGATTTGATCTAGTCTAACTGACCAGCTTGATTTGATCTAGGCTAACTGACCAGCTTGATTTGATCTAGGCTAACTGACCAGCTTGATTTGACCTAGGCTAACTGACCAGCTTGATTTGATCTAGTCTAACTGACCAGCTTGATTTGATCTAGGCTAACTGACCAGCTTGATTTGATCTAGGCTAACTGACCAGCTTGATTTGATCTAGGCTAACTGACCAGCTTGATTTGATCTAGGCTAACTGACCAGCTTGATTTGATCTAGGCTAACTGACCAGCTTGAGTTGACCTAGGCTAACTGACCAGCTTGATTTGATCTTTACAGATAACTCTTTACTGGACAGGTTTAGTCCTCTAAGTAGTTAACCAGGGCCCAGCTGTTCAAAATTAACTATGTCGTTAGTTAATGTATCGTTAAAACTTAAATATGGATTGTATGCTAATATTTTTACTCACATTTTTTCAGCAAAAAATACATGTCAATTAGATATTCTACTTACTAGAACAGTTAACATTTTGACTACTAACGAGCTCGTTAAGCTAATGATGCTTTGAACAACTGGACCCAGTACTTTTGCCAGTAATTGACAACTGGCCTCCTTGAATCAACAGAAGGGGAGAATGACCATACAAATAATTTCATGATCAATATCTGCAAAAGTTATGTGGCAGAGCTGGAATTTGAATTTGAGACCCCTTAATCTGTGCTACAGAGCCCAGCTCAACTGTGTCAAAATGGTGCAATAGTGTCATTTGCTGCATTAATCTAAGGCATGTGGTTAGTATCAGAGTGAGGTAGAGAAAGGTAGAAAGAAGAAACACCACTTTTACTCTCAACATTGCTCTTCCCAATGTGAATAAACATTGTCAAAAAATACGATGACAATATTCAATGGACCATGCAATGAAAATTCAGAAATCAGGGTCACATGAGGAGCAACAATATATGATTTCATGGAGAAATCAGAAAAAAATATTGATTTTTTTGTTGGCTGAAATACATACACACTCCTTCTTAAGCTGAGCACATATCCAAACTCAGTACTTAGTTAACAAGCAAATGTATGCCATTTATGAGAAATTGAACATTCAGGCATCTTCAATGAGTGATGGTCCAGTTAAGTCAATATATACCAGGCTGATCAAGGACTTTTGCAACTCAATGATTTTCATACAGCATACAATGCCATATTTACCCTTAATATTCTGACAGCCATGCTTGAGCCAGCACTGTAGAACCAGACCTGCACTGTTTGCTAACTGTTGTTCTGTCAGCACTTTTAGACATATCATCAAGTAGTCGCTGATGTTTAAATTGTAGGACAAGTACATTAAGGAATTAAGATGTCCAAATATTCAGCCAGGCTCCCTCCCTCCCTCTCTCTCTCACACACACACACACACACACACACACACACACACACACACACACACACATAATGGTTCTCTAAACATGTGATTTTTGTCTCTGATAATACTGGACAAAATTTAGAGGCGTAACCAAGATATTACAGTACAAGGGAGGCAACTTTGGTAACTTCCTGTCTGCTTTCTTGCACATAAAACCCCTTCTTTTAAAACAGACCTCTCTTCATAGAGATCCGAGGAATCTACTTTTAAAGGAAAGAATTTGCTCCCAATGTGAGCAAATTCTTTCCTTTTAAAGCAGACCCCTTTCCAGAAGGGAAGCAAGACAATTTGCCAGAGCTGTCTCCCTTGAAAGTGTATCCATTCCCTTCATTCCCACTGTAATTGTAAGCCCTCTGGAATTGGTCTATCATTATGTCCTGGCACTTTCAGTGTTTTGATTGGAATAGAATGCAGTAATATACAGGCAATGATAGTTTATTATAAATTAATGCAATAAACTAATAACCCTAAATATTGGGACAGACAGGCCTGAGCAAACAATGTAGACCCAGATCAGACACTGCAGAATGTGGCATCTGATCAGGTTCTACACTGTTTGCACTGATCCAGCACTATAAATTGATTGATTGTGTTGGGGTTTAACGACACATCAACCCTCCAGCGCTATAAAAGACACATCAACAGGTAGTAAAATAAACTTTTAGAATTTTAGAATGAGTATGGTAAGGAGTTAAGATGTCCCAATACTTAATAGGGTAAATACTGTATATGATTAATAAAATTTCAGTAGCATTTATATAATGAGCAAAGTAAAGTATATAAGGAATAGAATGGGAATTATGAGCTGTATATATGAAAGTTTACAGTATGAAGAATGCCAGTATAAACCTGGAAAGAAAGCATCTTTGTTATTAGAGCACAAAACTCCAAGTAAGCTATTAGTTTGTAATATGTTATTAGAGCACAAAACTCCAAGTAAGCTATTAGTTTGTAATATTTAATATTAACCCTTAAAGCGCCAAGAAAACCTGCATCTGAAAATGTCGTCTGTTTATGTCGTCTGCTGAATATTCTTGCAAACTTTTCAAACCTATTTTTGCATACAGGCAAACAGTGTGGACCCAGATCAGACTGCTCCTAAAGGAGCAGTCTGATCTGGGTCCACACTGTTTGCAGAAGTGACTTTAAAGTAACTAGTAGAAGACAAAGCAGATGACAATAGTTGTGACTGGCGCTTTAAGGGTTAAAGGTATTTTAACTGGCCCATTGTGACAGCACATTTGATAGAGGACATGCGGTTGCAGGATTCATTCTACTTCTGAGTTATGGCAGACTGTATTAAAGGGAACTGATACATCTCCAAATGAGATAATTCAGAGATGGAAATCAGTCTTCCTTCTCAATGAGTGTGTGTGTGTTGGGGGTGGGGGATTGTTACTCGTAAAGGAAAGAATATGATCCCTCTGATAGCAAATCCTTTATTAAAGAGTAGCATCCCCCACACCTCCCCCTGCATTTTCTTATGGTTTCATATACTAGAAAGGCAATCTTGCACCTGCAAACTGGGCACAACCTATCTGGGCCCAGTTGTTCAAAGCGTCGTTAGCTTATCAAGCTAGTTAAGGGTCATTTCGTTGATTGTTTTAGCGGATTCAATATACAATTATTCTGATATTTTTTGCTGAAAAGATGTAAAATTTCAGCATATTTGCGTATCACTCGATGTAAATTTTAATGAATCGTTAACTAATGACATCGTTAGTTTCCAACAACCGGGCCTAATGGAATTTAAACTAGTACTGGCCAGCCCTCTGTCAGAATAATGTGAATGGCTAGAAGTCTTGGATGTAATATATTTAAGGCTAAGCACCCTGGGTAAAATTTTCAGCAGATAACAAACTAAATATTTTTCTTTTCCCAGAACATAGGATTTGGCATTTCATGCAAATTGTCTCCAACAATTTGCATGAAATGTCAAATCCTGTTTTCTGAAAAAAAAAAATCATCAATCTCATGAAAAATCATGAATCAGTCAAGAGAGCAGTAAAGGCTAAGTGAGGCAGCATTTATATAAAAGTGAATGCTGGGCTCCTTGCTACAGCCAGATACATATACTGTCCTGAGTGACATGACTAAAATGATGATAACAACAACTCATGACATGACAAAGCTCCAGACAAGAGGGGTATCTACAAAATATTTTTCTTACTTTTCCATTAAAATATATGTTGTGGGTACTCATTAGAAGGACCTCAATGAGGTTTTGTTTGATTTGGGCTTAACGTCGCTTTCAACAATCTTTCAGTCATATCGCGACGGTGTCTGGATGTAGCATGGAGCTCAATGCTCACTTTTAGAGTGCTGCCTCACTGAAATATCACGCCCCAGACACTTTGATATGATATTCCACCCAGTCACATTATACTGACACTGAGCTGACCAGTTCTAGCTCTACTTTCTTAATGCTGAGTGCCAAACGAAAGAGCAGCTAGTACCATTTTAAAGTCTTTAGTATGACCCGGTCGGGTTCGATGAGGTGCTTTTAATGAGTACCAACAATATATGTTTTTGTGGAGAAATAAAAAATATCAGGGCCCAGTTGTTCAAAGCGTCGTTAGCCTAACGAGCTCGTTAAGGGTCATTTCGTTAACTGTTTTAGTGGATTCAATACACAGTATTCTGATATTTTTTGCTGAAAAAATGTGAGTAGATTTTGCACTGCAAAAGCTACTCACATTTTTTCAGCAAAAAATTTCAGAATATTTGCATAACACTCAATGTAAATTTTAACGAATCGTTAACTGACCAAGTCGTTAGCTTTGAACAACTGGGCCCAGTATTTTTTGGTTAAAAAAACCTTATCTGGAGCTATTGCATAAGCTGACCCACATCTAGCCTACCTGTATTTCATGCAAGTTATTCTGTTGCACCACTGGTCTGCTTTCGGATGTACCCACTGGCCTACTTCCAGCTTGTTGTGAGGTGATTTGAGGCGTACCAGCAGGTCTGTTTCCAATCTGTTGAGAGAATGACTGGCTGGTTTGGGAGCTCCTCTCTACAACTGCTCTTTCTTTTCCAAGCTGATTCCTGATCTCAGACAACATATTTAGAGAAGCTGTATTTGGAAGTGTCAAAAATTCACCATCCTAAATGTTAAAAAGAGGACACATTGCTCTTGTGCTATATATACTTACCGGAATCACACTGAGGTGATTTCAATGAGTAATTGGTGCAAAATTACAAACATCATGGCTCCAGATACAATGCTTTTTCACATCATGTAGGCACTTCTAATGAGTACTCGCAACTTATATTTTTGCGGAGAAATAAGAAAATATGTGGATACTATCTCTTAACTGGAGCTATGAACATACTATGTCCTTACAGAATTCATCCTTTCATAAGACATTTGTATGTCAAAGGGTACTGCGGTAAAATAATAGTGGTGGAATACTTTGTGGTTATATAAATATTATTTCACCTGAACAGTCTTTGCTAAATCTACTTTCAAAGTTTGCTCACTTCAGTCTTTTCTATCTATATATTAATACTTTAATTTGTAAGCTGACACCGAACAACTTAAAAAACATCAATTTTCAAATTTACTTCAGCATCGCAGCTATTGTCGTTGTTGTTAGACTGGTTTATACCTGTAACATTAATGCTTGAAAATGTAATGAACAATTAAGCGGGACAGTATTATTAATACCAAAATTATTATTAATATTTTATTATAAATGCTTGTTTCATTATTTAATTAAACGTACAGTTTCATTATTATTAAAAATATTATTATTGTAATTATTTATTTCACTATTAACTTCTATTCAAACTTGTATTTAGTCTTTTTTAGTCTGTTTATTATTAGTCTTTTTATTGGGCAATTATATCCTGTCCTTTTCAGATGTCTTTGCGGTAAGTTGGCCCCGCAACCAGGAAGCTTAATTTAGGAACACTGTTTGTCACGCCAGTGATTAGTTTCATACATCAGACAAGCAAACATGTGTGAAAATTAGGTCCTAAAACAATTAATTCTAATTTACTTAATAATAATAATAAAAATAATAATATAAAAATATATAATAATGATATTAATAAACAATTTTCTTCATCAGGTTATCATATTTCTTACATTTTGCTATTTTACCGTTTTGTTCAGAACTGTCAAAATGCCGTCATAGTTGAGGAAGTAAAGTTAAAAATCGAGACTTTAAAGTTATTCAGTGTCTAATTACGAGATAAAGTATTGGAAATAGGCTGAAAATAATAACAGCAGTATCTGTAGCCAAATGCAGTGGAAATCATATCTCTAACCTCTGCGGCTACAGGTACAGAACCGTATCTCTAGCTTCCAAGGCTATGGGCCCATATCTCAATCCACTGCCCTAAAAATTACCAAAACCATTGTCATGAATCACTAGAAGGACCAAAAAACACCTCATGACCAGAAAATGCCTGAAAACACCTAAAATACATTGTATAGCAGAATTATAAACGAAATTAGTCAGTGGGAGGGAAGGGTGTGGCAAAATATAGGGTTATATGGTCATTAGGGTTTAGGATGGTAGAAAGGAGCTAGCATGGTCCTCAACCTTTTCAAGTTAGAGCTCCACTGCCAAAACCACCCACTTACGTCGGAAAACACCATATTCTGCAGGATGGTTTTGGTGATTGAGTCAGGGTTCAGGTGTAGGATGGATGCCTTCGATAGTACCTTATATTGTTATAGTGTCCCTATTGCCGAAAACCATCTAAATGCCCTGGAAAACACCAAAAACTCTTGATGAAAGACACGTCTTGTCTGGAGATTACTTGCCGAAAACCGCCTTTCTGGGTGGGGACGGTGTTGCTTTCGCAAGTACTTCAACTTGTTCCACTGAACTGCCGAAAATCACCTTAGTATACCGGAAAACACTAAAAATCTGGAAGAACCCCAAACCCATCTACCCCAACGTGCCCTTTTTTACCTAAAGAAGATTTTTAGCGTTTTACTGCATACTTAGGTGATTTTTGGCAATTCAATGAACAAGTTTAATGAGGTTCTCTCAAAAGCCACAATATCCCCATCCAGATTAAGCGTTCTTCAGTAAGTAATCTCCAGGCAGAAGAGACAATGTGCTTTTCATTGAGAATACTGGTGTTTTTCAGCGCATTTAGATGGTTTTCTGCAATACAACCACTTTATTATAACAATATAAGGTTCTATCGAAGGCTTCAATCTTACACCGAAACACTGGCCCAATCATCAAAACCATCCTGCGGAATATGGTATTTTTCGATATGTTTTTCGATAGGTGATCTCTACTTCAAACAGTTGAGGATCATGCTATCTCTTACTTACCATCCTAAACCTCTAGCGACCATATAATAATGTATAACCCTCCCCCTCGTCACACCATTCCCTCCCACTAACCCATTTTGTATATATTACTGCTATATTTGTTATGTTTTCCAGTATTTTTTTTTCTTTTTTGTTTTTTTCATTTTTCAGCATTTTCTGTCTTTAGGTAATTTTTGGTCTTTCAACTAACAGACTGTCATGGCTACCATTATTTTACTCCTCAATTGATCAAACTGCTGCTAAATCATATACATATCAGCTAAAAAAAAAAAAAAAAAAAAGCTGACTGAGGGTCTTTGCATTAAAGGCAGTGCCTTTATTTCATACTAGCCTGGTTGCATGTATTTTTGTGTTACTAGCGGTAAACCATTTCATCATAACTACTCACAGACACAAATGCTAAAAATAATCCTGAAGTCATCTAAATTATAATCTGAGCATTTATTTTATGTCCAAATACTGCAGTTCAGTGGATTTGTTTTGTGGAAGCAAATGTGTAAACAAGCCAACCATATTGTTGCAATTTTGAACCAAGTCATGTGACTTCGTGTTAATTAAAATTTCATCGGGAAATTATCATGTGATTGTCATGTGATCTTTGCAAATTTTACCCATTTTCAAAACAAAGTATTGATGCCTTAGAATTGACAGTTTCATAAAAAAAATAAGTAAGTCTTAGCTGTAAATGTTGATTTAATAGATATAGGTGTAAATGTTATTAAGGACTGTTATCACTTTGGTCAAGATATTTCGGCTAGACTTTTGAATCTGTCTGCCACTGTTTACTAACTTCAGTATGCGAGTCTGTACACCCATTAACTGCACAGACAGTTAGGGTTAGTTATAAGTAGGTCGCTGATGGTTAGGGTTAGGTTAATCAAGTCATCATATTCAGCATACTTCTATCTGGAATATTTGCAGCCGGTTATGGTAATATTAAGTATTCTAAAGTAGCTCCGATATTTCTTTTCTAAGCGTAAATCACAAAACAACACTGTATTTCTGAAAATGAACTTTGCCCACTAAAGTGTGACTTTGTACCTAATACATCCAGCAGGTAGGTGGCGCTGCCATTTATTTTCATGGAGAAAGCAGTTTATGTGATACTGAATAATAGACCTCTTTCACATTGTTATCTCCCTTACCGTGTGCTCTTCAACTGAAAAATGGATAAAGTATATGTAATCAAACGATGGGGCAAGTAGCAGATCTGATACACTGATAAAATAGGTTACGATGAAATAAAGTCGTTTAAATGGGCCTTTTGACATTTTGAAGTATTTTCCTATATACTGAATGTCAATATTAAAAAAAGGATCATTTTAGACCTTGTAACTGATTTCTATAAAGTTACTCAGAGCAGTAAGAATAATGAAACACTATAGGCCTACCCGGCCACACTTCTGTCTTAGATATTTTGCAAATCATCCCATTATTCGTAAAGAAGTGCAGATTATACTTAAATAAATAAATGAATAAATAAATAGATACATTTGCCATAAACAAAATAACATTCCATGGATTAATGTTAATTCCATGTGTCATCTTTCTCATATGTTTTGATAATAAACAAAACATTAATTAACCTTTATAATCACGAGCACGTGCCAAAAGTTGGTATATCCATTTTCAGTAAATTATGACACTAACCTTTGATTAAATGGATGATTTAGCACCTAAATAAACTAATCCAACGCCTGCCGATTGAGAGGTATGCGCTCTAATAGACGGGACCTTTCCTATTAGATGGCATTTTATTGCTTTTCAAAGCAAACCCAGTGGCTTTATAGAAGCTCACCACAGGATGGGACATGTTTGAGGTTTTGCATGATAATACCAGCAAAACTTATATGTGTGTCTAGCGATGACTCAGATCAGCTTAGACATCCGTCCAGCCTGATCAGAGTTTTTGTTGTAAGTTCAGTGGATGACTATTATGCAAAATGTTTGTTCTGGTTTTTTGCGAACAGCGATTATTGACCATACGGTAGAATGGATGCTTAGGCTGATCTGAGTCTTTGCTGGATGCGTACGACTGAAATGATTGTATGACAACAATTTAGGACGATATCTGAAATAAGGTAGAAGCCGTGAAAAAGACCAAATGAAATAGAACTTAAAATACAACTTAAATTTCTGATACAGATATGTTATTTCATGATGATTATAAATATAGTAGCGAAAAACTCTGGTTATAAGACGATCGATCGTATCTGTCTATAGTTCTTAGTATACTTCGGGTATAAAATATGAATCACATTTCAAGTTGATGTTTTTTGTTAGTATATAAAAAAAAAAAATTTTTAATATCATGTCCTGAATTTATTTATTTATTTGAAAGGAACTTTGTTTTTATGTGGAAATAATTGAAAGTGACATGCATGAACACGGATGTTCTGCTTGCAGTAAACAAAATCTTTGTGTTATTTTAAGTCCCTAGCTCTAAGCAGTATTTTGACTTTAAATACTACTTTACTGAAGCCATAAAATCAATTTTGATACATTCGAGGAAGACAATTTCATTTTTTTCTTTATTTAGTTGTTTTTAATTGATACGGTTCCACCTATAATATCCAAGGACCTCTATTCTGATATGCAGTGTATTGAAGACTGCCCCCTCAATTGTAATCTCGCCGAGATAACGCCGATTCGAGACTTACCTGGACAGTTTGGCGCATGTGCACAACAATGTGAATGTGGTCTATTTAACATGAAAATACATGAGGTAGCATTACACTAAATACTGGAAGTACCGGGTTTTATCTTTTTTGGACCAAAGTTTCAGTTGAAGTCTAAATAGTACCAGACATGCTTTCATTGGATATATATCCCAGGTTTTATTTCAATGTGAAAAAAGGACAGTTATAAGGAAATAAAATGATGTGTGTTTTATAATTATATCTGCAAGCTCACAGAAATTGTTGCTGATTTTATATGGTCAGCCCTCCATTAAAAAAAGTCTGCTTGTTATTTGCTGCGAATCTGCAGGTAAACAATCATGGCAGACCATAACTTGAAAGAAGCAGGGCAACATGTGGATTTTTTCTCAGAAACTTGTTGAGCTAAGGTGGCTCTATAAACAAGTAAGGTTTGAAAAGTTTTGTATGTGTAGTTTTTGTGGCAGCATGTGAAAGGTTACTATTGTCGCCTATGGAAAAATATTTAATGGTTAGCTCCCTAAACTGGCAGTAGACTTGGAAAAGCAAATAAATAAACTTGCTAATTGTTACTGATATTTAACTGCTTTTTTTTTAATCCCCTGAAGGGAAATAAGCAAATAGGAGTTTGTATTCAAGGATTCTGGGGTCATTTTGTAAACTTTACTTTGAAATTGGGGGTGAGCTGGAGTAGGTATTTATTATGTAGGTCTGTACAGTAGTATTCACCATTTATAAATACATTTTTTTTTTTTCACCATTTTAATCTTCTGTCTGTCCTGCATTGTTGAAAGATGTCAACATATGTGTAACTGACTGTGTTTTCAAACAAAAAAGTAATGTGAATATAAAATAATAGGGAAGATTCTCAAAAACTTTACGCGCCTCATGCCCAGTTACATTCGAGCAGTAAAGTGATCATTTTGAGCCTGTGCAGGTTTGTTGAGTTCTACCAGGGCCTCATTAGAACTTTCGACATTACGCACTGAAATAGAACAATGCATACGAAAGTGCTAACCAGTGTCCTTGAAATGACCTTGACCTCTGAACTTTTGACCTCTGATTTCAGTGAATTGGAAGCCTACACAGGTAATATAGAAAGTAAATTAATGCTTTTGCATGGAAAATGAACTATCTCTGTGACCTTGACCTTCAGACATAACTGTTTTATGCCTTGAATTAAACATCAGATTAGATTATTTTCGTTTTATATTTATTTTTAATGAAATATATGTACTAATATGTTGGTAAATATAAAATGATGGTGATATGTATCACTTGGAAAGTGGCATATTGCATAGCATCTCATAATGGCATGAACTATAAGTGCCCTTTTTTTTAGAATGCATACCACCAGGTACTGAAACTGGATCAGTCAAACAAAACTGCTTCTATTTTTAACAACAATGTGACCTTGACCTTGACCTAAGTGATCTTTCTTCTTAAACATCTACAAGCATGCCTAGAAACATGTAACAGAACTGGATTTTCTATATTTAGGTGACCTTGACCTTGTGTGATCTTGACCTTTGTACATATCCAGTAAGTTAATTTTTTATCTCTTCTTATTTGCTATTCATCAGAAAGCACTCATATAAGTTTGCGGTATGTCGCTTTAAGTTGACATTTGAAACACCCCGTGCTACTGACATGTCAACCGGCCTAATTTAAACTTATAGTTAATATTTTCTGCATATAATTTGTCATTTTTCATAATGTTTCTGTAATATATTTTTCATAAAAATATACTCCAGGCACAAAGAACTAAGATTTCAGTGTTACATTAAAGCCAACCTGTTTAGCCCATGCTAAAGGGGGGTGGGTGGGGTAAATCCAGATAAGACAATAACTGTAATTCACATACTGTCTCTAAGTACTCAATTCGTAAGTTAAGATAAGTATAGCTATATGGATTGATTTTTGTATTATTCTGACAGTTGATTTGAAAGAAAAGAGAATGAAAGTGTTTAGTCACTTCTTTTATCTCTGTTATTTAATTTAATTAATAATTGTGTTTTTACAGGGGGGTGGGGGAGGGGTAAGCACATAAAAAGTGTTCATATCAGCAAAATTAAGCAAATAGGTAAAAACAAAGGACATGATTTGGTTGAAATTAGTTTATTGATATTAAGAGTTTTTTGGTGCTTTAATTTGGGACAAATGTTGCTCTATAGGTAGCATTACACTAAATACAGGAAGTGCCAGGTTTTATCACTTTTGGACCAAGGTTTCAGTTGCAGTCTAAATACCAGACATGCTTTCATTGGATATATGATCCATGGCAAATTATTAAATTCAATCTCTTCAGCTAAGTATTTGGGTATCACTGTTTCACAGGACTTGTCATGGTCAAAACATATCAATCAGATCACAACAAAAACAAACAATACGCTGAAATTTATAAAAACAAATGTTCAAAGTACAAACAAAAACTCAAAGAAATGGCCTACAAAACATATGTCCATCCACTGATTGAATATGCTGCATCTGTTTGGGATCTTTGACAGAAAAAGTACATTAATCAAATTGAAATGATCCAACATCGTGCAGTGAGGTACATTTTTAATGACTATAATTTCACTAGCAGCATAACTTCAATGCTATCTGAACTCAATCTTCTGACCCTTGAAAAACGAAGACAACTGCATCACTTGTCATGCTCTACAAAATACAACACAACCTTGTAAAAATCCAGCCTCCACAATACATACGGCCCTCTTTGAAAAACAGAATTACAATCCCATACTCCAGGAATACCCCTCATAAGTATTCATTTTACCCCCGCACTGCCAGGCTCTGGAACAACCTCCCCCCAGATTATGCGCCAGCCCAGATCTCGGATCTTTCCGAGCAAGGCTCCTCAAAAACCAAATATAGTAAATCACAAAACTAATATTTCATCATCTCACCAGCTGTTGTGGTGCAGAGAGCCAGTAGTGTGTAATTCCGTGCTCACTGCACTACTCCAGAATCATCATCAATCATTCTATAGTTATGCTTATTTCACAGTATCATCCCCTATGGACTAAAAACATACAAAATTCCTTTGAAAATACGAGTTGATTATATCCCACTCATTTTGTACTTTTGCTTAATTTGTTTTGATTCGGCTATTTTTGCACACACTCCATGTAATACTCTTTATAAGGTGTTTGGAGTAACCGGCAGATTCAATATATATCCCAGGTTTTATTTAAATGTGAGAAAAGGACAGTTAGTGTGTTTTATAATTATATCTGCAAGCTCAAAGAAATTGTTGCCGATTTTATATGGTCACCCCTCCATTAAAAAAGTCTTTGTTATTCGCTGTAAATCTGCAGGTAAACATTCATGGTGGACAGTAAATTGAAAAGGAGCAGGGCAACATACATTTCTTCTCAGAAACTTGTTGAGCTAGGGTGGCTCTATAAACAAGTTAAGGTTTGAAAAGTTTTGCATGTGTAGTTTTTGTGGCAGCATGTGAAAGGTTACTACTGTCGCCTATGGAAAAATATTTAGTGGTTAGTTCCCATGTAGGGAGTATACCTCTTGAAACCCCATCTCAAACAGGCATTCCAGGGCACCTGAAACTGGGAGCAATTTAGACTCTACAATAGGATTGCTCAATCGGATTTTCCTATACTTCTGTTCATTTGGATTGTTTATGATGTTACTGGCAAATCTGAGGAGAATGTCGCTTGCTTTTAAGAAATCTGCCGCTGAATTTTCATTGACAAGTTGATTCACAGATGTTGTGACAGGTGCCATGTTGGAGAATGGTTAATTTTAAGAATTTTCTTTACGAAACGAAATACATGGGTGCAAACATAAAATAAGACAATGTTGTTTGATGTGTTTACAGAAATGAAGATATATTGCGTGATTTATTGAATTATCAGAAACTTAATTTAGAAAAATTGCCAAGAATGGATAATATTTACTACAACAGCTGCAGTATGTTCGTTGAAAAAAAAATGTGTGTTAAACCAAGCATGATCTAGTAGCTATTCACACAACAACGGTGTAAACATCTGCGGGGTCTGGTCAACGCGTACCTTAACTCGTACCTGAGTCAATTCGTACCAACTCGTACCATAGTCAACTCATACCTTAGTCAACTCGTACGTTTGTCAAATTTTAGGTTAAGTCGTACCATATTATCTAATTTCAGGAGTCTTTCTGCATACCTCCATATTATAGGAATATCCAGATGTAAATATTTTTTCTGATTTCTCTACAAAAATATATGCTTTGGGTACTCATTAGAAGGGCTTCACTGAGGCAGCTCTAATGAATACCCATAACATATACTTTCACGGAGAATAAGCCAAATAGCAAAACTCATGATAAAAAAAATTCATCTGGAGCTGTGTTCCTTGTTTGCCCACAGTCATTGAAAACCTTGACTTTAATTATCATGCTATGGGCAGATTCGGCAGACGACAAACTGGCGATATTTTCCCTAGAAAATAGGACCATGCAGATCATCTCCTGTCTAAGGAGACAGTTTCATGAAGTGTAAAATCCAGCGTGCAAAAGTGTTAAAATACAGGAAACACTTCCTTGGAGACTTGCAAAACTTTGTCCCATTGTAAACTGAATATATGCAGCATCTGGTCAGGGTTTACATTGTTTACCACTCATCTAGCAGTCTTTGTGGCCATATGTCAGCAGCAGTTGTCAAAATATGGGAGCTCATTAACTATAGATCAGGCTGTGTTCACTGTCCTCAGGTCGTGACTGATTAATTCAGAGATCTGTTAACTGAAGGCCCTTCTGTCCAAATCAACAAACTAAGGTCACACCGTGCACACCATGCAGCACAACCAGGGTCTGCAAAGGTCCGACTATAGAATAAAATATATTACTACTTGCATATACTTCACATCCCCGTCTTGTAGCGAACAAGGTGGACCCAGATCAGATGCCTTATCCCGAAGTGCCCGATCTAGGTCAACACTGCCCGCCAAGGCCCGTCTGTCCAAACAGAACAAACCCATGTCATGTCTTACACACCTTGCAGCACAGTCAGGATCTGCACCGTTCCGAATATAAAATAAAATATATTACTACTTGTACTTGCAAACACTTCACATCCAAGATGAGTAGCAAACAGAGTGCATGGTCCCTGATCAAACGCCGTTTCCTGCAGCGTCTGAGCTAGGTCCACACTGTTCGCTAAGATCCGTCCGACTTAACAGAACAGATCTATGCATAGCTGGCAGCATTATCAGGGTCTGGACTGTTCCAAATATTGATTAAAATATATTACTACTTGCAAAAATTTCACATCCCAGATCCCAGATGAGTAGCAAGCAAAAATTTTTTTTACTTTCTATACATTCATATGGAACCTGTTTTGGCAACTTCAAAATAATTAGTGTTTTTTTTTTTGTTTTTTTTTTTTTTTTTTTTTGTTTTTTTTTTTTTTTTTTTTTTTGTAGAAACATGTTTACTACTATATATGGGCCTTAACACTCGAATACATATATACTAAATAAATAAATAAATAAATAAATAAATACTTGCTTCAAAATAGCTAACAAATGAAAATTGTATTACCTATCTCGCAAATATGATATGCTGCCCGCCAACGGTCGCAGACATCACAGCTTACGGCATGCTGACGTCTACCAACAACCTTGCTACATTCAATGCCAAGATCATACATTTTGATTTTATTTAAATCCTTTGATACTCGTAAAGAGAAAAAAAGTAAATGATGCTTAGAGGATTTTGAACATATTCATCCAGTAATCGGCAGGTAAAAAGAAAATAGTACATAAACGATAATTACTCTTAAAAATTCTTGCTTGTCATTAGGCCTCGTCAAAACAAAAACAAACCAACAAAAAAAAAAAAAAAAAAAAAAAAAGAAAAAAAGTATCAATTAAGGATTCATCAAAATAATGATAAACAAATTACTTGATAAATTACTTGAATCGTATCGACAATCGTTTTTCACACCCACATTAATTGGTACGTGTTAAACTAATGTGTCAAATAATGTGTGCATCATAATAATGAGTAACAAAACCTAAGTACCTACCAACCTACCTATCTATCTGTCTGTTTGTCCATTCAAGTATCTTCTTTTACAAGGTACGAGTTAACCAAACTAGGTACGAGTTAACCAAACTATGTACGAGGACCAAACTAGGTACGAGTTGACCAGACAATGGGTACGTTTACCAAAAAATAGGTACGAATTGACTTAGGTTCGAGCTGACTCGGGTACGAGTTAACCAGTTACCCATCTGCGCACCACCTCAATCGTGAAATAGAGATGGTTACCGCGGTACAACGAACGCGACTGGGTAAACAAGCGCAGATGAAATTTTGTTCACGGGAAAAAGTGTAAACTTGTTCAATGTTTCCTTTAATTTGATGGAAATATCACGGGTTTCGTTTTCTGGAGGTTATTACAAAAGTTTGTTTTTTTTTCCAAATTTTAAGTTGTGACACGGTCAGAGAAGGAAAAACAAAGCTACAAAAGTGGCCACAAAAGGCAAAAAAAAAAAAAAAAACTTCTCGTTTTAAGGATCTATCAGGTAAAGATAAATGGCATGTACACGGCCATTCTAGGGGTTTTTTTATGTCTCCATAAAGTAGGTATCGAAGTACGTTACTATTTTTGATAATTCATAAAAACTGTTCGAATAAGAATTGGGAACAAGACAATTCATCGACAAGACAACTCATCGACACGGTTTTTGGAGACAATTCACCGACACAATTGAAGACAACTCATCGACACTTTTTGAAGACAATTCACCGACACATTATTATATGTTGAAATTATACCAAAGCTGATAAAATGAAGACAATGTTTTGAAAATAAAATAATTATTATCACGTTTATGATCAAAATAACGAATTTAGGATATTAATCCAATATGTTTTGGTTTATTGATGACAATTAAGGGACCATTTTAACCGCATAGGATGGCTGGCGTAAATAAACTTACACATTTTATTTTAAAAGCACGATTTAAAGGAAAATATACGTTTAGGGAACTTGGTAAAATATTATTCAAAACTTTCTTAATTAAAATAAATAAGATGGAAAGTGAAGCTGGATATTCGTTTATATGAGTTATGTTTTCATTTATTTCCTAAATTTTTGTTGTTCGAATTGTGATAATAACAGGAATTTGACTGTTAATCATTAATGCATCAGTGTCATGTAGCAGAGTTGGTGAGCTCGTACACGTGCATCAGTTGATTAGATACTTGACTGACATGGCTACCTCGATGATAAACGAAGCTGCAGACAAGCCTGTTTATCCGCGCAGTCGCGTCAAAAGCTTCACTGTTCGCTAATACAGGCTATATGTCAAGCTGAAACTTCAGCCTAAAATTAGAAACAACATGGACCTTGTCGCGAGAAAAACTTCGGGGTTTCCATACAGTGTGACAAAACCAGACTGCTTAGTCTCGGAAGCCCACGTAATCATACGCATATACAATGCGCTGTTATATACATGGCATTTTTAAGGAGAAAATACAGAATCATATAGTTTTCTTATTCTGCTCAAAACAAAACGACTTTAACGGTAACGCCTAACGTTTATAGGCAGAAATATGAAACATAACGTAATCCCTTGTTAACTCCACTTTTACCCCTAAAGTGGGATTAACCGAGGTCTTCATCGCATAGGCTTATTATCTCGACAATAATTCACCGACACGGTTTATATCTCGATGATCAGAATTGGGTCCCTAAATCTAAATGCAAATTGTACAAATCTCGAGACTCAGTTATCCTATAATTCCAGTGGTTGTATTATCAATATTGCAGTTCCATAGCAATCAACATCCTAAAAGCTACATGTTAGCCTCAGTGGGACTTTGAGACAGCTCCCCGACAGTCAAAGTGTGCAACATCAACATGATAAAGTCATCAAGTCTATTAAACTTCCAATTCCGGTCTTACGGCACAGTGGTGGCGCAGAGCGCGCATCCTTCAGCAGCTGCATCGTAAATGATGCAGAAGATCTGTCATGACTAAAATTAAAAACCTTTCCGCATTCTTAGCCCAATAATCGATTCTGAGACTGTTCACTGACAGGCAGAACACGTAGGCTAGTCATTCACAGGTATGATCAATCAAATACAATGTGCCACTTATCCATAATTACCCTTAATTATCTATAATTGCCAATTACCTTCAAACAAATGTGTCGGTGGATTGTCTTCAAAAAGTGTCGATGAGTTGTCTTCAATTGTGTCGGTGAATTGTCTCCGAAAACCGTGTCGATGAGTTGTCTTGTCGATGAATTGTCTCGATTCCTAAGAATTGTATTGTGAATTGTGTTGATTTTTCCTAGCGCACTATCTTGTCTGGGTACACTAAACATGGAAAAGATGGTACAACAAACACGGATATGGAAACACCAAATTTGATTTTTTTTTTTTTTCCAGTACAAAGTTCCAGTTTTCAAGAATTAGCCGAGAACGCCGGACTCGATTGGTTCACATTATCGCTTGATAGCTTGTTGCTCGATTTTTATCGCTCGATTGCTTGATTTCGGTAGAACACGGCCGGTACCTAGATTTACCGAAACGAAACCGAAATACCGAAACGAAACCAAAATACCGAAACGGACTACTAAAAATATAGGGAAGATGCATATAGATAGTAAATGTTGGGACGAAATGGATAACGAAGTATTTTCCTAAATATATTATACATAAACATACATACAGTATAAAATCTGCACTCAGGAGGAAATTAATGACAAATGATTAAAACTCATTAATGTGACGCCTCCGAAATACCGGAGCGGACAAAAAATATAGGGAAAATGCTGTTGGTCAATAATTTTGCGGCAATATGAATGAAAAAAATATTTTCTCAAATAAATATAATATATAAACATACGAGCCGTACATACAGTATAATAACCACACTAAAGAGGAAATTGATAGCAAATGAATAAGCCTCATTAATGGGACGCCTCCGAAATACCGGAACAGACCATTAAAAATATAGGGGAAATGTTGATATATGTAATCAATAATTTTGCGGCAATATGAATAACAAAATTTTTTCTCAAATAAATATAAAAATACATCTGCACTGAGGATGAAAATAATATCAAATGATTATGCCTCATTTACTGTGACGCCTCCCAAATACCGGAACGGATCATTAAAAATATAGGGGAAATGCTATTAGTCATTGATTTAGCAGAATATATTCTTTCATACCATTTGGAGGAGCCAAAATACCTATGCATATCTTTCTATCAAAATTAGTCTCATTGTGTCTCTTTTATGCACATATGCGTTTCAATTACTAAGAATACAAAAACAAAACCAGACACCAGTGCCATAAATGTAAATTGGACTCTTTCCCTATACTTTTAATAGACCGTTTCGGTATTTCGGTTTCGTTTCGGTATTTCGGTTTCGTTTCGGTAAGTCTAGGTACCCGAACACGGCAGCTGTATCAATAGACATATGGGCCCGCTGTATCCAAGATGGTGACCATCAAGCAAGAGGTTCCACCACCGGGAGGATACGGCCCAATAGACTGGACGAAAAAGACGACAAAAAGAATCCCCGGTACTGATCTTTATTTTAATATAACAGACTTATACATACATTCTCAGCGTTTGATTCGCGCTCAAATATTCCTGTTGGATATTCGACCTTGACTTTCAACTTCAAGTTTTGAAAGACGGTCATTTTCTTTCAATTCTTCAACGAACTAGTGAATTTTTATTAGATTGTAAGGACAATGTAACGGCTTCTAATACATGATGGCGAACTTTTCCACCGCTACACGTCGTCATAAATTATCAACAAAAATCACAAATGATAGGCATGTCACTGTGTCACAAATTAAACAAAACAAAGGCAAGACGTTTCAAATGGTTATTAAAGATAAAAATACATTTAATAAGAATGAAAGGGCCTCCCTATTTGCCGACAAGAGCCGACAAGAATATGGTGACAAGAAGCTTTCTTTCAGTGGTTACACGTATATAAGCGTGTCAAAATATATTTTTGATACGTTTTTGTCATAGAAACCCCCTTTTGTAAAATTTTAAAAAGGCGTTTAATTACGAAAACAAGCCTATTCAAATATATTGAAAATTTTACTACCAAAGAAAGGAAACTTTTCAGATAAAAAAAAAATCTGATATTTTTCATATTCCTGCTCAAAACATAGATTGTGGGTACTCATTAGAACCGCCTCGCCAAGGCAGTTCTGTACCACAATCTATGTTTTTGAGCAGAAACAAGAAAAATAATGTATACCCCTGTAAACCCCAGTTTTACTATATAAAAGTGGGGTTTAAGGGGGTCAAAATTATATAGGTATGTTTTTGTGATGGGAGGAAAACGGTTAACTGCATTTACCAACAAGAGATATTTATGGTGACAAGAAGCTTTCTTTTTTTTTTTTCTTTTTATCCACTGTGTCATTTTTTGTCTAAATTAGTGCTTTTATATATGGAGTGGTGCCTTTTGTGGGCAACTCCTCAGGCATGTTATAATCAATCGTATTGAAAGTGTGCACATTTTCTACATGGTCTGAAGATTTGCATGTGTTTTGGACATTATTTTATTCACATTGTCTCTTAGGTACTTTGTTCTCGTCATGTTTTGAGGATTTTTAAAAGGTGTGTGTATGTGGGTGGGGGGGACATAAGTTCTCTGGTTTAGCTTGTTTTCTTTAATCCATATAATAGTGTAATGATATGATATCAGTAACCACTTGTGAACTCCTTCATAGTGACTATCAGAGGACTTTTTCACCTTTACCGCTCTCTGGGCATTTTCAGCAGACGACAAATTGATGATATTTTTCTTATTTTTCCCAGTAAACAGGATTTGACATTTCATGCAAATTGTTGCATGAAATGTCAAATCCTGTTTTCTGGGAAAAATAAAAATATTTCAAAATGTTGTTTGCTGAAAATTTTACCCATAGTGCTGAGCGTTAAGGAAGTATTTGATGATAATACTGGGAGTTTTCTCAATTTCTTCGTTAAAACATACATGTAGTGTGGGTACTCATTAGACGCACATTGTCTTACATTTACTATCTAACCTAGTCTTGTTTTACCAAATAAGATGACTTACACTTTCTGTTTTTATGTGGCAATAACAAACACTTTATCTAGCACTTTTGTACATTCTTTTCAGGTTTCGCTTCCTTTGCTTTTGTTATTGGCACAACTGCAATAGGTTTTTACTACTGGAAGCGATTTCAACGACCGAGAGAAATGTAAGTAGCATCAAGAAAACATGCCTATATAATTTTGACCCCCTTAAACCCCACTTTTATACATGTATAGTAAAACTGGGGTTTACAGGGGTATACATTATTTTTCTTATTTCTGCTCAGAAACATAGATTGTGGTACTCGTTAGACCTGCCACATTCAGGCAGTTCTAATGAGTACCCACAAACTATGTTTTGAGCAGAATTATGAAAAATACCAGAATTTTTTATCTCAAAATTTTCATTTTTTGGTGGTAAAATTTTCAGTATATTTGAATAATGACTTGTTCATAATGCTTAGCATGTTGGAAAAAAGTTACAGCAGATCACTTTTTGAAATATTTTTCTTCTGTTTACCAGAAAATGAGCTTTAACATTTCATGCAAATTGTCTAAAGTAGGCTTTGATATTTTAACTGCACAATATATTAACCTATAGGTAATGTGCTATTCTATTCTGTATTTTAAACCTTCCACAGAAAAAAATGACAGTTCAGTCGTCTTAAAGTCTTAATCCAGAAGGTCCCTTTAAGAGGTACCTGTGTGACGTCACTCTTCCCGCTCTTTTGATCAGGTGTCCGTTTCTTTTCTGTGGACAAGAAAGTAAACAAAGGATTATTTTCTCCGGGTGAAAAAAAATCTATATTTTAACCTGTAGATAGTGCTATTCTATTCTGTTTTTCACCACTTGTGATGTAATTCCTCCCGCTCAAATGATCACGTGTCAGTTTCTTTTCTTAGGACAGTGAAAAAGTTCAAGGATTATTTACCCGTGAAAGAAATTCGTATTTATTTCTTTTTTACACAGTTAAATTTCTTTATCCTTGCTTTTCTCTTGTTCTATATTCACTCCTTCTACTAAACATGTAATTCTTTTGAAATTATCGATTTTTGATTTCTTGCTTTCTTAGCGTTTATTTTCTGTGTCTAGTTTCCATGTCATTCAATGCCCACGGCAACTGTGGTCATTTGAAGGCCAAATGGGATAATCACCCTTCTTGTATATCTTGTACTGCTTGTCTACCTGTTTCTCCTTGTTCTATTTGCAGTATTTGGACTAAAAAAGTGTAGAATCTTGTTGAGAAGAGACGACTCTAGGCCACTCGCAAGTCCGTCTTGACACAGAAAAGTGGTGTGGGTGGTTGGGTGGTGCGAAGGTGTCATGTATCTTTTGTCACCCGGGGCGTCCAGCTGATATTGGCTTATAGTTGGGCAAGGCCTGCTATCCTTGTAGCAGGTAAGGGTAGGGAGGTTATGTTTTTATTTCTTCTGTTTCTTCACTTTCATTCCTGTTTCTCTTTCTTCCCTGTCCCTCCCTTTCATCTCTTCTGCTATCTCTTCTGTCTATTTTCTCCCTTTCTCTGGGAGACGACACAAAATAACCCACAAGGGTCGATGTGTCGTTAAACCCCAACTCAATCAATCAATGACACAGAAAAGAAGACAAAAGAAATCTAAGAAGACTAATAATCCCAGTCAGACTTGTCTGACAAGGTCTATTGATGGGAGCACCACCCCACTCAGCGATACTGCTTGGGGCAGGACCCATCAAGGTGGCAACCTGGGGGACCTAGAGTCCGACCGGGCATTAAGTCCACCAGTCACAGGTCAACCAGTCACCATTCAGCCAGTCACCGGTCAACCACAAGGGCAACAAATCACCGGTCAACCAGTCACCGGTCATCCGTTACAAGTCAGTCACCTGTCAACCAGTCACCGGTCAACCAGGCACCAGTCATCAGTCATTCGCATCTCTTTCAAACTAAATTTATTTCTGGTTATTCACCAGTCAATGTGCCTCTACAAACTTATGCTCCTTCTATAAGCAGCCATGTATCTCACGTTAGTATACGTAGACTACCTAATGTAAATACTCCTGGATATGAACACTCTGAAATCTCAGTTCCCAAATCCAGCTACTTCTTCCAAACAGTTAACCCCACTTGAGCCTGACTTCTCGCAGATGTCAGACCCAAGTGTGATGATTGATCCTCCTAATTCTACTGATGTTTCTCAGACTAGACCTTCACAGAAGGAACAGTCCAGAAGAGATCATAAATCAAAAAAGAGAAGAAGAAATCGATCGTCTTCTTCCTCTTCTTCCACTTCTGGATCAGACTCTTTGAATTCTTCTAGATGAAAGAAGAAGTCAAAGGGATCTAAACACTCACACAAAAAGAGAAGAAGACGATTGATGACGCCTTCTCCTTCCAGTACTTCTCAATCTCAAATTGATTTTGGTAGATATAAAAGGGCTAAAATATCTCCGCAGGTTGTTCAAACGCCTGTTCCTGTACAACCTGAGGAGCCCAGTTTTAATCCAGTCAATACTCAACCAACTAATATTGATGAATTTCACCCGAATCTTTAGCAAACGAATAAAGAGTCTGATTCGGAGACTGAAACTGAAATCTGGTCTTTTGACCGTGCTATAAATGAGGTCTTTAGACTTCTTCCTGCTGAGTAACGTCCTAAGACTCAGCAGGATCAAGCTCCATCTAAACCTCTATCTGGGATAGAACACTTAATGGAATCACGTTCGAATCCATTAATTGTTGTACCCCAGTCTAAATTGGTTGAGAATACCACAAAGTACATTCAGAACAGACTTGATTTGGATAAATGTTTTAGAGACTGGATATGCCCACAAAACTTGGTTTCGGCTCTTTCTCTGACTAAATTTTACAAGAGCCAAAACGAATATTTGCCCACTGACAACATTCTACAATTAGAAGCAGATGCATCTCTCCTAGACCTCTCTAATAAAGGAAGAGCTTCCATTGCTTTGAAGAATTTGGAAGCATGGGAAAGGAAGGCTAGGAAATTAGTTTCCATTAATTACCATGCTTACTTATTTTCTTCAGCTGCCTTCCTTTGTCTACAACAAGAATCGATGTCGGTTGCGGCCCTTTCCAGACTTTTGGGAGGCCGTAGCCAAATCGATTAAGCATGCTACCACCATGTCTACTCTTTTAACTGCTGAAATCTTTCATGCTAGGAGGGACGCAGCTCTAGCTTCATCAAAACTGCTTCTTGACAGTTCTTCATTTGAGTTTAGGAACGCTCCTATTAACTCAAAAACATTATTTGATTGCAGGATAAAAGAAATACCCAAATCAAATTTTGAAGCTCAACAGCAAAGGTTTTTAGCTTCTACTTCCATTCAATCAATCTCGTTCTTTTAAGCCTCCTACTCTGAGTAGAGCTTTCAAGACACCTCAAGAATAAATACCCTGCCAAACAAACAATGACCAGACCTAAACCTAAGCAATCGTATAGGTCCAAAACTCAACCTCAAAGTACATCTTCTAAGAAGGAAAATATCAAGAGGACTGGTATTATTCGTCAGTTCCCCTCCTCTAAACCTGCCTCTTCCTCCACAAGATTATGAAGGCCAGCCCTTTCCACTGCCTGCTCTTCCATACTAGGACATTCCAGTGGGAGGACGATTGGCCCATTTTGTGGAAAAATGGGAGGAAATTACAGACAACAAATGGGTCCTCTGTCGTACGACACGGATTCAGGATACCATTCAGCAAAATTACTCCTTTGTCATCTGTTCGATCAGAATGAGTCAATCCTCCTCCCCGTTTCTCAGAGAAGAGATCGAAAACCTTCTCAACAAACGGGCATTGGAAAGGGTACAGAATCCAGGAACTCCCGGCTTTTATTCCCGGATCTTCCTAGTTCCAAAAAAGAATGGAAAGTTACGTTTGATCATAGACCTTTCTTTATTGAACCGATACATAAAGAAACAGTCTTTCAAAATGGAGACAGTCAAGTCATTAAGACAAGCGATGAGACTCAACGACTGGGCTGTCTCCAAAACCAAACAGATGCATATTTACATGTTCGGAATGTCCCTAAGTCCGTTGATATTTTCAAAACTGATGGACATTATAGCAGCGTTTCTACGCCAACGTGCTATATCAGTATTTCCATACCTAGATGATTGGCTGATAAAAAATCTGAAAAAAATTGATTACTCAGACAAGATTTTGCATTCGGATCCCTTCTCAGAAATTCACCTTTATAGGCATGGAATTTCTGACACAACAAAATGTAGTCAGGGTTCCAATGGATCGTGTACAGAATCTACTTCTAACAATCAAGAAATTTCTGTCATTCAAACATGTATCAGCACGAACTTTTCTTTCTCTTTTGGGCAAACTCAGTGCTTCAGCAGACTACGTTCTCCTAGGCAGACTTCACTTACATCCTCTATAGATGTGTCTTTTGTCTGTTTGTTCCTCTCGATCATCTAATTACGATAAACTGTATGATTTGATCTCACTTACAATGGTGGATGAACACCAATCAATTCGAGACAGGGACTACTATCCATCCTCGAGATCCCAAATGTTTCCTTTATACGGATGCCAGTCATTACGGATGGGGAGCTCATTTAGAGCCGACGAGACTATCCTTTCATGGTCACTGGACAGAAGACCAATCCCAGCTCCATATCAATATGTTACAAATGATGGCCATACGATTAGCACTGAAACAAGCCATAACATTTATTCACCATTCTTGGATCATGATATCTACAGACAACACAATGGTGGTCTCGTATATCAACAAACAGGGTGGCACTCATTCCCCCAACCTCTGTGTAGAGGTATGGAAAATTCTCAACTGGTGCCTGGAACACGACATCGTTATCAGAGTTTGTCACATTCCAGGCAAATTCAACATTCTTGCAGACCGACTATCAAGATTCGGCAAACCTATCAAGACACAATGGGCTCTGGGTCAAACAGTAGCAAATTCAGTATTCCAGATGCTCAATTTCCCAAATGTGGACCTGTTTGCGACACGATTCAATCACAAACTCCCATTATATGTCTCTCCAGTACAAGACAACAAAACACTAGCGATAGATGCCCTGTCCATGGACTGGAATCATCTTCATGCATATGCTTTTCCTCCTTTTATTCTGATACCTGCTGTTCTGGAAAAAATCCGACAACATCAGTGCAGAATAGTTCTGACAGCTCCGTTCTGGTCACAACAGCAGTGGTTCTCAGAACTTCTTCTTCTTTTAGTGTCAGCTCTGATTTGTCTGCCACTAATTCCAGGATTCTTGACTCAATCCAAAGGAAGATTTGTTCATCAAAATCTCCCACTTCTCAACCATCACGTTTGGGAGTTATCAAACAATCAATCAGAGATAAAAAAAATTTCACAAAACGTTGCAGATTTTGTCTCTAGATCAAGGAGAACATCTACACAAAAAGTCTACAATGCAAAATGGACCATCTTCTCTAATTGGTGTCATACAAAAAAGGTTAATCCCATCTCGGCCCCTATTACAGTTATAGCCGATTTCTTAATCTTTCTTTTCTCAGAGAAGAAATGCCAAATCAGTACTATTAAAGGTTATAGAGCTATGATCTCTAACACTCTTAGATTTAAAACTGGTAATAGAATCTGATCTAATCCAATCTTAACTGAATTTATAAGGTCTTTCAAACTGCGAAGACCAGTACAAAGATCTCTTACACCTAAATAGGACTTATCCTAGGTTTTAGTATGTTTACAAAAACCACCTTTTGAACCTCTTAATAAGGCTTCTGAATTGCATGTTACCATTAAGACAGCCTTTCTTTTAGCCCTTGCCACTGCTAAAAGATGTAGCGAAATACATGCATTGGCTATGGATTCACAACACTTAAGATTCAATCAAACTGATGGTTCAGTTTCCTTGATGCTTAAAACTGGTTTCTTAGTGAAGAACCAGCTTCCTTCTGTTAAACCAGATCATATTGTTGTTCCTAGTCTTGCTCGAATATGTAAAAGGGAACATCTGGACAGACTTCTTTACCCCGTTAGGTCTCTGAAGTTCTATCTTAAAATGATTAGTTCTTATTGCCAGAACAGAACTAGACTTTTTCTTCCCATTGAAGGCAATCAAGATATTTCTAAAGATACTATCTCGAGATGGATATCTTACACTATTAAACTTGCCTATAGGAAACTCAATAAAAGAGACATTTCTTTCCTTAAAATCAAAGCTCATGAAGTTAGAGCTCTTTCGTCATCCTGGGCTTTCTTTGATAAGGTTCCTCTCAATGAGATCCTTCAAGCAGCGGTTTGGAATCATCATCAACCTTTGCTAGATTCTACCTCAGGGACATGTCTCAGCAAGCAGAAAATCTACAAAGCTTGGGCCCCATTGTGGTGGCCCAAAAAGTGGTGGGGGGCCAACAGCATCCAGCTTTGGAAGCATAGACAATGTCAACAGCCTCCTACACCTGCGATTACACTAGAAAGGTACTTAATATACACAAATTATGTTATATTAGACCTTTTAATTGATATATCCTAACCCTGGATTATCTTTTATCCTGGGTTTAAAGGACATTTATTATTGCTTTATGCATTTATTAAGTCCTTTATTTGATATATCTAAGTTTCCTAAGTCTTAATACAGAAGTTTGGGACCTATTTATTAGGAGAAATCCTCCCTCCTATTCTGCTAATTCTAGCACATTATCTATAGGTTAATGTATTGTGCAGTTAAAATGTAGTTTTTTAAAAGTAAAACATATTTTAACTAGCAATACTTAACCTATAGATAAGTATTTATGCTCCCACCTTCTACCCTCACTCTTTTCTCCTAATTGTGTATTGTTTTACACATAAAAGAAGCTGACACGTGATATTTGAGCGGGAGGAATTATGTCACACAGGTAACTGTTTAAAGGGACCTTCTGAATTAAGACATTATCACGACTGAAAGGTCGTTTTTCTGTGGAGGGGATGAAAAACAGAATAGAATAGCACATTATCTATAGGTTAAGTATTGCTAGTTAAAATACATTTTACTTTTAAAAAACTTCATTTTCTTTATTTCTTCCGTAAAATCTACATGTATGAATCCTTACTTTGGTTAAGGTCCTCTATCATTCCTTCCACTCATGTTATTATTTTGTGTAAATCGTTTTTTCGATTTCTTGTTATTATTGATTGTTTGTCCATGTCATGAAATTTTGCGACTTTTCAAGAAGATTGTTCATGGGCGACTGTGGACATATAAAAGTGCAGTGGGATAATCGTCACAATTGTTTAAAATGTTCTTCTTGTTCCAGGTTATCAACCTGCTCTACCTGTAGTACTTGGTCTGAAGAAACGTGGATTCTTGCAGACAAACGTCGTACGTACATTGCAAGAAAATCAGTGATGACAAGGAAGAGACAGAACAAGAAGAAAAGACTGGCTGTCACTTCAGATTTATCTGATGACAATACAATTGATGGGAGCACCACCCCACAGGGCTATACTGCCAGGGATAGGACCCATCAAGGTGGCCTCTACTCAGATGCTGAATGCATCCAAAGTGAAAGCCCACGGGTCACCAGTCAACCAGGGGCACTGGTCAACCAGTCAACAAGTGACTGGTCAGCCAGTCACTGGTCAACCAGGCACCGGGCAGTTTTTTCACTGGTCAACAAGGCACCGGGCAACCATTCACTGTTCAACCCATCACCTGTCATCCGGTCATTCAGTGATTACCAGGCACTGGGCACTGGGTATTTAATCCCCAGTCACTGGTCAACCAGTAACCGGTCACCGGGCACCAGTGAATTCACCAGGCACTGGTCATCACACATCAGTCGACTGATAATGATTTCCCGGTAGCAAATAAACAAGTGAAACAAATAGGAGTTCTGAGCAGGCATTGCCGAATGAGCCTCAGAACTCCTCTACCTCAAAGAGAGTATTACTACCTCTAGAGCCTGACTTTAGTCAGATGTCTGAACCAAGCATAAATATAGCTCGGCCGAGTAATACTTGCGTACGTGTAACAGGCACACATCTCCTAGGCGTAGTAGAAGAGATTTGCCTAAAACTAAATGCAAGACAAAGAAGAGGGGAAGACACAGATCTTCTTCTTCCTTCTCTTCTAGAGCCTCCTCTGCCTCACAAGAGAAGCAAAAGATCCAAGAAGTC
This sequence comes from Anodontia alba, assembly GCA_964016985.1. Classification (NCBI taxonomy): domain Eukaryota; kingdom Metazoa; phylum Mollusca; class Bivalvia; order Lucinida; family Lucinidae; genus Anodontia; species Anodontia alba. The sequence continues at coordinate 21,696,131 of OZ024829.1, forward strand.
AAAACAAAAGAGAAGAAGAAGGCGTTCGACGTCGTCTTCTTCTTCGTCAAATCATTCCATTCAGGATTATGGAACATATAAAAGAACAAGATTATCTCCACAGGTTGCAGAAGTTCCGAGTACTATGCAACCTGTTAAGATTATGGATCAGACACCGGTTATACATTTGGGTAATGTGGTGCAACAACTAAAGAACTCAGGTTTTGAATAGGATTCAGAAACCTTGACCATTTGATAGGGCTATTAATGAGGTGTTTAGACTGCTTCCTCAGACCGACCGGGGAAAATACTCCTACAAAGCTACTTTTAGGAAAAGAACACTTGATGGAGAATCATGCTTCTTCATTATTGACACTCCCACAGTCTAAACTGGTAATAAGTACCACCAAGTTCTTACAGAGCAAGATAGACTCTGAAAGTTTGACTAAAGATTTGCTATATGCCCTCAACATTTGGTTTCGTCCTTAGCTCCAACCAAATATTATAAAAACCAGAACCAATATTTTCCAATTGGAAACCTTCTCTTACTAGAACCTGATGCTTCGCTTTTGGACATTTTTACTAGGGGAAGGTGTTCTGTCCAAGTAAATAATTCACAATTCTGGGAAAAGAGAGCTTGCAAATTAGTGGCAATCAAATCGCATGCAGATTTGTTCTCTTCAGCAGCCTATTTATGCCTCCGGCAAGAGTCAATGTCAGTCACGGCTCTGTCTAGACTCTTGGAGGCTGTAGCCAAATCCATTAGACATTCCATAGCAATGTCTACTATTCTGGCCACTGAGCTGTTTCAGGCTAGATGCGACGCTGTAATAGCCACCTCAAAATTACTAATGGAAAACCATTGTTCGGTAATAAAATCAAGGAAGTCACTAAATCTAATTACTAAGCGCAGCAACAGAGATTCTTAGCCTCTTCCTCAACCAATACTCACCAACAACAAAAAGCATCTTATTCGGCTACAAGAGCTTTTAAAATAAACAAACTGCCGAACAAGTCATCTAGACCTAAACAGTCTCAAACGTATAGGTCTAAAACTCAGACCCAGTCCTTTACATCCAGTATTAGAAAGGACTTTAATAAGAGGGGCAGTTACTCCAAACAGTTCCCCTCCTCTAAACAAGCCTTATCCTCCACAAAGTTCTGAAAGCCAGCCCTTTCCACTGCCTATCTTGCCACGCCCAGATATTCCAGTGGGAGGAAGATTGGCCCACTTTGTGGAACAGTTGGGAGAATTAACAAATAACAGATAGGTCCTCTCTATCGTTTGAGATGGTTTCAGGATACCATTCAGTATCATTCAGGTCAACTCCCCCTCTCTCATCAGTTCCGATAAGGCTGTCAATCTTTCTCCTTACTTTTAAAAACTTCATTTCATGCAAATTAGAAGAATTGCATGAAATGTCAAAGCCTATTTTTTTTGTGTGTGTGTGTGTGTGGTGGGGTTGATATTGATTTGTCGTCTATTGAATTAGACCAGAGGGGGGTAAAGGTTAACTTAATTAATCATAGCACTTGCTGGGCAAAATAAGAGGCAACAGATGGATTCGGACAGACAGGCCTGAGTAAATTGTGTAGACCTAGAATAACATATACCACAACCTCTTTATAACACTATTGTTGGGGTCCATTGCATAAACCATGTTAGTTAAACAACCGTGTTATAACCAAACAAAAATGTATAGATTATATTGAAAAATCTATACATTTTTGGGATCCATCTTTGAATTGTGTTATATCCAAATGGTGTTATAACGAACCTTGTTATAAAGAGGTTTCTATGACAGCACAGCAGTTCAGGGTAAAACACTTGTGTCCAGGATGTTGCGTGTTCATTCCTCAGCAGAGTCATATCAAAGCTTTAACCCATTGTAGTCTGGAGACCCCTAAAAGGGTAGTTGGCGAAGTGTAGACTCAGATCAGACGCTGTTCAACCATTATTCTCGCCGGGTCAGCAACATTCTTTCGTAGAGATTTGAACATGAAACATTTTCTAATATTCTCTCCTTTGCACTGATTCAAGAAGGGCAGCTGTCAGTTTCTGGCAAAAGAATGTGCACAATACTGGTTAACCGCTTAGAGGACTAAGCTTACCCAGTAAAATTGTGGTTAGGTAAACTGACCATGCTGGGCTTGACCCCAGTGGGTTCACTAGGCCGTAAAACTCAACACAAAAAAAACCAACCATTTTTCTCTAGGAATACCTAAATCTCATAGCCTGACATACCTAAAAATTGAAATTGGAATCTTCCAATATACATGTATATAGTGTGGGGGTGTTCATTTAGTCTACAATGGGTTAAAATCAAATTGGTACTAGCTGCTGTTTCCCTTGGTATTCAGTGTTAAACTTTATCACTCTATCGGCAAATTATGCAGATGACAAATTTGTGAGATTCTTATTTTTCCCAGAAAACAGGTTTTGACATGTCATGCAAATTGCCTCCTTTGAAATGTCAGAGACTGTTTTTCTGGGTAAAAAGGTAAGAAAAATATTTCAAAATATATGCTGCTGATTTTTTTACCCAGCTTGCTTAACTCTTCTCTTGCTGAACACGACATGCCCTGTCTTAGCAAAGAGTGTAGATCCAGATCAGTAGGCTTCTTCAGAAGCCAGCTGATCTGGACCTGCACTGTTTGTCATTATACATGTACAGTATGTGAATTTCTGTCAAAAACACGGATCAAGTATTCTGATTGGCTAGAAATTAGAAGTGGGCATGGCATCATAATTTATTCAACAAGGCAAGGTTAAACATTAAGAAAGTGGAGCTAAGACTTGGTACTTGGGAACTGTTTGATCCAGCGTCCGTGTAATATGATTGGATATGTCTGGGATGTTGATGTATCAGTGACACAGCACTCTAAAAGTGATCATTGAGCTTCCTGCCACACCCAGACGCCTCTGTGATATGACTGAAAGATTTTTGGAAGAGAATTTAAACCTGAAAGAAACAAAACTGATCAGGGTCAACACTGTTTGCCATTTATCCTGCAACGTTTAGACACATGATCAGGTATAAAATTTTAGACAAGTATGATAAGGAGTTGAGGTATCCAACTGTTTTTTGTAAATATATTAGTTTAACCCATTTTAGTTGGGAGACCCATAAAAGGGTAATGGGCAAACTGTGCAGACTGCAGACCCAGATTTCTAGGACTATCTAATCTACACAGCCTGACATACCTAAAATCAAAATTAGAATCTTCCAATATACAGTGTGGGGGAGTCCATTCAGTCTACAATGGGATAATGTCAGCAAAGACTTTGACCAAACTACATGAAAGAGAAAACTGGTGTTTGAAAGTCTGTCTTCACTGTTAAAACTTTTAGCATACTGGGTAAAATTTCAACGGATGACATTTTCCTAATTTTCCCCTGAAAATAGGCTTTGATATTTCATGCAAATTGTCTCATATGGAAGCAATTTGCATGAAATGTCAAAGCCTTTTTTCTGGGGAAAATAATAAAAAAATATCAATTTGTCGTCTACTGAATTTGCACACTGTATGCTTAAGTATTTATATATAATGTCTGACTCTACACTTTGCCTTGCTAAACCCAGTCAGCATTCAACGTTAATCTATATTGGGCCGTCATCGGCCCGTCAGGGTAGCTGACGGGCCGATGACGGCCCGATGTAGATTTACGTAGAATGCTAGCTGGGAACATTCTTAGCTCTAAACAAGAATGACAAGGTGCTTTTTTATACTCCCATGAATGAAGTTTGAGAAAGGATGTCATGGGAGTCGTCAAGTTGGTCAGTCTGTCTGTATTTCAGCAGTAGTTGTTTTTTAATGAAACTTCATATAACGGACCAACATGATGAGTGTGTATGGCATCATTAAAATTCTAGTTAACTTTCAGAGGGTTATTTGCTCTTGGAGCAAATTACTTTTCAGATTTGTTGATTTTCATAGAACTTCACAGAAGTGCTCAGCAGGAGTGTTTTAACAAATTTTTTTACTTCACATTAACCCTAGTCCTGCTTAACCCAGATATACTCTGTCTTTACAAACAGTATATCCAGATCCAGATTTCTTCAGAAGCCAACTGATCTGGATATGCACTGTTTGCCATGTATGTGAATTTATATCAACAACCTGGATCAAGTAATCTGATTGGCTGAAACTTGGAAATGGATGTGGCATCTTAATTTATATAGCATGGCAAGGGTTAACTCTTGTCCTGCTGAACCCAGATATGCCCTGTTTTTGCAAACAGTGTGGATCCAGATCAGTTGGCTTCTGAAGAAGCCAACTGATCTGGATCTGCACTGTTTGCCATTAAGTATGTGAATTTATATCAACAACCTGGATCAAGTAATCTGATTGGCTGAAAATTAAAAGTGGGCAGGGCATCTTAATTTATTCAGCATGGCAAGGGTTAATATTTGTCTGGATTGTCTGCAATTTTTGTTTTAACCCTTTCAATGTGACATCTTTGCAAACAGAGTAGATCCATATGAATGAGCCATTTCGTCAGGATCTACAATTTTTGCCATTCTTTTTTTTGATTTTTGACTAACATCTTTATTTAGAACAATGGACCTGTCTAAATCCAAAGGCAGAATAGTTCACATCAGAAACTCCGGGATGAAAGGGTTAAAACACTTATTATGAGCCAACGAAGCAACTTGTGCTGTGGTTTAATGATGGTTTTGTTCAAGTCTGCTTTCATATAGCTCCAGATAAGAGGGAGTCTCAGGTAAATGTTTTTCTTATTTCTCTATGAAAACATATGATGTGGGTATTCACAACGTATGTTTGATGGAGAAATAAGAAAAATGTCAGTGCTTTTTGGTTGAAAAAAGCACTTTTTGTTGAAAAGAAGAACCTTATCTGGAGTTATATTGCCTTTGAAATTGATGCTATCTCTTCTTAGACTGCTGAGGTATAACTTGGATATGAGCCAGCGTGTGACAAAACCAACAAAATGGCATGTGCGTCCAGTGAAGACTCAGATCAGCCTGGGCATCCATCCAGTCTGATCAGTCTTCACTGTGCCCTCATTGGGTAGCTAATCTTTTTTCATGTGGACAGTGAAGACTCTGATCAGACTGGGCACATGTCCAAGCTGATTTGAGTCTTCACTGGGCGCATATGCCATTTTGTTGGTTTTGTCATGCGCAGGCTCATATGTGTTTAGGGTACATAATTATGTGGATGTGCATTAGCATACTGAAATTTTAATCCAACCCCTTAGGCTGGGCCAGTGGTGGTGGTGAGTGAGAATTTTTTTTTCTTTTTTTATTATTATTATGATTATTATTTTTCAGAGAAAATGTCTTGGTGTTTCATGTGAATTGTGTGCTAGGCAGACAATTCACACAAAATGTCAAGCCATATTTTCTCAGAAAAATTAAAAAAAAAAATGTTATCTGCTGCTGTTATGATTAGCACTTCAATATAGACCTATATTTTTATTGTTGTTTCTGTTACAGGAAAGTGCAACGAGAGATGAATGATAGTAGAATAGCACTTACACCTCTGTTACAAGCGGAATGGGATAGAATGTATGTACCACAATCTTAGCTCCAGATAAGGCTCTTTTTCCATCCGAAAACTGCTGATATTTTTCTTATTTCTCCATGAAAACATGTTGTGGAGATTCAATAGAAGCGCCTCACTGAGGCACTTCTAATGAGTACTGCTAAATATGTTTTCGTGGAGAAATAAGAAAAATATGTGGATACCCCCTCTTATCTGGAGCTATGCATAATTTGCTGAAATGGCCCTCATGGGTTGATGCATCATTATCCCCCGTCCCTGCCCCCCACCCCTCCCCCACATAGTGTCATTGCTGTCCGTACTACCTCCGTTAAGTCTGTACATCCATAGGTCCTATCCATATGTTCGAAAAATGGTTTCAGTTTGATTTATTTTCGAAAGATTGGTGTATTGGATTCATAATTTATACACAGGTATATAATTATACCCCAGACATACGAAGTACATGTATGTGGGGGTATATAGTTTTCGCTTTTCCGTTCGTCCGTTCATTGTTTCGTACGTACGTACGTTCGTTCGTATGTTCATTCGTTCGTTCGATCGTTCGTCTTTCCGTCACAGGGTCAAAGTTTTTGCGTTAAAGTTTATAAGACCTCATATTTTGAAGATCCTTTGATGGATTTCGTTCATATTTGGCATGATGGTAGATATAGGTCTGAAGTTTTTATCAGCACCATCCCCACCCCGGGGGTGACCTTGGGGTCAAGGTCACGGACTTAGAATTTTCATAAAAAAGTCACAGGGTCAAAGTTTTTGTGTTAAAGTTTATAAGACCTCATATTTTGAAGACCCTTTGATGGATTTCATTCATATATGGCATGATGGTAGATATAGGTATAAAGTTTTTATCGGCACCATCCCCACCCCGGGGGTGACCTTGGGGTCAAGGTCACGGACTTAGAATTTTCATAAAAAAGTCAAAGTTTTTTGTGTTTAACACAGTCATATCATCAAGACCCTTGAGGAATTTTATTTATATTTGACATGTTGGTAGATATTGGCCTAGCGTCTTATCGAGGTCTTTGGCCATATCGGTATTTTCGGCAAAGTCCGGTGGTGCCACGTGGTCACGGAAAATGCCGATCTTCGAAACCGGTAGAAGGATATAATGTTTACCTTCGTCCCTTGATAGAAATAGCAGCAAGGTAATTTTTTAGGTGAAGTACCGAATTTTTCTGTGTATTACTCGCACCCGTGTATAACACGCACTGAATATTTGCTAAATAGTTTTGAAATAAAAAAAAAAGATGTTCCTATGTAAAACACAAAGAATTTATCCGTGCATTATTTACTAAGTTACCAGATACTAAGTGTGTCAAATTTCACTAGGATTGAGTTGAAAATGGCCGGATTCGGAAGGTTTAGAGTAGAAACAGGCCGAATTTACGATAATGCTAACTGAATTTTCATTGTGCAGCTCTGTTACCATGGGCCTCAGGCAACTTGAGATAGTGTAGGCAGTTCTTTGCTTCCCCACTGCAGACGCTATGACAATAAAAATATAGTTATTTCTTTTGTGTTCTCATAATTAACACCTTCTTTGTGTCACTTTGTGTCACTTTCTTAACTGAGACGTGAAATTATCAACTCAGTGCCTCAGGGCAATGCAAACAACAACTAAAGTCGACTAGTTGTCATTCTGACTGCCAATTAACCAATTAAGTGCACAGATGTATGCTGGTAGTTTTTTTTTGTTTTTTTTTTTCTTTATCATAAACATTGTTTATTTCAAACAATTTTTTTAAGTTGGAAGAAAAGTTAAAAAAAAGAAAAAAAAAAAAAAAAGATAAACATATGGTAAGAAAATAAAAGATAAAATGCAAATGACCGATCTACCTACCTCAAAAGCCCAGTTGGTTTTGTTTATTATCAATAATTTTAATAATTGCAAAAAAATTAAATACTTTTTTATTTTTTCAGTGTATGATCGTTTGTGCCAATATTTATGTTCTACCAAATTTATTTCCTATTTTGAACTACAATAAATCAGTTGTGCAGGCTGATTTATTCAAGTTACGGTGTGAGACTTGTCAAAGTCCGGTAATCAATACAGATTCATATGCATATGCCTGTTTGAGTAGTTTCCCTTTGAAGAGATCACATGATCAGCAAAATAAAAAAGCGTAAACAAAAAGAGCATGGACATGAAAAGGATATCAAATTACTGCAAAACAGATGGAGTTGCTTGTTTTGAGCTGACAGAACCATGGTATGGGCGAGATAGGTATAAAAAATCATGAATATCTCATAGCAATCATTCTATTTCGCATTTTTACCGGGCGATCGTGAATGTCATGAGTTTTCGCGACCGATTATCTTGGCGATTTCTGTCCCGATTTTGATGTTCCTATAAATAATACACATCGGATTTTTATAAACGTTTTTTGGGTAAATAAGGTGCGTGTTATACACAGTTAAATACGGTATGCATGCTTGTAAGTGGTGTTGGAAGTTTTTTTAATTGTACTTTAGGAATTTCTGAGTGGCAGGGAATATCTCCGACAGGCGACTTTTTTAACCCGTCTTATAATTAAGTAAAAGCAAAATCCTGCCTGGGAAGGGCCCAAAAACAGCCCCCGTCTTATAAACAAATCGTCTTATAGGCGGATTAATACGGTACTCTGCATGATCCCCACACGGATGTGACCGAGGTCAAGGTCACAAACTTAGAATTTTCATATAAAAGTAAAAAATTTTGCGTTTAAGTTTAGATAGCCATATCATCAAGACCTTTTATTAAATTTCATTATCCCCTAACTGAATGGTTGAGCAGATATAGCTATCAGCAAGAAATCTGTTTGTCTGTCCGTCCATCCTTTGAAGCATTATTTGTTCATACTTTATTTTTGTCTTTGGGTCAAAGTTTTTGCGTTAAAGTTTATAAGACCTCATGGGGGTGGTCGGGTGGTGCGAAGGTGCTGTGTATCTTACATCACTTGGGCGTCCAACTGATATTGGCTTACAGTTGGGCAAGGCCTGCTATCCTTGTAGTGGGTAAGGGTAGAGGGGGAATGTTTTTATTTCTCTGTTTCTTCACTTTCATTCCTGTTCCTCTTTCTTCCCTGTCCCTCTCTTTCATCTCCTCTACTCTCTCTTCTATCTCTTTTCTCCCTTTCTCTGGGAGACGACACAAAATGACCCTCAAGGGTTGATGTGTCATTAAACCCCAACACAATCAAATTATAAGACCTCATATTTTGAAGACTCTTTGATGGATTTCATTCCTATTTGGCATGATGGTAGATATAGGTCTAAAGTTTTTATCAGCACCATAGTCACCCCAGGGGTGACTTTGGGGTCAAGGTCACAGACTTAGAATTTTTATAAAAAAGTCAAAGTTTTTTGTGTTTAAGTTTATATAGCTATACCATCAAGACCCTTTGAGGAATTTCATCTATATTTGACATGTTGGTAGATATAGGTCTAGAGTTTTACTCAGCATCATCCCCATCCCGGGGTATGACCTTGAGATCAAGGTCACAGACTTAGAAATTTCATGTAAAAGTAAAAATATTTGCATCTAAGTTTATATAGCTATACCATCAAGACCTTTTGTTGAATTTCGTTATCCTCCTACTGAGAGGTTTAGGGGATATAGCTATCAGCATGGAATTCATCCATTCATCCATCCATCCATCTGTCTGTCCATAAATGCATTATTGTGCACCCCATAACTCCTAACTACCCTTTGAGCCATTATCAGGAAACTGTCAGGTTGTAGAGGGCATTTGGTAGGGTGTCAGGTACAAGAAAGATAACTCTAACTGACTTGGTCCATGAGTTATCTCCCCTTGTCTCCAGAATTGTAAAAATTTTGTGCAAACCATAACTTTAAAACATTTTAAGATATTTTCATGATACTTCACCAGTATGTATAGGACATTGAGTAGGCATATCACATTCAAGAATGATTTTCTGACTCCATTCTGCAGTTTTCTCCCTTGGTTATTTAAATCTTGTGTGGGCAATAAAAATTCTTTAAGATATTTTTGTGATACTTTACCGATATGTAGAGGGCATTGAGTAGGCAGGTGACCTTAAAATTTTCATTAAAATTTATATAGCTATATTATGAAGACCCTTTTGTTGGTTTCATTAATATTAAGCATGATGGTATATATAGGTCTAAAGTTTTTCTTGGCACCATCCCCAAGCTGGGGCATGGCTTTTAAGTCAAGGTCACAGACTTTTCACACAAATGTCATTTTTGCTTATATTATAAAGACTGATTGATTTCACTAGTATATGGTGATAGTTATAGGGCTAAAGTTTTATTAAGCTCAATCCCTGCACCTGTGCCTGATCTTTGAGGTCAAGGGCTTCATATTACTTGTGATTGAAGTGTTTCAATGTTATCACATAAAGCATATAACTGCCATCTCCAGAGTCAAAGCTACATACTTTGTGCTCTTTAAAAACTGGCGGTAGCGCTGGTAGGGGGTATACGTGCCCCACTGGGCACTTTGTCTAGTCGTAAAATGTAGGTCATATAAGTTCGATTTAGGGTAAAATCCACCAATTATTATGGGAGTTATGGCCCTTTTTCTATTTTGAAAAATAGTTTTCGTTCCGTTTTTTTTTTAAAACATCAGTGTATTGGATTCATATTTTATACACAGTATATAATTTTAAAATATACTTCAAGTTCGATTTAGGGTAAAATCCATCTATTATTATGGGGGTTATGGCCCTTTTTCAACTTCGAAAAATGGTTTCCATTCGATATCTTTTTGAAAAGATTAGTGTATTGGATTCAGGTGTTATACACAGGTGTATAATCATAAATTATAGGTCAGGTTGGAATGAGGGTATAATCCACCAACTAGTATGATGCACAAACTATTTTTGGAGTTATGGCCCTTTTTCATCTTCATGGTCCTGTCTATATTATGAGAAATGGTTTCAGTTCTATATTTTTTGAATAGATTAGTGTACTGGATTAATATTAAATACACAGGTATGTAATCATGATATATAAGTCAAGTTCCATTTAGGATAAAATCCACCAATTAGTATAGAAGTTATGGCCCTTTTTCAACTTCATGCAGAATGCTTGTTTCCAGATGAGAATGGCCCCTGGGCAAGGGCATCTGGATGAGGATGGGCCCTGGGCAAGGGCATCTATGGTGTATTGACACAGTTCTAGTTAAACTTGAGCTGTATCTTCAAGCACCTCAAAGAATCGGACTGACAGAGCAGGGCAAACTCAGTGTAGATCCAGATCAAACTTTTGCTATTAAGGGGTAGTTGGGTGAGGCAAAGGTGTTTTGTATCTTACGTCACTGGGATGTCCAACTGAGATTGGCTTACAGTTGGGCAAGGCCTGTTATCCTTACAGCAGGTAAGGGTAGAGGGGGGAATATTTTTATTGCTTCTGTTTCTTCACTTTCATTCATTTTCCTCTTTCTCCCCTGTCCTTCGCTTTCATCTCCTCTACTATCCCTCTTCTCCTTTTCTCTGGGAGACAACACAAAATAACCCATAAGGGTTGAAGTGTGGTTAAACCCAACACAGTCAATGGCAAACAGTGAAGACCCAGATAAGAGGCTGCAGAATGCGGCACCTGATCAGGGTCTCCACTGTTTGCAAATAGTTCAGCCATTTTTCTACAGGAATATCTAAATCACATAACCAGACATATCCTGAAAATAGAAATTAGACTCTTCCAGTATATAATGTGGGGTAGTTCATTCAGTCTTCAGTGGGTTAAGGAGGCATATTTGGTGATATTTCTGGGATATTTTACTTATTTTTTCATAAAAACATACATTATGGGAGGCATTGGGACTCATTAAAAGCCCCTCATCAAGGTGCTCATAATGAGTACCATCAACATAATTTTTTATGGAGGATGAGAAAATTTTTTCCAGAATTATTATTAAATACTCCTCCTTAACAACTGGGTCCAGTTGTTCAAAACTAACGATGTCGTTAGTTAACATATCGTTAAAACTTTGATCATTAAATATAGCATATACCCTAATATTTTTGCTGAAAAAAATGCATTTGAAAAAGCTACTGACATTTTTTCAACAAAAATACCTGTGCTTTAGATACTGTACTTACTAGAACAGTTAACATTCTGGGCCCAGTTGTTCAAAGCTTATGATGTGGTTAGTTAACAATTCGTTAAAATTTACATCGAGTGATACGCAAATATGCTGAAATTTTTTGCTGAAAAAATGTGAAAAGCTACTCACATATTTTAACCAAAAAATTTCAGAATATTGTATATTGAATCCGCTAAAACAGTTAACGAAATGACCCTTAACGAGTTCGTTAACTAACGATGCTTTGAACAACTGGGCCCTGACCACTAATGATCTTGTTAAGCTAAACAACTGGACCCTGAAGTATGAAGGATGATAGAGACAGCTCACCAACCAGTTTTTCATGGCTCATTTGATGGAGCATCTGCTTTTGGATCAGGAGATTGTGGGTTCATTCCCCAGCAGATAATACTAAGACTGTTAGTTATTACAACAGATAGGTTACAACATGAACATTATGTGGTAAACTGCATGCATGGTTGTTATCCTTGTCATGCTGAGTTCATCAAGAGGTCACACCCACTTCTTATTTACAGCCAGTCGGATTGCTTGATCTGGATTGTTGCTGTAAATTCACATACTTAATGGCAGACATTCTTCAGAAGCCAACTGATCTGGATCTACATTGTTTACAAAGACAGCATATATCCTGGTTCAGCATGACTAGGGTTACCCCAGTAATGAATGATAACTTTGCTTCCTTCTTTAACTGCACAGTGGTGAGTCATCACTCAGACTGAATAATTACAGCTGTTACAGAAGGTTGATGTCTGACTACTGTTGTCCATGGTGGGTCCCATTGTCCTCGTGTATTCCTCTTGCTCTGGTTTCCAGTCTCCACTGAGCCCTCTACTTTGTTTCTGAGCAGTGTGTGACTGTTTTACTTTGAAGTTTCACTGACCAGTAGATTAAGCTAAAATGCATAGCACTAGATAAGACAGGGTATCAGGAAAATAATTTTCTTATTTTTTCCATGAAAACGTATGTTGTAGGTACTCATTCGAAGTGCATCGCTTAGGCACTTCTAATGAGTACCACAACATATGTTTTTTGTGGAGAAATAAGATAAATATCAACAATTTTCAGTTGAAAAACAGCACCTTATCTGGAGTTATGTATAATATACATGGACTAGAACACATATGTATCCTTTGGAGCTGCATCAGAATAGGGCAAGGTTTCAGTCAAGTAGTTTAAGCCCCACACTTCCACCCCATGACTTAGTAGGTTCTTCTTTTGTAGTTCTTCTTTGTATGTGGGCTGTTGCAACCATGCCATTGTGTATTCTTTATCTCTTGCAACCATGCCTTTGTATCTTGTCATTGTGTATTATTTATCTCTCCATCTTTTGGTTCCTCAGGAAGGCAGTGCTTTGTGATTGTGACCTGGATAACCATTTATATTTCTAAAATTGGTACTAGTGGCTCTTTCACTTAGCAGTCAGCATAGGGAAGAAGAGCTCAAACTGTCACACCTGTGTCAGTGTAATGTAGCTGGTGGTAATAACAACTCAGCTTGCTTAACCCTTCTCTTGCTGAACACGACATGCCCTGTCTTAGCAAACAGTGTAGATCCAGATCAGTTGGCTTCTGAGGAAGCCAACTGATCTGGATCTGCACTGTTTGTCATTAAATGTGAATTTCTGTCAAAAACTGGGATCAAGTATTCTGATTGGCTAGAAATTAGAAATGGGCATAGCATCTTAATTTATTCAGCTCAAACCGGTAGTAGTAACCTGTCAAAGTGTCTGGGAATGATACCACAATGAGATGGCACAATAAAAGGGCATTATTTCCCACCATGTGTTTCAATAAACATGTTTAACCCTTTCAGTATTGAGTGTCTGAAATAGACTCTTATGTCTTTGAATTATGACTGGTATTTACCATCTTTGAATTTGACATAGCCATGGTTGCCAAAGGAGTGTCATTCCAAAATCCAAAACGACAGACAAACAGTGTAGGTCTTGATGAAACAGTTTGTTATGAGCCATCTCATCTGAATCTACACTGTTTGCAAAGGTATATGTTTTGGACTGCAGAGTTGAGAGAGTGAATTTATTTGTTGAAAGATCCCTTGTCCCATGTTTTGCCTAGAAAACAGGTTTTGGCTTTCTATGCAAATTGTCTCCAATGGGGACAATTTGCATGAAATGTCAAATCCTTTTTTTCTGTGCAAAATAAGAAAAATACAGTCGACTTTCATTATCTCAAAGTCCAAGGGACTCTCTGAAATACTTCTAGACATCCGTACCTCGACATATCTGATTTGCAGAGTTGAGGAAAAAATGAATCAAGCAACCGTATTTCACAAATGAATATGTAATTTGACTCCTAAAATTAGAGATATATGGAAAGTATTGTGGAAAAGAGGAGCAATTTTAGGAGCAATTTCTCCTCTTTTCCACAATAGTGTGTTACCTATTGTTAGATTTCCATGTTAAAACAAGGACTGGGTTTTCACTTCGAGATAAGCGGTTGTTCGAGCTAGGCGAAGTCGAGATAATGAGAGTCGAGTGTATTTCAAAATATTGTCTACTGAAAATTTTACCCAGTGCTAAGGGTTAAAGACTTTGAGTTCTGTATGTGTTCTTTTCAGTCTCTTGAAACAAAAAAGAGCAAATCGAGCATGGGTGTCATTCAAAAATCCAAAAAACCGACAGGCAAACAGTGTAGACCTTGATGAGACAGTTTGTTACAAGCCATCTCATCTGGATCGTCACTGTTTGCAAAGGTATATGTTTTGGTCTGCAGTGCTGAGAACGTGAATTTATTTGTTGAAGGATCCCATGTCATCAAAGAAATGACTTTTGGCAACATTAAATTTTGTTTACCAGTCAGCTTCCAGCTGAGCAAGATTATTGAGATCCTTTTGTAGTATCCTACAGTAATGTTCCTATAAAAGGCACAATCTTCTGCAAACACATGTAGACAAACTGAAGATCTTAACTCTTTCAACCCTAAGTTTCTGAGTTGGACTCTTCTATCTTTGCATTTTGTTAGCCTGTAGTTGTTTCGAGACGATAACGAGTAAATGTCAATGGATTTTCACCAAACTTGGTTTATGCATTGATATTGTGGATGTCTGGTTTGGGATTGCTAATGGGCAAATCTCATCAATCTTTGACAGTCATCTATCCATATTTTTGTTTCCAGATGATGACTTGAGTAAATATCAATAAATTTTCACCAAACTTGGTATATGCATTGATATTGTGAGGAGCTGGTTTTGGATTGCTAGCCTAACTGGCAAATTTTGTCAATTTTTGACAGAGTTATCTGACCATGACACAATAATGGCAGGGTATTATTCTTTTGCAGTTTTATTTTCAGAAAAAACATCACGAAAACACGCCTATATAATTTTGACCCCCTTAAACCCCACTTTTATATAGTAGAACTGGGGTTTATAGGGGTATACATTATTTTTCTTATTTCTGCTCAAAACATAGATTGTGGGTACTTGTTAGAACCGCCTCAGCGAGGCAGTTCTAACAAGTACCCACAATCTATATTTTGAGCAGAAATATGAAAAATATCGGAGTTTTTTATCTGAAAATTTTCAGTTTTTGGTGATGAAATTTTCTATATATTTGAATAGGCGTGTTTTCGTAATGGTAAAAGCAATTTGTCAAGCAGTTTCTCCCCCTAAAAATGTATCCATTCCCCTAAAACTAGAGTAATCAACAGATTAACCATTACCACTTTCTGGGCTAGTTCAACAGATAACACATTAATGACACTTTTCTTAATTTTGCCTAGAATGGAGACAATTTGCATAAAATGTTGAATCGTGTTTTCTGGGCAAAATCAGAAAAAATATTTCAAAATGTCTGCTGAATTTTTACCCAGAGTGCTAAGTGTTGAAAACTGAATTCTGACATCTGTATGTGTTTTTTTCAGCCTCTTGAAACAAATGAGAGCAAATCGAGATGAGGAAGCAGAGCTGATGAAAGATTATCCAGACTGGAAGGTTGGAACTTTATTTGGGAATCCAGTCTACCATAATCCGAGAGAAGAATTTCATATGCCCAACAATGATGAACTGTATGCTCATGCTGATCAGCGTAGGAGAATTGATCGAATTTTTGAGAAGCTTTGGCATTAATAAAGAACATTGTATAGTTGTTTTGAAGTTTTGAAAGTTTTAATATGGCCAATTTACTGTCAGAAGTAGTAAAATAGAGACAATAGTTCACTTTCAGAAGTAGTAATATTTGAACATCTAAGAAGTATTTATCCTTTAACAGTTAGCATCCTGGGTAAACATTTCAACTGACAACGTTTTAGAATATTTTTCTTATTTTTTCCAGAAGAAGACAGGTACTAGCTTTCGATGTATATTATCTCCTTACTCTTAGGAGAAAACCTGCATGAAATGTCAAAGCCTATTTTCCGGAAAAAAAATAAGAAAGATATAAGTTTGTCACAAGCTGAATTAGCCCAGAGAGTGGTTTTTGTTTGTTTGTGTTGAGGTTTTACGGCCCAGTCAACCCAGTGGGGTCATGTCGAGCGCGGTCAGTTTACCTAACCACACTTTTACTGGGCAGGCTTAGTCCTCTAAGCGGTTAACCAGTATTGTGCACATTCTTTCGCCAGAAACTGACAACTGCCCTTCTTGAATCAGCGGAAGGGAGAGAATGACCGTAGAAAATATTTCATGATCAATCTCCACGAAAGAATGTTGCCGACCTCGGCGGGGGTTGAACCCGCGACCTCCTGGTCTCCAGTCGGACGGCGCATCCAACTGAGCCACCGAGGCCCCCAGAGAGTGGTAAAGGTTAATTGTAATATGCTACAGGACCATTAAAGGTCTTCATTTTCAAGAATCCTAAATCAGTTGCATATCATAAAATCATTATAACTCTAGATAAGGTGGTTTTTCAACCAAAAAGTATGGATATTTTTCTTATTTCTCCTTGAAAAACGTTGTGGGTACCCATTAGAAGTGCCTCAGAGAGGCACTTCTATTGAGCACCCACAATGTTTTTGTGTAGAAATAAGAAGACTATTTTACCTGATAACCTACTTATCTGGAGCTATGGGTCACAGTAAGAAAAAAAATCCTCATCCCCATCCAACCCCAATTTGTTTACAAAATAAAATGGATATGAGAGTCGGCCTCGGTGGCTCAGTTGGATGCGCCATCCGACTGGAGACCAGGAGGTCGCGGGTTCAACCACCGCCGGGGTCGGCAACATTCTTTCGTGGAGATTGATCATGAAATATTTTCTACGGTCATTCTCTCCCTTCTGCTGATTCAAGAAAGGGCAGTTGTCAGTTTCTGGCGAAAGAATGTGCACAATACTGGTTAACCGCTTAGAGGACTAAGCCTGCCCAGTAAACGTGTGGTTAGGTAAACTACCCGCGCTCGACATGACCCCATTGGGTTGACTGGGCCGTAAAACCTCAACACAAACCACAAAATGGATATGAGCCATGTCATGTGAGAAGTATTCAGGGTAGTAAAAATCCCGAGTTGCCAGTGAAGTTGCACAGTCCTTTCTGTAGATATATTCTAGTGTCTGCTCATTCTGTAAGGTAGAGCTGTGGAATTATCAAATTTTATTACTTGTCCATGGACAAGTCAATGGTCAAAATCTACTATCCAACCATGATTTACTTGCCGGAAAATTGACATTTTTTCAGCTCACCTGAGCCTTGAGGCTCATAGGTGAGCTTATATTATAGGCAGGCTCATAGGTGAGCTTATATTATAGTCAGGCTCATAGGTGAGCTTATATTATAGGCAGGCTCATAGGTGAGCTTATATTATAGGCAGGCTCCGTCGTCCATCCCTCTGTCATCCACACTTTTCAAATGTCCTCTCTTCAGAAACCACTGGACCAATCAAAGCCAAATTTCATACAGAGCCTTAGTGATTAGAGGGAATGAAAGTTTGTTAGCCACATCTGGGCCACATGACCCAAGATGGGCTCGATGTCCATATATGGTAAAAACCCTTTGAAAATTTCTTCTTCGGAACCAAAGAGCCAATGGCCCTGGGGCATTGTATGCAGCATAAGGGACATTGGCCCAATAAAGATTGAAAAAACTTTGACCTTTGGTGGACCTTGACCTTTTTACAGAAAGGCCAAACTTTTTATATAGACTTCTATAGGCAAAACTTAAGAAAGCTCCTTGTCTGAAACTAGAAGGCCCAGACCTTTGTTATTTTGTATGTAGCTTTATCTTGTGGACCTCTACCAAGGTTATTCAAATCATAGCCTTGGGCTAAAAAAAGACCCAGTCCCATGGTCCACTAACATAGCTCCAGAAAAGGCACTTTTTTCAACAGAAATTTTTTTTTTTTTTTTTCTTATTTCTCTATGAAAACATATGTTGTGGGCAGTCATTAGAAGTGCCTCAGAGAGGTTTTCTAATGAGAACCCACAATATACACTTCAGCCTCTTTATAACACGGTTCATTATAACATGGTTTTGGATATAACACGGTTCAAAGATGGATCCCAAAAATGCATAGATTATATTGAAAAATGACCATAAATGGTCATTTTTCAATATAATCTATACATTTTTGTTTGGATATAAAACGGTTGTTTAATTAACACGGTTTATGCTATGGACCCCAACAATAGTGTTATAAAGAAGTTGTGGTATATGTTTTATTTGAGAAATAAGAAAACTACCCGGTATATATCTCATAATCTGGATACTCTTTTTAGCTACAGCCAATAAGTCCTTGTCCCAGGACAAATAAATTGAAATTCGTTACTTGTCCCCAGGGAAGCTGGACAAGTTGGACAAGTCAGGCATGGGTTTTCCACAGTCCATTGTAAGGGAAGAGCCAAGGCCCTAATCAGATTGCCCAAAGGTGCAGACATCTCGACATTCCCCATATGCCCAGAATACTGATACTGTAGAACTTTCAGTGGCTCTAGCTTTAACCCTGTCGCCCCTGAGTTTTGGAAGTAGACTCTCCCATCTTTGAATTTGGAAATGTCTGTTTTTATAAATAAGTGATTTAGTTAAAAATCAAAAATAGAATGGCAAACAGAATAGATCCTGATGAGACGGCTGGTAACAAGTCATCTCATCTGGATCTATACTGTTTACAAAAGTGTCTGTTTGGGTCTGCATAGCTGAAAGGGTTAAATGAAATCTATAAAATGGTTGCCCTTTGAAACACCCATCATGTAAAAGAATGAAAATTAGTCTCTAGGTTTCATTGAGCCTTCATATAGCATCATATAGCAGCAGTGTAGTTTGCATGGCTGCATATCCTCACTAGCACTGGTATAACCCATTAAAGACTGAATAAACTCTCCCACACTATATATTGGAAGAGTCCATTTTCGATTTACCTAAAGAAAAATGGTGGAATTATTTGCTGAAAAGTGGAGACCCTGATCAGACGCCATGTTCTGTTTGCCAGTTACCCGTTTAGCGGTCTCCAGTCTTCTATGGGTTAAGCAGAACTCAATTTCTCGAGACATGAGAATTGGCTCAGTGAAGCCAAGGAAAATAAAAATGAAAACTGTCCTGTAATGAAATATGGGGAGAGTTTTTACTGCCACCACACAGCACTTAACACCAGTTGCAGCAAAATGAAATGAAATCCTTGGAAACTGAACAACAAAAAAAAATTATTACATAAAAAGCAGTGCCACACGTTATTAATAGCTGTAAATTAACCGGCGAAAAGCCGTGTATTAACAAGGCAATTCACGCGTTGTATATGCTCGGCTATGCAACTTTCAATATGCTCGTACCGGGGCCACAGAATTGCTGTCGTCACGAGATGTAGACTGCCGTACGCTAGAACGAGCATAGTCCGTGGAAATAGCGTTCGCGAGACATTGGTGAAAAGGTGAAACACAATAGTGCAAGAAATAGCGCGAAATGTAGCAAATATTTTCAGTTTTTATGCAATAATAGCAATCGAACATGGTTTTTCAGTGCATTAATATTCGCCAGGTCCCTTGGGAGTTGTTGAAAACCGCGGCCTTCGGCCTCGGTTTTCAACACCTCCCACGGGACCTGGCGAATGTTAATGCATGAAAAACCATGTTTGATCCCTATATTAAAATTGGCATCTCAATTCCACTGAGACTCTTCATATGGCAGCACATAGTTTGCAGGGCTACATATGCCCACTAGCGCCGGCTTAAGTGGAACTGGATTTTCCAAGATATTAAAACGGTCTTAATAAATCCAAGAAAAATAAGAATGAAAATTCCACTATGATCACATACAGAGCTAAAGGCACATTTTCCCTGGCTACCTGGAACTAATACCTATAGCCCTGGGGCCAACTTGGGTGGCTCAGTTGGATGCACCCTCTGACTGGAGACCAGGAGGTTGCGAGTTCAACCCCCGCCGAGGTCGGCAACATTCTTTCGTGAAGATTGATCGTGAAATATTTTCTACTGTCATTCTCTCCCTTCCGCTGATTCAAAAAGGGCAGTTGTCAGTTTCTGGCGAAAGAATGTGCACAATACTGGTTAAGCGCTTAGAGGAATAAGCCTGCCCAGTAAACGTGTGGTTAGGTAAACTGACTGCGCTCAACATGACCCCATTGGGTTGACTGGGCCATAAAACCTCAACACAAACAAACAAATCCAAGAAAAATAAGAATGAAAATTACACTATGATCAAAAACAGAGCTAAAGGCACATTTTCCCTGGCTACCTGGAACTAATACCTATACCCCTGGGGCCAGCTTGGGTGGCTCGGTTGCGCCGTCGGACTGGAGACCAGGAGGTTGCGGGTTCAACCCCCGTCGAGGTCGGCAACATTCTTTCGTGGAGATTGATCATGAAATATTTCTTCGGTCATTCTCTCTCTTCCACTGATTCAAGAAGGGCGGTTGTCAATTTCTGGCAAAAGAATGTGCACAATACTGGTTAACCGCTTAGAGGACTAAGCCTGCCCAGTAAACGTGTGGCTAGGTAAACTGACCACGCTCGACATGACCCCAATGGGTTGAATGGGCAGTAAAACCTCAACACAAACGTACTATACCCCTGGGCCCAGTTGTTCAAAGCGTCGTTAGCCTAACAAACTCGTTAGTGGTCAAAATGTTAACTGCTCTAGTAAGCACAATATCTAATTCACAGGTTTTATTGCTGAAAAAGTGAGTAAAAGCTCCTCACATTTTTTCAGCAAAAATATTAGCGTATATGCCATATTTAATGATCAACGATACGTTAACTACGGTAACAACGTCGTTAGTTTCGAACAACTGAGCTCAGGTCATTTTATGCAGAGCTAAGAAGTTAATTGTTGGAATCATGGAACAGAGCCTTTCTAAGCACTGAATAAAGGGGTTGAATGACAAAACAATGCCACAAAATAGCACTATGGTAACGCATAAAAAGCAAAATTTAAGCCTATAGAGATGGAATAAATCGGTTGAAATTTTAGGACATTTACCGGGGAATAGCTAAACAGCGAAAGGAAGGTTCCTTTCGCGAAAGGAAGATTTTTCAACGAAAGGAAGATATCAATGGGGCCCAGGGAGGTATTTTATGTATCTAGTGATACAAGTAGTCTGCAACACTATTAATAATGGCAAATTCAAGTTGTTCATGATTGTTCGTTCAGGGCTAGAAGCCACAGCCTGGTCACTTCAGGTGGCCAGTTGTATCCCGAAACTTTATTTCTTCTGATTTTGTTTTCTTATTTGGTGTATATTGTATTATGTCCACAGCCTGGTCACTTGAGGTGGCCAATTGTATACCGAATCTATACATGTTATTCCTAAAATGTATATTTAGCTGTCCATGTTACTTCTTTCGGGGCTAGACAACAAACAGTCACCACCCCACGTGCTGAATAGAGCTAGTCTTCGACGTATAAACGTAATTTGAGATGATGAAGTTCGAAATAGCGTCTTGCTTGTGGCTTCCAAAATCTGTGTGAAGCGTCGTGTCCATTGGAACATGCTTAAGAAACAATATCTCTCTCTCGGCTGCGACTTCCAACTTCTTCAGTCCACCTTTCGTAGCCTACAATATAATACATGTATCTTGTAATTTCGCAGACAGACCAACGGACAGAGGGAAAGACGGCTGAAGGACGGACGGATGGACACAGACAGACAGACAGTTGAATTTTATAAACTGATTTGGACAGTATTTTAAATGAGTCTGTTATAACGAATACTGTCTTGACAATTATATGCAGACGGATGGACGGACGGACAGACAGACGGACAGAGAGAGAGATAGACGGAGACAGTTTAAAACCATATAAAAGAAGACACACGGACAGACACAGACAGACAGATGTTAAGTAACATAATAAAAGGGACAGACTTTATCTGCTTGGTCAGTTTTTCTCTCGCTCTCGTTGATTTCCTTAACAATAAAAAAAATCTGAGCTGTGATATTTTTATAAAGAGCACTGACCAGTGTTTGTTCAGCGCAATTACTAAATTCTACCTTGCAATCTGCCTTGGGTTCTTGAATGGTCTCCGAAGCAGTACTTGATTTTTTTGGACATGCCGACTGTCATCGCTCCAGATAAGAGGGCCTATCTACAGCTCCAGATTAGAGGGGTATCCACAAAGTAATTTTCTTATTTCTCCACGAAAACGTAGGTGTGGGTACTCATTAGAAGCGCCTCGTCAAAGCGCTTCCAATGAGTGCCCATAACTACATTTTCATGGAGAAATAAGAAAAATTAGCAGTACTTTTTAGTTAAAAAAAGATGACTTATCTGGCGCTATGGACTGTGGCAGTGTATATAGAAGGTGTTAGAAATTATGGGTACTCATTAGAAGCGCCTCGCCAAAGCGCTTCCAATGAGTACCCATAACCTACATTTTCATGGAGAAATAAGAAAAATTATCAGTACTTTTTAGTTAAAAACAATACCACTTCACTGGAGCTATGCACTGTGGCAGTGTAGATGGAAGGTGTTAGAAATTAGTGGGGTGGGGGGGTTATTGTTTAATGTAACAGTGTTTGGATGGATGGATGGATGGATGGATGGATTCATTTTCTTTATACTCTATACAATCTTGTTTAGATACTGATTACAAGGACCGTTTAATTTATTCAGTTTATGCTTTGTACCTCAACCTTGTTGTAAAGAGTTTGGGGATAGTATTATTGGGAACTAACATCTTTAAATCTAATGGATTCTTGTTGAAGGAACATTTGTTGTTGTTTTTTTTTTGTTTTTTTTTTTGTTTTTTTTTTTTGTTTTTTTTTTGTTGTTGTTGTTTTTTTTAAAGTCAGTGACCTTTTCGTCCAATCTGGGTATGAACTGTAACAATCATTAATTAGCTACCCGATGAGTTATTAGTGATCGATTATACTACAACCGATATCAGGTTTTAATTACCTGAACTGTCCTCATGCTTGATATATTCGTCTCAAATTAACTTAATTATTGGTAATTATCTCTCGGCCCTAAACAACCCTATGTGTCCAAATTTCGCACTTAAAATCCAACATTGGCCTATATCAAATTAACCAATGCAGAATCAACACACGCTTCTGTTTCTTAAATACAGGTTTCTTGTCTGTTCACGATGATAATTCAAATTAACACTAACAGGTAGATATATACATTACACTTGAGATAAGCACTTGGAGGGGTCATTCAATTTTAAGAACCAGGTCAAGCTACTTCATAGACTTAGAATAACTTTAATGTGTAAACTTTTTATCTTTACCTCACACCTTATGTACGACGAAAATAATGTACATTCCCAAATTAATTAAATAAATAAATAATAAATAAATAGTAATATTTTTAAAACAGCTTAAATTTTAATCTAATACATGCGAACCCTCCCTTTCATAGACCAAACCTTCCTTTCGTAGACAAAAACTTCATTAAGTAATTTGTTAATTGTGTAACAAATATATGGAAGTACAATGTACTACAATATATACGATTACAAAACCTTCCTTTCATAGATAAAACCTTCCTTTCGTAGAAAAAATCTTCCTTTCGTAGAAAAAAATCTTCCTTTCGTAGACAAAAAATATTTTTCGTAATTTGTTCATTTCATAACAAATATATGCAAGTGCAAAGCTATATACGAAAATAAAACCTTCCTTTCGTAGACAAAATCTTCCTTTCTGAGACAATACCTTCTTTTCATAGACCAAATCTTCTTTTCGTAGACCAAACCTTCCTTTCACGAAATGAACTTTCCTTCCGCGAAATAAAAGTTTCATTCGATCCCCATATACCCTAGTATATACCCCGAATTTGACAATTCGTAGACAAAATCTTCCTTTCTGAGACAATACGCTCTTTTCATAGACTAAATCTTCCTTTCGTAGACTAAACCTTTCTTTCACGAAATGAACTTTCCTTCCGCGATATAAAAGTTTCATTCGATCCCCTTATACTATAGCATAGAATTTGACAAAATACCCGATTTTATTTATATCATTAAATATGGTACCTTTTGAATGTGAAAACTCACTACCTAGGCCCAACAAATATCTTCCTTTCGTAGATAAAACCTTCCTTTCGTAGACAAAAGTCTTCCTTTCGTAGACAAAAAATCATTTCGTAATTTGTTCATTTCGTAACAAATATATGCAAGTGCAAAGCTATATACGAAAATAAAACCTTCCTTTCGTAGACAAAATCTTCCTTTTTGAGACAATACCTTCTTTTCATAGACCAAATCTTCCTTTCGTAGACCAAACCTTCTTTTCACGAAATGAACTTTCCTTCCACGAAATAAAAGTTTCATTCGGTCCCCATATACCATAGCATATAGCCCAAATATGACAAAATACCCGATTTTATTTATATCATTGAATATGATACCCTTTTATATGAAAACTCACTAACTGGGCCCCACAAATATCTTCCTTTCGTAGACAAATATTCCTTTCGCGAAAGCAACGTTTCTTTCGCGAAATGAAGGTTCTTTTCGCTGTTTAGCCATACCGCATTTACCGTACTTCAAAATAGAACGATCGGTGGCTCAGTTGGGTGCGCATTGGACTGGTGATCAGGAGGTTGCAGGTTCAACCCCCGCCGTTTCATGGATATTTCTCCCACTGATTCAAGAAGGGCAGTTGTCAGTTTCTGGTGAAAGAATGTGTACAATACTGATTAACCGCGCATAAGAAAGGAAATATTTGCTTTAACATATTCATTATTATGTCTCTAGAACGAGCAACTCAGCTTTTTTTATCAAATGAATAAGATATAAGCTATAGAAATGGATAAATACATACCCTGTCGCTGGATGACGTCATTTGTTTACCTCCGAAATCTCGCAACCTCCGATATCCCGATATCGGGTTTCCCTGGGTGATGTATGTGACTTATAAAGCATCGTTGTACCTTTATGGCTGAGCTGATATATTAGGTAAGTCACTGCGTTTTCGGTTTCACCAACGCATCTTTTATGGCAGGTATTGCAGCTTATCAGACAGACAATATTTTCACTGTTGCAAATGCATATCACTGTCTGGTAGCATGGTTGTGCCAGATATGTTTGCACGCCTTGCATACTTTTATCAACATGGTCCCGAGTGGAATATTGCGCCAGACTTGTAAAGGTTTGAGTTTTGCTCTGGTACAATGTTCTGCAGATTTTTCATCACGAAAACACGCCTATATTTTGATCTAATAATATAGTAAAACTGGGGTTTACAGGGGTATACATTATTTTTCTTATTTCTGCTCAAAAACATAGATTGTGGGTACTCGTTAGAACTGTTCCGATTGAAGCGGTACTTACGAGTACTTACAATCTATGTTTTGAGCAGATATATGAAAAATAGAGTTTTGTATCTGAAAATTTTCATTTTTTAGGTAACTTTTCTATATATTTGAATAGGCGTGTTTTGTAATGGTTTAAAAGCTACCGGAGGTTTCTCCGACGGTAAAACTTCAAAGACTAGAACACTGATGGCTCGTTTATCGTTTATTAAGTCCCTAGGAAATTGTTCCGACAATCAAAAAAAATATTAATCGATACGTTTGGCTAATTTTCTCATTCATCCTTAAAATGTATGTTGTGTGTAATCAGTGTGTGAAATCGTCCCATTCAGACGATTCTAGTGAGTACATTCGATATATCATTAGTTCATAGAAGTTCGAAGATGCCCCTAAATTGTCCCTATTTGCCTCCTGAACTGGTGCTATGATTATCCCTCAGTGGTTCGAACCACGAATTTCGATATGAATGCCCATGGTCCCAGTGGTACTTATTCTACGTACTCGGAAAGACGGACATGAGCAAACACTGTAGACCCTAATCAGACGCCGCAGAACGCGGCGTCTGATCAGGGTCTACATTGTTTGCCACTGTTCCAGCAATTTTCTCACACATTCATTGATAGTAAAATGGACTCGTAGAAGAAAAGTATAGGGTAAAGAGTTCAGGGGTGTCCATGGACCCAAAGACGTTCGAGCCATTGGTTTGACTATACATGGTCTGAGGAGGAAAATGGTGTTCAGTGACTAAATGCTTTTGACGATGGGTAAGTCGGGGAGAAATTTATTATAAATGGGAATTTTGGGTTCTTTGGCTGCTTTGTTTTTATTTCAGCAACTCTTGCCCACTGGGATATCAGGCCTTTTGTAAAGCACTCTACAGATGATTTAGTATAAACATATTTTATTGCATCATTTCATGGCAATGGGGTCGGGCCACAAGTAATACCAACATTAGTTACGGCCCTCAGATGATTTCTTGTATCCGTGCAACAACAAAGCGGTCTCTCTCCTATCAAAGGCGTCGTCATCAAATGTAAAGCTGAGCTGAAGGGAATGTTTTTGATGCAGTGTCACGGATGCTAGCTTAACGGAAATTGATGCAAATGCATATAACTGTCTTCTACGTTGGGCGGGGAGATGGGGGAGGCAACTCTGTTAGAATTGTTTGCCTCCACTCTGAAAAGGGGCCTACTCTTAAAGGAAAGAATGTGCAGCCAATGTATATTAAGAAAACAATTGCCGTTAATTACTCTATTGATTTGTCAAGATATAAGACAAAACAAATCTTATACATTTACTTGTATTTGAATCAATTATTTATTATTTTTTATTTTCATTATTATTATTTTTCGGACCACCACATCCCTTTAACTGACGATATTTTTAAAATTCTACTGCATAAATTATCTTATAACGTTCAGATTAACATGCAGGAGCAAACTATATAAACCCATATCAGACACCACAAAACGCAGCGTCAAATCTGGATCTACACTGTTAGCCATTTGTCACGCAGCTTTTAGACACATCCATATCAAAAGATGAGCCTCAACGTTAGAAAATCTACTTTCTGACATGTACGCCCAGCGAAGATTCAGATCAGACTGCGCAAATGCGCAGTCTGATCAGAATCTTCACTGGCTGCATTTCGGATAGGCAATGATGCAACGCTTTATTAGGCGGGTAAAAAAGACTGATCAGGCTGCATGGCTGTGCATGCTGATTTCAGTCTTCGTTGAGCGTACATGATAGAACGAACGTTTTTTAACGTTGCGGCTTAAGTCCAACGTTAGAACAATTATTGTAAGGAATTAGGTGTATAAGTAGTTATAGTTAATATGGTGAGCTGATGTTACTGTCTGTCCACTCGTTTTTTCGGTAATGGTTTTAACCTCTGAATCACTCCATAATGGTCAGACAATGGTTTTCCGTTCACTAGGTTGCCATCTAGAACCCGTTCACTCCGCTGAAAAACAAATATATGGGCTGCGCCATGCGAAAATTTGTCTTCGGGCATATGCGGACAGTGAGGGCACAGATCAGACTGCACGGATGTACAGATTGATCTGTGCCCTCACTGTCCGCAAATAGAATCCTTGGATACTACAGAATATATGAATGGAGAGCAAAGGTCTGGATGATACTTTGAGAATGCGCAGGATGATCTGAATCTACACATTTTGCGCATGCTTGAAGGCACATTTTTGCATGACAGTCAAAAGCTCTGAGAGCTTATGTTGCCAGTTAAAATAAATTTTCTTACCTTAACCCAAATGGTAGATCACAGCTATAGTAAAGGTATTTGAGTCGTTGTAGTAGAAAATGGTATTTATTGTGTATGTAAACAGCGAACGGGGTTGATCAGGGACTTCATTGCCACTTACAAAATCACTGGTTACTGTTGTACATACACGTATAGACAGGCGGTGACAGCTCTGATACAATTTTGCAGAGTCGCAGTCTGACCTGAGCATTGTTGTCAATGTGTAATAAGATCCTTTTTTCTGATAGCATGGTCCATTCTGTGCCTCATAGAGGAGACCCACTATGGAAACTTGCCCAGATAAAATAAACGGGTTCTTCACAATCTGGTCCGAGTCTTAACTGTCCCCAAACGAGTCATGCCAGCAAAGACCTAGATCAGACTATGCAAATGCGTAAGTGATCTGAACATTTATTGTTCAAAGATGCCCTCGAGGGCATCTTTGAACAATAAATGTTCAGATCACTTACGCATTTGGGCATCTTTGAATAATTAATGTTCAGATCACTTACGCATTTGCATAGTCTGAGAGGGCATTTTTGAACAATAAATGTTCAGATCACTTACGCATTTGCATAGTCTGAGAGGGCATTTTTGAACAATAAATGTTCAGGTCACTTACGCATTTGGGCATCTTTGAACAATAAATGTTCAGATCACTTACGCATTTGCGTAGTCTGAGAGGGCATTTTTGAACAATAAATGTTCAGATCACTTACGCATTTGGGCATCTTTGAACAATAAATGTTCAGATCACTTACGCATTTGGGCATCTTTGAACAATAAATGTTCAGATCACTTACGCATTTGCGTAGTCTGAGAGGGCATTTTTGAACAGTAAATGTTCAGATCACTTACGCATTTGGGCATCTTTGAACAATAAATGTTCAGATCACTTACGCATTTGGGCATCTTTGAACAATAAATGTTCAGATCATTTACGCATTTGCGTAGTCTGAGAGGGCATTTTTGAACAATAAATGTTCAGATCACTTACGCATTTGGGTAGTCTGAGAGGGCATTTTTGAACAATAAATGTTCAGATCACTTACGCATTTGGGCATCTTTGAACAATAAATGTTCAGATCACTTACGCATTTGGGCATCTTTGAACAATAAATGTTCAGATCACTTACGCATTTGGGCATCTTTGAACAATAAATGTTCAGATCACTTACGCATTTGCATAGTCTGATCTAGGGCTTTGCTAGTCACAGATAGGTCCTGCAAATCTATTTATCCTGTAATTGATCCGAAACTGATCTAATCGCTAGTCTCGTCGCATACATGTACGTGGACGGACGAACTGACGGATAAATGTATTTGTTTGTGTTGATGTGTTACGGCCCAGTAAACCCAGCTGGGTAATGTAGAGCGCGGTCACTTTGTCTAACCATACTTTTACTGGGTAGGCTTAGTTCTCTAAGTGGTTAAACAGTATTGTGCACATTCTTTTTCTAGAAACTGACAACTGCCCTTCTTGAATCAGCGAAAGGGAGAGAATGACATTACCCAGCTAGCATTCTACGTAAATCTACATCGGGCCGTCATCGGCCCGTCAGCTACCCTGACGGGCCGATGGCGGCCCGATATAGATTTACGTAGAATGCTGACTGGGTATTTCATGATCAGTCTCCACGAAAGAGTGCCGCCAACCCAGCCGGGGTCGATCCCCGCAACCTCCCAATCATCAGTCGGACACGCATCTGACTGAGCCACCGAGGCCGGTAACGGATAAACGTAAAGACGGATAATATTAATTTGAGTAGCGCCATGCAAAGTGTGCCTGCGTGGACTGCAAAGCCCTTGATCAGACTGAGCGGATGTGCCGTCTGATCAGGGCCCTCGCTGTCCGCTACCAAAATATTGAATACTATAGAATGTATCTATGGAGAGAAAATGCCCGAATGAGAATTTGCGCATGAGCAGGATGATGCGAGGCCGCACATTTTGAGCTTTTTTGAAGGCACTTTGTCGCTTGACGCGGCCCATTTCAGAAGAAAATATACAGTTGTTGGATTTTCGCCGTATTTTTCATCGGAGACAACATCTGATACTTCCTGTTTGCTCTGCTGCACATCAATCTCCTTTAAAAAATTTTCTCCTCATGGGAGCAAATTCTTTTCATTTAGGGTAGATGCTTCTAAAAAGGGTCCATTTTAAAAGGAAAAAAGGGGAGCAAATTCTTCTTAATGGGATCTACTGTAAAAGGAAAGAATTCTTTTCTTTGAGAATACACGCGTCTGAAAAAAGGAGCAAACAATCTTTCCTTTTACAATAGACCCCTTTTCAAAAGGACTTGGCGGAAGTAATTTACTTTTAGAGTAGACTCTTTTCAGAAGGGAGGCAAATCATTTTTGAAAGAGTTGTCACTCTTGAAAGTGTAACCGTTCTCCTTCTGTGAAAATATGATGATGGCTGATAATGTAAGATTCTATACATCCTGAAACTGACAGACGGAAAATTGGACACTTTGTCGCTTGTACTTATGACAATAACCAATACTCAGCAAGCGAACAGGAAAGACCCTGATCAGAGATCATAATTCACTGTAACAACTGCGTATGTTTATCTGATTCGTTATCCTTCTGTGTTAATTGCAAAGAGCTCTTCTCGGCTGCCAAATAGCCATCCAGTGAGTACTCCGTGCATTTGTCCCTCTGGCCGTATGCCCATCCGTACGTCGGCAGTCAAAAATATAGAGGAAATAATCAAGGAAAGGTTACGAATCACGAAACACATCATTTCCCGAGGCACACAAACAAGTAAGCGCTCTGCGGTGTCTGATCTGGGTCTACCCTGTTTTCTCACGTCTTTACTAATTGTTATTATAGAAAACTTACCCAGAGTTTGTAACCCTTATAGAATATATGGTCTATGATCACTGATGACCGGTTCCCGTTGTAAATGATTTCAGTTGAGTTGCAGAATGTACACTGATCCACAGGCTGGTGATCAAAGGCGTTTGTCATCAGTGCATAATTAGCTGAAAATGGTAATGTTAATCCTTTTCTTGCTGAACACGACATGCCCTGTCTTAGCAAACAGTGTAGATCCAGATCAGAAGCCAAATGATCTGTGTCTGCACTATTTGTCATTAAATACGTGAATTTCTATCAAAAACCCGGATCAAGTAATCTGATTGGCTGAAAATTAGAAGTGGGCGTGGCATCTTAATTTATTCAGCATGACAAGAGTTAATTGAACTGAATACACTTAGCAGATTTTCCATCATTTTTGCAAGGGGGGTAACTTTTATGACTTCCTGTTCGCTTTCTAGCACACCAAGACCTTCTGAAAAGGGGTCTATTCTAAAAGGAAAGAAGGGAGCAAATACTTTACTTTTAGGATAAACCCCTTTTCAGAAGTAAAGCAAAACAGTTTTGACAGGGTTGCACCCCTGAAAGTGTGTCCATTCTCATTAATACTGCCTCTCGACACAAATATGATGTTATATAAGGATCAGTGCAGACATGGCTTATCAGGACCTGCGCCGTTTGCTCGTGTTAGCTCGTAATTCCATATGACATCTAGGCAAAACTTATCTTTGCACCTGTCAGCTTTAATACCCTACCTACCCACCAAATGTCTTCTTACCCAAAGTCGGAAATAAGCCAGGGCACAGCATTTCCTACAAGACTGCTATGTGAACCCAGCGAAGACTGAGATCAGCATGCACATCGACGCAGTCTGATTATAGTGTTCGCAGCAGGGCACTGTGGGTATCCTAAGCGTTTTCCAGCGGACAACAAAGGCTATGATTAGCCGACGCGAATGCGAAGGCTGGTCTGAGTCTTCGTTGGGCGCACATACAATCTTATCAAGCTTATAGGAAATGCTGTACCCCGGCTCAAATGTAATTTGTTTCCTGAAAATGCCAATTTGAGACGTTCGGATAGAACAACAGCTCTAACCTCGCCTATACTAAAGTACAGGAAGCGCTACTACACTGATGCGCGGCATCGGTGTTGGCGGCCTCCAAAAATGTTAAAGGTTTTAATTTTAAGTTTTTGTTTGTTGATGATGTTGATTTGATGTTGATGTTGCGGTTGCTGTTGCTATTGCTGCTGCTGCTGCTGCTGTTGTTGTTGTTGTTGTCGTCATCATCGTCGTCGTCGTGGCCGTCGATGATGATTATCTTGATGATGAGGAGGAGGGTGATGATGATATTGACGCTGATGATGATGTTGTTGTTACTATTGTTGTTGTTGTTGTTTCGTAATATACTGTGATTGCAGCAGCTGCCGTTAAGCGCTTGCGTAGAGACCGTAAAACGTCACCTCCTACTGCCTTAACTTCTATATAATGCTGATAGTATTACATTCTTTGGTCCTGTGGAACTATTGGGCTCATATATTACATGTGAAAAGAGAAATCCCCGCTTAAACCTGCTGGTGGGTGTGAGGGATGTAGAATATTTTTCATTATTCCTAATGACCAGACTCAATCAAACTGAGTTTACTATTTTCAAGTTTGAATTGATCTGTACCTCCAAAAGATCCCTACTTTGGAATATTTTGAGACGTTGCATTTCCTCCACACGAAGTTTCTACTGTTAAAGAGTCTACTCTTAAAGGAAAGAATTTGCTGGCAGCACCAGGGGTGCCTTTTGTGTTGGAATTATGTTCTTGTAACACCAGTTATATTGTATATCTTAAACTGGACAAATACAGGCTTGTAGAGATACAGAACATTTTAGCTGACCACTGTTAATGACCTAAGGATTTAGATGTCCTGTGCTAAGCAAACAAAAATTTCCTCAATCTGGATATATGCACAGATTTTGCTCAAGATGTTTAAGTCTGGGGTTTTACGACCCAGACAACCCATTAGATCATGTCGAGCAGGTCAGTTTACTTAATCACACTTTTCCTGAGCAGGATGGGTTAATCAGTACTTGTGCATATTCTTTCACCAGAAACTGACAACTGCCCTTCTTGAATCAGCGGAAAGGAGAGAATGACCGTAGAAAATATTTAATGATCAGTCTCCACGAAAGACTGTTGCCGATTCCGGCGGGGATCGAACCCGCGACTGACTGATTACCAATCGGACTCGCATCCAACTAAGCCTTCGAGGCCGGCTCGGTATGATTTGAACTCGCAACCCCTGGATGTGCAGTCATGCGCGCTACCCATTACGAAAACACGCCTATTCAAATATAAAGAAAATTTCACCTCCAAACATTGAAAATTTTCAGATGAAAAACTCTATTTTTCATATTTCTGCTCAAAACATAGAATGTGGGTACTCGTTAGAACCGCCTCGCAAAGGCGATTCTAACGAGTACCCACATTCTATGTTTTGAGCAAAAAATGAGCAAAATAATGTATACCTCTGTAAACCCCAGTTTTACTATATAAAAGTGGGGTTTAAGGGGGTCAAAATCATATAGGCATGTTTTTTGATGGATTGCGCTATATTGTGAAATACTTAAACACTATGGAGACTACGGAAAAGAGAAAACGTCACTACTTCTGAGAGCGTACTGTAGCTATGAACTTACCTGGTTGATCAGCCACTATATCAGGTGGTAGAGCAGCACCAACATTGAAATCACCCAGAAGTATTATCTTGTCTCTTCCAGAAAACTCCGTCACCAGTGTGTTCAGTTCAAAATAACCCTGTTGTACATAACTGGTGAATCCCGCTGCTTGAAGCTCAACTTTTCCCGAGAAAGAAAAACAATATTCGTTATCAACTATCGAACTATCGTTAAGGTGCACGATTAGCCTCTTGTCAATATTAATGTGTACACAAAATTTTATCAAAATTCCCCATGTGGTTGAAGACCTACGGCTATTTCCATATTACTCATAATTGACCTCGGCAATGCCTCGGTTAACTAAAAATGGTATTTTGCAAGTATCGCGATATCGATATGCGTACGAAGAAATATCAAAATATTGTATGGATTCAAGATTTACAGCCATTTTCGCCGTCACATGTTTGGCCTCGACGTTGCTTCAGTAAAATAGTTCCTCTAGCTATATCTTGTTTATATTAATTTCCATACAAAAAGACCTACGCCGATTTTCACAGTTAACATATTTGGGCTGTTCAACGAAAAGTGCTATTTGGCAATCCCACTGACTAAATCTTTTCGGTAACAATCTGTGTGCGAAAACTTATCAAAGTGTTCCTAACAGTTCAAGAATTTATGTCCATATATTTGCAAACTGATTGCGGACGGCCGAACGGACTCACAAGTCGATTATAGAACACACTCCGAAAGTCGACCTCTGTTTGTGTTGAGGTTTTACGGCCCAGTCAACCCAATCGGGCCATGTCGAGCGCGGTCAGTTTACCTAACCACACGTTTACTGGGCAGGATTAGTCCTCTAAGCGATTAACCAGTATTGTGCACATTCTTTCGCCAGAAACTGACAACTGCCCTTCTTGAATCAGCGGAAGAGAGAGAATGACCGTAGAAAATATTTCATGATCAATCTCCACGAAAGAATGTTGCCGACCTCGGCGGGTGTTGAACCCCGCGACCTCCAGTCGGACGGCGCATCCAACCCAGCCACCGGGGCCGGAAAGTCGACCTAAGTCAGTCAGTCGACTTTTTTGTGGGTCGTACAATCAGTAAAGCTATTGCATTCGCCTGTCATATTATCAGCATCGGGCCGACAGCCCTGGCTCTACTTTCCTTATGCTCAGCGTCCTGCATGGTATCATTTTCAAGACTTTGACCGGAGTTCAAACATATCTCTGCCAATCCTCTAAGCCGACACTGCTACAGTGTTGACGTCAGCCTTTAAGAATACACATGATAGCTTTTCACCATATTTTACATGGGAGACATTTTTAATGTGATTTCATGAACACCTAAGCATATCTGGAAAGGGTCTATTATAAAAAGGAAAGAATTTGCTACCAAGGGCAGCAAATTCTTTCCTCTTACAGTAGATCCCTTTTCATAACGTAGGCAAAACTTTTTGACAGTGTTCCCGCCCCTGAAAGTGTCAAACTATTGAGTACTGATGAGGATGGTTGAGAAACAAGGTACACTGTATACTATAGAGGAACAGTTGCAATTTTATTTTTCAAATAATTACATAAATAGAGCAAGACACATTCAGAGTATACTGTGTTGATGGACAGGCTGATCTGGACTGCTAGGTACACATCAATAGTTAGGAGCATTTTTTCATGACACAAGCAATAAAAATAATAACAATGATACTACAGTGAACCCTCGTTACAACGACAGCATTTGTTCCCAAAAATGTTGCCATTAAAATGAATTTGCTGTTGTAAAGAATCCTTAATGGACAGAATGATATGTAAGAAATGCCTTGTTTTATTCTTATTTCCTCATAGAACATGTTTTGGATATTTGTTAGACTCGCCTCAGTGAGGCAATTCTAACAAATATCCAGAACATATGTTCGTGAAGTTTAAATGCAAAATTTCTCATTCACTGTCACCTCTTGAGCGAAGGTTTCGTGACATTCAAATTGTCATTATAACGAATTTTGTTGTTGTATTGAGTGTCGGTATAAGGAGGGTCGACTGTACTACTACTACTACTACTACTACTACTACTAATAATAATAATAATAATAATATTTTAATAGCACGGCAAAATTAAACTGAGACAATTAGTTTCCGCCTTCCCGTTATAAACGGTGATCGGATTTTATTTTCAATAGAAGATATATATATGATTGGTCATAGCATTTGATCAAGCGAAATGGTGGTGTAATGGTACGACCCACTGTTTTGTAAACTCCGTGTCCGTGGTTCAAACCGCGACCAAAGCAGAATTATTTATGTTATTTTTTTGTTTTATTGTAGTATATTAACTCTTCCGATGCTAAATTTCAGACGACATTTGTCGTCTGCTTTTTTTATTTTAACAAACTATCGCTTGGAAAGACGTTCATACGCAAAGTTGAAAGACTGAATGTCAAACAGCGTAGATCCAGATGAGACGGCTCATTGAGCCGTCTCATCTGGATCTATGCTGTTTGCAAAAGCCTATTATTATCGCCTGTGGCAGTGAAAGATTTAATCTTTGGTACTATTATTCTTATGACTTAAAGATTTCATTTCTCTTGTTTTCTTTTTATACTTTTTTTATACTTCTTCTTAAGCGCAGTCTCGCCAGAGCTTTTGCTGGTCGCAGACGTATAGTAAAGACTTTAAGGCAAAACCGCATGTCTGTAGCCCAAATAGGGGACTGCCCATGCGCATTTTAAAAACACAAACCGGAAAACCGTAATGTTTATTACATGCATTTCAAAACAGTTTACAACTGATTCAGTGAAACGCCTTTGATTCGATCGCTGTGTCGGTACTACTGTGCTCTTCGACTGTGTCAGTGCCGCTGTCATCAGAGCCCGTCACGTATATGTAGATCACAAAAAGTTCACCTTATTCTGTGACTTTCATCTGATCTATTATCTTCCCACATAGTCGCAGGTAATATCTATCACGTCATTGAATCTGATGATGATGATGAGGAGGAGGAGGAGGAGATGGAGGTGGAGGAGATGGAGGAGGAGGTGAAGGAGGAGAAGGTGGTGGAGGTGGAGGAGGAGGCGGAGAAGGTGGAGAAGGAGGAGGAGGAGGTGGTGGAGGAGGAGGTGGAGAAGGTGGAGGAGGAGGATAAGTTCAGATTTAACGACGCGTTAATCCACGAGGGTCGTTTGCGCAAAAATTGTATATTAAATTGGTTTAGTATTGAAAAGGCTAAAAAGATAAGAAATACCATAACACATTTAGGGGTTTAAAAGCACAATCAATATCATGTTCGAAACTTTTTATATCAACTAAACTTGTATAGAGACCTATTGGAGGTCTGCAATTTCCTACGTACAATGCAACGCCCCAGTCAGCATTCTACGTAAATCTATATCGGGCCGTCATCGGCCCGTCAGGGTAGCTGACGGGCCGATGACGGCCCGATATAGATTTACGTAGAATGCTAACTGGGGTACGTCTCTTTAGCGGCCATTCAATACAAAATAATTCCATGTGGTCTTAAAGACACGCGGCCGCTTAATGCAGGATAGAAATAATGCAGAAAGTTCCTCTGGAAGTTTTCTGTGTTACTTTCAGCCCGCGTTAAGCAGTTACCTGCCTCAGCCGAACTCAAAGCTTGTTTTATGAGTGTCTGCTTAGATCGGTTTTATTTGGTAGATTCTAACCGCAGGAAGAAAGCTATCTATAAGTGTATGCCCATTACTGGCCGAATAAATGTAACATAGATCTTCATATCGCATAAAAGGCAATAAAAAAATCGCAAGTTTCTGCTGAGAGCCGTCGAACTTACGACCCTGTGATTGAAAATTTAGCGCCTTCCCCCTTTTTTTATCCATAAGACTAACCGGAAAACTGTTACTTATTAATACAGTTCGGAAACCGATAATTACCGAATCGAGTTCACGGAATATGCTAATGTTTCAGTTTAAATTTGCCGTATTATTATTATTATTATTATTATTATTATGGCGTCACACAAAATGCGTACTGTAAAAATCTTGTTACAGGGACGCCGAGACTTTATTTTGCAAGCAGCAATCAAAGTAGGAGGTAAACAATTCCAAAGTGGATTAATCCGGGGTTTAGGGGGAGTGGGGGTGGGGGGAGGTGAATAGGGTATCTGTATATGACAAGTAACTTGTACATTGTGAATCAATTAGTGCTCTAGTAATCGTCTCAATCCACCCAGCTAGCATTCTACGTAAATCTACATCGGGCCGTCATCGGCCCGTCAGCTACCCTGACGGGCCGATGACGGCCCGATATAGATTTACGTAGAATGCTGACTGGGCAGGTGCAAGGGTAAAATATTTTGATCTATCAGGATTTTGTGGAAACTTGCGCCCATGGGGCTTCTTGTGTTGGCAGTTGGCAGCATCTTACCAGCATAGCCGGTGTTTCGCAAATGCAGGGGTTTCGCAAATGCCTTCATGTCCAACGGGCAGCGGTCCTCTGTACCTTTTCAATTTTTTTTTTTTTTTTTTTTTTTTTTTTTGATTTGGGTTTTACGGCCCTTTCAAGAATATTTCACTTATATCGAGCCGATCGTTCATCGAAGGTGGGCGAAAACCGGAGAACCCGGAGAAAAACCACCTGACCATCCGTAAGCAGAACTTGGCTTTCCCACATATGACCCGAGCGAGGCTCGAACCACAGCGGTGAGAAACCTAATGGATTAAGAGTCAACTCTCTTATCCACTAGGCTACGGGGGCCCGTCCTTTTCAATTTGACCAGTTAACTTTTCAGTGCATGGATTCCAAACTTGGACTGCGCACTCCAGCTTTGGACGCACTAGGCTTCCAAATGAGCAAGATTTTCCAGGCCCTGGTGTAATATTCTGCAGTATGTCTCTATAAAGGACACAGTTGTCTGTGAACAGACATATTGATGTCCTTTTGTTATCCGGGAGATCTTTTACAAAAAATAAAAAGGAACGGAATAAACATTCTTATTTCTACAAAAGTCTCATGTGTGGAACCTTATAACGTCTGTTTGTTTGTGTCCACCGTTCACCGCACCAGGTTGCTAGCAAAATCATGAACAAACAGGACAAGCTGGGTTTCGCAAGATTTTCGAGTTTGGAATCCATTCTGATAGTCAGAATGCCTTCTGGAACTAAGAGTTTATTCATGTTATACTTACAATTATATGTTCAAGGGCTTGCAACAGCTTTGTTTATCAAAAAATGAGAGTTAAGTTGACATAACAACTTACATTCTATATAGCCAGGTGTATCGTAGTTTGTTGCATGAGTGCAAACAACTTCGCCGATTTTCTTATCCTGAAAAAAAAAAAAAACAACAATGCTTCTTATGAGAAAAGAAGGGAACTAATGTAATTTGCTAACAGCAAAGGCCAAAACCAGCATGCACATTTACGCAAATAAAGTAAAGCCTATACTAAAATACAGGATGAGCTATACGTCCCAGTAAGCATTGTGAAGAAAAGTATGAGGTATAGAGTTGAAGAAAAGTATAAGGTATAGAGTTCAGGGGTGTGAATAATTAGGGTAAGGACGGTATCTCAAATATTTAAACTGTATCGTATCCAAAATTTACCATGAAAATGAAATTTTGAGTCAGAGGGAGATTCGATTGAGCCCCCCACCCCCCTTCACCCCCAACACACACACACACACACACACACACACACACACACACACACACACACACACACACACACACACACACGAATCCGCGCCTGGATAAGCACATCACGAAAACATTCCTATATAATTTTGACCCACATTTTTATATATTAAACTGGGGTTTACAGGGTTATACATTATTTTCTTGTTTCTGCCCAAAAACATAGATTGTGGGTACTCGTTAGAACTGCTTTGCCGAGGCGGTTCTAACGAGTACCCACAATCTATGTTTTGAGCAGAAATATGAAAAAAATATCACAATTTTTTTTATCTGAAAATTTTCTGTTTTTGGAGGGGAAATTATCTATATATTTGAATAGGCGTGTTGTCGTAATGAGATGACAGCCTGTTTTCATATTCTGCATCTTCACTGCTTGTACATCCGATAACGTTGCATCACAAATGACCCAGCTAGCATTCTACGTAAATCTACATAGGGCCGTCATCGGCCCGACAGCTACCCTGACGGGCCGATGATGGCCCGATATAGATTTACGTAGAATGCTGACTGGGGAGTTGGCCGACAGCAAATGAAAACTGAAATATCTCTGGGTAGCATGCTGGGTAAAAATTTCAGCAGACGACATTTGGAAATGTTAATTTTGTTTTATTATTATTATTTTTCTCAGAAAATAGACTTTGAACACTCATGCAAACTGTCTCCTGTTTCCTTAGGAGGCAATTGGCATGAAATGCCAAAGACAATTTTCTGGGAGAAATAAGAAATTTGTCGTCTGCTGAATCTGCCCAGAGAGTAGTAAAGGTTTATATTATATGGTTATAAGGCGTTTTACGTCCCTTTCAACATTATTCAAGCCATAGCGAGACGATGGAAGGATGACAATGAAAGGCTCTGTGCACTGTAGATTCGTACAATCGGACAATCATTTCGACGTTTATTAAATTCCGCTTTTTGACGTTAATTGAATTCCGCTCCAGCGGGATGTAATTGCTGGTGTATTTTTTTTCTCTTCAGACATAAAGATTTAATCTGCCGTATTTATACGAAATATTAAGACGGATATATTTTAGCAAACATTGTAGATCCGGATGACACTGTGGCGTTTGATCAGAGTCTATACCGTTTGCCAGTTATCAAGCAGGGTTGTAACACATTTTCAGGTAGCCAAGAGGAGTTCCAATATTAGGACAGGTGTATTAAAGATGCAGAATGCTACAATATTTAGGGTAAATATGGTATTCGCAGAGTCTGATCAGTCTTGACAGAGCACTCGGTTCGTAGTCAAGGATCCAAAGTGCCTTCAGGCGAACAGCATAGACTCTGATCAGCCTGCGTATGCTGGTTTGAGTCTTTGCTGGGCGTAAGAGCGTACATGCAGTACCCAGGCTAAACTAAAATTATATACGAGTACATATATATATATATATATATATATACATATATATATATATATATGATTTAAACAAACTCTAACAAAGAATTTCTGCCCAGGATCAATACTGATGCAAGTACTTCAGAAAACAGTGTATAGGGAGAAAATATTATTATAATTTAAGACTATCAATACTGATCCTGGGCAGGAATTCTTTGTTGAAGTTTGTTTAAATCTTAAATTATAATAATATTTTCAAGCTTCAGTATCCTTTGGATCCAGCGAGTTCCTTGTAGATAATAAGTGCGCTAGCGCACCAAAAATATTTCCTATCCGACGGATCATTCAGAGAAATCAAGCATAATACTACTCCATGAAACTTGTTTTTAACAAGCGTAGTGGTGCAGTGGTTATGTCTCCTGACTCTTGAAGGGCTACGCGCTGCCGTCGTAGCCGGCATGGGTTCGAATCTCTCTCAGCCCAGTGGTATTTCTCCCTATACACTTTTTTCTGAAGTACTTGCATCAGTATTAATCCTGGGCAGGAATTCTTTGTTGAAGTTTGTTTAAATCTTAAATTATAATAATATTTTCAAGCTTCAGTATCCTATGGATCCAGCGAGTTCCTTGTAGATAATAAGTGCGCTAGCGCACCAAAAATATATCCTATCCGACGGGTCATTCAGAGAAATCAAGCATAATACTGTTCCATGAAACTTGTTTTTAACAAGCGTAGTGGTGCAGTGGTTATGTCTCCTGACTCTGAAGGGCTACGCGCTGCCGTCGTAGCCGGCGTGGGTTCGAGCCTCACTCAGTCCAGTGGTTTTTCATATTTTTCCATATATATATATATGTGTGTGTGTGTGTGTGTGTGTGTGTGTGTGTGTGTGTGTGTGTGTTTACCTTATCACGCTTTTACTTGGCAGGCTTAGTCCTCTAAGCGGTTAACCAGTATTGTGCACATTCCTCCGCCAGAAACTGACAACTGCATTTCTTGAATAAGCGAAAGGGACAGAATGCCAGTAAAAGTATTTCATGATCAATCTCCACGAAAAAATGTTGCCGACCCGACGGGGGTCGAACCCGAAACCTCCTGATCACCAGTCGGACGAGCATCCAACTGAGCCACCGAGGCCGGCCTTTATAGATTGTTTTATTATTTTTGAATCATGATTAAAGAAAGCAAAAGGCAACTGAAATAAAACAAGCGTTTAAATTGGAGTTTTACGGCCCAGTCAACACTATTTAGGACGTCAAGCTGATAATAAAACAAGAATTGCATTGATGGTATGTATGAGTAAAACATTTGAAATTAATGGGGATCACTAACCGTTACTAGTAGATATCCTCTCTCGATCATTTCCCGAGTGCCCGGATGAAAATCAACGTAAGTCCGGTTCGTCATTTCCTTTCGACTCAGAAGTAGCAACCCCGGGGAGTTCATGTTTCTAAACGGTCCGGACCCGCTCCCGCTGCAACTACAACATATGAATAACTAATAATGTTTGTTTGTGTCGAGGTTTTTCGGCCCAGTCAACCCAATCGGGCCATGTCGAGCGCGGTCAGTTTACCTAACCATACGTTTACTGGGCAGGATTAGTCCTCTAAGCGGTTTAACCAGTATTGTGCACATTCTTTCGCCAGAAACTGACAACTGCCCTTCTTGGATCAGCGGAAGGGAGAGAATGACCGTAGAAAATATTTCATGACCAATCTCCACGAAAGAATGTTGCCGACCTCGGCGGAGGTTGAACCCGCGACCTCCTGTTCTCCAGTCGGACGGCGCATCCAACTGAGCCATCGAGGCCAATAATCCCAGCGACGACGGATCAGAAGTGCATATGCAGAAAGAATCACCCAATGTTCTTCTTACGTCTGTTCCTGTAAGCTACATTCATTTTCATCTTACCTTGCAGTAACCCCGGCGGCGACTGCTCAGAAGTGCACATGCACAAAGTATCATCCAATATTCTACTGATATCTATTCCTGTAAGCTACATTAATTTCCATCTTACCTTGCAGTAACCCCACCGAAGTCTGGTCAGCAGTGCACATATAAAAAGCAATATCCAATATTTTATTGATGTCTATTCCTGTAAGCTACATTCATTTCCTTCTTACCTTGTAGTAATCCCACCGACGTCTGGTCAGCATTGCACATATAAAAAGCATCATCCAATATTCTACTGATGTCCGTTCTTGTAGGCTACATTCATTTTCATCTTACCCTGCAGCAATGACAGTAGTACCGATATACTATTTCGCCATATGTTGCAGTAATAGCAGCGACACCTAGCTCGACAACCCCAACAATTTTATTACACCTTACAGCTATCACAGTGACGTCTGGTCCGACAGATCCTGTGGAAAAAACACCTTACCTTGCAACAATCGCAGTGAATTTTGTTCCAGAGTTCGGTAGTACCCATGCAATTAGGTCTTACCTTGCAGCAACCATGGCCATGTTTGGTCCAGTCATGCCCAAGCATGTCCAACATTCTTGTCCCAGAGCAACAAACTGGCTGAAGCAATGTTGAAACGAACAACTGATGTAGTCTTCCAATGTTGTTGCATCCGGGCAATTAGTCAGAAGGCATGTGGTAAAGGTTTGGAAATCTACGAAGTTACATGCTGGCGAACTATCCATGCCATTCATGGGAAGAGTGCCGTTGGCATCATGAAGAGCAGAAAAGGAGTAGGGAAACCTTGCTTTAAGACCATCTATTATCTTAGCAGCATCCTCACCAAACCATACCTGATTCATAAATTAAAAACAAAACACGTTACAAGAAGAAATACGCTCCTCAGGAGGAAGAAAAATCTTCAAGTGCGTCTTTATGTGTCTTTTGTTGTTGTTTTTTTTTTTGTTGTTGTCGTCGTCGTCGTTGTTTTTTGTCCGGCTGTTTCAATACGTTTCAATACGAAGGCGGCGGCGAGTCATGATCACTGCCACTCTGTACTTTTAACCCTTGTCATGCTGAATAAATTGATTTTTTTTTTTTTTTTTTTTTTTTTTTTTCCTACGCCAAAACATGCTTTTGGTACCCATTAGAAGCTTTTAATGAGTATCCACAACACATCCTAAATAGTTGGACACTTTATTGCCGTAAAATGTGAACTAATCTATTGTACTACTTATACTTTTAGATGTACGTAAAACTGAGGGGCAAAAAAGTAGACCCTGATCAGACGTCGCGTTCTGTGGCGGTCTAATCTGGCTTTACACCATTTGCTCAGGCTTGTCTGTCCGAATATTCAAAGTGAAGGCATATTAGTTACACAGAAAGTGCACTAAGAGGGAAGGTTTTGTATTTTGACGGAACAAAGTTATTTGCTTACCTGGAACATATATCCCTTTACAAAAGGGCTACTTATCGGGAGCAAACTCTTCTCTGGCTTCCCTGTAGGAGTATATCCCTTTAACCTTTATCACTCTCTTAGCTTATTCAGCAGACAATAAATTGATGAGATTTTCCTAATTTTCCTAGAAAATAGGTTTTGACATTTTATGCAAATTGTATCCAATGGAGACAATATGCAGGACATATCAAAACCTGTTTTCTGGGAAAAATAAGAAAAAAATATTTTAACCCATTTGTGCCCAGCGTCCCATAAATGGGACATTGGCAAACAGTGTAGACCCAGATCAGACACCGCTGAACGCGGCGTCTGATCAGGGTCAACACGGTTTGCATTACAGACATTCCAATAAAATATGGCAATAATAAAAACTGACCAGACACCCTCTTAAACTAGAAATGGATGGTCCAAATAGTTCAGGTTTTTGATTGAGTTGGGGTTTAACGACACGTCAACCCTTGTGGGTCATTTTGTGTCGTCTCCCAGAGAAAGGGAGAAAAAAGATAGGATAGTAGAGGAGATGAAAGAGAGGGACAGGGAAGAAAGAGGAACAGGAATGAAAGTGAAGAAACAGAAGAAATAAAAACATCCCCCTCTACCCTTACCTGCTACAAGGATAGCAGGCCTTTCCC
The DNA here is from genome assembly GCA_964016985.1 of Anodontia alba. Lineage (NCBI taxonomy): Eukaryota > Metazoa > Mollusca > Bivalvia > Lucinida > Lucinidae > Anodontia > Anodontia alba. Next base: position 21,740,088 of record OZ024829.1, read on the forward strand.
AGCTGTAAGCCAATATCAGTTGGGCGCCCCGGTGACGTAAGATAAAGGACACCTTCGCACCACCCAACCACCCCCAATAGTTCAGGTAGAAAAGTCTACTCAGCATAAATGGATTAAAATGTCGTCTCTTGAAATTTTTACCCAGAGTGATAAGCGTTAATGGATTTTTTTTTTCTAACAGAGTAATCTTGAGGTGCGTGTATTTACCTCAAGGAGACTCATTACCCTTGATAGATTTCCGCCATCTTGTTACCAAGGAGACAACCTCCTATTTGCTTGCCTGCACATCGCGACTACCTGTCTGCTGGCCTGTACACCAAGTTTCTTCCCTAAAAGGTTCGACTACTCTAAACTCTCGTTGGGAGCATTTTTTTTTTTTTTTTTTTTTTTTTTTTTTTCCGCGTAGACCTTTTGGACTCCCCTGTATGAAAATACAGGTAGACTTTTTCAGTCGCTACGGCGTCGGGGTCGGTTAATGTTTTTGGTTAAAATTTTCAAAAGACTATCTCCTGACCCTCTGACGGAAGTAGTTCATACTTGCCCTGATGTCAGATACTAGTCTGAAGTTTTACGCTGTACCATCCTGACTCATATGAGTGACCTTGATCATTATGTTAAATTATGTTAAGTTTTTTGTTAAAATTTTAGAGGCAAAGTGCGATTAAGGTGAGCTACCCTGTCCTATGACAGCACTTTCCATTAAGCATTCTTTATAAATCTACAGCCCGCTATAAATTTATAAAGAATGCTGGCTGGATTATTTACATGGAGGCAAACGAGTTTGTCACCAGAAAGTGTACCAATTCACCAACAATAGTTGCCATTATGAAAACAGGTCCATAAGAACATTGAATTGACCTGCCACCTTGAGTGTCAGGGCTAATAGCAGAGACCCATCATATAAGTAGTACTACACGGAAATCATTACGAAAACACACCTATTCAAATATATAGAAAATTTCACCTAAAAAAACTGAAAATTTTCGGATAAAAAAAACTCTGATAATTTTCATATATATGCTCAAAATATAGCTTGTTGGTACCCGTTAGAACCGCCTCGGCGAAGCGGTTCTAACGTGTGCCCACAATTTATGTTTTTGAGCAGAAATAAGTATAATATTGTATACCTCTGTAAGCCCCATTGTACCTCTGTAAATCTCTGTAAAGTGGGGTTTAATGGGGGTCAAACGTATATAGGCATGTTTTCGTGATGTTGTTCTTCAGGAATATACGAACCGTCAAATGCCAGATTTTTTACAGTATCCAGTGAATCTGTAAGACAGTGTTGGACCTGATCAGACTGCGCGAATGCGCATGCTGACGTGGGCCTTCTGTGTCAGTTATACTCTAAGACATCTTTATTGTATAACGAGTGTCATATAAGAAACTGTTCTTATGCATGCTGCGGAAAAAATACAGCAGAGGACATTTCAAAAGTTGTATTTTTTCTTTAAAATAGGATTTGATATTTCATGGAAATTGTCTAAACTTTGGTGTTTCATGCAAATTGTCCCTTTAGGAGATGTCAGAGCCTATTTTCTGAGAAAAGAAAGAAAGATAAATCCAATGTATCATCTGCTAAATTTGCCCATAGATTGGTAAATGTTGAAACAGTTTTGTTCTTCAGCTACCAAAAGACATTGTAATTAACAGGAAATAGAAAAAAAAAGCTCTGTGAAAAATAGTATTGAAAATCAGATTTCAAAATGTCCAGCTAGAACTGTGAAGTCGGTGGCTGTTCGGCGTGCTCGACGCACAACAATAAACTCATCCTGTATCCAATGATATAAATAAATGTAACCAAAATGTGGTGGTTACATAAACACTATGTTTCGGTGCTTAAGCAGTAATGCCAGCGTTTACGTAATTTGTCACAGCCAGCTAATAGCAGAGGTTATTGACAAGGCGCCTGACCAATAAGGAGAGAGGGTTTTGACACGGCGGCCGGGAATTTCAATAGGAACAAGCAAGTTCTATAGGGAATTTATGTCCCCCGCCTTTTCTTGTCAAACTGTTGTATCACCGCCCTTCCCCTTCCACTGCACACACCTAATGCCCAAGATGCTCTTTTGTCAATGAATCACCTACTACACCGTGTGCCTACTATGAACATACACATGAAATAGAAGAGAAGGCAATTATCGGGAATTGATACAACTACCTTAAACCTTCCGCTTAAGACACCAACAGGAAAGAAGGAGTCAGATAAAGCAATGGTATTATAATTGAAACATTACAAGTCAAAAGCCAAAAGAACAGTTTCTTCCCCTATAAATGGCCAAAACGGCTATCAAAAAATGTGAACAAAGTGAAAAACAAAAGAATAATTTCAAGATTCTGTATAAGGCAGATGCATATTCTCAGACCATAAGTAAAATATCTGTAAGTTTTACAAAGCTCAGGCTAAAACTGTAGGAGGAGTTGCGCTCACAAGGTACATACTATATATACATTTTTATAGTATTATAGCATGAAAATAGTCTAAGTTAAAATGTGAACAAAGTGAAAAAACTATTTCAAGATTCCAACCATGATTAACACCTGTAAAGTTTCAGAAGGATCCGTATATAACTGTAGGAGGAGCTGAGGCCACAAGGTACCTACAACATGTACACTTTCATAGTATTAAAGTATGAAAAAAAATTTAAGTTAAAATGTGAACAAAGTAAAAAAAAAAAGAATAATTTCAAGATTCTGTAAAAAAGCACATGCATATGCTCGGACTATAATTAAACATCTGTTAAATTTTAGAAGGATCTGTATATAGTTGTACGATGAGCTACTGTCAGAGTACCTACTACATATACACTTGCATAGTACTGAAGCATAAAAGTGTCTAAGTTAAAAATGTAAAAGAAAAGTAACAAAAAGTATCATTTCAAGATTCTGTAAATAGCACATGCCTATCTTCAGACCATAATTAAAACACCTATAAAGTTTCAGAAGGATCCGTATAAAACTGTAGGAGGAGTTGCGGTCACAATGTACCTACTTCATATACACTTTTATAGTATTAAAGCATGTAAAACAAAATGAAAATAAAATTCAAGAGGAGGAGTTACGGTCACAAAGTACCTACTTCATATACACTTTCATAGTATTGAAGCAAAACAAAGTCTATGTTAAAAAAGTAAAAGAATAATTTTGAGATTCTGTTAAAAGCACATGCAAATCTTCTGACCATGATTGAAATATCTATAAAGTTTCAGAAAGATCCGTATAAAACTGTAGAGGAGTTGCGGTCACAAGGTACCTACTACATATAAACTTTCATAGTAATGAAGCAAAAAAAAAAAAAAAAACTGAGTTACAAAATGTGAAAAGAAAAAGTAATTTCAAGATTCTGTAAAAAGCACATGTGTATTTTCAGACCATGATTAAAACACCTGTAAAGTTTCAGAAGGATCCATATAAAACTGCAGAAGGACACAATGTACCTTCTAGAAACTCGGAACCACGCATCACGCATCACGCACCACACACAACGCACCATGCCCCACAGAAAGCCAAATACTATGTCCCGCGCTTTTCTTCGAAAAGGCGGCGGACAAAAACCGTCATGGCTTTTTAAAAGGTGTGCCGTTTCTATATCCAAAAGCACCTTCCAATTATTCTTTCTTCAACACTATATAATATGGTTGTGTATCAAACAGCAGATATTTAGAATGTCTACAGTTTCATATATCATTTGAATTCTATCGTCATTCTGACACAAAGCTCAAAAGACAACATTCTTTCGGAGACTGTAGAAGAGGCCGTAAAATATCATTATTTTGTTCAGGTTTATGTAGATTTTGGTCAGTGAAAAACGAAAATTTGTTTGTAATTAAAACAAAAAAAAAAAAAAAAAAAAAGATGGTAAGAGAAAAGTCCAGGGAGTGCCACAATCACAAGCCGCAGCCCTTCTAAGACCCCAAGAGGAAGAGGAAACCGACAACTCCAAACAAGCACAAATCGAACAAACGTACGAAAAGCACTAAGATTAGCTCTCTCTTCCCCAAGCGAGGTAATCGCAATACTAAAAGGACTAAAAAACACAAGAATAAAATGACACATGGAAAGAAATACAACAAATCGCCTCGTAGAATAAACCACAAAGCAACAAAGCGTAAGACTAACATCGGGACCACCGCCTTAGAACGGTCAGTAGAGTAAACCACCGGGGGGGGGGGGGGGGGGGGGGGTTAAAGCACTTTTACAGCCAGCTATCTTCACCCTGGGTCCCGATGCTACTCTTAATACAGAAACACATAAAAATTCGGTTCGCATAAAGGCTCCCAACTCAGTCAATGCATCAAAGCGAAAACACAAAAATCAAATAAATCACTATAATAAACAAAGACGAGTACTCATGGCTAATTCTACTGTATGCCAGAGTAAATGAAAACCAATAGTAGAACCACGGCGGGCCAAGCCAAAGACATATCGTTAAGCCCCAACCCACTGGTTAAAGTTTTACGAAGAGGCCGTCATTGGGTCTGAGGCCCGAACCGCCGTCGTGCAATTAAAGAGTGAAGCATAGCGGTCAACAATGATTGTGTTGACAACTAGACATGCAGTCTGCCGCATAATATCCAGGCTATAGCCAATTCTTTTATAACGGTTAATAAGTTTTCCGAATTGCTCTGCAAAGTTAGATTTACCTACAATTATTTTAAATCTGTACACAAAGTCACCGTAAAATTCTGGTTCCGATATACCTTGTTGCAGAAGTGTTTTCAGACTGACGCTATATAAATTTAGCTACCCTATCTAGGATAATTAGGACGCACAGCTATAGATGGCGACTATTAAATTCATATTAAATTCTAGGTAGAATCCAAAATAAATTAATAAAACTTATGTTCAAGAAGATATAGAAGTACATTGTTTCACCATCAAATATCGTTCATATATAAATCGCGTTTTTAAAAACTTAAATCGTAAGATAATAACGCGGTCAAACGCCTGATCCTTCAGAATGGTGACTTTGTCTTTACTGCCATCCAAATGCAGCTGATATGATATTTGTTTTGTTTTTATTTGTGATACCGATGTTGTTTTATTGTTGATGTTGCTGCTGCTGTTTCTACTACCGCTGGTACTGTTGCGGCTCCTGCTGCTGCTGCTGTTTCAATGAATGGCGTATTTTTCAGACTCAGGAGTTTTTCGCCTAAACATGATTTAATACCATTTGTCTCAGGTGTTTAGTGTCTTTATGTTGCGGAACAAAATACCTCTTGCAAGCATATAACATCAGCTCTAGATTTTTGAAGTTGTTCAATGATCTTTTCAAGCCTCTCTGCTCTTGTTGGTATGTTTGAAGGGTCCATGTATTTGAGACCAATAGATTCGTATAGACCTGCATTGAAAGTCAGCAAAATCTGAAATAAAAAGATTATTTATTCTGTACTAGAGCTATAAAATTGATAGGTTATATTTTAAAAGTAGTGTATAGCCAATTAAATCTGTTAATATAGAGCAAAGAGGCGAATCAGGAAAAATCAGGGAACCATTTGTGTGTGGGGAGGGGTTGGGGTCAGGTTTTACGGCCCAATCACCCCATTATGGTCATGTCGAGCCGGTCAGTTTACATAGCCAGGCTGTCCTCTAAGCAGTTAACGAATACGTGCACAGTCTTTCTCCATGAACTAACAACAGAATAACCATAGAAGTTATTTCATGATCAATCTTCACTAAAGAATGTTGCCAAGCCCGGAGAGGATCGAACCCGCTACCTCCTGACCATCAGTCGGACGCGCATCCGACTAAGCCACCGAGGCCGGCCAGGAAACTGTTAGAAAGTTTTTCTAATCAAATGAAATTGGGTATTGTGTGAAAATGATACCCCCGTTAACGGTTTCAGGAAATCCCAAAATTAATACACTTGTAACAAGGTTATCTTACCACTGGAGACAAAAGTACTGCGTTGCAGTATGATGCCACGTACCTAAATTTGAGCAAACATCGATAGGTCAAAGTCATTTTTGTATAAAGTATGTCGACATATAGGTCGCAGTTATCTTCTTTTAGTACACAGCACGCAGTATTTAGTAGATCTAATAAGTCTTTTGCAAGCACAGAATCTGTAGTACAGGAGATATGCATCAGACAATTTTATATCAAGTACATGTAGGCGAAATCAAAATAAAGGTCACAGTGGCCTACTTTTGTAATATATATTCAATAGATACAGTGAAACCTGTCTTCGAGGCCAACTGAATTAAGCAATCACCTACATTAAAAGACCAGCTTTTCATATCCCTTTAAAGACAATATGTGGAAATCGAACTGTATTTAGCAAGCACCTGTCTTAAGCAACCACTGTTTTGCTTTCCCATAGGTGCTTGCTTAACACAGGTTTCAATGTATACAGATAGAGCGAAATGGTAAGCCTAGACCATACAGTACAAGACACATGCTTCAGAAAAATAAACAGATTTTATCATTACGAAAACACACCTATTCAAATATATTGAAAATTTCACCACCAAAAACTGGAAATTTTCAGATAAAAATTCTGATATTTTTCATATTTCTGCTCAAAATATAGATTGTGGGTACATGTTAGAACCACCTCCAACGCGTACCCACAATCTATGATTTTGAGCAGAAATATGAAAAATAATGTATACCCCTGTAAACCCCAGTTTTACTGTATAAAAGTGGTGTTTAAGGGGTCAAAATTATATATGTATGTTTTCGTGATGTTACCTTTCGACCCTTTAGACCAACACAGATACCTACGCAAGCAGCGTGGATCCAGATGAGACGGCTCGTGATGTGACGTCCCATCAGGATCTACACGGTTTGCTTTTTTTCTGATTTTGGGCTGAAACCCTATGTGCACCAATGGACGTGTCCAAATCCGAGGACGGAAGAGTCCATTTTAGAAACTAAGGGTTGAAATGGTTAAATGTAGGTTAGAGGACAAAATACTCACGTTTGGTATGCAAAGTACCGTCTTTAGGGGATGTACCTACCCATCAAATTTGGTAAGTCTGGGAAATACACTACAGGAGATAGGAACCGGGTATTTCATTAAGTAGGTCGGAGAATAAAAGGTAAACACAGGCTTTACAGTACAAGAGATACACTTAACACGGACAAGATCTCGGACGGACTGAAGGACTGACCAAAGGAAAGTATGGCGCTAATCAACATAAAATATGATAATTACTCAATAATCAATAAGTAATCATTCAGACTATCATACTAACATTAAAATGTCTGAAATTCAAGAGTGCCAGTCTACACAGATTATGACGAAACACCCGCTTGCTCAAGTGTCCCGTGCCAGAACGGACATCTACAAATCTAGCTTCTTCCCAGCTACAACCAGAGATCAGAAAGGCACTGTCAGCTTCCACAGTGTCCTCAGTTGAAGCTTCTAAGTAAAGTATGTCAGTATCATCACAAAAAAAACATGCCTATTTAATTTTGAACCCCTTAAACTCCACTTTTATAAAGAAAAAGAAAAATGGGGTTTACAGTGGTATACATTATTTTTCTTATTTCTGCTCAAAAAATAGATTGTAGATACTCGTTAGAACCGCCTCGTCGAGGCGGTTCTAACGAGTACCCACAATCTATGTTTTGAGCAGAAATGTGAAGAATATCAGAATTTTTATCTGAAAGTTTTCATTTTTTTTGGTGGTATAATTTTCAGTATATTTGAATAGGCATGTTTTCGTAATGTCTGTGACATTGGTCATGTCTAGATAACAATCTCCCTGTTGTACACCCTAGGTGGATAAATTCAGACCCAGTCTGGTCAGGGTGTGCCTTTTTGAATGTCCAATAATATATGATCCAAAGCGTCATCAGAAGGTGGACAGCGAAAGCTTCGATCAGCCTGTTTGGTTGTTCCAATAGGTTTCGTACCACCAAAAATAATGCTTCAGATATCGATGACCAAAAGTTTTCGAGACGGGAATCCGCAGGACCCGGTAGAGACCATAAACAAAAGTTTTGGAGCCTTATGGTTCCGTTTCCTCCTCTAAAGCAGAGATGCAGTTAAAAGTGCAAGCAATGGGGTGGGGGAGACTTCGAGGGGGTGGAAGGGGGGGGGGGGGGGGTATTGTTCTGTGTTACCTTGCGAAAATCCTTTAACATATCTCAACATAGCAAACCGTAGCAAAACGATTGAAATACAGTCGATGGGACAAGTCCTGTCGACTGCATTTCAGTCATTTTGTAAGCTTATCAAATAAAACCTATTAAGGTTGCCCCTTGAAACGAAGACACATAAAAGACTGAAAATCGAAAATGTTAAATCTAATATGACGGTAGCGTTTACCAGACGTTTTTCGATACAACTGCGGAAAAAAAGATCATGTGTGCCTCGCCATTAGAAAAGGGATAATTTGTGCCTACATTACCAGTCTAGGTAGGTCTGCGTGTTTGCACAGCCTACGCGAGCAGTTTTCAAATATGTTCTGAACTCTTCCACCATTTCCACCATTTCATAGGTCCATATAGGGACTGTGATGAGGTGGAGGAGGAGGATTTACGTTCCTTTCAATATTATTCAAGTCTTAGTGAGACGATGGAAGGATGATGATGAAATGCTCTGTGCAATGATCATGAAGTCCGCATCAAGCGGAATTCGATCCCTGTGACCTCGTGATCAAAACTAGGTCACCCGGAAACTTCACGGATGTTGTCTGATTTGGGCCTTCGCTGCCTAAAGTATGCATGTAAAACTCCTATCTCGTGATAAAGTTTAATTTTATGGCAGCACATAATGTTGATGAATGTGTGCATCTGACAATCTGCCGATTTTAACAACTGAATAGGTAAAAACGACAGCAGCGAATTACTTTCTTTTTAATCTATTTATGCCCAGCGTTCCATAAACAAGACCTGTCGGAAGACAGGATGGCTCGCCTGAACTCGCGCTTGTCAATCAAATAAAAAATAATGAGATCCTAAAACTTTGACGTAAAATTATAATATAAAAATGCTAAGTCTGTGATCTTGACCTTGACATGAACTAGGGTAGTGGAGATGGCACTGCACAAAACTTTGGATCAATATGTATAATCATACCAAAGATGAATCAAATAGGTGGTAAGGTTAAGAAATAATGAGGTCTTAAAAACTTTAACGAAAACTTTAACATTTGTGACGCCGACGCCAACACCAACGCCAACGCCGAGGGTAGTACAACAGCTCTCCGTGAACGGTGTTCCGGCGAACAAAAAAGGACATTGGGAAACAGTGTAGACCCAGATGAGACGCCTCAGAATGCGGCGTCTGATCAGGGTCTACACTGTTTGCATTAAATACAGGAATTTGTAGTAAGTATGATATGACAAGCAGGTGTGGATAGTCTGTATCGCTTGCTAGTCAGCACATGTTCTCTGCATCATACATATACATAGAAACGAAATGCATTAGAAATGCATTGGAATTCAGAAATGAGATTTCTCGCGTATAGATGATGGTTAGAGAGAGAGAGAGAGAGAGAGAGAGAGAGAGAGAGAGAGAGAGAGAGAGACGCTTACCCAGGTGTCTAGGGAATCCAGTGTCCTATATTTCGTTTCGGTAGGATATTGGATTTGGACACGCGAGCATGTGTGTATGTGTGTATGTATGAAGCTTATTAAAATTAAGAGACAGGTACTGTGCACAGCATACATATACATGTATATAAATATTTTATATAAATATCTTTAGTAGGTTTGAGGCGGTCGTGCGGTCTTGCAAATTTGTAAGACCGACGTCCGTTTCAATCAGCTGATGTTCTCTATATTATTAGCTGTTGTCATTAGTTGATAATCCTGGTGTTGCTAAAGTGCGACCATAAAACATACCGTTTTATAATAATGTTATATGATGAAGAATCAATCTAAAAGAGAGAGACAAAAAAAAAAAATAAATAAATAAATAAATGAAATAATAATATAATAATAATAAGCACCTTCTCCAAAACTTGTGGCATTTCATCATATGTTATCTGTTTTTCTTTTTCTTTTTTTTCTTCATTGATAGTCTGTTAAAATGAAGACATTTTAGTTGTATGGATTGTATTTATCGGTGGAACACTGTCCAAATGCCATTGTACATGTATGTATTATGTCCGCATGGGCTTTATAGCCTACTGGAGTTCGAATAAAATTCTGTTCTGTTCATGATTCTAATATGAATTAACCAGACACCCTGCTATTGCAAACAGATCAGCCTAAAGACTGTAAAAGAGTCTACCCGGCATAAATGGGTTAATATATACACACCCAGTCAAGTGGAATGCATATCTTTATGAAACAAAATGTCCCAGCAATTTAATTCTTTTAACTACCGTATATACCCTTAGAATTCAAACAGACAGGACTGAGCAAACAGTGTAAATCCAGATCAGACACCGCAGAGAACGGAGTTTGATTTTTGTCTACATTGTTTGCCACTCACCCGGCACTTATCAGACACGTCAACAGGTGGTAAAAAGATCTTGTTCAGATATTAGGACATGTATGATAAGAAGTTTAGGTATCCCTCGAATACTTAGGGTAAATATGCCACCATAAAATGTTCGACCAGCTATAAATAATGCACAGATTTGGAAACCATACAAACAAAACAAAAGACAGGTAACAGCAGCAATTAAACGTAGTTTACCTGCAGCAATGAACAAGCCATTGTATAAGGCAGCAATTCTCCAAGTAAAGTGAAACATTTCAAAAATTCTGTGAGGAGAACCAACGGTTTCCGCAAACAGCCGAAACAGTTGACTTCGCATTTATACGTCAAACAATTACACCCTACTTAGTAATGAAACAAACGAAGACCAAATTACTTCACCTGATTGACCTGATTGAAAGAATGTTACATTGTGTCTAGACCTAGACTTGGCATTAAAGAAATAAAAGGACTGTACATCTGTGAAAACATAGCAAACACAGATTAAACTGTACTAAATCAGAACTGTGACGATGACGGTTCACCGGTCATTAATAGCAACGGTTGACTTCATGCCAAGCACGGGCTCTGCCTTAAATTTCAACTACGATGGCCGATTTTTGCTCACTTATCATGTTCATACTATTTCACAATTCTAAATTCCCAATGCTGAATTCCAAATTCCGAAAATAGATCAACGATAAGAAATAGACATTATCTGATAAAAAGATATAATTTAATTGGTTGAATCTCACTGAAATGATTTATTTCGATGCAAGTTAAGTCCATATTCTTTTTACAAGTCGTATCTATATCATATTTCGTTTCCGTAATATATATATATTTATGACGTGGGTAGGAGTGATGTTTTTCGAATACAGAAGAAATTAGCTTGGTGAATTCCAGTGTAGCTTTTACTAGTTGTAAATCAGAGTGGCATCGGGACCCAGGATGAAGTTAGTCGGCTGTAAAATTGCTTTAAACCCCAGGTAGTTTTTTCTACTGACCGTTCTAAGGCGGCGGTCCTAGTGTTGTTCTTACTCTTTGTACCTCTTTGTAGCGTTGTGGTTCCCGCATTGCTTTCGGTTTTCTTTTCTGTATGTGTTGTGATGCTAGCATTGTAGTCAGCGTCTTCAATAGCTGCCCTCTTTGCTTTCTGTTTTACTAGTTGTGTTGGGATGCTAGCGTTTTGGCATGTTTTCATGATGTCTGGTGCATTGCAGCTGCCGGTCGCGGTTGCTTAGTCGGATGCGCGTTCAACTGTGGTGCGGGAGTTCGCGGTTTCGATTTCTCCGTCCAGTAACATCTTTTCGTAGAAACCTCCTTACGTCTCTTTTGAGTTGGGCAATTGCCAGTAACTGGCTGGAGGATGGGCACTGAGTACTGACTATCCGCTTCTAAACCTGCCGAGGAAAAGTGTAGATAGATTCACCTGCCATCCCAACCGGACCATAGCTGGATACAGGAACGTAAAGCAACATGTACAAAAGTATTATATTGTAGTATATTGTGTAGGTATTCTATTCTGTTCTATTCATCTTTTAACCTAATAAAGCCATGGCGGTGAGCCGTGAAACACTCACAGGCGGTTGAACCGTACAGAAAAAAGTTTGATTTATTTATTGTGATTTTCGCTTGTATCATTCATATTACAGCATTTCTTCATGCAGAAGGTCATCATTAAACGGCTGTCACTCATCCAACATTTATAGTGATTTTGGGCGGTCATGTGATCACATAAAGACAAATATGCGGAAAACATGAAGAAAATACAGTTTTCAGCGGTCTTTAGAGGTTGAAACTAGGGCTAATTTAGGGAAAATTAAGGGACCCAGACAGAAGGAAACCGTTTGAATCTAGAACTAATTCAAACGTGTGCCGATTCGTATGTATTGTTTGTCTTTTTGATTAAAACTATAACAGGGTGGAGAAAACACGTGACTTTTTCGGTAACGTGCACTAGTTTTGGATAAAAATAGCATCGCTTTAAGTTGAATTTTCGCCCCTTTTTCGTTAAAAATGAAAGAATTTTGATTAAACACATTGCACATACCCCGCAAAGAAAAACATTTTCCCCTCACATATGAAGCTTGTCACATGTTTTCTTTGATTATTGCGTGAAATGCGATCAATTATTTGGAAGAAAAGCCTAAAAGCGAAGTAACGTGCAAGTTTCGATGACAATATTTGGTCGGGTTATAGGCAATAACACTGCAGAATCATAATATGTTGTTTATATTAGAGAAAACTTTTCTTCCTTGTGAGGTGTCTGCATTTTGTTTGATCAAAATTTGTTCACTATAAACGAAGAAAGAGACGAAAATCCAACCTGAAGAGATGCTATTTTTATCTAGAATTGGTGCGCGTTAGCAGGCACAGGGTTCCCCTCCTTGATAAAAGCCGTTCTTCTGTCTTCTTTATTTCGAATTGATATTAGATATGATTACCGTTTACCCGTCTTATCAACAGATGGAAAATACATACGCTTACAAGAACATGCCCGATTTTCCGTCTTAGAAATTAAATCGGATTGTCCGTCTCATCTCTATTTGACGAGTCATCAACGTGGCTTTTACTGCTGACTCACCAACGTGGCTTTTACTGCTTACATCACGGTGCCGTGTCACACCAACTTTCCCATAGACCGCAATGCAAAGTTGCTCACTTTGACACCAGTCACAAAACATTACATGATCCAAAGGTTGTCTCTCACATACACACAAAAAAAAATACACCAGTGCCCTACCAACAGATTTGGGTACCAAAGTAGGTTGACTATCTTGATTTCCCGCCGTGTTCACATTTAAAATTTAATGAAATATAGCTCCGCGAAGGGCGGTATTGCGCCTGCCGGGGCCAAGGTCAAAGGTCAAGGCTAAAACATATGACTTCATTTAAAGAGAACATGTTCTGAATTATATGCATATGTGTCCTAATAAGAACTCTCTAGCTCTTACGGTTTATAGGTTTATAAATATATATGAAGAACAAACACCTCCTAGGGTTGACACTAGGTTGCACATAGTTGTGTGGACAGACAGGCGAACGGACGCAAACTTGCTCGTCTATATCTCACAGCTGAAGCAGGCATGATAAAAATCACACACTGGAAATTTAAAGGTGTGCAAGAAAAAGTATCAATCATGGGGTGTCGGTGTGCATAGAAAAACCGTATCAATGAGACAAATATGGCATTGAAGGATGAAGGATAGATATTGAAAGATATAATAAAACTGGCTAGGTTACACTAGAAAAAAAAAGACGGGAAAATCATAAACTCGTCATGTTCTACAAAATGTATAATGACTTAACTCCGTCTTATCTTTCTTCTTTAGTACCACAGTCAACAAACAATCTATCCCAATACAGCCTCCGAAATGCAGATAACCTACAATCTATTCACGCTAGAACTAATCTATATTTTCAGTCTTTTCTACCATCTGTGGTAAGAAAATGGAACGACTTGTCCGATGAAGCAAAACGTTCCAGTTCGGTTACTTCTTTCAAGAATTATTTAAACCGCAACAGAACGTCTATTCCAAAATATTTCTATACAGACAATAGGGAAACACAGATCTTGCATACACGTCTCCGAACAAAATGTAGCAGCTTAAACAGCGATCTCTACTCCAAAAATATAACTGAATCTCCATTTTGCCGCTGTGGACAGGTAGAAAATTCGTACCATTATCTACTTTGTTGTCCGTTTTACACCGCACAGAGAAACGAACTCTTTAACACTGTATCAGAGTATCAAACAATATCGCTTAATCTTCTACTATATGGAGATGCCTCTTTACCATACACAACAAATGTTCTTATATTTGAAAAAGTCCAAAAGTATATAAGCGACACAAAACGCTTTTAACTGTTGAAGCCATTTAAATGAAATGTTCTGTACATTAAACTCTCTGTTGAAAAGTTAGTAGATTCTGTGGGATACTTACCAGGGAAGCGCTGCCACTATCCCCCCATTTGTTTTTATTAAAATCCCTTAAGGTCTTGTGATATATTAAAGCGACTTCTACGACTGATATTAACAGCCTTAGAAGTGGCATTAGTATGAACCAGTTAACAGTTATGGCTCTTTAATTGATATTCTGACCTTACTGTCATTTCCAGTATTTTTTTTTTTTTTTTTTTTTTTTTTTTTTTTTTTGCTTTCGTTAACTTATCATTGCTCTTTATATTATTTTTTTTTATATTTGTTTGTTTGTGGGTTTTTTTTCTTTTAATTCTGCATCTTTAATTCACATTCACAAATTGAGATCCTTATTGTTTAACATTTTTCCGTCACTATTTGTACAACTGTAATTGTTAAGGAGAAGAACTAAATAAGTAGTCATACTTTCATTCTGATCCTATTTCTTATGTGCTACAATGTATAGTGTTATGTAATATTTGGATAATAAAATATGTTTAAACCAAAGATATGGTGCCGACTTCGGTAATTGTTCATTGAATAATCAACGGACAATCTCTTACAGGAACACGTCGCAGAATTGTACTTCTATTACATCAGCTCATTTAGAATCCCTGATTATTAGGTCAATACGCGAAAAAAAAAAAAAAAAAAAAAATAGAAATCAAAGATCTTTCTGTAAGCGAACAACAAAAAAAAGAATCTTTGAAGATCACCTTACCATTGTTCAAATAAGGACAACCAGACTCCTGTAAGCGGACGACCAGAATCAAGAAATGTCATTTCAGGACGACCAGACTCCTTTTTGCCTACTTACCGTGATTAGGCTTTTGATAACTGTATGGCAATAGCTCGTATCTAGCTTATAACTTTGTGATGCATTAGTGGATTGAGAAAGAATTTGACAGAAATGTACCCGGCATCAAGATCATGTCTAAATTGGCATCCAATCACAAAGGCAACGCGTTAATGGGAAGGGGTGGGACAATCTTCACATAAAATGACAGCTCTTGTCTGAAAGACCAGAAAGTGTCAAAAGTTGTAAATGTGCATCTCACAGTTTAGTCAGTGTTTATTCTCAGATTTTGCTCATGTGACGTACAGCATCTGTGAATTCGGCGGGCGGGCGGTGAGCGCTCGGTATACGCGAATGTGCAGACTGAGCTAGACCATGGTTGTTCTCATATGTCATAAGATCCTTTTTCTAAGGTGTGGCCCTTTTTTTATATATTAGAATATTAGATGGTTTAAGTACAACGGCACTGATTACAATGTTAATAGGGCTAAACGTTTTGTGTCTGTCCGTTCATCCATCCGTCTGGTCATTTTTAGTTACGATTATATTTTCATCTGCTGCGTTAATTTTGGGGTCGTTGCCAAACTGCCATCAGATTTAATGTATTACCGAAATGATGCTTTAAGATATGAATTATAATTAGTTATAACTTAAATAATCATTTTGAATTACAAACTGTTTATATGTGACTTTTTTAATGTCAGTTCTAGAGGCCTATAGAATTTCAGCAGCAACCCCACCAGCACTCAGTGCTTTTATTGTTGTTGGTTAATAACAACTGGTCCATTCTGATGAACAGCCACCAATCCGTGACTAAAGGATCAACATATCATATTTGAGATGTACGCGTTTTCAGCTGTTCGTTTGTCTGGTTATATTATCTGGATCAACAAGGTTTGCACAGGTATTGGTTTTGGTGAATTTAACTGAACGAAGACGAAGAATGTGCTTTTTTTTCACTTCTGATGTATATAATAATCACAATTTATGGTCGTTTCAAAAAGTCTGTGATGCCCTTGTTTATCTTTTGGATAATATTTTTATTAGATTTAGAACTAAACTTTATACACAAACTAATGGTATTCCGATGGGAACTAATTGTGCTCCTCTTGTTGCAGATTTGTTTCTTTCTTGTTATGAGAGAGATTTCATGAAGTCTCTCTCACGTAAAAATCAGGCTGACATTATTGAGGCTTTCAATTCAACTTCAAGATACCTTGACGATTTATTAAATAATGACAATATTTACTTTGGCCAAATGGTGGACCCGATATACCCTACAGAACTCCAATTAAATAGAGCAAATTCTTCCGATACCGAGGCACCTTTTTTTTGGATTTGAATCTATGTACATCTAATGGTACAGTTTCCACCAAAATTTATGATAAACGGGACGATTTTGATTTTGATATAGTCAATTTCCCTTTTCTGGATGGCGATGTCCCCCGGCGTACCTCATATGGGGTATACATATCTCAACTTATAAGATTCTTCTTCAAATCTTAATGAGTTTAACTACCGTAATAAAGCCCTTACTGCCAAACTTCTTAGGCAGGGCTATCGTTATTTTAGACTTCTTAAGGCGTTTTCGAAATTTTATCGCAGACACAGTGCCTTGTTAGAAAAATATAGCGTCAGTCTGAAAACACTTCTGCAACAAGGTATATCGGAACCCGAATTTTACGGTAACTTAGTGTACAGATTTAGAAAAATTGTAGGTAAATCTAACTATTCGGAGCAATTCAGAAAACTTATTAACCGTTATAAAAGAATTGGCTATAGCCTGGATATTATGCGGCAGACTGCATGCCTAGTTGTCAACCCAATCATTGTTGATGGCTATGCTTCACTCTTTAATTGCACGACGGCGGTTCGGGCCTCAGACTCAATGACGGTCTCTTCGTAAAACTTTAACCAATTGGTTGGGGCTTGACGATATGTCTTTGGCTTGGCCCGCCGTGGTTCAACTATTGGTTTTCATTTACTCTGGCATACAGTAGAATTAGCCATGAGTACTCGTCTTTGTTTATTATAGTGATTAATTTGATTTTTATATTTTCGCTTTGATGCATTGACTGATTGTTTGTTTGTGTTGAGGTTTTACGGCCCAGTCAACCCAATGGGGTCATGTCGAGCGCGGTCAGTTTACCTAACCACACGTTTACTGGGCAGGCTTAGTCCTCTAAGCGGTTAACCAGTATTGTGCACATTCTTTCGCCAGAAACTGACAACTGCCCTTCTTGGATCAGCGGAAGGGAGAGAATGACTGTAGAAAATATTTCATGACCAATCTCCACGAAAGAATGTTGCCGACCTCGGCGGGGGTTGAACCCGCGACCTCCTGTTCTCCAGTCGGACGGCGCATCCAACTGAGCCATCGAGGCCAATAATCCCAGCGACGACGGATCAGAAGTGCATATGCAGAAAGAATCACCCAATGTTCTTCTTACGTCTGTTCCTGTCAATCTCCACGAAAGAATGTTGCCGACCTCGGCGGGGGTTGAACCCGCGACCTCCTGGTCTCCAGTCGGACGGCGCATCCAACTGAGCCACCGAGGATTGACTGAGTTGGGAGCCTTTATGCGAACCGAATTTTTATGTATTTCTGTATTAAGAGTAGCATCGGGACCCAGGGTGAAGTAAGCTAGCTGTAAAAGTGCTTTAAACCCCCCCCCACCCCCCCCCCCCCCCCGGTGGTTTGCTCTACCGACCGTTCTAAGGCGGTGGTCCCGGTGTTAGTCTTACTCTTTGTTGCTTTGTGGTTTATTATACGAGGCGATTTGTTGTATGTCTTTCCGTGTGTCATTTTGTTCTTGTGTTTTTCAGTCCTTTTAGTATTGCGATTACCTCGCTTGGGGAAGAGAGAGCTAATCTTAGTGCTTTTCGTACGTTTGTTCGGTTTGTGCTTGTTTAGATTTGTCGGTTTCCTCTTCCTCTTGGGGTCTGGGAAGGGATGCCGTTTGTGATTGTGGCACTCCCTGGACTTTTCTCTTACCATTTTTTAGACTTGGCCACTGATGAAAATAGGGGTTTCAGTGTAAAATCAAAAACAAAACAGTCAACAATATAGATATAGAACATCTGGATCTACACCGTTTGCACAGGTATTGGTTTTTAGTCTGCCGGGCTGAAAGGGTTTAAAGTGTATGCTAACAATGTTTGCCCTTGATTTTATGTGTAGCGTTACGTTAAATCTCTTGTTTTGCTATCATTTTCTGTGCTTTCATCTCTAGCTTTTATATTTGTTTTGATGACTTGCAGCATTATACACGTAGAATCAGCACGGCGTCCACCTAATCAAGACCTAAGAGTCAAGGTCATTTGTTTAAAACTTTTGCGTTAAATTATGTCATTAGCATGTCTTTTATGCCATTTCTTCACCTTTGTTTTTGATTGTTTTGTGTGATTCCTTTAATCTGCAGCATTAGTAATTGAGATGATGGTTTTAGTAACAAGCCAAAAGCCATTATGACTAAAAGCCACCACCTATAGCTCAGACTGAAGGATACATGCTTAATATGTTTGCTTTAATTATTTTAGTATTTGTTTCATTTTTTTTTTTTTTTTTTTTTTTTTGTATTTTCTCCAAGTGCTTTCGTCTTTAGTTTTTTATGTTTGGTTTTTGATACGTTCTTACATAGTTACATGCTCCAACGTAATTAAAATGCAGTATAGGGTATTAACTACTATTAAGCATTGTAAGCAGATTTATAATATGCATGTGGTACTCAAGACCTCTTCCAATAAGCATTATGTTGACCGTTGACTAGTAGCTTTTTCAACATCATCCTGGATAAAATATGCCAATAAATTAACAAGGATTTTAGAAAAAGTAATATTTGTATTTCATATTTGCCTGACAGGTACCTCGAAAGTTCTCAAAACAAAAACCTGAATGGTAGGTTATGTGTCGTGTAATGTGCTTCTGCGTCTTCGAAGTGACTGACACAGATCTTGTACGAGGTCACGACAGGTGTATGGGTAATTATGATTTTCTACCCGCATATTCAATGCAACTACCTAAACTATACAATTCTGCTATCTACTGCAGAATTGCCTTAATTCGTAGTTATACTTTTTTGACCAATTCTGGCACCAAAGCATAAAAAAGCACTTCAAAAATAGGAAAAGTTTTGAAACTATTTAATATGGAATTCTATTCATAGGGAACCATGCCCGTGCTCTGTAAATTTTAACAGTCCGTGACAAAAAGTATGACGCAGTCGCGGACATGGGCGCGAATACCGATGCCGTTGTCAGTGCGACCGCAATAGCTCTCCGAATGTTCGTACAGGTGAGTTGAAACTGCTTTATTGTATAACTATTTTTTTATCAGCAGACGACATATTTACTTTTTATTTATTTTTCCCAGAATACAGGTTTTGAGATTCCATGCAGGAGACAATTTGAGTGCAATCACAAAGCACATTTTCTGGTAAAAATAAAATAAAAAAATATATATCATCATATTTTCATCTGCTGAATTTGCCCATAGAGTGGTAAAGATTTACAGAACACGCGCACTTTTTATCAACAAAATACCTGTTGTCCCCTTGCTTCAGGAAGTAAACATCCAAACAGAAGCAAACAATAGTATCCTGACATGTTGCTGGTATAGAACAGAATATCGTTTTCAGTGCAAGTAATCCAACTTACCGTATTAGACAAAGATAAAGTATTCAGACAGAAGATTTCAGCAAACAGTGTAGACCCAGATTAGACACCACAGAACGTGGCGTCTGATCAGGGTCTTCTCTGTTTGCCATTCCGTCAATCAATTCTAAACATATTTCTAGCTAGCAAACGAATTTGTTCGAAGTTTAAAATAAGTAAAAAAAAAAGCCAAGGTATCTGAATATTCAGGGTAATTACAGTGTATTGATCGATCCACGTCATGAAACTTGAGAATGTTACATATGTAACATTTTCTGTTACTCGAACGAAAGGCGTGGCCTTGAAAAACTGTACGCGGGTCGCATGAAGATACATGCTTAATTTTTAGATTTTTATGAGGGTTAATATATTAAGTTTAACAACTATTCTACCTTGTGGTCCTCAATCCAAGTTAAAACATCTGGACAATATATATTCACTACAATATCTAAAATAATGATTGCTAATCCTAAAGATCACAGTTTGAGTACCCAAAGGATAACACAATACTCGCACCGGAGTAGCATACTCGCATCGGAGTGGTATCACAAGAATTCCGCACCGAGTTCAGGTAGGCATGCCTCTACACGAACCCGGATGGACGGGCTAAACACCGGCAGCCGATGCGGTCTCTGAGCAGCGTTTCGTTTGAGAAGTCCTTTAATATGGCAGCTACCAAGTGAATAAAACATAGAGACTACTATAAGTTTAGAAAATAAAATAAAAACACATCTATCAATACAAGGCGCTTAAAGAGTACCGCAGCATTGACTTTTTTCAAGTATGTGTACGTTAAATAGTTAAAATGTACTATGTGTACGTTAAGAAGATAAAATGCAGTATCTAAAGTATCTGTTTTACATTATTTTTGATACTACATAGTGCCGAATTGCGTATTGAAATAGGAATTGAATTCCAGAGTTTTGGTGCAGTATACGAATAAGGCCTATAGAACAAATAGGTACATGATCTTGGGAAAGCTAATGCACCACTGACCGACGATCTTAATGTGCGGCTATGAGCATCAGACATTGGTTTCAGCAAGTCTGTAATACATTGGGCCGTTAAGTTGTTTAAGGCTTTGTATGTGAAGACAGCATTGTAATACTTTAATCGTTTAACTTAGTTCTTGGAACATGTCTGATGACGGAGTAGTAAAATCAGCAGGGCTGCGCGTTTTTATCCAGTCAAGAATCATTGAGGAAGTAGCACCCCAACCCCCCCCCCTCCCCTCCACCCCCCCCCCCACCCCCACCCTCACACACACACACACACACACACACACACACACACACACAACAGACCCATAGTCTAAAAGAGGCAAGATGTATCTTTTGGACATCAACATATACATACCCCCACGGATATAAATTGCCTCAGGTGAGATATTTTCGGTGAAACTGCAGAGAGTCTATACGTGTATACCAAGACAGTTTGTCATTAATATATATGCCATAACGTTTTTGATTGTGTGTGTTTTTTTTTTTTTTTTTTTTTTTTTTTTTGTTTTTTTTTCAGTTTCTTTATTGTCAATTCCGAGATCAAATTGGTGCAGGTTATTTAATTAATGTATAGTGACCAAGATCGTGTAACTGGTTTTATCATAATTGATATGTACATGTGTTTTATTTGGTCGACTCCAGTCTTTAATTGTGTCTGTGTCACTTTGTTATTCTTTTTAATTATTTCCAAATATTTATTATGCATCGTCCGCAAAGAAATCGGAATAACAGTATGTCATAAAGAGAGGTACACCATTAATAAATAGCAAGAATAGCGTAGTTCCGAGTATAGAGCCTTGTGGATGCCCTTTGCATGAAATTAGACAGATCCTTTCCATTGCCGACAGTTAGCTATCGACTGCTGAGGTAAAATGCGAACCATTTTATAGAATTAGCGCTTGGTAGTTTTTTGAGCAGGGCCGAATGGTTCACTACATCAAACGCCTTTCTAACATCTACAAATAAAGAGCCAATGATGCAGGCCATTCGCTGGTCGATATGTTTAACTAGTTCTGTTTGACAGCTATGCCTCTGACGGAAGCCGGACTGACCCGTGTATAAGTTTGTACTTATATAAATATTTCATAAGATAGTTCATAAGATGTTTGATATGGTGGGTAAAATTGAAATTGGTCGGTAAGTAGACAGGCCTAATTAATGACGAACCGTTTTCGCATGGGATGTTTCGCTGCTGACTACTACTACCTCCAGAAGGCAGAGACTGGAGTGATCAGTTCCGGCCGAAACCATTACGAAAACACGCCTATTCCATTTATATTGAAAATTTCACCACCAAAAAACTGAAAATTTTCAGATAAAAATTCTGACATTTTTCATATTTCTGCTTAAAACATAGATTGTGGGTACTCGTTAGAACCGCCTCACCGAGGCGGTTCTAACGAGTACCCACAATCTATCCGAGGCGGTTCTAACGAGTACCCACAATCTATGTTTTTGAGCAGAAATGATAAAAATAATGTTTACCCCTGCAAACCCCAGTTTTACTATATAAAAGTGTGGTTTAAGGGAGTCAAAATTATCATCACGAAAACATGCCTATATAATTCTGACCGCCTTAAACCCCACTTTTATATAGTAAAACTGGGGTTTACAGGGGTATGCACTAGTTTTTCTTATTTCTGCTCAAAACATAGATTGTGGGTACTCGTTAGAACCGCCTTGTCGAGGCGGTTCAAACTAATACCCACAATCTATGTTTTGAGCAGAACTAAGAAAAATATCAGAATTTTTTATCTGAAATTTTTCATTTTTTGGTGGTAAAATTTTCAGTATATTTGAATAGGCTTGTTTTCGTAATGACAGGTATGTTTTCGTGATGCTGCCTAACATAAGCATGCAATGCAGCTATTTATTAAGTTTAAAGCATCAAATACTATCAAATTCAAAAAAATAAATAAATAAAAGCATCTGTTGCACTAAGTCTAACGTATGAGATATGTCCAACGCGTGAGTTATCATATCGAACATTATTATGAATGACGACATTTGGATTAAACTTATACATGTAGTTATAGAACAAATATCAAATGTTGATATACTGTATACAGTCGACTCTCGTTATCTCGACTCGGTGAAAATCTGGTCTCTGTTTTAACATGGAAATCTAACAACCGGTAACAAAATATCGTGGAAAAGAACTACTCCTCTTTATCACAATATTTTCAATATATCTCTAACTTCAGAAGTCAAATTACATATTCATTTCTGAAATGTGGTTGTTCGATTTATTTTTCTTCAATTCTGCAAATCTGATATGTTGACGTACGGATATCCCGCAGTAATTCAGAGAGTCCCTTGGACTTCGAGATAACGAGAGTCGACTGTATATAAACCAAATACATGGATTCATCAGCAGGTCCAAACTCTGAACATTGTACCAACACTGTTTCTAGAAACTGAACCAATGTTAGCCGTAATGATTCATGGATGAGTTAGAAGACTTCCACACGGACAGAACAAATATAATTGTTTACCACTATGGAAGTTGAGGGCGAGGGTTGGGATCCCAAAAAGCTAGCTTAAGCCACCCGGCCCTTCCGCCTCCTCCCCCTACCTCCTCCCCACCTCCCCCACGCAATTCAAACTGACCGTTCGAAGGCGGTAAAGTTGCCAACTTTTGGGGGGAAAACATTGAAATTTTAGAATCCGTTTGCACAGAAATTCTTCCAGTATTAGTCGTAAAGAAATATAGTTGAATACATATTTGCCATTCAAATCAATGTATCTTTAACCAATACTAATACCGGATATGTGTAGATCGCATGGGTTTCATTGTTGGATATGAAATTCAGCAGGCGACAAATTGATGACATTTTTCTTAACTTTCCCAGAAAATAGGCTTTCACATTTCAGGCAAATTGTCTCCTAAGAAATGTCAAAGCCTATTTTCTGTAAAAGAAAAAAAACAACAGATTACTCCCAGCGGGCACATGACGTAAATATAACGTCGCCTCAACGTCGATGCAACGTCATGACGTTGCATCGACGTTGAGGCGACGTTATATTTACGTCATGTGCCTGCCAGGCTGACTGCTGATTTTTTTACACAGCATGCTAAGCTTTATTGTTCCATTTAATTCATTGGCACATTTTTCAGGACACCCTTGGTTGGTGTTCTCTAAATTCCCCTACAAATACGCTTCACCAAGAAAAGGAAAACAACTCACAGAAACTACACCATTCACGAACATACCCAGAAAATTGCCAAATCAGAAATTACTTGGTCTTGACGCTTTCCGAAAATCTGCATGGAACCGAAATGTCAATGCCGTGACCAAGGTAGCCAACAACAACTTCGCCTTCCTTAGATGAAACTTGTCAAGCTGCCCAATGACCACCAAGGCACAGTGTTATGAAATACAGTCGACTCTCGTTATCTAAGGGACTCTCTGAAACACGTCGAGATATCCGTACCTCGAAATATCAGAGTTGCAGAAGTGAGGAAAGCAATAAATCGTACAACCACATTTAATAAATGAATATGTAATTTGACTGCTGAAGTTAGCGACATATTGAAAATAGTGTGGAAAAGAGGAGAAATTGCTCCTCTTTTTCACAATATTTTGTTACCTGTTCTTAGATTTCCATGTAAAACAGGGACCAGAATTTCACTTCGAGATAAGCGGTTATTCGAGATAAGCGAGGTCGAGATAACGAGAGTCGACTGTACTTGGCAGGCCTACACTTGACTATGCTTCCTTAGTTTGGGACCCGTATAAACACTGCAGCGAAGAGCCATCCGCGCTTTACCTTGGGGGACAATCCAAGTCAGAAGATTGAGGATCTTGGTTGGCAGTCCTTATATATTCGACGCACCAACGTAAAGCTAGTTATGGTGTACAGAATCGTATACGGCCTCTTTAACATAACAACTGCCAGTTTACTGAAATTCATCCACACTGACCACCCCTGGACACAGCATGTGTTTTCTTGTTCCATACAGCCGGACAGATGTTTATAGGTTTGTACCTTCAGTAAAACCTCGATAACTCGAATACCGATGTCTCGTTACCAGGGACGATTCGAACTCCGTTTTTGAGTCCCTATGAAATTCTTCCAACAGCTCAAGAAAACAAATATTCAAGGAAGTTTCTTATTTTATCATGAATTGTGTTGTGTGTACTCATTAGAATCGCCTCGATGAGGCGATTCTAATGAGTACACACAACATGCCATTATTGTATAGGATATCAAAATGTAAATATCTCAATTTGCTTCCTGACATGGCGCTATGATTAACCCTCAGTAGCTCGAGCTACCTTTGTCTCGAATAAATTTCCATGGTCCCAAAGATGTTCGAGCTATTGAGGTTTTACCGTATTACGTCTTCCCATCAAGCATCCGCCTGTAGAACAAGATGCCGCTGCCTCGAGTCCTCGTCACCTTTAAGGGGGGTCTATAAAGGCAAGCTTCCTACTAGACTGTTCAGACTATTTTAAACTTTTTATCAACTTTTAATATGTAAATACCGTGCCTCACGAGAACCTTTAGAGTTGTTCACAGTGCGACGATGCTCCAGAGTGGGCCCTGCACTTGATCGGAAGAATAACCGCAACTGAGGAGCCTCCTGGGGCAGGCGGGGGTGGGGAGAGGGCGGCGGGGCCGGGGGCTTCAACCTGTTTTACTTGCGCGAAAGAAAATTTTGTAAGACATAAATAGAGACACTGTCTTTTTGTCAGAAAAATGCTGATAGTGTGAGCTAGTTGACAGTATATATGTAATTGAAAGGTTGGTTGGTTTGAAGTTTAACAGCCCAGTCAACACTATTAAGATCATGTCGAGCCGGTCAGTTTACCGAACCACACTTTTCCTGGGCAGACTTAGTCTTCTAAGCTGTTAACCAGTACTTCTGTACATTCTATCGCCAGAAACTGACAACTGCCCTTCTTGAATCAGCGGAAGGGAAAGGATGACCATAGAAAATACGAGGGCGTGTCAATAAATAACCAGCCTATTCCATTTCCGATAGACCGAGATGGTCACGACTTTCATGCTTTGTTTCAATATACGTTTTATACATGGATACAAAATTGCACATGTATCGAGTCATTCTTTAATAAGATATTGAATGTCAAACATGGCTAGTGATGCAAAGGCATGCTTTTCATCTAAAGTTGAGTACCGTGCTGTAATTCGGTACTTGTATTTAAAAGGTAAAACAGGCAAGGAAATACTCGGCGAGTTAGCCGATGTTTATGGGTCTTCTGCACCATCTTGTGCTCAGGTTAAATTCTGGGTAGGGGAATTCAAACGCGGTAGAACGTCTTTAGAAGATTGAAGCCAGGTTTGGACGCCCACTGGATGCCACCGACGAAGAAATGTGTAAGAAAGTTCCGGGTCTGTATACTCTGATAGGCGAATTCAGGTGGAAGAAATAGCGCAGGCATTAGGCATTTCACATGGTAGCATTTCAACAATCTTACATGATCGTTTAGGTATGCGCAAGCTAACAGCCCGTTGGGTCCCCAAATCCCTTAGCGATGAGCAAATGGCAACCAGAGCATCAGCATGCAGCACCTTGCTGAAGCGTTTTAGGTCAAAAAATGATTTTCTTTTGCGTCTGCTGACTGTAGATGAGACTTGGGTTCATTATTATGAGCCAGAGAATAAAGCTCAGTCGTCAGTGGGTAGGGCCTGGGTCCCGAGCCAAAGAAGTTCAACGCGCAACCATCTGCTGGCAAGGTGATGGCCACAGTATTTTGGGACGCAAAGGGCGTTATTATGTTGGACTATTCAACCCAAGAGAAGTACAATAACTGGAGTGTACTATGCAAACTTGTTAGACTAGCTGAGAACCGCCATCAGTGAAAAACGCCGAGGTAAACACTCTAAAGGTGTTTTGCTGCAACAGGACAACGCGAGAGTCCACACTTGCAAAGTTGCAATGGATGTTGTAGAGCGAAACGGGTGAATTAATACCACATCCTGCATATTCGCATGACCCAGCTCCTAGCGACTTCTTCCTATTCCCAAACTTGAAAAAAGGATATCCGTGGATCATTTCCGGTCTGATGATGAAGTCGTGACGGCAGTTGAGGAGTGGGTCAATGGAAAGGACCCTGACTTTTTTCAGTTCTGGGCTGATGGCACTTGAACACCGTTGGTCTAAGTACATCACACTAGAGAGCAATTACATCGAAAAAGAAGAGGTGGATCTCCGGAAATAAGTTAGGCTGGTTACTTATTGAAGATACATTTTTCTGTCTGTATGGATTTTTTTCTTCTGGGTTTGAATTTTTTCTTATTTCTTTACGCGGGTAATATGGGGGGTGGGGGGTGGGGGTCTAAAACTTTTTTGGTATTTTCATGGTGATGTGGTCATATTTTTCTTCTTTGCTTTTAAGGGAGGTCAAAGAGAAATGCTGGTATTTTGGAATCGAGCTTGTTTTGCTGCTGACCAGTCTATGTAGTAAAACTAGAAATGTGTCAATATGACACAGATGCCCAAACCCAGGGACCATCCTCACCCGGAAACAAGCATTTTGCAAAAAATAAAGTTGAAAAAGGGCCATAGGTCCCATAATAATTGGTGGATTTTATCCTAAATCAAACTTGACCTGTATTTTATGATTATATACCTGTGTATAAAACACAAATCCAATACACTTATAGTTTCAAAAGATGCAGGAATTCTCGTACTACAGGTACTAATCCGCACTAATCGGTCCCTTCTGTGACGTCACAGCCTGTCGGTAGTTCTCAGACAGGTAATAGTGTGGAAATGTATAGAATTATATAGGAGCCCATCATTTAACGAATAAAATCATTTATTTTCAGTAATACAAGATATTATTATAACCTCGCAATAGTTAGAAAAATGTATCTGCTTCAATTTGATACCAAATTTGTTGAAATAAGATAAATTTTAAAATGGCCCAGATTGTAATGAATGCTACAAGGGTTTTTCCTTATTAAGTCTTTGTATTTTACAACAAAAATGAAAAATAGCCTTGATTCAATCGCCCAAAAGTCATAATTTTTAAAATTTCTCCGTTCGCTATAACCTCTCATTCGATAGATCGATTTAATATCTATAGTTACGTAGTAAAATATTGAATAAATTATTTTATTAAAAATGGCCCACAGGTTGCAGAATATAGCTATATTTGAAAAATGCGGAGCGAAAATGTGTAATGATTACACAGACGCAGGTCTTGTGTACACATGATACTAGAATGCATTGCAAAAGAGGTTGTAAGAATTGGAAAAGAAAAAAGAAATTGGTATCCAATGATAGTATTATAAAGATTATTAGCTTCAAAAAGGAAAACAAAGATATATATTTATAGTAAAATAAACTTATTTACTTAATTTTTGTTTATGTCGAATTATGTTTTTATTCGGCAACTTATTGAAGCTTTAATGAAAATTTGATATAATTACTTTTGACCATAGGAAAACTACAAACTGCTTAATTACTTGTTTTTTGTTTGTTTAATGACGAAAAAACATGCTTTGTCGGGATACAAGAAAAATACCTAAATGCGCGGCCATTCTTGCGACATTTTCTTAATAACAATTACTGCTAATGAGTGCCAATTATGT
Organism: Anodontia alba; assembly: GCA_964016985.1. NCBI lineage: Eukaryota > Metazoa > Mollusca > Bivalvia > Lucinida > Lucinidae > Anodontia > Anodontia alba. The sequence continues at coordinate 21,768,406 of OZ024829.1, forward strand.
CCTTATCTTGACGAAAGAAAACAACGAAATCACTTTTTACATAACTGACATATATGCTTATGCGCAATTTTAATTGCACAAACAGAATCAAATCCAACATTTGAACTTTTTGCATAAACTAGCACTTTAATTGACACGATTTGCTCATTTTATATTCCTGTACATAAATAAAGACTAAAGTACATGGTTCATAATCATGGCTTCATCTAAGTGCGTGCGTGTACAAAATAAATTTGACTATAAAAAACTGAATGAATGAGGGTGAGGCTCTCTCTCTCTCAAACGTTGTTCCATAAATCTGTGAATAACACGAGTTTCTCCAAATAAAAGCAGCACTAAATATGACGTGCAACCATTGTAGTTCCAGATCAGCATGTACATACATTTTTTCTCTGATAGAATGTGCAAGCTCTATTCAACATGCGGTGTTAAATATGTATATTTAATAAATAATTTATAATATTAAAAAAAATACATTAAAACAAAATGATAATTGATATTATTTTCAGAAATAATTATTGTAGTAATCTTTAGCTGTATATCATAATTCGGAAAATAAATAATCCTATGCTTGTCCTATTTTGTTTCATAAAATGGTTCTCTATCCAGGAAATTGAATACATAATGATACTAATGATATTATTATTATTATTATTATTTACTACTACTACGACTATTATTATTATGTTGTACATCACTATTCTGAAGAATAAATATTATTATGCTGGTCATATTCATGATACTAATGATATTATTATTATTATTTTTTTATTATTATTATTTACTACTACTACTATTATTATGTTGTTGTACATCACAATTCCGAAGAATAAATATTATTATGCTGGTCATATTCGAAATGTTTTATTTGTAAAATAGCCACATGGATAGTTAATACTATCGTACATGTGAATTTTAGGGGTAAAATATTGCTAATTACCGTATAAACCCTATTAGACACATTAAATTCCATCATACTGAAATTTGATCAAGTCCGTTTGGCTACCTGTTGACACAGCTTATACCTGCTATTTGGGTGGCAAACAGTGTAGACCTTGATAAGATACTCTTTGATGTAATGTCTGATCAGGGTCACTGCCTTTTGTTATGGTGTGTTGATCAGAATCCTGAGGTTAAATACATTTAAACACTTTCTCAGTCAGATTCAATAAATTGTTCACACCTTTTCAAACATTACCCTAAAGGCAACTGTTTCAAAAACAAACCAGGGATACCAGATGATTCGATTCTACTCTTTACAACTTGCCCTATCTTTTTAACAAGGCCATTCTAGAACCAACTGATTTGTCTAAACATTGCTGGGTGGGTGTAAAATAGTGTAGACCTAGCCTTGCCCAAGGCTTAGAAATATACATATATATTTTTTGGCTTATTGAGCTCTGTGGCTAGTCTATAGATAATATGGTCTGGATTCTCCAATATATTTCAGAGACAACCACAGAAGAAAAGTTCACCCATAGACTAGCTAAACATTGAATCAAAAAGTAGAATGTAAATGAAAAAACAAACAATAATAAGTAAACAAAACGTGACAAACATACTTATATATTGGCCTAGTAGCTAGGCTAGTGTAGACCCTGAACACACAATGCGTAATGTGATCTGATCTGGGTCTACACTGTTGGCACAGACCTCTGTCTAAAAACCTAGGAGAGTAGTAACAGTCATAATCCAAGGAAAACGACATTTTATCCATATATGCTAACTACCCAACACAGAAATAACACGATTCTCTCCAAATAAAAGCAGCAACCATTGTAGTTCCAGATCAGCATGTGCATACATTTTTTCTGATAGATTATGCAAGCTGTATTCAACATGCAGTATAGACTCTGATCAATATATTTCAGCAGACACACAGACTAATCGGGGTCTACATTGATCGCATAATTCATAAAGCCCATTTTTTTAAAAAAAATTCAATCATAATTGTTCTTATTTTACTTGAAGACACCTCAAAGTTCTTGAAACGATCAACAAAATATTTTACTTTCATTTACATTAGCATAAAAAAAAATTGTTCAAACATATATAAATACAAGTTAAATAACAGCACGTTGTTTATTTTCTGGTTCCATTTGTCTACTCTTATTATCATTATCCAGTGGGAACTAGAAGCCTCAGGCCACTAGACAAGTTAATAATAGCTAGATCTATAACTCATGCAATAAAAACAAAGTGGCCAAAACATCAAATAAACATCAACATTTGAAAAAGACCGTTATGACTATGATCTATGAATATGGGCAAACAACGCCATCTTTAACTGTGTAACTAAAGAAACTGATTACTGTAGAATATATTGATTAAGAGTTAAAATCCTGATCAGAGTGTGCAGATGCACAGACTGATCTGGATCTTTAGTGTTTGCATAATACATAATTTCCCTTTTTTCATAATCTGACACAACTGCCCTTTATCTGAGACAGGTCGCGGGGTCCTGCAATTCTTGAGATGATAAGATAAAACTAGAATTAATTTTTATGCAAGTTTTTTGACAGTTTGTCTATTTTTTTTTTCTTTTCTTAAGTTTAAATGATTGTTAAAACAACGTTCATGCATTAAGGGAAAAGTGATGATGATATTCTTATTTTTCCCAGAAAGTAGGCTTTGACATGTCATGCGAATTGTCTTCAACAGAGACAGTTTGTATGGACTGTCAAACCTTTTTTTTTTTTTTTTTTTCCTTTCTTTTTTGTGGGGGTGGAGGAGAGGTAAAATTTTTAACCCTTAACCTTTTCCACTCTCTGGGCTAATTCAGTAGCAATAAACTGATGATATTTGTTGAATTTTCCCCCAGAAAATAGGATTTGACATTTTATGCAAATTGTTTGCAATGGAGATGCTTTGCATGAAATGTCAAATCATTTCCTTTTTAGGGGTGGGGTGATTTGATCGCTTAACGTTCATCACTTTCTGGGCTAATTCTGCATGCGATAAAGAGCATTATCTTAGAAAGTGATGAACGTTAAGCGATCAAATCACCCCAATAAGTACTGCGCCACCATTGGCTCCTAAGTTTATGAAATAGGATTGTCTTTATGCTGTGAACAAATAGCCCAAAGCTATTTATGTACCTGTCTTGAAAGATATGTCCTTTTTGTACACCTTCGTCCAGCTGATGGTCTGTGTGAGCTTTGAAGACTGGTTTCAAACTACTAAATTATCAAATTACCAATAATAATTAAAACCTCTAAATTTGCGGTTTTTTTTTTTTTTGTTTTTTTTTCTTTGTTCTAATCATGTACCCTTATACTACTAGAAAAGGAAATAATGACTAGCGTTGTTTGTACTTTAGACCCAGACCAAACTGTGCTCAGGCACAGAATGACCAGGAGGATTGTTTAGCATAAGCATCTGCACATACTGATCTTAACAATCAGATCTGTAACACACATTAAGCAAAGAGCATAACCTTGCTTAGAAAGCGCAATGGGGTCTTGGTCCACAAAGGGCACATACCTGAAGATTACTTAAAACACTGTAATATTTGATATTATTCATTTATGCTAAAAAAAGGGGACATTGACAAATAGATAAGAACTTTAGACCCAGATCAGACGCCGCATATCATGGTGTCTGGTGAGCATTGATTAAACACACTTGATTGCATTCTGATTAATAGGTTTCTTTAATCTGTGGTGATAATATTAAAGTGAAATAGGTTACCTAGATCACCTTAAAGAATAGGTATCTTTAATTACTGTACTAACAAATGTCTAAGGATAACCTAACTTAATAACGGAGGTATGAAGACTGCCCTTTGAGGTTAAGAAGTGGATGACAGAGGCCTTTCTCTATATTCATTATCCATATGCTTCTTTCTTTCTTTCTTTTCTTTCTCTCTTTATTTCTTTCTTTCTTTCTCTTTCTTTCTTTCTTTCTTTTGTATTGTAACAACAAATGTCTTAGGATAACTTAATAACGGAGGTACGCAGACTGTTTTATGATGTTAAGAAGTGGATGACATAGGTCTTTCTCCTGTATTTATTATCCATAGGCTTCTTTCTTTCTTTCTTTAGTTAATGGTTATCATAGTAATGTTTTTATTTTTTTTTTATTATTTTATTCATTCATTCATTTTTTTCAAATTACTTATATTTAATTAAATTTTCCCATTTGTTTTCTCCAGGTGAAATGATCGTTTTTCTTTCAAAAATTGTACCGAATTATCATCAGTAATTAAATACAACCTTAATTAATTAACTCATTTGTTTTCTTAGATTAACTATTGTCCTTCATTTTAAAATCTTACTGAATTACCGTTCATTAACTATAACACTTTTTAAATTTATTAATTACTTTTGTTTTCTTAGGTTAAACTATTGAAATTCGTTTAAAAATCATATTGAATAATCTATAACTAAATACAACACTTTTTATTTAATTTGAAATAATAATAATAATAATTGATTTTAATCAATTAATTAATATTTTGTTATTATCATTATTAATTAATTCTTAGGTTAAACTATTGATATTCTTTTGAACATCATACTGAATAATCTGCTGATATTCATTCATTCATTCTAACTCGGACCTAGTCCAGTGTATATTGGGTCCAAGATTCTAAAGAGCATCCATACATGATTAAATCTGAATTGTAGTAGTACTGTAGGTGTGTGACACTGGGTTGATTACACACCAGCTACACAGGTAAGACGACGCTTACGGGCCTCCGGTCAAAGGGGATTAATCGAAGCCAATCTAAAATGGAATATCGATAATCTGAGTGACAGTTCCTGTAGTACGATAATTCCTGGTAGAGAAACCACTTTTCGAAGTTGACAAAGGGCCATAACTTCCATACTAATTGGTGGATTTCACCCTAAATCCAACTTGACCTGTATTTTATGGTTATATACCTGTGTATAAAATATGAATCCAATACACTAATCTTTTCATAAGATATCAAAAGGAAACCATTTTTCAAAGTTGAAAAAGGGCCATAACTCCCCAAATAATTGGTGGATTTTACCCTAAATCAATCTTGATCTATATTTTATGATTATATACCTGTGTATAAAATATGAATCCAATACACTAATTTTTTCAAAAGATATCAAAAGGAAACCATTTTTGAAGTTGAAAAAGGGCCATAAGTCCCATCATAATTGGTGGCTTTTACCCTAAATCCAACTTGACCTATATTTTATGATTATATACCTGTGTATAAATATGAATCCAAAACACTTATCTTTTCAAAAGATACCAGACAAAAACCTTTTTTCGAAGTTAAAAAAGGGCCATAACTCCCGTAATGATTGGTGGATTTTACCCCAAATCAATCTTGACCTATATTTTATGATTATATATCTGTGTATAAAATATGAATCCAATACACTTATCTTTTCAAAAGATATTGAATGGAAACCATTTTTCAAAGTTGAAAAAAGGGCCATAACTCCCAAAAAATTGGTGGATTATACCCTAAATTGAGCTTGACCTACATTTAATGATTTATATACCTGTGTATAAAATATGAAACCAATACACTAATATTTTTAAAAGATATCGAACGGAAACCATTTTGGTATGGACGTACCGACATTCAGACGTACGGACAGACAGTGGTGATACTGTATGCCCCCCACTGAAAATGATGGTGGCATAAAAACATCATCAACCTAATTGTGCATGCCCAGCTTAAAAGGTATAGCAGTCAGAAAAAACACATTATAAAGCTATGACTTAACAGGTTATAACCAAAACAGCATTATAAGCAAATTCATTCAGAAGGGAGATAAAACCATTTTGGAAGAGTTACCTCCCCTGAAAGTTTATCAGTTCCCCATCCTCAGGGGAACAGCCAGGATACTGAATGCATAAAGATTGAAAAATCTTCTCGTGATAAGTTTAATTTCAACTGAAACATGATTTACTAGTACATCTACAACTTCAACAAAAATAAAAAAAACAAAAAAAAACACGAAAAACATCATTGTGTAACTGGAATTTATAACCAGAATTCCGGAGGCGTCGCACCTGCTGGGGCAAAAATCAGAATGTGGTTTAAATGAGTTTATTTCATTCTTAGCAGTGCTAGGTTGGAAAAGTGACAAAAATTAAGACAAGGATGATATGAAAAGCAGATGCACATCTTCAGACTATGGAGAAAACATGTCCAAAGTTTTAAAAAGATTGGTATAAAATTGTATGAGGAGTTGTGCTCACAAGGTACCCACTGTCTATATATTGAGGGTGAAAAATGACTAAGTTTACAATGTGGAAAAAAATCTGAGGTTAAGAAAATGTGGAAAAAGTGACAAAAATAAAAATAAAATCATATCCAACACACGTGCGCTTCTGCAGACCCGGGAGAAAACATGTGCAAAGTTTCAAAAAGACCTGTTTAAAATTGTATGAGAAGTTGCAATGACATGGTACTCACTGTTTATACATCTGAGGTCAGTAAATGACAAAGTTCAAAAAGAACAAAAAAGTGACAAAAAATATGGCAAGGATTATATGAAAAGCATGTGCACATCTTCAGACTATGGAGAAAACATGTGCAAAATTCCAAAAAGATTAGTATACAATTGTATGAGGAGTTGTGCTCACGAGGTATCCTCTGTCTATATGTTGAGGGTGAAAAATGACATTCACAATGTGGAAAAAGTGAAAAAAATAACTAATAATTACATCCAAATCACATGCACATCCTCATACCATGAAGAAAATACATGCAAAGTTTCATAATAATAGGTACAAAACTGTAAGAGGAGTTGCACTCACAAGAGGTACCAACTGTTTATATATAAAGGGTGAAAAAGGACTAAGTTCACAATGTGGAAAAAGTGACAAAAAATGATCTAACAATTATATCCAAACCACATGCATATCCTCATACCATGAAGAAAACATATGCAAAGTTTCAAATTAATTGGTACAAAACTGTAAGAGGAGTTGCGTTCACAAGAGGTACCCATTTCCTATATACTGAGGGTGAAAAATGACTACGTTCACGATGTAGAAAAAGTGACAAAAAATGTTCTAACAAATATACCCAAACCACATGCACATCCTCATACCATGAAGAAAACATATGCAAAGTTTCAAAACAATCGGTACAAAACTGTAAGAGAATTTGCGCTCACAAGACGTACCCATTGTCTATATATTGAGGGTGAAAAATGACAAAGTTCACAATGTGGAAAAAGTGACAAAAAATGTTCTAACAATTTCCTATATATTGAGGGTGAAAAATGACTAAGTTCACAATATGGAAAAAGTGAGAAAAAAAGTTCTAACAATATACCCAAACCACATGCACATCCTCATACCATAAAGAAAACACATGCAAAGTTTCAAAACAATCAGTATAAAACTGTAAGAGGAGTTGCGCTCACAAGAGGTACCCACTGTCAATATATTGAGGTGAAAAATGACTACTGGTAAGTTCACAATGCGTAAAAAGTGACAAACAATAATCTGACAATTATATCCAAACCACATGCACATCTTCATACCATGACGAAAACACATGCAAAGTTTTAAAATGATCGGTACAAAACTGAGAGGAATTGCGCTCACAAGACACCCAGGGTAAATGTTGACGGAAAGACAAACATACGGACAAATGGACAGATGGATGGATGGAAACTTGCACTCCTAAGTCGCCCATGCTAAAGCAGGTGCCACAAAAACACCTAACCATAAAGCAGTAATCACAGATGCAGCAGATGACAATTTTGTTTTATTTTTTATTTATTTATTCATTTTTTTTTTTATTTTTATTTTTTTTTTTTTTTTTTTTGTATTTTTCCAGAGAAAATTCGGCTTGACACTTCATGTGAATCATCTGCTAGCAGACAACTCACATGAAATGTCAAGCCTTACTTTCACCAATTTTTTTAAAACAATGTTGTCTACTACAGTTATGCTTACTGCTTCATTAATAAGGTTAATAAGGACTGAGGAATATCCAATATGCCATAACATAAGATAATGTTATGAGATGTTCGCTCGGGAAAGATTAAGATCAGTGTTCATGATGCTTTGTGGACAGCTCTGTGGATAATGAAAGATTCTGTGCAATGACACACAATACAGTCATGAGCTGAACTCCGTGGATTTGAACCCAGGACTTCAGCTTTTTTTCAAGTAGATATCAAGAAATGAGCCAACAGTGCATATGCATTTGCTGATCTGCCTTTACTAGGTGAACATCTTACGGTACATTTTCTCAGGTTTAGCTCAAAGGAGTTATGTCAAGCAGAAATAGGACTCCAGCACAGCACATGTATTAAGATTTTTTTTATCATTTCTCCATGAAAACATGTACATGTATCAAAAAGATGCTGTGAGTACTCGACAATTCTAATGAATACCCATGTATCTATGGAATAAAAAATATACCATATTCAATCTAATTACTGCACATATCCCTGTAAGGGCAGAGTCAAGCAATTTTATAGTCTTCAGATTTATAAGTACTTTTATTTAATTCTTTATAAAAGCATATGTTGTGGGTATTCATTTGAATTGCCTCAACTTGCCTCAACAATTCGAGGCAATTCAAATGAGTACCCATAACACATGCTTTTATGAAGAAATTCAAAAAATATCGCATATATATCGTTACATAAAGGAAAATAAAACCTACCTTGACCTATGCGCATACCTCCAGGGGGCAGTTGTTCAAAGCGGCGTTAGCTTATCGAGCTCGTTAAGGGTCATTTCGTTAACTGTTTTAGCAGATTCAATATACAATATTCTGATAGTTTTTGTAGTGCAAAAGCTAAACACATTTTTTTCAGCAAAAAATTTCAGCATATTTGTGTATCACTCGATGTAAATTTTAACAAATCATTAACTAACGACATCGTTAGCTTTGAACAACAGCCTGATAAGAGGAGTATCAAGACTAGAGCAAGTGCCCAGAGGGTCAAGAATACCCCCGGCTGGCACCATTTCTTAATTATAAAATATTTTAAATTTAATGACAATGAAGGCAAGATACAGTTTACAATGTCAGTCTCTGAGTGACGCTGATCTTTGTTTGTGTTAAGATTTTACAGCCCATTCAACCTAACGGAGTCATGTCGAGTGCGGTCAGTTTACCTAGCCACACATTTACTGGGCAGGCTTAGTCCTCTAAGTGGTTAACCAGTATTGTGCACATTCTTTCACCAGAAACTGACGACTGCCCTTCTTGAATCAGCAGAAGGGAGTGAATGACCGTAGAAAATATTTCATGATCAATCTCCATGAAAGAATGTTGCCGACCTCGGCAGGCGTTGAACCCCCGACCTCCTGGTCTCCAGTCGGATGGCGCTGATCTATCATCCCAAGTACAACTTTCCTGGAGTAAATAGTCTTCAAGACATAAAGCAAATTTGCTGGGCCATAAAATATAAGTCACTGATCTACATATACTTGAGAAACAAGGCAAAATCATTGGACTATAAAAAGTAGGTGACAGTGATCCAAATGTCTTATCAGGTTATTTTTCATGTTGAACCTAACTTATATCCAAAGTTTCTGCAAATCCATCATGTAGCAGTAAAGATATAAAGCAAAATCACTAGACCATGAAGAAAAGGTCACAGTAACCCATCTGTCTTATCAAATTATTTTTCATGTTGAACTGAACTTATATCCAAAGTTTCATGCAAATGCCTCAAGTAGCAGTAAAGATTTAAGACAAAATCACAGGACCGTGAAAAGTAGGTCACAGTGACTCCCATGTCCCATCATGCTGAAATGAACTCATGTTCACTGTTTCATACAAATAAACCATAATAGCAAATATACAACACATAATCACAATAATTCATATAAAACTATGATGTAAACATCACACAATTTTTCTAAGTTCATGACCTTGACCTCTGGTCAGTAGCTGTAGCAGCACGATGATGTCAGCTATTCTGTAATCATCCAGCAGTAGTACAAGTCACACATTAATAACCTTAAGTCAAAGCTTTTAGAAATACAAGCAAAAGACAAAAACTTCATGTAAAACTTTGACGTAAATATCATACTATTTTCTAAGTCCGTGACCTTGACCTTGGGTCAGCAGCATCAGCAGAATGATGTCAGCTATTCTGTAATCATCCAGCAGTAGTACAAATCACACATTAATAACCTTAAGTCAAAGCTTTAAGAAATACAAGCAAAAGACAAAAACTTCATGTAAAACTTAAATGTAAACATCACACTATTTCCTAAGTCTGTGACCTTGACCTTGGGTCAGCAGCATCAGCAGAATGATGCCAGCTATTCTGTAATCATCTAGTAGTAACACTTACCATACATCAACATCCTAAAGTGTATGCTTTCAAAAATATATGCAAAAGGAAAAAACATCAAGCAAAACTTTGATGCAAAATGTTAACATTCGTACGGACTCACGCACGAATGGACGGATGAAGAGACGGAAAGAAGAAAACTATATACCCCTTGACATACTTCGTATGCCGGAGGTATAAAAATCACTTTTCTTATTTCTCCATAAAAACATACAATGTATGTTGTAGGCACTCTTTCGAAGAGGCACTTCTAATGAGTACCCACACTATAAGTTTTTTTATGGATAAATGAAAAAAATATCAATAATTTTAAGTTGAAAAGGCTTTTTATCTGGAGCTATGCCACACAACACACTCAGATTAGCCAGCAAATATGATAAAATTGATATTAACCCTTGTCCTGCTGAATAAATTATGATGTCACGCCCATTTCTAGTTTTTAGCCATTCAAATAACTTGCTCCAGATTGTTGATATAAATTCACATACTTAATGGCAAACATTTAGCAAATGATTACAGTGCCAAAGGCCATGGTTTTCAACACCTCCCAAAGGACTTGGTGAATGTTAATGCATTGAAAAAACATGTTCGATCGCTATTATTGCATAAAAACTGAAAACATTTGCTACATTTCGCATTATTTTTTGCACTATTTTGTTTTGCCTTTTCACAGATGTCTCGCGAACGTAATTTCCATGGACTAAGCTCGTTCTAGGGCTGGGCAGTACACATTTCATAACAGCAGCAAATCTGTGGCCCCAGTACGATTGCGTAGCCATGCATGAACAGCGCGTGAATTGCCTTGTTAATACACGGCTTTTTGCCAGTTAATGCATGGCTGCTAATAATGTGCAACACTGCGTTTTATGCAATAATGTTGGTTTAGTTTTGATTCATGTTCTTTACATTTCAACTGGTTTGTCTGCGTCTGTTCATGGATTTAGTATGATTAAGTTTTTTCATGAGGAACAAGCAAATTCCATAGGAAGTTTATGTCCCCCACCTTATTTTTATTTGAGGTGTTAAAAAGAGATAAGTTAACCAGAGGACCATTGGTCCTGTATCACTTACCTAAGTATTGAAGCAGGAAACCAGTAATAAAAGATAATTTCAGGATTCTGAAAAAAACACATGCATATCTTCAGACCATCCTTAAAACACCTGTAAAGTTTCAAAACTGTGGTAGGAGTTAAAACTTAAACTCTGTGGTAGGAGTTACGGGGACAAGGCACCTACTCCCTATACGCTTCTGTAGTAATAGAACTCAAAAAAACGTCTAAGTTAAAAATGCAAAAAAAGTGATAAAAAATTATTTCAGGATTCTGAAAAAAACCACATGCATATCTTCAGGCCATCCTAAAAGCCCATGTAAAGTTTCAAAAGGATCGGCCAAAAACTGTGGGAGGAGTTAAGGGGACAATTAAGGTACCTACTCCCTATACACTTCTGTAATATTAGATCTCAAAAAATGTCTAAGTTAAAAATGCGGAAAAAGTGATAAAAAATTATTTCAGGATTCTGAAAAATCCACATGCATATCTTCAGGACATCCTAAAAGCCCATGTAAAGTTTCAAAAGGATCAGCCAAAAACTGTAGGAGGAGTTAAGGGGACAAGGTACCTACGCCCTATACACTTCTGTAATATTAGAACTCAAAAAATGTCTAAGTTCAAAATGTATAAAGTGATAAAAAATAATTTCCGGATTCTGAAAAAAACCACATGCATATCTTCAGACCATCCTTAAAGCACCCGTAAAGTTTCAAAAGGATCGGCTAAAAACTGTGGTAGGAGTTACGGGGACAAGGTACCTATTCCCTATACGCTTCTGTAGTATAAGAAATCAAAAAATATCTTAGTTAAAAATGCGGAGCAACTGATAAAAAATAATTTCCGGATTCTGAAAAAAACCACATGCATATCTTCAGGCCATCCTAAAAGCCCATGTAAAGTTTCAAAAGGATCGGTCAAAAACTGTGGAAGGATTTAAGGGGAAAAGGTACCTACTCCCTATACACTTCTGTAATATTAGAACTCAAAAAATGTCTAAGTTAAAAATGCAGAAAAAGTGATAAAAAATTATTTCAGGATTCTGAAAAATCCACATGCATATCTTCAGGCCATCCTAAAAGCCCATGTAAAGTTTCAAAAGGATCGGCAAAAAACTGTGGGAGGAGTTAAGGGGACAAGGTACCTACTCCCTATAGACTTCTGTAATATTAGAACTCAAAAAATGTCTAAGTTCAAAATGTGTAAAAAGTGATAAAAAATAATTTCAGGATTCTGAAAAAACCATATGCATATCTTCAGACCATCCTTAAAGCACCTATTAAGTTTCAAAAGGATCGGACAAAAACTGTGGGAGGAGTTAAGGGGACAAGATACCTACTAAAAATTCGGAACCACGCGCCACGCACCACACGCCACACACCACGGAAAGCCAAAAACAGTGTCCCTCTGCTTTTCTTCGAAAAGGCGGGGGACAATAATGGATGGTATGATTAAGTCAGTTCATAAGGATTATGGACTTGGTATGATTAAGTCAGTTCATGAAGATTATGGACTCGGTATGATTAAGTCAGTTCATGACATTTTATGGACTTGGTATGATTAAGTCAGTTCATGAGGAATAATAGACTTGGTATGATTATGTCTGTTCATGAGGAATAATAGACTTGGTATGATTAAGTCAGTTCATGAGGAATAATAGACTTGGTATGATTAAGTCAGTTCATAAGGAATAATAGACTTGGTATGATTAGGTCTGTTCATGAGGATTATGGACTTGGTATGATCAAGTCAGTTCATGGGGAATAACAGACTTGGTATGATTATGTCTGTTCATGAGGATTATGGACTTGTTATGATTAAGTCAGTTCATGAGGAATAATAGACTTGGTATTATTAAGTCTGTTCATGAGGATTATGGACTTGGTATGATTAAGTCAGTTCATGAGGAATAATAGACTTGGTATGATTAAGTCAGTTCATGAGGAGTAATAGACTTGGTATGATTAAGTCAGTTCATGAGGAATAATAGACTTGGTATGATTAAGTCAGTTCATGAGGAATAATAGACTTGGTATGATTAAGTCTGTTCATGAGGATTATGGACTTGGTATGATTAAGTCAGTTCATGAGGAATAATAGACTTGGTATGATTAAGTCTGTTCATGAGGATTATGGACTTGGTATGATTAAGTCAGTTCATGAGGAATAGAAGACTTGGTGTGATTAAGTCAGTTCATGAGGAATAGTAGATTTGGTATGATTAAGTCTGTTCATGAGGATTATGGACTTGGTATGATTAAGTCAGTTCATGAGGAATAATAGACTTGGTATGATTAAGTCAGTTCATGAGGATTATGGACTTGGTATGATTAAGTCAGTTCATGAGGAATAATAGACTTGGTATGATTATGTCTGTTCATGAGGAATAATAGACTTTATATGATTAATAATGGAAAAAATGCAGCATCCCTCATAGTTAATAGCAGCTAAGAGTGTAATTCTATTTTCACATAAAACATGACATATATGAAACCGTCATCTCTAAGAATTAGAAAATTTAATATCAGCACTTTATGGAAGTATGGGGCAGCATTTTAGGGCTTCCACACAGGGATATACACATGCATAGCTACAGATAAAAAAGGTGTATCCACATAATATTTTTCTTATTTCTCAACAAAAACATATGCTGTTACTCATTAGAAGTGCCTTGCCAAAGTGAGGCACTTCTAATGAGTACAAAATATGTTTGCAAGGAGAAATAAGAAAAATATCACTTTTTAGTTGAAAAAAAGCACCTTATCTGAAGTTATGTTCATAGTAGATTTTTACATACCATACAGTCAACCCTCTTTATATCAACACTTAATACAGCAACAAAATTCGTTATAATGACAATTTGAAAGTCACAAAATCTTTGCTCAAGAGGTGACAGTAAATGAGAAATTATGCAAGAAAATGCATTAAACCTTCAAGCAACATATGTTTTGGATAGTTGTTAGAATCGCCTCACTGAGGAAATAAGAATAAAACAAGGTTTTCCTTTCTGTCCATTAAGGATTCTTTATAACAGCAAATTCATTTTAATGGCAATATCTTTGGGAACAAAAGCTGTTGTTGTAACAGCTGTTCACTGTATTTATCTTAGATATTTGAATATCTCAACTTTTTACTATACTTGTCCTGAAATTATGCTCTGAAATACTTTTGGCTTGAAGAGCAAGACCCACTCCAATTACACTGTACACATATCAGTCTGGTCTAGGCTTTTGCAGTTCCCTTACATTGTGTGACATCATTTCCTGTCGCCCAACATAATGAGCTCTTTGCATACATGCAAATTTAACAGACATGATGATGATAAAGAAGAATTAAAATTTAACAATGCATCAACCCACAAGGTTCATTCACATCAAAATGGTATATTAATTTTGATTTAGTAGCAAAACAGATATAACAAGAAATGTCAACATCACGAAAACACGCCTATATAATTTTGACCCCCTTGAACCTCACTTTTATATAGTGAAACTGGGGTTTACAGGGGTATGCATTATTTTTCTTATTTCTGCTCAAAACATAGATTGTGGGTACTCGTTAGAACCGCCTTGCCGACAATCTATGTTTTGAGCAGAAATATGAAAAATATCAAGATTTTTTTTTACCTGAAAATTTTCCGTTTCTGGAGGTGAAATTTTCTTTATATTTGAATAGGGGTGTTTTCGTAATGATAAGCAGTGCTTATTAGATACCCCCAATTATAATATGTCAGATTTAGCAGACAGCAAACAAGTGTTAGTCTTTGTTTTATTTTCTTTTTTCCAGAAAAAAGGGCTTGATACTTCATATGTCTCCTCAATTTTCATGAAACTTCAAGCCCATTTTCTGGAAAAATATATTAGCCATTAACCCTTGTCCTGCTGAACCCGGATATACCCTGCCTTTGCAAATAGTGTAGATCCAGATCAGTTGGTTTTTGAAGAAGCCAACTGATCTGAATCTGCACTGTTTGCCATTAAGTATGTGAATTTATAGCAACAATCTGGTTCAAGTAATCTGATTGGCTGAAAATTAGATGTGGGTGTGGCATCTTAATTCATTCAGCAGGACAAGGGTAAATACATTAGCTTTTCAAAATTAAAGCAAATTACTTCTGATTTCTTTTTTAAGGAAAATAAGGCATGACATTATAATACAACTTGTCTGCAATGCAGAAATTTCACAGAATACCAAACCTTACTCGCTCAAAAAAACAAATGTCGAAAATTATCCAGAACTGTTGTTGTGACTGGGACTCTGAAGGTTAAAAGTATTTAAACACTTAACCCATTGTAGACTGAATGAACATCCCTACACTATATATTGGAAGATTCTAATTTCAATCTAAGGTATGTCAGGTTATGTGATTTAGATATTCATAGAGAAAAATGATTGAACTATTTACAAACAGTGGAGACCCTGATCAGATGCAGCATTCTGCATCATCTGATCTAGGTCTGCACTGATTGCCAATTACCCCTTTAGGGGTCACCAGACTACAATTGGTTATAGCACCATCACGAAAACATACCTGTCGCTATGGGTGAAATATATTGGTGCGAAACGTCCGTAAGAGCAAACGTGTTTTGTGTTACTAGCATGTCGTAAAATATGCGGAGTATTGCTCTTCGGTAAAATGTTGCGAGACAGCGCCAAATCTTTGTCGCGGGTAATATTGCGATTTGTGCGGCCCACAGAGGTAATTCCACTCTGATAATCAAGCTGGAGATCACTTATATATTCCCGTTTGCTCTTAATAAGCATCGGCTCATTGTTTACAGTGGTTTGCAATGAAAACCTGTTCTGTTTTGTGAACTTACTTTATAACGCGTTTCGCCAATGCATAATTTCGTACTTTGTGTGTTTGTACTTTGTGCATTTTATGTATAAGCCTCATTGCTCCTCATGGTCAGTAATTGATGTATTTTCTGTTTTGTCATTCCAGTTTGACGGAGTTAATTGGGAAATATTTGCGATTGCGTCCCCAATATACCTTCAGTACTACTCAAGGGCGTTCTTTATTATTACATTACCCATGTACGAACTGCAACAGTTACAGTCAAACTCTACGGCTACCAAATGGCGGTGTATTATAGATATCTCTCTATCTCTGGGAAGTGATGAGTGATCGGCGATTAAAGAAAAACATTGACAGGGGTAGCAATCAAAAGTCAACCAAGACTGACAGTAAACTACATTCTACCCCATTAATACTGAGTGACAGTATAGGAAGATATTTGAAAACAGTTGTAGATAAAAAGTCTAGCATAGAAAAAAGCATTGTCTGGTGTTATAAAGGGGGAGCAACTTCAAGAGAGAGACTTGATTGGTTTCGTGACAATTCAAATAATTTAATTGATAAACATGGCCGTGTGACACTTTATGTTTGGGTGGGAACTTGTGACTTTACGGCTAAAGATTCCACACATAAATCTAAGAAAGGTTCACACAGGTCGAGAAAGTTCATTTCTTTAAGAGACCCTGAAGATGCCTTTAAAGGCTTTAAGCACAATTTACATGCATTTAAAAGACACTGTATACGTAAACACATACCAGTGACATTCCTTCAGGTGCCGTACTATTCAATAAGAACATATAATGCCCAGAAAGGCCATGAGAACCCTGATATGTTTAAAAGGGATGACAAGACATTAACATCCTTAATAGACCAGGCCAATAGCTTCATTGACAATCTTAACAGTGAAGTAAATTCTTGCTCACCCAAATTTAATGAAGATCTACGTCGAAGTAGAAAGAAACGCGGAGCTGCCTCTAGATACTCCATAAACTTGAAATTACTTCAGGACGGACTCCATCCCAGTGAAAAAACTTGCTAGATCATGGTTAACATCCATTACGAGGAAAATCGTTAAAGACTGTATGTGAAAGAGATCAGACAGTCACACCAGTTCATCACGTCAACAGAAACACCAGGTGTAGGCCGGGAAAGCCCAGTCACACCAGTTCATCACGTCAACAGAAACACCAGGTGTAGGCTGGGAAAGCCCAGTCACACCAGTTCACCACATGATAAGAGACATCACCTGTAGGCAGGGAAGGCCCAATAACTATTTTACCCTGTGTTTCTCATTTGACAGTGCCTTCAAAATATATCAGATATTCAGTATAAAACTTTCATTGATTTTGTTATTTAAAATAACAATTGAAAGTGGTTTATCTTAAGAATCTTTGAAATTTTTAGGTCTTAGCATGGCAGATGAAACTGTGCCAAGGTCATCAGATCGCATTCGTACGTATACTGAGAAAGGCTTAGAATGGCAACTAGAACAAAGGGTTCTTTCTATTCGAACTCTTATCAACAAATGGAATGCCAGTGCAGAAAGGTTAAGTATTTTCTTGTCAGACTTCAGTACCCAAGGTAAATTTGACACAGAGGTAAGCCTATTAGATCAAAGAGATCAGATGGTAAGTTACATGCATAAACTAAGAGATGAAGATCAGCAGTATCGAAATTTGTTAGGTACAAACGAATCGTATCAAAATTTAGAAAGCCTCAAAATCATCCAAAGTTTTGATAAAATTGCAAATGAGCACCACGACTTGATAATGGCAGTAACTAAAGCTCTCTGCGACGTTAAAGACAAAAAATCGGAAACCGGTTCCGCGACTTCTCACACTTCTCATCGTTCTTCAAAATCAAAACACTCTTCAACTAGTAAAGCTAGTTCAACTCGTCGCTCTCAAAGGTCGCGCGCATCCTCTACTATTGCTGAAGAAGCCGCTTCACTGAAAATTAAGCTAAAATATCTTGAAGCTGAATCGAAGGCTAAATTAGAGCTTGATCGTATAAAGCTACAAAAGGGCTTAGATCTGGCACAAGTCAGTCTTGATCAATTTGAAGAAGAAACTGCCTTGAGCTGCTTTGAAGTGCAAAGTACACATAGCGATTATACTGCAAAATATGTATTAGCTCACTCCAATGCATCCCAAACAGATGATCAGGATCGCAAAGAAAATGTCCGTATTGCTGCACAGAATCCAGAGCCACACACCAATCGAAATCCAGTCATGTCCTTTTACAGTCCCACAATCTGTAAATCAAATGGAGTTTCTATTCAAGACAGCATTTCTTATGCCTCAATAAAAACTGAGCCCATTTATACCATGACAGTAAGCATGAACCCTGCTGCAGCAGAGTTTTTTCCCAATACATCAGGTTTTGGAAATATTGGTTTTGGTCATGAACAACATCCTACTTTACCTTATTTCAAGGACAACATGTTACCATCATCAGCTGTACAGAATACAGCTTTGTCCAGTTTTGCCTACAGTCACCCCCATGCTCAAGTTAAGCAAGTTTTAGGGGATTTGCATATACCTACTAATGGTGTTAGCAGTACTACTCAGGTATCCACTACCTCTTTTTCTTGTCATAATCATCCCCTTGCCTCTATCCAGCAAACTGTTCATGAGCCTTTACAAATTTCAAACCAAGTAAATAAGGAGTCTTCACAAAATACAAATGCCACTTCAGAACAAGCTCTCTTGTCCCTCGTCAAATCTCTGACAGACCAGGTAAATCTAGGCAGATTACCAGCCCCTGAAACTAGTATTTTCACTGGGGATCCCCTTAAGTATCCCGGATGGAGGGTAGATTTTACGACGCTAATCGAACAGCGGAAAATTCCCTCGGCTGAGAGGATTCATTACCTTAAGAAGTATTTGGGTGGTACAGCTAAAGAAGCTGTAGAAAATTTCTTCTTGATATCATCCGACAATGCATATGATGAAGCGAAGAAGCTCTAGATGAACGTTTTGGTGATGCTTATATCGTTGGTAATGCCTTTAGGGACAAGCTGGAAAAATGGCCTAAAATAGCTCCCAAAGACTGCAAGGCTCTGCAGAGGTTTGCGGACTTTATCAAACAATGTCAGACTGCCATGGACAGTATTGGCACTCTGAAATGTCTAAATGATGACAGGGAAAATAGAAAGTTTTTATCAAAACTTCCTGACTGGATAGTGACAAGATGGTCAAGGATTGCTTATCAGTGGCAGGAAGAAAAGAAAGAGTTCCCTTGCTTTAAGGTCTTTGCCGACTTCTTATCAAAGGAGGCAAAGATAGCATGTAATCCTGTCATCTCGCTACAATCACTGAAATCAGATACAAGTCAGGCCGAGACAAGACAAAGGCCTATAAAACCCACAGGTCGATCTTTCCTTACCACAGCCAGTAGCGACCAGACCTCAGAATCTGCAGGAGCTAAGGCTGTATCCTTTAAATGTCTGCTGTGTGACGGCACTAGTCATGATCTAGATGAATGTAAAACCTTTCTGTCTAAACCACTTAATGAAAGAAAGATCTTCACACGAGAGAGAAACCTATGTTTTGGCTGTTTGCGAAAGGGTCACATCTCTAGAAGATGCAGAAACAGAAAGCGTTGCAGTATTTGTTCGAAGTTTCACCCCACATCATTGCATGGTGACATAAAGGTGAAGGCGGGTGAAAATCTGCAGTCTAGTTTGCAAAATTGCTCTACAGGAAGTTCTGCAACAGACAATGTTCAGCCTGGGTCTCAACTGAGTGTTTCATTTTTGAGTAGCTCCAGTGCATGTAACAAAACCTCAGCTATTGTTCCAGTGTATCTTTCTCATAAAGATAGACCTGACTGTGAGAGATTAATCTATGCTATGCTTGATACGCAGTCAGACTCTACCTTTATTCTGAATGATACATGCCAGGCATTAGAGATATCAGGCCCTCCGGTTAGTCTAGCCCTATCGACTATGCATGCAAGCAACAGAATAATTGAAAGCAGAAAGATATCTGATTTGATGGTCCGGGGAATAAGTAGTTCAGACAAAATCGCCTTGCCACCGACGTTTTCCATTGAGGCTATTCCAGCCAATAAGGCCCACATACCAACACCAGAAGTAGCTAAGTCTTGGCCACATCTCAGGTTTGTTTTTGTTTGATTTGGGCTTAACGTCGCTTTCAACCTTTTTCAGTCATATCGCGACGGTGTCTGGATGTGGCAGGGAGCTCAATGCTCACTTTTAGAGTGCTGCCTCACTGAAATATCACGCCCCAGACACTTTGACATGATATTCCACCCAGTCACATTATACTGACACTGAGCTGACCAGTTCTAGCTCTACTTTCTTAATGCTGAGCGCCAAGCGAAAGAGCAGCTAGTACCATTTTTAAAGTCTTTGGTATGACCCGGCCGGGGATCGAACCCGCAACCTCCCGGTCACAAAGCGGACGCTCTACCACTGAGCCACTGTGCCGGTTCCACATCTCAGGTCCATAGCAGATCATATAATCCCAGTTGCAGATTGCGAAATAGGTATCCTGATAGGATACAATTGCACACGAGCTATGATGCCTCGAGAAGTGATACCTCCTGATGGTGAAGGACCCTACGGTCAAAGAACCGACTTAGGGTGGAGTATTGTGGGAGTTGTCAACCCTGAATGCGTCTTTGACAACTATTGCGTAAACCACTGCGTGAGTCACAGAGTAGCGACTCTTGAAGTGGCATCAGATCTCGTATCAGATGAAACGACGTTTCCTGACCATGTGTCATTTGCCTTCAAGGGAAGTACAAAAATTCTGCGTCCCAAGGAGGTCAACAGAATGTTTGAACTAGATTTTTCGGAACAGAGTCCTGCTAATGTCACGCTGTCTAGGGAGGATCAACAATTCCTTACCTTACTAAAGCAAGATATTCGTTTTGAAAACGAACACTACACTATGCCATTACCCTTTAGAAATGGTCTGCCTGTGTTGCCGGATAATAGAGATATGGCCTTGCGTCGACTAAATAGTCTGAGGCGAAAACTACTGGGTAATGAGACATACCGTCTGCATTATGAGGCCTTCATAAGCAATCTCATCGAAAATGGCCATGCTGAGAAGGTACCAGATTGTGAAGTGCAAAATAATGATGGCCATGTCTGGTATATTCCGCATCACGGAATTTATCACCCAAAGAAACCGAGTAAACTGCGAGTTGTTTTCGATTGCAGTGCTGTGCATAACGGAGAAAGCTTGAACAAGCACCTATTGCAAGGGCCTGACTTAACAAATACACTCATTGGCATACTCTGCCATTTCAGGATGGAGCAAATAGCGTTCACTTGTGACATTGAACAAATGTTTCACCAGTTTATGGTCGACAGAAACCATCGAGATTACTTCCGATTTCTTTGGTGGACTGATAAGCAGATGCTCCATTCAGCTGTTTTTCGTATGAAAGTTCATTTATTTGGAGCCGCGTCGTCTCCCGGATGTGCCAATTTTGGCCTCAAACAAATTGCAGTAGACAATGAAGCTAAGTACGGAACTGATGTTGCTAACTTCTTACGCAACAATTTCTGTGTTGACGATGGGCTAAAAAGCGTATCTTCAGCCAGTTCTGCTATAGACATGATCAAGAACTGCCAAGCCATGTGTAAAGATGGAGGGTTACGGCTCCACAAATTTGCTAGCAACTCAAAGGAAGTGTTGGCAAATATTCCACCTGAAGACCTAGTCAAGGGCCTAACTGACATTGATATTTTTTGTGAATCTCTCCCAGTTGAGAGAACGCTTGGTGTTCTGTGGAATATTGAGTCTGATTGTTTTCAGTTCCGAGTCACTTTAAGCAACAAGCCGCTGACTAGGAGAGGATTACTTTCCACTGTGAGCTCAATATATGATCCCCTTGGATTCATTTCACCTCTTGTATTGCTTGGGAAGCAAATCCTTCAACAGATGTGTTCAGAATCAATAGGTTGGGATGACCCCATACCCGATTCTTTACGCATGAAATGGGAATCCTGGAGACAGAGTCTCTTTGGTCTGGAATCAATCAAAATAAACAGGTGTCTGAAACCAGACAATTTCGGGACGATAAGGACTGCCGAGTTCAATCACTTTTCTGATGCAAGCTCCACAGGTTACGGCCAATGCTCTTATCTCCGACTCGTGAACACTGAGAATAAGGTTCACTGTTCACTCTTAATGGCAAAGTCAAGAGTTGCACCACTGAAGTCAATCACAGTTCCTCGTATGGAGCTTACAGCAGCATTGGTGTCTGTGAGAGTTAGTTCACTGCTACAGCGTGAACTGGAGTATGCAAATGCCACGCATGTTTTCTGGACAGACAGCCGTGTCGTCCTGGGGTATATTTCAAATGAATCAAAAAGATTCCATGTGTTTGTAGCCAATCGTGTACAACAGATAAGAGAGTCCACTGGTTCTCATCAGTGGAAATATGTAGACACCAAGAGCAATCCAGCAGATATTGCATCTCGTGGTGCCACTCCCAAGGAACTGATGAAGTCAAACTGGTTTTCTGGTCCAGACTTTCTGTGGCAATCAGAGGTTACAGTAAAGGGTTGCAATCCACAGACTTATCCTGTTAAATCAGATGACCCAGAGGTTAAGGCAGTTCAGTGCCTCATGTCGAATACAAAATCTGAGTGTCAGAAGTCCTTACTGGAACGTTTAGAACGTTTCTCAAGTTGGACAAAGGCAAAGAAAGCAATTGCCATTGTCCTAAGATTCAAGGACATGTTAAAACAGCATCAGGTCAAGAAACCAGACATTAAGCTTTCAAATGAGGTGCAAACCAAGGGCAGGTTTACTTACAACCTACTGTCTGTGCAGGAATTACAAGCAGCAGAAGTAGCTATCCTTCAGCAGGTGCAGCAGGATAGCTTCCAGAAGGAATAGAATTGCTACAAAGGTCAGTTTCGCAAACTTCCAGCGTAGGAAAGGCATCAGCAGTTTATCGTTTGGATCCATTTCTTGACAAGAATGGGTTATTGCGTGTTGGTGGAAAAATGCGTAATTCCTTAGTGGAGCCCGCACTGGTACATCCAATCATTCTTCCCAAAAAGAGTCATATCTCACAGCTTATTATACGGCATTTCCATGAACGGATTGAGCATCAGGGACGAGGCTTAACCTTAAACGAAGTAAGAAGTAACGGATTTTGGATCCTAGGTTGTAGTTCTGCCGTATCAGAACATATCTTTAATTGCATCCTTTGTCGAAAACAAAGAGGTAGTACTGAAAGTCAGAAAATGGCTGACTTGCCACTTGATCGGGTTGAATCAGCGCCGCCATTTACTTACTGCGGTGTCGACTATTTTGGACCGTTTCTTGTTAAAGAGGGTCGAAAGGAATTAAAGCCTTACGGTGTTATATTCACTTGTTTTACAAGCCGTGCCATTCACCTCGAAGTCGCGAACAGCTTAGATACTGCCTCGTTTATCAATTCCTTGAGACGTTTTCTTTCTCTTCGGGGACCTATCCGTCAATTGCGCTCGGACCGAGGCACGAATTTCATGAGTGCCGATCGTGAATTGCAAGAAGCGATCTCAGAGATGGATGATCAACAAATTTCAAATTTCCTTCTTGAAGAAGGTTGCGATTTTTTCAAATTCAAGCCAAACGTGCCCTCTGCAAGTCATATGGGTGGCGTGTGGGAGAGGCAGATACGTACTGTCCGAAATGTTTTAACAAGACTATTGCAACAGTTAGGTAGTCAACTTGACGATGAATCTTTGCGCACCGTTTTTTGTGAAGTTACTGCGATTGTCAATAGTCGTCCGTGGTCTGTTGAAAGTTTGAATGACCCTTTGTCTGATCTTCCACTCACCCCAAATCATCTATTGACAATGAAGTCAAAGGTTCTCCTTCCACCGCCAGGTAAATTTGTCAAACCTGATTTGTATGTTAGAAAGAGATGGCAAAGAATCCAATATGTCGCTAATGAATTCTGGAATAGGTGGAGGAAGGAGTACCTTAGCAATCTACAGTCTAGAAGTAAATGGGTTACTTCAAGCAGGAACATGAAGGTTGGTGATATTGTCTTGATAAAGGATGACAATTCCTCCAGGAATCAATGGAAATTAGGTTTAGTCACAGTGGCCGAGCCAGATGATGATGGGTTAGTCAGAAAGGTAAGCCTGAAAACCCGGTCCAGTTCAGTCAATGAAAAGGGTATGGTCATTTGGTCAGTGAGTCAGCTAGAAAGACCCATCCACAAGCTGGTACTGCTGCAAGAGACTAGTGAGTAATCTCATTTAAGGGTTTATTCCCCGACGGGAAGCCTCAAAGTTTTTCCTTAAGGATGAATATTTTTATGACTTCAAATGTCCATTTGAATTCATTGGAGCATTGTTTTATGGTAAATCATTTTATTAACAAATGACATTTGAGAAACATTTTATTGACATTGTTCTCTGAGGCACTAATGGGGTTGGCTATTATGATACATGACAAACTGATGTATAGTGAACAGTTTTAAGAAACAGTTATAAGTTAGTGTGCTGTGTGATCGCATCACAAAAGACTATTATCTGTGTGAATATCATTTACTTTGTTGAGACATGCCATTGTTTGGTGCCTTGACCAGGATAATCCAGTTTCAAAGAACAATAATTATCCACTTGGTCATTAATATATGTTTAATGAAAATCAGTAACTGATTTGGGGAGCCATGTAGCTATGGGTGAAATATATTGGTGCGAAACGTCCATAAGAGCAAACGTGTTTTGTGTTACTAGCATGTCGTAAAATATGCGGAGTATCGCTCTTCGGTAAAATGTTGCGAGACAGCGCCAAATCTTTGTCGCGGGTAATATTGCGATTTGTGCGGCCCACAGAGGTAATTCCACTCTGATAATCAAGCTGGAGATCACTTATATATTCCCGTTTGCTCTTAATAAGCATCGGCTCATTGTTTACAGTGGTTTGCAATGAAAACCTGTTCTGTTTTGTGAACTTACTTTATAACGCGTTTCGCCAATGCATAATTTCGTACTTTGTGTGTTTGTACTTTGTGCATTTTATGTATAAGCCTCATTGCTCCTCATGGTCAGTAATTGATGTATTTTCTGTTTTGTCATTCCAGTTTGACGGAGTTAATTGGGAAATATTTGCGATTGCGTCCCCAATATACCTTCAGTACTACTCAAGGGCGTTCTTTATTATTACATTACCCATGTACGAAATGCAACAGTTACAATACCTATATAATTTTGACTCACTTAAACCCCACTTTTATATAGTAAAACTGGGGTTTACAGGAGTATACATTATTTTTCTTATTTATCTGAAAATTTTCATTTTTTGCTAGTGAAATATTCAATATATTTGAATAGCGTATTTTTGTAATGCCAAGCAAATTTGCACCAGAAGACATTCTCATTTTATATATATAAATTTTTCAGAGAACATCAGACTTAACATTTCATTATGTGTGTTGTCTGCCTAGAATACAATTCATATGAATGGTTGGATGGGTTGGACTTTAACGGCCCAATCAACTCTTTAAGGTCATGTCTAGCCAGTCAGTTTACTTAGCCCACTCCTGGGCAGGTTTAGTCCTCTAACCTGTTCACCAGAACTTGTGTACATTCTTTCACATGAAACTGACAACTGCCCTTCTTGAAGCAGAAGATGGGAGAGAACGGTTGTAGAAAAGATTTTGTGATCTATCTCCATGTAAGAATGTTGCCGGATCTGATAACTGAACTCGCCATCTCCTGATCACCAGCTGGATGCTCATCCAACTGAACCACTGAGGCTAGCTCAATTCATATGAAATGTCAAGTCTTATTTACCCTGAAAAATACACACACAAAAAAATCAAAATGTTGTCTGCTGATGCTGTAATTGGCACTTTAAGGGTTAAAATGCTGGGCCCAGTTGTTCAAAGCTAATGACATCGTTAGTTAACGATTCCTTAAAATTTACACCGAGTGCTACGCAAATATGCTGAAATTTTTGCTGAGAGCAGTGCAAAAGCTACTCACATTTTTTCAGCAAAAAATATCAGAATATTGTGTATTAAATCCGCTAAAACAGTTAACGAAATGACCCTTAACAAGCTCTTTAAGCTAATGATGCTTTGTTTATTGTTTTTTATTGTGTTGGGGTTTAACGACACGTCACCCTTGAGGGTCATTTTGTGTCGTCTCCCAGAGAAAGGGAGAAAAGAGATAGAAGAGAGAGTAGAGGAGATGAAAGAGAGGGACAGGGAAGAAAGAGGAACAGGAATGAAAGTGAAGAAACAGGAGAAATAAAAACATTCCCCCTCTACCCTTACCCACTACAAGGATAGCAGGCCTTGCCCAACTGTAAGCCAATATCAGTCGGACGCCCCAGTGATGTAAGATACACAGCACCTTCGCACCACCCGACCACCCCCTAATGATGCTTTGAACAACTTGGCCCTGTCTACTAACATTTTACTTCAATGAACTAATATCCTAATAAATATTGCACAATCCACAAAGTCTAGTTGTCAGTTTTATCCTGTGAGATCTGTTTTACTATCTGTCTGGATCGCCAGACCTTGATTGTACCATCATCACATACAGTCACCAGGTACTCTTGATCAACTGGGTTGAATCCAACAGCATTCACAACCCCCGACTCGTGCTCGAAATTGGCAAGAAGGGAGTGATAGTGTTTGTCCCATAAATAACCTTTGGCATCTTCACTTCCACTGAAAATAAACATCTATTAATTACCCCATTTGTGCCTTGCATCCCATAAATGGGACATTAGCAAACAATGTAGACCCAGATCAGATGCCGCAGAATGCAGAGTCTGATCAGGGTCTACACTATCTGCATTAATTACAGGCATTTCCATAAAATATGATAATAATAAACACAAACCAGACACCCCTTAAACTGGAAACTGACTGGTCCTAAGAGTTCAGGTAGAAGCGTGCACTCGGCATAAATGGGTTACCGGGTAATATAAGTTCATCTATCAATTAAGTCACAAGCTCATGGTGACTAAAATCTACAAGCAAACATTCAAAGAAGCCTGCACATTTGTTAAATGGGCCACCTAAGTAGCACGAGATCTATGTCTACAGTGGGATTCATACTTCAGATTTGATTTAGATGTATGGCAGCTCCTAGCTTTCACAAACCATTGTGCATTCTGTCTTTCTCTAACTCTGTGTGTGGGAAGGGTGGTTGTGAGGGGCTGGCGGGGAGGGGTGCTAAAGAGCTAGCCCCATCACTGAAACCATCTTATAAAGAGATTCTTGTGTGACTTTCTTCTTTTTTTTCATCAAAAACTGAATCTGACAGACGCATGAAGATTTCATGTCAATAAACATGGCCCAAATTTTGCAATAAATACAACATTACGAAAACTTGCCTATTCAAATATACTGAAAATTTTGCCGCCAAAACATGAAAATTTTCAGATAAAAAATTCTGACATTTTTTCATATTTCTGCTCAAAACATACGATTGTGGGTACTGGTTAGAACCGCCTCGACGAGGCAGTTCTAACGAGTTCCCACAATATATGTTTTTGAGCAGAAACAAGAAAAATAATGAATACCCCTGTAAACCCCAGTTTTACTACATAAAAGTGGGGTTTAAGGGGGTCAAAATTCTATAGGCATGTTTTCATGATGATGCAGAAAGCAGGAAAATGACTCTTATGACACATGATATCAGGGCAACAAGAGCCAAGATCAGCCTGCACATTCCTGCAGGCCAATTAGGGCCTTTGTTGCTCTATTTCAGACTCAATAAATAATGTAGAGCATAGGTCTAGATAAGAGTGGGTATCAGGTAAATAATTTTCTTATTTCTCAATGAAAACATATGTTGTGGGTACTCATTAGAAGCGCCTCGCCGAGGCGCTTCTAATGAGTACCCACAACATATGTTTTTGTTGAGAAATAAGAAAAATATAGATACTTTTTGGTTGAAAAAGGCGCCT
Organism: Anodontia alba; assembly: GCA_964016985.1. Classification (NCBI taxonomy): domain Eukaryota; kingdom Metazoa; phylum Mollusca; class Bivalvia; order Lucinida; family Lucinidae; genus Anodontia; species Anodontia alba. Next base: position 21,796,445 of record OZ024829.1, read on the forward strand.
TATCAAGAGCTATGTAGACTATATCAATAAAATGAGAAGGCTTTGACCAAAATGACTGATCTGGGATTTTGCTATTTGTATATGATACTCATAAGGGCCATTTTTTTCATATTGAACACCATGAACTTGGGCGTGTATAAATGCATGAATTTGAAACCACCACCATGCTTTAAAAGTACAAAAAATTGTACTACCAAATGGGTGACTTACCTGTCTATTGGTTAAGGGGCCTAACCTAATAAAGCCCACATATTATAACAGTCCTGGAATTGTGTTCATGTCTCTGTTCTCACTTCATTTTAACTCTCAACTTTGACAGAGGTACATGTATTTTTTAATCTGCTGTGCTTTTTTATGCTTTTATACTTTTAAATTTTTAATGTGTACATAGAGATGGATTTTAAATTTTTGAAAACAAACAGAGGAAAGAAATGTCTCATGCTTTATGGATATGCTTTTGGATAGATTAAAGTCCTACTTCCTCCTCCCCATGGTAAGTAGAGGACCCCACACTTTAAAGTAAAACACCCATCAAATAAAGACATTATACAATAAAGAGCCTAGTACACTGAGTATTTGGGTGAAGAGTTTATAAAAATCAATTGAGAAATAAGAAAGTGACTGAGCTTTGAGGATCTAGAAAATGGTGTCATGGAAGCCCCCATCGTGGTGAGTTAGTGTTGTCATATCCACATATAAATTAAATATTGCAAAGATAAATAAATCACATTTTAAACAATATTTTATTGCTATAAAACTGTAAATGTGTTCATTTGCTCATATACTATCAATTAACTCACAAAACAAGCGTATTCCTGTTTACAAGCAGCTTTTATCTGAGTCTTACAAAATACTATCAATTAACTCACAAAACAAGCATATTCCTGTTTACAAGCAGCTTTTATCTGAGTCTTACAAAAAAGAAATATCTAATTAAATTGATTGTGTTGGGGTTTTACAATACGTCAACCCTTGTAGGTCATTTTGTGTTGTCTCCCAGAGAAAGGGAGAAAAGAGACTTAAGAGATAGTAGAAGAGATGAGAAAGAAGGACAGGAAAGAAAGAGGAACAGGAATGAAGTGAAGAAACAGAAGAAATAAAATCATTCCCCCTCTACCCTTACCTGCTACAAGGATAGCAAGCCTTGATCAACTGTAAGCAAATATCAGTTGGACACCATCTAATTAAATATTCAAAATGGCGGTGTCCAAGCTCAAAATTATAAAAACTTTAACCCATAATATCTCTCTTATTTCTTAACCAAATTTGATCAGATTTATGCATGTAGCAAAGATGCTTATTTTCTAGAGCTAAATATTTAAAGACATACATAACAGTAAGTGGGCCTTTCCCTTTAACTATTTTAGTTGATGTGTAGGTAAAATAAGAGGAAATGCAAATTCATGCTTTCTTTAACAAAAAACATTTGTGCTTTTGATATGACAAAAAAAAAAAAAAATAGAGCAATCATAAAAAAAATCACTCTTTGAAATATGAATTTGGGCATTCGTAAATCGCCAATGATCTTAACTCTTCTCATGCTGAACAAGGATATACCCTGACTTTGCAGACAGTGTAGGTCCAGATCAGTTGGCTTCTGAAAAAGCCAACTGATCTGGATCTGCACTGTTTGCCATTAAGAATGTGAATTTATAGCAACAATCGGGATCAAGCAATCTGACTGGCTGAAAATTAGAAGTTGGCGTGGCATCTTAATTTATTCAGCATGACAAGGGTTAAAGGGACTGAATACACTTGGTAGAATTTCCACCATTTCTGGTCAGGGAGATAACTACTTTGACTTCCTGTTTGCTTTCCTGCATGCCTGGGCCCAGCTGTTCAAAGCATTGTTAGCTTAATGAGCTTGTTACAGATCAAATGTTAACTGTTCTAGTAAGTACAATATCAAATTCACAGATATTTTTCTGAAAAGATGTGAGTAGCGTTTAGCTACTCACATTTTTTCAGCAAAAATATTAGTTTATATGCCATATTTAATGATCAAAGTTTTAACGATACGTTAACTAAAGACACTGTTAGTTTTGAACAACTGGGCCCAGGTCTCTTCTGAAAAGGGGACTATTTTAAAAGGGAAGAATTTCCTTTTAGAGTTGATGCCTTTTCACAAGAGAGCAAATCAATTCTGTCTTCCTAAAAGTGTATCCAATCCCTGAAATAAATTACCTTGCTACATAATCCTGGCTGACATCTAGAAATACAAAGCAGCACATTGTGGATGGTGAGTAGCCTTTATGCCCCACATATCTCACTCCAACATCTTTAAGGGTCATCAGATCAATAATCCTGACCTCAATATTAGGGGACAGGTCAGGGGTTGCCCAGGGGTCACTCCTGTCAACATCACCAATCCAAGGCCGACAGTTGATATATAAATATCTGCAAAAAAGGTAAGAGAAAAGTCCAGGGAGTGCCACAATCACAAGGCACAGCCCTTCCCAGACACCAAGAGGAAGAGGAAACAGACAAAACTAATGGAAACGCATGTGAAATTATTTTTACAGTCTTTTCACTTCCAGAAAAACAAAGTGTTTGACATATATATTTGTACAGAGGCATCTGAGCAAACTCTGTAGACCTACTGTGCTTTCGACATCTTTCATATATATATCATATCATAACCAGATTTTTTATTAACGTGCAGGTACAGGGGCAACATCCACATCAGTGGGCCCCCTTCAAGACAGCTGGCTTGCTGCACGCATGACAGATCTCCCACCAGATCTCCACATATTTCTATCATGAGGGTTGACAGCCGAGAGCTTCTACTCTCTGCAATCCCTCTCTGTCAGCTGCTTCCATGTCATCTTTCCCTCAACCTGTATGAAAGGCTGTCCTGACTGCACCACTGGAGCATTCCACATGTCCATACCAGCGGAGCCTTCTCTCCTTCAAAATGAGGTCCAGATCCTCAATGCCAAGCCACGCAAGTAGTTTATTGGACCTGGTGGTGACAACGTCTTGCAGCCTGACATTGCAGATCTGTCTGATCATTGCCGTCATTCCGCTGCAGACGTTAGAGGTTTGGTTTTGTCAATAGCCAAGTCTCACTGGCATGGAGCATTGCGCTCCTCACACAAGAGCTGTACACACAAGAGCTGTACACACGGCCATGTGTCTTGAAAGAGAGGTGGCATGAAAAGAGAACTGGTAGCAGCTCCTTGAAATTCTTCTAGGCGGGTTTCACACGTGTTGTGGTTGAAAGTTCACAACCACTTGCTGCTGAAAGCATGGCTCTTAGGTAGCAAAAGGAAGCTACCACCTCCAGCTTGTCAGGTCCGACTTGGACTTCCCTCTGTGGTCTGCCGTCCAAGGGACGTGCAGTTCCCTGGCACTGTGTACATCTGTAGTCAGGGTTCTTTATCAAGCACTTGAGCCCACTGCATTTCTTGTCCACCCAGTGCTTGCAGCCGTTGCAGAAAATGCTGTTGCTGCCCACTCCAGTGCGACAGATGGCACATGGAAAGTGGTTTTTTATTTGGCGCTCTACACAGAAGAAGTAAAATTTTAAACTTTTGTCATCATTTAATGCATAACCATTTGTGGTAACTACCTATGTAGGAAAGGTTTTATTATAGTCATTGTTTTCAAAAAATCAAATATTTTCACTTTTTCCCATGGTAAAAATGAATGCAAATTATGCAGAAATCTGTAGAATACGTAACTTTGAGGCAGATTTTTAACAAGCTACGCCTGTTCATTTTTTCTGAAATTTTCACAATATTGTTGTGAAACATTAATAGTTCATATTCAGCAAAGAAAAGTAAAAAAATAATTTCTTAGACAAAAATTACAAAAGATCACTTTACTATAGAAAATGCATAGGTCAGACCAATTTTTGGCCATAAATTTAATTTTATGGTAAATATTTGAGAAAAAGATGCAGAAACAGAAAAGACAAATGGTTTCTGATAAGATATAGTCAATTAGAACAAAATATTTTCATTTAAAATAAAGCACCAAGCAAAAAATGTCTTTCCGCGTGATGTTGACAGGACAGTAGACCTGGGCCTAGTTGTTCAAAGCTAAGGACATCGTTAGTTAACGATTTGTTAAAATTTACATCGAGTGATACGCAAATATGCTGAAATTTTTTGCAGTGCAAAAGCTACTCACATTTTTTCAGCAAAAATTATCAGAATACTGTATATTGAATCCGCTACAACAGTTAAAATGACTATTAACGAGCTCGTTAAGCTAACGATGCTTTGAACAACTGGGCCTAGACTGTCCAAGCAGTCTAATCAACATCATTTACTATTTTACCATTACCAGCACATTTGTAACATACCATCTGGTAGTTCAATTAATTAGGTCTAAAGTTAAAACAGAGTTGTGGAATTATTAAAGTTTATTACTTGTCAACGAATGAGTATCCGATCAAAATTTACTGGCTTGTCCAACTTGTCAAACCAAAATTTACTAGCCCAAAAATTGACATTTTTCTAATTTCTGGAAGAAAATATATGTTGTGGGTATTCATTAGAAGCGCCTAAGTGAGGACTTACTTAGATCTTAGAAACAAGTATGGTAAGGAATTCAGTGTCCCAATATTTGATGTAAATATATTAACTTGATTACAGGCATGTATGAACTGTAGAAGCTCAGACCTGCCTGCACACATGTAAACTTTGTAGATCCATGTTCTCAAAGCCTTTAGAAAGATCCTCATTCTGAGTAGTTGGCACTCCTGATTTGGGGTCATAATGTCCCAAATTTAAATCCAAATGGATGTGGCATTTAGCCATTTCACTGCATACAGTCTTTCATAATTATCCTTCCATCATCTCAATATAAGTGAAATACTGTTAACCCTTAAGATGCCAAACACAACAACTGTCATCTGCTTTGTCTTCTGCCATTTACTTTAAAAGCATTGTTGCAAACAGTGTGGACCCAGATCAGACTGCTCCTCTAGGAGCAGTTTGATCAGGGTTCATACTGTTTGCCTATACGCAAAAATATGTCTGAAAAGTTTGCATGAAGATGCAGCAGATGACTTAAAAACAGATGATATCTTCAGATGTAGTTTACTATGAATCTTAAGGGTTAAAAGATATATATAACACAAAAACACACTCCTTTATCTTGTAAATTCTGAAGTAAGAAATAATCAGTTGATGCTCAAAGTTCTAAAAGCGCAATGATCTGTGAACTTAATGAGAACGTACATGTACTCAAAGCCAGCTAACCATAAAAAATAGGTCAAAGCTTTCATTTTATATGGCAGTTAACTCCCTTCCTCTTTCTGCAGATGACACTAAAATAATATCAAATCCTGTTTTCTTGGAAAAATAAGACAAATATCACCAATTTGTCATCTCCTGAATTTGCTCAGAGTAGTAATGGTTCAGAAGAACTTAACCTTTATCACTCTCTGGGCTAATTCAGCGGACAACAAATTGATGATAGTAAAAACAAGATTGACATTTCATGCAAATTGTCTCCATTGGAGAACTTAACCATTACCACTCTCTGAGCTAATTCAGCGAACAACAAACTGATGATAGTAAAAACAAGATTTGACATTTCATGCAAATTGTCTCCATTGAAGGCAATATGCATGAAATGTCAAATCTTGTTTTCTGAAGAAAATAAGACAATTATTCAAAAATGTCACATGCTGAGAATTTTAAAGAGAGTGCTACACACACAAAATGTTTGGAAAATAAGAAAAAAATACTTGTCTGGATATTGCTCTTATCTGGAGCTATGCCTTTAGGACTTCTTCACCAAAATATTATATGATGTTGTGGATATTCATCAGAATTACCTTGGCAATCCAATTATAAAGACAACATTTAGTATCTGTTTTAGCTACTTTCCTTCAGCAGATATCAAAAGAAAATATACTATTCTAACCTTGACTGATTAACTGAAATACTGTGAAATTTGCAATTTGTGTCTGACTCATGCATTCAAGAGAGAGAGTAAAAAGAAGTCATCCAATCCAGACTCTTTCATTTATAGCTCCACAAAGTCTGATAAGGGCCATCATTGCCTATTTACAAAATCAAAGTCATAGCTCCAGATAAGGTGTTTTTTTCCAACTAAAAAGTTTTGATATTTTTCTTATTAAATATTTCTCCATGAAAACATATGTTGTGGTACTCGTTAGAAGTGCCTCAAAGAACAGAGGGCCTGATCAGACTGTGTTAATTTGTAGGCAGACCTGGGTCTTTGATATTCAGCTATGCCATAAGGGTATAGCTCCAGATAAGAAACATTTTCTTATTTCTCCACAAAAATGTATGTTGTAGTTACTGTTTAGAAGCATCTCTCGGAGGTGCTTCTAATGAGTACCCACAACAAATTTTTATGATTTTGACTGGGTTGGGATTTAACGACACATCAACCCTTGTGGGTCATTTTGTGTTGTCTCCCAAAGAAAGGGAGAAGAGAGATAGAAGAGATAGTAGAAGAAATGAAAGAGAGGGAGAAGAACAGGAATGAAAATGAAGAAACAGAAGAAGTAGAAACATTCCCCCTCTGCCCTTACCTGCTACAAGGATAGCAGGCCTTGCCCAACTGTAAGCCAATATCAGTCGGACGCCCCGGTGACGTAAGATACAGGACACCTTTGCCACACCCGACCACCGCCACAACTTTTTGTGCAGAAATAAGAAAACTGTCTATACTGTTAGGTTGAAAAGAACTCCTTATCTGCAGTTATGATCAAGGCCCATTTGTTCAAAACTAATGATGTTGTTAGTTAACGTATCGTTAAAACTTTGATCATTTGCAAAAGCTACTTACAATGCTTTGAACAACTGGGCCCAGGGCTTTTTTTTATACACTTTACACAAATATCTTCTGACTATTTTTTGTCTGGAGTCTCAATATCCTTACCTTTGATCTTCAGAAAGACATAGTCCTGTCACATGGCCAAACAGATCTATAAGATTATCAGGTTTATCATGGCTCTCCTGTCTCTGTACAATATGGATATTATTATTACTGTAGTTGACTACCATGTAACCATCACCAGGATTATTGTCACCTAGCGTTCTCCTCCTTGCAGAGCATTCATTAAATCGAGGTACATTTTTAAACCCTAGCTGATGCAGAGCTACTGCAAACTCCCCAGTGACAAAGATGAGATTTTTTGATTGTTCAAAAGGATGTGTCACATTACTGTCACCTCCTGGAGACAAATATTCAATGTCTGAAGAAGAAATATCTTTACTCTTATCAGTTTTATCACAGGAACAAGCACCGCTAGCTAAATTTTCATTTTGTAAATTTGCACTATAGTCTGAAGTTTGTTCACTTGAACCTCTCTGATGTTTTAAGCTACATGTAACATCTGAGGAATCCACTTTTATTTTCTTTGGCTTTATTATTAAATTAGTGTCCGAATCTTCACTATTATCTGTAACAGCTTCTGATGTTTCTACAACTTTCAGATCACAATTATTTTCACACCCTGTATTAACTTTACCACTACAATGTGATGACCCTGTTGATTTTGACCTTGTTCCAGCCATAGTTCCAGAAACTGATCCTTTAACTGTTTCTCCTGTAGACAGCAAACCAGTTCCAGAACATGCTGATATCAAGCTGTCACTTGCTTCAGGCTTATTATGCTGATTACTATTTTTGGCACAAAGATTACTGGGTGTTTCAACAACAGTATCTGAGTGTTTGTTGTCACAACTTCCTGCAGGCCCAACCATCTTCGACCCAGCCCTGTTACTACAGCTACTACAGGAGCTGGGAACCACAGCAGCAACGGACAGGAACTTTATCAGGCTGGCAGTTTCACTGCTAAATGTGAACAATGGCCGCCCGGATGTGTCTTCAACAGCAACGACAGGTGCTGGGTTTGGTAATGGAGAAAATATCTCAGGAACCTGCAAGATAATACAACAATAACAGCTCTGGATAATATGCTAACCCTTGCCATGCTGAATAAATTAAGATGCCATGCCTACTTCTAATTTTCAGCTAATCAGATTGCTTGATCCAGATTATTGCTATAAATTCACATACTTAATGGCAAACAGTGCAGATCCAGATCAGTTGGCTTCTTCAGAAGCCAACTGATCTGGATCTATACTGTTTGCAAAGGCAGAGTATATCCGGAATCAGCATGACAAGAATTAAATGTATTCATAGTTTTTTCTTCACAAAATCATATTTTGTGGGTAATCATTTGCCTTGCCTCAAGGCCAATGAGTACTCACAGCATATGTTTGTTTTCATGGGGAAATAAGGAAAACATTTTGTTGAATACCTCTTTTGTCTAGAGATAAGACACTTATTTCCATGGAATTCATTTTGCACTATATCTACCTAAGTATTCCAACAGACAAGTCTGAACATACTGTGTTGACCCAGCTCAAACTGCTCTTGAAATAGTCTGTACTGTTTTTCATTCAGCCCCCACATTTTAGACACATCACTAGACTTGTTATTTTTTTAAGAAACATATGATAAAGAAACAAAGCTACACAACTGAAACAATTTGTTACTGTGAACTATTTTAACTCTTAAAACACTAAGCCAAATTATTATAGACAACATTCTGATCTTATTATTATTATTTTTCAAAAAGATCTGGCATTTCATGTGAATCATCTGCGCTTGACAGACTTTTCAATATTTCATATTACAATCATGACAAGCTGTCTCCTAGAGAGAGGGTGAGAGAAAAGAATGGAATATATGGAAAAAGGCTCCGAACCTTGATCTCACTTCAAGTAAGACCTTCCTGCCAAAAGGCAATGATGACAGGTTCAATCCTCCAAAAGTCCAGCAGCAGGGTGTACTATCACTCACCCAGTAAAGCTATGTTTACAGTTGCCCTTAACACAGAATAAATTTTTTATCTTGCTATTAACAATTCTTTCTTGAAAGCTGGGCTCCATACTTTTCATTTGTTTGTGTTAAGGTTTTACAGCCCAGTCAACCAAATGGGGTCATGTCGAGCGTGGTCAGTTTACTAACCACACATTACTGGGCAGGCTTAGTCCTCTAAGCGGTTATGTTGTTGTGTTGAGGTTTTACGGCCCAGTCAACCCAATGGGGTCATGTCGAGCGCGGTCAGTTTACCTAACCACACGTTTACTGGGCAGGCTTAGTCCTCCAAGCGGTTAACCAGTATTGTGCACATTCTTTCGCCAGAAACTGACAACTGCCCTTCTTGAATCAGCGGAAGGGAGGGAATGACCGTAGAAAATATTTCATGATCAATCTCCACGAAAGAATGTTGCCGACCTCGGCGGGGGTCGAACCCGCGACCTCCTGGTCTCCAGTCGGACGCGCATCCTCTAAGCGGTTAACCAGTATTGTGAACATTCTTTTGCCAGAAACTGACAACTGCCCTTCTTGAATCAGCAGAAGGGAGAGAATGACCATAGAAAATATTTCATGATCAATCTCCACGCAAGAATGTTGCCGACCTCGGCGGGGGTCGAGCCCGCAACCTACTGGTCTCCAGTCAGATGCGCACCCAACTGAGCCACCGAGGCCGGCTTCATACATTTCACCATATGGGAAAAAAAAGGTAGATATCCTCGGGACATATGCTGCTACTAAAAGCCCAAATCAACCTTCACACATATTTGGTCTGATTATATCAGATTACGGGGAATGGCTACATTTTCACAGAGAACCTCTGTCACAACTGTTTTCTCTCCCTACCATGGGAGCAAATTCTTTCATTTTAGTGTTGACATCTTTTCAGAAGGACTTGATGTGCAGGAAAAGCAAACAGAAAGTCACATAAGTTGGCTCCTATGCAAAACGTGGCAGAAAATCTTCCGAGTGTATCAAGTCCCCTTAAATATTTTATTGCCTTGTTCTCAACCCTCACCGAGTATTCAGATGAGGGTCTTCACTGTCTATTTACTGAAACATTGAATGCTGTAGAATACAGACATACATGTACAACATCGCTGATTAGACTATATAAACAGAAGACTTGTTAAAATATTTGGTGATAGTGCTGGGAATATTTTTCTTCAGTTCTTTGTTTGTTTGTGTTGAGGTTTTACAGCCCGGTCAACCCAATGGGGTCATGCTGAACATGGTTAAGTTGCCTAACCACACTTTTACTGGGCAGGCTTACTCCTCTATGTGACTGATCAGTTTTGTGCACATTCTTTTGCCAGTAAATGACAACTGCCCTTCTTGAATTAGCGGAGAGAAAAAACATAGAAAATATTTCATGACCACTCTCCATGAAGAATGTTGCCAACCCAGCAGGGGTCAAACCCGCAACCTGCTGATCACCAGTCTGACATGCATTTCCTCATTTCTCCATTAAATCATATGTTGGGAGTCATGTCATGGAGAAATAAGAAAAATATGATCCTGATACCCCCTCTTATCTGGAGCCAGATATCACTTTTTTGCTAGCTGACGGTACCCATAAGAAGATCATAGAAATGATTTCATGATCAGTCCCCACAAAAGTCAAATGGCCAAGCTTGGATTCACTTGTGACCCAGACAAGCTAGAGACTACGCTGTAAAGCCTGGCTTGAAGGCCAAGGTAAACATGTACTTTCATGTTGTGCAATATGGTCATTTGCGGATTGATTGAAGATGCTATAGAATCTATTGACAAAAAGCCTCGGCCCTGATCAGTCCATAGTTCCATATAAGGGACTTTTTCCAGTAAAAAAATGTTGATATTGATCTTATTTCTCCATTAAAATAAATGTTGTGGGTACACATTAGAAGTACATCAGCTAGGTAGTTCTAATGAATACCCACATCATATTGAGAATTAGGAAAAATATTTTCCTGATATTCTGATTTATCTGGCTCCAGATAAGAGGGGGTATCAGGATCATATTTTTCTTATTTCTCCATGAAAACATATGCTGTGGGTGTCAATATGACACAGATGCCCCCTCCCAGGGGCCATCCTCATCCGCACGCAGGCATTTTGCAGAAAATGAAGTTGAAAAAAGGGCCAAACTCTCATAATAATTGGCGGATTTTACCCTAAATCCAACCTGACCTATATTTTATGATTATATTCCTGTGTATAAAATATGAATCCAATACACCAATCTTGTTAAAAACTATAGAAAGGAAAACATTTTTCGAAGATGAAAAAGGGCCATAATTCCCATTATAATGGGTGGATTTTACCCTAAATCTAACTTGACCTATATTTTATGATTATATACCTGTGTATTAAATATGAATCCAATACACTAATCTTTTCAAAAGGTATCAAATGGAAACTATTTTTCAACGTTGAAAAAGGGCGGAAACTCCCAAAATAATTGGTGGATTTTACCCTAAATCGAACTATTTTATATTTATATTCCCATGCATAAAATATGAATCCAATACACTAACCTTTTCAAAAGATATCAAATGGAAACTATTTTTCAATGCTGAAAAAGGGCCATAACTCCAATAATGATTGACGGATTTTACCCTAAATCGAACCTGACCAACATTTTATGATTATATACCTGTGTTATAAATTTTAATCCAATACACTAATCTTTTCAAAAGATATCGAATGAAAACCATTTGAAAAAGGGCCATAATTCCCATAATAACTGATGGATTTTACCCTAAATCAAACTTGACCTACATTCTATGATTATATACCTGTGTATAAAATTTGAATCCAATACACTAATTTTTTTAAAAGATATCAATCGGACACCATTTGTGTTATGTACGGCATGGACAGATGGACATGCTTACGACAGGAACAATATTAGGTTATTCCTTTGATCTTTCTTTGATCTTTAACCCCACAACTACCATTTTCATCTATTTGTCAACCCACAACACAATTTTTAACCTAACAATGACAGAATAAACCAGACACCAATACAAACGCTAACCTCCCAGTGTACCTGGTGTATGTATGGACGGGATGGACGTACGTATGGACAGTGGTGATACTATATGCTCCCCCCACACACCCATTAAAAATGGCGGAGGCATAAAAATACCGTATTATCCTGATATCCCCACTTGTCTGGCTCCAGATAAGAGGTTTGTATCAGGAAAATATTTTTCATATTTCTCCATGAAAATATATGTTGTGGGTACTCATTAGAAGTGCCTTGGAGAGGCACTTCTAAGGAGTACCCACAACATATGTTTTTATGGAGGAATAAGAAAACTATAACAATTTTGGTTGGAAAAAAATGTCTTATCTGGAGTTGCAGTTGAACTTCAATAGCTCGAATACCAATGGCTCATTTACCATGGCTTATTTTATCTCGTTTTTAAGTCCCTAGGAAATTCTGTTGATAGCCCTAGAAAGCAAATATTTATGGATATTTTAGGGAAATTTTCTTATTTTATCATAAAAAGTATGTTGTGTTGACTCATTAGAATTGCATCATTGAGGCAATTCTAATGAGTACACTCAACATACCATTATTTTCCAGAAGAAAGAAAAAAAATCCCTAAATTATCGCCACTTGCTTTCTGACCTTGAGTCATGATTAACCCTCAGTGGCTTGAACTATCCATATCTCAAACAAATTTCCATGGTCCCAAGGATGTTCGCGCCATTGAAATTCGACTGTATGTGGACCTATAGCAGACCATATTTAGATATTTTTTTCTCATGTTGTGCCTCATATATAATACCTCATAAGCTTCTATCTGAACTGTTGTAGCAAATCTATCCAAGCTGATCTCTAGACAACCTCCAAGAAATGTGTTGTCATCCAACCATGCACCAAACAACTGGGATGGGTCCATTGTCACAAGACGAAGAATCTCGAAGTCTGTAAAAATAAATCAGGACAACCTTTGTTACTTTTGCATAAAAAAATACCATAGGGTCAGGGCCTGACCAATCGATATTTTCTCCACTTGTCCGGCAAACAGTATGGTAAATGGCCTAAAATTTCAAATACTATTTGATACTTTTTTGGCCCAAATTTTACTTTTTATGCAGTTGTTTCTTAAAATACTTTATGGAATGGCAACAGTGTAGATCCTGATCAGACTGCTCCTTTAGGAGCAGTCTGATCTGGGTCTGCACTGTTTGGGTATGCCATTTTTGTCAGAAACTTTGGTGTACCAAATTTAGAGCATTTAACTGCACAAAAAATAGTATTACATAATTAACATAATAATGTAGTTGATCAAATGGATCAAAAAGTTGCTCATATCACACCTTTTAAAACTCGACCTCATCAACTTGGACTTTCAGGGAGAATGTCCGCCTTAATCATAGATGTCCTTTTAATTGTAGCGCTGAAATCAAATTTAGTGTGTGAAACTTTTCAGTGAACTTTAACTTTAGAAGGAATATGATCATTTTTGGAGCAACCTTGCTTACTTTTTGATTATGTATTGTCTATATTTGACAAGGCTAATATTTTTAAATATATAGACACTTTCTCTTTATTAATGATTTTTCTTTTTTTTTTTTTTTTTTATACAAGACATTTGTGAGCAAATGATGAGTTATGACAGACTAAAGCTGACAAAGAGATTTACAAAGTGGACAAATTTCAGATTTGTTTACTTGTCCTGAAATTTCTGGGCAATAAATATTCTCTTGCTGAACACAGATCTGAATTTATCACAGGATGACTAAAATAAGATTTGTCCAGGCTAAATACATAGTTCAAAGATAAGAAGGGATGTCCAGATAATTTTCTTATGTTGTGGGTTCTCAACACTTCAAATGTGTAACCATAACATTTTTGTGGAGAAATAAGTAAAATACCGCATTTGACCTTATTACAGCACATACCCCTATAAGCATATAGTCAAGCAATTCCATAATCTTCAGATTACAGCCAGTGTACTTTCTGTCTACTTCTTTATTGAGGCATATGTTGTGGGTACCCATTTGAATTGCACTGACTTGTGTGCTATCTAAACCAGTACCTACAACATATGCTTTCATAAAAAAAAGCAGGGAAAAAAAAACAACAACACAAAAACATCACATAAACACCATTATAAAAGCTGTTTGCTGATCTTGTTTTTAAAGCTTACTTTTAGTAGATGGATACATATTTTACTACAAGTTTTCCCAGTAATTTTGAAAAACCAAAGCACACAGTGCAGTAATTAGTTCGAATACTGTAATTTTCTTGTGGGTTCTTTCAAATATGTATTCGTTAAACATGTTTTTGTGGAGAAATAAGTGTAAAATCAATACTTTTTTGGTTAAAAAAAGGACCCTTATTTTGAGCTATGTCTCACCCCTCTCACCCTGTGTGATGGAACACAAGATATAGACCTGGACGAAAAAAATACTGTTTTTACCTTAAGAATCGGGACACCATAACTCCTTATCATACTTGTCCTAAAATTTGAAAAAATCTATCTTAATACCTGTTGATGTGTCTAAAGTAGTGCTGAATGAGTGGCAAACAGTGTAGACCCTGATCAGACACTGCAATCTGTGGCATCTAATCTGGGTACCACTGTTTGCTCATGTCTGTCTGTCCCAATATTTTGGGTTATTATGGTACTCAGATAAACAATTTTCTTGTTCCACTAGATAAACATATATTGTGATTACTCATTAGAAGTGTCTCACCAAGGGGCTTCTAATGAGTATGACAACATATGTTTTCATGGAATAAGAAATATATGAACACTTTTGAAAAAAGAAATTCTTTTATCAAAATGGATGTACTTACCATGAATGAGGGACATAATAGCCATATAGCCTCTTCTATCTAGATAGTCAGTAGTCTTCACAATCGATACCAGTAGCATGGTGTCTGACTCATTGAAACAGGAAAACTGAGTGAAATCCCAGCTAAATAGTTCCCGGAAGTCTTTCATGTACTTCATTGTTGTAGGATTTCCAACAGACCAAACCTAAATATAAGCAAATAAATTCTTATAAGAAAATGGAACTAGATCAAAACATCTCATGGAACCGCTCATGGAAATGCTCATGGAACCGCTCATGGAACCACCTGATAAGAGGAGTATCCAGATAATTATTTTTCTTATTTCTCCCTAAAAAAAAAGACATATTTTGGGTGGTTCATTTGACTCAAAATTCCATTTTCCTCAGTAATTTTGGATAAGTTAAGTAAATTCACAATACTGTATTTATCCCTCATAGCTCTAGTTAAGGCGCTTTTTTCAATGCAAAAGTATTGATATTTTTTCCTATTTTGCCACGAAAACATATGTTGTGGTACTCATTAGAAGCGCCTCGCCGAGGCGCGGCGAGGCGCTTCTAATGAGGACCACAACATATGTTTTTGTGGAGAAATAAGAAAAATATTAACCTGATAGCCACTCTTATCTAGGCCTATGTCTCTTTTGCACACCTTACTCTTATCTTGTACCTCTAATTTTTCAACATCCATATGAATGTGTCTAAAACTGCTGGATGAATGGCAAACAGTGTAGACCCTGCTCAGACACCCCATCTGCAAGGTCTGATCTGGGTCTACCTGTCTGCTCAGGACTGTCTATCCATATACTTAGGGTATAATAATTTGATCACCCTCAAACACAAACACACACACACACACACACACACACACACACACACACACACACACACACACACACACACACACACACACACACACACAATGAGAAATTTAATTTTAAACCCCTTGTTTAAAAATCCTGAACCAACCCTTGAAATATTTGATTGAAGTGAAAAAAAAAATCTTAACTTAAAAAATTCGTCAGCAAACAATATATACTGGTACAGACTCAAAGGAGCAGTTTGATCAGAGTCCATACTGTTTTTCGTTCAGGCAACACAACATTATATTTTGTAGTCAAATGGGCTTCGGTTTAACCCTTAAAATGCCAAGGAAACCTGTATCTGAAAATGTCATCTGTTTATGTCATCTGCTGAATATTCTTGCAAACTTTTCAAACCTATTTTTGCATACAGGCAAACAGTGTGGACCCTGATCAGACTGCTCCTAGAGAAGTTTGCAAAAATGACTTTTAAAATCACAAGCAGATGACAAAGCAGACGACAATTGTTGTTTAAGGGTTAAGCATAAATATGGCAAGGTGTTATGGTTTCTGAACATGTTGACTAATTACACTTTCTCAAGCTACAAAATGGTACTTTAGTATTTTGCTGAACCCATTAATACAAATGACCACACATCAAGGAGACAGCACTTTAAGCTGAAAAGACTTTTCCTCTATTTTCAAAGGGAATCCTTCCAGCAGAAGAGAATTTGCTTCCATGCTATATGAATCCTTTCTCAAAGAGGATTTCTTTTAACTCTCTGCACGCTCGATAAATTTGTATGCTTTTTCAAAAAAAATCTTTCAGGAATATCAACAGAGTGTCAAACAGTTTGGGTTGAGATCAGGCCTGACGTTTTGTTGGCCCTGATCTGGGTCCAAACTGTTTGCAAAGGTTATCAGAGGACAACAAAAGTCGCCACTTGCGGGGAAATAGTTAAAAGGAAAGAATTTGCTCCCAAGGGGAGAAAAGTCTTTCCTTTATGTGTAGCCTAAATGCGGCCTAATTTGCCGAAACCAGCTAGTCTGGACTAGAAAACTTGACACCAAGGTTTTCAATTTTTGAGTGTGTTCCTTGCTCTCTAGGGTCAGGCCTTTTAGAATCTGTTGTTTAAGTTTCAGGACCAATTTGGTAAAGACTTACAGTAGCCCAATATATAGGGTAAATATGGTACATGTATGCTGAATATTTTATATATTTGAAAAGTAAACTCTTTGTTGCAGATAAGAAACCATGAAGAATTCTTTGAGGAAAGTAACCATTTTGAAAAAGGATGCAAATAATAAATTCAGCAAATTAAATTGCCGCCCTTTGCATAATTTGCTTCTTTCCTTTGCTTCACTGGTGAGAATACAGTCGACAATAGATTCAGATATCATTACTACTTTTCCAATTTGAGTTTTCAGAATATTTACCTCACTAAAAAGCTCTATGTACAAGGTGTATCCAAAATAAGCTTTTTCTTAACAGTGAATACAGTGAACCGTCGTTACAACGACAGCATTTGTTCCAAAAGATGTTGCCATTTAAATGAATTTGCTGTTATACAGAATTCTTAATGAGCGGATTGATATGTAAGAAAGGTCTTGTTTTGTTCATATTTCCTCACAGAATATATGTTTTGGATAGTTGTTAGAATTGCCTCAACAATATCCAAAACATATGTTTCTTTAAAGTATTAAATACATGTACAATATTCTTGCATAATTTGTGACTAACTGTTACCTCTTAAGCAAAGGTTTCGTGACAGTCAAATTGTCATTATAAGGGATTTTATCGTTGTATTGAAAATCAGTATAAAGAGGGTTGTCTGTACTTGTTACAACTGCCTCGGTGAATGGATTCAAGAAAGTACACACAATATATGCTTTTGTGGAGAAAAAAGAAAATTTATGCTAATACTGTTTTTGTCCATAAAAGCATCTTATCTGGACCTAGAAGACAAGAACTACCTGTACTTACTCTGAGTGTAGCATCTTTTGAGGTAGTACTAAAGAGATGTCCTCTGTGAGCAAAGCTGACATGTAGAACTTCATCGGTATGCTCCCTCAATGTTTCTGTGTGCACCACTGGTGAATGGTAATAAACTCTTTTATACTCCTGCTTCCATGAAGCCTTCCCTGGGGCTAGGGAACATCCAGGTTCATTCAACCTCACACGGAGGAGGCTCCGCCACAATGTTTCATCATTAGCCACACGGTTCCACACCTTCATAATTCAAAACACAAAATTACCCTAAATAGTTAACATCAGAAAACAGTCATTATGTTAACCCCTTGCCACAAAGAATAAATTAGATGCCATGTCCACTTCTAATTTTTTAGCCAATCAGATTACTTGATGATGATCCAGGTTGTTGATACAAATTCACATATTTAGTCACAAACAGTGCAGATCCAGATCAGGATCTACACTGTTTGCAAAGGCACAACATATTTGGCTTCAGCAGGACTAGGGTTAACATGTCTATATCAAACTACCAGTAGTAACAGCGTTTTCAGACAAAAATATATGTCCCCCACCATGAATTTTCAGTTTCTCTACTGCCGTACCCTTGAAAATTAGGTCAAGGTCACCAAAATCTAATCAGTTCTAATCAATTAAGGTTAACATGTCTATATAAAACTAATAACAGTTTTTTCAGAGAAAACAGATGTCCCCCACTGTGAATTTTTAGTTTTTCTACTGCTGTGACCTTGAAAATTAGGTCAAGCTCACCAAAATCTAATGCTATTGTGCAGACAATAAAGTGTGACGCCAATGCAGATGCCAACGGATCCGCACAAAAGAGCAATATGTCCCCTTCCCCTGAGGTAGGGGGGACATGATGTACACTTCTTCGCCAAAACTCTAGATAAGCCAGATTTTTAAACACAAAAACAGATTTTTCTTATTTCTCCACAAAAATCTATGTCATGGGTACTTATCAGAAGTGCCTCATAGAGGTGCTTCTAATGAGTACTTCAAACATTTGGGTTATTTTGTGTACTCATTAGAAGTGCCTCACCATGGTGAATCTATTGAGTACCCACAACATATTTTTCTTTGAGAAATAAGAAAAAACTATATATCTCATAATCTGGATACTCTTCTTAGTGAGAGCTATGAAGTCCTTGTCCCAGGACAAGTTAACTGAAATTTCTTACTTGTCCTCAGGGAAATGGGACAAGCTGGACAAGTCAGGCATGATATTTCCACAGCCCTAAAACAGTAGCAAACAGATAAAACAAAATGGTCAATATCCAACACATCACGAAAACATGCCTATATAATTTTGACCCCTTTAAACCCCACTTTTATATAGTAAAACTGGGGTTTACAGGGGTATACATTATTTTTCTTATTTCTGCTCAAACACATAGATTGTGGGTACTTGTTAGAACTGCCTCAGTGAGGCAGTTCTAATGAGTACCCACAATCTATGTTTTGAGCAGAAATATGAAAAATATCAGAATTTTTATCTGAAATTTTTCAGTTTTTGGTGGTGAAATTTTCAATATATTTTAATAGGCGTGTTTTCGTAATGAGGTATGTGTACCTTACAAGTCTGTGACACGATTGTAAGGCTGTGTGCCTCCAGAAAGGAGAAGATATGTAGCAGGATAGAATCAGGTACTTCTTGCCAGATGCTGGTACACTGCACATTGTCCTCTTCATCTCCGTCGAGCTGACTTGGGCTTCTGAAATTGTAAAGTATACAATACAGTCGACTTTCATTATCTCAGTCCAAGGGACTCTCAAAAATACAGATTGCAGAATTGAGAAAAAAATAAATCAAATAACCACATTTCAGAAATGAATATGTAACTTGACTCCTGAAGTTAGAGATATATTGAAAATACAGTGCAAAAGAGGAGCAATTGCTCCTTAGGAGCAATTTCTCCTCTTCTCCTCAATATTTTGTTCCTGTTGTTAGATTTTCATGTTTAAACAGGGACCAAATTTTCACTTTGAGATAAGTGGTTATTTCAGATAAGGGAAGTCCAGATAAAGAGAGTCGACTGTATATGCACTGGGGCTTCAATATAACACCATTCCTTTTAACACTATTTTGGGCAAACCATGGCTTCCAGATGCTTATTTTCCCTATAATTTCTATACATTTTATATAACTCTGTGAAAAAGGAGTATCCAGATAAAGATTCTTATTCCCCCTTGAAAAAAAGATGAGCCAGCCCACGACAAAACCTACAATAAGACTTGTGCAACCAGGCAAGACTCAGATCAGCCTGGGCATCTACCCAGTCTGAGTAGATGTGTGTTCATTAGGTAGCTAAGAACCCAAACTTTCTTCATGCAGCCAGCAAAGACTCTGATCAGACTGGGCAGGTGCCCAGTCTGATTGGTCCTCGTTGGGCCCACATGCCATTTTTTTGGTTTTGTCATGTGCTGGCTTATATATCAGTCAAGTCAAGCCATCTCTTAGATAGCGAGAGACTAAAAAAAAGAATGAAACAGATGAGAAAAACCATGATTTTGCTTCATCTGCAGCAAGAACCTTCATGCCAAAAACTAAAGAGGGTATGTCTGTTTGTTTGTGTTGAGGTTTTACAGCCCAGTCAACCCAATGGGGTTATGTCGAGCACGGTCAGTTTACCTAACCACACATTTACTGGACAGGCTTAGTCCTCTAAGCGGTTAACCAGTATTGTGCACATTCTTTTGCCAGAAACTGACAACTGCCCTTCTTGAATCAGTGGAAGGGAGAGAATGACCATAGAAAATATTTCATGATCAATCTCCACGAAGAATGTTGCCGATGGTGGGGGTCGAACCCGCGACCTCCTGGTCTGCAGGCGTGCATCCAACTGAGCCACCGAGGCCAGCACGGTATGT
Organism: Anodontia alba; assembly: GCA_964016985.1. Lineage (NCBI taxonomy): Eukaryota > Metazoa > Mollusca > Bivalvia > Lucinida > Lucinidae > Anodontia > Anodontia alba. Next base: position 21,816,722 of record OZ024829.1, read on the forward strand.
CTGACCCTTCAAGTTTTGGCAGGAGGGCACACCACCCTTCCACCCCTTGTATAGAATAAACAGAGCATAGAATAATAGCAGACAACATAATAAGGTATCAGCATGTGTGGTATTGTGAATGTGCATATGCACAGTCTGACCTGGGCCTTTGCTATCCTATGATGAAGGTGAATTTAGCAGACAACAAAAATGTAATCTAAATTACAATTTTCATATTTGTCACGAAAAATAGGGCCTGACATTTCACTGCAGCCTGACTGTCTTTGCATGTACCAGACTGCAAAGATACTCAAACTTAACATTTTGGAGTAGGTTTAACCCTTGTCATGCTGAATAAATTAAGAAGCCACGCCTACTTCTAATTTTCAGCCAATCAGATCACTTGATCCAGATTGTTCATATTAATTCAAATACTTAATGGCAAACAGTGCAGATCCAGATCAGTTGGCTTCTTCAGAAGCCAACTGATCTGGATCTACACTGTTTTCAAAGGCAGGGTATATCCGGGTTCAGCAGGACAAGGGTTAAGATCAGCATGTACCAATGAACACTTCTCAGTTCCCTCATAGTGAAGATCCTGATCAGCAATGCAAATCCAAACAATGTGCAGATATGTACATATTAAGCTCTGCCCTCCTTCACATGCCCCTCCCACCCCCTTCCTCCCCAACCTCTCTGTTTTACTGTTAAACATTTGGCCAGAGGTGGGAAATGGTAGATCAATCAAAACCCTGAAAATGCCCTGCACCCCACAAAAAAATACTAGATTTCAACTGCTTGCACTGTAATTAAAGTTGTTGTTTTTTTTTTTCAAAAATCACCAAAATCTTTGAATTCAGGAGAGCTGCTGAAAATGCTCACACCTGCCATTCCAAGATTGTACTTTTTTGCAATTCTTCCTTGTTCTCTGATTGTACTGGCAGCTATGCTACAGTGCGATCTGGGAGGGCCTTTGATAGGCTAATGGTGAATTTATGAAACAGTAAAAAAAAATAATTTAGTTTGTGATACTGTTTACTTCAGATGTCCCCAAAGAATCCCTCTGAGGGAGACATAGATATCCCTCAAAGTTGGGTATTCTTCTGTAAAGTTCATGTAATTGTCCCCAAAAATCAACCTGAATGACCTCTAAAATAAATGTCAATGGGAACAGGTGTCCCCTGAAATAAAATTCCAAGGGAAAACACTGGGTAACAGCATTACAGTAGATGTCCTAAAATTTCAAATACTTTATTCCAATGCCTAACAGTGTAAAGCCTGATCAGACTGCATTTTCTGTTTGCACATGCAATTGTGTCAAACACTAAGGTGTACAAAATTTTAGGACATTTACCGTAACTGTGTACCTTATAAGGCCTTCCTGTAGTCAGTTATACTGTTTTAACCTGGGCCCAGTTGTTCAAAGCTCGTTAAGGGTCATTTCGTTAACTGTTTTGGTGGATTCAATATACAATTTTCTGATATTTTTTACTGAAAAAATGCGAGTAGCTTTTGCACTGCAAAAGCTACTCACATTTTTTCAGCAAAAAATTTCAGCGTATTTGCGTATCACTCGATGTAAATTTTAACGAATCGTTAACTAATGATGTCGTTAGCTTTGAACAACTGGGCCCTGATTTTATACTCTAATCCTATCTTTATATTTTTCATTTACCTTTACACTTCTATTCAGCACTTTTTTTTGTCTTTTTACTCTTAATAACACACCATGCATGCAAATTCTATTCCAATAATGCTTAAAAAGGGTTTAGAATTATATGAGGTTAGATAGATTTAAAAGCTATTTTCTTCTTTTCTCTTTCTTCACATTATAGTTCCTCCCTCAGATAATGGGGTATTATCAAACTGTGTGTCTATGTAAATGTGTCGAAGGAGATTGATTGATAGTGCAGTTTGAAGGCAGTTATATATAAGGTAAAATCTGGGCCCAGTTGTTCAAAGCTAACGACGTCGCGACGTTGTTAGTTAACGACGACATCGTTAGTTAACGACGTTAAAATTTACATCAAGTGATATGCAAATATGCTGAAATTTTTTGCTGTAAAAATGTGAGTAGCTTTTGCACTGCAAAAGCTACTCACATTTTTTCAGCAAAAAATATCAGAATAGTGTGTATTGAATCCGTTTAAACAGTTAACGAAATGACCCTTAACAAGCTCGTTAAGCTAACGACGCTTTGAACAACTGGACCCTGAATGAGATCTACATGTACATGGTGTTGGATGGCAGCTGGTCCCTGAAAGTCTATAAGCTGGGTGCTGAGACCAGAGAAGATGGCAGCTAGTTCCAGATATGGATGGCACTTGGGAAGGAGAAGTACTGCGCATTCCCAGTTGATTGTCTGCGCATTCCCTGTTGATTGAGGAATCTCATATTGTGACTTCTAAACTCTCTTGCTGGTATAAGAAATGGTGTGATGGGGATAAAAACCAGTTTATGAACGATTCTGTATAGCATCACAGTCTTGCTCTAGATCCTCCTTTGTTGGAGTGTATTCCACTGGAGATCAGAAAGCAAAGCTGTAACATTACTGGTTCTACTGGTTTCAAGTTTGGGTATGTGGATCCCACACACAGGAGGTGTATTCCATGATAGGCCATACCAATGATTTTAAGTGTCTGTCCTTCACTGTTGTTGGAAAGCTGTAGAGGTTCCTCTTCAGGAAGTTCAGGCTTGTAGTTGCCTTCTTTGCTGTGTTGTCCACATGTTTGTTCCATGACATCCATATGATCGTACGACCTCACAATTTGTCTGGATTGATCTGCATCATCTAGTCACGTTCCCAGTCCTGTAGCTTGTGTAAGTCTTCTTGAAGAAGGACCTGATCTTTCTTTGACCATATAATTCTGTTGACTAGTGAGTCATCGGTAAACATTCTGGCGGTGGCTGAAATCTTTTCCGGCATATCATTACATACACAAGGAAAAATAGAGGTCTCAGAACTGTTCCCTGGGGCACGCCTGATGTTACATTTGTTGCCTTAGAATGGACACCTTCCAGAACCACTTCTTGTTGTCGGTCGGTCGGGAAGTCAGCAATGCATTGGTTTAGGCTGTCTCTTGTACCATAATGGCATAGGTTCTCTAGCAGTTGTTTGTGGGGGACTTTATTGAATGCCTTGCTAAAATCCAGCAGCAAGGCATCAATCTGCTCACCACCATTGAGGCCCTTAGCAAGGTCTTGGACTGGCAGGATAAGCTGTGATTTTACAAGAATAGAGTTTACGGAAACCATGCTGTGCATCATTGAGCATCTGATGTCTGTCAAGGCATGACATCACATGACTGTGCACAATGTGTTTGCGTATCTTATAACACAGATACAGGCCTGTAGTTAGCTGGTGTGTGTCTGTTGATGTTCTTGAATATGGGTGAGATATACACTTTCTTCCATTCTTGTGGTATTTTCCCCTGGTTGAGAGATGCTTGGAAGATCATACAAAATACATCTGCCACTTCATCACTATCGGAGTCACTTCAATAGTCTTCCTGGTATAGTGTCTAGTCCAGTAGTTTTAAACCGATTGATGTCATTCAGATGTTTGAGGACACCCTTTCTGTCCACCACAATTGGCCTTATGCCTGGATGATTGGCAGATTTCAAGTTTGGGAGGGTTGTGGTATCTTCGACAGTGAATACGGAAGTGAACTGGTCATTGAGTATATACGTGGGTGAGTCAATAAGTAACCAGCCTATCCCATTTCAGATGGACCGAGACGGTCACAATTTTCATGCTTTGTTTCAATATATGTTTTAAGAATGGGTACAAAACTGCACACGTATCAAGTCATTCTTTAATAAGATATTGAATGTCAAACATGGCTAGTGATGCAAAGGCATGCTTTTCATCTAAAGTTGAGTACCGTGCTGTAATTCGGTACTTGTATTTAAAAGGTAAAACAGGCAAGGAAATACACGGCGACTTAGCCGATGTTTACGGGTCTTCTGCACCTTCTTATGCTCAGGTTAAATTCTGGGTAGGGGAATTCAAACGCGGTAGAACGTCTTTAGAAGATGAAGTCAGGTCTGGATGCCCACTGGATGCCACCGACGAAGAAATGTGTAAGAAAGTTCCGGATCTGGTATATTCTGATAGGCGAATTCAGGTGGAAGAAATAGCGCAGGCATTCGGCATTTCAAATGGTTGTGTTTCAACAATCTTACATGATCGTTTAGGTATGCGCAAGCTAACAGCCCGTTGGGTTCCCAAATCCCTTAGCGATGAGCAAATGGCAACCAGAGCATCAGTATGCAGCGCTTTGTTGAAGCATTTTAGGTCAAAAGATGATTTTCCTTTGCGTCTGGTGACTGTAGATGAGACTTGGGTTCATTATTATGAGCCAGAGAATAAAGAGAGTCGTCAGTGGGTAGGGCCTGGGTCCCCGAGGTCAAAGAAGTTCAAGACGCAACCATCTGCTGGCAAGGTGATGGCCACAGTATTTTGGGACGCAAAAGGCGTTGTTATGTTGGAGTTTTTACCCAAGAGAAGTACAATAACTGGAGTGTACTATGCAAACTTGTTAGACCAGCTGAGAACCGCCATCCGTGAAAAACGCCGAGGTAAACTCTCTAAAGGTGTTTTGCTGCAACAGGACAATGCGAGAGTCCACATTTGCAAAGTTGCAATGGATGCTGTAGAGCGAAACAGGTATTAATTATTACCACACCTGCCTATTAGCCTGACCTAGCTCCTAGTGACTTCTTCCTATTCCCAAACTTGAAAAAGGATATCCGTGGACTTCATTTCTGGTCTGATGAAGAAGTCATGATGGCAGTTGAGGAGTGGGTCAATGGAAAGGACCCTGACTTTTTCAGTTCTGGGCTGATGGCACTTGAACACCGTTGGTCTAAGTGCATCACACTAGAGGGCAATTACATCGAAAAAGAAGAGGTGGATCTCAACCGGAAATAGGTTAGGCTGGTTACTTATTGACTCACCCTCGTATATCACTGTGGTTAATCCTGTTGGATTGTAAAGGAGCAACCCAGCGTTGCCACATCTCATTTCCTACTCTTTATGAAGTTATAGAGTTTCTTAGGATTACCTGTCTGGTCTTCACTCACTAAATCATTAACATGGACCAGGTGGACAGAGTATGCTTTCCTGCATTCCCCTTGGTTTTCATGCTTCAGCTGTTTGTAACTGTCTCAGTTTGAATTTTTCTTGAGACCCTGGTTTTGTTGTAGGCTCTCTGCTTTCTTCATGATAGCCTCTTTAGGTCTCATTTGATCCATGGCTGGCTGAAGAGAATTTGGATAGGATGTGGTCAGTCATAAGCTGGGTGCACTTATTGCTGAACTCTGTCCACAAGACATCTACATCTGTCTTGATAGAGTGCCTGTCTGTGATGCTATCTGAGAATGTCCTTATGTCTTCTTTCATACTAGGAGAGGTCTGCTCTTGACCAATTCCATTTCCTCCTTTTCACTGGCTTCTGGTACTTGGCACTGACATCAGTCAACCTGAACCATCACATGGTCACTAATGCCAGGCAGTGATCTACAAATCTGGATGAGAGAGGGTCTATTAGTGAGGAAGTTATCCAGCAAGTTGTTGTCTCTTGTTAGAAAGTCCACAATTTGGTCTAGACCACAATTTTCTAACACTTGGAGAAAAATATCACCAATATCCCTCTTGTCGCTGCTTCTAGAGACAGTATTAGAAGGCAAGTCAATGTCAGACAGGACTGCATCACCCCAAATCCAGATGACATCATTTGGATGGTGCTTTGTCAGGTTCTCTACTGCACTGGTCAGGTGGACTAAGTACATGTAGTCACAGGCCTGTAAAAAGAGGCGACTATGACTGAATTATGCTTGCAGGTTTTGTTTGTGTTGAGGTTTTACGGCCCAGTCAACCCAATGTGGTCATGTCGAGCACGGTCAGTTTACCTAACCATACCTTTACTGGGCAGGGTTAGTCCTCTAAGCGGTTAACCAGTATTGTGCACATTCTTTCCCCAGAAACTGACAACTGCTCTTCTTGAATCAGCGTAAAAGGGAGAGAATGACCGTAGAAAATATTTCATGATCAATCTCCACGAAAGAATGTTGCCGACCTCGGCGGAGGTTGAACCCGCGACCTCCTGGTCTCCAGTCGGACGGCGCATCCAACTAAGCCACTGAGGCCGGCCATGCTTGCAGGTAATCGTCAACTGTCGCTAGCAGGAACAAACTCATAGACCAGTTGTCATTTAACTGCTATCAAGACTTCACCATAGCTGTCTTTCCTGTCTTTATGGAAGATCTCATATCCTAGGTCTGCCGGTATACCTTCTGAATCATAGATGTCTGGCTTAGGCAAATTTTCGCAGGCTATATCTGAAGAATTTGCCAGAGGCTCCCTCTGATATAATGCTTGTGTATTTTCAACAATGCGCAAGAGTCCATTTAACTTTTCTGGTTCCTTTGTTTTATTCTTGGGAGTAGAACATGAAATATCATCAAGTGACAATTGACTACTGCTGTCAATACTTTGGTCTCAAATTGAAACATTCAGCTCGGGATCTTGGGATAATTCAGTGGTGGTCTGTGATAT